>OZ010799.1:432968962-434234629 GCA_963932465.1 Maratus speciosus | reverse complement strand
TCTTCTGTGAGGGCATTCTTCTTTCTTGGTTTTCTTCTCTGATGAGATTACAGTGCCCATCATACAAAAAGGATATCCTCTATGACCTTTCGTCTAAAAATTGACTTAAAGTTTATTTAAGTTTTTATTTGAATTACCACAAAACTGTTATTACTAGTATATACATATATATATGTATTCATCACTGATGAAATTTGGAATGACAATTATAATTTCTCTGATTTGTTAATATTTTTAACTACTTTAAAATAATTTAATATCCATAGTTGTGTTGCAGACTACTCTAAGATAATAGAAAAAAATAACAAAAGGAATGAATGCTGTGATTTAGACATTTGAGAATTTGCAGACTATATGCTTTTGAAAGAGTTTTTTTTTTAATTTTTATTTTGAAAAAAAAAAAAAAAGTTTGGTAAAATTCTTTAGCTGCATATAATATATATAAGATTTCTGATATAATTTATTTTTTTTATCTGTATATACATAGATTATAAAGTTACTAAAACATGTTAAGAAAGTTTGTAGTAAGATATAATCACTATAACTTGGAGAAACATACAATGGGGCTGCTATTGAAATATTAATAAATATGCATACCTGCCAATCTTTACACTTTAGGTTAATTTTTTATGTTCCGATCACTTTTTTTACACTTTTTCTACTATTTTAATAATTCTTTTAGTTTTATTACATTGTATTTTTACGAAAATGTAACATATAAGACAAACATTCTCTTAAAAATGCGATATTTGCAGCTATTGTTGTGTAAATAAACACTTGATCGCGACAAGATTGATCGGTTGACTGTTTCCTAGCAGATGCTTCTAAAGTTGTGGTTTTTCACCCTTGATTGGCTAAACAGCGCATCAATCCAACGTCATAGTTTTGTTGGCGTGGTTTGCTTTTTCTCCCTCCATCCTGGACAAACTTAATTCAATTCAACTCTTGCTTTCACAGACCGGACATCTTAAAGCATTAGCACGTGGGCGGTTGTATTCATGTTTATTTGTATCATGAATGAACAATATATTCCATGTTATATCTGAATTTATTAAATCGTTCCTGCAGTCATGGCTACATCTACTGGATTTTTTATTATGACATGCGGCGTTATGAATCTACATAAAATTTCTTTTAATAACTTCAAATATATCTCCCGCAATTTAGTATGTATTAACAGAGATCAAGATTGCAATATGACATTTACGCTGTCAATTTTACAAAGACAATTGTCAAAGAGAATGTTCATCTTTTCAAAATCATTTAGAATCAAATTACTGATATTTTCACCAATTCCACTGCCAATTAAATTTGGGATAGAGACTATTTTCAAATTAATTTTCTGCAGGATTGAAATAACTAATGACGACCGGATATAATTTATGGCCCGATTCACATCTGCTTTTCCAGATCATCAATACCACTTGACTAATTCTAATTGACTAAGCATTCTTTAATTAGAACAGTAGTTTTTGTGTGTGCATATCCATACTGCTTTGCAATGTGCCAATGTCACATTTCGGAAACATCTTCCGAAATAATGGTCCAGCATGGTCAGTGCAGCAATAGGAACATTGTGTTGTGCTAAAAAATAGTTCAGCCAGAATAACAACCAATTGATTGTCTTTTTTGAAGAAATTACTCAGTTTTTGATTCTTGCTAACATTGACTAACTTGGCGTTTTCCAGATGTTTGCCCATCAACATATATAATTGGAGAATCATTTGGTCGGGAAATATCATTTTTACCTCCATGCGAAATTGTAAAATCGCTATGGCAAAAAAATGATTTCAGAAGTGGACTATCAGATGAAACTTTGGAAAGCCTAATAATTTTGAAAACGCACAAAAGGTTAGCATGCAACGAATATAATTTCAGCAGCAGTTAGCTGAGTAATGCCAAAGAAGCTACCGCTGCATCTTTAAAATGTGAAGCTCAAAGTTCTTCCTGCTGATTAAACATTCATCATGTTTTAAATTGTTCATTTATCATGTTTTTTTTATAAATAAAATTTGAAGAAATAATTTAAATAATATAATAAATAAATTTAAGTAATATAATTACTTATATAATTTATAATAATTATATAAGTAATTTATACCTATAGTAATTTATAAAATTTTAGTTTTATCTGAAATTAACTATTTACCATATGAATAATAATTAATAGTATTCAGTTGAACTTATAAATTTATCTGTTTTTATAAATAAAATTAGAAGTTTTTAAAAATGTATTGTATAATAATTTATACAAGGAAATGTATTAAATAATTAATATAATATGAAAGTAACTGTCAATTTATCAAATGAAATAATAATAAACAACTGAAATATGTTAAACATAGTATAATTAATAATGCTCATTTGAACTTTTATTTTTATAAATGAAATTTGAAGAAAACATTATAAAATATATATAACAGTTTATAAAATGTAATTCTAAATGATTATAATCTTAAATTAATTTTAAGGCATCATATAAATAATATTATATTAAAATAGCAGGAAAATATTTAACTATGATCCTTTGAATTTTTGAAAGTTAAGTTCTTTATTATGTTTTTTTTCAGTGAATTTGCACTAACATTGATTTTAGCTTTATGTAATGCTTTATTTTACATTGTATTACTATTTCTTCAGAGTTAGGGTCAGGTGGGGGAAAGTGGTGGTAAAATCAAGCTTTTTTTAGAAAGGGCCCTAAAATCAAACTATTAAATTTATTTTAATGAAACTTTTGATGCATTTTCTATACATTGGATTCATATAGATTAAACATGAAGCATAACCACTCAATTTTATTCAATTGTTTTCTGACAGTGATACATTTAAAAGAGCATGTTCTGATACCACCACTTTACCCCATGGTGGGGGAAGTTCCAAAATTAGTGTATATTTAAATAAAAATGCGTAAATATTATTTTTTAAATAAAAATACACTGAAATAAATGTATCTTAATTATTTTTAAAGGTACAAATGCACAAACAAAGATATTTTTCAGATATTATTCAATTAAAGAAATAATGTCCATGGCTATCAAAATTAGGTTCACTTAGTATGTAGCATATATTGCTGAACTCTATATAATCTTCACCACCAAATAGCAAGAAAAGTCTAATAGTTCCCCACTGGTGACTTAGTCAAATGCTTTATGTGATATAATGTATTAATTTTTATCACTTGGGCGATTATTTTAGCTGATCGACTTTTTGACGGTATGCAATGAGCATAAACAAGATAGTTTGTAAACATTAAATTTGTTTCCAGTTTCTAAAACTAAAATAAGAATAGTTGCCATAATCTCAATATATGCCTCTAAAAAAGAATTAACAAAATATCTTAATTTAAATAGAAAATAGGTTTTTTTCAATATACCCCCACTTTACCCCATGCGTCCACTTTCCCCCACCTGACCCTATGTAAAAAATAACTTTTAATTTAATTGTATTATCATATTAAGATTAAAATTTATAAATAAAGCATATTTTTTTTAGATTAATAATTTTATTACAGCCCATTTTAAAAATTAATCACATCTACAGTCTAAAATTGAATCATCATACAACATTGAGCTAAGCCTAACTATACCACCACTTTCCCCCACCTCAGAAAAAAAATCATAAAAAATTGAAATAATAGAATAATTCTTACCTTGATGCATGAATCTGTTTTTAAGAAGTTCTTCTACAGAAATGTATCAAAATATACTAATTTTTTCAAGTGAGAAAGGACCAAAAACAAAGTTTATCAATACCATCTGTTAAGAACAAACTGCACATATATGTAAACAAGAAGATAAACAACAGTAAACTTGTTGCCAGATTTACAAATCTTAATAGAAATATTTGTCACAAACTCCAATTATGTATTAATTGAAAAAAAAAGTAAAAATATGTACATTTATTGTGAAAAAAGTGCATTTTTTTAGATTACCACCACTGTCCCCCACCTGACCCTATCTAATTAATTAACATGTAATTTTTAAATCTTGTTTGCGCATACAAAAAACACATTGTTTCAAACCTTAGAAATATGTCGTTCGCGCGTTGTTTTACACCTTGGAATTTTTCTAGGTTGGCAGGTATGAAATAGGATGAAATCTCAAGTTTTGAACTAAATTTGGATTGAGATTTTCCTTAAAATTAAAAAATAAAGTGGATCTGGATATGAACTGGGATAAAAAGTACATTTTTTTATGCTTTCTAGGTTGGCAGGGTATGAAATAGGATGAAATCTCAAGTTTTCAACTAAATTTCGATTGAGATTTTCCTTAAAATTAAAAAATAAAGTGGATCTGGATATGAACTGGGATAAAAAGTACATTTTTTTATGCTTTCTAGGTTGGCAGGGTATGAAATAGGATGAAATCTCAAGTTTTCAACTAAATTTCGATTGAGATTTTCCTTAAAATTGAAAAATAAACTGGATCTGGATATGAACTGGTATAAAAAGTACATTTTTTATGTTATTTAAATTATATTTAAAAAATCTGAAAGTGTTTTTTTGTCTGTGTAATAATATTTGCATGACATAATATGGATTTAAATTAATGCCATGATTATAATTTGTTTTCAATTTAAAAAATGACAGTAAAAGAATTTCTTGCAAATGTGATGCTTTTGGTTATGCTATTGATTTCAATTACATTTACATCTTTGGTACAACATCCAAGTCTTGTATTGATATTTTTCCATTTATTGCAGTTATATATCATCTCCTTTATGGCAGTTTAATATAAAAACTTCATTGTTCACGGGACTTAAATAGACTAAGGTTCAAAAGAGAAGAAAAACATCATGGGTAAAATTAATCCAATTGCTTCTCATCAATAGAGATAAAAACTAGACATACTTACCATTTCAATTCTTTATTTATGTACCTCTCTCTAGTTCGTTACTTATTCAAAAAATTTAATCGTATTAATAAATATCAAAAGGTATTTATTTATAATATCCCTAAAATCTATAAATTGTAGAGACTCTTAATAAAAATACTTCTTTACTAATTGCAAAATTTTCAAGCATGCCTCAAGAAAGTTATCTTATATGTAAATGATGTTTGTAATTTTAAAGAAGAATATTTTCTATGCGTATGGTGAAATACTGTTTTAGAAGGGAAGTTTAAAGAAGCAGATTTCCTCTCTTGCCAAAGTGGCTTCCTGTTTGTGAAGTTTATAATACAGCTTTTTTTCTTCAAACCTAAGAACAGTTTTTAATTAGTATAAAGGAGACCTTTTGTACGTAAGGAAAGAAATTTTACAAAGCGCATCTTAAATACCAGCATTTCCATGGATACCACCAAGATTTTTGTTTGTGAGGTGTGCAAGAAAGGATTTCTTTCAGAGAGACAAAAATTACATCATCATAGTCTTGTGCATACAACAGAAAAGATGTTTCTTTGTGAGATATGCAAAAAGGGATTTTCTGTGAAGGCTAATTTAAATATCCATTTACGAACACATACAAAAGAGAAGCCTTATGTATGTGAGGTGTGCAACAAAGGATTTTCTCAACAGACTGGTTTAAACTATCATGTGAGTACACATACAAATGAGAAGCCTTTTGTTTGTGAGGTGTGCAACAAAGGATTTTCTTCAAAGAGACAAAAAATACATCATCATATTCTTGTGCATACAACAGAAAAGACGTTTCTTTGTGACATATGCCAAAAAGGATTTTCTGTGAAGGCTAATTTAAATATCCATTTACGAACACATACAAAAGAGAAGCCTTATGTATGTGAGGTGTGCAACAAAGGATTTTCTCAACAGACTGGTTTAAAAGCTCATATGAGTACACATACAAATGAGAAGCCTTTTGTTTGTGAGGTGTGCAATAGGAGATTTTCTCAAAAGTCCATTTTAAAAAATCATTTGCGAACACATACAAAAGAGAAGCCTTATGTATGTAATGTGTGCAACAAAGGATTTTCTCAATGTTCTAGTTTAAAATATCATTTGCGTACTCATACAAAAGAGAAGCCTTTTGTTTGTGAGGTGTGCAGTAGGAGATTTTCTCATAAGTCTATTTTATATAATCATTTGCAAACTCATACAAAAGAGAAGCCATATGAATGTGAAGTGTGCAACAAAGGATTTTCTAATTGGACTATTTTAAAGTATCATTTGAGTACGCATACAAAAGAGAAGCCTTTTGTGTGTGAGGTGTGCAATAAGGGATTTTCTTGGAAGTCTAATTTCAATAGTCACATGCGGACACATACAAAAGACAAACTTTTTATTTGTGAAGTGTGCCACAAAGGATTTTCTCGGTGGTCCAGTTTAAAATATCATTTGGAATCTCATACTAAAGCGAAGCCTTTTGTTTGTGATGTGTGCAAAAAGAGCTTTTCTTGGAAGAGCAATTTCAATAGTCATGTCCGTACACATGTAAATAAGCAACCTGAACGTTTTGTTTGTGAAGTATGTAAAAAAGAATTTTCTCATAAGAGTACTTTCAGCAATCACATGCTCTATCATACTAGGCCTTTTGTTTGTAAAGTTTGCAACAAACAATTTTGTCAAAAACGTTATTTAAATAATCACCTTTGCATACATGCGAAAGAATAATCTTTACTTGTGTAATGTATAGCAAAAGATTCATGTTACAGAAGCAGTTCATATAGTCATATTCTTTGATGCAAAATTAAATTTATTTCCATTGTAAGTTCTATGATAGATTTCTTAACCCTTTCAGGGGCAGAGGAATTCTGTTCATTAAATGATAAAATAATTGACTGACACCAGAATAGTCAAACGAATTTCTTACTACAATAACAAAACGCTATTTTTCACGTTAATTACAAAAGCAACATTCTATTAAAATATTCTTGGTGCCAGTAGTCAGTTTTGGAATTAAAATTAGGTGGCTAGACCCTCTAGCCACCGCCCTGGAAAGGGTTAAAGGACATAGATTTGAAGCTTTTTTAAAAATCTGATGAGGAATGCAGGCACGATTTTCACATAAGAGTCAAATGTACTGTTTCTTCTTCTGGCAAAATGAAGTGGTTTTGTATTGTAAAACTGAATATTTTTTAACAATTTTTTCCTAATTCCAAGTAAAATCTTTTCATGTATGTTGTGTGTATATATATATACTACAGACATAGTTTCCTGTGGTGAATGACTTTACTACTTTTTATTGTATTAAAGATCATGTTGTGACATTTTCAGTGTGACTTAATAAAATTTCTCTTACATAATTTCTTTTAATTTCAATTATTTTCCTTGAAAGATGAATGTTCTCAGTCCTGTTAATACAGTCGGACCTGTTAATACAGTTCGTTAAATAGAATTTAACGAAGTCGCTAAATCCCGAAAAAAAGTTCGTTATGTGGAAAATTCGTTAAATAGAGCTGAACCTTTTTTAAATACTTTAAACTATACAAAACAGATTTGTAATTCATAAACACTGAACTTTAATAAAAAACTTAACTAGTCACACTTTTTTTTTGTAAATCATATTTATTTTTTTATTATTCATTTTACCCATCAAAAAGAAATCTGCATGGACAACAAGAATTTTAAAAAATACTGTCCAGAAATACACTCTATTTTCAGTTTTAAGAAAATATTACATTAAAATTAATGAATTTTAATAACATTATCGTATTTATTATAACAAGTAATTTTAAGCATTGTATTACTACATGCGTCCTTAAATTTAATTAGTGAAACTTATTCACTACAGAACAGCCCTTTTGAGTGTGAAAGGAAGATATTGAAAGTTTGCATTTCCTGGATGAAATGCAAAGAATGACAGGGATTTTACTGCTCTCGTTGAGTTAGACACCTTGTAAAACTAATTCAAGGTTATTGAGCATTATAAAATGTGTAAAAGAAAGAATAAGTTTGAAGTGCCGGAAATATTTTGAGAAATAGGGAGAAAAAAAAATACATCAGAAGAAAAGGTCTGTTAAATAGAGAATACACTTTGCTATTTGGAGGTTATTTTACGAAGAAATTCGCAAAATGTTGTTGGTTCCGAGGAAAAGTTCGCAAAATAGAAGTCCAGCTGTACTAAAATTTGTTTTCGTCTGTTAAAGCATGTTGTGCTACATTTTCTTTGGTGGCTGAATTAATGTATACATGTATGAGAAGTCTTTTGGGTATGATTTTTTGGTACTACTTAGTTATCCCGTCGACCAAAAATGTATCGCCAAACTAGAAGATTAAGTGCCAATAATGGTTGATCGTAAATGTCATATTCACTTGACTTTAAGCAAGGTACACGTGTTTACGTCATCAAGTGATTTTTATTTCGACGTTTTATTGGTATTTTTATTAATGTTATACTAATTTATTTGTTCTTTTGTTATTTAAAATGAAAATTATGTCAATTTGTGTAATTTGGCGAGTGGTTTGGCAATTTATATAATTTGTCGAAATTGGTCGATGGGATAACTAAGTAGTACCGATTTATTAAAAACCTATACAGTACAATCTCGATTATCCGAAGTAGTTGGGACCGACCATCTTTCGGAAAATCGAGAAGGCTTCAATTTTAAGATTAAGGAAAAATACATGCGATATTTTTTATTATGGTTACAAGTGCTTAATAAAAATAAAGCAATAACAAAATAAAAACAAGAATAAATTACTTGAATTTTAATTTTGAAATTAAGTACCTTTTACATGTATCACAAGGGCTTGAAAAATGTTTTGTTTACTGCAGTTTCGATTGCCTTTGCTTTGAAGTTCTATCACGGAGTTTTTTGATACTATTAGTTAATCAGTATCACAGTCCTTCTGCTGCTCCAGCCATGTCAAACCTTTTGCAAAACACTCAAAAGCTTCAAAATTACTAATTTGTTTGTTTTCTTCGTTCCACTCCGCAGCTTACAGGAGCTCAAGTTTAATTCAAAGGAACTCTAAGAAATGGAATAGAAAATATTTATATGTACTCGTAGTCGGGAAAGGACTGTTTGCACACAAGAAATAATGATAGTTAAAAAAAAAGCTTTTAAAATGGATTTTGCATACAAGAAATGTGATTGTAAAACTTTAGAAATGGATTTCGGTTAACCGAAAGTTTCGGATAAAAGAGTTTCTACTGTAATTGAAAAGGTACAGTTTCGATTGCTCTATCAACTAAGTTTACTGAGATTCTTTGATGAAAAATACACCATGTATAAGAAATGTGTTTTACATTAGAAATTCATAGAAAATTGCTTTTTTTTCTTGTTGTTGTTTTCGCTCATAAATTAAATGTTCAGATAGTTAGATATCTGGGCCAGGTAAATAGATCGCTAAAAATGGTTGTCAGTCGCCAACTGTGCTTATCATTGTCAACTGCAAATTGTGTGCATGGTAACTAAGTGAATTTAACAAATACTTAACATCATTTAAAATGATGAATAATGTTATATCTCATTTGCATTTGGCACCAATATTACATTATATTTTTGAATTCCGGATTTATCAAAAAACTAGTTCATTCCATGTATTAAAATAAAGTTTTTGTTTATGTAACTATGCCTTTTCATTCTTTTAAATAATAATTTCTCAAGGAGTTAAAACTATGATGGAAATAAGCGAATTAATACAAATTTGAAATGAGTATCCACTTGAAGTTCATGTAACACTACCACCGGAATGAAATAAAAATTGTTCACATGTCGATAAGTATTCTGCAAACTCAGTCTTCATTTTGAATGTTATGATGAGACCTGTGATACTTTCGACGAGGACATTTAATGATTAGAAAATTACTATCAATTGAAGGAACTTACAGGTGCTTCTCTAGAAACTACAGAAGCAAAAAAGATGAGTCTTTAGTTAACCTTTAACTGATATCACGCGGTCTCCCAGACCCCGCGACTCCCAACTGTAAACACTTTTACAGATTTTTACTTATCTGTACTGAAGTTAAATAATATGAATAAAATACTTTTTTCATGCAATTCAATTCACATGCTCCTAAGAGAAGTACAACGATATTGTTAGGACAAAATTTAAGTAAATTCAACCATTTGAGTTATTTTTTTTATTAATTTTATTCGAGGGGTCTGAGAGACCGGATCACATCAGTTGTGTGACAAATTTTAGTCACATCAGTTAAAGGTTAAATAAGGCTATAACAAGCAATAAAATATCTTTATTAAGATTGACGATCGTTTCATTGCACAAACGGCGACATTTTCAAAATCATTATGAATCACCGCTCGATATCGAAAGTGTGCAATAAAAAAAAAATGTGTACCATTTAAAAATTGTTTTGAAAGTAATATCTTATTTTTAAACAACTTCTTATATAGAAATAATGTTAAACCCTAGCACGCAATTAATTTTATGAAAATGTACTTTCAATCTTAGCAAAAGATATGATAGCAATTGAAAATATACTTCATAGTTAAAAGGATTCTCATATACTTCCTCCCTCAACAAGCAAACCTGATGGACACGTTAATGAAGTGGGTTTTATGAATAAATGCATGAAATTTGTTGAAGTATTATTTATACGCCAAATAATTGAACAGTGTTTTCCAAATTCCTATTAAAAAGTGTACATTCAAAGCCTGATTACCAACGGGACAAATTTCCACCAGTAAAAAGGAATAAATTTTTTTGTCTTATTCATGATAGTAATTTTGCATTAAAACGGCGTTTAATAAAATGAAAATTTTTATCAAAACTTACTCAGAGTGTCTAGCCACATGGGAAAGTCAGGGAAATTTATATAGACTGGAAAAGTCAGGGAAATTTATATAGACTGGAAAAGTTGGGAAAATTTATGATTGTGACTCGTTCACAATAGAATACTTAAAATTGTCAAACTTTTAGCTATTGCTGGTTGATTAAAAACAGACGAAAATATTCTTTTTGCATTACATTGCCGAATAAAAAATTAAAAAAAATCCTACATTGTCAAAAACGGAAATTGAAATAAAAATCAAATTCACTGTTCGCCCCTTTTCAGATTGTCACCGTATCAACTCGTCACCATCAATGCCAGACATAAATCTGCAAATATCACAAATTTCCTGTTAAAAATAGCATTTTTATACTAGAATAGAAAAACTCGATTTATGGTTCTCCTTCTTCAAATCATTCGGATCAAAATAGCATTAAAATGACATGAAATGAAATGAGAACTTTTAAGAAGATAAAAAAGTTCTTTATAGTTTTTTTTTCTATGTATGAACAAAAAAAAATTATCATCTCAGAAAGAATGAGCCCGTAGACTGACATAAAAATAGAGCCCGATCCTGGGTTTGGGCTGAACCCGTTTCATCTCTATGAAGTACAAAACAGAATGGATAAAAAATATTTGTTTTGCTCGGAAGTCTGAGCACTAATGGTCGAAAAAAATTGTTCAATACATAACAGTTTTTACAGAGGAGATTTTTACTATTAGGGAGGATTTTCCTGTTTTGTGCACAATTCATGCAATCCCACATGCTATTCCAAATCTTGCACCTCAATGAAATCTTTGCTTCCCCCACACACACTCCAAAATAAAAAGCTCTGTTGAAATAATTTCCTTGCAAGTGAGGATGGGAATTTGAAATGTAAATATTCGCAGAAGTACGATTCATTCATTAATATTCATTATGAGGTTTTTAGGTTAAGAAAATATGATGATTTTTTGGACTGACAGCAGATTTTTTATTTATTTTTTTTTTCAGAACTGAATGCCTGAAATTTGCAGAAGTTTCAGAACAGAATCACCCCTTGCTCTTGGAAGTCAGTGTGGTGTTCTCAAAAAATCATCAGCGAAAAATAACATATTATAAATGTAATAATAATAAAAAAGCATAAATCATGCCATGTTGGACAGCACTGATATAATACATTAAATGTTTTCCCACCTACAGAAGCACTGATAATTTTATCGTTACAGTGTATCTGAATGTATTTCGGCTTTTTGGAAAAAGCTTTTAAATTAGGATTACACTCATTAAGTATTTTGAAATATATTCTCTCTGATTTATCCGGGATTGATCACGAACTTTTCTTTTAATTTAATAATCTTAATGGTCTTTGGATTATCAAGTGAAACAGTTTAGAAAGCTATTGGTATGTATGGTATAATAGGACAGACGGAATGTTATTTTGGTGGTTTTTGACACAAATCACAATTGTCTATCAACAAACATTTGAAAAACAGTGGTAACTTATTTTCAAAAATAATTTTTGCCCAGTTGAGATACAGTCAGTGTTGAATTCAGACATTTTTCGCCGGGGGGGGGGGGGAGAGGAATTGCCCCATTTTTACTATTGAAAAAAAAACAAAATCTCAAATCTTCTGGTCGGACATATCATTGTTTCGATGGGGGGATTGCCCCCCCTGGGCCACCTCCTGAATTCAACAATGCACACAGTTAACAATAATGGGACAGTTATGTATGTTACTCCAACTATTCTGCATGAGTTACAGTTTTTCCATTAAGCTCTTTTTGCATTGTGGAGAGAGAGCTTCAGAATGAACTTTATTTAAAAGCTCACCTGCAATTTTAACACGATTGGGTGGCTTATAATCTGCCCGTAATTTAGTAATCATGCTTTGGAAATTTTCATTTTCAGTAACATTAAATCGTATTAAAAAGCAGAAAACCAACGTTTAAAAATGCACAAATAATACATGAAAAGCAGCAAACGGCTCTTTCGAAGTACTCCTGATTTTCCAAGTATTTATGAAGCATTAATTTAATTCCCCCTTTTTTGTTTTGTTTTTCTCTCGTTCTCCAGTAGATGTCGCTACTTGTCCACTCAGTCGTTTCCTCTGCTTCTGTCTCTTTGGTTGTTTTTGGCGCATTCGCTACTCACATCGGGTATATAAGCCGGCACGCGTCTCTGTCATTTTGCTCAGCCTTGCTTTTTCTAGCACGCTGTGCCTTGCCCTATCTTGCAATGAAGAAGAATCTCGCTAGTAGATTCGAAACAGCTGTTTACTGCTTTTCATGTATTATTTGTACATTTTTAAACGTTGGTTTTTTGCTTTTTAATACTGTTGCACAAAGGCTTTATTTGCTATTTTTATTAAATGGTATGTTGCAAGAGTAAAAGAATTTTGCAATTTGTATATCTAATGAATTTTTTTGTTCTTCAGTTATTTTTACGAAATGTTTTTCTATTGCCGACTGCTTAACTTGGGGAGTTGATGTTCTTTAATATCAGCACTATTTTGTTCTTGATTTTCTAAACAAACATGCTTTAGGACTGGAGAATGAATATTCAAAATATGGCTGTTTAGTTAACTGGACACTTTTACATTTTTCTAGATGTTTTTTCATCCTTAATACTTTGGCACTTAAAAGATGGCCACATTGTTTACATTTCTGACTCAGAATTTCAATCACTAACTTTTTAAAATCCCCACATTGGATCCTTATACCTCTCTCCTTTTTTGATATTCATAACTCATTGAATAGAAGAGAGTTATTAAAAAAAAACCCTGAGAAGTATAAAAATCAACTTCTTCATTACTGAAATTTCATTAGAAGTTAGTGAAATCAAAACAAAGTTTAATTTGTAGTAAATATCCTCGTTTTGGGTTTACAATTACAGTTATAGTTATGGGAAAATAACTAAATACTGCAGGTACTAATTTCTATTTTTATGAATATTAATTTATTAATATTAATAATTTTTTATATTTATTTATAAAACATTAATATGCACTTTGAATACTTTCTGTTGTCTTATACTAATAAAAGAAAGTTTTCGCTATGTGCGATGGCTAGCAAAAACTACTGCACATAAGAGTCAGAAAGTTTATGCGAGAATAGTCCAAGATAAATCCTGATGCACCTAAGGCTCAGATTTTTAATTTTACAATGGCCAGGGCTTGGGTTCTTTAAGTTGTTATGCACTAAGTTGTTAATAACATGCTTCCTTTTATATACAATCTTCTTTGTTTTTGGAGCGAATTCTCTTTTCAGTTTCTACCCCATTTCTACATTTCAGTGAAGAACCTGGCACACCGGCCCCTTGAAATTTTTGCACTCTAAATTGTTAATAAATTGCTTCCTTTTAATCTGATCTTCATTTTTGGGATCCTTTTTCCGTTTAGTTATTCTCTCGTTTCTATATTCCAGTTAAGATCCTGGACCCGTCTGGTGTCCTGTAGGGCTCAATCCAGGGCTCCTTGAACGTTTTGTGTGTAATGCATTTTTCACCCCCTAATTTTCTCACCTTCTCAATGCGGTGATGGAACAGCTGCGCCAAATCGACAATGTTTGCGCATTTCTGCGCCAAAACGATCATTTTTCAACAAAATTGCGCCCAATCGATCTTTTTCCATGCGAATTTTGCCAGAAGATTGCGAAAAACATGCGAATTTGGTCAAAAAATCCTGAAAAACACGCGATGTTTGTCAAATGGTCATGAATAAAAAACCGTGAATTTTGTCAAAAGATCGCGAAAAAGCGCGATTTCGTTAAAAGATCGCGAATAAAACGCAAATTTCGTCAGAAGAACGCGAAAGATCGCGAAAAACACGCGAATTTCGTAAAAGGATCGCGAGAAAAACGTGAATTTTGTCAAAGGATTGGTAATTTCTTCAAAAAACGAACAAAACACTGTCAAAAGATCGTGAAAAAACGCTAATTTGTTTAAAAGATAGAGAAAAAACCGAAAATTTCATTAAAAGGCCTCAAATTTCGTCAAAAGATCGCGAAAAACACGCGCATTTCGTCAAAAGATCGCGAAAAACACCCGAATTTGGTCAAAAGATCGCTAAAAAAAGTGAATTTTGTCAAAAGAATGCTAACTTTAACAAAAAACGAACAAAACTCGGTCAAATGATCGTAAAATAACGCGATTTCATTAAAAGATCGCGAATAAAATGCAAATTTCATCAAAATATCGTGAAAAACACACGAATTTTGTCAAAGGATTGCGGAAAAAACGTGAATTTTGTCAAAGGAGCGCTAACTTCGTGAAACAGCGAACGCGGTCAAAAGATCGCGAAAATTAACCCGCAAATTTCATCAAAATTTCGCAAAAAACACGCGAATTTTGTTAAAGAATCGGTAATTTCTTCAAAAAATGAACAAAAGACCGTGAAAAAACGCTAATTTATTTAAAAGATATAGAAAAAATCGCAAATTTCGTCAAAAGATCGCGAAAAACATGCGAATTTCGTCAAAGTATAGCGAATAAAAACCCGACTTTTGTCAAAAGATCGCGAAAAAAACGTGAATTTTGTCAAAGAAGCGCTAACTTCGTCATAAAACGAACAAAACACGGTCAAACGACCGCGAATAAAACGCAAATTTCGTCAAAAGATCGCAAAAGCATGCGAATTTCGTCAAAGTATCACATAAAAAACATGATTTTTTTAAAGGAGCGCTAACTTCGTCAAAAGGCGAACAAAACGCGGTCAAAAGATCGCGAAAAAACGCGATTTCGTTAAAAGATCGCGAAAAAAACCCACAAATTTCCTTAAAAGGCCGCATAAACACGCGAATTTCGTCAAAGGGTCGCTACTTTCGTCAAAAAACAAACAAAACGGGGTCAAAAAATCGCGGAAAAAACCGCAAATTTCATCAAAAGGTCGCAAGAAAGGGCAAATTTTGTCAAAAAATCACAAAAAACCGCTATTTTCGTCAAAAAATCACGAAAAACCGCTATTTTCGTCAAAAGATAGCGAAAAACATGCTGATTTCAACAAAGGGTCCTAATAACACACGAAAAATACAATAATTTTGATAAAAGATGGCGAAAAATATGCAAATATCGTCAAAAGATCGCGAAAACACGCAAATTTCCTCAAAGGATTGGGGAAAAATGTGAATTTTTACAAAAAATCACGGAAAATACGTAAATTTCGTCAAAGAATACCAAAATGACATTTTGATGCTCCAAAATAATTATTTTCTGCTCCAAAACGAGCGTTTTTGCTGCTCCAGAATAGTTGTTTTCTGCTCCTAAGTGCTGTTTGCTGCTCCAAAATAGTTATTTTCTGCTCCAAAATGAGGTCCATGCTGTTCCATCACTGTCAATGCATAATTTTAAAGTTGAGTCTTGGGTTCTTCCCCCTTCACCAACACCCTCATAATTTACTGGGACCTTACAGCCCTTTTTTAAGCATTTACCCAATTTTTTGCACATTTCTTTAAAATATTCTAACAAATAATTCATACCCTAACCTTAATTTTGATTAATTGCAAACATAAACTGCTAAGTACTAAAACATTTTTACATGTTTTCATGTTAAGGCCCTGCTCTCAACTATCAGTTGGTCCCTTTTGAACCCCCCCTATTATAGCTCTCTTTAAAATGGTCCAATTCACTAGCTTTTTTTTAATTAACAATTTCTTAGGTTCTCGAGGTACTACAGGAACAACAACAACAACAACAAAAAATTCAGACTTCAACAACCGCCAATTTTGAATATTAATTGTCTTCTTGGGGCCGTTGGTGCTAAAAAAAATTTAGACTTTAACTACCGCCAATTTCGAATATTATGCACCATAAATTGTTAATAAATTGTCCCCTCTTAATCCGATCTTCATTTTTGGAACACTTTTTCCATTTAGTTATTTTCCCGTTTCTACATTCCAGTTAAAATCCTGGGGCACCATAGGGTCCCATAAGGTCCGATCCGGGGCCCCTTGAACTTTTTATGCGGCATATATTTTTCACCCCTAATTTTCTCGCATTCTCAATGCAAAATTTTAAAGTTGAGTCTTGGACTCCTCTCCTCGGACCAACATCCTCTTATTTTTATTGGGTCCTAAGGCCCTCATTTAAACATCTCCCCCATTTTTGCATATTTCTTTAAAATTTTCTTCTAATGATTAATTTATATCCTGTGCTTAATTTTGACTAATTGAAGATCTAAAGTGCTAAGAACTTAGACCTTTTAACAAGTTTTCAAGTTAGGGCCCTGCTGTTAACTATCAGTTGGCCCTCTTTTTGCACTTTGTTATAGCTCCCTTAAAAATGGTCCGATTCACTTAGCCTATATTTTCTAACAACTTCTTAAGTCCTTCTGCTACTGCATGAATGGCAAAAAAATTTCTCTGACTTCAGTTACCATCAATTTTGAATATTAATCTCCTTCTTGGGGCTTTTGTTGCAGCTTCTTTTAAAACGTTCCGATTCTATTACAATTTTATTTAACATAGTTTTGGAATCCTCCAGCTACTTTAAAACTATTTTAAAAAATTGTTTATACTCAACTACATTCCAGTTAAGACCGTGGATTCCAGGGTCTGGTCTTTCTTTATACCTCAGAAAGCACCTTTTTCGAACATTAATCTTCTTCTTCAGCAACATATTACGTATGCTAACTACAGCCACATTAAAAATTGCGTTACTTTAAAGGAAATTTTAGATAAGAGATTTGATACGTTTATTAAATATCGTGTTAAGGAGGAAAGTTATTCATGAAATTTACAAAGGGAAATTTACAACCTTCCACCTCTTGGGGGTGCATTCTTTCTTGGGTTCTAAGGGCCCAATTTCAACGGGATTTTGTTCATTCAATTTACATTACAGTTCAGCTCCTTTTTGTGTTATGAAATTTTTTCTTAGACTTCAGTTACCAGCATTTCCTGACATTGATGGTGCATTCTTTTTTTGGATTCTATGGGCTTAATTACTACGATTTTTGGCTCACTCAACTTGATTTTTCGACTGTCTCCTGCACGTGCAAAGCATGCTGCCTTAGGTAGGGGGACCCAGGCTACAGGTTGGATCGGAAAGAGGTTTGTTGGAAACACTCTAGATGCTGCGGTAGGCAACGTGGCCTCCGAAATTAGGTTCATTTAAAAGAATTTCAAAATATATAAAATCATACAAACTTGAGTTTTGCTTAAGGTTATCATAGTGGATGCCGGTCGTGTCTGCTAGTCTAAAATATAATTATGTTATTTAATAGAGGTTTAACCACCTAACTATCAGTGGTTAAAACTAATTTTGAGTAGTTTTAGAAGGTTAAAACCAATTTTGACCAGTATTAACAGTTAAATCCAGTTTTAGGTTATTACAGCGCACCCTGGGTAACGCCGGGCAGGTCTGCCACTTTTGAGTGGGAAGCCCAGAAGCGTAGTGGTCAGCACACCTGTCTGCCACGCTACAGGTCGCGAGTTCCGCTCCCGGCTGGGCAAGGGTCACTCAACCTATCATCCCTTCGGTGTCGATCAAATGAGTACCAAGCTTGCTTAAGAACTAAACGCCGAGGTTCTCGCGTTGGGCTGACCACCTGGCCGGGGCACATGCTGCATAACACCTCGGGGCCCAGGGTCAAGTAAACAGAGCTGGGCATTGTAGGCCCTTATCCTTCATGTATCGTACAGCTACAGGTTTTTTTTTTTATTATTGTTATGGTAGACCCCGGGTAATGCCGGCCGGTCTACTTGTCTGAAATATAATTATGTTGTTTAATAGAATTTTCTCTACTTTTCAGTTGTTAAAACCAATTTTGAGTAATTTTAAATAGTTAAAACCAGTTTTAGGTTTTTATAACGGATCCTCTGTAACGCCGGGCAAGTCTGCCTTTTTTTGAGCGGTTAAAACCAATTTTGACCAGTATTAAACAGTTTTGACTGGTCAAAATTACAACCTTGACTCGCAGGCTATAAGATAATAAACAAGTTGGAAATTGCTCGTCAAACGTGGCAAATGAGATGCGTTCGTACTATAACTAGTTTTTTAAATATTTTTTGCGCAGCATATTGTACTAAGTGTATATTTTTGTACACTTCAATAAGTGCATATCTATTTTATTTTGTTCGAAAGGCTGTAACATCATTAAAATGCACTTGCAATAATTGTTTTCCATTAGCCGTAATGTAATGGTAAACTTTTGACTGTCTCTGTAAGTAAACTATGCATGCGATTTTAATAAAATTTGAAATGACTCGACAAAATTTTGCAACAATTATATATTTAAAATTTCAGACCATTCGCAAGGTTGTAACATCATTAAAATGCACTTGCAATAATTTTTCCCCATTGGCGATAATGTAACGGAAAACTTTTGAATGTCCCTGTCATTAAACTATGCATCCGATTTTCGTAAAATTTGAAATGACTCGACAAAATTTTGCAACAATTATATATTTAAAATTTCAGACCAATCAGTTGGATAGTTTTTGCTCTGTTATATGCAGACGGACGGACTGAACGACGACTATAGGTGCTACGCATTTACCGGTGTCCCAAAAAGGACTGACTGATTTTAAAATTCAATAACTTCCAAACGGTGACAGATATTAAAAAAATTTTTGCAGGAGGGTTATGCATAAAGCCAGAAGTTTTATTACAGTGATTTTCGATTTTAGTTCGAATTACAAACAATAGATGGCGCTGTAAGCAATAGTCGCTAAATACAGGCTCGATTTTTAGTCCTTTCTGTTGTTCCATGCAGAAAAAGGAGATGGAAATGTATTATCCGAGCCACGAAGTACCAAAATTCGAGCCTGAATTTAGCCTCTATTGATCGCAGCGCCATCTATTGTTTTTAATTCGAACTAAAATCGAAAATCACTGTGAAAAAACTTTTGATTTTATGCATAACCCTCCTGCAAGAATTTTTTTAATATCTGTCACCGTTTGGAAGTTATTGAATTTTAAAATCAGCCAGTCCTTTTTGGGACACCCGGTATATAATTACGAACGCACCTAAAATGAATAAAGAGAATGCATGCTCTAATTTTTTAGACATTAGAGAATTCACAGAAATCAATAAAATTAAAAGGTTAAAGAATTTTTAATATTTTTGCCTTGAATAAAAATTTCTTTGCTAAAATATTCTTTTTCTACACATACATAAGTTGTCTTATGTAATTAATTTTTTTTATATGTACAAGTACATAGAGGTTATAAATTTATTAAAACATCTTAATAAAATTCCTTTCCAGAGATAAAGTGTTAAGCTTCTATTGAAATATTAATAAATATTAAATGTATTATCAGGTTTTCAACTAAATGTTGAAAAAGTTTTTCCCGGAAAAGTTTCTTAACTGTTTTATATTATAATACGAGCAAAAATTGTGTGTGTGTAAATTTTAACTTAAAAACGGCTCTAACGATTTTGAATAAATGTTGTATTTTACCATTTTTGGGCACGAAAAGACCATTGGGCTTGGTCATGTGTTCCAGAAAATTCGATTAGTGGGTCATTTTGGATTATAATGGGTCAGGGTCAAGCTAATTATATCTAAAAAACGGCTCAATCGATTTTGACAGAATTTTATATCCAATCGTTTTGGGGCATGAGAAAACTATAGGGATAGGTCACATGTTCGAGAAATTTCGATTATTGGGTCACTTCGGGTCATGCTAATTTTATCTAAAAAACGACTCTAACGATTTTGACTAAATTTTGTAATCTATTGTTTTGAATTACGATAGGACCAATGGACTAAGTCACATGTTAGAGAAAATTTGATTGGTGGGTCATTTTTGGGTCACTGTGGGTCAAGCTAAGTTTACCTAGAAAACAGCTCTAACGATTTTAACGAAATTTTGCTTTCTATAGTATTCGGGTACGAGAATACCATTGGGCTATGTTGCATGTTCAAGAAAATTCGATTAGTGGTCATTTTGGGTCACTGTGGGTCAAGCTAAGTTTACCTAGAAAACAGCTCTAACGATTTTAACGAAATTTTGCTTTCTATAGTATTCGGGTACGAGAATACCATTGGGCTAGGTTGCATGTTCAAGAAAATTCGATTAATGGTCATTTTGGGTAACAGTGGGTCAGGTGTCAGGCTAATTGAATCTAAAAAAAAGGCTCAAAGCATTTTGACAAAATTTTGGAGCATGAGAAGACCATTGCGCTAAGTCACATGTTCGAAAAAATTCAATTTGTTGGTTAATTTTGGGGTCACTGTGGGTCAAGCTAATTGTATCTAAAAAACAACTCAAACAATTTTGACATAATTTTGTATTATACCGTTTCTGAGCATGAGAAGACGTGTGGGCTAAGTCACGTGTTCGAGAAAATCCGATTAGTTTGTCATTTTGGGGTCACTGTGGGTCAAACTAATTGTATCTAAAGAACAGCTCAAAACATTTTGACAAAATTTTGTATTATATCATTTCTGAGCATGAGAAGTCCATTGGACTAAGTCACATGTTCGAGAAAATTCCATTAGTGGGTCATTTTTGGGTCACTGGGGGATCAAGCTAATTGTATTTAAAAAACGGTTTAAAAGGTAGCATCGTCAGCACGAGAAGACCATTGGGATAGGTCACATGCTCGATAAATTTAGATTAGTGGGTCCCTTTTGGGCTACCGTGGATCAAGTTAATTTAATCTATAAAACGTCTTTAACGATTTTGACTAAATTTTGTATTCTATCGATTTCGGGTTCGAGAAGAGCATTGGTTAGGTCGCACGTTAAAAAAAATTCGGTTAGTGTGTTATTTTAAATCACTATGTCTCAGGATCATGCCAATTGTATCTAAACAGCAAGAATGATACAGTGAGAATAAAATTTCGAATTGAACACAAGGCTAATTTTGACCGAGCTTAGCTCGGTCATCGCTTCTAGTAAATGATTAATTACATCTGGATGTGAACTGAGATAAAAAATAAATTTTGTATAATTTATAAATTAAAAAATCTAAAGGAGTGATTTTTGTCTGTGTAAATAATTATTGACATAAAATAGCTTTGAATTAATACCATGACTCAAATTTGTTTTCAATTTTAAAAATGGAAATAAAAAATTTTCTTTCACATGTGATGCTTTTTGTTATACTATTGTTTTGAATTACTCTTACATCTTTGATACTAATATACAAGTTTTGTATTGATATTTTTCCATTTATTGCAGGTGATATCTCTCCATTTATTGCAGGAATATATATCGTCTCCTTATGGCAGTTTGAGATGAAAACTTCACTGTTCACTGGACATAAATAGACTAAGATTCAAAAGAAAAGAAAAACTGATCATAAGCAAAATTAATTAAATTGCTTTTCATCCAAAGAGATTAAAAGTAGACATTATTTATCTTCTCATTTTTTTATTTATGTGCATCTCCAGTTTTTTTAGTTATTTTCAAAAATTAAATGACATTGATAAAAATCTGAAGATATTTATTTATAATAACCCTATCTATATATTTAAAAGACCAGGCTGTTTTTTTAGTCATCAGCCCTGAGATTTCTACTGAACTGATTTTGATATTTTTTTTTTTTTTTATGAAAGCTGTTCATTTGTAGATGTACCCGTACTAGCTATTTTTAAATATATTTCCATTTTTATATTTTAATTTAAATTTTTTTTGCGAAATTTCTTTAAAATGGCGGCAATTGGGTTACTTCCATTGTTGCAGAGTAATGAGAAATAGTGAGGTTTATTTATGTTTATTGATTATATCCTTACTGATGCCATTTTCACATTAGAAATGAAAGTAACTTTAATTTTTGAACAGAAAATGACGCTAGCCTTTAAAAAAAACCCACACATTCCCCCTCATAAATCTTTTACATTTCTATAACTTTTCATTGCGCTGATACGGTGTTTGAAACGTTAGGCGAAATGATTCAGTGAGTGAAAATGATGTCATATTTAAAACAAAACGGCCATTTTCTTTGATAAAACTAACAATTTGACTAAAAGACAAATTTCTGCATGTCATTATACTTACTCATCTTGATTACATATTCTTCTAATACAGTTTAATTTTTCAATAATTGGAACAGTTGAAGTTTGTGGAGATATTATTTTGGTAACTTTAGGTTAAAAATATCATTTGTTTTAAGAGTTAGAAAACTAATGTAAGAGGAATTTTTTATTGTAATTATTTTTGTAGGTTTATTATAAATTCGATCTAACAGTTCTTTTCTGAACAGTTTCGTTCGTCGAATTTTGACGGTTTCCAACTCGTAATCTATAATTTGTACAGATTGTAAATAAAAATACATCTTCACTACTTGCAAAATTTGCAAGCATGACTTCAGAAAGATATCTTATATGTAAACGATCTTTGCGATTTCAAAGAAATATATTTTGCATGCATATGGTCAAATATTTTTTCTGGAGAGAAGTTTACTGAAGCATATTTCCTTTCTTGCAAAAGTGGCTTCTTTTTTGTGAAGTTTATACTGCAGTTTGTTTTTTCTTCCTAAGTGACCTATAAAAACGTTATAATAAATATTAAATAGATATCAACTAAATTTTATTAATATTAATTAAATTATATTATTAATTAATATTATTTGTGTATAAGGTATCTGTAAAAAAAGTTACAAAGTGCATCTTAAATACAAACCTTTCCATGGATATCAACAAGATTTTTGTGTGCGACGTGTGCAAGGAAGAATTTCCTTCTAAGAAACAAAAATTAAGTCATCATAGTCTTATGCATAGAAAAGAAAAGAATTTTGTTTGTGAGATATGCAGGAAAGGTTTTTCTGTGCAATATAATTTAAATATGCATTTGCGAACACATACAAAAGAGAAGCCTTTTGTATGTGAGTTGTGCAACAAAGGATTTTCTCTAAAGAGTAATTTAAAACATCATTTGCGAACACACACAAAAGAGAAGCCGTTTGTATGTGAGGTGTGCAACAGAGGATTTTCCCATCAGTCTACTTTAAAATCTCATTTGCGTACACATACAAATGAGAAGCCTTTTGTTTGTGAGGTATGCAACAGAGGATTTTCTCAACAGAGTGCTTTAAGATGTCATTTGCGTACACATACAAATGAGAAACCTTTTGTTTGTGAGGTGTGCAACAAAGGATTTTGTCGAAGGAGTACTTTAAAATGTCATTTGCGAACACATACAAATAAGAAATTTTCTCTAAGAGATACTTTAAAATGTCATTTGCGTACACATACAAAAGAGCAGCCTTTTGTTTGTGAGGTGTGTAATAGGTTATTTTCTTCTAGGAGTACTTTTAATAATCACATGCTCTATCATACAAGGCCTTTTGTTTGTGAAGTTTGCAAGAGACAATTTTGTCAGAAGATTTATTTAAATAATCACCTTTGCATGTGTACAAAACAATAGTATTTTCCAGTGCAATGTGCAGCAAAATAATTATGTCACAGAGGCAGTTCATAATGTCACATTCTTTCATTGAATATGAAACGCACTTCCATTGTATGTTCTGCGGCAGACTTTCTTAATGGAAATAAGTTTGAAGCTCTCTTTTTTTTTTCACGTGGAATGCAGCCGAGGTTTTCTCCCAAGAGTCGAATGTACAGTTCCTTCTGCTGGCGAAAAGGAATGGATTTGCATATTAAATGTAAAACAAAATATTTTTTAACAATTTTTCTTTCATTTCAAGTAAAATCTTTTCCTGTATGATGTATATATATTATACTTGGTAAAGAATGATTTTGCTACATTTTGTTGTATCAAAGATCGTGTAACTTCTTGAAATTTCCCTCAATTGATTTTCTTTCTATTACGTACGGCTCCCAAATGGTCCCCTTTCCAGAAAAAGGACAAATTTAGTCTCTTTTTATGCATTTAGCGCCTCTTGGTCCCCTTTCTGTGACTTTACTAATGTGAAATATCACCACAAAGTGAAAAAAAAACCCTAAATATATATCTTATACTCTGAATATTTTGGGTATTAAAAATCATTAATAGTTCAAATATCACAGAGGACAAAATTTACTATAGCAATCTAAAGCTTTGTAACAGCAATTTTTCATGAATGTCAAAAAATCGCTGCAGAATATGAAAAAATGTAAAAAAAAAAAGAGATAAGCATTGAAAATCACATTTATTATTAATTAATGTACTCTAAAAATTCTAAAATTACAGCGGACAAAGTTTTGTTACATTAAGTTAGAAATATCCAAAAGTCAGCACAAAGTGAAAAAATAAATTTTTTCGTAAAGAATTTGTAAAGAATTTAAAAGTTGCTGTAAGATTTGCAAATACATTTTATTGAAAATGGGGACAAAATTTAATTAGTTGAGCTAAAAGATTGAAAATGGAATCTTTTTATGAATGTCAAAAAATCGCCACTGAATGTAAAAAAAGTCTAAAAATTTCATAGCATATTCAAAAATCTTTGTATGAATTTTGAATAAACTTTATTCTATAAACAACATTTACTATAGTAGGCTAAAAAATTTAAACTGAGTCCCATTTACTAATGTGAAAAAGTCACTGCATGAAAATCGATAAAAATTTGGAAAATCAAAAAAGACAAAATGTACTATAGGAGACTAAAACAATGTGGCTAGAATTTTTCACAAATGGAAGAAAAAAATCGTCTCTGGTCGCAAAAATACATAAAATAAAATAAAGAAATCACTAACAATTCAAATCGTAGAACGCAATCGCGAAATGACAAAATTTTACTACATTGGTGTTAAAAGTTTGAAACCGAATTATTTTTACGAATATAAAATAAAGTCACTGCTGAATGCAAAAAAATGCTGAAATTCACAAAAAAGAAAAAAATTGCTGTGCAAATTCCAAACAAACTTTATTGAAAAGAGGACAAATTTTACTGCATTGTGTTGAAAAATTGAAATCAGATTCCTTTTACTGATGTGAAAAAAATCGCCAAGAAAGTTGTAAAAATTGATAAAAAACACATTAAAAAAACTAATCCAAATAACAAAAATCCCTGCTGGCTTGGCCTACAGGCAGAGGCATATTTCAAAGATAAGTACAAATTTCACCAACAAAAACTTAACCGAGATTAGAGATAAACCCAATTTAACAATTTTATCTGGCCATTTTTCATGAGTTTTTAATTTCATATTTCTGGGAGAGTATGTTTTATCAGAATCATGTTAAGGCAGTATTCAGAAAAATATTTTTCTGCAACTCAAAATTTTCTGACACATTTTCAGACTCATTTTTAAAAGTAAAGACATGGAACTTGCTGACGTGATTTTTTGAAGAGATTTATAAGCAACATGTGTTTTTATTTTTCATTGGTGTTAAAAGTTTGAAACCGAATTATTTTTACGAATATAAAATAAAATCACTGCTGAATGCGAAAAAATGCTGAAATTCATAAAAAAGAAAAAAATTGCTGTGCGAATTCTAAACAAACTTTATTGAAAAGAGGACAAATTTTACTGGATTGTGTTAAAAAAATTTAAATCAGATTCCTTTTACTGATGTGAAAAAATCACCAAGAAAGTTGTAAAAATTGATAAAAATTACAGTAAACTCTGTCTAAGGCGGAATCGATCGGGACTTAGAAATTTTTCCGTAGTAGACAATATTCCGCCTTAGAAAAATTTTACTCCATGTCTATGGATTCGCAGCGACTTGAAAATCTTTTCGAGTTAGACAGATTTCCATCTTACACAGAGTCCGCCTTACAGAGATTTTACTGTACATTAAAAAAACTAATCCAAATAACAAAAATCCCTGCTGGCTCGGCCTACAGGTAGAGGCAGATTTCAAAGATAAGTACTAATTTCACGAAGAAAAACTTAATCGAGATTAGAGACAAACACTATTTAACAATTTTATCTGGCCGTTTTTCGCGAGTTTTTAATTTCATATTTTTGGGAGAGTGTTTTATCAGAATCATGTTAAGGCAGTATTCAAAAAAATATTTTTCCGCAACTCAAAATTTTCTGACACATTTTCAGACTCATTTTTAAAAGTAAAGACATGGAACTAGCTGATGTGATTTTTTGAAGAGATTTATAAGCAACATGTGTTTTTATTTTTCATTCAATTAATTAGAACTTGATTTACAAACAATTATTTTTTCAGTGCGACAATTTTTTTTCGTTTCCAGCACCATCGCTTCGGGAAATTCGGTTCAAAATGCCCACTTTGATAGCATTTTTTGAAATATATTCTGCTTTTATCAAAAAATCGACCAATACAGCACATTATATTGTTTCTATATAAGAGAACATGCCAATTGAATGTGTTTGCGAGCAAAAATGAATTTGAAAATGAGCCAGAAAATAAGCAGTTTGGTTTTGAATACACCCTTAATACCATCATTTTTTATTAGATCCCTATTTTTTTTTTTTTTTTTTTTTTTTTTTGTTGTTGTTGTTACTGTAAAATATGGTCCTATCAAAAACTTGTCAATGTAAAAGTTGTAAATAGTATTAAGAAGACGTATAATAAATTTAAGAGGATTGGATATCTTGTGAATTGACGAAGTTATGAATTCTATTTCCTCAACCCTCCCCCCCACACCACCTGTTTTTTTTTTTTTTAATGTGATAAGAGTTTGTCCTATCAAAAACTTGTCAATATAAAAGTTGTAGGTAGTATTAAGAAGATTTATAATAAGTATAATTGAATTTGATGTCTTGAGAATTGACAAAATTGTGAATTTTTTTCTCCCTAAAACCCTATTTTTGTCACCCCTTAAACTCATTTTAATTTTTTTCAAAAATCTGTTATAAATAAATTTTTGGCCCTTTTTCTACAAGTAATAATAACTTTAAACTGATTTGATATGTATATTAATTAAGAAGTTATGGGGTTTTTGTTTCCATAAAACCCCTCTCCATTTCCACCCCCTTGGGCAGATTTTGCCCATTTGCAATCCCCGCCAAGATATTAGCCATTTCAGTGTTTTTGGTGAGTTTGAAGATGCATAATTGCGACTTTTATCGTGCGGAATAAATTTAGTACATACATTTGTGTATACATAAACTATTTAGGTGGGGGTGGTTTTGGGTTCTTGGGGTCATTTAATAAAATGTTATGAAGGAATTTTTCAAAAGTTGTACCATAGTAACGACTGCAATAAGTAGTATTTCTTACGAAATCTACCTAAAACTGGCTTTGAGATGCATAACTTTAGACATTATTCCTGCCAAATCTCTGAGCTGTGTGAGCAGTGATCTCATGAGCACAACGACATCCAAACTTCTATCTTTATTATTATACATTTAGTTTTCTTTTCAATTTTAATGGAGAAGTATAGCCAAGCTATTAAAGGAAATCGTAATTACAATTCCTGCTTGTTTTCTTATACTTTCTACGCTATATAGTTACCAGAAAAAAGTATTGACATCATGATTTCAATTTTTTGATGGCCTTCCATGCTTTAGGTTGACCTGAATATGATTTTGCAAGTTTTTAAAGATCTCTCTCTGCATGTGATATAAATTTTGTAACCACTCTATCTCAAAAATTAAAACATGGAATTTCATCAAACGCCATATTTAATTAGACATTAGCATATACAGGTGCTAATTAGGTTTAGCATATATTGCCCAAAAGGTGATGCTGTTATGCTGCACTTTTCGCAATTTACATGATGATACAATTATCTCACCATCTCTGGGTGAAATTTCATCAAACTTCACATTCACTTTACCCTTTAGATATATTGATGGTGATTAAATTTTGGTGTATTTCACTCGACAGGTAATGCTACTGGGACACATTTTTAATTAATTCCGTGAGAGCCAGATCTCAACATGCTTGGTATGGAATTTCACCAAATTTAATGTGTAAGATGATTACGAATAACAGTTGATTCAATATTGTGTATGATCACTCCCCAGGGTGTGTTGCTATATTAAGTTTATTCCGATGAACTTTATAGCTTTTCTCAGCTTCTATTGTGTAAAAAGGAACTACATTTTACGTTTGAGATTAATAATTAGTAATATTTAAGTTAATCTAATTTTAAATTTTAGTACCGAAGGGGGGACTCTGTTATGCTGTGTTTTTTTCTTTTTATTCGATGATCATTGATACTCAGTGTAAAGTTCTAAGAAATGCACTGTGCTTCATAATTGTTAATGTGTATCTCTAATAAAAACTGATTGATATAATATTTTCTTAGGTGCATTAATTTTTAGTGTTTTTATTTTATTGCAAATTATTTTTTTCCTGTTCTAAATATTAATAGAATGACAATTTGAATTAAAAGCTCCTTTAAGGAGAATTACTAATGTGAGTGCTGAATATTAGAATACTTTCTATATTGTTTAGTGACTAATCTTTATAAAGATAACCCATTAACATATTTTGTAACTAAAAAAAATTCTTGCATATTTAGAAAAACTTGCTTCAGTATTTTTAAACATGGTTCCCTTTTTAAATATTAATGACCCCAAAAAGTCCAATTTTTTTAATAAAAATAGTCTTTTTTTTCCCCTTTTGAGAGACCAAAATGTGTAGGGAGCTGTGCAACTATTATTTTTCATTAAGGATGGATGTGCATCATCCTATTCATACTAGCTCGATTTTACGAACTCGATGGGACTATAATAATGTGTTCGTAAAATCGAAAGTTCGTAAATGGGAGTAACATTAGTTCAATAGAACGCTGGTCGGGACCAGTACTTCAGTTCGTAAAACCGAGCGTCTACTGTATAATTTATTTTCATCTGTGAAGCATATTATGCTACAAGGAATTTTCTTTTGTGACTGAATTATTACACACATCATTGCAGAAAAGTCTTTTGGTATGATTTATTTTAATCCTTTCAGGGACAGAAAAATTCTGTTCGTAAAATGATGAAATGATTAACTGACATAAAAAATTATAAACAAATTTCTTAGAAAAGAAAAACTTGTTTTTCCAAACTTTCAGTGTAAAAGCAAAATTTCATTAAACTATTCTTGGTGTAAATTTACCAAGATTGTTTGGTAAAGAATATGCCATGTTTAAGAACAGAACTTAGAGAATTGTTTTTTTTTTCTTGTTGTTTTCAGTTGTAAATTAAATGTTCAATCTGTACACTTTGATAATATTAATTACATAAGGAAGTTTCATTAGATCCATAAATAAATGCTGTCCCTATGACGACATATTCCTTATTATATTTTAATTTTTAATCTGATGTTATTATAATATCTTATCATTCATTTTGAAAAAATGCTTTTCTTTTCCATGTTGTCTAATATAAATCTTTGTTTTTAATCAGAGTTTGTGTACTCATTGAAAGTCCTTACTTTTATTAAATGTAAAACTATTACGAAGCAATTCTGCTCTATCTTTTAGTTGTTTTTTCTTAGCTATTATTTTGAAGTATTGATAAATAAATAATCAATCAAGTCAAATAAAATCTCCAATCAAATAATCTCTCAAATCGAAAAAAATAATATAAAATCAAATAAATTCTCCCTCTTAAAAATTCTGATACTCTTTCACTATCTCTTTCCCTTCCTGTGCACAGTTTAAAATCTTTTCATTAATATACAGTATAACTTCTTTAATCCAGAATCATCAAGATTACAGCGCTTTCGGATTATAGAAAATTCCAGACTACAGAAATTTTGAAACTAGAATGCATTTAGATAAATAATAATACTAATATCTATCATTAATATGGCAATACAAAAATGCAAGGAACTTGATAATTTAAAATAATTGAGAAAAATCAATTCAAAAAACTCTAAAAACTATATATTTTTTAATAGTTACATATATTTTATGAAATGTCGCCATCTGTCATAAATTACAAAAAACAATAACAGTACATTTTTTTTAAACAAATTACAAGAATAATACACATAACATGAAAAATTTTGTGAAAGTAACTAATTTTCTAAAAAAGAAACAATTATAGTAAGAAATTTAAATAAGACTTATAATTAATTAAAAAAATAACTGTATAATTACATTAACATATTTAAAATAGCAATACATAAGGCTAACGTTATAAAAAATTAAATATATTACACCTAGAAATAGTGAAGTAAGTCAAAATTAAATGCTATTTAAAAGAAATAATAATATCTGGTTCTGTGGTGTTTTGGCTACATCTTCTTATTTTTGGAGAAAAAAAAGTAGCAAAATTAACACTAATTCTGAATTTTTACAACTTATTATAAAAAAAAAATCTACATTTATTAATTAGGTACGGGTGTCCAGCAATTAACCAAAAAATTTAAATGTTTAGTAAAAGAGTTTGAGAAGCGATAAAAGAAAAATTTTTACTTCACAATTTATTCCAATACATACGTTTATTCGAATTTAATGTACAAGATTTTCGAAGTGCTTCCCATTACCTGCAACAATATGGCGAAGCCTAAGATCAAAGTTGTCCAAAACAACGTATAGTTGGCAGTGTGGTGCCAAGATTTCAGCAGAAATGGCTTGTCGAAGCACTTCTAATGATTGTGGAGGATTTTTGAACATCTTCAAGTAACCCCACTGCTTGGTTCGATACCAATCTCGCCCGTCGGCCTAATCATTCGGAGTTTTCATGGTTTTCTTCGAACCTTGGTTTTGTTTTCCAAGCGTAAATACGAGTTAGGCTTCCTTAGAAAGACTCCCACGGAGGGCACTCCCCACCTTTTGACCTATATCCCTCGTACTGATAATTGGCCGTTATAACACAACCAACCAACCAATCAAGTAACCCCACAGAAAGTAGTCCAGTGGATTCAAATCAGGAGAATATGCAGGCCAATCAATCCCCTGTCCTGTTGCGTAAGCACAATTCAAACCCAAAACTCTGTCATAGAAATGTTCCGCTAAAAGTTCAAAATTTTCTTTAGTTCTGCAGGGCCTGGCACCATCCTGCATAAACCAAAAACCATCAATACAGTTCATCCCGTGGCAATAAGGAATAAAATGTTGGTTCTGTGGAAATAAGGAATAAAATGTGGTCCTTTAAATGGGTGGAGTCTACTAGTATATGTTTGTTCTGGCCAAATGTTACGTCACAATGACGTCCCAATAAACAGTTATTGAAGTTTCAAAATTTCGGTTAATTACTGGGCACCTTGTACATGTGCAATTCACAAACTTCTTACAGTTTTAAAATTGAAAATAAAACAATTTTGTAAATTAGGTAATTAGTCTTTTCATTTTACTCAATAATTTTCTGAAATTCACTCATATATGTGTGACAGCGCCATCTGTGATATTTATTTGCAAATAAAAATGAGTAAACGTGTCAAAATGTCTACATTGCTGAAGTTTCCTAATTACAGGTGTCTAGATTAAAGATGTTATACTGTATATATATATTATGTTGCAGCTACTATTTTGAAGTACAAATAAATGAATTGTCGCTGTACTTGTACTTTAAGATTGTAGCTTCCTCTTTAGCTTCATCCTCCTCTCCTTACCTAAGACTGACATTTTTAAATGTTTAAAGTTCTTATTTTAATATTTATACAGTTGAACCTGGTTAAGACATTCATAGTTAATATGCAGAATTTATTCGACCCTTTGAACATTTTTTATAAGGCAAATGCAAAAATATAGCATTTAATGCATGAAATTACACTCTGTTAGTACACGATCACGTTTAATACGAAATAGACTTTTGTCTTTTGAAGCACAATACCACACTTACGATGCAGATTTGTGGATCAAGATGCAAATTCCTTTTCTCTTCTCGAAAGTTGCCAATTTAGCAGATATTTTTAATCAGATAAAAACCACTGTTTACGAATAGTAATATCTCCTGTATTAAATAACAGGTTAACTAACGCAAACATTACTAATCGGAAATAGTAGTAGATATATGAATAAAAAGAAAACCTGCTAAATTAGGAATGCTGCAATTCTAACATTCTTCTTCTCGCTTTGTGTGTATTTTTACTGTAGTAGAGATAGAAGAATTGAGGATGCTTAGATATGTCATAAAAATTACTATGATTGCATATGACTATACCTGTTGTTAGTGACATTTTAAATGTTTGTTATATGATTACTATGTTTTATAATTTATGTTTTAAGCAAATAATAATAATAATAAACACATAAAGATTTAAAAAATACAATTGCGGTTGCATAATTTTTTTATTTTTTCTATGTTTGTCTCCTTTTTGCTATGTTAACAATATTTTTTCCACAAAGATTAATAAGATCTTTATAATGCAAACCCTAAAATGCAAGGTTTTGCATTATATAGATAATTTCATACATCATTAAAACTTACCTTGTAAACATGGCCAAATAGGCCTGGAACATCTATCTATTTATATAAAATCCAAGTCTCTATGTGTCCCTCACTATTCAGGTATGACCGCCTCATTGAAATGAGTAATTGTTGAAAAATATTAATGCAGGGTTACCACAGTAGCGCCAAATGTTAGCCAAATTGGCGATAGCTGGCTAATTTGGCGAAATTCCCATTTAAAACCACTAATCTTTCATAATGGAGGTCACCGAAATTTAATTTAAACTCCACTCTTTTAAGATATTTTTTCGAAATCTATGGGTGAGAATTTAAAGTACAACTTTACATCTTCCTCCCGATGCTACTAATAAAATAACCGCCAATAGACAACGGTGTACTGTGTGAGCTCCTAACTGCGCGATTTTAATGTGCTTTAGGTACTTTTCCAGTATAGGTGCCTTGGGGAAAAAGGAAATTTGGTAACATATTTTCCGGGAACCTATTCACTGTTCCATTTTACATACACACACATTTTTTTCGATATTTATACGATTTATTTAACATAAAAAAGCCGTTTCTCTAATTTTATACAGAAACAGATGTAATTTGTACATAAAAACATCAATAATATACATGTAAAACAAACAAAAACGCTCATAAAATTTGTTTTCATAGCTGTTTATATGATTTGACAACAAATCTCGATATTTTCCGTTATACGGACACCATGCCAAAATGTATGCTAATGCGCCAATTATTTCAAAATGCTAAAAGATATTTGTAATTTTATGCCAGCAGTTTAATATGAGTTTTATTTTATTGCTTTATTTTATAGCAGTTATTTGTTCACTTATTTTAAGTATATATTTGTGATTTGATGAAATAGTTCGTAAAAGTCTGGAATTTTCAAATGTTATATTTTTTAAATGCTCACTTTAGTATCGACAATGGTTTTTCTTTTATTTTTCAAATTCTTCAATTCACGATTTTGCGCCAACTATTACGCTTGGCGACAATGGTGTCCGCATAACGGAAAAGTACCCAAATCTCACTTTCTGACGCCCAAATTACACCAAGCTTTTTTAAAAAAATGCTAAAGCCCTACAGTGGAAAAATACCAAACTGTCTATTATTTTGCGCTATCCGTGTTATAGTGTGTACTATATGCAAGGGGAGTGGAGCGAAGAGTTTAAACATTAAATATTAAAGTTTCGGCACAGATGTCATATACGCGCCCCATATTGGCGCGATTTTTTTCTGACGCCTATGTCATATACCCAACGGGTACTTAACTGGCGCCAAAGTGTCGTAATTTTGATTGATATGGTTATCCGGATGTTGTTGTTTATGCTGTTGATGTTTTCGCCAAATTGGCGTCGGAAAAAAATCGCGCCAATATATGATAACGTATATGACAACTGTGCCAAAGTTTCTATAAAGCAGTATAAGACTAAAAAATTAAGAATAAAATAAATGCAAAATAAGACTAAAGAAGAAAGAAAAATCATGCTTTAAGCATAGAATATGAAACACTTTCCAACACATCCTAAATGCTTTAACAAAACTTCATTATTTAGGGAAATAAGGTAAATAAGATAACGTTACTTCTTAGATATCCCGTCGACCAATTTCGCCAAATTATATAAATCGTCAAATCAATAGTAAAACATTAATAAAATACAAATAAAACGTCTAATTAATGGTTCTATTGGTCCATTATTGGCATTTAATTAATTAATTAATGGCAACCATTATTGGCAGCTAATCTTACAATTTGGCGACAGTAATTTGGTCGACGGGATAACTAAGAAGTACCAAAATAACTAAGTAAACATTTTAGAAAACGCATAAAAAAATTTAAAAATTAATTTCAGCAGTTACCGTTCATAGCCAATAGTACCTACATAGTTATTACATGCCACTTTTTAGCTAAAATTTAATATAAACTACTCTTAAAACTACTGAAATCACATTTCCAGATATTATCATCCATAGACGGTTATGTATCCAATTCTTTGCGCGACTATGTATATCATTTTATCTATATTCTACAAACATTTCTTAGGAAGCTAAATGCAGTTCAGCGTAAAAATGCATAACTCCTTTAAAAACCACCTTTAAGCAATTTACTCTCATACTCAGTAACCATTACGAATTCTTTTGTGTAGCCCTGCATATGAACTGCAGCATTTATACACACAGTATAGTATGCATAAATGTAGTGAAACATAAAAGCGCATATCATAATTAAAAATGCATTTCTAGCAATCATTGCTCATGTACAATACTTCGGAGAAAAGTTTCTTGGCGAGAAAGAAGTTTGCCAACGTATTTTCTGGCAACCTATTTACTGCTTCATACTCACAAGCAATTTTTTCCATATGTATACAATTTTGCACAGATGTCATATACGTCCACATTGGCGCGATTTTTTTCCGACGCCAATTTGGCGAAAACATCAACAGCATAAACAACATTCGGGTTACCATTACAAGCAAAATAACGACACTTTGGCGCCAGTTAAGTACCCGGTGCGTATATGACTTCGGCGTCAAAAAAAAAAAAAAAATCGCGCCAATATGAGCGTATATGACATCTGTGCCGACAATTTAATATAAAAAAAAACTATTTACCCATTTTTATAAAGAAACAGAAGTAATTTTTGCACAGATGTCATATACGCATGGGGGTTGGCGTGATTTTTCTATGATGCCAATTTGGCAGAAATCTCGCTTTCGAATGCCAGTTACTTATATATTTTTCAATTATTTGCTATCATTTTGAAAAGGAAATAACTATAAATAAATAAAAGTTTGAATAATAGCTATAGAACAAAGCAGTTTATATAATTAAAAAACAGAAAATAAAAGTAAATAAACAATCTATTAATAAATAAAAAACAATAGCCATGTTACCATAGCAGGCAAAATAACACCATTTTGGCGCCAGTTAGGGATCCCGGTTCATATCTGAAATCTGTGCCGTAATTTGTATATATAAAAAAAATTATATATATTTAGAAACGATTTTTTTATGCATATAAGTGCATGGCACAGATGTCATATTCGCCCCATATTGGCGCGATTTTTTTCGGTTGCCAATTTGGCGAAAACATCAACAGCATAAACAACATAATCCGGGTTACCACATCAACCACTTTGGCGCAAGTTAAGTACCTGTTGCCTATATGATATTGGCGACAGAAAAAAATCGCGCCAATATGGGGCGAATATGACATCTGTACCAAGTGCATATATAAACAAAGATAAAAGTTCATTAGATTAGTTTTCATAGCTGTTTATATATTTTCGCAATATATCTCACTTTCTGATGCCCAAATCGCGCCAAGCTTTTATTAAAAATGCGCTATAATGGAAAAGTACTTAAATAATTAACAGAAATAACAGATTATACAAACTAAAACTTTTTATTTCGAGATCAAAGCATTGTTTTTAATTTCTATTAAAAATACATATATCCTTGGATAACTTCAATTGAAATTAGTTTCACAGCTTAATATCTCATTCCATAAACCTAAACAAACACAAGTGATTCATTCATCGTGAAACGTCAAAAATATTAAATCATTGTGGTAATCATTCACAAAGTAAGTTCTCCAGCAATCAATGGGCAATATTCTAATGACGTCATAGTAGGTAAAATGGTGGCGGTATCGTTTGTTTATGGTTTGTAATCACAAAGATTTAATTTTGCAATGTCTGTTAGTTACATTATTTTATTGTCATATTTATGAGCTCAGAACAAAAGCCTATTTTTTCATTATTTAGTTATTAAAGACGGAAAAAAATCATAAATGCCTGATTTGAAAATTTAAAATTATTTTCTTTCTTAATACTAAAAAATAACATCGGGAAGTAACAGCTGGTTTAAGTTAAATAAGTTTAACTGTTTAATTCTGTTGTAATATTCAAAATAACTGAATTTATTAGATTTCAGTACTCAACATCAGGGCCCGATAAAATTTGAAGTTAGAGGAATTACAATGTCATTTCAGGACCTTTCTTTTGGAGAAGCTTTTCTAAATTCCATATATACATGGAAAATCTTCAGTGTTAGAAATATTATTCCTAGGACTGATATAACACGACAACGGCCTGCAATTTTACACAAGTTTTTGAAAGCTACTTTATATCAGAAATTTTACTAAAAACTGGTTACTTTTTTGTTATAGCGGCCCACACTATTTGGATTATGACAAGTTGCAGCCAATTTCCCCTACGTCGTAACCAAGATCGTGAAGCACACTCATATAATACCATTTCATGAAATCGTATACGATAATTTAATAGTTTTCAACCTTACTTCAAGTGTGCTATTTATTTATTTTTAAGGCTCAACAATCTAAATTGTCCAATATATGAATTTAAAAAAATGTAAACAAAGATTGAATATACATGACTGCAAAAAGCCTCAAATCTGCATAACACTTGGAACCAAACTGTGCAAATTAGTGGTCTTCTACAGTACACAGTTTTTCATAAATGTGTTTCGTTCTTAAAATGTGTTAGTTTCATCTATCACAGCGGAACAAGCGAGAAAACTCATATTCTTGCACATGAGTTGTATATATCTTTATATCTAAATTTCCGTCATTTTTGACGGGCTACCTTTCTAGTTATATATATCTATAACAAAAACATAACTGTGAAAAAAGGGAGCCAAGTTCTGTAAAGACAATGGCAAGAAAAGAAGTGATATCTAAGTGGGTGCCAAGTTCAAATAAAATTCACCCAAACTTACCTACTGAAGTATTATAGCATTTTTTAAATTGTTTAGAAATAAAAATTATTGATAGCATATTAATAATAAATCTAGAACTTGGCAAGTTTTTACCTACAAGTCATTTATTTTTATTAAAGACATTATTATATCTAAACTTGTTATTTCATATTTGGAAGCCTTCATTTGAGTGAGCTCCTTCCCCTTGAAGGATGGTGGGATAAGATATATCCCACCTAAATTTAACTGCAAAATGCCACATTGACACTAGAATTCAGGACTAAAAAGTTTAATTTTATTAAATACGTGAAAAGAAGCTTTTACCCATTTTGAAATAAATTTGTTTTTAAATTCTGGTGTGATTGAATCATTTCAGCATGTCACGAATAAAAGCTCTTTGCCCCTGAAGGGTTAAAGAGGTGCAGTCTCTAGAGGGATGACCAAGAACAAGCGTAAAGGTATCTATCTCTTTCTCAGGCCTTTTAGTCTGTTTGCATTGAGGTTTCCGAAGGGTGGGTGCTAGAGTGATAACCAAAGACGAGCGGGAATGTATTTGTGTATTTATTGGTTTATCAAATCTTTAACATGAGTCATTTGTTTATAATAATAACTATATTAATTTTTTTATAATGACATTGTTGTTAATATTAACATCATCATTTTATTAAGACATGAAATTGATAGGCATAACATTTATCAAAAACTTGCCAAGTTCTAGATTTATTATTAATATGCTATCAATAATTTTTATTTCTAAACAATTTAAAAAATGCTATAATACTTCAGTAGGTAAGTTTGGGTGAATTTTATTTGAACTTGGCACCCACTTAGATATCACTTCTTTTCTTGCCATTGTCTTTACAGAACTTGGCTCCCTTTTTTCACAGTTATGTTTTTGTTATAGATATCATTACTTTTTGTACAGTTACAATATATTTAGACACTTTACATAATGCTTTTTAATGTGTTTACATGAGACTATTTTATTCACCAAGCAACATTCAATTTTAATTTAAATTTCCTACAACAAACTATTTGGCTGTCAATTTGCGGCAGAAATCTATATTTTAATACTGCTACACTGAATGCATGTTTTAAAACGAAATGTATTGATTCGAAATTTTTATTGTTTCTGAAACAACAATTCCTATTAAATTCCTATGTTAAATTCTCCTATTCAATTTTCCAATTAAATATCCTATAGCAGGGCCTGCTTTTTTGTACTGAAAGTGAAAAATAAAGTTATGTGCTTATGCCACACTATGTATCATTCATCCATGGGTGCGGGCAAAGAGGCAGTGCAGAGGAAGGACATTGCCCCTTCCTGGATTTTCAAATTTAATTAACTAAATAAACATTTCTCTGATGATTTTGAAAATAACAAGTGGGTAAGTGTGATCACAGATCGCACAGAGGGTTTCGTTTAATATTCCTTTCAAAACACTTTATCCTTTTGAAAAATCTGTTAGTTCCACATTTCGCAACCAGGGGCGCACTCTATTCTAAACAAGCCTCTATCCGAATGAAACTCCGTTTTACATACTATCCGTAGATATTTTAGTCGAGGGGATTGAGCCCATAGCACCCGAGATAAGTAGGCGCCTCTGGCGATAAAAAGTGGAACTAAAATATGTAAGAATATGGTGCATAATATGATAGAATGGTCAAAGGGGTGTCGGCAAAAGTTGGAAAAGTGCTCCCCCGCGTGAAAAGGGCGGGGGTTAGAAAAAATGCTTAAAATACACAAGTTAGAGCCCAGAGGAGTAAATAATATAAGACTTTTTGAAAATTTTATGAATTGCCGTGTGGTCTGAGATATTCAGCTATACGTATGCAAAATGTCATGTCTCCAACTTAATTAATGACTCCCTTAGAAAGAATTGCTTAAAATACATGTGTGGTAGCTCAAAGGGTTAAGCATAAGACTTTTTCAAGATTTTATGATTTGTCGCCCGGCCTCAGGTGTTCTGCTATAAGTATGCAAAATTTCAAATCTGCAATTTAATAAGAGGCTCAGTTAGAAAGAATTGCTTAAAATACGCATGTGGAAGCCCAAAGGGTTAAATGTACGACTTTTTCAAAATTTTATGATTTCTCGTTTGATGTGAGGTGTTCAGCTATAAGTATGCAAAATTCCACGCCTCCAACCTAATTAGAGGCTCACTTTGAAAGAATTGTTTAAAATACACATGGGGGAGCTCAAAGGGTTAAATGTACGACTTTTTCAAAATTTTATGATTTGTCGTTTGATGTGAGGTGTTCAGCTATAAGTATGTACAATTTCACGCCTCCAACCTAATTAGGGGCTCACTTAGAAAGGATTGTTTAAAATACACATGTGAGACCCCAAAGGGTTAAATTTACAACTTTTTCAAAATTTTATGATTTGGCATTTGATGTGAGGTGTTCAGCTGTAAGTATGCAAAATTTCACGCCTCCAACATGTATAGTTTCTGAGAACGGGCTCTGTGACGGACAGAATATCTCAATTTGTTGTTTTTCTGTAAGCAAGTAAACCCAGATAAACCCCCAGTAAGTAGATAGGTTTACAATGGAAGTCTATGGGAATTTGGCGAAATATTAGAGGTATCGCCAAGGTGGCGTCACTTTTGGCGACCGATTTTAGTCGCCAAATTTGGCGATATATCGCCATGTTGGCGAGAAACTTGGCGGTATTTGGCGACAGAACAGCGTCCCCTCCTACGGCAAATTAAAATTTCGCCTAATAGACGCAATGGTAAAGTAAAAATGGGCACCCCTAGGTGGGTAATTCATCGATTTTCACAATTTTTTAATTTTTTTCCTTAGTTTTATAGTGTAAACGAACTTCGCAGCAAATTTGAAGTCTGTAGCTGCAGTAGATATACGAGATCTTTTTGATGAGTGAGTCAGTCAGTCAGTCAGTCAGTCAGTGGTAAAATTATCGATTATCAGACATTTTCAAATGTCATTATCTCGGAAACTAATTATGCGTTATTTATAAAATTTTGGATTTTAGGTAATTAGGGTGGCCTTACTACCCATTTCGTATAACAAGTACGTAGGTCTCATAGATTTTCAGTTGTAGAGCATTGAAATTTGATGAAAACAGCTCGAAATGGTTCGTGTAAATAACACACGGCTATGTCAGGCGAACTTGGCTGACACACTGCCGTGTGTCTAGATATAATCCAAACGGAAATTTCGTTCCGAACGCCTAGATTTCGAGTTCTACCGCATGGATTTTTACGGAACTTATACCGTTAGATAGGTAACGTTTCAGGGAAGGTTTTAAGCTATAGCACATCATTCTACCTAGATTAGTTATAGAAGTATGACGGAAAGTTCTGTTATTTTGGACTTTGTTGCTTCATATTTCCTTAAATATCTGGGCTCCTATTGGTCGTAGAGCTTAGATCTCGCGCCAAAAGTAGCTCCGAAGCACCCAAGCAAACTTTTCCCCGCGATTATTTTGCCGTCTTCTGATTTCCTCTAACTCTATTAGGGGCCCGCGTAGGGCCCCTTTAAAATATTTTTCGTAGTAATTTCAGCAATTATCTTAAATTATTGGTTAAGACCGCCACCCTCCCGATTCATGTATCTACGGAAAGGTTGCATGAAGGAGTTTCGTTCAGATACGCTTTCGTTAAGAATAGAGTGCGCTCCCTGTTGGTGGAATGTGGAACTAACATAACGCGATATTGTTAAAATTAGGAAATCTAACAATGCGATCTGTTTTAAACTTTGAGATAGTTCATAACACATAATCTATTATCTATTCTATTATCTATTATATATATAAAATCCAAACGGAAATTTCGTTCCGAACGCCTGGATTTCGACCGCATGGATCTTGACGGAACTTATACTGTTAGATAGGTATCGTTTCAGGGAAGGTTTTAAGCTATGACACATCGTTCTACGTAGATTAGTTATACAATTATCACGAAAAGTTCTGTTATTTTGGACGATAAGGTTACCATTTTATTTCTTGGCGAAGTTTTTTGTTGTTGAAAAAATTGAAACGTCTATTACACCTAGAAAAATAAAAGACAAAAAACTGTTACTAATTTTATTTGAAATCTTTAAAAAAGAAAAAAAATCCATTTTAATGAGTGATAATATTAAAAAACGAAAATATTTAATTTAAACATGAAAGAGAATGTTCGTAATACTTAAAAATTATTCAGTTGAAATATTGCAATTCAAATAATATTTGGCGATTTATCTTTTGCATCAGGTTAAGAAAAATGCATCTGAAAAATTGATAAAATGATATCAAGGAAGTTCCCCATAAGCGCATGCTCAGAAATATTTGAAAAAAATTATAGAATATTCTTCTCATAGGTATATATACCCATAAAAAATCGGCAGAACCTCTATTTAGCATTCCTAAAGCATTCCTTTTGCGATTTAGCGCTGGTTGGCGACACGATAAAATTTTAAATAATACTATGATAAATATTCTTTAAGAAAAACTTTTTCAACTCTCGATACGAAGTTAGTTTAAGTAAGTTTAACTTAAATAAATACATATTTATAACTGCAGTTTTGTCATATACATTTATATATGCAATAATGAAATTTAACGATCGTATTTATGCCGTTTACAACGAAATTTAAATGGATTAAAAGTGTTTCAAACTCAAATTAAGGTCCGATTCTGAGCATTGGCAATTTGACTTCGATATTGTTAGTGTCAGAGACAACAAGAGAGTTTTATTGCCATGGAAACAGCATCTTAATATCGAAATGTTTAATGATAGCATTCTTAATTAAAATACCCTTAAAACTTATCCAGCCGGTGACACCGTATAAAATTAAATAGCTCAGTACAAATAACACGCAATTTGCATATATTATATACGCTTACAGCAAAAATGGTAAACTAATCCACAGTTTAAGTTTAAATTCATTGAGCATTAGGCATTTAATTACTTATTTAAGAAGGAATTTATAAATGCATTTCAATCTCTTGCATTTGGCAAGAAAACGTATTGGTTCGCCAAAGAGCGTGGAACGTTCGTCTTTTCACGCCAAATACTCGAAAAAATATTTTTTTCCAGATTTTCTACTGGGATTCTACCGCAATATTTTTACCGATCTTTTTCACATACATGAGTCATTTTATTAGCATTTCCTTTTTCAAAATATTTTGAGTATGCGTTTCAAGGAGACCTTTCTTGTGAGTAACAATTTTTATTATTATTATTATTATTATGTATCTCTAGCAGATGTAATGTAATTATAAAAATGACGATATTATATAAATAGCAGTTAATATTATAAAAGTGGAGTCAAATATTTAAATTTTAATGAAACGTTTGCCCCCCCCCCCCCCCCACACACATATATTATAAATAATTTAATTTCAGATATTTAAAATATTTTTCGCGTACTTTACTACGGAAACATGCTATTTTGTTTTCCCCCAAACTTATGACTTTTATAACCTCGAACTCAGATCAACGAATATTGTCCACTCTTTTTTTTTTTTTTTTTTTTTTTACATATATCTCCAATTTTCCTTTTAGAAAAGTCTGCTGTTTCAAATGTTAAGTACTAAAGATTATTCTTAAGAAAATGTATGCAATTTTTCGTTATTAATACCACAAAAGAAAATATTTTACAATAAAAATTGCTTACTGAAATAAATTTTCGATTATCTTTTTAGTTCGTCATCCCTTTTTCCGTTTTTTTTTTTAAGGTTTTTGATATTGGATTAATCTTCCGTAATCAGGTTACCCGCTAATTAGTGTATTTACTGAACTATTTGGATGTTTCTTTTATATTTGAAAGAGTCTCTGGACAGTGATCGCGATTGCAGAAGATTACATGAAATTTGTACTTAGCGATTAGTAAATTTATGTTTTTTTCATTATGAAGTAAACGGAGAACAGAAGATTTAGTATTATATATTTTTTATCTATAGTTATTTTACTATCACTAAAAAATAAATACTTGGAAAAAAAAATTGAAATTCCAATGGTGGCTGGTGGAACAGTATTTGTTGATTTATCATTTTAGCCTAGATAACACATTTTAGCCTAGAAAAACAGCACCTGAAATGCAGATAAAATGGAAAATAGAAATCATTATAAAGTAAGTTCTGACGCACAATCCTATTCGCTAAACTGAGGAAAAAATTAAAGATTTTAGGTTTATTTAGGCAGCAGACTGAAGAATAATGTAATTTTGAAAATAAAAAGTGTATTTATTTCTCCGTGTTATTGTACTCTTTAGAGAAATGAAGAAAGGTCTTCGGTGCATCAAAATGATTATTTCGTTATATTATAACGTGTTAGGTTATTAAGTTTTGTATAACTAACTTTATTTGTCAGTTACAAAGAGTACTTTTGGCGAAAGATCTATAATTCAGCCGACAGCAATTTGACTTTATTTAATGGAATGTAGTTTGGCGGATAATTACGAATGTTTTACGTGTGTTAACTCTGGTAAATTTGTAACCATATAGTTTGCAAACACTTCTAATGTTTGCCGTAAAACTTAGCTGTGCACCCGATTATGGAAGATTGGGAAGATTTTGATTGGATTAAAACAAGAGGTTTAGTTTTCTATCATAATCGGTTATCGAGGGTTTTTTTCAGGTTAACAGTTACATAATTACAAGTGGTATACATATAAAAAGGAAATGGTAATGAAAATGACATTATTTCAATTTTATTCAAACACTTTATTTTTAAAAATCCACTTTTATGTGATTCACATTTCTTTTAATGAAAGTTATAGACTTTTTGTGTGCAAGCAATTTATTACATTTTTTTTTACCATATTTACTCTGCTGTAATCCGAAGATAGAAAACTGCAGTAGACCTGCTAGAAGACGTATATTACAAAATATAATGCAACGTAGAGAGAAATTGTATTTAAGCTACCAGAACCACACATAGCACCAAGCTGAGAAGCCCGGAGTTCAAGAACTATCAAACGAAAGTTAATAATCCGAACATAATTAATGTTCAGTGGTCACTCTCTGCGATCATTGTAATTATCTCTCATTTTAGTAGTGTGGTGACTAGAGAACATTTTAACATTTCTGATTATCATAACGGCCGTATTGTCTTCCCAACCTCTACTTTAAATATATACTGTAAAAAGAGTTTCTTCTGAATAGCCCGAATTTTGCGTAACCCATAAGATAATATAATAGGTAAATAGCGTTCGCATAGTATTCAACAAATGCGGAAAGATTTTCCCGGTGAAGGTCCATATTAATTTAAAATACAAGGTCAAATTCATAATTTTGTTTGATCAAGGATCATTTGTAAAATGGACCAGCGAAGCGGGTGTAGACTGCTAGTATCTATATACAGTAGAAGATCTTTATATATCATTCCTCAGAACCAAAATTTCTGGCGATTATAAAATTTTGCATAATATACATCATTTCATATATCGTGAAATAACCTTATAATCATGATCAAAATACACAAAATGTTTATTACATATTTCCTTTTTTTTTTAATGATAGCAGTTTTCGCATTAAAAAAAAATCAGAATTATGGAGATAAAGATGAAATAATATTTGAAATTTAGTCCTCTAGAGGGTAGCAATATTTCTATAATGCACATTGCAGGCTTTACTTAACTGTAAAATTCATTGTTTACATTTCAGAAGATGTGCATTATATAGAATTGCGTTATAAAGATCTTCTACTTTGCAAAAATAAATAATGTATTATTTAAAGCTTCTTGAAAAGATTTACTTTCTCTTTTTTGGCCATCTCCACCACACAGCACAGAAAGTTAAAAAAATTAATTCTAAAATATCTGATCCATTTTAACATGTTTTATTTTGGTTATTTTGTTACTTTGAAATACTGATAAATAAGTAATCATTTATTTAAATTGTTTCCCATTCCTGAACAACTTTCCAATTTCCTTTACTCCTCGACACAGTTTAAAATACTTTCATTAAAAAAAAAAAAAATCCATTTAATATTGTATTTGTGTTTTAATACAACAGATTGAACAAGATATATTCAAAACTGGTATTTATAAATGATATAACTGAAAAATTTAAATACAGTACAGAACCATTTATCCGGAATCATTGGGGTCTGATGTATTCTGGATAACTGGTTGGGCATTAAACCAACATCTATTTGATCAGATTTGTAGAATATATGTGGCTATGACAGTGCTTTGATTTCAAATTAATTATTAGACTATTCAGAAAAAATCAGGTCCAAACAAGATCAGACATTAGTAAAAGTTCCAAAGAAGGCAATTTATAGAAATACAGTGAAAACAAAACTCCCATTTTTCCCATGCATAAAAATCAAAATGCCCAATAGATAACTAAATATGCTTCCATTTTCAGCTTGATGTGTTATAATCAAGTAATGCAAAGTTTGCAAGTTATGCAATATAATCAAGTCAATGCTTAGTTGTTATAATCAATTTATATCATGCACATTGTAATGTTTAAAGTAATATACATATCAAACGGGTACTATATGGCTCATTTTGGGGAAATAAGTCAATCAGAAATATTACTCTGGATAACTGGTTTTCCGGTTAACTGGTTTCTGGATAAATGGTTCCATACTGTATTTAATTTTCTTTCATTAATATATATATATACACACACACACACATATATATATACATGCAGTTCTGTATTCTTGGTTTATGACATGTAGTCAATCATTCACAATATTGCAGTTTTTGATGATGGTCGGTGATGTTTAATTAATGGTTATATATATATATAGCAGAAACAATATGTAAAGAAATCCATTTTTTTTTAATTATTAAAATTATTAAAACCGCCACGGCGAGCGGCCCATCTTCGTCTGCAGCCCTTTATTCTGCTACTCTAGTCCCACTCTTTTGCGGAAGCAAGATTCCTAGGTCCCCAGCCACGTCCCAAATGAAAGACTCTCAAGCGAAAACCAGATTGAAAAAAAATAAATCAAAAACTGAAACCGGACAAATTTAAAAGGGAAATTACACAAATTAAAGACCCCGAAAAGCGGGAAGGTATGGGCTCGGGGCGATGAAGCTACCAAAAGACTCCTAGCTACTTCGAGCCGTAGCTAATTTTTCACTCCAGTTGGGTTTATTGTAATAATTGTGTTTTAAGTCTGTCTTAATATATGTGTACCTTTAATAATATGTAAATAATCAAAGATTTAAAGCTTCCTCTGAAATAAGAACTAGAAGATTTTAGTCTTATGCACAAAGAAGATGTGCTTCTATTATGAAAGCAGCTGGCAGACTAGTAGAAGAACATCTTCTTTGCGCCTGACGAATAAAGAATTAGATCTTTTGGAAGGCCTAGCACATTTAAAATTTTTTGAGGATGTTTTAAGAAGTTTTTTTAATTCTTATTGTTACACACCGGTTTGAACTTATATTCTCCCCTGAAATGTCCACTTCCTCTTCTTTACTCAATCAACTGTCTGAATATCTCAATGGTTTTTTATTGTTGACAAGACTTGTTTCTAAGTGAGTGAACAAGTTGATGAATTGCTATCAATATGCAAGTGTGCTCATAAATCAGAGGGCAGAAGGGGTTCCGTATCCTCCTCTCCCTCCCCACAGATGTTATACAGCAAATTTATTTTTTTATCAACTTGAGCCCTTTAAAACAGACCTCTTTCAAAAGTAATAAGTATTATTAATGATTTTCTGTAATTATCAAAATTTTATATTTAAAAACATATTTAATTGAATTTGCTTGCATTCAAAAGAACAGCGGTAAATATTAGGTGATCATTTCAATTTTTATGAGGGTCAGGTGAGGTGGAATGCATAATACTGTTTTGTTCCAGAATTTAAATCATAATATGTACAAAAAATATTCGTAAATCATGTGTATAATTTATCAACCATTCAACTTTCATTTTAAGTTAAGAAAAAAATGTTGGCAACATTTAGTCCATTTAGAGTCAATGTTGAAAGTCATATGGTGAATGCCAACATCATTTAATGCTAATGCTGCATTAACTTCACTGTCTCTTTTTATTTTATTGCAGAAATATATATATATATATATATATGTTTTTACTGCATAGTTTGTACATAGTAGTCTCTATTGGCTGAAGAAAAAAAACATTTGAGAAAAATTCTTTATTTTTTAAAAGTTATAATTAAAAATGCAATGTGGGGTGAAATGGGTATATATGTTTATGCTTAGAGAATTAATAGGGAAAAAAAATCTTTAAAATATTTTATTGCCCAAATAATTGAAACATCAGATCCTCTTACTTACGTTGTAAAATTCCTGCATAAATCATCCGTAGGGAACTTCTATACATTTGGAAACAAAGATGACGAGGTAGAAATAGGCAGTAAACAACTTGTCAGGAAGCTTTGCCAACCAACACTTAATAATCGGGGCCATTATGTTTTTAATGAGAAAGAAATTGGCATATATAAATATGAATAAATAATTTGATGTAATAAAATATATAATACACCAAAATTTGGATTATTGGTTGCTTTGAATGCTTTTGTGGGGTGGAGTGAAAAAGCCACCAGAAAAACTTTTTTTTTTAAATTAATAAGTAAACTTTTGTAAATCAGTTATAATGAAATGCATTGTCTATAAATGCAATGTAAACACTGAATCAGTAAATTTTAATAAATTTCTTTCCATTTAGGAATAATTCCATAATCGTTTCAAAAACTTGTATTTTTATATTCACTCCACCCCGCTGACCCTACTATTGAAATCATCATAGAAACTATTTCAGTACATTCCCTCTAATCTGCACAGACCAGGACCAAGGGATTTGTGGATTATAGAATTTTGCTGATTGTAGGTCATTTCTTTGTTCACTAGGTCACTTATTTTTAAATCTGTCAAACATTGCAGTGATAGTGATTTGCTTTATAATTTTTGCTTTGCGCTCTGTTATTTAATCTTGAAGCTTTTTAAGAGTCAGGATTTTTTGATTAGTAACAAAAATTTGTTTTTCTAAAAAACTAAGATATTTATCCTCCAGAGCAAACATCTCTTCAAAAGCAATTTTATTTTTTATATAGCTAACAAATGCATTCAAAATGTCACAGACTAATAGTTATTTATAAAATACATAAAACATTTCCTTCTAATGAATGCAAAATCCATTAAAAAGTCTTAATAAATTCATCAGATCAGTCCATTTTTATCATTAAAGTGTATAATATCTTGCTTAATGAAAGATTTAAACTCTTTGTTTACATCTGAAATGTAGTGCGGATTATAGGTGTTTGCGTATTATAGAGTTGCGGATTAGAGGGAATCGACTGTAGTTACCTTTCTATAGATAAAGAGGTAAACTGAGAAAGATTTTTAATCACAAATTCTTTTAGCTTACAAACAAATATCATGTAATAGCGTTTATATTATGTTTTCAAAATAATATCAAGATATTCCACCAATATGGTGTCCGTTTTAAACAAATTATAGGATTAAGTAATTTCTATAAAATTTGATATGAATGAACTGATGATTCATATGAAATACAATTTCAGGACTAACTGAAGAACACTATTTTTAACTCAGTCACATTGATTGGTAAAGATATAATACGAATTGAATTTTTCGAAATGAGCAAAAAACAGTGTATTTAGGTACCCATCGATAATGGAATTTTATTACCTATGGTTTATTCTGTTGAGCTCTCTACATAGCAGACCAGATGCCAATAAGGTGATCTAAGTGAAATATGCCTGCATGTTTTTCAGTAGCACAAACAGTAGTGCATTGGCAATTTAAGTGAAAGTTTCTGGGTTCAAATCCTATCTTGGGCATTTTTTTACTCAGTTGGAAAAATTCAATCCGTATGATAACAAAAAAATGCCACATTATACTCGTCAGTTGTTACAGTGGTACTTAATATAAAATTATAACTATCGAAAACTAATTAATTTTTTTTTATTATATTGAAAATTAAATAGTTATTTTTTCTGCTACATACATATATTATTCGAAACATTTATGCACAATTTGGAAAAGATGAATCTACAGAAACATATCTAAATTTCTTTCTAAAGTTATGAATGTTCTAAGGAAATTGATTATAATGAAACAAGTATATGACAATATTCATTTCCATGTTTCATTCTGCTTCATTAAAAATGATTTTAACTACTATGTACAATTTAACTAAATTGCAAATATAAAAAAAAGTTAATATTATAAGTAGGCAAAAAATGTAATAATTATTGAGGCTGAAAATGTATAGTTGTGAAAAAGCTAGGGGGGGGGGGATCCCCTACTAACTTTCGCACAAATCATCATCTAAAATGCGACTGGTTCTAATTGGTTGGTAATCATGTCTAGTAATTAATGTTGTGCTGAAATTTTTCTTTGGAGTCCTTCACATATAGAAATTAGGTGAAATTTTAGAGTCCCAGCTACTTGACACAATTTTTAAAATTCACAAAACTTGGTGCACTTTTGTGTCATATCTGCTAGAGTTCCAACTTTCTAGTAAACAAGATGCAAAAGCATGCACAATCAAGATGGCAACTGCAAATACAGTAGACTCCCTTAAATTTGCAAACCTAAAATCCACAAACGTCTAAAATCCGCCCATCATTGCAGATGTAAACAATGAAACTTTCAGTTCAGATTTAGATGCAAAATTACAGAATTTTTTAGTTTTACATCATTCCATATGTATTTTAATATGTAATTCTCGAAAATATGACTAAACTTGTGGTTTTTCATAAAGGAAGCATAAATTTATTTCTCAAAAAAAAAAAAAAAAAAAAAAAAAAAAAAGATATTGTTGATATATCTGGTAATCACAATCTTTTTACCAAATATTAATCAAGCTTTTTTGGTTATTAAGACTGGCTAAACCTAAAACAAAACTTCCTTACTCTACGATTTTGATGTGAATTAATTAATAGGATATACCTTTATGAGGCAAGTTTCATTGAATAACTAAAGGAAAATGTATCTCATCTTTATTATGTATACTTAATTATTTATATTAAGTTTTTGCTTAACTTTTACTTTTAATAATTTAACCTTTTTTAAACTATCTTACTTTTTATCATTTTACTTTATTACTTTACTTAATTATTTTAATATTTCATTATATTGCAAGCATTCATTATAATTTTGTTTGCATTATTACATTCAAATTACGGTTTAAAAAATGTAAACAAAGCAATGACCAGAAATCCGCAAAATTCTAAAATCCGCACAACCTCCGGTTCCAAGCTGTGCGGATTTGGGGGTTTACTGTAATACAATACACAAATAAAGGTCTGTAAAAACATAAATGACTATTTAAATTAAGGCTGCTCGTCACTCAGTTTCAGAATTCCCTTCGGTAACGTTAAGTCTATGGCTGCTTGATGCATTCTTATATTTAAAATTTCTCCTGAGGATATTAATACAGTAGACTCCCTTAAATCCGCGAACGTCTAAAATCCGCGTATATTTTTCAGATGTTATCAATAAAATTTACAGTTAAGTTGCAGGAACAAAATTCAAGATGGCGCCGAAATCAGCAACTACCGCAATGGTTTTTTTTACTAAATTTTTTGTTAATCATTCTCTTTTGGTTATTAAAGCTGATTTATTACTAAATAAATTTACATTACTTTTGATTTTGATATAAATTAGCATATCTATATGATGACATATCGATTTTACGATCGCTTTACCACTAGATGGCAGCATAAGACTTTTGGAATCGAATTAAATCGATTTCATCAGCAATAATTAAATATTTTTCTAAATTTTTATTTTACGTAATTATTTTAATAATTACTTACGTTTAAAATAATAAATTATTTTAATAATTACTTACGTTTAAAATAATAAATTATTTTAATATTTTACTTATTTTAATGTTTCACTTTATTGTAAGCATTCATTATAATTTCTCTTGCTTAACTACCAATCAAATTAATGTTTCAAAAATGTAAACAAATCAATGACCAGAAATCCCCAAAATTCTAAAATCCGCACAACCTCTGGTCCCAAGCTGTGCGGATTTGAGGGAGTCTACTGTATATTTTATTTCTGTTTTCTGAGTGCTTTTTTTAACGGATGTCTCTTTTTTTTCTTAGTTTTCAAAATAATTCCAAAATATATGCTTCATACAATATTTTATGTGTTAAAAACGGATGAACTGGGAATAAAATTTTAACACTTCCTATAAAGTTAAGCATAGATTTCAGAAATATTTTGAAAAATAAGAAAAAAAGAGATATCCTTTAAGAAAAGTAACACAGAAAAAAAGAAGTTAAAAATGTTCATTTCCCGAGGAGATATTTTAAATATAAGAATGCATCAAATGCCCATAGATTTAACGTTTCCGAGGGGAACTCAGAAACTGAGTGACAAACAGCCTTAAGCTACAGATTTAAAAAATAACTTTTCCCAATGACTTTAAAATTACTACAACAGTATAAAAAATGGAATGCAAAACTTTTATATAAAATTAAAGATGCTAGTTTTTTTTTAGGAAACAATTTTTCCTTTCTCAGAAAAAGCCTCCTCACCTTTAAACTTCGAGCTAATTATTGCTGTCGCTTTTCATTAACTAAATTTGGCCATTTTTCAAAAACTTTCCCACTTATTATTAATATCCAATATTTCATTATAGTTAAAAACTGAAATGAACTGAAATTGTAATCTAAACTATATTTATTAATAAAACTCTTTAAAACAATAGTTATTTAGAGTAATTTACAAGAAAAACTACAAAAATACTTCCTATACCTGTATGTGAAATAAAGAACCTGAACGAAATACAATACAGAAAAAATGAGAATTGATAAATTGTACATAATAAAGATGAGCAAAATGATACTGCAGTTTCTTGCTGCTGCTGTAGAACACCTATCGGTACTTTTATCAATATTTTTCCTATTTGTGTGTCATACAGCTTTTCAACGAAGAATGGTAAAACTCATATGATGTGCACTGCTCTATAACATTTATGGTAAATCCTAATCTCATGTACAGTCAAAAAGCTGGAAGCAAAAAACCATTAGTCAGGGAAGTGCACATATAAAACCTTATGTTATCAAATACAAGAAAAAATTATGTATTTTATGTAAGAATAGAAATAGGAGAAACTAATAAACCATAGCAGCCGAAAGTGTAGTGTGTCCTAAGTCAAAAACTAATACCACTTCCATTGTATTTTTAGAGACTTATATTTGTTATGTCATACAAGAAAAATAAAATATGGGAAATGGGGAGCATCTCTCCCAATGATAACTTTGCCTGCTTTGACATAACCAGATCCAAACATGTGTCAGCCATATTTTTTTAGTCATTATCTTTAAAATTTAGCTATCTCACGAATACAAGGATAATTTGTATTTCAAAATTAAGTTTAAATAGTCTTATTATGGAAAATTGAGGGTCATCAACATCCAGGTGAAGCTAGGTATGGGCTTGGGCTTGGACAGAGGCCCATACCTGGTGAAATAAAGGCGAGCTTTCAAAAAGGCTAACAGAATAAAGAGAATTTCTTTAATGTTCCAGGCCGGGTCGATATAATAAATAAATGGGCTGGGTTTGCTCGATAAAGCAATTAAATAGTTCATCTGGACCGATAAAAAACTTAAATGGGCTGGTTGGCTCGATATAAAAATTTAAACTGAAGCCTATAAAATATGAAACATTTTAAATATATATGGTTTTTGCAAGAATAAGTATGAATGTGCAGCACGAACCGCTGTTAGTATAACACTAGAAAAATGGAGAATTTTACTTAAATTTTATAAAAATATTTCGCACCAGAATTTTTATTTTAATTTATTAAATTATTTATTTAACTAGGTTTTTTTTTTTTTTTTTTTTTTTGTATCTTTTAAACTAGTTTTATAAAGAAATTTCTGGTTCAAACCAAAATATATTCATTTGGTAGCAGTCAAAATGACCACTCTCCATATTTCTAGTGTTAATAGCATCAATACGGAAATATATGTTTTTTCAAAAATCTACTTTTTATTACACGCAGCTTCAAAGTTATGATGTTTTTAACAGGGTTGACAAGAAAAGTTTTTTTTTTGCTTAAAACAAGGTGTTTTAAAAAAAAAAAATCTATCATTTCCTATTACATAGAGATGAATATTTGTTGATAAAAATAAACATTGTTGGATATTATATAAGAAATATAACTTCATTTGAAAATATCCAATTTAAATAATTACAGTCAGTTATTTAAAAAATTAAAATCATTTTTAATTTAAACATTATTAGTAACAGCAATGTTTTATGTTGAAAGAATAAACTGCTCTGAAGTTAAACATAGGTAGTACCATGAAAATCTTATCAAGAACATTTTGGTTAATAATAATAAATAAATATTTGATTTAGTTACAAGAATATAATGCATTTTTTCATGTGTATTCAAAATGAGTTCTTTGAAATACAGTTACTGGTTAAGACGTGTTTTAAGGGAGTGGACAAAAATTGCATATTAAACGTGATTTGTTTAATGTTGGAGGAATTGGGCTAGGGCTTTCATTTATATGTTTATGGTCAAAAATTGTAGCTTTTACATATTATTTAGATTAAAATTCAATTGTATTCCACTTAAAAAAAAATTGTTTTCTATAAGACAGACTTGAATAATAACGGGAAAATAAATAGGGATTCCAACATGGCTTTATTGTTGATTAATATGTTGCAACGAAAAATAAAACTTCAAAAATAATTTTCCTACTTAACTAACTTTTTAACAAAAGGAAAAAAAAAATATCAAATCTTTGCAGCACAATCCAGTTTTTTAAATCATATTTAGTACTACTTGTAATAAGTACCATTATAATCTGACATATTTTTAATATAAGAAAAAAAAAACTATCCTTATTCATTTTTGCTTAAAAAATAGTTTTAAAATAGTAAAAATTAAAGAAAACATAAAAGAATTGTCCAACCACAGTCTATTAGTTTCATTTTTTTAAAACCTATAATATGCATTAGAAAACATACTACAGTAGACTCCCTCAAATCCACACAGCTTGGGACCAGAGGTTGTGCAGATTTTAGAATTTTGCAGATTTCTGGTCATTGCATTGTTTAATTTTTTTAAACAGTAATTTGAATTTAATAATGCAATTAAAATGAATGCTTGCATTATAGTAAAATATTAAAATAATTAAGTAAAGTATTAAACTAGAATGATAAGAAGTAAGATAATTTTAAAAATGATTAAATTACTAAAAGTCAAGTAAATAATTATTAATGCATAACTAAATATGCGCAATAAAGATGAGGTACACATTTACTAAATTATTCAATGAAACTTGCTTCATTTTTTCAAACTTTGCTTCATAAAGCTACCCTACTAATTCACATCAAAATCATAAAATAAGGAAGTTTTATTTCAGGTTTTGCCAGACTTAACCTTTAACTGATGTGACTAAAATTTGTCACGCAACTGATGTGATGCAGTCTCTCAGACCGCTCAAATAAAAGGAATAAAAAATAACTTAAAGGTTGAATTTACTTAAATTTTGTCCTAACAATATCGTTGTACTTCTCTTAAGAGCATGTGAATTAAATTGCATGAAAAAGTATTTTATTCATATTATTTAGCTTCAGAACAGAAAAAAAAATACTTTAAATTTCAAAATAAATGGTAGTTTGTTAATTTTGCTAATTAAAAATAAAAATTAATCATGAACAATTTTTTTTACAAATTATCGCTGCAACAAAGTATGAAAATTGAAATGCAGTGTTTATTAAAAAAAAAAAATAATATATACCCTATGAATATGCAAGAGTCAAAGTACATCATTATTGCAGTCAATAAATATTTTTCATGTACATTCAATGTATTACTGACTTTTGGCATAAAAGGCACTTATAAGATGTTTTTCTCTAAACTATCTTTCGTTAATAAAAATTATGTTTAACTTCATCAGAAATATTTACATTTTCACCAGCGGAAAGTTCAGAATTCGTATTGTGATCTCTTCCGTCAGTGAAATCTACATTGTCAGAACTTTCAATACCGGAAAATTCTTGATCTGACTAGTTGTTCATAATACAGTAGACTCCCTCAAATCCGCACAGCTTGGGACCAGAGGTTGTGTGGATTTTAGAATTTTGCTGATTTCTCATCATTGATTTGTTTACATTTTTGAAACATTAATTTGATTGGTAGTTAAGCAAGGGAAATTATAATGAATGCTTACAATAAAGTGAAACATTAAAATAAGTAAAATATTAAAATAATTATGTAAAATAAAAATTTAGAAAAATATTAAATTATTACCGACGAAATCGATTCAATTCGATTCCAAAAGTCCGATGCTGCCATCTAGTGGTAAAGCAATCATAAGATCGATACGTAATTATGCTATTATCAGTATATGTAACTTATTGTAACATTTTTCATTGTTATTTAGATTCTTGAATGCTTTTGTATGTTTAGAAATAAATTTGTCTATAATTTAAAAAAAAATTCCGCGAGCAATAATTTTAAAATAGCATTTCGGTTCGTGGATTTTTCCATTTTGAATCCTGGAATTTTTTATATAAATATGCTAGTTTATATCAAAATCAAAAGTAATGTAAATTTATTTAGTAATAAATCAGCTGCAATAACCAAAAGAGAATGATTAACAAAAAATTTAGTAAAAAAAACATTGCGGTAGTTGCTGATTTCGGCACCATCTTAAATTTTGTTCATGCAACTTAACTGTAAATATCATTGTTTACATCTGAAAAAATATGCGGATTTTAGGCATTCGTGGTTTTTAGGGTCGCGGATTTAAGGGAGTATACTGTATCTTCTATTTCCTTCTGGCTGAGGAAAATAGAACGTTTTAGAGGCTGAGACGACATCATATTACAAAAAAAAGACACGAAAATAGTGAAAAAAAAATTAAAGTACAACTAATCATGTGCGTTGTACTACAATTTCAAATAATCACACAACTCATGCAGGGTTGCCGGCTTTTAGCCAGGCTAAAAAAAGCCGGCCGGCTTTTTTTTTTTTTAGCCACATAAAAAAAGCCGGCTTTTATTGAAAAAAGCCGGTTTTTATTTTTTAAAGTTGGTTTACAGCTAATTCGTTTTAAATTTAGATCAATTAATTTTTAATACACTTATAAATATTTTCTACTAAAAAAATTATAAATTTCTATTAAATTTTGTCAAATAAATAAGTCTTTATAATGTTAGAAGGCAACTTTGAAGGCATTATGTCTGAAAAAAAAGTTATAAATATTGAAAAGGATATAAGTTAGACTCCAAACTGGTGTTTTGAAATTGTATATTACATAGCTCCACATATACTACACAGTTTAAAGATTATATTTAACTGAACAATGGCAAAATGTAATCACATCAAAATGGAAACATTCTTATGTGTCCATATAGAGAGATTAAGTTATTCATATGTTAAAAGAGAAATTAGAAAGGATCAGGGCCATTGCGGAGACATTTTGTTGGTGGGAGAGATGACCTTAAATTGCCAAGTCAATTTTTTTGTATTTGCCAACTAGTTTTATAACTTTTGCCAAGTTACCACAATTAGAAAATGTAGTATAGTTCTTATTCGTAAAAAGTTTAATAATATTCCCAATTAGATTTGTAATTTTTGCAAAGTCTGTCAGAAATAGAAAATGTATTATAGTTTTTATTAAAGTTTTACACAAATTGACCAACTAAGTTTGTAAATTTGCCAAATGTAACAGCATTCACGAACGTTTGGGGGGGGAAGCTCCCCCCCTTAGCAAGGCCCCTGGAAAGGATATAATTTTTGAGGAGAGTTTGGTACATAAGTGTATAAAAAATAGAGCATTTAAACACACAGGTAAAAAAAAAAAACTAAATAAAATTTGAAAATCTTGTTGCTAAGCATTTTCATGCATATGCTATTTATAATATTTTTAATAGTGAGAAATGGTGTTTTTATTAGATAACTATGTATAATTTTGAATGTTTACTAGAAATAAAATAAGACTTGTATATTAATAGCTCTTAAAATTAAGTAATAAAACATGTAACTAAGTAACAATTGTCTTCTTCAATTTTATAAAGCAGTAAAAATGAAAAAAATTGGGAGAGGGGGGAGTGGAGTTAAAGGTCAGTGTAAACCAGATAAAGCAGTTGGTATGGCCCTTTTAAAATTTAGCTGACATATTTGCAATTCTGACTACAAATCACTAGCAAAACCATCTAAGTTTTATTCCAGTATTAATGTCTTCATTATTCAGAAATTGGGTTACTTATTAAACTCTAGATCAATTAAATGTCATTAAAACTAATTAAAAACACTTTAAAATGTGTAGTTTATAATTACAATGCTTCACTTTATAAAAGCCAATTATGGCCAAAAAAAGCCGGTTAAAACCAATAAAAGCCACCGGCCTGGCTTTTTTAAATTTTAGCCGGCTTTTTTGCAACCCTGAACTCATGTGATGCGGTCTGATAAACCCTAGCGTAACAAAAAACACGTTTAAAATCAAATCACAGAATTATCGCTTTGTGTGTTACTTTGGCAAGCTGGTAGAAGGTACTGGTATGGGCAAGTAATATTTTCACTTTTAAGGGGTGCAGGCGTTTACAGCTGGGCATCGCAGTGTCTGTGAGACCACGTGACATCAGTTAAAGGTTAATAACCAAAAAAAGCTTGATTAATACATAAATGTATTTGATAAAAAGATTGTGATTACCAGTGATATCAGCAATATCTTGAATTTATTCAAAAATAAATTTATACTTCCTTCATGAAAAAGCATGAGTTCAGTAATTCTAACAAGAATTGCATATTAAAATACATACGGAATTGATATAAAAATAAAAAAATCTGTAATTTTGCCCTTTACATCTGAACAGAAAATTTCATTGTTTACATTTGTGATGATGTGTGGATTTTAGGCAAGCGAATTTGAGGGAGTCTACTGTATTTTTACTTAAAAATATTTTTGCAGCCGCATCTTCACAAGTGTCAACCAATGAGAGTCATCAGGGGCATCTGTGCTGACAACCAAGAGGTTAAAGTTTTAAAAATACTGGCACCATACACCACATATAAACTTTAAGAAATTTTTGATAAAGACTTTTTCAAGGTTTTGGCTCATTACGAAAAATGTTTCTAAATACCCTTTCTGCAATTTTTAGAAGAGTTTTGATATCTTGGTGGAGATTCTTTAGACCACCTCTATCTTTAATTGAAATTAAACTTTTTGGATTGCTATTCTGATCATCAATCAATAGTACAGTTTTGCAATCATTACATTTGACCTGCTTTATTGCTGCTTTTACAACATTTCCAGAAATCTATCCAACAGCATCTGAAGAAACTTAGTACAGTAGACTCCCTCAAATCCGCACAGCTTGGGACCAGAGGTTGTGTGGATTTTAGAATTTTGCGGATTTCTGGTCATTCATTTGTTTACATTTTTGATACAGTAATTTGATTGGTAGTTACGCAAGGGCAATTATAATGAATGCTTACAATAAAGTGAAACATTAAGATAAGTAAAATATTAAAATAATTTATTAGTTTAAACGTAAGTAATTATTAAAATATTTATGTAAAATAAAAATTTAGAAAAATATTAAATTATTACCCATGAAATCGATTGAATTCGAATCCAAAAGTCCTATGCTTCCATCTATTGGTAAAGCGATCATAAGATCAATACGTCATCATGTAGATATGCCAAATTATATCATAATCAAAAGTAATGTATATATTTAGAAATAAATCAGCTGTAATAACCAAAAGAGAATGATTAACAAAAATTCAGTAAAAAAAAAAATTATTGCAGTAGTCGTTGATTTCGGCGCCATCTTGAAATTTGTTCCTGCAACTTAACTGTAAATTTCTTTGCTTACATCTGAAAAAATACGCGGATTTTAGGGTCGCAGATTTAAGGGAGTCTACTGTATGTGAAACATACTGGCTTACATAACAATGAATCTAATATACAGTTAGCATTACTTCTAGATACTGTGAGTGGCACTGGGTCCAACATTATTGTGTAATTTGCTTCATAATTTCCAAATGCTTGTTTTCTTTCAATTTGCGCCATTAAAGCTTTCCTATATGTAGCCTTAAAATTAAAGGTGAGTTATTATTATTATGACTCCCTTTACTTCTTATGGTACAAAAATATAATTCTAAATGGCCCTGGCTAAGTTTGTTAGTTAGGAAGAACTTCATCTTTGGAGAAGTTTCATAATCTTTTTTTCCATACACACTCTTTCGCAATATCTGCAACACTTAATACAATCCGCACACTTAAGGACCAAGGGCTTTGTGGATTATACATTTTTGCAGATTATAGATCATCCCTTTGTTTACATTTCATTTTTTAAAGTCTGACTATAAATTAAGAACAGCTGCACAAAAATTATAATTACAATGGAAAATAAAAACACAATGCAACATTGGTAGAATATGTTCAATAACTAAGATTAAAGAAAATTTAAATTGAATTATATACAACACAAATTTTACACATTGACACAACATAATGGTAGTTTGTTTTGGTTTATTGTCAGTAATGTTTTTCTGTAGTCTATGAACATTCATTACTTCTTGCTCCAAGATAAAACTTTGTTACTCAAGGAAATTTAACAATATCCAATATATTTAAATATTTATCCATTGGAAAATCGATAACTGAAAAAATATATACCAAATTTAAAGGTTAGAATGACAATTTTCATTGTTTACATTCAAACATGTTGTGCAGATAATAGACGATTGCGGATTATACATCGGCGGATTTCACAGAGTTGACTGTACATCAATTATAAATCCCAAGACACCAATTCTTCTACCTCATCTCAATTATTCTTTTACCTGTAAAATCTTTAAAGACTGTGAGTATTGAATTATTTTATCTTTAAATTCCAAGACTTGTCTTTTATTTTGTTCTCTTATTGAAGATTTGCTTCCTTTGTTAAATGGATTGGAAAAATTAAGGAAATCAAACACTTTATTTATATTGCAAGTGAATTCAATGATGACTTCACAATCTTCAAATCCCTCAATATCATTGTCATGACAATACTTACGAGCATCCAACACAGATTGACTGAGCATTTGGGCAGTAATGTTCACTTTCATTTTCTGGTTTTACCATTCAATGTGCCTCTTAATAATGCCATTGCCAGCATGAAGAGATTCCTTTTCTTGCAAATCAACAAAGTGTTGCCATTTTATTGCACCAATATAATAATCTTTTTCTTGGCTAATAAATTTCTTGCTAATTTGAGCATATATGAGGGATCTAATAAAATGTAAACAAGATAATCTATATGAGGGATATTGAAAAAATGTTTTGGGTTTTCACTCTGAATATTTGCCCCAAGTTTATTTAGCCTGTCAATGCTATGCATTTTGCATCTTTCTTGTTTTTTCAGGGATATTTAATCCATCATCAGACAGAAAAATAGTTCTCCCTCTTTCACTATAGACAGAATTCTCTGTAAAGCTTAGGCCGAGGGCGCTAGTGTAGCGAGCAACACTTGTACTTCCGGTTGTTGTGTTAAATATACTGTATTTATGTCAGCTACTTTTAAAAAAAGTAAATATCTAATTCTGCGTTCGCCAATTTTCATTTTTCTTCAGGTAGGCCATAAATAAGTAAATACTTATGTACATGGTATATTTATGTTGTAATAAAGTTTTCATATATATTTTTAAAAGAGTAAAAAATTTAGAATTCTACCTCTGAATCCGATTAATTACATTAACCCTTGCTTTTGGCGGTTGTGCTCGGCGACGTTTGTTCGTTTACAAGTCTGATAGTATAAACACTATGAAATCAACACACTTTAGTATTCCGGAATTTGCGGAAAATATATTGTTGGTTTATTTACTTATTTTTTCTTTTAGTCAGATTACAAATTAATTATAACTGTAAAATGGAAATCGTATGCAACAAAGCAAAATATATCTAAATACATATAAAATAGAATTACATGCATATTAAAAAAATTTTTTGGTTGATATTCCTGCAGTTTAAATGTATTCTTCAGTCTTTTTTTTAATTATTTATTTACTATTTGATTATCGGAAATGTCTTCATTTAGCTGTTTATTTTCCTAGTACCTATGCAATCAAATTTTAAAAAGATAGTTAAAAAAATAATGTGTTTACCTTTATGTTACCCTTAATGTGCTTTACCTTTTATGATGTGAAAATGCCTAATGGAATAGTAACATTACTAAAATTTCGTTTTATTAATTCCCCTTAATAACTTCTGAAATGCAAATATCCAGAATTAAAAAGCATATTTTCCTCCTGATATTTTATAAACGTAATGTATTTATAAGAATGCAAGTAATAGTTCTCAGCTCTGCAATTTGCATTTCATTTCAGGTTTGTTATTAATACATAAATATTTATGTATACTAGTATATTAAAATGAAAATAAACTTATATACAGTAGACTCCCTTAAATCCGCGACCCTAAAATCCGCGAACGCCTAAAATCCGCGTATTTTTTCAGATGTAAACAATGAAATTTACACTTAAGTTGCAGGAACAAAATTCAAGATGGCGCCGAAATCAGCGACTACCGCAATGTTTTTTTTTACTAAATTTTTTGTTAATCATTCTCTTTTGGCTATTACAGCTGATTTATTACTAAATAAATTTACATTACTTTTGATTTTTATATAAACTAGCATATCTATATCAAAAATTCCAGGGTTCGAAATGGAAAAATCCACGAATTGGAACGCTATTTTAAATTTAATGTTCGCGAAATTTTTTTTTAAATTATAGACAAATTTATTTCTAAACATACAAAGCAGTATAAGAAAAGCATTCAAGACTCTAAATAACAATGAAAACAGTTACAGTGAGCGCAATAAGCTATATATACTGATAATAGCATTAACACAGTTCTCCTTGCCACCACTAGATGGCAGCATAAGACTTTTGGAATCGAATTGAATCGATTTCATTCGTAATACTTTAATATTTTTCTAAATTTTTATTTTAAATAATTATTTTAATAATTACTTACTTTTAAACTAACAAATTATTTTAATGTTTCACTTTATTGTAAGCATTCATTATAATTTCCCTTGCTTAACTACCAATCAAATTAATGTTTCAAAAATGTAAACAAATCAATGACCAGAAATCAGCAAAATTCTAAAATCCGCACGACCTCTGGTCCCAAGCTGTGCGGATTTGAGGGAGTCTACTGTATTAATAAGAGCAAATTTCAATGTTTCAATCCAATTATATTTAATCCTCACTTTTGGCTCCTTTGGCAACTTTTGTGTGTTTACAAATATGGTACTGTCAAGTCTATGGTATTATCACACATAAAATTCTAGGTTTTGGCGAAAAATAGACGATTTGTTTGCTAATTTTTATTTTATTTTCACTACAATTTGACAATATTTGTATGTACTATATAATTTGTAAAACATCAAAACTTTTAAAACACAATTCAGCTTTTTTGATAATTGACATTTGATGGAATGACTACTATAATAGATTTGTTTTAATTTGCTTGAATATACATTGACTTGCATTGTTATTCATCAGTTTTAAATTTTAAAGTATGTTAATTTTTTCAATGAATCAATTCTAATGTGGTATCTAAAATATTGCAAAGACTTTGAAGTTGTGCATGTGCATTGTATTTAGTTTCTTATTCCCCCCTCCCCCCCCCCCCAAAAAAAAAGAAATAAAACCACAAATATAAAATTTAACTCTTTCAAAAATGAACAAACTTGTTTTTAAATAAACAGTTTTTACTTTATTATCATTACTAATTAATAAACCGTCCCTTATTCTTTTTAAATTTTTGAGATGTTTATTTTTCTGAAATTTCCTTAAATTATTAATCAGTAGTAGTAGTATATGAAAACTGCAAAAACTACAACATGAATTTTTGTATCCCCCCTCCCCCCCCCCCCACCTTTCAGAATAAGGGATGGTTTAAGTTGAAAAAATTCATAAATTAATTTTATTTCAGAAAGAGTTCGAAAAACTTTCAAAACGAGTGTCTGGTGAATTTGCTGGTGCCGGCATAGCTGCATAAGTTTATCGCTCTCAGAAGATCACAGGTGTGTAGTTTTGTATATATAACAAGTGACTACCATTTGTGAGCTTCTGCAAGAAAGTGGAAATGTACCTACTATTTTTGTTTTGCTTCCAAAGTAGTCAATCAGGAACTATTGTAATTCAATGAATCAAGTATTAACTGGTATGACTGACTGTAAGTATGTAGTTTAATATATTTTCAGTTGCATAAGAAAGGGAGATTTTGAAATGCATTGTACATTGTTTGTGTTGTTTTTATCGGTTTATTATGATTATTATAGTCTTTTTTTTTAATTTATTTAATTTACAGAATGTTTTCAATGGGAGATTTTTCAGCAGTTATGTGAATGCCTGTTGATTCCACTTTCGCTTTTGAAGATATGAATCTTCAGTAATATTTGTAAGTATGATGTTTGTAAGTAATTTTGGTACTATATTACCCTGTCGACCAATTTCACCAAATTATACAAATTGGTATAATTTTTATTTAAAATAACAGAAGAACAAATAAATTAGTAAAAGATTGATAAAAATATAAATTAAACGTCAAATTAAAAATCACTTGATGATGTAAAACACTTATAATGTGTTTAATGTCAAGTGTAGTACTATCAGCCATTATTGGCATTTAATCTTATCAACTGGCGGTAATCTCTGGAATTTATAATCAGTTTGAAGTTAAAAGTTAGTTTACTTCTTCTCCCCCCCCCCCCCCCCCCCCGCAACACTAAATACAAATACTGAATAATTTTAAGGTAATTTTAGATTTGTTTGTAGTTATATAAATACATAGCACATATAGTTGTCACCTGGTCCATTCGCCTATCTGCATGTAACAGCACAAAAACTACCCAATTGAATGATTTGAAATTTAATACAGTAGACTCCCTCAAATCCGCACAGCTTGGGACCAAAGGTTGTGTGGATTTTAGAATTTTGTGGATTTCTGGTCATTGATTTGTTTACATTTTTGAAACATTAATTTAATTGGTAGTTAAGCAAGGGAAATTATAATGAATGCTTACAATGAAGTGAAACAATAAAATAAGTAAAATATTAAAATAATTTATTAGTTTAAAAATAAGTAATTATTATAATAATTATGTAAAATAAAAATTTAGAAAAATATTAAATTATTATCAATGAAATCGATTCAATTCGATTCCAAAAGTCCTATGCTGCCATCTAGTGATAGCAAGGAGAACAGTGTTAATGCTATTATAAGTACATATAGCTTATTGTGCTCACTATAACTTTTTTCTTTGTTATTTAGAGTCTTGAATGCTTTTCGTATACTTCTTTGTATGTTTAGAAATAAATTTGTCTGTAATTTAAAAAAAAAATTCTGTGAACAATAATTTTAAAATAGCGTTCCGGTTCGTGGATTTTTCCATTTCAAACCCTGGAATTTTTGATATAGATGTGCTAATTTATATCAAAATTAGGGATGCAACGGATATCCGGCAAATATCCGATATCCGGCACATCCGGCTGATTTTTCAATATCCGAAATACCGTCGGATATCCGAATCACAATCACCGGATATCCGACTTCTCTGCCGGATATCCGGCAATGCGTAGCAAAGCAAATATATAAGGATAAGAGAAATCGTTTGACCCAAACAATGCCGAACAACTTTTGTTTATAATGCAAAATATGAAAGTAAGTCCACTATTTATGAGTAAAAGGTAATTCTCAAAAATTTAAAGAATTACCAGCTTTCGTAACATTGGTATTTGAACTCTCTATAATAAATTTAAGAACAGTTTACATCTTTAGGCAGTTTACATCTAAGTTTACATCTTTTAGAAAATTGTATCTTTACTTTCAGAATGTGAAACAAAATCTAAAGTTGTTTATTAAAGTATGACTTTATTAATTTTCTTTCTCCCTTTTAAGTTTAACAATTAAACAGGCCTATTTTTACTTTCTTCTATCTTCAATAAAAGAAAGTATTGTAACTGAGATTTTTTTCGATCTCTGGTTTTCGGTGGGCTTAGACGTTTTAGGGGTCAGAGATCCCAAAACATGCTTATACAAAATGTCTGTCTGTCTGTCATCATACCATCAAAAAGTGTATGAAGTTATGCATAGAATCGAACCAAATTTTTGTGTATGTTTTTGGCTGTGGCTAGCAGGTCCTTCTTCAATATGGAAGCATTCTGTCAGAAAGGGGTGCTGCTGTAATTGCGATTTTTGTGCCATTTTCATTATTGTACTATCGAAAAGTGTCTGTTAAATATGTAATAAGTTATCCATATAATCGAACAAAATTTTTTGTGTATATTTTTGGCTATGTCCAGCAGGTTCTTTAAATTAGAAATATTCTGCCAGAAGGGTGCGCTGTAACAGTGATTTTTGTGCCATTTTCATTCTTGTACCATTGAAAAGTGTATGAAGTTATGCATAGAATTGAACCAATTTTTGGGGGTATGTTTTTGGCTATGGCCAATTGGTCCTCCTTCAATTTGAAAATAGTCTGCTGGAAGGGGGCGCTATAATAGTGATTTTTGTGTTATTTCCATTATTTTATCATCGAAAAGCGTATGAAACTAAGCATAGAATTGAACCCATTTTTTGTGTACATTTTTGGCTATGGCTGTCAGTTTTTCCTTGAATTTGGAAATATTCCGTCAGAAGGGTCACTGTAACAGCGTTTTTTGTAAAATTTTCTCAATTTTTTGCAGTTTTTGTACTGTATATTGGTGGCTCATGAAGTCATGGGAACTTCGCATCCTGCTAAGCTGGCTATTCACAATCAGCTGATGTACAACAGAATAACGAAAAAAATTATTGATTTTAATAAATATCATGATTGAGATTAACTTATTCTTATTTTGATTAATTGACGAGCAGAAATCTTAGATCAAAATCAAAGTTGGTATAATATTGAACTAATAACATCGAAGTATTAACATTTAAAACTACTTTTAGAAATATTAAGACGTATGAGATAGAAGAAAGTTTTGGGATCTTGGCACATCCAATTAGTTATATTTGTAACTTCATTATAAATAATATATTTAAAATTAAAAGTAATTTTCTTTTTTACTTATAAATATCACAGTAATTTAACTTAAAATAAAACTAAATGTGACTCAAAGCAAAACACTATTAAATAATTAAAACAGAAAAAAAGCATCAACTAAACCTATATTTGTAGAAATTCACTCTTTAATTATGGGTATATTAGTAGATATTTTATGTTTAAATTATAAAAAGAACGTATGTATTTCTTTGTGAAAATACTCTACAATTATAGACATATTTAACTGGTTAAAATTTGTTACACAAATTATCAGCATTTTATTGTACAAATTAATTATTAGCAATTATCAATATAGTCAATCCCATATCCAAATCCAGTAGCAATTATCAGCATTTCATTGTACAAATAAGCAGAATATTTTAATGTTTAAATAACATTTTTTATACAACATTATTAATATACATTACACGGCTTGGATGGCAGATACATGTCTTGAATTTCGAGATGGGATGGCAGGATTCGTGCCCTAAAGAATATTGGGGGCGGGAGGCTCCTGTTTCCAAAAAATCATTTTCCGAAAATGTTTCTTTGTAAAACGACGATGAAGTCTCAGGACCGGCTGACAAACTTCGTGATATTTTCCACTATCAATTGGCAGATTTCACAGTTTCTTCTTACAACAAATTGACAAAATTCATGTTTGTTTTTCTGCATCTGACAAAAAAATTTTGCAATTTTTCTTAGCGACTAACTGACGAATTTCTTGATTTTTTTCTGGAGACCAATTGGTGAATTTCATAAATTTTTTTTTCACAATCAATTTAACAAATTTAGAAATTTTATTCTGTGACCGATTGGCAAATTTCCCTGTTTGTTCTTGTGACATACTGATGAAAGTAATGATTGTTTTTCTGCATCCGATTGAAAAATTTTGCATTTTAGGTAGCTTTCATTACAAAAAGCTACCTATTGCAGCCGTTTGGAGGAAAGCAATTTCAAAAAATTTTGGTATATTTTCATCGATCATGACCCCCAGACCCCGAAACCACCCTCTGTTTAAAAGTCGATATATATATATATATATATATCTGATCTTTGTCACACTGTAACTCTCGTATTTATGAACCGATTTGGATGTAACTCGGTGTGTACATAGAACATACCAATGTCTCGACCGAGTTTGTTGGCCAGCTTCATCCGCCATCTTGTTTCAAAATGGAATTTTTTTTTTATTTAAAATTTGAAATGTGGTACCAAAAAATTGAAAATGGAAAAATATTTTTTTTATGTATTTGACCTTGATACAAAGATTCCGGAGCAGTTTTTGTTTTGTCTATATCTTAAAAAATGGCTGAGTTATAGCACTTTGAATTTCTAGCGTAGCTGACATTTTGAAACGTCCTGATTTTTGTCTCGCGATAACAGGTGTATTTATGAACCGATATAAATGTACCTTCGTGTGTACATAGTACATACCAATGTCTCGACCGAGTTCGTTGGCCAGCTTCATCCACCATCTTGTTTCAAAATGGTGGCCATTTAAAAAAAATTCAAAAATTTAAAATAAGGTGCCAAGAAATTGGAAAATGAAAAAAAAAATTCCTTATGTGTTTGACCTTAATACAAAGATTCCGAAACAGTTTTTGTTTCGTCTATATCTAAAAGAATGGCTGAGTTATGGCATTTTGAATTTCTATTGTGGCTGACATTTTGAAACGACCTGATTTTTGTCATGCGATAACAGGCATATTTATGAACCGATTTGGATGTAACTCTATGTGTACATAGTACATACCAATGTTTCGACCGAGTTCGTTGGGCAGCTTCCTTCGCCATCTTGTTTCAAAAGGGAACATTTAATTTTTTTAATTTAAAATTTAAAATGAGGTATCAAAAAATTGGAAAATGAAAAAGATTTTTTATGTTTGACCTTGATACAAAGCTTCCGGAGCAGTTTTTGTTTCGCCTATATCTTAAAAAATGGTTGAGTTATAGCACTTTGAATTTCTAGCATGGCTGACATTTTGAAACGATCTGACATTAGTCACGCTATAACACACGTATTTATTAACCTATTTGGATGTAAGAAGGCATCTGGATAGTATGTAGCAATGTCTCGACCAAGATCGCTGGCCAGCCTCATCCGCCATCTTGTTTCAAAATGGCGGCCTTAAATTAAAAAAAATTATATTTAAAGTGAAGTGCAAAAAAATTAGAAATTGAAAAAGATTTCTTTCTTAAGTATTTGACCTTGATATAAGGATTCCGGAACATTTTTTGTTTTGTCTTTATCTTAAAAAATGTTTCAGATATGGCAGATTGAATTTCTTTGTGTGCGTGACATTTTGAAAAATCTGATTTTTTGCCTGCGACAGCACTCTTGTATATCAACCAATTCCGATGGGAGTGAGCATGTGCACAGGAATTACTAAGGTCTCGACCAAGTTCACTAGTTAGCCTCATCCACCATGTTGTCTTAAAAAGGCAGGAACTTCAAGATATCGCCGAATTTGGCAACCAAATATAAGTTACTTTAAATAAAAGCAGCTTGGATAAAGCTGACTAATTTCGCGAAATTCGCATTCATAATGATTTAGTACTGATAAAAATTAGTATTGAATCTTCTGTAATCGGTTTCCACTAAATTGAAGTTTGTGTGTTTGAATAACATGAGCTAGCTTTTGATAAGGAATATGAAAGCTACCTCTTCCTCCCGGCACTGGCCGGAAGGACTTTTTTCTCTGCGACCGGCTGAGGAATTTCACAGTATTTGCTCGTGACGGACTGGTAAATTTCACGATAGTTTTCCATGATCGATTGACGAATTTCGTGATATTTTCCCACTGTCGATTTTCCACGAACTTCAGTTTTTTTCTTGCAACCAATCGACAAATTATTTTATTTATTTTCACCATGATTGACGAAATCAGCAATGTTTTTTCTATGACCGTTTTACGTAATTTGCGATGTTTTACCTGTCTGTCCAAAATAGGAAATAACTAAAAGGGCAGCAACGGCCACTGGAGACTAAGCTCTATCAAATTGGCCAATAGTCAGCACTAAACAAAATGAGATTACACTTGTCACACTGCACATGAAAAAAAAAACTTTGATGAACTTAAAAAAAAACATACTTAGAAACAACAAAATAGTTGTTTCTCGCAATTAACAGAAATTAGGACATAACTTTTTGAAATCAACCTTTTCTCGTGCAATAGAAGAAATCAATTGACTATTCCCTTTTCAAACTTTGGATATGGATTTCATAGCGTAGATTCCAATGCGTAGAACATAGTTCAATTAACGAAAATACCAGGGATTACAGTTTTGACTATAATTCCATTAAGGATATAATAAAAAAATTTGTTCAGAAGTGACATACCATCACCGATGTGCATTATTCATGTAAGTTAAAAATTAATGCACATCAGATTTTGCAAAGTTTTCTAAAACTTTTTAAGAGAGCATAACCATGTGTTTCCGATAATTTCTAAAGTTATAAAATCGCTTTGTACTGTTTGTCAAAAGTGTAACTTCTGAAAGAGGCTAAAGTATGCAAAACGGAATAAAATCTAAATTAAGAAATTCATTTAGCAACCCGATTGTTAATTGCCCATAACATTGGGTGAAAATTGAAAAATAGACATGGTATATATAAAGCTTGATTCTGTTCCTTTGTTTTAATAAAATAAAAATTTTGAATAATTATCTTGAGTTGTTAATTTAAATTGTTTCAATGGTATTTTGTCATGTCTGTATAAATGTAATTCTTTAAGTAGCACATAAAAAATAACGGGGTTTAAAGATATTTTTTTCCTTTCTAACAGTTCAACTCCCCTACATTTATAAATTTTGGGTATGAAACTCCCCTCCTGGGAAAACTTGAATTGCAAGCCATGATATTCAAAGAGATATAGTTTTTGTGAATTATATTTCAATACATTTAAAATGTTTTAATGATGTGTGAAACATGTTTGTAATTTATTGTTTTGAAATGACATTATATAGAGAAATAATTCAATATATAACTAAAAATATATCTAGGGCCGGATATCCGATCGGATATCCGGCCGGATATCCGAATCCGGCAGGCGAAGGAGCTTCGGATATCCGGTATCCGATATCTGGCAAAATCAATATCCGGTGCATCCCTAATCAAAATCAAAAATAATGTAAATTTATTTAGTAACAAATCAGCTGTAATAGCCAAAAGAGAATGATTAACAAAAAATTTAGTAAAAAAACATTGCGGTAGTAGCTGATTTAGGCGCCATCTTGAATTTTCTTCCTCCAACTTAACTGTAAATTTCATTGTTTACATCTGAAAAAAATACGCGGATTTTAGGCGTTCGCGGATTTTAGGGTCGCGGATTTAAGGGAGTCTACTGTATATATAATCGTTAAAGAATTTTGTCAGGTTATTTCAAATTTTATGAAAAAAAAAAGATATTAATAAAAGTTTTCTTCATTCTATTAAATCCTATCATACATAATTAATTCAATTATATTCCATGACAGATAATGATTCTAGGTTGCCATGGTGATTATGTCATATTTAAGAGAGAGTCTTATTATTTCCATATTACTGAATTTAATGCAATATGTAATTATAATAAATTTTGTATTAATGCATTTTTGCATAAGAGTGCAACATCTATTGCACCAAGATATGAATATTTATAAAACTAGTTATAGTACAAATGCACCTCATTTGCCATGTTTGATGTACAATTTCCGACTTGTTTATATTTAGTATGAGTTTTGACTTCCTTGAAAGCAATTCTGTTATGCCTATATTCTGCCAACACAATAAGTTTCTCTTATTTATGTGTAATAAATACAATACAGTAATCCCTTAACATTTGCGGATTTTGATTATTCATAAAATAAAAAATGAAGAACATTTCAACATTCGCGAATACTTAACTTGGTTATTTGCAAATTTTATTTTATAAAGAATCTTTTTTTACAAAGTAAACTGTTTGTTTTACCAATTCCATAAATTATTTGACACTGGACAACTGCACTGTACTGTATAGCCTAAGTTTCGAGAATTTCAACCCTTGTATTATGGCAAAATATAGATCAGTAATTCAGAGAAACCCAAACATGACTTGATGCTTAAGAAAAAAAAAGGGGCAATTTAACAAATTACAACGACCATTTGGAAAATAATTTTTTTCAAAGACTAAAATTTAAGACATAAAAAATCGCACAGAGTTGATCATACACAGAGGTGGGGGAATGCATCATTTTACTTGCCACTGGCGAGTGAATTTTCTGACAGGGCGAGGGAATTTTTAGGTAGTCTTTGAAAACTGCAAACTATAAAGATAGGCGAATGTAAACATGGTACTAAGTTCTATTTTATAATAAACTTTCATCTCCTGTTTATATTTCTTAACTTTACAGGGATAAAAATATGAGAATGCATTATAATAATAGTAACCAACTATTTTTGAGTTTCGTAAATTTTGTCATAAAAAGTTTGTACTGTACGTTGCATCTTACTGGCTGGTGAAATAAATCCTTGACTGGTAAGATTTTCTAGAAATTCCCCACCTTTGATCATACATTACGGATTACGTATGCCATGAATTAAACATTAATAGTGTTATTACACGTAAAAATTGCAAGCGACAAAAATTGCCTGCGACTCGTATGTATTATCTGCCGGAAACTTACATATTATCCGAGCATTTCATTGGCTGTTCGGGAAGAGGCTTTTCCGTTGTCAGATTTCTTGGAAATCTGGCGACCAATTTAAATAAAATTTCATTCTTAAACTTCTAAACATCCCACAATATTACTTTTTACACCGTCGTATATATTAAAAAAAATGTACTTTTAAATGCAATTTGTTTGAAAGCTGTATCTCAATTTGTTTCTGAGTTATTAATTTTCTTTTGTAGTTTTTATTACTTTTTTGTCATAGTGGCAACAGAAGTATCCATCTCTGTTGAAAGTAAAGGTTAGTGTATAGACCAATCAGAAAACGAATAAAATGCAGATTAAACCAATAAAACACTTCAGATATGCTTTTGATTTCCTACCCTGACGAGGACAATAACCATTTTTCCAAATGGTTAAAAAATTTTAATTTTCTAAAATTCAAAATTTTTCTGCAAAAATTATATGGGAAATTTAAAACCTCAACAAACAACTTGTTGAGAAAGCAATATGATGTGACCCTTAAATCGTGAGTAATCTTAAATTTAAAAGAGAAATCGAAGACACAACTTTTTCTTATATGGAAATTCATAAACAAAAGATCTGTTCTTCCAAACAATACTATACCGCTAAATTTTTTCAGCCATGAACTAACAACTAAACTTTATACAATATGTTTACAATTATTCAAATTTATTTATAGCATGTACTTTTTAATGCTTAATAAATACATTTTTATGTTTTGATTGCTTTGTTCCATTTAAAAAATTCATAAAACCTAACCTCTTTTTATGCATGGGACGATAGTCTCAACGTTCGCTGAGACCTCCGCAAACCTAACCCTCATGAATGTTAAAGGATTACTGTACTCTAAATACATTACTGTAATGTTTTTAGAAATTTTGATGTGTAAACAATAAACATTTTGTTTTTAATAGAACGGGAGTGTAAATCACTTGCATTTCCGATTAGTGATGCAACGAATAGTGGTTTGGCCGAATACCGAATATTCAGCCAAGTTACAGCCGAATATTTGGCCGCCGAATAATGAACTTATTTTTGCTTAAAGACAAAATATAGTATGCACTATATGCACAATTCTTGTATATTTCACAATTAAAATGTATTGTTTTCTTTTAAAAAATTATTTATGTACAAATTTTTAATTTTTTAAAGCATTATTTTACTCTGAAAAAATATTCGGCTATGTTCGGCCTAAAAATTGCCTCAATAATATGATTCAGACGCCCCCAAAAAACTTCTTAGCAAAAGTTCCTCATCAGGTACTGTCTAGTTACATTTTAATAGATATTATGTGTGTTGTTGTTACATTTTAAAATAATGACAAAATTTTATAAGTACTAAGAAGCATAAATTTCAGCTTTCAGATGAATTATTTTCAGAAGCAGGTAACATTTACGAAAAAAAAAGAAATAGACTATCACCTGAGAATGCTGAATTATTATTATTTCTGCATCACAATCTACGTTTATTGAAAACATTTTAACTGTTTTTTAAGGCATTACAATGCTATTCTTGAAAAAAATATCTAAAACGTAAATGCATACTAATTAAAAGAATTTAGTATTTACATTTCTTTCATTATTTAATAAGAAATAGTAACAGACTTAAAAAAAATCACTTAAATTATATTTAACTTTTAAGCGTATTTTACTAAAAAAAAAAAAACTCCTTAAATATTGCAACATATACGACTTAAATATCTTATACATACAATATATCTATATCTAATCAATCATATATTTATGTTCTTTATAGGTATAATTCAAAATATTATTGAAAGAAATATTTTTTTATGTAACAAGGGTTAAATGTTAAACTACCCATTATGATAAAAAAAAAAAAATAATAATAATTAGTTTGTACAGCTGTATTAAAACAACTTTGAATAGATTAATTTTAAATTTAACAGATTATGTTAGCTTATTAGAGATACTTTTTGTACTTACTGATACAGCATAAAAAATTTTTAACATGATTCCTAAATTAGCCTCTTATATAAAAATGGGTAGATAAAACCCATTTGGAGTATGAAAGTTAATGGAAAAAAAAGTGTTAGTTAATTTCAAATAAAAATTTCATTATATATGATGAATATAAATTGTCAAATTAAAAAGTTATACTGTGTAAATATAAAAATATTTATTACAGTATTATTCGGCCAAGGCCGAATAATGGACTTGATATTCGTCCGAAGCCGAATATTCGGCAGACAGGCCAAATATTTGGCTTCGGCAGAATATTCGTTGCATCTCTATTTCCGATGTCTTCAAATCTATTGATATTCTTGGCAGTTTGAATGAGACTTATTTCTTTTTGTCTTACAAAATATTATTTACTAATTTATGTATTGTTTATTTCAATTAATGAACTGAAATTTTCTTTTTTTCCTTTTTATTTTTTTTATTTAGGTATGTCAAGAAATATGCTTTTTGGTTTTGATGTACTATTTATTACTTCTTAATTATTATACCAACTGAAAATTATTGACTATCCGACTTCTTTCCAAAACAGTGTCTTAATAGTTCACAATTTAGCTAGTTACAGTTATTTTTGCAAATGTTTCTTTCAGATTCAAATATAAATACCTGTTTCTGCAGATCAATAAAGTTTTCTGCAAAGCATTGTGTCATCATCATAGACCATTATATAATACAGATTGTTATTTTATTTATTATATGTAGTAATCATTATATTCAATAATAAATTTTGTTATGTAATAAAAGAAATTTTATTTTGTTTCTGTAACATGTACTTTCAAATAAAAGAAATTTATTAAAAATTTGTTGTTTTCATTTGACTACCTATATAATTTTATTATAAATGGTATTTCAAGTATTTACTTGTTTTGTTTATCATGTAAACCTTGATGTAAAAGTTGTTTTTAATTATATATTTATTTTTAACACTTTCGACATGGTTTAAAAGTATTTATGAATTCGGTTTGTCTGTTTACCCACACTCTAACTCATAAATATACTGGGATCACAAGCCTCTTGAAACAAATGACAAACATTTTATGCTGCTTATCTTTTTCATTACCTTGGTTTTTACAAAATTTTATGTTAACAATGTATTTTCAATACATCTTTAGTTTTTTAACCCTTTATATCCTGACAGTACTTTAAAGTACTATTAAAATAACTTGTTATAAAATTCAATTAATACATCGATTAGTAGTAATGCTGTTTAGAATTAGTTATAGATACTTTTTCTTGTTCCAAAAGCATCGTTGGTTGCACAAAACAAAAATATTTTTAAAAGGATGATTTCTTTCACATTTGCATCTTTTCAGCTTTTTTGACCTTGAAGGAGGGGGGTGGGGGAGGAAATTTTCAGTTCGGAAATATTTCAGTTGAAAGAACATTATATCTGTACATTTTTTAATTCTACAAAATACTAATATTTTATATATTAGGATATATATAGGAACCGAAAAATACTCTGCTTTATACAGGTTTTCATCTTAGCAGGTATAATTGTTGACATTTTCTCTGTTGAAAATAAATAATTTTTTCATTTAAGACTGGATTCTATTATAGATAGATTTCCTTTTCTTAGATTTTACGGTAGTAGTTGTAGCATTATAATTGAAGCATTTAAAGTCACAGTGATATGAATTAAGAGACTAGATTAGTCACTCGAAGACATTTGCAAGCTAATATTAAAACTATGGGAGTGTTCTTGACAAATATCTTGCGTTTTATTATTTTTAAATATTTTTTTTTTTATCATGAGGTACCTGAGGTCGATACTTAATGTTGTGCATTTGTACTTTTTTGTGTTTTGTAACATTTTTTTTTTTAGTATTCGGACACTTTCATTTTTGGAAAACTGTTTGGAATCGAATCTGAAATTTAAAGTATCCTCATATTAAAAAAATACAACCAAAATCGAAAAAATAGAAAATGCACAACACTAGACATCAACCTCAAGTATCATATGAAAACAAAAAAATTAAAATCAAGCAAGAATTCTGAAAAGAATGCTTGTTTTCGTGTGAGACTACACTAGTCATCACGCAAAGAAACTAGAACGTTAATGTTAAACCTATGTGATCATTCTTTTTAAAATTTCTTGTTTGCATTTTAATGGTTTTAAATGACTTTTTTGTTTAGAATGGCTGATGTTGAATTCTAACTGGGTTAGTATTTACATTTTCTATTTTGGTTGCAGATTTTTTTTTTTTAAGTTATTTTTATGTTTGGATTTTCTGGCTGCGAGACAATTTTATCCAAATTTCATATATATATATATACATTTTTGTATCAAACGACAAACATCTTTATCTGGCACTCCCTTCACCTTTCGTTCTGCTGCCCTGGGCACATACCCCCTCTACCCTCGCCTAGTTTTGGCCCCGGCATTATGTAACAATAAGCTATATTACTAAATACTTTTAAATAGTAACTACCTCTTTTAGATGTTAATTGATATAAATTTATTTAAATGTATAATCATAATATCACCCCAAATATATAAAAAGGAAAAATTCTAAAATTAAAAAGGATTTTAATCATTGATTGAAATAAAAAAAACTTATTTCTGGAATCCTTTGACAAAATTAATATTTTTTCAGTGATCACTCTTCGAATTTCTTGGAATTTTTTTTTTTGGTCATTTGATGAATTTCGTGTTTTTTTCCCCCAAGACCATTTGATGAATTTTGATTCTTTTTTTTTTTTCCCACAGACTTTTTAGAAAATATTTATAAATTCCATCAATTTTGCCATATATTTAAAAATTTCCAGATTTTTCCTGTTGCTGGAAACCCTGTTATATCTGCCTCTTTCTGTTGTTGAGACTTGCCTTTCTTTTGTTGATGTCCACAGAACGTTTGGGAAAGAAAGGCCAGAGGAGTGATTTACTATCTTCGGGGATTTTTGAAAAAAGCTATAAATATAACTTTTGATTAAACAAAGACTTGTTCTATAAGCAAAACATGCGCTTTACATTTTTGTTTTCGGTGAATACCCAGTGTAACTCGAAGTTTTATAAGCACAGTGAATTCCTAATCTTGACTAGCACCGTGAAATAGGGAATGATATATTAGCTGGGAGGATCAGTGAGCTGTATTTATATTATCCTAAAGAAAATGACAATGGTCAAAGTCAAGAGATCTATTCCACACATGCAGATAAACAGCTGTATAATGTGAAAGAGAAAAATAGGTTCTGCTTTTCTGAAAAAAAGAGCAAGGGAAATATTTTTACTTGAACTTTGAGTACACCATTAAAGATTTTGTTGACATAAGACAGAAATTATTGCTACTTTAATTCTAGGTTATTTTGAATCGCCCAATATTTATTCTAATTCACACGCAAGATAGCACATAGTTAAAAAAAAAATTAAAATACAAAACTGGGCTTAACCATTAAACAACATAAAAAACTGGAGCAAAAAAAGGTAAGTCTTACCCCTGCTCCTGACAGAACCAGTGGTTAATTGACAGTAAAAAGAGCCGTATAAACTTTAGGGCCTAATCAATTTTATGTGAAGCCTGAGGTACATAGGCCATATTTAGAGTCTGCTTCCTCAAAACAATTTCACAAAATTTGTGAATAATAAACTTGTATTAAAACACTATTATGCCCAGTTAAAAATTTAAATAATAGTTTCATGGAAAAAAGAATTTGTTAAAGATGCAGTAAGAAATTTGTACCTACATTTTATTTGATACACAGTAAACATTTACTATTCTGAAATTTAGGAATGTAGTAGAACTATAAGTATAAGTGATTAGGGGCTGTGTGCATATATAACGTTATCAACTTTTTGGTAATTTTGGACCCCCTTACGATATCATCCCTTGATCCCCCACCCCCCGTAATTATATCGTTATCAATGTATAAAAATTCTTTAGATTTTTGGAATTTTTTTCTTATGCTTGGAGTGATATACAAATATGGTTACATTTATTTTTCCCATACTTCACTGATTCAAAGAGAAGCCAATAAAGTATCATTTTATATATTAAATAACAGTATCTCAAATAACACTTAAAAGAAAGTTATTGTTTAAAAGTATTTAATAATAGCTTTTTGTTACATAATGCATTCAACAGTAATAATGTATTTTTGCCCCGCACGGGGTGGGGCAGACAGAACTTCTTATCAACATTCTCTTTTATTTACTTCTTAAACACAAGTATCACTTCAAATATACTTCGCATATGGTTTGCCGAACAGCAGATTGTATATGCATACACGTATGACAGAAGAATAGGAAAGCCAAACATTGGGGTATTCCATTATTTGGACTTGAATAATTTTGTAATCATTTAATGATTTTAATAATAACATTGTATTTTCATAAAAATAGATAACATACTATTTTTATGTAAAGAACAAGTCACAAATAAGAAGAGAAAATTTTGGTTGGATCAAAAATGATAACAATATCAAAAGACTAACTCCCCCTGCCCCTAGAGATATCTTACGATATCATGTGCCAGACCCCCCCCCTCCCCCCTAAAATGACAACGTTATATATGCACAGCCCCTTAACTGGAGCATGTATGGTGTAGTATAACCTTATTCTCAGAATTTTGAAGTTTGTTATAATTTGTTGTCGTTACAAGAACATAGGAATAGTTTCATGTAGATGAATTATTTCTTTTGTTTTTTTTCCATTAGTCTAAATTATTTTTATTTATTTAAAAATATTGAAAATAAAATATTATTCACAACCTCATATTATTTGTTATCGAAACTTTCAAAATATATTTTGACTTACTTATTTAAAATTTCCATCTATTTTGTCTTTAAGTTACAATTAAATGGTTTAATAAATGTACCAATATCAACATAATACAAAAGTTCAATATCAATCATTAAGCTTAATATAATAAATACTAGTTTTACAGTTTAAATTTATTAAAAATTGTACTATTTTTCATAACAATCTTAGGTTTATTAAGTTTGATAACAATCATTAATTTCCAAAATCTGGTGTATTTTTTAAGTGTAAAAATGAAACGAAAAACAGATTTAATACGTTATAAATAAAAAATACAATAAGTGATAGATTAGATTTCCACTTATGAACGGAAAAGTAACGTTTACTTTTCTGCATTAGTTTTACAGAGAGATTCCTCCGTAACTGCAAAATAAACAAAAACATATCGCCAATGTAGCACTTTTACGCTCGCCAGAATAAAGCGATAAACCACCATTTATGGCACCCATGCTGTCGAAACTGCTAAAATATATATTTATTTAAACAAAATTACGTGCAAAACCATATACTTGTCGCACTCTTTCAAAATTTTATAGCTTTCATAAAAATATATGTGAAAAAATAATGATATAAAACGATTGAAAATTTCTTAATACTGATGAAGAAATCGGAAGAAATCCAAATGAACTGGACCGGAAGCTCAGCTGCTAACTTCCGGTTGTAGCGGTTTTGTTTATGTTTACACTGAGAATTCGGTCTATATTTTCAATACTTTTTATCGTTGAATTTGTGAGCCCCGAACTGAAATCTATTTTTTCCAAAAGAATTTTTAGAAATAAAAAAATAGTTGAGCAAGATCGTTACTTACCCCATCAAGTCGGAACTCCTTGGTTAGAAAGAAATGAAACTGTTAATCGATTTTTTTAGTAGAGATTTCGATTCTGCAATTTTAATCGAACAATTATTATAGGGTGTGGCGTTGTGTTTGTTATTGTACTCGCAAATTGTAATATAATTTAAAAATTTTTTCATAAATATTTTAGCTTTTAATGCACAAAGTTATGTGACGTAAGTATTGTCACATTTTCTCCTATTACAGTCGAACCACGTTAACGCGAAAACTCGAGGGGATTTTTTTTTTTTTTTTTTGACCGTGTTAAAAGTAGTTTGCGTTATCCGTACTTTAAAAAAATTACATATTCCATGTAACAAGAATAAATATGCTTACTTACCGTCAAAATCTACTGTATTGCTGGTGTGGATTTTTTTTCCTAAGATAGATCGGTACAGATGTCATATTGGCGCGATTTTTTTCGGTTGCCAATTTGGCGAAAACATCAACAGCATAAACCAGCGCCCCCTAGATTATTCAAGCCGGAGTAGTGCAATAAAATTTTCTCGTGACGTCATCGTAAGAGTCACGATTTTGCGAAACATCTATAAAAAGAATTATTTTAATTCTGTTACAAATCTCTAATCGGTATGTATTGCTTTTATTTATAATCTTTAGAGTATTGCGAACATTTAGACATGTAATTTCATACATTTTATCAAATTATTATTATTTTAAATTTGTATTTTTTTTTATCTGTCATGTTTGTGCTAGTGCTGGGTGAGCGTTGTTAAGCCTAACATGAAATTGCTATATAGTTTCATTTTCTCTAAACTAAAATTGTTTTGTTACTTCACTTGATACTTTAAACGATTTTGTCAATAGATCGAATTCACTTTCAGATTTGTTTTGTGCATATTCGATTGAAAATTGGTGTTTTCTATATTAAACAATTTTTGGATTTGTTAGCATGTAGCCTATGTTGACTTTTAATTTGTCTCAATAAAAACATTTTGCAGGTCAATCGCACGTATTAATATTTATTTCCAAGAATACTTTTAATTTCTAATAGTGATAGGATTTAGCAGTTTCATGTAATTCACAATATATTCGCAGATTTTGTATAAAGTATGTTTTTGTTATTGTTTATAAAATTCTTTTAAATATTTTTTCAGAGAATTTAAAATGGTATTATATTGGGATTTTAAAGTAATATATAATTGTTTAGTTGTAACTAGATTCTTATAAATGCCTGTGTAGTATCTTGATGAATATCTATTAATAATTCTTTAGCATGTGTTCATAATCTTTTATTCTAAACATGTTTAAAACTTTGCCTGGTTAGTTTTAAGTATTTATTATTTCTTTTCAGAATCTTATTCCTATAATCGTAACAATTCTTCCACCACTTCTTGAGGCCAACATTGTGCCACTGAGTGGATGTTGAGTGTTTTTCATTTCGCATTCCTCGGTGTCATTGCTCTGGCCAATTTTCTTCTCTCTTGCTGCCTGTTGACTCTACTTCCGAAAGTAATGTATAATGACTGATGATATTCAAATTTTCGTAAGTATATGCATGTCTTGACATCTTTTGATTTTCATTACGATGACATTAGCTCCTCAGGTATGTCTTGAATTATTATTTTCTGTTGCTATGTTCTGATATAAAAGTTTTTTTTTTCATTCTTTTATTTTTAATAAGTTAAATATTGTAAAGAATTAAACATGCTTGTTTCTCTATAATACTAATTGACTTCTACTCTACCAGACTATAAATATACTAAGTAGGTACTATGTAAAATATATTGGATTCCAAAATATACTAATTTTCTGTATTTTCCATGAGAAAATCATCAATCATTTTGAATTTACCTGTCTGGTAAGCAGAGGATTAACATTTTGTCAAACAACAAAACATGAATCCAGATAACTTAAATGTTTTAACTTTTCAAATCCTATTTAATTTCTGTATGAGGTAATATCATATCGAAAGGCATCATAGTCACACCTAAGATTTTTTAAATAGGTATGTTTTCAGGTATACAACTATCAGGTCTTTTTTGCATTACACACTTATTGATGTTTTAAAAACATTTCCAGACTTTATATAAATTAGAAACTAAAATATATTGCACTTAGCATCAACACTTAATTAAGGAACATTCTAAATGTATTTTTCCTTTGAGTAATAAAATTGAAGATCAAGAAACTGAAAACAATTTTTTTATACTTACAAAAATGAAATTATTGGATTTAGCATGAAGAAAATTGTTTTATACAACAAAATTTTAAATGCAAAATAATTTGTTTTTAAAAGATTTCATCTTAAAGCTTATATGGATCGTTCTCCAAAAAGTATACTATTCCAGTCCCAAAGCTTTTTTCAGTATTTGACATTAAAATTTTTGAATTAATTTGTTTTTTATTGAAAGTGAAAGAAGACTAAATGTGTTGTCTGCATACATTTTTTATAGTTTATATTTTTTATTTCTTAGTACACAGTATGCAAGATCTCGCCTCTGTGTCATGTCACACACACAGGTTATTAAGGAAAATGTTTGATTACTTATTTAATTGAAAAAAAATATATAGTTAAATAATTATTGTGGCTATTACTATCTCAAGAGCATAGTTACTTTCTTTGTATTTTTGTTTTTTCTGAGTATAGAAAGGAATGTCACAAAAAATTCTCACTTCCATGAACCAAACATTAAGTTGCATTTTCATGTTAATAAATGGCAAACATCTGATTTTATTTCTCATGATGCTGAAGTTAGTCAGTCCTAGTATATTTGCTGTTGTTAAATTATAAATCAGAAATTTGTTTTTATACTCGGGTATTATATTTTCTTATAAAAAAACAACCATGGTTATTGGAGATTCTCACATCCATGAACTGTAATTCAAGGTGACTAAATCAACACTAAGATATTATGCTTATGTAATTATATCAAAAGATGTTGATTTAAAGAACAAAAAATAAAAATTCTCAAAAAAAAAAAAAAAATATGTAGGTTAATATTTAGCGCATGTTCCTCATCTCCATGAAACTCTTAATTTTGAAAATGTATATTTCAGAGAAAAATGCTTAACAAGAATTTACAATGACTGTAAATCAAAGAATTTTAAAACTTTAAAAGAGAAGAACTGAATAACATGTAATAGATGGGTGATGAAAAGAAGCTCCAGATAGGAACAGTGATAGAAATTGCGAAATAAAATGTAGGCATCAAATGACAACTATATACCGTAAATATCTTAGGCTCCAAATTAAAATTTTTAGTTGTAATTTCTAAAATTCATTTAACCTTACTTTAAGCATATATTGGAAGCTACTTTTTAGAAAAGCACAAATACTTGTTTTTATTTAAAATTATTGAAGTTCTTAATCTCTATGATTATAACAACTGAAGAAACTATAAAACTGATATAAATCATTTTTAATTATTACTATGTTTAGAAATTAATAGAAAAGTGCACTAAATTATGTAAAACAAAATTAAAACTTTGGATAAAATTTTGTTTTGGATTTTCTATAATGTTTTTAGTTACTATTGAATTTACTGTTTAGGAAAAAAAAATAATAATAATGCATCATGAAATTAAAAGGTGGACTAATATATATATATATATATTGCTATTTGTTAAATAAATGTTTAAAAAAAATAGGTGCCAAATTTCACAAACAAGAATAATTTTGTAGTCATCAAATGCAATAATTTAGTTGCATTTGACGACAAATGACTGCTAATTTTGAACACTAGATTCGAGATGATGGATTTTTTTTTTTTTTTTTTTAATTATTATTATTATTCGTTCCAAATAAATTCATTATGCATTCTTATATAAAATTGGTCCTTAGTTATATATCTAATAGAATAGTTTTTTATGCTTTGTCTCACTTACCCAAACATAACTGTAACAAAGTTCACCTCCATAATGATGTTAATAAAAAAATTGTGTTTCTGAAAAAAAATAAATATAATGTAGCTGGGTCACTGCTGATTTTTACTTTCAGTAAGTGATAAGTTTCTAAAAATGATAACATTTGTCTTGAAAAACAAAATATTTTTACGGGAAAATTTTTTATTGAATATGTACATTTTGGGAGGTTTTCTTTCATTGGTGGTTTCAAATAAATTTTGTCCCATATAATTATCGATTTTAAGTTTAAAAATCCAGCTTCAAACATAGATTTGAAAAGATGTTATCAGAGGTGTTGCGATGGGAAGAGGGGAGCCTCCCCCTCACCAATATATGTGAACTTAGGAAATTCTAGATTCTTGAAGGACTTTTTTATTTTTTAATAATGGTAAAAGAAAAAAAAAATGAAATTTTTATTGTTTTACTAACTACTTTTCTGAGTTCTGTACCAATAAACAAGTTAAATTATCAAAAGAAAGACAAAAGCAGCCAGACTCAATTTGTCAATTGTGTTTCTGTGTGCTACAAAAATATCATACATCTACGAGACCTTAATTTCCCTACTGTTGTCCATCAGCAGTGTCTCTAATCTATTCCCTTTATTTCCTCCAAAACTTTGTTCCTTTCTCAAACTAACATGATGGTATTTTCAAATGAAGTGCAATTATGACTTGTACACAATAGAAGACAAAAAATTTGCAAACCTTAGGCTAATGCTGGTTTTCTCTAAATATATGTTATTTTTCTAGGTTTAAATCTTACATTTACAGTATTGTTTGAAATTACTTCCTTAACTATTCATTTAGCAACTGTGTATCATAATATTTTCATTCTCAAAGATTCCAAGATAGGAAAATAGAAATTAATTTAGTTTTGATTTTAATTATTTAAATGAAAGAGGTGTATTTAAACATTTATTAAATGAACAAGTAATTATAATTTTTGTTTTTAGTTTGTGTTTTTCTTTGGAAAAGATTTTTTACATATAAGTATCATTAAACACACATTGAACATATAATTTCAGTTTGAAAGTAAAGCAATTTGTTTAAAGTTGGGAAATTTTATAAATGTCCCCCCAAAAAAATATTTGTAGCTACACCCCGATGTTATCAATGTCGGGGGAGGAATAAAAAATTCTTTTAAAGGCAAAAGTTCTTTATCTGTAGAACGACAGTCAATAACAGAAGAAAACTTCATTTATACCACACAATGTTATTTTTGAAAATAAATACTGGATATATATCTTTTGATACATATCACCAAACCCTGGTCACACTTAAAATTAAAACTTTTAGTAGTTTATTTAATATTAAGTTATAAAGTAGACTCCCTCAAATCCGCAAAGCTTGGGATCAGAGGTTGTGCAGATTTTAGAATTTTGCGGATTTCTGGTCTTTGTTTTTTTTTTACATTTTTAAACAGTAATTTGAATGTAATAATGCAATCAAAATTATAATGAATGCTTGCAATATAGTAAAATATTAAAATAATTAAGTAATAAACTAAAAGGATTAAAAGTAAGATAATTTAAAAAATGATTATTAAAAATAAAGATCAAGTAAATAATATATAATAAATTATGCATAAATAAAGATGATATATATTTTTCTTGAATTATTCAATAAAACTTTCCTCATGAAGGTTCAATATTAATTCACATCAAAAGCTAATTGTATCTAAAAAAAAAGGCTCAAAACATTTTGACAAAATTTTATAAAACTTTCCTCATGAAGGTTCAATATTAATTCACATCAAAAGCTAATTGTATCTAAAAAAAAGGCTCAAAACATTTTGACAAAATTTTGTATTATACCGTTTCTGAGCATGAAAAGACCATTGGGCTAAGGCAACATGTTCGAGAAAATTTGATTAGTGGGTCACTGTGGGTCAAGCTAATTGTATCTAAAAAACAGCTCAAAAATTTTTATTACATCAGCATGAGAAGGCCATTGGGATAGGTCAAATGTTCAATAAATTTAGATTAGTGGGTTACTGTGGGTCAAGTTAATTCTATCTATAAAACGACTTTAACGGTTTTGACTAAATTTTGTATTCTATCGTTTTCGGGTTCGAGAAGAGTATTGGTTAGGTCGCATGTTAAAAAAAATTCTGTTAGTGGGTCATTTTGGGTCACTATGTCTCAGGATCATGCCAATTGTATCTAAACAGCAAGAATGAATGATACAATGAGAATAAAATAACGAATTGAACACAAGGTTAATTTTGACCGAGCTGAGCTCAGTCATCCCTGCTAGTGTGTATGAAGAAGCAAACAGTTTCAATACTTCTCTGTTAGTACAAGATTAGTTGTATGTGTTGCATTAGAGTGTTAAATGCAGTAAGCTACTTATTTCATGTCCACAAGTGTAATCAAATTATTTAATGCCACCTATAAATTATTTTTTTATTAGTGGAACATTAAAAAAAAAAAAAATAAACTGGTCATAGGTTTTGGAAAGATTGAACAATTTGGCAATTGATAAATTATGGTCACTCTATGATTACATTTTTTTAAGACAAAGTAATTCTGATTATTAGTTTTTGTTATAAAATCATATGATAAGTGTATCCTGTATCCTGAAGCTTCAAAAAGTTGGTATGACCAAAGAAAAAGTTTTACATAATGAAACTTGATTTCCAGAAGCTCGCATTTCTTTTACTTTTTTTAAAAAATCTGAATTAACTGCTTCTTTAATTTAGTTACTTCTGCCGTGAAGATCTTGCACCTGTGGAGTTCAGTGAATCACGTTTAAGCCTTTGTATCACTGTGTTGCATATCTGCAAAACCAATGTTATTTATAATTTATATATTGGATTTTATAAGGCAATTTTATTTATTATCTCCCAACTATGCCTATCTCCCAACACAGCAGTTAATGTAACTTGTTCATAGAATTGATCCAGTGCACCACTAATGGAAAAGTATCCAATTTCATTTTAAGCTAATGTTACTTGCTTGTAAATCAATAAATGTAATAATGTATATTGTTTCTAACAGAATACAACATGCCATATCACTGTGTAGTTCCTGGATGTCGAGTAAATTATCCTGGTGAACCTACAGCCAAGACATTTACATTCCCAAATAAGAACAAGCATCCGGAAAACTTAAAAAAATGGACTGCTGCAATACCCCGGGAAAACTTGATAGTTACAGCATCTTCGAGGGTAATTTAGTTTATTCGAGTTTGTTCTTTGAATAGTGTTTGTATTGCTTTACTATTAATGACAAAACAGTTTTCTTTTTTTTTCTTTGAATTTTAATACCTCATCAATTAGAATTAGACATAACATGTAAAGTTACTTGTGTTGAAATCACTGAGCTCCACATATAAGAGGAGTTCTCAGCGTCAAAAGCTTGGAAGACAAAAATAAAAACTAGTTTGCATTTTCAATGTTAGATATTAGTGCTCTCATTTACTATTATCCTATATTTGTATCTATTAATTTGGGTTTCTCTACTTAAGTTATATTTATGAAATTATTAAATGATTCTCTAATCATGTAAGGAAATTTGATAAACAGCATTTTTTGCCATAGATGCAAACTAAAATTACCGTTACTGTATCCTTCCACACTGACTGCTGGAAATCACGTTGGGAAATAAAAAGACAGATCTCCTGTTGTATATGGAGCTCAGTGGTTGAAATGTACTTTCTGTAAATTAAGATTTATCAGTGAACTTAATAATGTTGTTAAAAGCATTAAAATAGGCTAATGAATTTATAAAAAAAGGCTTGCTACTTTTAAACATTTATTTTTCTTTTGCTAAAAAAGCTTTTTTTTTTTTTTTCAAAAACAAATAATAATTATTTAATTAAATTTAACTTTTGATAGCTATATGCCATCAAGCTACTTTAATTTTATGAAAATTTTATGTTGCTGAAGCAAAATCAATAAAATAGTTAAATAGAAATCAAAAAGACTTATTTTCATAGAAGCATGGCTATATGAGTTAGTTCACAATGACCATCTTTAAAGCAGGGTTGCAAAAAAGCTGGCTAAAATTTAAAATAGACATACCAGGGGCTTTTATTGGTTTTAACCGGCTTTTTTTTTGGCCAAAATTGGCTTTTAATTTTGAACTATACATTTTTAAGTGCTTCTAATTAGTTTTAATGACATTTAATTAACTTAGAATTTGATAAATAACCCAATTTCTCAATAATGAAGCCACACAAATATGGAGCTGTTAGTGATTTGTAGTCAGAATTGCAAATATGTCAGCTAAATTTTAAACGAGCTATACCAACTGCTTTATCTGGTTTACACTGACCTTTAATCCCACCCTTTTTTCCATATTTACTGCTTTATAAAATTAAAGAGGTGGTTACTATATTACATGTTTTATTACTTAACTAATTTTAAGAGCTATTAATATACAAGTCTTATTTTATTTCTCATAAACATTTAAAATCTAAATCATACATAAAGTCATAATAAAAACACCTGTTAAAATCAGTACATTCTTTTAAATAGCAATACACTTTTCAAAATTTTAATTCAACAAATTTTATTTGGAGAACATTTTTTTAGATTGCTCTGCATTCATGCTATGCACCTCCCAAATTTGCCCCTCTCCTTCCAGGGGGCATGAATGATGTTCGCCAAATTTAGAAAAGTGTCCCCCGAGTGTAAATTTGGGGGGAGGGGGGGGGCTTGGGAGGAGTATAGCATGAATAAGTGGTCACGGGCCTTTTCAACAATATGTCACATGTGGGGCCAGTAAATGTTTAAAAAATCTCCTCCTTTGGGTCTACTCTCATGCCTCCTGGAATACATCCCCCCCCCTCTCTTTGAAGTACCGTTTGCAGAAATGTGTTATTGTGCACGGTGACTATATAGAAAAGGACTAATACAGTATAGCAATTTCATAAATTTCACTCAATTATTTCTATGTGAGGGCAAAAACTTATTGATACACCCTCGTATATTCAGAGCTATGTAATATAGAATTTCAAAACACCACTTTGGAGTATAATTTATATTCCTTTTGATATTTATATTGTTTTTTTTTTCAGGCATGTAATGCCTTCACAGTTGCCTTCTAGCAGTTATAAAGACTTATTTATTTGATAAATTCAATAGAAACTTATAATTTTCTTAGTAGAATATATTTATAAGTGTATTAAAAATAAATTAATCCAAATTTAATATGAATTAGCTGCAAACTAACTTTAAAAAAATAAAAAGCAGCTTTTTCAATTAAAGCCGGCTTTTTTTTTAAGTGGTTAAAACCCAGAAAAGCCATCCAGCTTTTTTTGGCCTGTCTAAAAGCCAGTCTCTCTGCTTTAACGTGTCTTCTTTTTATGCATCCTCTGTCTTCCAATTTATAACAGTATGAATTATCTGCTTTTAGTATTTGCATTTAGTATTTTTTTTTTTTTTAGAACTTGGTTAAAGAGAAATTGTTTAATTATTCATGTACTCCTTTGTACATAGTTTTCATGATATGTGAACTTAGGATTTAATAAATTAAAACATAATAATTTTATATTTGATTTGTGATTGCAATGTTATGCAAGTCTTTTCTATGTATGAGTTACAAGGAAGTGTGTATAAAAATTCAATAAAATTGTAATTTTTAACCAAAATTAATAGTATTGTCCACTAAATGATCAATCTTGTACACACCCTTTTCATTAATCCCCCCCCCCCTTTTAAATCTTATCATCTGTGTTCATTCCTCAATTTTATAGTTCTTCAAAAGTACTACATTATTAAATCTGCAAGTTTAGGGAGCTTGATAAATTTCCTTTCTTCTATATATGTAATTTTGAATTTCAGGTTTGTGAGCGTCACTTTCCAGAAGGAAGTATTATTAAAGAAACAAGCATTTTTGATGAAAAGACGGGGAAAGTTATAACTGTTCCCCTTGAGAGATTCCGATTAAAAGTGGATGCAGTCCCTTCAATTTTTCCTGATTTGCCAAAATATCTCTCTAAAGATATATCAATTCAGGAGGATCCAGAAATAAAACGAAGACGGAGGGAAGACGAACAACTTTCTTCAGCTCTGCAACAAAGTGTAATTAATGTTGAAGCTGAAAATAGAAAATTTCAATTTTCAAATTATGATGATTTTTTGAAGTGTTTGGATGCTCAAAATATCTCTTCTTTGTGGACTGTAGTGAAAAAAGGAACAATCACAATGTTCCTTATGATAACTCATGAGAATGCTCCATTTATTAAGTGTTCTGTGACAGTAAATGATAAATTAGAGGCATCGATTTTTTTTGGTAGCACAGAATTGACTGCATATGAAGGCAACATTTTGCCAGTAAATGTAAGTGATTTTAGGGAACTACTTAAAATTTTAGATTATGTTGAGGCTATCAGTACTGGAAAGCAGACAAATTATGGTATATCTGTATCAAAGCTTACTCAAGAATTGCTAAATGACCTGAAAAATTATTTTCCAGAGAATGAAAATGCCATCGATTTTCTTTCAGAGCAGGTTACACTTATTGCTACTGATAAAGCAAAGCGCCGCTACTCCCCTGAGTTGGCTATTTTTTCTGTTATTTTTCATACAATATCGACGCATGGGTATAATTTCATAAAAAGTTCAGGAACTATCATATTGCCTCATCCTAAAACTATTCAAAATATTTGTGCTAAATCAAATGTAAATCCACTTTATGAGCAATCTGATCCTAATTTTTTAATGTATGCAAAAGGTATGTTTCATACCCTCGAAAGTCATGAAAATATTGTTATATTGATAGTAGATGAGATTCATCTTAAACGTTTTTTTGATTATAAGGGGGGTAACGTTGTGGGCATGGCATACAATGCAAGCATTGCTGCATCAAGTGCCCATGTTTTCATGGTTAGCAGTTTACTTTCACCTCATAAAGATGTCGTTCATATTTTGCCAGTAAAGACAATAGATGCTGAAGAGTTACATTTAATGATTAAAAAAGTTATTATGGGACTCGAAGACATTGGCTATTTCGTTATTGCTGTTACTACAGACAATCTTTCTGTCAATCGAAAGGCAATGTCTTATTTTGCTAAGGATGGAAGGGTCAGCCCTGTATATTTACATCCAAAGGGTGGGGGTAGGCCATTATTTTATGTTATAGATTCGGTCCATATTTTGAAATGTGTTAGGAATAATTGGCTTAACCAGAAGAATGCTGGAAAATGCATGTTTTATCCAGATTTTGATGCAATTCCCGAAATAAACATAAAAACAGCATCATTTGACACTTTAGAAAAACTGTATGAAAAAGAATGCAATAAGCTTTTGACTTACAATTACTCACTTACTTTCAAATCACTTCATCCTTCGTCTTTTGAAAGACAAAATGTAAAACTTGCACTAAAGGTATTTAATGCTAGGGTTGTCAATTCTCTTAAAGAATTGGGACCCAAATACAATCTCCAGTTTTTTGATGACACAGTTAATTATATAGATTTAATTTCAAAGTGGTGGGAAATAGTCAATGTGAAAACTCCAAATAAGGGGCACCATAAAAGAGAAATTCTTATGAAGCCGATAACATCTTTAGAGGATGAAAATGTCAAATTTCTTGATTCATTTTTAGATTGGTTGGATATCTGGGAAAAAAGTAACTGTACTTCAGGAATTTTAACTAAAGACACACATGCAGCAATTACACAGACTACGAATGCACTCCGTAATATGGCTGACTACTGCATAAATGAACTAGGATTTAAGTATTTTCTTTGTGGAAAGGTTCAGACTGATCCATTAGAAAAAAGATTCAGCAAATATAGATATTTAGCAGGTAGTCAGTATAATGTATCTCTTCGTCAGATTTTTGAATGCGAGTCAAAATTACGATTACAGAAATATTTACCTTTATCATTATCTTCCAAAAAATTTGGGGAAATTTCAATCGAAAAAATTGATGTTCCATTACCATGGAATGAAATGGAGGAAATAACCATAGAGGACAATTCAGATTTTAATTATATAGATTTAGATGTAGATGATGACGAGTCAGTAATGCCAATTATTACATTTATTTCTGGTTATTGTGTATATGTAGTATGCAAGCATTTAAAATGTACGGATTGTCATGGTCTATTGTCTTTGGATAAAGATTTGGTTTGCCATGATGATCTGTACAAGTTAATTGCTTCTGCTGATAGGGGTGCTTTGAAATACCCAATACTGGAAATTGTAATAATTGTGCATTATTGTTATAATTTAATTAACAAAATTTTATCATCAAGTTTGGAGGAAAAATTTTTACGTATTGATAATCAAAGATCATATTTTGTTAATTTAGTAACCAAACAATTAAATAAAACTGAAGTTTTCCACTCTATTTTCACATGTGCTCAACACAATTCAGATAGTGTTAAGCAGAAAATTTTATTTAGCACAACAAATATATTATTAAATAACTATGTGAAGAAAAATAAAGTTTTTTACCAAAAATAAAACCGACTTCAAAAGCTACTACAAAGTGAAAAATAATTTTTTTACATAATAGTTAATAAGAAATTAAATTAAGAGCATTGTATTTACCATGCGTATTATTATATTTATGTACATTAATTGGATTTTTTGGAGTCGGTGCCAGCCAAACGAAGTTAAGTATAATTATCCAACAGACACACATCCAAATAACTACGAGTTTTTTTACGATTTGTTATTTAGTTAAAAAATTTGAATTTTACCATTTTTGAAACATTTCATCTGATTTTATAAACGTGTATTTTCAAGTGAGATTAGTTGTAATTATGTGTGCTAAATTAAGGGTTATTGTAAAATTAATGCGTTTATACAGACTATTATGTAAAATAATTGTAGCCAAACACAGATTTTCAAATGCAGGATGGTGTCAGAATTGATTGAGAATGGAATTTTTTTCCTAAACGGTTTTGCTGAATCTTGTTACGATGTGTATTGGATAAACAATTTTAATTTTGAACTTGGCTTGGCTGGCACCGACTCCAAAAAATCAAATTAATGTACATAAATATAATAATACGCATGGTAAATACAATGCTCTTAATTTCATTTCTTATTAACTATTATGTAAAAAAAATATTTTTCACTTTGTAGTAGCTTTTGAAGTCGGTTTTATTTTTGGTAAAAAACTTTATTTTTCACTTTTTAGTTTTTTTTTTTTTTTTTTTTTGTATTAGTTACAATTTTTGCATGATCCTTTTGGAGGAAATTACGTACTTTTAAAGAAACTTTTAAAGATGTTATTTTGATAAGTAAATACTTTTGTCCAGATTTGTGTGTACATTAAAAACACAGGTTTTTTGTAAAAATTCTTTATATATATATTACATTTATTCTTCTTCAGATTTAATAGCTTTATTTTTTAGTTAAATATTTTTGTTTCTCTATTTGGACATGGGTAGAACGACAAGAGATGCTGCTCGCATGAAAAAATATCGAACTTTGAATACTGACAATAAAAAGTTCTTCGGCTTACTAAAAATGCTCGATGAAATAGAGAAGAGAGAACCAATGACTTATTTTTCATACTTTCTAACCGATGACCAGGCCCTTATCTTCCGGGTTGCCCTAGATGAACGGGTTTGATACATGGCATCGGCATAGGAGACCACCTAATCGCCACGTAATGGCAATAAACCTGATGAACGCCTAGATCGTTTTACTATCGGCAGCACCTATTTCTTAATTATGAACTTTTTTATGCCAGTTACTTAACATTTATATCTTGTTGTTTAGCACCTGCGCATTGCTACGAGACCTTCATCTGGCAAGGCACCTCAGAGGTATAATTCATAGGTAAATTCGAGGTCTTCGCACCCATCGACGGAGTTTACATCGACCAGGAGCCATTAGGGTACATGACAACTGAATAACTTATCAAAAATTCATCGTGAAAAGACTACAGGGGGAAAGTATTAAATGGCGTTCCCTCAAATGGCTGGCCATTGAGGAAATTTCTATGGTGTCAAAAGAGAATTTATATATAATTCATTTGAGGTTTCAAGAATTTGAAAACAATTTATTTTTTGGTGGCATTAATGTTTTCTTATATGGAGATACTATGCAAGTGCCAATATGTAATGTATAATGTATACGTAATGCCAATGTGCTTAAATGTATGCTAAGCATTTCAGCATGGTACTTTTATTCATAATTTAAATTATTTGCTTAATCTTTCGCCAAATCTAAAGATTCTGATAGAGAAATTGAGAACTCATTGCATCATGACGGCATTTTGTTTATTTTTGTTTGTAATCTTTCTTGACAAAATCAGCTTAACTCACTTAGGCATTTATGCTTCTTATTGCATCCTCATTTGCAATATGTTGGGCAGTGGAGATTTTAAAACTATTAAGTAATCAACCGTTATTGCGTCCACTGCCAATTGTTGTTTCTGAGCTAATATGATTTGGTGCATTGAAGCGTTTTGCGAATTAAATATTTTATGATACCCACACTTACATTAAACCAATTGCTGCTGATATTTTTTTTGTTTCACGCTCGCCTTAACTGTGGGCTCAATTACGGAAGATTAGAAATTCATCGTCATGCTCATTTAGTAGTCTTGGTTAAAGTGTCATTGGTCTGCGTAGTAACTGCCGTATTTTAGTGAGTATAGTAGTGAAAAACATATAGAACTTTCGGAAGCAACTTATGATATTCGCATTTCCTTTAAACCATGTTTGCTGTTAGAATCGCACACTTTTTGCTTTTATCGGGCAATCTGATTCAAATTTACTTACTCTCATTTCTGGATACAATTCACATGTTTTCATGACTGCGTAACTCACTGACTTGCTTTCGCCATTATGCTTATGCCTACTGATGTTTAAGTTCTGTGCCATGTAAATACACCGCACCATAACAATGCCGCCTGTAATACTAATTAGAGTAACTCCTTTTATTTCTTTCTCTGTTGTTTATCTTGTACTTTAACAGCATAGGTATCTTGGCTCAACTTCTGTTTGCATATAAAAGTAGAAAAATGGTTGTTTACAATAAATAAATTTATAAATATTGAAAAACTTGCTTGTGTATATGAGACAGTGATACTACTTAGTTATCCCGTCGGCCAAAAATCTATTGCCAAACTATAAGATTAAATGCCAATAATGGTTGATCGTAAATGTCACATTCACTTGACTTTAAGCAAGATACACGTGTTTACGTCATCAAGTGATTTTTATTTCGACGTTTTATTTGTATTTTTATTAATGTTATACTAATTTATTTGTTCTTTCGTTATTTAAAATAAAAATTGTCAGTTTGTATAATTTGGCGAGTAAGTGGTTTGGCGATTTATATAATATGGCGAAATTGGTCGACGGGATAACTAAGTAGTACTGAGACAGTTAATAGGTTGTCAGAAAATATGCGTGAAATTTTCATTTTCTGTCCAAGGCCCCTGTACAGGAAAGTTATCATTAATGTTATCTAGTGGAGATATTAAAGGTAATCAAAAAGCATTCATACATATAACTGTTTAATATAATATAATATAATATAATATAATATAGGTATGTATATAATATTATGGTACTTCTTAGTCATCCCGTCGACCCATTTCGCCAAATTATATAAATCGCCAAACCACTCGCCAAATTATAAAAATTGACATAATTTTTATTTTAAATAACGAAAGAACAAAAATTAGTAAAACATTAATAAACATACAAATAAAACGTCGAATTAATGGTTTTATTGGCCTTTATTGGCATTTAATCTTACAATGAATTAATTAATGACAAACCATTATTGGCATTTAATCTTACAATATGGCAACAGTAATTTGGTCGACGGGATAACTAAGAAGTACCAATATTTTATATATATATATATATATATATATATATATATATATATATATATATATACTAGGGGGCTCTGCCCCCTACGAGCTACGCTCGTCAACCCCCGTTCAGACACCGCAGACTCTAACAGCACGATAATTTGATCGGCTTTTGAAAGATTTCGGAAGACTGAATTATAATTTGAATCTGAGAATTATAATCTGACGTAATTTTCACCAAACTTTTCTTTTCCTTTTTAATATTCACGTAAAAATTCTTTGTTAGAAATTAAATATTATGATCATCTTACAATATCAAATAAATGTCTCGAGCAATTTTTAAATTTAAACTGTTTTGCAATATTATTTTTTGTTCATTTTATATAATAAGTGTAATGTGACGTAAATTCTCCTATTTAAGACTTCTAACGCATGATGAATTTATTATCTTACAATATTCTGTCTCTTTTAAAATTCACGTGTAATTATAGTTTTTATGACGTAATTTTCAATGAGTTCCTGCTTTTTATATTTTCTGTTTATAGTAGTCACGTGTAAAATAAATTTTTAATTTGAAGTAAACATTATTGTTTGCGCTGTTTATACAACTTGGCAACAGTTTAAATTAATAACATTTTCTAAAATTTGTAAAAAATATCTCTCGAAATGCTGAAAATTTGAAATTAAAATTGAAATAAAACCTCAAAAAATGAGTCAAATAAGAAAAGTAAATGCAATCTGCACATCGGGAACTTATAACGTATAAAATGATCTAAAAATGAGTAAATTCTCATGTATAGTTTTTGCTCCAATAAAACTTTTTTAATGGAACGATTTTGTCCAACTTTAGCATTAAATATCTCTTAAAATATTTCTTCGACTTGAAAGCTGTCTGCATCAGCGTGTTTATCAAACATTTCTCTATAATACCACTGATTTTCATATTTTTGTATGCAACAGTTTTTTTAATATTAACGATGGAAGGCCATGCTTAAACATTCAAATATGATGTGGATCTACCCGGAATATCTACGCAGATGTTCATTGGTCCATTTCCAAATCAAAACTTTTTTTTATATATAGAAGGATGTATATTTATTTATTATGTGCTGCCAGTCTTATGTTATGTGTTTAATTAAACAAAACTATTGTATACTAAATTATTGTTTTGTATTAATTTAGTTTGCTTCTGTATCATTCAGCATTTGAAATAATGGTGTACATTTAATTAATGTATATTAAATTACTATTTTGAATGCGATTGCCAGTTGAGCATTTTAAATATGACTGTCGATTAGGAAATGCGAAGAAACAGATTGGGGAAGATCCATTACTGAATTTGAATGGAAATATCGCCAAATTAGTCAGTTACAGCCAAGTTGGCTTCATTTATGGCGACTTATTTTGGTCGCCAAATTTGGCGATAATTCACGTAACTGCGCCAAGTTTTGCGACAACTTGGCGCTAACGTATATGAATACATAGTTTTATGCTTATGATTGAGAAACCGGTGACAACAATGAAAGATAATTTGGGTGAAATCCTTCATTTTATAGGTTTTTATTGAATTACTAAAAAACTACTCAACCAATTTCGATGACACGGAAGTGGTACCAATTCGAGAGTATCCTCTTTCAATTAAAACAAAAATCACATAAATCGGACAAAAAGTTCCGGAGCAATCGGTGAACATACATAAAAAAAAAAAAAAACATACATACGCGTCGAATTGATAACCTCCTCCTTTTTGAAGTCGGTAAAAATGATCTGCAACAAGTTAATAAAAACCAAAAACGAAAATTACAGACATTGCAGAATTAATTTAAACATTTTAGTGCAATAAAATTTATATTATTTATTTATATTATTTATTTATATTATTATTTATATTTTTATAGTATAATTTATATTTATTTATAATATTATTTATATTTTTATAGTATTATTTATATTTATTTATATTATTATTTATATCATTATTTATATTTATTTATAGTATTATTATTTATATTTGTTTATATTTTTATTTACATTATTTATTATATATATATAGATAGATACATATTTTTTTTACTGTAGTCTTATTCAGCATTTATTTAATTGTTAAAGAGTTTTTTTTTTTTTCTTTTTTTTTAATAGGAAATATGGTTTAAAATACAGGTTGTTTATGAAGTTGATTTAATAATTTGGTGCAAATAATTTGGATAGTTTTAGGCTGAATTTCCTGATTTTTATTTAAAAAATTGTCAACTCAGATGTTATGCTTGTAAAATTACTTAATTTTTTTATATTATTGCATTCAACCTTAAAATTCATATAATGTGTGTGTGTGTGTGGGGGGGGGGGGGGGTCGTTTTATTCTGTTAATCAAAGCAGATACTTTTATACCATAACTTGCAAAGTTTTGTACTGTCCTTCATAATATAAAATTTATATGGTTCATTATAAAATAATCAGTTTACATTTACAATATATGCAGTGAGAAGTGTTAATATAAAGACTGTCATTTTCTAGCACAGAACACTATTTAAATGTAAATATGCTTGAGTTTCATTTTAAGCTGAATGTTTCTGTTTTTCATTACATTTCATAAGAGATTTATTTTAGCATCCAATATCTTCAAACGTTAATGTAATGTTAATCATTACAATGAATAAGTTTTACGAAATTATTTTTTCTGCTTCTGATACAAAGCACCATTTCAGCTTAAACAAGTCTGTATAATTTATGCATGTATCCTTGATTTTTTTTTATCTATTTGTATGTGAACTGTATATTTATTATTGTTCAACTGTCAGTTTTTTAAATGTATGTATATATTCTTTATGTTTAAAATTTGATAGCAATGTTTCATTTACATTATATGAACATTTCTAATGTTTATTCTAAATGTTTCTATTCTATTATTATATAGAAACATTTCTACTAGAACATTTTAATATTTTTCTGTAATTGCATGTAAATTTGGATTAAAAATAATTTGAAGTACTTTGTAAAAATAAATACAATATTCATGTATAAAGGTTATGATTTTTTTTTTTCTTATCTAATTATGGGGACAGTTTACCTCAACATTGATCAAAAAATCAATTTTTGTTTTTAAATATTAAATGAAAGCCTGTTTAATTGTGAATATTTAGACACCTCATTTTTACCCATACAGCAATAATATCGTGAAATTTTGTTAATACACCTACTCCAATTCCCTACACAAATAAAATCTTTAAGTGGCTTTTTCTCCATGTTCATATTTTCTTCACTTTCATGTTTTAAAAATGCTAAGGATTTTTTTGTATTTGAGATAGATATTTAATTTTTTTTGTATATGTTTTTAATTATATATCTGATAAATCTACACATGGAATTAGCCTTCAGGTTATTATTATTTTTTTTAAAATAAAACTATATGAAGATGTATTAGATTTCATTGTTTTACATTATATAGGGTAGATGTGCCAGTAACGGATACCTCACCAAGTTTTTTGTTTATAAAAAAATAAACAATAAAAATTTTGCTTTTATATATTTTTTTCATAACTCCTCCTTGCACATTTTATAATCTGGGATATTGTTAACTTCTTAATCAAACCAATCAGTAAATACAATGTTTTGGTGTTCCATTGTTTTTCAGTGAAAATCTTAATGAACATGTTAAGAACTGACTTCACTTAAATAAATTTATATATTGATTTTCTTGCAAAATTTGCATGTTTTTGTAGTAATATAAATCTTTGAATTTTATACACTAATGGCTATTTACAAAATGTTATTTATTTTCAGCATTTTAAGACCAGTGTCCATTATTGGAATGCTTAATTAGTCAACTTCCAGTTATGGACATTACTAAGGCTAATGTCAGACAACGTCTTTTTGCATGCTTTTCTCCTTATGTATTATCCCTACACAATGCTAGCAGCATTGTGTAGGGATAATACGTAAGGAAAAAAGTGTGCAAAAAGACGTCCGTCTGCCTTAAAGTGGTATTTCAGTAATGTTCATAGTGCATAAAATCTCATTTTAACTGAAATGCTAAGTAGTAAAATTTAATCTTTGAAATGAACTTACCAGAATGTAATAAGAACAAAATTTTTATAAATAGCTGCTTTTAATTAATTTCATGTGATTAATAAATTTTTTAATGTTGTAATTAAACCATTATTATTTTTTTTATATATATTTTCCTTGAATACTTTATAATATGACAATTAATCAAATCTATTAGAAGCAGAAAATATTCTTAAAGGGCCTAGGGAAAGGAGGGGCTCATTGGGTTCAAACTCTCTCTTATTTATTTAAATGGGAGATATGCCTTAAAAAATGTCTTTATTTAAAGACAATTTATTAAGTACACAAGTTGAAAAAAAAATCTGTTTTAAATGTTTGATTATTCATTTCTGACAAAACTATTCTGTACATAAAAAAATACTATAATATTAAATTTATAGTAGTAATTTAATTATGAAACTAGTAAATCTGCAGATCAGTGGCTTCAAACATCAGTTATGCAGTTTTATTTTGAAATCATTTTATTTAGTATTTAAATCATTCAACCTCCAGTTTCATATTTGCAATACTGATTACTACAAGTAATATATCAAGTAGTTTCAGACAGTTTAAGTGTTAAAAGTAATGGGAAGTGTATAATTTCATGTACCACACTACAAACATTTTATTCAATTATTTATCTAAAATAAAATATCTATATTTAATTTCATCATCTAATGATACTGTTAAGAACAGAATCTCCGAATTATGAAAAAATGTTGAGAGCCAATGAATTGAACGTATAAAGTCCTTCACATTACAGGTAGATCAGAGTTTAGACATTTCCAATAATGCCAATTTGTTAGCTTTCGTTCATTATGAATTTGATAATAAGGTATGTAAAGATTTTTTTTTTTTAAATCCAATCTTCACACAAATGCAGCGCTATTCACTTTTTTAGACAGTTTCATACAAGAAAAAGAAATAAATGAACTGGTCAAAACGTGTCAGAATAAGTCATTTACAGGCACATATACCCTATATCAGTAAAAAAAATTATGTTATATATATTAGATTAATCTAAAAATCCATATGCAGTCTTGTGCACTACACATTTGAAAATCTAAAATAATAATAATAATAATAAAAATAAAAAAAGGGGTAAAAATATTAATATTTAAAAAAGTAGTAGACATTTCAAAAACAAATTAAATTTTCTTAAACTATAAAAATTTTAAGTAAATATTCATTTAATTTTTTTTTCTTAAAATGTACGTTTAGTTGAACATTGAAAGACAATGAGTTCCCTATTTGAACCATATTTTTTAAAATAAAAAAAAACTGTTGAAAAGTTAAACTGTCTCATTAAACAAATTCAAAGAAGAAAACTTCAAATTAATGATTATTAAGTTAATATTATATAATGATATGAAGTTTTCTGATCTTCATTTATCAAAGTTAACTATAATATATTTTATTTAACAAAGTATATCTATTACTATAATTAGAATGTTTTCAAACATATAAAGAGTCATTAAAAATCTGTTTATTGAATTATTTATATCTCTCTTTTGATTTAAAACAAAAAGTTGTGTTTATTATTTTGTCATTGGCACTTTCTAAAGAATATATGTACTGTACATATTTCTTGTGTCTTAATCTTATTTCTTATGTGTAACTCACTGAAATTATGATTATACAGCAATGTAATCCTCATATGAAAGTTCAAGGAAATTAGAGGTATCAATATATATTTATTTTTATTCAAAATAAAAATAATTGTGAATTAAAACAATAGTTTTACATTATTACGATGAAAAATTTTGAGAGCTTCATTGTTAAGGCTTTAAAAATATAAATTTTAGAAGCTGATATGATCAGTGACTTTGTTTAAATTGATTTATTATATTAAAAATTAAATCATTTCATAAAAAAAAGTAATACTATAAATATGTACACTATGTTATCATGCACAGTTCAATGATATTACCGATGCACTATTAAATTTTTGTGTATGCTAAATATTAATGCTTTAAAATAATACTTTTTTTTTTATTTGTGAAATTTCAAAAGACTTTCTTTTGTATTGCAAAAACATCTCATCATGATGTAAATCATATGAAATAGTGTTTTAAAAATTTATGTAACACATAAATGTACATGTTGTTGCAACACTTTATTATATTCTTAATAATTGTGTATATTGTAATATTGCTTTACATTCTGGATATCAGGAATTACAAAACATATGTACAAATGTATATAATATTGTGTGATTATAATAAAAGTAATGTGTATTTATATTGTCTGTCTTTTTTTTTTTTTTTTTTTTTGTCTTCTAAATTTTTTCTAAGTTCTCAATTTTTTATGTAATAAATTCATATTATATTAAAGGTGAGGGCAAAATATAGAAATTGGGGCTCAAACATGATCATTTAAGCATAATAATGTATAAAAATAAAATTTTATACTTCACGATATCTTCCTACTATAGCTATGGAAACAAATCTAATTAGAAATAACAAAAATATGGTTCTCAGATGCAGCACAGTATCTTTTTGGTACTAAAATGGCGATTTTATGCCTGGACAACCCAGCAATTTTTGTGAGATTTTCCTATGTAGGCAACCAAGTAAAACAGGTTGTATTAACTATTATATAAAAATTTGAGTTTTTATATAAAAATAAGCAATTTCATAATAAGTAAAACTAACATGCTATTTTTACATGCTTGCCCTAACAGATACGCGAAAATGGGGATTTCTCACCAAAATGCCCCGCTCCCCCTCCTCCCCCCCCCCCCTCAAAAAAAAAAAATAAAAAAAAAATAAGTAAATGCCAATCATGGTGCATTAGTGCCAAATACATATATTAATATTTTAACACTATGCCGTCCGGCGACACCACAGTGGTGACGTGCGCAAACTAGCGGTCAACGGCTGGTGACACCACAGTGGTGTCGTGCACAAATTAGCTGCCAACGGCCGGCGACACCACAGTGATGTCGTGAGCACAGTATCGCTCAGTGTTCGGCGACAGCACTTTAGTATCTTTTGCTTTCTGCTGGTGCTTTGTTTCAGTAACAATGAAGTTTTTTATTTGTATAAGTTCTTGTGCCCTTTTATCATGGCAGACGGAGGAGACGATACAAATATTTATGACGAATGCACGGACGTCTTGTCTGACGTTCCGAACGACTTGACCGATTGGGAAGACATTGAAAATCAAAAAAGTAAAGCAGAATCGTCGGAAGATAGTGAAATATTTCCAAGAAGAATTCGGCGAATGCTACGGTTGCCAACTGATTCGGATGAATCAGACGAAGAAGACAGTGCACAATGGTCAGAGTTTGATTTACCGAGGACCAATAATGAATTTGAAGGATCTCTGGGTCCAAACATATTTCCCAAGGATACGCAGAGCATCGAGGATATCACAGGATTATGTATTGGAAACGATTTATTTGAATATATTTGCAATGAAACCAACAAGTACCACAGTCAAAATTGCGATAAAAGGAAACAGGATAAAAAAATGCCAAATTTGTGGATGTTACGGCACTCAAACTGAGAAAATGATTTGGGCTTGCTATCCTTATGGGTATAGTAAAAAAAGCAAGGATCGATGATTATTGGTCAACGAATCCGTTGATAGACACACCGATATTTCTCAAAACGATGTCCCGCAACCGATTCAGACAAATATTATCATTTTTACATTTTTCTGACAACAACAATAAACCGAATAATGCCGACCGGCTTTTCAAAGTGCAATTCATAATTGATTACTTTTCCAAAAAGTTTAAAGAAAATTTTAATCTAAGTCAAAACATTTCAATTGATGAAGGAATGATACCGTTGCGTGGACGGTTGAATTTTAAAGTTTACAATCTGTCGAAAATTACAAAATATGGCATACTCATTCGGATGATGTGTGATTCGATTACGGGATGCAGTTCTTCATTCAAGATATATTCCGGCGACAAGTCAAGTGATCCGAATTAGAGCTGCTGGAGCCAAGCGAATAAATATTTACGAATCGTGCGGACAGCAAAGTGTTAAGATATTCCTGAAGTGTTATTGATGAAGAGCAGAATAAGGCTGAATGAAGACATTGGGCTTGGAAAACGGACAAGAATTTTTAAGAAGAAAATTAGGCCAGAGAAGTGTCACTGAGGAATGTGATGTAAAAATTTTTCAACATGCATTCTGCGACACTTTTTTGGCCTCAAAAGCTTCATGGCCATATGATTGAAGTGATGACATTCTGATTGACTTGTGAAGACTATAATGTTAAGATTCTGGAAAGAAAACATAAATGTTTAAAACTCAATGGACAAATTTTAAGATGAAAGATTTTTAGTACTTTCTACAGAATTATTTATAATTATAGAAAAACTAGGTTTTATTTTGGACATAGTTTTTAAACTTAAATAATCACAGAAAATTTATAAAATATGTCTTTTTTTTAGCCCCTGATATGGTGTTGAGAATGCCAACTTGGCGATGCTTGCCATTTTCTGTTAGTCGGCACTGTGGCAACCCCCTTTTTATTGTTTTCCGATTTTCTTTTCAGTGTAGATGTAACTTTTGATTTGAACCGGTGTATCGGTAAAAAACAGAACTCTCAAATGAGAGTAATAATAATATTTAATATTGTTTTGTAAATAAAATGTACATAGTTGTTTTTTAAGAAAGAAGTTTAATTTGAACTGTAGAGTGTGTTTACTTATTCAAGTTACGAATTAGAACTAAGTTATGAAGATGATTTTATTCTTCGGTGCACTATGAAATAATTTGAATTTACCGAATCTGCAATCTCAATGACGACGTATCATATGGTAATTCTTTCGGCCATTAATTAAAGTGTCGTCTCTAAAAAATAACTTTCCATTGTATAAGCCAGCCGTAAAACAAAGCAGATGTATCATTGTATGGTTGAATACTCTACTGCAATTTTTTAGACTTCTAAGCATCACACATTTTCAATTTTCATACTGTCGTATTGGGGAAAAAAGTACTATTTTATATATTCTTTTATATTTTAAATACATTTTTATGATAAGTACTCTTCATGTGAAAAAATTTTCTACTTTTCATATTAAATTAGCTTAAGTAACTGTAAGTTAAATAAATACATTTATACAACTTTACATATACATTTTTATGCATTCATAATGAAATTTAACAATTGCATTATACCAGCCATACTCAACCTTTTATTCTTGTGGGCCACAAACAAGTGTTTCCAACGTTAGGCAAGTCGCGACACTTAAAAAAGTGTAATTAGAATAGTAAGATAACAGGAGTACAGCAAACTCTGTCTAATGTGGAATCAATCAGCTGGGCCGTGTGAAGAGAAAACTGCGCCGGGGCAAAGTTTCAATTTGGCACACCCACCCCTCTTTCTCTTTATGACAGTTGTCACAAACTTGATAAAGTGCTGAAACAGAAATAAATTCTATTGAATAAATATTTCGTGTGTACCTAACAATTTTAAAAGGGTTTAATTTTAATTTAGAAATTCCGAAAAACTAAATAACATAAGAGAAAATTATATTTATTTGCTATAGATTGTGATGTTTCGCCACAGAGACAGATTTTTTCTAACCATTTTCATTTGTTAGCAATGCCTAATTTCTAACCAAAAAAAAAAGTACCGGAGCCCTAATATTCTGCAGTACTAACAACCATAGCTTCTCCCACCCTCACGCTGTCACTTCAATCCACATATTTATATTTTATACATTATTTGCAAATTTTAAAGGATTTATTTAGCAAAATAAAAAAATTTAATTCATCTATCTGCATAGAAATCTTTGCCTAATCTTAATGTTAATTAATCGCAGAATTATGCTATTAAATATGGTAAGAATTATGATTCGGAAATCATGTTAACTTAAAAAAGAAATAGTTTGCAACTAGGCATTTTTATAAAAAACTGAATGAAATTTACAAAAATTAATATTTATATTCTGAAGCGATCAATGTTTTTAAGTTTCCTATAAAAGGTGTATATCTTAAACTATAATCAATTCTTTCTGAATAACAATCTTTCCTGATGAGTCCCTAAAAATCAAATTAAATTAAAAATTTGACTCTGTTATCGGAGGTATTTGATACGTTTATAGAAAAAGAGGAAACACTGTTCGATTGCTCTTTATCAGAATAACAATACATGACAATTATATCTACTTACAAATGAAAGTGACTTCATAAATGTGCAGCATTCATGATGAAATAAAAAAGAAAAATCCCTAACATTATTTCCACATAACGGTTCCCAGGGGTCACAACCCACAGTTTGAGAATCATTATCTTATTTTATGGTAATTTTATTTGTCATTCGTAGAAAAGAGTAAAAAGGGCCAGATTAGTCATTAATTTATTTATGAAAATTTAAATAATATGTTATTTAGAAAAAATGTATTTGTTATTCTTTTTCCTTGACCATTGATTTGATGTTAATCAATACAATATATGAAGAGGAAAAAACTTATTTTTGTTTTAAAATAAAGAAAAAGTGTAAATCTCCGAGTTATAAAACCATGAGAACAATATTCAATTTGTAATAAATTCGATTAAAGTATGTTAGTATTATATATATAACAGCGTTTACATTTAAAATTACCTACAATTTTACATTTTATCCAGAATGACTCCCAACAGCAAAAAGGTATCGGCTAAATTTCGGTCTATTACAAAAATCGTCAGTATATATGAACAGAAGTAGAAAACAAATCTGCTACGGGACCATACGGGTGTTAACATTTTATTATTATCATTTTACAAAACTATATACTTATAAACGATAATCAGTTTTGAACACTTTAAAATAAAGACCATGAAAATACTTTTGTAATTAGCCAAAATACACACAAAAAAGAGCTTCAGTTTGGAAACGCTATTAGTTTAAAAGTCATTTTCCTTATTATGATTTTTGGCACTGCACATAACTTAAAATGCTTTTGTTTTTGTTCTTAAAATGGAAAAAGTCATTTTCCTCCAAGCCTTAGTCAGAAATTTCTTTTTAAAGTTAGGGTAGGGGACAATGCAATAACTTTGAAAATAAAAATGTACGTAATTACATTGGGGAAAAATTCCAAAGATGCATATTATATATGTTTTTTTTTACAAATAAAAATAGAAAAAAGAATAACCTTGAAAAAAAAAATCTCCGAAAATAATCAATATCCAAAATAAATAAATAAAAAAACGAGTTGATCAGAGTTTTCCCCAGGTTAAAAAAAAGGGCAGGGTGCTGCTTGTGGGAAAAGGGCACTTTTGGATTTTTAAGGGCATTTCTTGAAATTTTTAAAGTATTCTTTTGATTTTTAAAACTACTTTTTAATATTTAATAGACAGAACACTATTTTAAAGACAGCAATGAGTCAATTTTTACTATGCAAGTAAATTTTTTAATAAACAAAGGAGTAAAGGCACTTTTTTCAAATGGGGGCAACAAGGGAGCTAATTTTTTAAATGAGGGGCAAGAGGGGTGCTATTTTGTAAACCTAAGAGCAGGCAGGGTGCATCACCATCCTGAAACTGTCTGGGGGAAACTCTGGAGTTGATAGTATAAATTTTGCACTCCCCCCCCTTCACATAGTGCTGTCAATCAAGACCGAGGAAATTTTCTGCCGTAGACAATATTCTGCCTTATGCAACTCTCCCAAAATAAAAAAATAAATAAAATTTTTAAAATGCACTAGTTTTATATATTTTTATGTTCATAACCTTTAGTATTCTTTAAAATTAAATTTTTGATGAAATTAAACTTTTTATTAAATTTATTTTCTTTAATATTCTTGAAAAACATTATTTGAACACTGAAATAAATAGTATCAACTGGATATTGCTTCAATTCTGGAATTTAATGAAAAATATTCACTTTAACAAATACAATCACATACTCATCTTTAACAAAGTAAAGTCGGAAAATAATATTTTATAGATGCTTGCTTTTTCTTTTGGTTTAACAAGCATTCTTCAGTACCATACTTTAAGTCACATTGTCTTACTGAATACATATGGTAAAAAAATTACCATATTTTATCATAAATTTAAATATGATTCTTCTGAGTTAACTTTATTAATGTATTACGAAATTTAATTAAAATATTCAAGACTATTTGATCTATATATATCAGTTTTAAAGTTTCATAAATCAAATGCACTTCATTTTTTAAATATCACTTTTTCCGCCTTATGCAAAATTTTGGGTTTGGTGGAACCTTAAATTAATATCCTTTCTGTTTCCACGTTAGGCAGATTCCGGCTTACAGAGCATGAATTAATGTTATTTGCTATGGGTTCGCTAGGACTTTGAAAATTGTTCGTGTTAGACAGATTTCTTCTGGCTTACACAGAGTCAGCCTTAGAATTTAATTTAGTATAACAAAGTAATATAAAACATTTAATATTATCAGTACGATTGAATGTTCGCCTCAGAAGAAATGTTACAAAAAAAAACCAAAAAAAAAACCCGACTATTTTCAAACTAAACAATAAAGTTTGTGCTAAATTTCTATTACAAAAGTTATAGAAATAGATCATAAAGTTTGTTTAGAAATAACAGTGTAAGAATTCTGTGTATCAATTTTCTCCGTGACAAACAGTTAACCCTAAAAAGCAGTATTAGTTATATAATATTAAGAACAAAACACTATAATATAAAAAATGCCGAATTTTCCAAGTTCTAAAGAAAAAAATTAGGAGATTTTCTCTAGTTATATAAGTCTTTTCCTCAATGCAAAAGCTTTATTTTCTTTTAATAGTAGAAATATATACAGTAGACTCCCTTAAAACTGCGACCCTAAAATTCGCTTATTTTTTCAGATGTAAACAATGAAATTTACAGTTAAATTGCAAGAACAAAATTCAATATGACGATGAAATCAGCGACTACCGCAATGTTTTTTTTTTTTTTTACTAAATTTTTTGAATTCTTTTTTGGCTGTTACAGCTGATTTATTACAAAATAAATTTACATTACTTTTGATTTTTATATAAATTAGCGTATCTATATGATGACGTATCGATCTTACGATCACTTTGCCAGTAGATGGCAGCATAGGACTTATTGAATCGATTGCATCAGTAATAATTTAATATTTTTCTACATTTTTATTTTCCATAATTATTTTAATAATTACTTTTAAACTAATAAATTATGTTAATACTTTACTTATTTTAATGTTTCACTTTATTGTAAGCATTCATTATAATTCCCCTTGCTTAACTACCAACCAAATTAATGTTTCAAAAATGTAAACAAATCAATGACCAGAAAACTGCAAAATTCTAAAATCCGCACAACCTCTAGTCCCAAACTGTGCGGATTTGAGGGAGTCTACTGTAGCGCAAACTTAATTTGGAATAAAGTGAAATGTATATAACACTGTAGCACAAACACGACATCTAAAAATGGTACAGATGTCATTGGCACGATTTTTTTCCGTCGCCAATTTGGCGAAAACCTTGTTACCATATCAAGCAAAATAACGACACTTTGGTGCCAGTTAAATACCCGGTGTGTATATGACATTGCCGCCAGAAACAAATCGTGCCAATATGGGGCATATATGACATCTGTGCCCTAAAAATACTAAGAATGCCTAAAAAAATGGCATTTTAGATGCTTCAACATAAATTAAAATAATTATAAATAACAGAACAGATTTTGTCTTTCCAGGAAAGGACAGAAAACAGCAGAAAAGGCCCCAAAGCTTTTTATGCACATTCAAATTAAAATATATGAATTAATGATTATGTAGTTTTGAACAAAATTTAATGTGATTAAAATTGGTTCAAACTCAAAGTTAAGGTCTGATTAAGAATACCCTAATTTCCTGCCTATAATCCGCAGGTGAAATTTTCATTAAAAAAATTCACAAGATCCACAGGACTAAGTTTGAGCCACAAAGGACAAAATATTGAATCTAGTGTAAAATATTTTCATTTTTAATGTTTGTATTTAATATATCTCTTGATAAATAAATAAAAAATAGAAAATTCAGTACAAAGATATTTGCAATTCTATTAAGTACACACAAGTAAGAATAAATTTGAAAGGATTATATTACAACTTAGTATAAAAATTATAATTAAATAAGTTAATTACATATTTTTAAATGAAATCTAAATTCCTTAAACTAGTTTTTTTCGTCTTATTTTTATTTTAATATAATTCGCCCTTAACCTCCTCACCGCCGCGAACTGATATATCCGTTCACTAAACTGTAGGTTTCACTGCAATAGCAGCATTATTTAAATTAATATAATTCTAAAGATATAACCCAGTTTTAAAAAATAAAGCTATGATTAATATTCTCAAGGCTTATAAGACTAAAAAAAAATAAAAAAATTATATCGTGTTAGAAAAATAAACTTTTTTTAACATTTAAAAATAATTACAGAGAAAACAACATTACAATTTTGCCCTTTTGCTCGGCGGTCAGGGGGTTAATGAGTCTATATGATATGCTTTTAACATCTGCAGTGATGGCGCCATTTACCGAACAACGAAAAAAATATTGAAAATCAAGCAAGCATTATACCAGAATACACTAATATTATATTTTCTAATAAAAAATAAATAAAAAACATATGAAATGAAAAGATATTTTAACTTAATGAAACGTCTTCATTTAAAAATTAACACAGATTTAATAAGTTGCACTGATTTTAATGTTTATTCAAAAATGATAATAATGAAAATAGAAACTTACCCATTATGTTACATCACAAACTTGTACGCCAAAAATATAAACAATACTTAATAATTTATTTAAATGAAATATAAATTCCTTAAACTAGTTTTTTTTGTCGTATTTTTATTTTAATATGATTCGGTCTTAATGAGTCTATATGCTTTTAACATCTGCAATGATGGCACCATCTACCGAACTACGAGAAAAATATTGGAAATCAAGCAAGCATTATCTCAGAATACACTAATATTACATTTCCCGATAAAAAATAAATAAAAAACATATGAAGTGAAAAGATGTTTTGGTACTTTTCGGTTAGCCGGACGCCACTATTATATATACATATTTATATACATACATATATGTAAATATACATTTATATAGATATACACATATTGTATATATACACACATATATATATGTATATATACATACATTTATATATATGTATAGATAACACTGGCGCCCGATTAACCGAAAAGTACCGATGTTTTAATTTAATCAAAGGACTTCATTTGAAAATTAACGCAGATTTAATAAGTTGCACTGTTTTTAATATTTATTCAAAAATTATAATAATGAAAATAGAAACTTACTCATTATGTTACATCTCTAACTTGTATGGCAAAAATATAAACAATACTAAATAATTTATTATATAAACGTTAAAAATCGGATACACTTAATAAAATAATTTAATTAAATCCATCAAAATCAGAATCCAAAAGCGATTATTCTCATCACCCAATGAATATGAATCGGGTGGCGCCATCTGTTGATTTAAAGAAAGATATTTGTAAATTTGCTTAAAAAATTACATTTATTGACATTTAGGAAGGTATCGTGTAAGAAAAAAACACAGATGATCCGCGGCGGTGTGTAATCCACATTACAAGAAAAAGTTTAACGTATAATCCGCAGATTATAGGCAGGAAATTAGGGTACTTAAATCAACAATGAAATTAATAGTATTGAAAACAATAAAAGAAGAGTATTATAGTCATGAAAGCCACATTGATATTGAAATATTATAACCTCTTCTTAATTTGCTTTTAAAACATACTTGAAACTTACCCAACAGGTGAAACTGTAAATATAAATGAACTATTTTTTTATTAACTTTAAATTCATTAAATACACCAAGCATTTAAACAAGCAATTCCTAAGAACTGCAATTTTAGAACATTTTTTGCTCCTGTTGCCTTTTAAATTTCGAATTTTTAAAAAATGTCCTGTGCGAGCATTTATCTTAAAAGAAACAGCCATGCCAAAATTTCAAATTTCTATTCCTGATAATTCCATAAATTTTTTTACAACATTCTTTGCTCATTTCAATTTCAAATTTTGAATAGTTAAAAACCATTTTCAATGAGCATTTACATCTAAAAAGTAACCATCATGCTAAACTTCAAGTTTCTAGCCCTAGCAATATTTCAGAAATCGCAATTTTAATATAGATTTTGCTCCTGCTGCCTTTTAAATTTCTCATATTTAATCTATATGAGCATTTACATTTTAGGAGTAGAAGCGATGTCAGATTTTAAGTTTTTAATCACAAAATGATTCAAAATAAATCTTAATTTATAAATTTTTCCCGCTCATTTCAACTTTTTTAGTTTTGAATAACAGGGAGTGATTTGTTAAAGCATTTTTTTTTCTGGATAAACCTGCATATTAAATATATCAATTTAAGATTGAAAGTATAATAAATATTTTTAGTAAAATATTATGAAGAATTTCAGCTAAAAAATATCTAAAGTATTAAATCCATTTCATGAACAATCTGTACGTCCTTAAAACAAAAGTAAAAAAAAAATAATAATAATAATAATAATAAAATAAAAAACCTCTTCTCAAACTTAAGAAAATGACGTACCATTAATGATCAGGTATATTCCTATTTAAAATTCATTTTGATTAGACAAATTGATACATTAACCCATAAAGGCCTAGTGTTACCATATGGTCAGAGCATAGCTGTCAATGCGTTTGTTGTTTCCTTACCAGTAATTCTCAAGAGAAATATTCGCCTACTTTTATAAAAGAAACTAAGAATAAAATTATTATTCTAAAAAAGCAGTGTGAAATAGGAAATTTCTATTTTAAAGAGAAAAATAATTCCGTCGTTAATGGGTTAAACAGTAGGGAACAGTACTTGCTATTTTTTATCATAGTTTAACTGGTAAAGTAAATTAATGAATGACAAATCACAAGTAATTAAATTATACTTGATTTATAATAAATGAAAAACTAAATTATGACTAAGACAAACAAATGTTAAACCAGCATATCCTCCTAAGATTTTTTTTTCTGACCTCTTAAAATAAACGAATGAATAAAAAATAAAAACAGGATTAAAAGATGATTCAGACATCAAATATAATCTTCAGCTTTATCTGTGAACTAATTAAAAAAGTAAATACTTTTGTATATAGTTTTAATCTATCTTATAACAAACAATTAATAAATGAGTAATGTGAATTCAATTAATTTAAATTTTAGAAAAAATGTTATAAATATGAATAAACAAAAGACAAGTGTAAAACAGAAATTGGGATCTAAACAGTCATTTTAAGCATGTTAACAAGTAAAATTAAAAGCTTATACTTCATGAGATACTTCTACAATAGTTCAGATTAAAAATAACAAATGTATTAATATTTTAAGACATACCTAAAGTATTGGACACATTATCATGAAGAGATGTAAAAAGACAAAGACATTCTGCTTGGACAACTGACAAGGATTTCTACGAGAGAAAAGCAGGCCGGAGAAGTGTCACTGAGGAATGCGATTTAAAATATACTCAACATTCACTCTACGACACATTTTTGGCCACAAAGTAGTTCGAAGAGAAGACATCCTCATTTACTTGTGAAGACCATAATGTTAAGATTCTGAAAATAAAAAATAAATGTTTAAAACTCAGTCAATAAATTTTGGTACTTCTTAGTTATCCCGTCAACCAAATTACTGTCGCCAAATTGTAAGATTAAATGCCAATAATAGTTGCCATTAATTAATTGTAAGATTAAATGCCAATAAAACCATTAATTTGACGTTTTATTTGTATTTTTATTAATGTTTTACTAATTTATTTGTTCTTTCATTATTTAAAATAAAAATTATGTCAATGTGTATAATTTGGCGAGTGGTTTGGCGATTTATATAATTTGGCGAAATTGGTTGGCGGGATAACTAAAATTTTAAACCTATATTTACAATGAAAGATTTTTAATAAATTCTAAAAAATTTATAAATATATACAAACTAGGATTTATTTAGCAAATAATTTCTTAAACTTAAACAACAACAAAAAAAAAAATTTAAAAAGTCTTGTTTTTATTTGGTACTTATTTGATTGCATTGAAGTAAAACTTTTTGTTCATAACATATATTTGACTTGAAAAAAATGGGAAGACAGGTATTGGATGTTAGCATATTTAAAATATTTCAGCAAAATGCAAAATTGACTGTTTTAAAAAGTTTAATAAAATATTTTTAATATGAATTTTCTGTGAAGGACTGTGAATACATCTTATAGGAACTAAAAGAAATTAGGGAAGTTGCATATTGATAAAGTAAAAAAACCCCAAGCACAAACCTACCTATTTCAAAAATAACTTTATAATAAAGAATGTGTATGTTTTACTGTTAAAATAATCATCTGAAGAACACTAGCTATCTTAAGCTTTAAAATTAATCAAAACATAAAAGACATTAATGTAAGTCAAGATGCAAAAGCATTGGGAAATAAAACCACTAAAGCTTATTAAAATGAGAAAGTAAAAATAATCATCTAAAGAGCACTAGCTATCTTAAGCTTTAAAATTAATCAAAACATAAAAAGACATTAATGGAAGTCAAAATGCAAAAACATTGGGAAATAAACAAAACCACTAAAGCTTATTAAAATGAGAAATTAAAAATATTTTTGAAAAGAAAAAATTTAACTTCGTAAGATTGTCTTACAAAACTTTCTTATTCTTAGAAAGAATTTAAAAAGTAAACATAAGCTACATGTTAAGCAAATACACGAATTATTTTTATACAGATCTATTTTTAATCGAATACACAATTTAACACAATTCTATGGCTGAAAAAAAAAACTTAACAGCGTACTTGATCTATGGATTGATTAAATAAATAGTCTATAGCATCGACAAAAGCCATACAACAAGTTTATTTATGAAAGCATGAAACTATATAGCAATTTATCGTTAGGCTTAAACACGCACATGAAGCTGTAGCACGAAAATGATAGAGCAAGAAATAATAATAAATTTAACTAATAAAAAATTCATGAAATCCATAAAATAATATCTCTAAATGATCATAAAACTCTACAGATTATAAATTAAAGCAATACATACCGATTAGAGACCTTTAACATTGTGAAAATAATCCATTTTTATAGAAGTCATGCCAATTCTCAATACTTTTCTATGGAGAAGCTGAGTAAAATCGTGACTCTTAAGGTGACGTCACGATTCCAGTACTCTGGCTTGAATAATCTAGGGGGCGCTGCATAAACAACATAATCTGGGTTACCACATCAAGCAAAATAACGACACTTTGACGCAAGTTAAGTACCTGTTGCCTATATGATATTGGCGACAGAAAAAAATCGCGCCAATATGGGGCGAATATGACATCTGTTCCAAAGTTACATCCGAAGAAAACCAGCAAAACTTCTTACGCCTCGCGGATTACTCAACACCGCCATAACGATCTCTCAGTTTAATTAGCATGCATAAACAGCTTTTTGAAAGCAATTTTAAATAGCTTTACATACATTTTTCTCATCCCTCAATGCAATTATTTCAATAAAATTTTATCTATTGAGTGGGTACAACGAGGAATCGCCTGACAATTTTGCAGTCGCTAGTCAGCGACTGTCAAAATTAAAGACATTTGCTTTCTGAGACTAACATTCTTTCAAAAATTTGGAGTTAAAAAAAACATAGAACTCAATACAATTGCACCGAAAAGTTGAGAAAACTTACTTCATTTGTGCTATGAGTAGAAAATATTTCAACGTCCCATCCTTTTCAATTCGTGATAAACAATATTTCACATTAAGCGTATTCGTGTTAAAATGACTGAAATCACAGTATAAATGCCTATACAATCTGACGGGACAATTTGGAAACAGTTCATGTTAAAAGTAATTCGAGTTAAGCGTGTTCGTGTTAACGAGGTTTGACTGCATTGTATGTACTAATATAATGATGTGCTTTGATTTGCAGTTTAAGCTTATTGTATAAAAAACAAATGAGAGGAACATATTTTTCTTAAAAAAATAATCTGGCATTTTTAACAGATTTTTTGCTTATGTCTTGATTAGAGAGAAACACTTCATTAGCAAGATTAAAAAACTTTTGCAGGGCCAGATTATATCAGTTTCACAGGGGTCCTAAGCACAGTACTCTAAGGGAATTATACTAAAAAGCTGCCTTTTCTTAGAAAGTCAGAATTTTTAAATTCAAATAAGAAATCTCTTTCAAGTTAATATCCTCAATCTCTTGGAAATATTAGAGAAATTACAAAAATTTATGGTTAATTAGTTATTGTGCTTGCCATGATACACTGCGCTAACAATCAGAGACCCAGAGCTGTGTCTTCCCTGGAGCTCTACATTTTCCCCTGCTCCAGGGCTCCTTTAGTTTTTAATATTCTTTTAAATCTTTTTTTTCAGCCTTTTAAATTTCTAGGCTTAAAATATTTCCTTTACATCATTATTCAGTATTTTAATTATATCATTTTTTAGGGTTTTATTTTAATTAGAGATGGAAAACTTCTCAAAACATGGTAACACTAATTTACTTCTACTTTCTACTTGAGCTAGGTGACAACACTATTTGAAAAATATGGCCGCCTGTCGTTTACATGTGTAGTTGTACAATTTTGGTTGTTTGAAATATTTAGAAGAGATTTAAGATTTTTGTGTTTAAAATTCCACCAAACTTTCTATTTTAAAAGCAAAAGCTAAAAGGTGTCAGATTTTCTGAACAAGCATTTCAAGTTTGATGAGAAGAAAAATGCATTTTGTCAGATCTTTAATGAAGGTAAAGGAAGAAAGAATTTGTGAGCAAAAAATTAAATGTGTAAATTAAAATCTGCAACTCAAAAGCGCAAAGTCAGAGCCGGAGCCACAGTATTTTATCTAGGAGCGGAGCTGGAGCTGGAGTTTCAAAAAATGTTCGGCTCCAGGTCACTACTAACAATGGTTCTGTTAATACTAATTATTGTGACCCTTATTTTTTTTAATTTCTACATTGTAACTGCATAATTAATATTGTAGAGTTGCCATCTTAAAGGAAATAGACAAATGTATTTGAATATAGCTAATAAGGTGTTATAGTATATTAAAGATGAAAACAAGTACTCCCCACTCAGCGATTAAACTTGAAAAACTGGTGATTAAAAATGTGGAAAGAATCGGCCAAATGCAGTATTTTCCAATTTGATCTTTTCCCATTCCTTTTTTCCCTACACCTAGGTTTCCGATTTGTGAAAAAATTAATTTTTAATAAAGAGACGTTAATTTTAGATATATTTTTTTTTCATGTCTTAAAAAAGATGCACTTATATTTCATTATCTCAATGTTTTCCAAATCTTTGATTTTATTGTTACACAATATTTTCTTCAGAGAAATAGTTTCACAAACAAACTGCTAAAAGAAAGTACTATTGCCCAGTAATGTAGCCAGATTTTATTTATTTGAGGAGAGGAAGTAGGCAACTTCTCGTGAAAAAAAAAAAAAAATCAAATAAGTTAAAAAAAAAATTCCTCTAACAATGTAATATTAATGTATTTAAAAATTAACTTTAATTAGAATTTGTCAGAAAAAATGGAATATTTTGTTGATAAAAAATGCCCCCGCCCCTCCCCCCTTCTCAACTTTAACTTTGTATGAGATATGTAATAACTTTGCTTAAAATTTAAAATAGATTGAAAATTATTATCCCAAGTTAATTCAAAACATTATCAATTAAAATATTTTTATTTAGTACTTAAATTACTTGTTTACTGTAAACTCATTATATTTTTTAAAAATTAAATATTCAGTGACATAAATGTACTTACTGGCTACTAAAGAAATTATTCTCACTAACCTGTTAATTGGTTGTTAAAAAAATCAAACTACTGGTCAGTGGCTACTAAGAAAAATTCCTTATTTACATATATAGTGTTTGCAATTTTCTTTAACACATCTTTAGCATCCTCTGATTACTTTAAAAACTACTGAAAAGTATCTTTATACCCAACTACATTCCACCTAAGTCCTTGGGGCATGATACAGGTCCCCTTGAAGTTTTTGCACCATAAATTGTTAATAATATTGGCCCCTTTTAATCTGATCTACATTTATGGAAACCTTTTTTCATTTAGTTATTCTTCCATTTCTATATTCCAGTTAATATCCTGGCGCATCCTAGGATCCCGCGAGGCCTGATCCAGGGCCTGTTGAACTTTTTATGCTGCATGCATTTTTCACCCCCTAATTTTCTCGCATTCTCAATGCAAAATTTTAAAGTTGAGTCTTGGACGCCTTTCCTTGGATAAACATCCTCTTATTTTTACAGAGCTCTAGGGCCCTGTTTTAAGCATTTTCCTCCATTTTTTGCACATTTCTTTAAAGTTTTATTCTAATGATTAATTTATACCCTATGCTTAATTTCGACTAATTGAAGATCTAAAGCTCTAAGAACTTAGACCTTTTAACAAGTTTTCATGTTAGGGCCCTGCTCCCTCTTTGGGCCCTTTGTTATAGCTTCCTTAAAAATGGTCCGATTCACTAACTTTTTTTTTTTTTCTAAGGACTTCTGAAGTCCTACTACTACTACATGAATGGCAAAAAAAATCTCAGACTTCAGCTACCATCAATTTTGAATATTAATCTCCTTCTTGGGCATTAAAGGGTAATTAAAAATCGCGTTACTTTAAAGATAACTTTAAATAAGGAATTTCATCCATATATTAAATATTGTGTTACTGTCAGGGGTGGCTCCAGAACTTGCCCGACGGGGGGGCATGGTATCCCCGACAGGGGGGCCAAATTAGAGTCGCGCGGGTCGGGTACCCGACCCGAATCACAAAATTACATTTGAAATCACCCTGACCCGCCAAAAAAATCTCGACCCGAACCCGCCCAAATAATTTTCGGCAACCCGACCCGAATCTAAAATCCTTTTACCCGCAACCCGATCCGAACCCAAAATAAAAGGAAAGATTTTAATTTTAAATGAAGGGAGATTTTAATGCAATTATGAAAAGTAATCTACAATTATATCTCTAATGCCAATTTTATGTATTATACAGAAAAATGAACAAATCTTTATTCTTTAATATTCGAATATAGTAAAACCTCTCAATAGCAGACACCTCATTGAACAGAGTACTGCATCGGGTCGGGTTGTCCTGAATTTTCTTTTTACGGGACGGGATGACACTAACTTTCTTTCTGCTGGTCGGGTTCACCCTAGAATATTTCTTAATGGTCATATTTAAGTCTTTTGCAAGTCGGGTTGTTGGGATTTTCAAATAAAAGTTTGAGCAGACCTATGTTTCAAATGAAAATAAATATGTATTTGATTATGAATGAATATTCAATTTACTGCATGAGATATAAAATGTATATAAGAAATGTTGTTATAGATTACTCTTTCTTTAAGAACCATTTTTTCTTTTCGTGTCTCGGAATATGAAAAATATTACCATACCAACATTTCTTTTCTGGCAAACAGAAATATACATGTATCGTATTAGTGATAGTTTATGCATTAGATACACATGTTACAAGTATGTGGATTAGGAGGTGTCCACTAATCAAAGGTATAAGTGTACGAATATACGAGGAAAGTTAGGAATTAAGTTGTAAGTCATACGAACTGAAAAAGTGTTCGCTAAACAGACATGTCCACTTTTCGGGAGTGTCCATTGAGAAAATCTTATTGTATTATAGATTTTTAACCTGAAAAAATAATTTGGAGATTATTTTGAAAAATCGGGTCATTCCCAACCAGTTCCGCAGCAAAAAAGTAGATTGTCAACCTGACCCGCAACGAACATATAGCTGCAACCTCCAACCCGACGGGTGCGGGTAATCCGATCAGATTCCGACTCTAGCCGATTTTGTGAGATATATTAGAAGTGCCCACGATCCTGGGCCTGTCTCGAAGCCCGAGTTCGGTAAAATTTTTGTTCATTAAGATTGTTGAGAGCTTAATTTTTATCTGAAGATTCGGGTCGGGCTGAGACAAAATTTTATTTTTTTGAAATGTTGGGACGGGTAAGAATTTCATTCTTACAGGGACAGGTCTGGGCTTTCATTTTATCCAGACCGGGACTATATTTATTCATTCGGGACCGGTATTGGATGAGAATTTTTTTCCCACGAGTAATGTCTTGCTAACGTCCCTCCTTTATTAGTAAAAGAGATATGAGATGTTAACGAGAAAACAGCATATCTTTGTTTCTATCTTTCTTCTTCTTTTTTTTAGCGTTTTTTAAATAAAAGTGGAATATGTTTTTAAATAAAAGGCCCGATGGCCAAAATTTCGAAGAAAGCAGACATACCGCACCGGCATGGTATGCTTGCTTTTATAACAAGAAATGCACGGGTGTTTTGCTTTTATAACCCGCCGAGCGAACAACAGTTTTTAGCTTGATACTATGTTAATTTGAACAATAACATAAAAAATTCTTTGTTTGACCATTCATTTATAAAAATACTCACCAAACACTTTATAAAAGTTAAAAAGGTTTGAAGTGAGCAGATGTATTTTCGCATGTCTTATCTCTTCTTCAAGCTTATTTCGTATAGGCACCTAAAGATTGCGGTTAATCGAATAAACATTGAATAGAAGTGCACACGAGTTCTAGACAAAATGTAAGGTATTCCGTAACATCCGGCCGATGTGACGACTTAGTGGCTGCCTTGTGGTTGAATTCTCTGGTCTCACAAGGAGAGGGCCAACCTTGTTAATCACAGATTTTGATTATTTTAATATATGTTGTAGGGTAGAGACCCCTTAGTGTCAGGTTCAACGGATTTTATCCAACGCTCCTTAGTTCTTGAGAAACCGGGGGGTCTAATATTAGTACACAACTTAAAACTTACTTTGCAATTAAAGTGCTGGGGTAGTCGCAGCTCAGTTGGTATGACGTTTGCCGGCAGATTCGAGGTCCCGGATTCGATACCTGAATGCGCTACATTTATTTTTCTAATTTTTTGTTTTATACTTGTAAGTATAACTTAAAAATCTCATTGTCAATTAATATTTTTAATATTGTATATCAATTGTAATTTTAATCTATTTAATTTTTTACTTTTAACTAAATAGTTGTAATAAAACATCATAAAACTGTTAATTTTTTTAAAATCACTTTTAAAATGTATTTCATATATTCTTTATGGATGCAATGATATTGAGCAATTGTGTCAATTCGTGATTTTAAAGAAACGTCATTTACGCATTGCTATAACAAAGGAAGTCAATGCGATAATACCATTATTCTGTTTTTAAGGTAACAAGCATAATTATATTAAAAATTAGCATCAAAATTAAATTACAACCGATTTTTTGCATATTAAAGATTTTTAAATTTGTAAAAGTATGCTTGCGCTTTCAATTATTTCTTCTTTCTGCTTTTATTTTTATTTTACTTGAATATTCTTTTATCAAAACTAGATGGCGACACAACAGATTTTGTCATGATTTTGGAATTTTTATCATTCAATAATAGATCCAATTTCTTTTTAAACCTCTTTAAAGGATAAGAAATAATAGATTACAAATAAGAAATGATACATTTAAATTTGTTAATATTATAATTAATGTATGATATTAAAATTTTTAATTGAAATTATTAAATTATAATTACAAGTATAATTATAAAACAAAAAAAGAGAAAAACAAATGTAGCGCATTCAGGTATCGAACCCGGGCCCGCGGATCAGCCGGCAAATGCCATACCAACTGAGCTACGACTAACCTACCATTGTGGTTGCAAAGTAAGTATTTAAGTTGTGTACTAATATTAGACCCCCCGGTTTCTCAAGAACTAAGAAGCGTTGGATAAAATCCGTTGAACTTGACACTAAGGGGTCTCTACCCTACAACATATATTAAAATAATCAAAATCTGTGTATAACAAGGTTGGCCCTCTCCTTGTCAGACTAAGGGATAAAATTTTAATTTAGTAAAAATTTGCTGTAATTTGGGTATGGTTAAAAAGTGGAACATTTATCGTCCCGCGTAGGTGTTATCAGATGAAATTAAATACGTATTTGAATAGAATATAAATGAGTGTGTATTCCATTACTGCATGAGAAATAAAATGGTAAGAAGTGGAATAATAGATTATCATTTCTTTAAAAACCATTCTTTTTTCTTTCAAAATATGAAAAGTAATACTAATTTTTTGTTTTTAAGGGTGTTCTCAAATCCAAAAGGGCAACTTACTGACATAAGTTTTAATTTATTTTTGTTCGAAAATGCATGAAACTAGCTGGTGTTGTTGTTCAGAAACTATGTCATCGAGCTGTTTTTTTCCATTTTTTTGCAAACGCAATAGATCTTTCAGAAAATAATGTTAAAGCGGGCGTTTTGAACCGAATTTCGACGCGGAGGAAGAAAAAGACTCAAGAGCGGGCGAAAAACGTGTTTGTCACGTGATCGAAATTCCTTATAACTCAATGGGTAATTGGTTGATCAAAAAATGGAAAAAACAGTTCAATTCCAAATCGCTTCCATGGCCAGGCTTTCCAAATTTATACTTTTTCGTTAAAAAATGAATTTGTAAATGTGTCAAAACGTTTAGCGCTTGTTGAGCAGAGCAGTTAAGGGTGTTCTCAAATCCGAAAGGGCAACTTTCTGACATAAGCTTTAATTTATTTTTGTTCGAAAATGCATGAAACTAGCTGGTATTGTTGTTCAGAAACTATCTAATTGAGCTGTTTTTTCCTTTTTTTTGCAAACGCAATAGACCTTTCACAAAAGAGTGTCAAAGTGGGCGTTTTGAACCAAATTTCCGCGCGAAGGAAGATAAAGCACTCAAAAACGGCGAAAAACGTGTTTGTCACGTGATCGAAATGGCTTATAACTCAATAGGTAACTGATTGATCCTAAAATGGAAAAAACCGTTCATTTCCAAATCGCATCCATGGCCAGGCTTTCCAATTTTATACCTTTCCATTAAAAAATGAATTTGTAAATGTGTCAAAACGTTTTGAGCTTGTTGAGTATAGCAGTTAAGAACAGCCCTAATACACACAATAACAGATGCATCGCATTTGTGATAATTTACCCACACCTATACATTACATGTGTAGATGGGGGGGGGGGGTATCCACTATTCAAAGAGGTAAAATATACAAATATTTAAGTGTTAGGAATTGAAGAGGTGTTCAATAAATAGAGAAGTCAGTTTTTTGGGAGTGTCCACTATAGAGTGATTTTTATATAGATTTTTATCCTGAAAAATATTTTGGACATTAGTAGTAGATAAAGGACAGTTCTACGGCCACAGGCTGAATTCCGCAATGAGCAATTGGGAGCAATGCTCAATTAACCAGGTCCTCCTTCCTTCTTATCGCGGCAATCATTGTTCATGTTACTGTTCTGTCTAACATTTTGTTAGAAAACCGTATATGAATGTCTAATTATCTACAAAAACGGTTTCGTTTATAAAAAATTGTTTACTTTATCTCATTTTATTGTTTTCTCCGATATTTTGTTAGAAAGATGCGTGTATACAAATTTGTTTTTGAATAAGTATATATATATATATATATATATATATATATATATATCACTTTATTGAAAACAATTGTTAGCAGATATACACATGTTAGTAAGTATAGGTATCAGTAAGCTATGTACACATGTTAGTAAGTATAGGTATATACATGTAGATAAAATGTATATAAGTGTTTATAAATTTATAGATATAAAAGTTTAAATATCGCTAAACATATATGTCTAAATCTATCCAAATGAATATATATACGTATATATATAGTATATAAGTATATGTTTCTAAATATAAGTATCTAAGTATTAATATGTTTATATGCATGTATAAGTTTACATATGCGTGTTTATATAAAAAATTATTGGTTTAAAAAATTATAAAATCTAATTAAAAAAAGTTAAAAAAAAATATGTATATATACATATATAAATTAAAAAAAATAGTTTTAGCAAAATTAAAAAAGTAAAAAAAAAAAAAAAAAAAGTTTTAACAAATTTAAAAAGTTTAAAAAATATATAAATTAAAAAAAAGTAGAAGAAAAAAAAGTTTTACAAAAGAAAATGTTTTAAGAAAATTAAAAAAAAAAGTTTCAACAAAATTTTATAAGTAAAAGAAAAAAAATTATAAAAAATATAAGTTATAAAAAAGTTTTAGCAAAAAAAAAAAAAAAAAAAAAAAAAAAAATACAAGTTATAAAAAAAAAAAAAAAAAAAAAAAAAAAATGTTTTACAAAAATACAAATTCTAGAAAAAGTTTAACAAAATTAAAAAAAAAGTAGAAAAAAGTTTTACAAAACAAAAGTTTAAAAAAGTATATTTAAAAAATTATTTGTAAATGAGCATAGATATTTATGCATATATTATATGTAAGTGTGTGGGTATGGAATAAAATAAATACACATATTTAACATTATATTAGAAAGGTTTATGTATATGTTTTAAATAAGTACTCATATAAAAAGAAACAATTTTTTATTAAAAACAAAACAATTTACATGAAAAGTATATTTACAAGAAAGGATTTATTTACATAACAATATTATCTTGATAAATTCTTCTTTATATTAGTGTAAATTAGTATTATTGCAATCTTGAATAATTTTACAGTGGCCATACGCAAAGCTGGTGATCCCATCTTTAAACAAATAACGTTTATCATCAAACGGTGACAAACATATTTTGTTCTGACTTAATGTAAATAATTTATGAGCATCTTGCCCAATTCTCATTTGTACTTCAAAAGAAGTCGATTGGTTTTTGAGACAGTTCACATAGTCTTCATGCTTTAGACGGTTCTCGACGACGTGTTTAGACACACCCTTCGCTCGTTTCTTCTCTTCTATGGAAGATTTCAGAGAGTACATTTTTGATTTCAATCCGACAAACTCAAGGGCTAGATTGCCTTTTAGTTCATCTTTAAATTTGCCGATCACCTTCTTATTGATATCTGAGTAGAGTGAATGATGCTTTGGATAGTCTGAGAAATCGAACAAGCTTGCATGATGTTCCATATCATCAAAAATATTTTTTGTTTTAATATGATAGCACAGTGAGTCCGTATCGGTGAATAATAGTTTTGCATCATCTTTATATGTTTTCCTTATAAAATTATAGTGAAAGTCATACATAAGTAATTTAGAGAGTTCTAATATTGCAAACCCGACATAAATCGGTCGATTCATGAGTATGCTAGTTTTCATCCTTTCAACAGCAGTTAGATCTTCATCAAATGTTTTAAATGACTTAAATGTAGGCGAGGCTACTAATTTTTTAGCTCTTTTTTCATTATTACAAAGCACAATATTTCTCCTTTTTCGCAAATTCTCCATGGTTTTTCCAAAAACAGAGTTATTCATTAATTTAAAAAAGTCTTTTTCAAAGGTGGATTTGGCCTCTTTTCTTTTTTCAGTATTAAAATTAATATATTTCTGAAGCCAAGGTGTCTGTTTAAATTTAAGGACTTTATGAACAGCTTTAAGTTTTAATCCAAGTTGTAAATGAAATTTAAGATTACGATAATGAGTGATATAATTCTGCTTATCATTTAAATTTGGGATAAGTTTAGGTGTTCCTTTAAATGGTTGATTATTGAGAAGGGACTTGGCGTAAGGAGAAAGCATGTCTTCGCTAACTGTGAATCTTTCAGGGGCAAGTGGGTAATCGTTATGAAATGGATGAAGTTCTTCAGGATATTCTAAGTCAACCTCGAAAATGTATCCAATATCAGAATCATCAAGTAGAGATAAAATCCACTCTTCCGTAATATGATTTGTTGTACACCATTCAAAACCACCAAAAGGTAAGAATTGCGACATAACCCATCCATACAAATTATTTGCATCCCAGTACATAATGTAGCTGGGTGCATCATTTTTATTAAAATCAGCTGTATTAGGTATGTTCGCTCTGGCATATCTATGACTAATCATACTAATACCACCCCGTATCCCATTCTCGATCAAAAGCAACATATCGATATCAGTAAGTAACTCTAGAGGTGTTTCGGACATTTTCAAACAAGCTTGCCAGGAGAGTGAAGGGGCGGTAAACAAATGTACACAATCAATATCATAGTATTGCTGACATAATTTCCTAAAATTTTGGAATACATCAGCAAGTAGCACAACATCTCTCTTGACGTATAGGTCATGATATTCTCCTAGGGATTGGATATTAAAGGTTTTCCAAACCTTCTGGGCGTGTTTATAATCTTCCTCGTCTATAGGCTCATCAGTTAAGCTATTAAAAAATGCAGAAGGTGGAGGAAGTTCCTTCTCATTAAATTTTTCAAAGGAAGTGAAATGGTCATAAGGGTAGACCCCTTTTCTCATCAACAGATCTAAATTAGTATTTTTTAAGAAATTTTCTTTTAGAATGGTAAATTGGTCAGATCGAAGGTTTTCAACGAGCTTTTCTAATGACGTTGGCAAAAATTGAAAGGAATCTATAAAGACCATCTGTATAGGACTTGTTGGCTTTCTTAACTTAAAGGTTATATAATTTTCCATAGTGGAGGCAATAACATCAATTTCATGATCTTTAAATTTCCCGATCTTACTCATTAAATGATGTCCATCATAGTTTTTCAGATTATGGAATATGACAGGGATTGTTTTACATTGCTTAAAATTGAGATTACATGCTACATGTGCTGCTCCTCGATACACTCCAGAGATGTGATCATGATCACGTGTGCGTTCGGAATCTAATGGCTGTTTACAAATATGACAAAATTCTGCTTCTTGAAAAGCTTTTTCTTGCAAAGGTGAAAGTTTCATAGGCTCTATGTTCAATAACTCCCGTCCTAAAATATCTTTTTCTTTCATCATTTGTTTTAAAAAATGATCCACACAGTCTTTACCACGATACACTTTTGCTTTTTCCATACATCTTCCATCGGGTCCAACAACGACATAAGCGTACCCACAAGGAAAATGATATGTTGTTTTTTCAGTATAAGATGGTTTAGAAGAGGGTGCGCCTGGTGCAATAGGTATAAGTAGACTCTCAAAATCTGCATAAATGGTATAGGGAATAGGATGTTGGAGACGAATACCAGAAAACTTGAGTATGTTATCGTTTTCACTAGGTAGCTTTATAGACTGTGCTATATGTTGGCGACAATATTCATCATGTTTATTCAAAAGATCTTGTCTTGAAAAGCGATGTAAACATCTATAGCAATAATAACATACTCCATCATGTTTGGTGAGATCACCCAAAAGTCTTGAAAAACTTCTAATTAAACAATAATGCTGCTTTTCACCATCACCGATTAATAACAAATTGATAACATCTACATTCTGCTTTTCAGAAATATACAGAGGACAAACTTCATCCTCATCATATCCAAACACATTAATCCGTAAATCATTAAGCTTTTCAATAATAGGTATCTTATTGAGTGAAACAGGATATTTCACCTCTCCTAGCTTAATCTCATTTTCATAAGGGATATAATGAGAAACTCGCTCAGGCTTTTTTGTAAAATCTAAGTTCAGTTTAAATGCCAAAAGTCACCAAACCAAACACTTATTGTCTTCATTTTTTATATTGAGCACTGCTTTTTTGTCATATAATTTCTTAGATAAGGCTATATAAGAACTTGCAGCAAGGGGATGATATTTAGCAATCTTGAGTTCTAAATGATGAATTTTTCTAAGTTTCCATCCAGACCCTCTTTGTATAAATTCTTCAAAGGATTTAGTTATTTTTGAAAATCCTTCTTCAATATGTTGCGAAATATTATCTTCAGTAAGTTCAGTAAAACACTGGCTTCGAAAATAAGGTTGAATCTCCTCTATCTCTTGATTGTCATTCATACGTTCAAGAGATATTTTAATCACCATATACCATTTAACAGCCCCCTTTTCATGAATTTCACTCATTAAACGCTCTTGTAGTTCAGCTCGTAAGTGGGTATGAAACACTGCTATATCACTTTCTTCACGCTGATCAGGATAAAGCATGAGAGTTTTAAACACATTAAGTGCATCAGATTGGTTTTGCTTTAGTTTTTTAGACTTTACATTAGAGAAACTTCTTTTCCGTTTCACACTTACAAGAGGTGTACGGGAGTGTTCAGTACGTATATGTTGTTTAAGCTCAAAATTTCGTCCGAACATTTTATTACATTCACGACAAGGGAATTTTGAACTTTCATGTGATCTAAGATGATGCTTCAAGTTATCCTTCCGTGTAAAAACATACTCACACTTATCACACTTAAACTTAGACTGATCATCAGTGTTATGAGTTTTTAAATGTCTTAACAAGTCTGATTTCCTTGTAAAAGATTTTTCACACATGTCACAGATATGAAACTTATCACCTAAATGAATCTTCAAATGCTGATTCAAATTAGAAGTAGATAAAAATCTCTTATTACACGTAGGGCATATAGACATCTTCTTTACAGAAAAAACAGATTCTTCAGGTGTTATGTTGATATTAATAGTATTTGAAGATAAACTACTTTTCAACGAGGATTCTTCAGAAAATCCATTATCTTCTAATGATGTAACATTGCTATGGGTCTTCAAATGTCTCTGTAAGTTAGATCTCCGTCCAAAAGTTTTCCGGCAAACTTCACAAGTGTACAGCTTCTCACCAGAATGTATCTTCATATGCTGATTCAAGTTGGATGTGCACGTAAAATCTTTACCACAAGTCAAACAGGTTAAAAATTTCTTCATAGATGTAGAACTTTCCAAAGGCATAATCTCATCAATAGGTATGATAACATCCATAGTAGAATAAAAAGAAATAAAAAACACTTCAAAGAAATCAACAATTAAAAAACAAAAAAGCAATCTTTTCAAACAAACCGAATCAGAAAAAAACAAGAGCAATTAAAGACACGTCTTATCACTACCAAAATTAATCATCAAATGATAGAAGTCTGATTTTCCGCCTCCTATTTATATCCTGAACCTCCCCCGCTCCACCGATCTCAATCTGGCGACGAAATATTCTACTCAGCGAGAAAATAAAAGATCAAAATCGCCAAATCATAACGAAATAATTCATTTGGCGAGCAAACGAAAGAATAAAATCACCAAATTACAAAAATATTTTTCCCCTATTAATAACACTCTAAGAGATCATTAAACCCGAAGACATAATTTATTCTTGATGTAATTAAATTTCCCTTTCAAATGCTTATATACAATTAACATTATTATATACTTATATACAATTGATATTATTAAAAGGTCTTTACCAAAGTCTAATACTAGTGAATTTTATAGTTGATTTTAGAAATTAACGATTAAAAATGTTTTATCCAAACAGAAATAGTTATACTTTAAAACTGTTTCTCAATATATTTTTCAAAACTCTCATGCATAGAGTCATGATTTCCTTGCATATCAATAACAAATGTTTTATACATTGAATTATATATTTCCAATTCAAGTGAAAATTCCTAAAAACTGTATACATACAAGTATATTAAATAAAAAGATATGAAAATACAACTGATTAATAATATAAAATCCAACTAGCAATTCAAAAGTTTAAAAATACATATGGTTATTTTATTATGTTAGTAAATTTTGTGTGTTTTTTTATCCAAATAAATCAATATACAGTTTCACAAAAATATTACTGTTCGACATATAATACCAATTTCGAATATATGTATAAATACTCTAAACTGAATAACTTTAAATTCAGAAAAATATAATTGCAACATTTTTTTAAGTTTAACGATAAACAATAATTTTAAATTATATACTTAAACTACTAAGACATGAAAATTAATTAAATGGAACTACGTAACTCAGATAATTTAAATTTTTTATGGAATTTTATAACAAAATAAATTTTACTTTAAAAATATTAACGAAACTTTCTAAAAATTTTATACGTATATACATGTAAGTATACTAAACAGAAAAAAAAATTAAATGATATAAAATTCAACTAAGAGATCATCTACATTTAAAAAAATACATATAATAATTTCAATACATTAACTGCATTTAAAAAAAATACATATACTAATTTCAATACATCAATAAATTCTGTGTGTTATATTACGATCCTACATTAAATTTAATAATAAATAATAATTTTTAATTATATACACGGTCTACTAAACTATGAAAATTAATTAAAATGAGCTAACTGATTAAATTTTTTGATACGTTTTTAAATATAACTCGAATTCTACTTAAAAAATATTACAAAGAGATCTCATATTATTGAATTTCGAATTGTTAAAACCAATCACATTAATTTTTTTTTCAAGCATAATTCATATTTAATTGCTCGCGTAAGACAGAATACTATTTTCTCTTAAGACAGATATATATTCTTAATACCAGTGCAGACAACTGTCAAAGTGTTTAACCATATAGTCTAATTACATGACTGTTAAATTTATTTTATTTATTGTTGAAGTGTTAATTTTGGTATTAAACAGAAACAATTACCAAGTTGTTTACCCTGTTCTAAGTATACATAGAAGTTAATTTTACTAAATCGGACAACATATAATATACATTTTTAAAATTCTATATCTACTAATCACACTAAAACGATCTACCTAATTATTATTAAATACTATTATTAAATTCCTTTCTCCACAGAATGAATAAAACAGCTTTCAAATTTATGAAACCTCTAAAAATATTGCATCACCCCTAAAAAATCCTAATTTAGATTAAATTAATGAATCAATAATCTCGAATAACATCAAAACTCATTTTGAAAAACAAAACAACATATTATTTACTTGTTGCAATCTCTAAAAGTATTACATCACCCTGAAAAATAAACCACAAATTGTTCTATCACAACCTTTTTAAGGTATTGCATCATCCTTTAAAAATCATATTTAAGATTAAATTAGTGAATCCTAAACCTTAAATAAAATCAAAACTCAGTTTGAAAAGAAAACAATCTATTATTTTCGCTAAATTCTTACAAATATTTCATAATCAAATCATTCTAACACTCATTTTCAAGCTTTTACGTCTATTATTCAAATTAAAAATTATACCTAATTAACATTCTTATTTTATATTCTAAATTAATTCCGATCAACATCCCTGAAATTCATTCAAAAATCAAAGTTATCCAAGTCCGATTACAATCGATACAAATTGTCTGCCTCAGAAGTATTAAAACCATTATTTTCAAAAATCCGCTCGCTAGGGGGCAGCACTGAGCAAAAAAAGTTTTAAAAATTAAATTTACAACTAGCGTAACAAAATTGGTGTATAAGAACAGCTAACCACTAGTAGGGAAAGAAGGACAGTTCAGCCCCAGCAGGTGGTGGTGGTGTGTGTGGATGTGGGTGGAATCCACCTTGTGGGTGGAATCCACCTTGTGGATGGAGGAGGAGGGTGGAATCCACCTGTTGGGAGACTTATCCTATAGTAGGAGGGGTTAAATGTTGGAGTGGGCTTAATTTTTGAGGGGGCTTAATATTAGAGATTAGATAATGTGTTGGCTGAACTCTCCTTCTTTCCCTACTAGTGGTTAGCTGTTATTATACACCAATTTTGTTACGCTAGTTGTAAATTTAATTTTTAAAACTTTTTTTGCTCAGTGCTGCCCCCTAGCGAGCGGATTTTTGAAAATAATGGTTTTAATACTTCTGAAGCAGACAATTTGTATCGATTGTAATCGGACTTGGATAACTTTGATTTTTGAATGAATTTCAGGGATGTTGATCGGAATTAATTTAGAATATAAAATAAGAATGTTAATTAGGTATAATTTTTAATTTGAATAATAGACGTAAAAGCTTGAAAATGAGTGTTAGAATGATTTGATTATGAAATATTTGTAAGAATTTAGCGAAAATAATAGATTGTTTTCTTTTCAAACTGAGTTTTGATTTTATTTAAGGTTTAGGATTCACTAATTTAATCTTAAATATGATTTTTAAAGGATGATGCAATACCTTAAAAAGGTTGTGATAGAACAATTTGTGGTTTATTTTTCAGGGTGATGTAATACTTTTAGAGATTGCAACAAGTAAATAATATGTTGTTTTGTTTTTCAAAATGAGTTTTGATGTTATTCGAGATTATTGATTCATTAATTTAATCTAAATTAGGATTTTTTAGGGGTGATGCAATATTTTTAGAGGTTTCATAAATTTGAAAGCTGTTTTATTCATTCTGTGGAGAAAGGAATTTAATAATAGTATTTAATAATAATTAGGTAGATCGTTTTAGTGTGATTAGTAGATATAGAATTTTAAAAATGTATATTATATGTTGTTCGATTTAGTAAAATTAACTTCTATGTATACTTAGAACAGGGTAAACAACTTGGTAATTGTTTCTGTTTAATACCAAAATTAACACTTCAACAATAAATAAAATAAATTTAACAGTCATGTAATTAGACTATATGGTTAAACACTTTGACAGTTGTCTGCACTGGTATTAAGAATATATATCTGTCTTAAGAGAAAATAGTATTCTGTCTTACGCGAGCAATTAAATATGAATTATGCTTGAAAAAAAAATTAATATGATTGGTTTTAACAATTCGAAATTCAATAATATGAGATCTCTTTGTAATATTTTTTAAGTAGAATTCGAGTTATATTTAAAAACGTATCAAAAAATTTAATCAGTTAGCTCATTTTAATTAATTTTCATAGTTTAGTAGACCGTGTATATAATTAAAAATTATTATTTATTATTAAATTTAATGTAGGATCGTAATATAACACACACAATTTATTGATGTATTGAAATTAGTATATGTATTTTTTTTAAATGCAGTTAATGTATTGAAATTATTATATGTATTTTTTTAAATGTAGATGATCTCTTAGTTGAATTTTATATTATTTAATTTTTTTTCTGTTTAGTATACTTACATGTATATACGTATAAAATTTTTAGAAAGTTTCGTTAATATTTTTAAAGTAAAATTTATTTTGTTATAAAATTCCATAAAAAATTTAAATTATCTGAGTTACGTAGTTCCATTTAATTAATTTTCATGTCTTAGTAGTTTAAGTATATAATTTAAAATTATTGTTTATCGTTAAACTTAAAAAAATGTTGTAATTATATTTTTCTGAATTTAAAGTTATTCAGTTTAGAGTATTTATACATATATTCGAAATTGGTATTATATGTCGAACAGTAGTATTTTTGTGAAACTGTATATTGATTTATTTGGATAAAAAAACACACAAAATTTACTAACATAATAAAATAACCATATGTATTTTTAAACTTTTGAATTGCTAGTTGGATTTTATATTATTAATCAGTTGTATTTTCATATCTTTTTATTTAATATACTTGTATGTATACAGTTTTTAGGAATTTTCACTTGAATTGGAAATATATAATTCAATGTATAAAACATTTGTTATTGATATGCAAGGAAATCATGACTCTATGCATGAGAGTTTTGAAAAATATATTGAGAAACAGTTTTAAAGTATAACTATTTCTGTTTGGATAAAACATTTTTAATCGTTAATTTCTAAAATCAACTATAAAATTCACTAGTATTAGACTTTGGTAAAGACCTTTTAATAATATCAATTGTATATAAGTATATAATAATGTTAATTGTATATAAGCATTTGAAAAGGAAATTTAATTACATCAAGAATAAATTATGTCTTCGGGTTTAATGATCTCTTAGAGTGTTATTAATAGGGAAAAAATATTTTTGTAATTTGGTGATTTTATTCTTTCGTTTGCTCGCCAAATGAATTATTTCGTTATGATTTGGCGATTTTGATCTTTTATTTTCTCGCTGAGTAGAATATTTCGTCGCCAGATTGAGATCGGTGGAGTGGGGGAGGTTCAGGATATAAATAGGAGGCGGAAAATCAGACTTCTATCATTTGATGATTAATTTTGGTAGTGATAAGACGTGTCTTTAATTGCTCTTGTTTTTTTCTGATTCGGTTTGTTTGAAAAGATTGCTTTTTTGTTTTTTAATTGTTGATTTCTTTGAAGTGTTTTTTATTTCTTTTTATTCTACTATGGATGTTATCATACCTATTGATGAGATTATGCCTTTGGAAAGTTCTACATCTATGAAGAAATTTTTAACCTGTTTGACTTGTGGTAAAGATTTTACGTGCACATCCAACTTGAATCAGCATATGAAGATACATTCTGGTGAGAAGCTGTACACTTGTGAAGTTTGGCGGAAAACTATTGGACGGAGATCTAACTTACAGAGACATTTGAAGACCCATAGCAATGTTACATCATTAGAAGATAATGGATTTTCTGAAGAATCCTCGTTGAAAAGTAGTTTATCTTCAAATACTATTAATATCAACATAACACCTGAAGAATCTGTTTTTTCTGTAAAGAAGATGTCTATATGCCCTACGTGTAATAAGAGATTTTTATCTACTTCTAATTTGAATCAGCATTTGAAGATTCATTTAGGTGATAAGTTTCATATCTGTGACATGTGTGAAAAATCTTTTACAAGGAAATCAGACTTGTTAAGACATTTAAAAACTCATAACACTGATGATCAGTCTAAGTTTAAGTGTGATAAGTGTGAGTATGTTTTTACACGGAAGGATAACTTGAAGCATCATCTTAGATCACATGAAAGTTCAAAATTCCCTTGTCGTGAATGTAATAAAATGTTCGGACGAAATTTTGAGCTTAAACAACATATACGTACTGAACACTCCCGTACACCTCTTGTAAGTGTGAAACGGAAAAGAAGTTTCTCTAATGTAAAGTCTAAAAAACTAAAGCAAAACCAATCTGATGCACTTAATGTGTTTAAAACTCTCATGCTTTATCCTGATGAGCGTGAAGAAAGTGATATAGCAGTGTTTCATACCCACTTACGAGCTGAACTACAAGAGCGTTTAATGAGTGAAATTCATGAAAAGGGGGCTGTTAAATGGTATATGGTGATTAAAATATCTCTTGAACGTATGAATGACAATCAAGAGATAGAGGAGATTCAACCTTATTTTCGAAGCCAGTGTTTTACTGAACTTACTGAAGATAATATTTCGCAACATATTGAAGAAGGATTTTCAAAAATAACTAAATCCTTTGAAGAATTTATACAAAGAGGGTCTGGATGGAAACTTAGAAAAATTCATCATTTAGAACTCAAGATTGCTAAATATCATCCCCTTGCTGCAAGTTCTTATATAGCCTTATCTAAGAAATTATATGACAAAAAAGCAGTGCTCAATATAAAAAATGAAGACAATAAGTGTTTGGTTTGGTGACTTTTGGCATTTAAACTGAACTTAGATTTTACAAAAAAGCCTGAGCGAGTTTCTCATTATATCCCTTATGAAAATGAGATTAAGCTAGGAGAGGTGAAATATCCTGTTTCACTCAATCAGATACCTATTATTGAAAAGCTTAATGATTTACGGATTAATGTGTTTGGATATGATGAGGATGAAGTTTGTCCTCTGTATATTTCTGAAAAGCAGAATGTAGATGTTATCAATTTGTTATTAATCGGTGATGGTGAAAAGCAGCATTATTGTTTAATTAGAAGTTTTTCAAGACTTTTGGGTGATCTCACCAAACATGATGGAGTATGTTATTATTGCTATAGATGTTTACATCGCTTTTCAAGACAAGATCTTTTGAATAAACATGATGAATATTGTCGCCAACATATAGCACAGTCTATAAAGCTACCTAGTGAAAACGATAACATACTCAAGTTTTCTGGTATTCGTCTCCAACATCCTATTCCCTATACCATTTATGCAGATTTTGAGAGTCTACTTATACCTATTGCACCAGGCGCACCCTCTTCTAAACCATCTTATACTGAAAAAACAACATATCATTTTCCTTGTGGGTACGCTTATGTCGTTGTTGGACCCGATGGAAGATGTATGGAAAAAGCAAAAGTGTATCGTGGTAAAGACTGTGTGGATCATTTTTTAAAACAAATGATGAAAGAAAAAGATATTTTAGGACGGGAGTTATTGAACATAGAGCCTATGAAACTTTCACCTTTGCAAGAAAAAGCTTTTCAAGAAGCAGAATTTTGTCATATTTGTAAACAGCCATTAGATTCCGAACGCACACGTGATCATGATCACATCTCTGGAGTGTATCGAGGAGCAGCACATGTAGCATGTAATCTCAATTTTAAGCAATGTAAAACAATCCCTGTCATATTCCATAATCTGAAAAACTATGATGGACATCATTTAATGAGTAAGATCGGGAAATTTAAAGATCATGAAATTGATGTTATTGCCTCCACTATGGAAAATTATATAACCTTTAAGTTAAGAAAGCCAACAAGTCCTATACAGATGGTCTTTATAGATTCCTTTCAATTTTTGCCAACGTCATTAGAAAAGCTCGTTGAAAACCTTCGATCTGACCAATTTACCATTCTAAAAGAAAATTTCTTAAAAAATACTAATTTAGATCTGTTGATGAGAAAAGGGGTCTACCCTTATGACCATTTCACTTCCTTTGAAAAATTTAATGAGAAGGAACTTCCTCCACCTTCTGCATTTTTTAATAGCTTAACTGATGAGCCTATAGACGAGGAAGATTATAAACACGCCCAGAAGGTTTGGAAAACCTTTAATATCCAATCCCTAGGAGAATATCATGACCTATACGTCAAGAGAGATGTTGTGCTACTTGCTGATGTATTCCAAAATTTTAGGAAATTATGTCAGCAATACTATGATATTGATTGTGTACATTTGTTTACCGCCCCTTCACTCTCCTGGCAAGCTTGTTTGAAAATGTCCGAAACACCTCTAGAGTTACTTACTGATATCGATATGTTGCTTTTGATCGAGAATGGGATACGGGGTGGTATTAGTATGATTAGTCATAGATATGCCAGAGCGAACATACCTAATACAGCTGATTTTAATAAAAATGATGCACCCAGCTACATTATGTACTGGGATGCAAATAATTTGTATGGATGGGTTATGTCGCAATTCTTACCTTTTGGTGGTTTTGAATGGTGTACAACAAATCATATTACGGAAGAGTGGATTTTATCTCTACTTGATGATTCTGATATTGGATACATTTTCGAGGTTGACTTAGAATATCCTGAAGAACTTCATCCATTTCATAACGATTACCCACTTGCCCCTGAAAGATTCACAGTTAGCGAAGACATGCTTTCTCCTTACGCCAAGTCCCTTCTCAATAATCAACCATTTAAAGGAACACCTAAACTTATCCCAAATTTAAATGATAAGCAGAATTATATCACTCATTATCGTAATCTTAAATTTTATTTACAACTTGGATTAAAACTTAAAGCTGTTCATAAAGTCCTTAAATTTAAACAGACACCTTGGCTTCAGAAATATATTAATTTTAATACTGAAAAAAGAAAAGAGGCCAAATCCACCTTTGAAAAAGACTTTTTTAAATTAATGAATAACTCTGTTTTTGGAAAAACCATGGAGAATTTGCGAAAAAGGAGAAATATTGTGCTTTGTAATAATGAAAAAAGAGCTAAAAAATTAGTAGCCTCGCCTACATTTAAGTCATTTAAAACATTTGATGAAGATCTAACTGCTGTTGAAAGGATGAAAACTAGCATACTCATGAATCGACCGATTTATGTCGGGTTTGCAATATTAGAACTCTCTAAATTACTTATGTATGACTTTCACTATAATTTTATAAGGAAAACATATAAAGATGATGCAAAACTATTATTCACCGATACGGACTCACTGTGCTATCATATTAAAACAAAAAATATTTTTGATGATATGGAACATCATGCAAGCTTGTTCGATTTCTCAGACTATCCAAAGCATCATTCACTCTACTCAGATATCAATAAGAAGGTGATCGGCAAATTTAAAGATGAACTAAAAGGCAATCTAGCCCTTGAGTTTGTCGGATTGAAATCAAAAATGTACTCTCTGAAATCTTCCATAGAAGAGAAGAAACGAGCGAAGGGTGTGTCTAAACACGTCGTCGAGAACCGTCTAAAGCATGAAGACTATGTGAACTGTCTCAAAAACCAATCGACTTCTTTTGAAGTACAAATGAGAATTGGGCAAGATGCTCATAAATTATTTACATTAAGTCAGAACAAAATATGTTTGTCACCGTTTGATGATAAACGTTATTTGTTTAAAGATGGGATCACCAGCTTTGCGTATGGCCACTGTAAAATTATTGAAGATTGCAATAATACTAATTTACACTAATATAAAGAAGAATTTATCAAGATAATATTGTTATGTAAATAAATCTTTTCTTGTAAATATACTTTTCATGTAAATTGTTTTGTTTTTAATAAAAAATTGTTTCTTTTTATATGAGTACTTATTTAAAACATATACATAAACCTTTCTAATATAATGTTAAATATGTGTATTTATTTTATTCCGTACCCACACACTTACATATAATATATGCAAAAATATCTATGCTCATTTACAAATATTTTTTTAAATATACTTTTTTAAACTTTTGTTTTGTAAAACTTTTTTCTACTTTTTTTTTAATTTTGTTAAACTTTTTCTAGAATTTGTATTTTTGTAAAACATTTTTTTTTTTTGCTAAAACTTTTTTATAACTTGTATTTTTTTTTTTTTTTTTTTTTTTGCTAAAACTTTTTTATAACTTATATTTTTTATAAAATTTTTTTTCTTTTACTTATAAAATTTTGTTGAAACTTTTTTTTTTAATTTTCTTAAAACATTTTCTTTTGTAAAACTTTTTTTTCTTCTACTTTTTTTTAATTTATATATTTTTTAAACTTTTTAAATTTGTTAAAACTTTTTTTTTTTTTTTTTTTTTTTTTTTTTTTTTTTTACTTTTTTAATTTTGCTAAAACTATTTTTTTTTAATTTATATATGTATATATATATATTTTTTTTAACTTTTTTTAATTAGATTTTATAATTTTTTAAACCAATAATTTTTTATATAAACACGCATATGTAAACTTATACATGCATATAAACATATTAATACTTAGGTACTTATATTTAGAAACATATACTTATATACTATATATATACGTATATATATTCATTTGGATAGATTTAGACATATATGTTTAGCGATATTTAAACTTTTATATCTATAAATTTATAAACACTTATATACATTTTATCTACATGTATATACCTATACTTACTAACATGTGTACATAGCTTACTGATACCTATACTTACTAACATGTGTATATCTGCTAACAATTGTTTTCAATAAAGTGATATATATATATATATATATATATATATATACTTATTCAAAAACAAATTTGTATACACGCATCTTTCTAACAAAATATCGGAGAAAACAATAAAATGAGATAAAGTAAACAAGTTTTTATAAACGAAACCGTTTTTGTAGATAATTAGACATTCATATACGGTTTTCTAACAAAATGTTAGACAGAACAGTAACATGAACAATGATTGCCGCGATAAGAAGGAAGGAGGACCTGGTTAATTGAGCATTGCTCCCAATTGCTCATTGCGGAATTCAGCCTGTGGCCGTAGAACCGTCCTTTATCTACTACTGACATTCTTTTGAATTATCGAGTCAGATAGAACCGGACCCGCAAGAGTTAAGACCGAACTCGAAACAATGAATGTCGACCCGAAACGCAACAAAAATATGGTGCCAATTCGACCCGAACCAAGGGTCGGGTCGGGTGGGAATAAAAGTGGACAATTCTACCCGATGCAGGACTCTAGTAGACGTCTGCATGAGCCGAAATTTCCAGGCCCGAGAATACCAGAATATCCCAGTGATTTGAAGAGATTTTTCTCTTATTTTAAGACATTTCTATCTTTTGACCGAAGAATTTTAGTAAGTTTTGGGGTTTGTGGTTTACACTTATTTTTAGTTAAAAGGGTTGGTTGGTTGGTTGATTTTTGACGGCCGATTATCTACTCTTGGGATATAGGCCCTAGGGGGAATGCCCTTCGTGGGGGTCTTTCTAAGGGAACCTAACCCGTATTTACGCATGGAAATCCACGGCTTCGAAGAAAACTCCGAAACGGTTAGGCCGACGGGCGCGATTGGGTTCGAACCCAGCACCTCCCGTCTACCAGCTTCGAGAGCAGAACCTCTCAGCCACTGGTGGGGCTTTAGTTAAAAGGGATTTATAAATTTCGTTTCTAATATGAAGAAGTACTAGGCAGCACAGCTGCCAGAACAGCCATGTAATTTGACGAACATGCTGCTTTAGGTGTGAGTACTTCAGGTAATTGGTGCCTTTTCTATATATATGTATATATTTTTTGGGGGTGGGGGTGGGGGATGGGTAAATCAAAGCGAAAATTTTCATGTTTTAACGTAACATGTTTTTCATGTTTTGATATAATAAAGGGGAAAATTAGTTCATTCACGGATTTTTTTGAGAACATAGAGTAGCGTTCTGCGCAGATTGGGCTATACCAGACCCGAACCTGGACATTTTATATCCATTCAGCCTGAACCAGTTTAAAAAAAATAGTTGACTTGAATCCGACAAACTTTGACCCAGAACCGACAGGCTTCAATCCGAACACAATCCCACCACAAAATGAAAAAAAAAAAATCCATATTATAATAGAATAATGGAAAAGTGCCTAAAATTATATCTCTAGTATCAATTTTTTTTTTATGTAGCAAAATCAATATATCTGTATATGTACTCTCTGATACTCAAATAATATAATTTTTCATTTTAAAATATATTTTGGAGAATCTTTTGAGAAATCGGGTAGAATCGAATGCATCCACCAAAAACAATTAAAGTTAACCGAACTCGAAAAACAGAAGTCAATATGGACCTTTCTGAAAAAAGATTGTTTCACTGAAACCATCAGTCGGGTTTAGTTTAGCTTTCTCAACCCGATACAAGATTCTCCCCGAAACGCTATCTGAGCACGACAAAAAAATTTCATCCTCCACATTTTGACCTGAACCCGAAATACTCCAACCTCAACTAAACCCCAACTTTAAATGATGAAAGAAAAGAAATAAATACATGTATATATATCCATATTGTAATGCAACTATGCAAAAGTAGCCTACAATTATACCTCTAGTATCGATTTTAACTTTAAATAAAAAAGTTCAATGTACATGTACTCGTTCATATTCAAATGTATAGTTTTTCCTCTTAAAATAAACTTTGTAAATTCTTTTGAGAAATCGAGTCATCTCGAATCAAGAACCATAAGGTTCAACACCCAACCCGATCCTGAAACAATTAAAGTTAACCCGACTCGAATCCGACACGCAATGACATAAGATTAGGTCCAAACCGATCTGGTCCAGACCACGAGTCAGGTCAGGTTCAGTTTGCCCGACCTGATGCAGCACTCTACTTGCCATCCAACCCGACCCCGACAAAACAATTTTTGTCCTCCGTCTTCTTAACCGAACCCGAAATACTCCAAACCAAGCCGACCATAAATCCACAATCAGTGAAAATTGGTCCACAATTTAATTTAATATAATTATAAACAAAATAGCATACGATCATAACTTCAGGATAAATTTTATCTTTTATGTAGAAAAATAAACACGTCAAGAGTCGTCCATGTATCAAATATATAGAGTTTTATCTGAAAAAATTTGGACATTTTTTTTTTCGAAAAATTGGATTCACCTGAACCCAACCTGCAAGAATTAAAATTCAATCAGAAATCGAATCATACCTAGAAAATATAGTTTAGTCAATTTGACTTGCAAAGAAAAAAATGAACTCCAACTTGACCCAACCCGACCGGGCCGAAATTCGAAAGTCAAAATGTTTTCCCCGACGACATTGAATTTTGACCCCGACGTGGGGGCCAGGTGTGCCCGACGGGGGGGGGGCATATGCCCCCGGACCCCCCTCTGGCGCCGCCCTTGGTTACTGTTGAAAATAATTCATGAAATTTACAAGAGGAGGTGCACCTTCCACCTCTTGGGGGTGCATTCTTTTCTTGGGTTCTAAGATCTAAGCAGGGTTAAAAAAACCTTTTTTTAAAAAAACCTGCCCAGGCGTGTTTCATTAAAAATCCCAGATGTTTTGGGTAGAAAACCTGAGTTTTTTGGGGAACATAAAATTTATTCTTTTCTACAAAGTAATGATCTGTAATATATATGTTTACAATTGTATATATATATATATATATTTATTTTATTATGCACAGTGGCGCAGCCAGAATTCGGTTGTAGGGGGGGGGGGGGGGTTGAGTTTTTTTATAAAGGTGTTCGCCGGTTATTTGAATCACCGGTTAATATAATCTGTCTTTTTAATGAATTAAATCATAATGCTTTTTACCCGCAGTTACATTGGTTGTGTTTCATTTAAACAGCGTTTACAGTATTAAAGTTAGAAAACATAAAATGAACCAATGAAATAACCCCAAACTAGGTTAGATTTATAAAAAGTGTTTAAAGATGATTAGGCAAACTTTAAGAGTTGTAAGTGTACAGTCCATTAAATAATTTTTACATAGAAAATAACAGAATTCCAATCAACTTGTTCAACCAAAAATACACATGATTTCATTCCAAGATAATCTCGAATTCTTGTTTTTAACTTTAATAATAATGAAGCTATTTTAGCAAAATTTTCAATATACTTACCGTGCTTTTGTGAAATGTAACAACATCATGAAAATTGGTGGAATTGATCATCATTTACGTCCAATTAGTGTTCAGTTAGGTAATCCATATTTTGGAATGTAGTTGATATTAAACATGGTATTTTATTGTTTTTTTTTTACTGTGCACTTCCAGTACTTTACATGACATCGAATTTGCCATTAAGTAACGTAAATCTGTTGAAAATTTCGTTAAAACATCTTTATTATTGTTAAAGTTCTCTAAAAATATCCGGGTTCAAACTGAAGTCGTACCTGTACTAATATTATAAAGAAGTAAACTTTTTTTTTTGTAGGGGTTACTTTTGGAACTACCGAATGGATTTAAAAAGGTAATCGGTCGTGTGCGAACTTAACTCGCATACAAAAGGTTCCATACGAAATATCAGAACTGTTCAAAGATAATATTTACTTGCGTACATATAACAATACCACATGCCATAATTTAATTCTACTGGAATGAAAACCGATGAATATTTCTCCGTCTAAAACACAGACTTTGTACAAAGTTTAAACTCGGTAGAGAACCAACCACGCTTCGGAAAGAGGTCGCAGAGATTCTCACGAAAAGTCACTTGTAAATCATATTTCATGTAATAGTAGGCAATTTTAAAGGAATTAAAAAAAGTACGCTTAATAACGTGAAACTTTTCTATTCATTTTTAAAAATAAAAGCATATTCGGACATAATTATTGAAATGATTTCTAATCGAAAAGTTTTTTTCCTTATAAATGAATTTATTGAATTATAAGCAATTTTTGTCTCAAAATTACTGACTTTTAACGTCTTGGAATTATTATATGAATTATTTTTTTAATATTTGCCTTCAATAATTGAATTCAGTTGGAATAAAAAGTGCTTATCACTATGTTTCACCTAACCTAAAACAAAGATCTTATACAAAGTTTAAACTTGGCACTGTATGAAGCACGCTTCGAAAGGAGGTCACAAAGTAGCAACACTGTTTTGATCCGTACCGTTGTTTTCTACATGGGTTTTTAATTAATATCTCGGCAAATTACAGACACAAATCATTACCGGCAATCCTTGGAAGATTCTACGTCGCTTAGGTACACCGAGTGCCCTCAACTGCCCCGCTGACCGCCAGAAAAAATAAGACGCACGAATGATCTTATAATAATTCCAATTTTACTTTTTAAGCGTGGAGTGGAACCTTAATAATAATGGCAAAATGATGGTGAATATCTCCGTTTCAACATAGCCTATATTTTACATCGGTAAAACAACGTCTAGAATCATGGAATTTGGCATGGTTGTTAATTTAGAGACTTAAAAGCATGCCCTGAACAGTTTTTTAAAAATTCGAAATTTTAAAGGGTGCATGAGCAAAAAAAAAAACTTTCTAAAATTGCGATTTGTGTGATACATTTTGTATAGAAGGTTAGAATCTGGCATGGTGATAACTTTTGGGATGTATAAATGCTCAAGAACGGTTCCTAAAAAAAAAAAAAAATCAATTTAAAAAGGATGAAATGAGCGGAAAACGGTCTGAAAACGATCTAAGGCAAGTCAGACGGACGTCTTTTTGCACGCTTTTTTACTTATGTATTATCCCTACACAATGCTAGCAGCATTATATAGTCTTAATTATGATTTATTAGGAATTGTGTGCATGGCTGTTACTCTATAAATGTAAATGATCACCAAGAACAGTTTTCCAAAAATTCGAAATTAAAAGGATGCAAGAGCAAAAAACGTTCTAAAACTGCGGTTTGTGCGATATACACTATATAGCCAAAGGTGACCGGTCACTTGCGATTTTAGACGTTTTGTTAAATATCTAGAAAAATGCATGAGGAATTAACCTGAAACTGCAGGTGTGTAAACAGTATAGTATAGGTCATATATTTCCGCGAAGATTTTTTTCCCGAAACCCCATAGGGGACCGTGAACAAATTGAAAAGGAACTAATATCTTTTGGATAACCCTGTAAAAACTAATGTAGCAAACACCTTCAAACTCGAGATTGATACATGGCTTATTGTAATATACTGTGTTCCTTTTTATGAGGATAGTATGTATACTCGTAGAGAAATTAAGGTTTTTATAAAAACAGTCCCATATTTCGCCAAGTTTTTTGCTTATAATTTGCAGAGTTCTTAATATAAAAAAAAGTTCTTTTCAGAAAATATGACAAACAACATTGTACATAATACTCTGCAATCAGAATTGAAAAATAATAAAAATTGGATGGAAAATGAGGAGGTTTATTAAAAAATATTTCACTGCGCATGCACGATTGCAATCAAAATATAATGTGCATAATGTATTAGCTAATCATATAGAGCATGTTTTGTGACAGTCTCAAAGTCATAGAATGAAAATTCTGAAAATTATCGTCAATAGAATAAGCTCGAAATCCATTGTTCCCAAAAAGAAGCAAAAAGATGAGGGGTTGTATCAAATATCTGTTAATTAGTGCCAAGACAGCGTACACAATATTGCACGTACTACTATATTTGGATACAACCCCTCATCTTTTTACTTCCTTTTGGGAACAACGGATTTCGAGCTTATTCTATTGACGATAATTTTCAAGCTATGATTTTGAGACTTTCACAAATCTTGCTCCATATAATTAGCTAATACATTATGCAGATTATATTTTGAGTGCATTCGCGCATGCGCAGTGAAACCTTTTTTTAGTAAACCCACTCATTTTTCATTCAATTTTTATTATTTTTTTTATTCTGATTGCAGGGTATTGTGTACAATGTTGTTTGTCATATTTTCTGAAAAGAACTTTTTTTATAATAAGAACTCTGCGAATTATAAGCAAAAAACTTTGCGAAATATGGGACTGTTTTCATAAAAACTTTAATTTCTCTACGAGTATACATGCTATCTTCATAAAAAGGAACACAGTATATTACAATAAGCCATGTATCAATCTCGAGTTTGAAGGTGTTTGCTACATTAGTTTTTACAGGGTTATCCAAAAGATATTAGTTTTTTTTCATTTTGTTGACGGTCTTCTATGGGGTTTCGGGAAAAAAATCTTCGCGGAAATATATGACCTATACTATACTTTTTACGCACCTGCAGTTTCAGATTAATTCCTCATGTATTTTTCTAGGTATTTAACAAAACGTCTAAAATTGCAAGTGACCGGCCACCTTCGGCCATATAGTGTAGTTGGTATAAAAGCTTGGTTTGTGACATGGTGGTTACTTTTAAGGTATAATGAGAATAATAAAAAATAATGAGAATATTCCATAATATATTCAAGTAACCGTTTTCTATAATAGCGAGTGTATATTTCTATAATATTCTATAAAGCTAAAACTGCAGATTTTTAAGAATGTGCTTATTAATTTAAATTAATGCATGATTAGCAAAAAATTGTGTATAATTATATTTTATACAGTCTAAGTAAATGTTTTACATTTAACTCCTCTCTTTTCAAAATCCATACTCACAGACATATTATCTATAACTCAATGAAATTACAATAAATGCTTCTTTCCTACGTGACACGGGTGGCAATGCTTCTCCGAGTGCAAGCACCATTACTCGTTGCTACATTACTAACTAATGGAATACATTCTTTAAATTTGTGTACAGATCTCCTAAGGAACAAATGGTTCGAAAGACACACTGATTGCGATAATTTGTTCAATCACAATCAAAAACAGCTTTTTACAACTTTATAGTTACCACTTTTTTAATTCTTATTTTACAAAGATTTTTACTTGGCTACGTAAAAAGCTTGGTCTTAGATATAATTGGGAGCAAAAAGCGTAAAACAGGGCGTTTGAAACTGAGAGAGATCTGCAAAGTGTATGTTTCATGTTTTTTTCTGAAATTCGGTGGTCTATTATTGTTTCGAACATTGAAAAAAGACAGAAGTGGAATTCAGAACTGGCCCATTGTATAATACTTAAACTCAAAGCGTCTGTGCGGCAGGAAATGACCATTCTTTTAGCATAAGAAGTCTCGAAAAAGTGACTTAGTCCAAATAACCAATTTTCACAACACCATCGCATGTAATATGCTCTTTCACAGTTTTAAGTAGAATTTTCGCCGTTTAATTGAATCACTTTGTTGAATAGAATTTGATTTCTCAAAGCGGCAGATTTCGAAAAACGCCAAAAACGTTTAAATATTAATTTTGGTTTTGATTCATATAAGAGGCAATTATAGTAATTTTTCTTAGCTCTGGGGGGTGTTTTAACCCCCAAACCCCTCCCGTGGCTGCGCCACTGATTATGCATGAAGATACATTGTTTAACCCTCTAAGTGTTTGGGGTGTAATATTCCGTTCACTAAGCTCCAGGTTTCACAGCAATACAAGCAATATTTAAGATAATATAATTCTATAGATTTAATGAATTTTAAATACATTGAAAAATGACTAATACTCTCAAGGATTACATTCATATTTGTAATTGAGTTTTTTTTTATAATGTTGAAAGTATCATTTTCTTATCATTTAAAACAATATGCAAAGAAAACAGCTTTACAATTTTACCCTTTTGCAAGACGCTCGGAGGCTTAATAAACATTAGAAACATTATTTAATTGATTAAATTAATTATTCTGCTTGAAATTGAGTGTTTCAGATGTTTGCATATACCACCAGAAAGCAACTGTGTTTGAATATTAAGTATGGAAACAGAAAAACAAGACAGCTTGAGGATGTACTAATAAATTTCAAGAAAAATTAATATTTTATTAAATTATTAATTAAATTTTTATTAATCCTTTTAATCTTCAAATAAAAGTCATTAATAAAATTGTATGTAATGTACTAATACACAAATATAAGTTTGTTATTGGTTATTTTTTCTTTATTATAGAGGGTTTTCTTTTTGGTAATATTGCTTTCTTGTACTAATAAAATTAGGCTAGGATTGCGGTGCCTCACTTAAGATCAACTTCAAGACTTGCGATATAAACAAAGCGTAAACGGTATTGCACTTCCTTGCAATTTTATGACAGCTTTCAAGCTGTCGTAAGTTTAAGCCCCTGGTAACAGAAAGTTCGAGACAGGAGATGGCCGTCGCAGATTTTCTTTTCTCTTGCAGATTCTTTTTCATTGAACCTTTATTTTGCTTCGTATTATGTTTAGCTCTTTATTACTTAATACAAAAAGTTAAGATTATTATTAATAAAAATTTATAAAATGCCTAAAAACGCAATACAGGTAAGTTATTGTTTGATTAATTAACGCTTCAGTTATAAAAATATTTTACCGGCAGATTATTTTTTGCCTCTGAATTATCTGTCGCAGACACTTGGAGAAATTTCTGCTACTGGGTTTAAACCCAAGTGGATGCGCACACAACCACTACAAATGTAACAGCGGCCTCTCATTGGCTGACTGGTGGAGGATTAAGCCAAAGCATGAGGATTTACGCTGAGACACAGCAGGACGGAGTTACTATCAATCGCAGAAATGCCTATCCTACGATCGAACGTAAGATTTAAGATAGAGAGGCATTGGAATCTCAGCATTAAACTTTTAATTTTTATTTTGAAGAATTTATTCTGTTAACTATTTTTACAATATACTTTTTTATTTAGATATAAAAAAGAATGATATAGACTGACAAATTAAAAAGGTACTCAAAGCATACTACATAAATATTGGTATTGGTTTTGTTTTAAATTTCTAAACGAAAACTTTCCATAACAACAGTAAGATATATAATGTAACTACTACTTTATTTTTTTCAAATCTAAACCAAAACTGTTCTTAACTTAAAAGTTTTGGTTTGAATTCTAAGCTTCTTTTTAAGCTTAATTTCAAGAAATATGTTTTGTAGACGTTAAATATGGGTCATTCCACGTGAAATCAACCAATTTAAAGAAAAAGTGTTGCACCATAGTCACAGATTTTTTTTAAATTTTTATCATAAGCAGACACAGTAATGAAACCCTCAAATCTGAAATTTAAAAATAATTTTCAGAATATTGACTGAGATGTAGCCATTTGAAAATTGGTCATTTTTACCAAATGGCGGCCATCTTGGAATCTTATCAATGTCTAAAAATGGCCATAACTTGCCAACTAATGGCTCAAATTCGACGTTTCTGGTACCAATTTGAAGCTATTTGTACAAAAAATGCATATTTCACATCAAAACAATAGTAAATTTTCATTTCTTTACTTTTTATTATGTGCAAACTGAAAATATTACCCAAAAAAAGGGCTGGCTGTAATGGCCCATAAAAAAAGATGAATCATCATGAATTTTTCTGAAACTTGGTAAAAACATTACTCCATCTATGTGCTTTAACTTAAAAAAAAATTGGAGAGGTAAAATTTGTTGTTTTAAAATAAATAGTTTTTTACACATAAGATGTCATTAACCAAAAAATGATCATTTTAGAATCTGTAAGTATTCTTAATTTAAGTAATAATGGTTAAAATAAAATTTTCTAACATCTGAATTAATGTATTGTGTGTATAATATATAATTCAATAAAGAAATATCAATTTGCAGCTATTTATACTAAATATTCATATATTGTATTAAAATACTAGTAAATTTTCATTTCTACAGTACTTTTTATTTCATTTAAAATATGAGAATATAATTCTCAAAACATATTTACATAAATATTAAATCCCTTACTATAATGGACTACATTTAAAAAAAAAAGCCACAAAATACTTTTTCCTGAAATGTTGGAGAAATACTAGTTGTAAATTACAGTTGAATTTATTCAATTGTGTAATTTAAAGAAAATAAAAAAAATATATATAAATGAGTTAATTGAGTTGACATTTGATGTTTTTAGTTCCCACTGAGTTAAAATTTATATGAACAAAAATCTAGATACAGTGAGACCAAAAAAAAAAAATTAATATAATACAAATCCAGGGCAAACATTGAATGTGATGAGAAATAAGCATAAATTTAAACTTATATATGGAACAAATCTAGACAAAATAAGAACAAAATATTTACTTACATGCATATAACTTTATAATATAATAGTTTTTTTTCTTCAGATTTAAACTACCAAGGATTTAATCCATTTTAAAGTTTAAGAATAATGTTTGAATTGATCGATGTTCCTCTGGTGCAACAGTATATGTTCTTCCTGTAGCAGTTACGGGAGTAGATACTTCTTTTATTATCTGTTCATAACGAATCCAACAAACATCTGAAGATTTTGGCCATGAATATGATGAATTAGGACCATGAGGATGCATGAACATAGTCTTATAGTCATTGAGTTCTTCGCAGTAATCTAAAATTTTCCCAATCCACCAATTGATACCATATACACGTGCAACATATTGTTCACTTCTAAATGTCAATGGTCTGACAATTTCATCGATTCCCAAAGTAGCAATAAATTTTGTTGAGGAACTGTCTGACACCCTGGAAACCAGTATTTGGCAGTCATTGATTGGTACAAAGCAGTGATTCAGTCTTGTTCCTATGATTGCATCTGCCATTGCATACCTACCTGCTAATTGACTGTTTGCAGTTTCAATTTCAGATTTTGTTACAAAAAAACTTTCAATTCCTTTAACAGATTCTTTTGCAAAATTAGAGATCAAATGCATTTAATATACCATCTTTAAATGGATGCTGAAGACTTGCTTTGGTGGCCAAGCACTTTATAGTGCCACCTATACCGTCACAAGCTCTTTTTCCATCGCACGAGGCAAAGAAATGCCATTCAGCTTTCACACCATGGTCTTTTTCATGATGACAGAGATTAGTAAAATTTTTATAATTTTTGTATTGGGCTGATGATACGTCACTAAAATACTGTATGTATTTAATCTCTGGAAATTTTGTAATCAAATACTTAACAATTACTTTTTGGAAAGTCCAAAATGTTGTAGTGTCATGAACCAAATGCTCACTTATTACACACATAGGAATAGATTTTACAGTATCAGTGATATTGTCCTTTACATAGGCTAGAAAGGGATGAACTGTAACCTGTTCCTTTTTTCTGTGAATACTTTGTATAGCATCTTGCACAATAAAAGTATAGTTCTCAGAAAAATCTGCTGAAATAACAGCATTACCTTTATTCAAATCCTCTTTTGCTTTCTTGAAATATAAACTTTGAGATTTTGCAAAAAAATGGTGTGTACATAAAGCATGGAGTTTTGTAATTAAATCCTCAACAAATTCATCAACTGGTGCAATCACTGTTTTTAATTCTGCACCATCACCCACTGTTTATAAATAACTTCATTGCTCATTTCTAATTCATCTAAAAGCATTAATTCTTTCTTTAAAATTTCTAGAGATAGACATTTATCACACCTGTGCAACATACATTTTTCAGATTCAATGCAACAAACACGTTTCTTTAACAGTGATATGTAGTCATTAATATGAATAGCATGAAGCATGAGTTTAACATTTTGATGATACACACACACACACACACAGACAGAATGAATACCTTTGCTTCCAACAGTAACACATTCTCTTGGACGTAGAGAGCAAAACTTAGTCCAACTTTTAAGTTATGTTGTTCCTTAAATGCAATATATAGATCATTTAAATTGTGCAAAATCAATCTCTTTTGTTTTAATATTCTTCCATTTTCGGTTGGAATAGATATGAAATCTTTTTTTCCGGGACACATTCGGCTGTTACTATCATCATAATAAAAATTAATAACTTTTTCTATAATGTCTGGACTCAATTTAACACTTTTTCTTCCACTAGGCATGGATAACACCCCTTTTGCTGTTTTAAACTTTCTTGCCTTTTTTACAAATTACTGTGTGGAATTAAAATACATCATTGTTTGCTGGATTATCCATGAATCTGGAACTAGTGTCCATAGGCGTAGAGTTTTCAAAATTATTGGAGAGGCTCAGCCAGTGGCTTAGCTAAGGGAGGGTGGTCTCGGAATTAATTTACTGAATCATGAATACAAAACAGTAAAGACTGCTAAGACAAAATTACAAATACCCAGTAAAAATTTTCGTTTTATACAGGATTTCGCCTATCTTAGCAGGCAAAATTTCAAAGTATTCCTTTTGTTGGGATCATGAAATGCTTGGCCTAACACAGGACTTAGTTATACACAGGTTCCGTTAAACAGCGAATTTAGAGAAAGAAAAATCATCCATCGAAAATATTATATGCTAAATTTTTCTGTAAATTATTTGAAAATTCAAAATATGAGATTTCTTTTCTATGTCAGTTAGCGTAAAAAAAATAGCTCATCTAAAAAAAATTATTGGAGGGGCCCGAGCCCCATGGGCCCATACAACTCTACGCCTATGCTAGTGTCAGACTTTGAAGCTTTTCTTTAAAAGATTCATTTGTAAACTTCTTCAATAATCGTCCCATCATAGATGTACAGTCGAGACAAGTCATGTCTTTAATATTTTGGGGCTTACTGATGGTTTCAACACCTAATACTGTAGCTGCTTTTGTTTCAATACTTTTACTGATTTTTGTAACTTTTGTCTGCAAATAATTAAGTTTAATCTTTGAGCTACGCTTACTCACTTTTATTGGTGATAACTCTAACATTTCACAGCTTTTGTTTAATTGTACCATTACTACTGTGGGTTTACTAAATTCTGGATCAGAGGTGCTTTTCATGTCAACAATAGAAATCCTCTTATTTATAGATGAATAACAGGAAATACATAATTTTTTTCCTGGAATGAGGATGTCTGGATTTGTCATAGACATATCTAAAGAAATTATTTTCAGTGATTTTGCTCTGATGCTATTTGGATGTTTATTAAATGGATCACAACACTGTCTCTGATTTAAACTATAAAATTTTAGAAATTTATCCTTGTGAACCTTGCATATATTCCCATGAAAAAAACTTTTTTCATCTGGGATTATATAATGTAACCCTTTTTTTAATAAATGTAAATCACGTGAAGATAATTGACGAACAGAAATAAGATCAGTACTCAGTGAAACATTGAGTTTTTTACATACAAAACACTCCATTTCCACTGTATAATAAGCACAAAATAATTATTGTATGTATAAATATTCCTTATGGAAAACTTCAGAAGAAATGATGTTTACTCAAGTTTCCTGGACATTATGATGCAATATTGCATCATACTTTGATTATAGCCAATTAGGAAGCAGATGAAGGTACAGCAGCAATCTTTTCTCTAAATTGCATCAGCTTATAGAACATGATGCAATATTACATCATGTTTTGAATTCAAACAATAGGAAAGTTATATGATGCAAGATTAGCAATCATTTCATGAATTCTGTCATTCTTAGTATATACTAAAGATACTGAAATAAAGGTTACATAAACTGACATATTTATGTCTGAACATTTAATGCATTCTGAATGATTTAAATATATATATACAGTAGAAGTTTTCTTCTGTAAAGGATTACACACTAATATTAAAATTTATAAGTAGAAAATCTGTAAAGTGAGAAGTAAAAATTTGGCCATATAAATTTAATTTTTTAAGTGGAAAAAAGGTCTTAAATAGGTTCTATGTATAGGGGAGAGTGGGGAGAAATGGGACACTTTTTACAAAAATGAGAAAATCATTTTTGTTTGACACACACACACACACACAAAAAAAAAAAAAAAAAAAAAAAAAAAAAAAAAAAAAAAAATTCGATTTTTAGAATAAAAAATGAAACTCTTTCTAATGTCCTTGAAAAATATAGAAACATAATTTTCAGAAAAAGTTTTATAATTTAAGAAATTGTAAATTTCAAAATGTGTCCCATTCCTCCCCACTAACAGGGGGGTATGGGACAACTATAAAACAATGTATTGTCAGAAACAAATAGTCTAGTATCGGCTATATTTACAATCTAACAAAGATTGTAGGTTGATAATATCTGTGCTACAATATCAAATTCCAGTATCTTCATCACTAGAAGGATAATTCAGGATTGTTAGTCAGAGATATTAACACGTTGACGGACACTTGCGTCTATAGCCGTCAAAGCGAAGTTCACTATGTGGCATAATGATTGATTGACACCAGGATTTACATGAAAAAATATATGAAAATAAGTACAAGATTGACTTCACGTACATTAAATAATGAAAAATTTAGTTTTAAAATACTGGTGCCAATCAATCATTATGCCACATAGTGAACTTCGCTTTGACGGCTATAGACGCAAGTGTCCGTCAACGTGTTAAGAAATCACCCGTTCAATTTATTGATATTTTGAAGTAAATGAATATATTTTTAATGTTATAATTAATATACTACCCTTTAAAAATATTTGCATGTTTGAAATTTACGCTCATCTTATTAAAAAGTCAGAATTAGATTTGTCCCATTCCTCTCTCTACCTTCTTTTATGTTAAACTTCTTGTATAAATAGAAATGCTGCTTTTAGGCATACTTTAAATTATGGATAATATACAGTATAATGTTCCATAAATAGGGAAACTATTACGTCTATGCATAAACAGATCATTAATATACAGAAAGCATAAAAAGTATATGAAGCAAATTTACTTTTGATTCTTGAAATAATCTTTTTCTTTATACAATTGCAAGCTTGCGTAAATCAGCTACTTTTTTCAATTGAAGATTGGGGTACTATTGCTTCATCTAATGTGTGATTGATGAAATATTTAGAATGCTACATAAAGAAAAAAACCTACTGTCCCATTCCACCCCATTCTCCCCTATATGTAAAATGAATCTTCATTTATATGTATTGCATTTATACGTTTTTTATAATTATACATTATATCCCTTAATTATTTTCTTATCTTTTTCAGTGTAAATTTTTTTCAATTGTATACATTTTTTTATTTGGGGGGGGGGGGGCGGTCTACGAAATTAGTACAAATGAGGTTTCGAATATACTTTTACATTAATTCAGATGTTAGAAAATTTTATTTTAACCATCATTTCTTAAATTAGGAATACTTACAGATTTTAAAATGATCATTATTTGGTTAATGACACCTTATGTGTAAAAACCATTTATTTTAAAACAACAAATTTTACCTCTCGAATTTTTTTTTATTTAAAGCACACAGATGGAGCAATGTTTTTACTAAGTTTCAGAAAAATTCATGATGATTCATTTTTTTATGGACCATTACAGTCAGCCCTTTTTTTGGGTGATATTTTCAGCTTGCACATTATAAAAAGTAAAGAAATGAAAATTTACTATTGTTTTGATGTGAAATATGCATTTTTTGTACAAATAGCTTCAAATTGGTACCAAAAACGTCGAATTTGAGCCATTAGTTGGCAAGTTATGGCCATTTATAGATATTGATAAGATTCCAAGATGGCCGCCATTTGGTAAAAATGACCAATTTTGAAATGACTATATCTCAGCCAGTATTTCGAAATTTTTTTTTTAATTTCAGATTTGAGGGTTTCACTACTATGTCTGTCTATGATAAAAATTTTTAAAAAATCTGTGACTATGGTGCAACACCCATTGGTTGAATTCGTGTGGAATGACCCATATACTTTTCTTTATTACTTTGTGCAGTTATTTTCTTTTTACAACTATATGACTAATTTTTTTTCCTTGGTACATCAATTTCATGTTAAAGAATACTGTTGCGTATGAAAATAATAAATCCAGTAAATATTATATGATAGTTGATAGCTAAGAATATTTTGTGCACGTATGTTTATATGTAAAGAAGCATTTCACTGTTGTATTTTTTCGTTCAAAATGTACTTAACATTACAAAATGTTGTTTTATTTGATAAAAACCCATTTTCCCCAAAGCTAAAAAACCCAGTCCGGTGAGGAAATTGTGTACCTACCAGGGTTGCCGGCTTTTAGCCAGGCCAAAAAAAGCTGGACGGCTTTTTTTTTGTTTTAACCACTTTAAAAAAGCCGACTTTTATTTTTTAAAGTTAGTTTGCGGCTAATTCATTTTAAATTTGGATCAATTAATTTTTAATACACATACATATTTTCTACTAAAAGAATTATAAATTTCTATTAAATTTTGTCAAATAAATAAGTCTTTATAATTGCTAGAAGGCAACTGTGAAGGCATTTTATCTGAAAAAAAATTATAAATATTGAAAAGGATATAAGTTAGACTACAAACTGGTATTTTGAAATTCTATATTACATAGCTCCACATATACTACACATTTTAAAGATTATATTTAATTAAACAATGACAAAATGCAGCACATCAAAATGGAAACACTCTTATGTGTCCATGTGGAGAGATTAAGCTATAGATGTTAAAAGAGAAATTAGAAAGGATATAATAATTGAGGAGAGTTTGGCACGCAAGTGTATAAAAAAATAGAGCAGTTAAACAGAGAAAAAAAAATTTAATAAAATTTTTAAAATGTTGTTGCTAAGCATATTCATGCATATGCTATTCATAATGTTTTTAATAGTGAGAAATGGTGTTTTTATTACATGACTATGTATAATTTTAAATGTTTACTAGAAATAAAATAAGACTTGTATATTAATAGCTCTTAAAATTAATTAAGTAATAAAACATGTAACTAAGTAAACATTGTGCTCTTCAATTATATGCACTGAAGAGCCAAAACATTATGACTACCTACCTAATAACGCTTTATCTCACCTTTGGCCTGAAAACAGTTGCAACGTTTTTTGGCATGGATGTCACAAGTCCTTCATAGATAGTTGGAGACAGATTGTACCAGATGTTCAAGCAGCGCTCACACAAATCCGAGATATTCCGACAAGGTGGTTTTTGAGCTCCGAGCTGCCTTCCCATGACACCCCAAATGTACGTTATCAGATTAAGATATGGTGAGTTAGGTGGTCAGGACCTTAACTAGAATTCAGCATTATGTTTCTGGAACCACTCGAGCACAATTCAAGTCTTCTGACATGGAACGTTGTCCTGCTGGAAGACTCCATTTCCAATTGGGAACACAGACTCCATGTAAGGGGTGCAACTGATCGGCATTGATGTTTAGATTGTCCGTTGCTTCCATGGTTGACGCCCATGAGAACCTCCCTCAAAGCTGAAAACCGCCACCACCGGCCTGTGTATGACCTGCTGTACACATAGAAGTAAGAAGAGTCTTCTTAGTTAGAGAGTCTTCTTAGTTAGTTATAGAGTCTTCTTAGTTCTATGGCTGTACATTGGGGAGCAACTGTTCACTTGGAATATAGCTTATCCTGACATGACCATCGACGTGATGAATGACGAATTGTTATTCATCCTCTCCCTTGCATCGCAACTCTCTCCCTCTTATCCATGTTCCAGTCACATTGTTTTCGGGCGCAGTGCAGGCATAGTTGGCGTTGATACTTGTTCAACAGAGGCACATGACTGGGACGTCTGCTGCATAGTCCCATATCCAATAGTGTCTGCTGAACTGTGTGCTCCGAAACAATTGTACTTGGATCTGCATTGTATTGAGCTGTCAACTGAGCTACTGTCTGGCGTTGATTTCACTTCACCAAGAGGGACAGCCTCCGACGTCATTTTTCTTTGATATCGCTTAGACGTTCTACGTCATGGCATATACTGCTGGTTTCACCATCATTTATCCACTTTGCATACTTACTAAAAAATCAGGTTGCGAACAACCCATGAGTAGTGCAGTTTTGGAGATACTCGTTCCGAGCCTTCGGGACATTTCAATCTTCCCTCTATCAAAGTCGCTTAACACTAGAACGGCGGGAAATTTTACTCAAGTTTTATAAAAATATTTCACATCAGATTTTTTACTGAAAACTATTTAACTTATTTATTTAAGTTATTTTTGTGCAGCATATATTAATCTTCTTACATTATAAAACAGTTTCTGGTTCGAATCGAGATGTATTCATTCGGCAAGGGTCAAAATGACCCCTCACCGCCGTTCTAGTGTTAAATTAACAGCCTTTTACCTCAGACTCACCATAAGCAGTTCAATATCATTCTTATATGATCAATGATCATGTTCTCTCCACGTAATCCAGACGAACTCACTGCAAAATATGAGTAAGGTCATAATGTTTTGGCTCTTCAGTGTAAAGCAGTCGAATGAAAAAATTGGGTGTAGGGAGAGTTAAAGGTCAGTATAAACCAGATAAAGCAGTTCGTATGGCCCTTTTAAAATTTAGCTGACATATTTGTAATTCTGACTACAAATCACTTGCAAAACCATCTAAGTTTTATTCCAGTATTAATGTCTTCATTATTTAGAAATTAGGTTACTTATTAAACTCTAGATCAATTAAATGTCATTAAAACTAATTAAAAACACTTTAAAATGTGCAGTTTATAATTACAATGCTTCACTTTATAAAAGCCAATTATGGCCAAAAAAAGCTGGTTAAAACCAATAAAAGCTACCGGCGTGGCTTTTTTGCAACCCTGGTACCTACCCGTGCAGCAAATCTGACAATCTTGGTTCTAAGGGTACAATTTCAACAGGATTTGGTTCATTCAACTTAGATTACAGTTCAGCTACCTTCTGTATTATAAAATTTTATCTTAGACTTCAGCTACCGGAATTTTGTAACATTAATGGTGCATTCTTTTTTCGAATTGTATGGGCTTTAATACTACGAGGTTTGGCTCACTCACATTGACTTTTTGATTGTCTCCGGCACGTACGGAGCACTTTCAGTACATGCTGCCTTAGTTAGGGGTACCCAGGTTTCAGGTTTGTTCAGAAAGAGGTTTCTTGGGAACAGAATAGATGCTGCAGAAGGCAATGGGGCCTCCAAAATTAGGTTCATTTAAAAGAATTTGTAAAGATATAAAATCATGCAAACTTGAGTTTTGTTTAAAAATATTATAACGGATGCCAGGCGTCTCTCCTAGTCTAAAATATAATTATGTAATTTAATAGAGTTTTATCCACTTTTGAGTGGTTAAAACCAATTTTGACTAGTATTAAACAGTTAAAACCAGTTTTGACTAGTCAAAATTACAACCCTGGCTTGCAGACTATAAGATAATTAAAAAATGAATAAACAGAACGCATGCTCTAATTTTTTAGACATTACAGAATGTACAAAACTCTACAATAATAAAATATTTAAAAAAAATTATATTTCTTTGCTAAAATCTTCTTTTTCTACAAATATATAAGATGTCGTATGTATTTTTTTTATATGTAAAAGTAAATACTTTATAAATTTATTAAAACATCTTAATAAAACTCATAGCAAGACATAAACTGAAGCTGCAATTGAAATATTAATAAAAATTAAATGTAATATTAGGTTTTCAACTAAATTTAGAAGTAGTTTTTCATTGAAAAAAAAATAAACTGATTAAAAGTTTCCTAAATATATGAAATGATTTATTACATCTGGATGTGAATTGAGATAACATGCAAATTTCTTTATAATATTTAAAAAATCTAAAGGAGTGATTTTTGACTACGCAATAGTATTTGTATAACATAAAATAGCTTTGAATTAATACCATGATTCAAATTTGTTTTCAATTTTAAAAATGGCAATAAAAAAATTTCTTTGAAATGTGATGCTTCTTGTTATGCTATTGTTTTGAATTATTCTTACATCTTTCATAGTAATGTACAAGTTTTGTATTGATATTTTTCCATTTATTGCAGGTATATATATCATCTCCTTATGAGAGTTGTTGACTGGACATAAATAGACAAAGGTTCAAAAGAGAAGAAAAACTTATCATAGGCAAAATTAATCAAACTGCTTTTCATCCAAAGGGATGAGAAGTAGACATTATTTATCTTCTAGTTTTTTTTATTTATTTTAGAATATTGAATCACATTAATAAAAATCTGAAGGTATTTATTTATAATAACCCTATAATATATAATTTGTAGAGACTCTTAATAAAAATACATCTTCACTACTTGCAAAAGTTGCAAGCATGACCTCAGAGCGATATCTTATATGTAAATGATATTTGTGATTTCAAAGAAGAACGTTTTGCATTCATATAGTCAAACATTTTTCTGAAGAGAAGTTTACAGAAGCATATTTCCTTTCTTTCTAAAGTGGTTCCTTGTTTTTGAAGTTTTGTACTACGTTTTTATTTCCTTCAGAAATAACGTATAAAAACTTTTTAATAAATAGTTAAGAGGTATCAATTAAATTATATTAATTGAAATATATAATTAATTTAATTAAATAAATATTAATATTAATTAACGTTATTTGTATGTATCTGTAAAAAAAAGTTACAAAGTGCATTGTAATACAAATCTTTCCATGGATATTGACAATAATTTTGTGTGTGAAAAGATTTTCCTTCAAGATATCAAGAAAGAATTTCCTTCAAAGAGGAAAAAATTAAGTCATCATATTCTTTGCCACACAAAAGAAAAGAATTTTGTTTGTGAAATATGCAAGAAACTATTTTCTGTGAAAAGTAATTTAAATAGACATTTTCTAACGCATACAAAAGAGAAGACTTTTGTATGTGAGGTGTGCAACAGAGGATTTTCTGAGCATATTAATTTAAAATGTCATTTGCGTACTCATACAAATGAGAAGCCTTTTGTATGTGACGTGTGCAACAGAGGATTTTCTTACATGCTTTCTTTAAAACGTCATTTGCGTACACATACAAAGGAGAAGCCTTTTATGTGTGAGGTGTGCAACAGAGGATATTCACGGAAGTGTATTTTAAATACCCATTTGCGAACACATACAAAAGAGAAGCCTTTTATGTGTGAGGTGTGCAACAGAGGATTTGCACAGAAGTCTATTTTAAATGTTCATTTGCGAACACATACAAAGGAGAAGCCTTATGTATGTGAGGTGTGCAACAAAGGATATTCTCATTCGAATAGTTTAAAATATCATTTGCGTGCACATACAAAAGAGAAGCCTTTTGTGTGTGAGGTGTGCAAGAAAGGATTTCCTTCAAAGAGACAAAAAATAAGTCATCATATTCTTGTGCATACAAAAGAAAAGACTTTTGCTTGTAAGATATGCAAGAAAGGATTTTCTGTGAAGTGTAATTTAAATACCCATTTGCGAACGCATACAAAAGAGAAGCCTTTTGTATGTGAGGTGTGCAACAGAGGATTTTCACAAAGCAATGCTTTAAAATATCATTTGCGAACACATACAAATGAGAAGCCTTTTGTTTGTGAGGTTTGCAACAAAGGATTTTCTTCTAATAATGGTTTAAAATATCATTTACGTACACATACAAATGAGAAGCCTTTTGTTTGTGAGGTGTGAAACAGAGGATTTTCTTCTAATATTGGTTTAATGTATCATTTACGTATACATACTAATGAAAAGCCTTTTGTTTGTGAGGTGTGCAACAAAGTATTTTCTCAAAGGGCTACTTTAATATATCATTTGCGTACACATACTTTGCCTTAAGAAGATATCTTATATGTAAATGATGTTTATGATTTTAAAGAAGAATATTTTGTATGCATATAGAGAAACATTTTTTCAGAAGAGAAGTTTAAAAAGCATATTTCCTCTCTTGCCAAAGGGGCTTCTTGCATGAGAAATTTATACTACAGTTTCTTTTTTCTTAACCTGTAAACATAACAAGCATTCAATAAAGATTAAAGAAAAACATTTCGTGTGTAAGGTATTTGTAAAAAAATTTACGAAGTGCATCTTAAATACAAACATTTCCATGGATACCAGCAAGGTTTTTATGCGTGAAGTGTGCAAGAAGGAATTTCCTTCAAATAGACAAAAATTAAATCGTCATATTCTCATGCTTACAAAAGAAAAGACTTTTGTTTGTGAGATATGCAAGAAAGGATTTTCTATGAAGACTAATTTAAATACCCATTTGCGAACACATACAAAAGAGAATCCTTTTGTATGTGAGGTGTGGAATAGAGGATTTTCCCATAAGACTAATTTAAATACCTATTTGCGAACACATACTAATGAAAAACCTTTTGTTAACAGAAGCAGTTAATAATGTCACATTCTTTCATGGCCTGTGAAATGCACTTCTATTGTAAGTTCTGTGCAGACTTTTTTCATGGAAATAAGTTTGAAACCTTCTTTTTTTTCATGAGGAATGCAGCCAAGGTTTTCTCCAAAGAATCAAATGTACAGTTCCTTCTGCTGGCAAAATGAAATGGGTTTGCATATTAAATGTAAAACAAAATATTTTTTGACAATTTTTCTTTCATTTCAAGTAAAATCATTTCATGTATGATGTATATATATATATATATATACACACTAGGTAAAAAATGTCTTTGCAGTATTTTATTGTATCAAAAATCATCTGATTTCTTGAAATTTCCCTCAATTAATTTTCTTTCTATTATGTACGGCTCCCATATGGTCCCCTTTTCAGAAAAAGGACCACTTTAGTCCCCTTTTATGCGTTTTGTTCCTCTTGGTCCCCTTTCTGAGACTTTACTAATGTAACAAATCACCACAAAATGCAAAATCCCTAGATATAATTCGCATACTCTTGATATTTTGGGCATTAAAAAGATTAAGGGTTCAAATATCACAAAGGACAAAGTTTACTATAGCGATATAAAACTTTGTGACTGCAATTCTTTCATAAATGTCAAAAAACACTGCAGAATATGAAAAGATGTAAAGAAAATATAAGCATTGAAAATCGTATTTACAAACTACTAAAAATGCTAAAATTGCAGTGGAATAAATTGTATTGCATTAAGTTACAAATGTAAAAAAATCAGCACAAAATGAAAAAACAAATTTTACCTAAAAGATTTGTAAAAAATTGAAAAGTCGTTCTAAGATTTCCAAATACATTTTGTTGAAAATGAGGACAAAATTTAATTACTGAGCTAAAAGATTGAAACTGGAACCTCTTATGAATGTCAAAAAAATCGCCACTGAATGTGAAAAAAACTCAAAAATCTCATAGCAAATTTAAAAATCACTGTACGAGTTCTGAATGAACTTTATTGTAAAGATAACATTTACTATAATGGGCTAAAAAATTTAAACTGGGTTCCATTTACTAATGTGGAAAAGGCACTGCATAAAAATTGCTTTAAAAATTTGGAAAATCAGAAAGGACAAAATATACTACAAGAGGCTAAAACAATGTAGCTGGAGTTTTTCACAAATGGAAGAAAAAATCGTCTCTGGTCGCAAAAATAAATAATATGCAATAGAAAAATCACTAACAATTCAAATCGTGGAATGCAATCGCGAAAGGACAAAATTGGGTCTAAAAGTTTGAAACTGAGTTCTTTTTACAAATCTAAAAAAATCACTGCTGAATGCGAAATAATGCTTAAATTCACAAAAAATTAAAAAATAGTTGTACAAATTCCAAGTAAATTTTATCGAAAAGAGGACAAAATTTAATTCATTGGGCTAAAAAAATAAAATCAGATTCCTTATACCAATCTGGAAAAATCGTCATGAAAGTTTTAAAAAATGCTAAAAATTACATTAAATAAACTAATCCAAATAATAAAAATCCTTGCCAGCTCGGCCTACAGGCAGAGGCAGATTTCAAAGTTAAGTACTAATTACACCAAAAAAAAACTAAATCAAAATTAGAAAAACCCAATTTAACAATTTTATCTGGCCGCTTTTGACGAGTTTTTAATTTCATATTTCTGTAAGAGCTGGTTTTATCAGAATAATGTTAAGGCAGTATTCAAAAAAATATTTTTCCACTCTCAACAACTCTAAATTTTTTGACTGATTTTTAAAAGTAAAGACATAAAACTTGCTGATGTCACTTTTTGAAAAGATTTATAAACAACATGTGTTTTTATTTTTGATTCAATTAATTAGAACTTTATTTACAAACAATTTTTTCTCAGTACGACTGTTTTTTTTTTTGCACTATCGCTTCGAGAAATTCGGTTCAAAATGCCCACTTTGACATAATTTTTTCAAATATATTCTGTTTTTATTAAAACATCGACCAATACGGTATATTATATTGTTTCTGAATAACAGAACGCGCCAACTGGATGCGTTTAAGAGTGAAAGTGAATTTAAAAATGAATCAGAAAATAAGCAGTTTGGTTTTGAATACACCCTTAATAAACTAACTTCTTCTTCAACCACTATTTTTGTTTAGTTTGTTTTTGCTGTAAAAGTTAATTCTATAAAAAATTTGTCAATATGAAAGTTGTAGATAGTATTAAGAAGATGTATAATAAATTTAAGAGGATTGAATATCTTGTGAAATGACGAAGTTATGAATTATTTTGCGCGACCCCTCCCTCTTTTTTTGTTTAAATTTTTTTTGTGATAAGAGTTGTTCCTATCAAAAACTTGTCAATATAAAAGTTGTATGTTGTATTAAGAAGATTTATAATAAGTTTAATTGAATTTGATATCTTGAGAATTGACGAAGTTATGATTTTTTTGAGAAGCCATTAAAGGAAATCGTAAATGCAATCTCTTCTCATTTGTCTACACTTTCTTCACTATATAGTGACCAGAAAAAAGTATTGACATCATGATTTCCATTTTTTATGGATTTTCATGTTTTAGGTTGATCTGAATATGATTTGGTAAGTTTTTAAAAATCTCTCTCTGCATGCGATACAAATTTTGTAACCACTCTATCTCAAAAATTAAAACATGGAATTTCATCAAACACCATATTTAATTAGACCTTAACATATACAGGTGCTAATTAGGTTTTGGCATATATTGCTCCAAAGGTTATGGTGTTATTCTGCACTTTTCTTAATTTACTTGATGATACAATTTCTCACCATCTCTGGGTGAAGTTTCATCAAACATCACATTCACTTAACCATTTAGATATATTGATGCTGATTAAATTTTGGTGTATTTCGCCCAACAGGTAATGCTACTGGGACACGATTTTAATGATTTCCCGTGAGAGCCAGATTTCGACATGCCTGGTATGGAATTGGCACCAAATTTAATATGCAAGATTATTCTGAATAACTGTTGATTCAATATGATTTATCATGACTTTCCAGAGTGTATTGCCAAACTATGTTTTTTCCAATGAACATTATAGCTTTTCTCAACTTCTATTGTGTATAAAAAAGCTAAATTTTATGTTTGAGATTAATAGTTAGTAATATTCATGTTAATCTAATTTTAAATTTTAGTACTGAACTAGAGGCTCTGTTATGCTGTGTTTTTTTTCATTCGTTGATCATTGGTACTCTATTTGAAATTATAAGAAATGTACTATACTTCATAATTGTTATTGTATATCTCTACTAAAATCTGATTGATTTAATATTTTCTTAGATGCATTAATTTTTAATGTTTTTATTTTATTGCAAATCATTTTTTGCTGTTCTAAATATTAATAGAGCAACAATTTGAATTAAAAGCTCCTTTCAGAATAAATACTAATGTGAGTGCTGAATATTAGAATACTTTCTATATTGTTTAGTAACAAATCTTTATAAAGATAACCCATTAACTTATTTTGTAATTAAAAAAAATTCTTTCACGTTTAGAAAAACTTGCTGTAGTATTTTTAAACATGGTTCCTTTTTTAAATATAAATGGACTTAAAAAATCCACTTTTTTAATAAAAAATGATCCCCTTTTAAGAGACTAAAATGTGTTGGGAGCTGTGCAACTATTATTTTCCTTGAAAGGTAGATATGCATCATCCTATTAATATTATAATTTCTTTTCGTCTCTGAAAGCGTGTTATGCTACAAGAATTTTTCTTTGGTGACTGAATTATTACACACATCATTGCAGAAAAATCTTTTGGCTATGATTTACTTTAACCCTTTCAAGGGCAGAAAAAATTCTGTTCGTAAAATGATAAAATGATTAACTGACACCAAAATTTATAAACAAATTTCTTAGAAAATAAAAACTTGGTTTTCCAAACTTTCACTGTAAAAGCAAAATTTCATTAAAATATTCTTGGTGTGTTTGTCAGTTTGGAATTAAAATAAGGTGGTCATGCCATCTGACCATCGCCCTTGAGAGGGTTAAACCTAAAATTGGGAAAGTACAATCTCTGAGCCTGCACAATCAGCTAAACTTACCAAGATTCTTTGATAAAAAAAATATGCCATGTTTAAGAACAGAACTTTGAAAACTGTTTTTTTTTTCCCTTGTTGTTTTCAGTCGTAAATTAAATGTTCAATCTTACACTTTGTTAATGTTAAATAAGGAAGTTTTATTATATCCATAAATGCTTTATCTGAGACCACATATTTTTTATTATATTTTAATTTTTCATCTCATGTTAATCGGCCACTCAAATCGTAACAAAAGGACATTGTATATACACTGCTCAAAACAATTAGGGCGGCACATGGTTTTAACGAAATTACGCAAATATTTACACCGATAAGTAACGTAAAATAAAACATCCATAATTTAAAGTGCTGTAGAAAACATATAAAGAAAACTTCACACGTAAATTAAAGTTTATGATGTCAAAAACTGGAAAAAGGTGATAAGTGCAGAAATCGAAATTTTGCAGAAACGTCTGTTTCACTGCCTCAGTTGTAAAATTCAACTGCTCAGCTTGTGTTTTGAGAAAAGGTGGCTTGAAAATGTCACAACAACATGATTTACCATGATTACGTGTTATCAGGACAGTTGAATTTGGGGAAACACAATGAAGTGTAGTGGACGCTGTTGGAGTCGCAAGAAGTGTCGATGAAAGGCTGTGGAATCGGTTACAAGACACGTGGAATGGTAGTCATCGGCAAGTGCAAGGTCGAAAATGTGCTAACACAGAAACTGATGACCGATATATCCTGTTAACAGCACGTCCAGACGGTACAGGCAATGCTACTCAGCTGCAAACACAGTTGTTCTTGGCCAAAGGACAAAGGGTGTCCAGCCAAACAGTCCGAAATAGGCTTCATCAGGGTGGTCTCTATGCACGTAAGCCAATGGACTGTATTCCATTGACCTCAAGCCACTGTGCTAACCAAAGAAGGTGGGGAACTGAACGAGTTTGGAGGCAATGTTGTTGGAGTGAAATTTTGTTTACAGACGAGTCCCGATTCTGTCTGGATGTGACATCTGATGCGTTTTGGCATGGAGAGAAAGAGGCACTCAAAATAATCCCACATTCGTTCGTAAAAGATCACATTACAGACGAGGTGGGTTGATACTCTTGGCTGGAATCAGCATAGGTGGACGTACGGGCCTGCATATAATTTTGAATGGCACTTTGACGGTCCGGAGTAATACAGACGAGATACCGAGACCTCATGTCGTATTTTATGTTGCAGTAATTAGTGATTACTTTTTTCCATGCATGATAATGCCAGACTTTATACAGTTCGTCTTGTAGAAAACTGGCTTGAAGCTGAAACAATACAGCGTGTGGAATGACCAGCATGCTCTCCTGACCTAAATCCGATCGAGCATGTTTGGGACATACTCAGACGACGCATTGCAGCGAGACCGAGGCCTCCTTTTACTGTCTGTGACATGGAGATTGCAATTCTTGAGCATTGGACTAGTATTCCCCAAGTCTTATCGATAACCTCATCGCATCCATGGAAAACCGGTGTGCAGCAGTCTTAGCTGTTCGAGGAGAACACATGCCCTATTAAAAATCTTGCATCATTTCTAAACAATACTTTTTTTTATGATTTACATGAAACCAAATTATTGCCCTAAACTATCTTTTCACGTTCTTTTCATCTTTTCAAAATATAAAAGCTCCCTTACCATTTTTTGCATCTTTTTTTATGTATTGTGCATTGCTACACGTGCACTATCCATTTTATGCCCATAGATTGCTGTTTTGCACTGTTCTTTTCACTTTTTTGCTTGCTCCCCTAATTTTTTTGAGCAGTGTACTAGAAATGCTTTCTCTGTGATTCTTACAATATCTTACATTCATTTTGAAATAATGCTTTCTTTTCCATGTTTTCAATATAAATCTTTGTTTGCAATCAGAATTTTTGCACTCTTTGGAAGTCCGAAAATCGAAGACCATTAACAAGCAATTCTGCTCTATTTTTGTTGTCTTTTTTCCTTAGTTATTATTTAAGTACAACTGATAAATAAATAATCAATCATCTAAATTCTTCCACTTAAAATTTCTGATGTTCCTTTAATCCCCCTTTCCCTACCTGTGCGCCCTTTAAAATCTTTACATTAATATATGTACATTCTGTTGCAGCTACTATTTTGAAGCAAAAATAATGAATTGTCATTTAAATTCTACCTCAAAATTGTAGCTTCCTCTTTAGCTTCATCCCCCTCCCCTCACCTAAAGACTGACATTTTTAAATATTTAAAGTTCTTTCATGTTTATTATTTATACAGTCGAACACGGTTAAGACATTCACAGTTATTACACAGAATTTATTCGGCCGTTTGAACATTGCTTACAAGGCTAATGCAAAAATATCATGTTTAATACAGGAACAGATACTATGGAATCAATTTTAATATGCGATAGATTTTTGTCTTTTGATGCATAAAATCATACTTATGATGCAGATTCATGGATCAAGGTGCAAATTCTTTTTCTCTTCTCAAAAGTTGCCAACGTAGGAGACATTCAGATAAAAACCACTGTTTCCGAATAGTTATATCTGCTGTCTTTAATAACAGGTTAACAAACACAAACATTACTAATAAGAAATAGTAGTAGATATATGAATAAAAAGAAAACCCACTAAATTAGCAATAGTGCAATTCTAACATTCTTTGTCTCTCGCTCTGTGTATATTTTTATTGTAGTAGAGAAAGATAGATGAATTCAGGATGCTCAGATACGTCATAAAAATTATTGTAACTACAAGTGATTGTACCTGTTGTTAGTGAGGTTTTAAATGTTTGTTATATGATTACTATGTTTTAAGCAAAAAAGAAAAATAACAATAAACTCATGACTATTTAACAAATACGATTGCAGTTGTATAATTTTTTCTATGTTTGTCTACTTTTTGCTATGTTAACAACATCTTTCCCACAAATATTTTTAAATATACAGTAGAAGATCTTAATAACGCAAATCCTAATATGAAAGGATTTGCGTTATATAGAATTTTACATTATATAGATAATTTCGTACATCAGTAAAACTTACCTTGTAAAATTGCCTAATAGATCTGGAACATATGTATATACACTAGATCTTTATATAGCATTCCTGAGACCCAAAAGTTCTGCAGATTATAAAATTTTGCATAATATACATCATTTCATATATTGTGAAATAACCTTATAAACATGATCAAAATACACCAGGACAAAATCTTTACTACTTATTTCCAAAATTTTTTAATTTAATGATAGCAGTTTTTTCATTAAGAAAATGAGAATTATGGAGATAAAGATGAAATAATATTTGAAATTTAATCCTTTATAGGGTACTCTATAGGGTAATATTTGTACAATGTAGATTGCAGGCTTTTCTTAAGTGTAAAATTCATTGTTTACATTTCAGAAGATATGTGTTATATAGAATTGCGTTATAAAGCTCTTCTACTGTATTAATTTTTTATTATATTAAAAATGAAGGACATATTATAATGGTACTTATTGTCACAAATACTAAATGTGATTTTAATAACAGGATTGTTCTTCAAGTATTTATTATTTTTTCTCTGTGTTAAAAGAAAAAAATAATTAGTCTATATTACAAAAATATTTTTGTTGATATATGTTTGGTTGTAATGTATTAATCAGCAACAAAGCCATGTTTGAATTCATGTGTATTTTCAGTTACTATTCCAGTCGTTCCTATAAATAGAAACAATGTGTTAAAGTTATTACATGCATTTTTATCTAAATATACATAAAAGACACAATTTTCAACCGTAAAAATACAAATAAAAGTTCTAAAGCTCATTTAGATTTTTGATGTGTAAATAAGCCCAGTTCTTGCATCATTATACAAATCATGTTTAATGCGCAATCCTACTTAATATGTGACTTTTGTCCACTCCCTTGAAATGCATCGTAACCGGTTTGTATTAATGTATTTTTTTTTTACTTTGCAAAAATAAACAAATAATGTAATATTTAAATCTTCTCGTAAAGATTTATTTTCCCTTCTTTGGCAATCTACACCACGCAGCACACAAAGTTTAAAAATTTAATTCTTAAGTTTAAAAAAAAATCTGATCTATTTTACCTTATTTTGTTTTGGTTTTTTTGTTACTTTGAAGTACTAATATTTAAATACTCATTTATTTAAATTGTTTCCCCTTTTTTAAATTTCCTTTTCTCCTCAGCACAGTTTAAAACAATTTCATAAAAAAAATTCTGTGCCATTTAATACTGTAGTTGTGTTTTAATACTACAGATTAAACAAGATGTATTCATTATTCAAATCTGATATTTATAAATGATATAACTGAAAATTTTAAATTTTCTTTCATTAATATATAATATATATATTTGTAAATATTGTATATATTTTATCAACTATTTAACTTTCATTTTATGTTAAGAAAAAAATATTGGCAATATTTAGTCCACTTAGAATCAATTTTAAAAGCCACATGTGAACATCACTTAGTGCTTCATTAACTTTATTGTCCTTTTTTATTTTATTGCAGTTTTTTTTTTTTTTTTTTTTTTTTTTTTTTTTTTTTTTTTTTTACTGCAAAGTTTGTACATAGCAGGGTCTATTGACTGAAAAAAGTATTTCAGAAAAATTCTTTAGTTTTTAAAAGTTATAATTAAAAATGCAATGTGGGGTGAAATGGGTATATATGTTTATGCTTAGAGAATTAATAGGGAAAAAAAATCTTTAAAATATTTTATTGCCCAAATAATTGAAACATCAGATCATCTTACTTACGTTGTAAAATTCCTGCATAAATCATTAGTAGGGAACTTCTATACCTTTCCAAACAAATATGACGAGGTAGAAATCAACAGTAAACAACTTGTCAGAAAAGTTAGCCAACCAACACTTAATAATTGGGGCCATTATGTATTTAATGAGAAATAAATTGGCCAATATGATTGTGAATAAATAATTTGATGTAATAAAATATATAACACACTAAAATTTGGGTTATTTCTTGCTTTGAATGCCTTTTAAATTTGTTTACCCAACATTCCATCCCACCCTATAGGGGTGGAGTGTGTAGACCCGTTGCATTGATGTCACGTTGCTGTTAGCGATGACTGATACTATTGTATCTGGTGCACATACGGAATGTCAGAACTCCACATTTGCCGTTAAAAGCACGTGTTATCTTTCTGTTTAATTTAGATCTTCCTTATTTTTATTATTATAGTGCAAATAAGTCTAATAAATCAAATGGAGGGCACCACATTCGCCTTATATTTGGGGCTATATGATGCGATTTCAGACATGTGACGTCATATGCAACCCATCTATAGGAATAGCCATCAGAAAATCTATTTTTAAAGTTAATAAATAACTTTTTGTAAAACAATTACAATGAAATGTAATGTCTATAAATGCAATGTAAATACTAAATCAGTAATTTTTTAATTAGTTCCTTTCCATTTAGAAATGATTTCGAAATCGTCTCAAAAACTTGTAATTTTATACCCATTCCACTCCACCTGAATCTACTATTGAAACCATCATAGAAATGCTTAGTTACCTTTCTATAGATAAAGAGGTGAACTGAGAGTTCACAAAGTCTTTTAAATTACAAAAAACATCATCTTATAGCGTTTATTGTATGATCTCAAAATTATATCTAGATATACTACCAATATGGTGTGTGAAATTTCGCAAACCTCTTCTTTTCTCAGCCAGACTGATTAGGCGCCAGTGATCCCAGGTCACGTGGTCTGACTAGAGAATTAATATTAAAAAACATTTTTTCTTTCTTGTTCCTTTTTTTAGTTGGTTTTGTGAATGTGAATCTTGAACGTAGCAGGTAATAAGCTGCGTATAGGTTTTTTATCGTGGTCTTCTATTAGAAGAAATGATGTTTAATTTTAAAAAAAGGGGAAATTTTTTTCCGAATATTAAATTATGCTATTTTCGTGGCTTCTTTTATAGAAGAACATAATTGGTGAAATTTTAATATGATTAACTTGAATTCCCAGTGTGGAATATTTACATGTTTTTAAAGAAATAGTATCCAAATGTTTTCATTGTAAATACTGTAAATATTTATAAGTGTAAATAGAATTAACAAAGTTTTTAATCATCCTGTGCTTGACTTGGACTTATACTGAACAACACCAGCGCCATTTTCAGTTGTGAAATATGTTTTATTATTTTAATGTGATTTTACATGAATCGTGAAGTTTTAATCTAATAAGCTCTCCCAAATATGATTTAAAACGAATCGTGAAGTCTGTAACTATGCTCTCCCAATAAAAATATCTTGAATTGTGATAACGTGAAATTTCGTGGACTATATGAAGATTATTCTTCATGTTTTGGTGCCGAAACCCGGGAAAAAGGTAAGAAATACCTTTACTATTCTGCATGACTGTTGATTTCTTGAAAATATACATTTTTCATGATCATTTATTTTAAAAATTGAATTTAATTTTAAACATGGATAAGCCTGATAAGCTTAAAAGTAAAAGAGCTACTGTTCGCACGGCAGTTACAAAATTAATCTCAAAATGTGATACATTATTATCTGTTGATATTCATAAAACTGATTGCGATTCTTTAATGGAATCGTTAGAGCTTGTAAATGAAAAGGAAGCTCTATTAAAGGAATTAGATTCCGAAATAGATGAGTTATTTCAGGAAAAAACTGAATATGAAAAAGAACTAAAATCGGTAGAAGAATATTCTGAAAAAATATCCAGTTTGAAATTTAAAATTAAGATGAGGCTTAAAAAATGTAAAATCGAAACTGAACCAAAAGTTGTACTAGAATCAAGTAACGGTTCAAAAATCGAAAGTAAACCAGTTTCGGCAGTGAAGCTTCCTAAACTTAACATAGAAAAATTTTCTGGTGATGCAAGCCAGTTCTTAGAATTTTTTAATTTATTTACTAGTGCGATAGATTCAAACGAATCGTTATCAAAAATTGAAAAATTCCAATACCTGAAATCTTTGTTGTCTGGACCTGCATATAATATTGTAGCTGGTTTTGAACTGACAGATCAAAATTATTCTACTTGTTTAAAATTGTTAGAAGAGAGGTATGGTAAGCGGGAAAATATCATAAACTGTTACATGAATAAAATTCTAAATCTTGAACCAGTGAAATCCACTAACAATGTTATTTCTTTAAGAAAGTTGTATGATAATATCGAAACTTGTATGAGAAATCTTGATACGTTAGGAGTGACATCAGGCTCCTACGGCCATTTATTACTACCCTTATTATTACGATTATTACCCGAAAATTTGATACTAGATTTTCATCGAAAACGTGATCCCGATAAGGACTGTGAAGTCACCGATTTAATAAATTTTATTAAAACGGAACTAAGATGCCGGGAAGCTACTAATTTAGTAAATAATTCCCAAAGCAAGGCTTATGAAAATTCTAAAACTAAATATGAAAATTCTTCAAGTAAATATCAAAATTTTCCGCAAAAGAAAAATATGCCTTCCGCTGCTGCTTTAAATACATCTACAAAACAGTTTTGCATATTTTGCAAGTCTTCTGATCATGTAGGACTAAATTGTTCGAAATTCACTGATGAACAAAAACGATATAAATTAAAGAAAGAAGGTCGCTGTTACAAATGCACAAATAAATCACATTTATCTGTAAACTGTAGAACAAAAATTAACCCTTGTTCCAAATGTGGTAACACTACCCATAGTCCTTTGTTTTGTTTTAAAGAAACAGCAAAAGAAAATCCTGAAAAAGAAATCAAAGGTGCAATTGTATCTATGATGTCGGAACAAAAATATAAACAAAATAAATCTACATTATTGCAGACTTGTACAGTTTCTGTGTCTGCTGGTAAGGAATGCTTGTTGGCTCGTGTTTTATGTGATAGTGGTTCAGAAAAATGCTTCGTGAAGAGATCGCTAGTACAAAAATTAAAATTGAAGCCATTGCAAAGAGAAAATTTATTAGTTTATCCTTTTGGGCGGAGACGCCCTTATGAATCTTGTTATGAAGTAGTTGCTCTAGAATTATCCAGTGTTGTGCAACCTATTAACTCGATAAATATCGAAGCTCTTGTGGTTGATAATATAACTGGAGCTTCTGTGAAAACTCTAGAACCAGAACTTCTAGAGATAATGAGAACAAGAGGCTTTAAGGCTGCTGATACAGGTCTTGAACAGGAAATAAATATTTTGCTAGGGTCTGACTTTTTGTGGAAAATATTAAAGGGAATCGAGGGAAAATTGACAAAAGAATTATACGTTGCAGAAACTATTTTCGGTCATACGGTGCAAGGGCAATAGAGTCTAATAAAAAAGAAGTAGCTTGTTTGCGTGTTTCAGTTGAAAATATAAATACCCAACTGAAAGCATTTTGGGATCTTGAATCAATTGGCATTGCTGAAAGCAATGAAAAGAACATTACCGATCATGAGGTAATAAAAGAATTTAAAGAAAATCTAAAATTCGTAAATGGGCGTTATGAAGCAAAATTATTGTGGAAAGATTCTCGCGAATTACTTAGAAATAATCTTGAAGTAGCAAAGAAGCGGTTTTCTAGTTTAGAAAATAAATTCTTGAAAAACGATTGTTTAATTAAGGAATATAGCTCCATTTTGCTAGAGCAGTTTAATGAGGGTGTAATAGAATTGTGCACCGAGAAAGATTCTAATAATTCCTATTACATGCCAGACAGACCTGTTATCCGTGACGACAAAACTACAAAAATGCGCATAGTCTATGATTCTTCTTCTAAATATGGTGATTCTCTATCATTAAGTGAATGTTTGTGTCATGTCCCTAACTTGAATTCTAATGTTTTAGATGATGAAAACATTCCTGTTTCGAGTTTCGAACCTCCAAATACTTCCTTGAAAATTTTAGGATTGATCTGGAACAATACAGAAGATAAATTAGGACTAGAATTACGACCCTTGTTAGAAAAATTACATAATGATTCTTCTACTAAACGCAATGTTTTGAAAATTGCATCTATGTTCCTTGATTCAGCCGAAATTAATGCCCCTTTTGTTTCTGGTGAACTAGAAAATAATTGGCAAAATTGACTTTCAGAAATCCCGGATCTCGCTCACTTGAAAATTCCCTGGCAGTATTTTAGCAACCTAATCATGGAAAAGGAGAATCTCCAATTGCATATTTTTCCTGATGCTAACCCTAATGTGTATGTTCCTGAATTTCTTTCCTTGCCCGACGATCAGTGCCCTAGCGTTAAAATTGTTGCTACACAATTACCTGATGTTTCTAAAGAGAAGTCTCGAAAATCAGCAACCATTTCTTGTGTTGTTCAAACAAATAAAGCTGATGAAATACCTATTTTTAATCTTGAAAAATATAGCTCCCTAAAGAAATTGTATCGGGTAACTGCTTGGCTATTTAGATTTATTTCTAATATAAAATTAAAGATAGAGAAAAGAGATTTTTCAGAATTATCAGCTGAGAAAATTTTACATGTTGTTGAAAATTTTTGGTTTAAGCTAATGCAGGAAGAAAGTTTCCCTGAAGTTGTAAAATACTTGAAATGTAGCAAGAGTATCCCTAAAGAATTGAATCTTCTACGGTTAATTCCTATGTTGTCAGATGAAGGTTTGCTATTCGTACGAGGACTGTTACAAAAGTCTGATTCCTCATTTTATGAAAAACATCCCTTTGTGATTCCTGCAAAACATAATTTGGCTGAATTAATCGTGAAAGATGCACATGAAAAAGTTTTTCATTCAGGAGTGCCCAGTACATTAGTATCAACTCGTGAAAAAATTTGGATTTTAAGATCCAGACAATGCATAAAATCAGTCCTAAACAAATGTGCAATCTCCAAGAATTTTAGTGTTCGCCCTGGTCAACTAGTTATGGCAACTCTAAAGCATATCTTGTGTTTACCTGCAACCAAGGAATCTTTAGTGAAACGCTTCCGTTTGCGCGAGACTCTTCTGAATCATTTTTGGAAGCGCTTGAAAAATGATTATCTTCTCAACTTACAATCTGCTCACTACACGGACCAGAATAAAACTTCTGACTTTGAAATATATGATGTGATTTTTATGCATATGAACATGTATCAAGAACTTTCTGGAAGTTAGGTATTTGTGGACAGAGATTTAAAAAAAATGAGGTCTTATGAACTGAAGGCAGATAATTCCATCATTAAAAGACCTATTGATTCTTGTGTATAATTTAGAAGTGAAAAAACTCTGAACTTTTTTATTAATAGAACTGAAAAAAAAAAACAACTCTGATATTATTAGAGACTCAAAAACTCTCATTTGACATTTGACTTAAAAAAAAAAAAAAAATGAACTCTTTTGTTTATTGACTTAAAAAAAAAAAAAAAAAAAAAAAAATTCCACTTAAAAAAAAAAGTTTCTTGTTTGATAATATTTCTAATTTTTAGTTTATTTTTTTTTATTGAATATTCTAGAAAAAGTTGTATAGATTTAAATTGTTCTTTCTATTTTTAGTAGCAGAAACTTGTTCTCAAATCTTTTAAATTGTTTAATTATTTTATTGAAGTCCAGTATGTAAGTATATATTTTGATTTGTATTGTATTTATGTATAGTGTAACTGATAATTTTTTAGAATAATTTTATTTCTACTTTAATTATTTTGAATCCCCATTTTGATGAACCCTTGTTCATCGGGGGGGGAGTTTGTGAAATTTCGCAAACCTCTTCTTTTCTCAGCCAGACTGATTAGGCGCCAGTGATCCCAGGTCACGTGGTCTGACTAGAGAATTAATATTAAAAAACATTTTTTCTTTCTTGTTCCTTTTTTTAGTTGGTTTTGTGAATGTGAATCTTGAACGTAGCAGGTAATAAGCTGCGTATAGGTTTTTTTTATCGTGGTCTTCTATTAGAAGAAATGATGTTTAATTTAAAAAAAAGGGGAAATTTTTTTCCGAATATTAAATTATGCTATTTTCGTGGCTTCTTTTATAGAAGAACATAATTGGTGAAATTTTAATATGATTAACTTGAATTCCCAGTGTGGAATATTTACATGTTTTTAAAGAAATAGTATCCAAATGTTTTCATTGTAAATACTGTAAATATTTATAAGTGTAAATAGAATTAACAAAGTTTTTAATCATCCTGTGCTTGACTTGGACTTATACTGAACAACACCAGCGCCATTTTCAGTTGTGAAATATGTTTTATTATTTTAATGTGATTTTACATGAATCGTGAAGTTTTAATCTAATAAGCTCTCCCAAATATGATTTAAAACGAATCGTGAAGTCTATAACTATGCTCTCCCAATAAAAATATCTTGAATTGTGATAACGTGAAATTTCGTGGACTATATGAAGATTATTCTTCATGGTGTCTGTTTTAAACAAATTACAGGATTAAGTAATTTCTACAAAATTTTATGTGAATGAACTGATAATTCATATGAAATCAAATTTTATGACTAACTGAAAAACTCTATTTTTAACTCAGTCATATTGATTGGTAAAGATATAATACGAATTAATTTTTTCCAAATGAGCAAAAAAGTAATGGTCTATCTAGATACCCATCGATAAATGGAGTTTTCCACATGGCAGAACAGATGCCAATAAGGTTATCTCAGCGAAATATGCAAGCTGGTTTTCCGGTAGCCCAATCGGTAGTGCATTGGCAATCTCAGTCGCAGGTTCTGGGTTCAAATACTATCTTGGACTTTTTCTGACTCAGTTAGAAAAATTCATTCCGTATGATAACTGAAAATGCCACGTCTTACTTGCAATTGTTACGGTGCTACTTATAACTAATATTAAATTATAACTAACAAAAATTAATTAAAGAAATTTTAATCATATTGAAAATTAAATAATGTGATTAGGAAATTGTTTATAACGAAAGAATTATATGACAATTCATTTCCATGTTTCATTCAGTTTCATTAAAAATGATTTTAACTATGTACAATTTAATTAAATTGCAAATTATAAAGTTAATATTATAAGTAGGCAAAAAATTTAATAATTATTGAAGCTGATAATGTATAGTTACCAAAAAGGGGGGGGGGGATATCCCTACTAACTTTGGTACAAATCATCATCTAAAATGTGACTGGTTCCAGTTGGTTTGGTAATAATGTCTAGTAATTAATGCTATGCTAACATTTTTCTTAGGAGTCCTTTACATATACAAATTAGGTGAAATTTCAGAGTCCCTAGCTACAGGACACACTTTTTTAAAATTCACCAGACTTGGTGCACTTTTGTGTCATGTCTCCTAGAGTTCCAACTTTCTAGTAGACAAGAAGCAAAAGCATACACAATCAAGATGGCAGCTGCAAATAATACAATTCACAAATATAGGTTTGTAAAGACATAAATGACTATTTAAATTAAGGCTGCTCGTCACTCAGTTTCCGAATTCCCCTCGGTAATGTTAAGTCTATGGGTGTTTGATGCATTCTTATATTTAAAATATCTCTGCATGATATTAATATTTTTTCTGTTTTCTGTGCGCTTTTCTTAACGGATGTCTCTTTTTACTTTAGATGTCAAAATAATTCTAAAATACATGCTTAATATAATATTTTATGTGATAATAGCGGGCCAACTGGAAGAAAAATTTTAACACTTCATATAAAATTAAGCATAGATTTTAGAAATATTTTGAGAACTAAGGAAAAAAGAGACATCCTTTAAGAAGACTACACACAAAAAAAAGTTATAAATATTAATTTCTCGAGGAGATATTTTAAATACACTGGCCTCCAAAAGTTTAGGTACAGGGAATGAATGAAATAATTTTTAACTGCGCATGCGTGGAAGATTTCAAAATTTTTATTTCATAATTTGGTAGTCAGCTATTTAGGGCAACTTATCTAAAATGTCCAGTCAAATAGCGAGAAATTTCACAAAGATAGGGGCGATATAGTGAGTTGCACTCTAAAAATAGCTTTATTATAAGGGTTATTCCATAACTTTTCAACCAACTCACTATATCTTTCTAAGTTTTCACAATATTTGACTGGACATTTTACAGAAGTTACCCAAAATAGCTGGCTACCAAATTATGAAATAAAAATTTTGAAATCTTACACACATGCACAGTTAAAAATTATTTCATACAAGTGCGCATATCTCATCAAATATTCAATATATTCATGTTTTAATTGCAGTATACTGTTGCTACTATTCTTTGTCAGGTTTTTGGAGGGTTGTGTTAAATTTGGTTGAAAACTCTGTATGCTATAAACAAAAAACTTTTGAATTTTTCACAAAAACGTTGGCATCTTCACGAATATGAGTGCTATGCTTACACAAATGCATACAAACGTTGAACAGGACCCAAATAATCATTTACCACAGTGACAAACCACTTCCAGCCTTTTCTGTTACATAGGCGATCGCAAATATTATTTTATTATTAAATTTATTATTAGCCCCCTAATTGTACCCCCGAGAAATCTTCACCGAGAAATATGAAATCAAACAAGTTCTTTACATCCCAGAAGTTCAAGAACAATTCGCCAATAATGTTGGTAGATATTTAACAAACCGTGTACAATCGAAAGCATCCAGTCCTGTACCTTAACTTTTGGAGGCCAGTGTATAAGAATGTATCAAATGCCCATAGACTTAACATTACTGCAGGGTGCAACCCCCCAGGGGGTCTTGAGAAAATAAGTCACAAAGTTTAAGCTACAGTTTATAATTGGATAAATTTCCTTCTATGGTAAGCAGCTCAGTAGCATTTTTGGCAGCATGCAGGATTTGAGATTTTTCGACCTGAATTCAAATCCGGCTCGGACTTGTTTTTCGAAACCAAAATTCTTATTAATAATTTTCGAACTGCAATTGAAAAAAAATGTATAGTAATTGAAATTTACGAAAAATATGAATTAAATGTATGTTTCGTAGCATATAAGTGCTTTTTTAAAACTATGAAATTTTGCATGTTTAAATATATAATGAAAAGTTAAAAAAAAAAAAAAAATCTTTTTGCTTCCTCATTCAAATATTTCATGGTTTATTAAAAATATGCTTTTATATTTTTAATATGATTTTTTAAAGTCTGGGATTCTAGATTATTAGAAAAAGCGTCTATGTAGTAATTTCTTTCGGAAATATATATATATTTTTCTTGTTTAATATTTTTTATATAATGGAGTTATAAATACAATTTTAACTGTGAATCTTTGCATGTTTATGTATTTAAGGAAAATAAAGATAAAATAAATAAATAATACTAATAACAAACTAAAAATATTCAATGGGGACTTTTTAAGACCATAAAATTAAGCTAATTTTTAATTTATTTACTGTTATTTACATAAATAAGCTAATACCTTTCGCAAGGAAATAAATGTATCGTTTTTTACCAACTAGTTTAACTTTTGAATGTTTGAAATCTTGGATTCTTATGTTTATAGTTATAATAACTGGCTATGTGCTTAAAAATAAGTTCTAAAAAGATATTGAATTGCTGAAAATAGTTATTACATGGGTAATAATTACAAAACCAAAAATCCGAAAAAAAAAAAAAAAAATTCATATTAAGAATTTTAAAAAGTGTATTAAAAAATCATCAAATATTCAATATGCATTCATATAGAAAGGAAATTAAAATAATATAATTATTCATGCATTTATATCAGGTGTTTTAATTTATTTCTCTATAAAAAATAGTAGCTTATTTATTGAAATAACTGTAAATAATTTTAAATAACAACAAAAAATTTCTGGTCTATAGACATATAAATATATATATATATTTTACTTTTCATTATATATTTAAACATGCAAAATTATTAAGGGAAATCGAGGGTTACCAACATTCAGCTGAAGCTAGAGATGGACGGAGGCCCATACTTGGTGAAATGAAGGTGAACTTTCAAAGAGGCTGGCAGAATAAAGACAATTTCTTTAATGTTCCAGGCCGTGTCGATATAATAAATAAATAGGCTGGTTTGGCTCAACAAAGCAATTAAATACTCCATCCGGGCCAATAAAAAAGTTAAGTGGGCTGATTGGCTCGATATAAAAATTGAAACTAAAGCCTATAAAATATGAAATATTTTAAATATATGTGGTTTTTGCAAGAATATGCATGAATGTGCTGCACGAACCGCTGTTAGTTTGATAGCATCAGTACAGAAATATATATATTTTTGAAAATATACTTTTTATTACACGCAGCTTCAAAGTTATGATGTTTTTAACAGGTTTGTCGAAAAAACAGGTTTTTTTGGTTTAAAACAAGGTGTTAAAAAAAAAATTCTATCATTTCCTATTACATAGAGATGAATATTTGTTGATAAAAATAAACATTGTTGGATATTATATTAGTAACATAACTTCATTTGAAAATATTCAATTTACATAATTATATTCAGTTATGTAAAAAATTCAAATCATTTTTAATTTAAACATTATTAGTAACAGCAATGTCTTATGTTGAAAGAATAAACTGCTCTGCATAGTGGAACATAGGTAGTACCATGAAAATCTTATCAAGAACATTTTGGTTAATAATAATAAATAAATATTTGATGGAGTTACATGAATATAATGCTATTTTCCATGTCTATTCAAAATGAGTTCTTTGAAATACAGTGGATCCTGGTTAAGACGTATTTTAAGGGAGTGGACAAAAGATGCACATTAAACGTGATTTGTTTAATGTTGCAGGAACTAGAATAGGGCTTTCATTTATATGTTTATGGTCAAAAATTGCAGCTTTTACATATTATTTAGATTAAAATTCAATTGTACTCCACTTTAAAAAAATTGTTTTTATAGGACAGACTTGAATAGTAACAGGAAAATAAACATCGATTCCAACATGGCTTTATTGTTGCTTAATACATTGCAACCAACAATAAAATAATAAAAATAATTTTCCTACTAAACTAATTTTTTTAACAAAAAGAAAAAAAATTAAATCTTTGCAGCACAATACTGTTTTTTAAATCATTTAGTACTTGTAATAAGTATAAGTAAAGTCCATTATAATCTGACATATTTTTTATATAAGAAAAATAACTATCCTTATTAATTTTTGTGTAAAAAATATTTTTCGCATAATAAAAATTAAAGAAAACATAAAAGAATTATTCAAACACAGTTTCATTTTTTTAAACCTATAATATGCATTATAAAACATAGTAGTGATATAACTGACATTAAAAACCTCACTAACAACAAGTACATATCTAATCATAATAATTTTTATAATAAAAGTAACCTGAATCCACCTACAAATCTCTACTACAGTAAAAACCGACAGAAAGTCACAGACAAAGAATGTTAGGAGGCGGTATCAAAGAATAATAGGAAGTTTTTCTAATTTATCAGGTTTTTGTTTTATACAAATATTTACCTATTTACGATTAGTAATTTTTGCCTTAAATAATCTGTTATTAAATAAAGTAAATACTATTCGGAAACAGTTTTTTTTTTCTGAATAAGAGAAACCTGCTAAATTGGAAACACTCGAAGAGAGAACAAATTTTCATTTTTATCAATGAAGTCCCCTTTTAAACACAATTTTTCCCTCAAAGGACCAAAAAATTATTGTGTAAAATAGTACCTCCAAATAGTTAACTTTTTGATATATATAAGTATCAGTATCTGTGGTTGTGAAAGAATCTTTTTTATTTGAATACGATTTATAAGTTGAATATTTGAATACTTTATTTGAATATGAAAAATATCCACCGTGTACAATATAAACATAATGAATTACATGTATAATAGAAAACAGAAAATCATCATACACAATCAATTAATTTTATCTGTGCACACACAAATATATATTGAAAAAAAATGTTACTCTAAATTTTACGACGACAATATAAATTCCAAATAACATCAAAATTCTTAGTAAGACAATAATGAAAAGGAATGGATATACCAATTTACATAACTTGTTTATTCACTTCTTGCACATTAATTTTTCAAATGATACTATATAAAGTTAAGACTGTTCTTAACTGCTCTGCCCAACAAGCGCAAAACGTTTTGACACATTTACAAATTCATTTTTTAACGGAAAGGTGTAAAATTAGAAAGCCTGGCCATGGGAGCGATTTGGAATTTAACTGTTTTTTCCATTTTTTGATCAATCAATTACCTATTGAGTTATAAGTATTTTTGATAACGTGACAAACACGTTTTTCGCCCGCTCTCGAGTGCTTATTCTCCGTTCATGTGGAAACTTGGTTCAAAACGTCCACTTTGACATTATTTTCTGAAAGATCTACTGCGTTTGCAAAAAAATGGAAGAAACAGCTCGATGACATAGTTTCTGAACAACAACACCAGCTAGTTTCATGCATTTCCGAACAAAAATAAATTAAAACTTATGTAAGAAAGTTGCCCTTTGGGATTGAGAACACCTTCAAATAACCTTCTACTTTCAGTGAGTGGCATTATTAATATGATTTTGCATATATTAACTTGCATATTTAATGATAGAAGTAGCATTTAATTCTCTTACTGATTATATTTTTGAAATTAATGTTTTCATGTTAACCAGGCTGGATTCAGCTCTCCATTTAGAGGGATGGGGGGTGTCTTTTTTTAGGAGTGTGTGGGAAGCGGACATTTCTTCCTGAGAAATTTTTATATACTATATCAAATTGATCCATAAAATAGATGTTTTTTGACACATTTACAGGTATATTCATGCATCAATGAAACTACCACGTTCCATTTAGATGCCAAGAAACTGAACAGAGTTTCTAATTTTCTTATAAAGGCATGTTTCAGAAAATGTTATTAAAATCGGCATTTTAAGCCGATTTTCTGTACTCGATAGTCACGAAAAGATCCTAATCAGGGAGCATTTACTTATAACTGAAAATGTATAACACATATAAGAAAATAAAAGAACTGATTTTCTGGCACTTGAAAAAAAAAATGCCAGCAAATTTGGTACATTTTCATTTAAATGCCTCAGTCACTATCAGTAATATTTCTGTTGTTGAGCAGGTTTTTTCTTTTTATATATACATTAGAAACGTATTGTTGTATTGAAACTTTCTTTGTTCAGAAGGTCATGAGATACACTGGCCATTAAAAAAAGTATTAGAATGAATCTATCGTTAAATTTTAATTATTTGACTTTATAGGGGAGAGGGGTCACATCTGAACATGGGGCACATGTGAACAGTACATATTTCACTCAGTTAATTTGAAATAAAAAAAATACAAAAAATTACCAATACATAGTAGTACTAGTACCATCTTTTGGTTGAATTTTCAGAACAATAAGCCATTTTGATTTCTGGTAGTTGTAATTTGTTTGTTTTAGAAGGTATGAAGTAAAAAATACTTCTAAGTTGTTGAAGTAAAAATTCATTCAAGACATTTTTTAAAGTAGAATATCAGCATTGCATTCTATAGTGGCATTAATAAGGTAAATCTACAAAAAGTTTTGGTTCCTTATTTCAATTAAAAATATCTTTTTTTATAAATTAGGCTGAAGTTGGTAGATGGGGCACTTGTGAACAGAACATTTGGGGGTAGATGTGAACAGTTCACAACTGTATTTTTTAAGTCTGTGAATGCATTTTTTTTTTTTTTTTTACTTTAAAATGTAATTACCCTTGTCAAACATTGAGATATAAATGCAATGTTTTTAGGATTGCTTCACAGTTTTAATTTACTGGAAGTTAGATAATTAAAAGTGACTCAAAAGGAGTAGGTATATTAGTATACAAATTTATGAATAATTTCTTGTATCGATGTTGAAACATTTATTGATTTATTCACACAACTAGAAAGAGGGCATCTACTTAGTTTAATTAGTTTTTATTAACAAAAAATATTTTTGTCTTATTTATGCATTTATTCACATGTGCCCCATGTATGTTCACAACTACCCCTCCACCGGGGCACATGTGAACAAATTTAGACAATTTTTAGAATGATGATATAAGTTAGAAATTCTTGATAAATGCATCCAAAAGTTTCACCAAAATAACAAACAAATTGTAAATATTCATATAAATCAATTTTTGGTTCAATAGCTCATAACAGTTTTGAGAAATAGTCAAAAATGTAAAAGTTGTTCACATGTGCCCCCCTTTTCCCTATATAAATTTTCATTTTTTTTCCATTGAAAATAAATCATTTCAGAGAATAAGACTGGTTTGTTGCAAATATTTCTACTATTCATTAATTGATTTTTTTTTTATTAATCATTCTTATTTTTATTCTTGGCATTAAATACACATAAGGTATTTCTGGTTTGCAGGTGAGTAATAACGTAAGAAGAAAATCTTATATATGATGCCATGTTGGAACAATTATTAAAAAAATTGTACATATACACAGGGAATCATTTTTGTATGCATAAACAGTAATAATCTGGCATAAAACATAAAATGTAAACACTTATTTAAAAATTTCTATATAAAAAATAAAGAGTTTAGAGTTGTTATTAAAAAAAGAAAAATCTATTGACTTTTCAACAGAATAAGGTTTGTGAATTTTTGTCGTACTGTAGGGACCTGGCTTTTGATTGATTTTGATTTGCATGCATGATGTATTCTTACTTTAAAATATTTTTGCAGCCGCATCTTCACAAGTTTCAACCAATAAGAATCATCAGGGACATCTGTGCTGACAAACAAGAGATCAAAGTTTTAAAAATGCTGACACTATATACCACATATAAACTTTCTTTAAGAAATCTTTGATAAAGACTTTTTCCATGTTTTGACTCATTCATTACGAAAAATGTTTCTAAAACCATTTCTGCAATTTTTAGAAGTGTTTTGATATCTTGGTGGGGATTCTTTAGACCACCTCTATCTTTAATTGAAATTAAACTTTGTGGATTGCTATTCTGATCATCAATCAATAGTACAGCTTTGAAATCATTATATTTGGCCTGCTTTATCACTGCCTTTACAACATTTCGAGAAATGTATTCAACAACATCTGAAGAAAACTTAGTATGTGGAACATACTGGCTTACATAACCACGAATTTAATACACAGTTAAAATCAGTGCCTGATTTACAGCAGGGCATTCGGGGCACGGGCCCAGGGCCCCTGATTTTTAGGGGCCTCCAAATGCTGCTGAAAGTTTTTCATTTATTGTCCAAAATCTGATGTAGTTTTAATATCTAATTGAAGTTTACATTTAATTCTACATTCTACTGTGTTCGTATTGTATTTTTATAACACCATATATTTTGTTTGAAACATCTGTATTTAATTACTTTGTGAATATTTTCTTCCATCTTTTATCACTTTGAAAATATTTTATATTTTTAATTCTTATTTAATCCTTTTCCTGTTCTTATCAGATTATTTGGGGGGAGGGATGAGCGCAGGTGGTAAGCGACAGAACCCCTTATATTTTAAATAATGGTACCTTGGTATCTGTGGAAAATTTATTATTAGTAGCTGCTTGCATACTTTATCATTCCAGATATTCGTATATAGACTTGCACAGGAAAACATAATCAGCATCACACAATTTATTATAAAACATCTACTCATTTAAATGTCATAATTGTGAAATAATTAATTAAAAGTAAATTAATGATTATGAAATTTAATTTTTTTAATGAGTATTTTAAAGTAATTATTAAAGTCAATAGTGGTTATCTCAGTAAATACCTTTTTCAATATTTATATATGCATTTTTTTTTACTCAATCTTATTGTAATCATTGGTGCAAGGGGGCCCTCCCGTAAGTGTCTGTGCCCAGGGCCCCCACATTTGTAAATCAGTCCCTGGTTAACATTACTTCTAGGCACTGGGTCCAACATTATTGTGCAATTTGCTTCACAATTGCCAAATGCTTGTTTTCTTTCAATTTTTGCCATAGAAGTTTTCCTATATGCAGCCTTAAATTTAAAGGTGAAGGATTATTATTATGACACCCCCTTTACTTCTTATGGTACAAAAAAAAAAAAAAAAAAAGAAATTCTAAATGGCCCTGGCTAAGTTTGTTAGTTAGGAGAAAATTCATTTTTAAAGAAATTTCATCATCTTTTTTCCATACACACTCTTTTGCAATATCTACAACACTTAATACATCAATTATAAATCCCAAGACACCAATTCTTCTGCCCCCACTCAATTATTCTTTTACCTGTAGAATCTTTTAAAGACTGCAAGTACTGAATTATTTTATCTTTAAATTTAACATTTTATCTTTAAGAATAGTTTTTATTTTTAGTCCAGGCAATAGGGAATTTTACCTAGCAAAATTAATGGTAGTACTGGAAATCGGCTTTCTAGATGTTTTTTGGGTCGCTGAATCCAAATTTGTAACTTCCCACCAAAATTTCCCCTGGCAACCTTCCCAAATGTTGGTAAAAAGCCCCCCCCCCCCCCAAAAAAAAAGGTTTTTATTAAAAAAATCATTTTTTTATTGTTTTAGAGAAAAAGTATCTAGAAATTCAGAAAATAGACAAAATTTCCAACAAATTAGATATATGACATTATGACTTAGGACGAAGAGGAAGGGGGGATCTGCCTCGGAACATGCGCACGGTGTTGCGTAAACTAAGTTGCGCAATTCCACTTAACCACTCACACGATTACATTCGCCCTCCCATCTCCCCTTCGAACTTTCTCTATAAGGTTTACTTTAAGATTTTTGGGTCGGTGAATCCGAATTTTCAAATTCCCCCCCCCCCCCAAATAGTTGTTTTTAACCTAAATTTCTTATTGTTTTAGGGGAAAAGCATTACGAAATTCAGAAACTACACAAAATTTGCAACAAATAGGATATATGACATTATGAATTAGGATGAACGGGGAGGGTGAGGCTGTCTCTGAACATGCACTGCGGCTCTATGTGCACTAAATTATGAAGTTCAGGCAATTGGGGATTTTATCTGGTAAAATTAATACTACTTCTGGATTTCAACTCACTATATGTTTTTTGGGTCGCTGAATCCGAATTTGTAACTTCCCACCAAAATTTCACCCGGCATCCCCCCAAAAAATTGATTTTTTGAAAAAATTTGGTTTTTGAGAAAAGCGCGCGGGGAATGTTTCGAGGCAGTCCCCTCTCTCCCCGTTTATCCTACGTCATAATGTTATATATCCTATTTGTTGCAAATTTTGTCTAGTCTATGAATTTCGTAATGCTTTTCCCCTAAAACAATAAGAAATTTAAGTTAAAAACAACTATTTGGGGGGTTTTCGGGGGGGAAAATTTTGGGGTAAGTTAAAAATTCGGATTCAGCGACCCAAAAAACTTAAAGTAAACCTTATAGAGAAAGTTCGGAGGGAAGATGGGACAGCTAATGTAAACGTGTGAGTGGTTAAGTGGAATTGTGCAACTTAGTCCACGCAGCACTGCGGCGCATGTTCCGAGGCAGATCCTCCCTTCCCCTTCACCCTAAGTCATAATGTCATATATCTAATTTGTTGCAAATTTTGTCTACTTTCTAAATTTCTAGCTACTTTTCCCCTAAAACAATAAAAAAATGAAATTTTTTAATAAAAACCTTTTTTGGGGGGCTTTTTACCAAAATTTAGGGGTGTTGCCGGGGGAAATTTTGGTGGGAAGTTACAAATTCGGATTCAGCGACCCAAAAAACATCTAGAAAGCCGATTTCCAGTACTACCATTAATTTTGCTAGGTAGAGTCCCTATACGGTCTCTATTGCCTGGACTATTTGTTTTCTTATAGAAGATTTGCTTCCTTTTCCAAGTGGGTAGGAATATTTAAAGAAATCAAACACTTTATTTATATTTCGAGTGAAATCAATGATGACTTCACAATCTTCAAATTCCTCAATATATCATTGCCATGACAATTCTTAAGAGCATCCAAAACAGGTTGACTGAGAGTTTTGGCAATAATGTTCACTTTCCTTTCTGGTTTTACCATTCAATGCGCCTCTTTGTAATGCAATTTGCCAGCATGAAGTTTCTTTTTCTTGCACATTCTGCAAATCAATAATGTGTTGCCATTTCTTTGCACCAGAATCTGATATAATAGTCTTTTTCTCTACTAACAAATTTCTTGCTAATTTGAGCATATAGGAGGGATCTAATAAAATGTAAACAGGATGATCTACATCAGGGATATTGATAAAAGTTTTGTGTTTTCACTCTGAATATTTGCTTCAAGTTTATTTAGCATGCCAAAAAAAAAGAAGCACAACCATCGCAAGCCGATGCTATGCATTTTGCACCTGCTTCTTTAGAATATATTTTTAGAATATACTGGGACACTAAGTTGGCCTGAAAGGCCATTAAAGAAAAAGTATCCAATAGGAATTTTCCAAGATTCATTTATGGCAGTTGCCATAAATACTAAAGCATATGTTGCAATATCCACAGTCATTATCAATTGACTCATGGCCAAGATCACAATATCCCACTACTTCTTTTCCATCCCAGTCTCTTGTTTTTTCAGGGACACTTCATCCATCAACAGGCAGAAAAATAGTTCTCCCTCTTTTACCATATTTTCAATCCTTTTTATCGCTGATTCTGTGAACTCCCGGACTAAAATCTATTTTTTCCAAATGTATTTTTAGAAATTCAGAGGCGTCGCGATGTGGGGTTATAGGAAGGGGGGGGGGGAGCCTCTCCCCTCAATATATGTGAACTTGGGAAATTTCAGCTTAGAGTTAGGAAATTATAGATTTTCGAAACATTAAAAAAAAAAAATTATTGTTTTGCTGACTACATTTCTGAGTTGTGTAATAGTAAAATAGTTAAATTTTCAAAAGAAATACAAAAAGCAGCTAGACTCAATTTCTCTTTATGTTTCTCTGTGCTACAAAAATGTCATGCATCTACCAGACCTGAATTTCTCTACAGTTGTTCATCAACAGTGTCTCTAATACATATCCTCCAAAACTTTGTTCCTTTCTCAAAAATCGAAAAATATGAGGTTATTTTCATTTCAAGTATGATTATGACTCGTATACAACTGAAGACAAAAACTTTCATTAAATGAACCAATAATTTAAATTTTTATGTTCTTAGTTTCAACATTTTTCTTTGGAAAGATTACTTTTTTGCGTATATAAGTATCATTATCATTAAACAGATATTGAACATATCATTTTAGTTGGAAAATAGAGCAATTTGTTTCACGTTGGGAAAATTTTGTAACTACGTCCCTGTAGAAAGTAAATTTTTTTTTTTAATTATGTGAGGAAAGATCATTACCTACACGATCAAGTCGAAACTCCTTGGTCAGAAATGATAGAAATGAAACTGTTAATCGATTTTTCTAGAAGAGAATTCGATTCAGCCGTTTTAATCGAACATATATTATAGGGTGTGGCGTTATGTTTGTTATTGGATTCACAAATTGTAATATAATTTTCTATTTTTTTCATAAATATTTTAGCTTTTAGTGCACGAAGTTATGTGACGTAAGTATTGTCCCATTTACTCCTATTACAGTCGAAACCCAATAACGCGAAAACTCAGGGGATTTTTTTTTTTTTTTTTTTGTCCATGTTAAAAGTAATTCGCGTTATCCGTACTTTAAAAAAATCACATATTCCATGTAACAAGAATTAATATATATACGTACCTTCAAAATCTACTGGGTTGCTGGTGTGGATTTTGTTTCCTAAGATAGATCTGTCAAGAACATACACCTATAAATGGGATATCTCTCGGTAGAAGTATTTTCAAGGTCACAAGGCCGGTATTTAAAGTTACATCCGAAGAAAGCCACCAAAGCTCCATACAGCCTCGCGGATTGTTCATCATCACCACAATAATCTCTCATTATAATTTGCATACGTAAACAACTTTGTGAAAGCAACTTTAAATAGCGTTACATATATTTCTTTCACCCCTCAATGCAATTCTTTCAATAAAATTTTATCTTTTGAGTGGTTACAACGCGGAATCGCCTGACAATTTTGCAGCCGTGTTTAGTCTGTGGCTATCAAAATTAAAGACATTTCCCTTGCGAGACTAACATTCTTTCAAAAATTTGGAGTTAAGAAAAAATAGAGATCAATACAATTGCATCGAAAAATTGGGAAAACTTGCTTCGTTCGTGCTATGAATAGAAAATATTTGATTTAAGACGTCCCATCCTTTTCAATTCGTAATAAACAATATTTCGCGTTAAGCGTATTCGTGTTAAAATGACTGAAATTACAGTAAATATCTATACAATTTGACGTGACAACTGGGAAACAGTTCATGTTAAAAGTAATTTGCACCAAACATGTTCGTTTAAACGAGGTTTGACTGTATTGTATGTAGTAATAGATATACTGATGTGCTTTGATTTGTTGTTTAGGCTTATTGTATAAAAAACAAATGAAAAGAACATATTTTTCTAAAAGAAAAAAAATCTGACATTCTTAACAGATTTTTTGCTTATGCTTTGATTACAGAGAAACACTTCATTGACAAGATAAAAAGCCATTTGCAGAGCCAGATTATATCAGTTTCAGGCAGGGCCGAAACTAAGGGGGCAGAGGGGGGACGTGCCCCGGGCGCCAGTATGAAGGGACGCCAAATGAAAATTTTGTTTGTAGATTTTTCCCACGTCTATGTTTAGCACGGTATTGTTAAAATCGTCCTGCCTGGTGTATGCCAAAGTATAGAAGAATCTAAAGGTAATATGGCATAAGGATCCTGAACAAAGCGGATTTTTTTTTTTTTCAGTTCCATTTTCAAGATTTTAATGAATCTATATTTGACAAAGCAGATATGTAGTTCACTATTACATATTTATATGATTACATATTTTAAATTTTAAAATAAGTCGGCTATTGGAAAATTAGTAAAATTCTCTTTGTAAATATACTTTGCGAAGGAGGGGGTGAGGGGGGCACCAAAATCCATACTTGCCCAGGGTGCAAAAAAGGATTGTTTCGGCCCTGGGTTCAGGTGTCCTAAGCACAGTACTCTGAGGAAATTATACTAAAAAGCTGCCTTTTCTTAGAAAGTCAGAATTTTTTAATTCATAAAAGAAATCTCTTTCAAGTTAATATCTTCAATCTGTTGAGAAATATTAGAGAAATAACAAGAAATTTTGGTTAATTACTTATTGTCCTTGCAATGATTCACTGCGCTAACAATGGCTCTGTTAATACTAATTATTGTGACCCTATTTTTTTTTAAATTTCTTCTTTGTATCTGTGTAATTAATATTGTAAAGTTGCCATTTTAAAGGCAATAGCTAAATGTTTTTGAGTATAACTTACAAAGTGTTATTGTATATTAAAGATGAAAACAAACACTCGCCACTCAGTGATTAAACTTGAAAAACTGGTGATTAAAAACGTCGAAAGAATTAGACAATTGCAGTATTTTCTGATTTGATCTTTCCCCATTCCTTTTTTCCCTACACCTACATTTCCGATTCCTGAAAACATGAATTTTTAATAAAAAGATGTTAATTTTACAAAAAAAAAAAATTTTCATGTGTGAAAAAAGAAACACTTATATTTCATTCATCTCAATGCTGTTCAAATCTTACTTCATTTTATTATTATACAATATTTTCTTCAAAGAAATAGTTTCACAAACAAAATTCTAAAAGAAAGTACTATTACCGAGTAACGTAGCCAGATTTTATTTATATGTTGTTGTTGTTTTTTTGGGGGGGAGGGGGGGGTGTAAACAACTTCTCATCAAATTTTTTTAAATAAAATAAAAAAAAATCAAATAAATAAATAATAATAATAATAATCCTCTAAAAATTTAATATTAATGTATTTAAAAATTAACTTTAATTAGAATTTGTCAGAAAAAAGGGAATATTTTGCTGATATAAAATGCCCCTCCTCAATCCCCCCTTCTCAACTTTAACTTTGTTTGAGATATGTATTAACTTTGCTTAAAATTTAAAATAGATTGCAGATTAGTATCTCAAATTAATTCAAAACATTATCAATTAGAATATTTTTATTTAGTACATAAATTAATTGTTTACTGTAAACTCATTATATTTTTTTAATTAAATATTCGGTGACATAAATGTACTTTCTGGCTACTAAAGAAATTATTCTCACTTGCCTGTAACTGGTTAGTAAAAAAAAATCAACACACTGGCAAGTGGCTACTAAGAAAAATTCCTTATTTACATTTATACTGTTTGCAATTTTCTTTAACATAGCTTTAGCATCCTCTGATTACTTTAAAAACTACTGAAAAGTATCTTTATACCCAACTACATTCCACCCAGGTCCCTGGCACTTTTGGGCATGGTACAGGTCCCCTTGAAGTTTTTGCACCATAAATTGTTAATAAATTACCCCTTCTTAATCCTATCTTTATTTATAGAACACTTTTTTCATTTAGTTATTTTCCCGTTTTTATATTCCAGTTAATATTCTGGGATATCATAGGGTCCCGTAACGCCTGATCCAGGACCTCTTGAACTTTTTGCGCAGCATGCATTTTTCACCCCCCAATTTTCCCACATTCTCAATTCAAAGTTTTAAAGTTGAGTCTTGGACTCCTCTCCTTGGACCAACACCCTCTTATTTTTACTGAGCCCTTGGGCCATGTTTTAAGGTTTTCCCTCTATTTTTTGCACACTTCTTTAAAATTTTATTCTAATGATTAATTCACACCCTATGCTTAATTTTGACTAATTGAAGATCTAAAGTTTTCAGAACTTAGACCTTTTAACAAGTTTTCATGTTAGGGCCCTGCTCTTAACTATCCCTTGGGCCCTTAGTTATAGCTCCCTTAAAAATGGTCCGATCCACTAACTTTTTCTTTCTAACAATGTCTTAAGTCCTCCTCCTACTACATGAATGGCAAAAAAAATTCTCAGACTTCAGCTATCATCAATTTTGAATATTAATCTCCTTTTGGGGCTTTTGTTGCAGTTTCTTTAAAAATGATCGGATTCTATTACAACTTTCTTTAACATAGTTTTAGCATCCTCCAACTACTTTAAAACTACTAAAAATTTTTCTTATACCCAACTACATTCCAGTTAAGACCTTGGGCTCCTCGGCCCAGTCTCTCCTTATACCTCAGCTACCACTTTTTTCGAAAATTAATCTTCTTATTCAGCATCAATTTACATTTATTAATTACAGCCGTAAATTAAAAATTGCATTACTTTAAAGGTAATTTTAGATAAGGGATTTCATCCGTTTATTAAATATCGTGTTAATGTTGAAAGTAATTCATGAAATTTACAAGAGGAAGGGGCACATTCTTTTCTTGGGTTCTAAGCAGTTTTGTAAAAAATCTGTTTTTTTTTTCTTTTAAACCAGCCCGGGCACGTTTTAGTTAGAACCCAGGTGTTTTGGTTAGAAAACCTGGTTTTTGGGGGGTAAATAAAATGTATTCTTTTCTACAAAGTAACGATATGTAATACATATGTTTACATTTGTATGTTTATATCTTTTATTATGCTTGAAGATACATTGTTTAATAAATATTAGAAACTTTATTTAATTAATTAAATTAGTTATTCTGCTTGAAATTGAGTGTTTCAGATGTTTGCATATACCATCAGAAAGCAACTGTGTTTGAATATTAAGTATGGAAATAGAAAAACAAGACAGCTAGAGGATGTATTAATAAATTTGAAGAAAAATTAATATTTTAGTAAATTATTATTAATCCTTTTAATCTTTAAATAAAAGTCATTAATAAAATTGTATGTAATGTACTAAAATTCACAAATGTAAGTTTGTTGTTGGTTATTTTTTCTTTATTAGAGAGGGTTTTCTTTTTGGTAATCTTGCTATTCTTGTATTAATAAAATTAGGCTGGGATTGCGGTGCCTCACTTAAGATCAACTTCAATACTTACGATATAAATAAAGCATAAACGGTATTGCAATTCCTCGTGATTTTACGACAGCTTGAAAGCTGTCGTAAGTTTAAGCCCAAGTGGAAGTGCACACAATCACTACAAATGTAAGAGCAGCCTCTCATTGGCTGACTGCTAGAGGACTTATGCTGAGGCACTGCATTACAGAGTTGTGATCGATTTCAGGAAATGGGAAGAAAAAAAATGGCCATAATTTTTTTTGTCAAAAAAAATTATAGCCATTTTTTTTCTTCCCATTCAGACCAGAAAATCACAGTTCTAACTTTTTACAGCTGCTCCTTCATCTTCACCTAACACTTCATTTATGATGGCTGTTTCATAATAATAGAAGCCATCAGTCCATCAGAAGAAAATAACTCAGTGAAAGCGGAAACTCAGTTAAGCAGGACTCTGATAATTGGGACTCTAACTGTATATTTCATTTTAAAAATGATCTTTAGAATATTTTGTTGGTGTTCAGAGGAGAGTCATGACCCCCCGTGACCTTCCCCTTGGATCCGCCATTGTAGATTACGTAATTCAATATTACATATTTTAAATTTTAAAATAAGTTGGCTATTAGAAAATTAGTAAAATTCTCCTTGTAAATATACTTTGCGGAAGAGGGGGGGTGGGGGGCACAATAATCCATGCTTGCCCCGGATTCAAAAAAGGTTAGTTTCAGCCCTGGTTTATATGTAAAGAAGCATTTCACTGTTGTATTTTTTTCGTTCAAAAAGTACTTAATATTACAAAATGTTGTTTTATTTGATAAAAACACATTTCCCCCCCAAAACCTGGGTTTTTTAATCTAAAAAACCCAGCCCAGTGGGGAAAAAGAATATCTATCTGTGTAGCAAATCTGACAACCTTGGTTTGAAGGGCCCAATTTCAGCGGGATTCGGTTCATTCAATTTAGGTTATAGTTCAGCTACCTTCTGTATTACGAAATTTTATCTTAGGCTTCAGTTACCAACATTTTCTAACATTAATGGTGCATTCTTTTCTCGGATTCTATGGGCTTGATCTTGATTAGGAGAGACTTGGGAGAGTTGATCCCTAGGGAGACTTGATCCCTAGGTCTAAAACCAGAGAAAAAATGCAATAAAATTTTTGAAACTGGAAACGTTAATAAAGTGATTCCTTATCAATAGGTCTAGCAACATAATTCCATTCAGTCAATTTTATTTTTGTTGTAAGAAAGGAATCTCTGTTTTCTTACAATTAAACTTCTTTTTGAGTAGGTAGTTTGAGTCAAAAGGTCCCTTTTCAAAAAGGGACCAAGTCTCCTCTACTAAGAGGTTTGGCTCACTCAACTTGATTTTTCAATTGTTTCTGCCACGTACAGAGCACTTCGGGTACATGCTGCCTTAGTTAGGGGGACTCAGGTTTCAGGTTTGTTCGGAAATAAGTTTGTTGGGAACACACTGGATGCTGCTGAAAGCAATGGGGCCTCCGAAATTAGGTTCATTTGAAAGAATTTCAAAAGATATAAAATCATACAAACTTGAGTTTTGTTTAAGGTTATTGTAATGAACGCCGGGCATGTCTGATAGTCTAAAATATAATTATGTTATTTAATAGTCTTAATCACTTTTGAGTGGTTAAAAGCAATTTTGAATAGCAATGGGGCCTCTGAAATTAGGTTCATTTAAAAGAATTTCAAAAGATATAAAATCATACAAACTTGAGTTTTGTTTAAGGTAATTGTAATGAACGCCGGGCATGTCTGGTAGTCTAAAATATAATTATGTTATTTAATAGTCTTAATCACTTTTGAGTGGTTAAAAGCAATTTTGAATAGTTTTAGACGGTAAACCAATTTTGACCAGTATTAAACAGTTAAAACCAGTTTTGACGGGTCAAAATTGCAACCCTGGCTCACAGACTGTAAGATAATAAAAAAAAATTAATAAAGATAATGCATGCTCTGATTTTTTAGACATTCGAGAATGTACAAAACTTAATAAAATGTTTAAAATTTTTAAAATATTTTTGTCTTGAATAAAAATTTCTTTGTTAAAATCTTTTTTTTCTACAAATATATAAGATGTTGTATGTATTTTTTTGTATGTGCAAGTACATAGATTATAAATTTATGAAAACATCTTAATAAAATTCATAGCAAGACATAAACTGAAGCTTCTATTGAAATATTAATAAAAATTAAATATAATATCAGGTTTTCAACTCAATTTAGAAAAAGTTTTTCCTTGAAAAAAAAAAAAAAAACTGATTAAAAGTTTTTTAAATATATAGAATGATTTATTACATCTGGATGTGAATTGAGATAAAAAGTGAATTTCTTTATAATATTTAAATTATATTTTAAAAATCTAAACGTGTGTTTTTTGACTGTGTAATAATATTTGTATGACATAAAATAGCTTTGAATTAATATATCATGACTCAAATTTGTTTTCATTTTAAAAAATAGCAGTAAAAGAATTTCTTTCAAATGTAATTCTTTGATTATGCTGTTGTTTTAAATTACTCTTACATCTTTGACACTAATATACAAGTTTTGTATTGATATTTTTCCATTTATTACAGGTATATTACAATCTTCTTATGTGTGTTTGAGATGAAAACTTCATTGTTGACTGCACATAAATAGACTAAAGTTCAAAAGAGAAGAAAAACGTATCATAGGCAAAATTAATCAAATTGCTTTTCATCCAAAGAGATGAGAAATAGACATTATTTATCTTCTAGTTTTTTTTATTTATTTTAGAAAATTGAATCACATTAATAAAAATCTGAAGGTATTTATTTATAATAACCCTATAATATATAATTTGTAGATACTCTTAACAAAAATGCATCTTCACTACTTGAAAAATTTGAAAGCATGACCTCAGAACGATATCTTAGTATATGTAAAAGATGTTTGTGACTTCAAAGAATAACATTTTGCATGCATATATACGGTCATTTCATTTTTTCTGAAGAGAAGTTTATAGAAACATATTTCCTTTCTTTCGAAAGTACTACAGTTTGTTTTTTCTTCCAAAATAATGTATGAAAACTTTTTCATAAATATTAAATATATATCAAATAAATTATGTTAATTGTAATATATAATTAATTTAATTAGATAAATATTAATATTATTTAAAATTTAGTTGTATGTAAGGTATCTGTAAAAAAGTTACAAAGTGCATCTTAAATACAAACTTTTCCATGGATATCGGCAATATTTTTGTGTGTGAGGTGTGCAAGAAAGAGTTTCCTTCAAAGAGAAAAAAATTAAGTCATCATATTCTTTGTCATACAAAAGATTATAATTTTGTTTGTGAAATATGCAAGAAAGTATTTTCTGCGAAAAGTTTTTTAAATACCCATTTGCGAACACATACAAAAGAGAAACCTTTTGTGTGTGAGGTGTGCAACAGAGGATTTGCACAGAAGTCTATTTTAAATAATCATTTGCGAACCCATACAAAAGAGAAGTCTTATGTATGTGAGGTGTGCAGCAAAGGATTTTCTCATTCAAATAGTTTAAAATATCATTTGCGAACCCATACAAAAGAGAAGCCTTATGTATGTGAGGTGTGCAACAAAGGATTTTCTCATTTGAATAGTTTAAAATATCATTTGGATAGTACTCATACAAATGAGAAGCCTTTTGTTTGTGAGGTGTGCGACAAAGGATTTTCTTCAAGGGAAACATTAAAACGTCATTTGCGTACACATACAAAAGAGAAGCCTTTTGTTTGCGAGGTGTGCAAGAGGTTATTTTCTCATAGGAGTAATCTTAATAATCACATGCTCTGTCATACAAGGCCTTTTGTTTGTGAAGTTTGCAACAGACAATTTTGTCATAAGAGTTATTTAAATAATCACCTTTGCATGCATGCAAAATAATAGTGTTTTCTTGTGCAGCAAAAAATTTATGTACCAGAAGCAATTCATCATGTCACATTCTTTCATGCAAAATAAATGCACTTTCTTTGTAACTTCCACGGCTACTTTCTTAATGGAAATAAGTTGGAAGCTCTCTTTTTTTTTTCATGAAGAATGCATCCAAGTTTTTTCTCCAGAATCAAATGTACAGTTCCTTTTGCTGGCAAAACAAAATGGTTCTGCATATTAAATGTAAAGCAAAATATTTTTTAACAGTTTTTCTTTCATTTCAAGTAAAATCTTTTCATGTATGATGTATATATATACTATACTTGGTAAAGAATGACTGCTACATTTTATTGTATCAAAGATCATGTGACTTCTCGTAATTTCCCTTAATTGATTTTCTTTCTATTACGTATGGCTTCCAGATGGTTCCCCTTTTTCGAAAAAGGACCCCTTTAGTTCCCTTTTATGCATTTTGTTCCTCTTGGTTCACTTTCTGTGACTTTACTAATGTGAAAAAATCGCCACAAAATGAAAAAACAAAAAAAAAAACGAGCGTTTAAGAGCAAAATGAATGTAAAAATGCGTCAGAAAATAAGCAGTTTGGTTTTGAATACATCCATAATACCATAAGTTTTTCTTCAACCGCTATTTTTGTTTATTTATTTATTTATTTATTTATTTTTTTGCTGTAAAAGATAGTTCTATCGAAAACTTGTCAATATAAAATTTGTGTATAGTATTAAAAAGATGTATAATAAATTTAATAGGATTGGATATGTTGTGAAATGACAAAGCTATGATTTTTTTTTTCCTCAACCCCCCCCCCCCCCCCCTCTGTTTTTGCTTTTTTTTTTTTTTTGGTGATAAGAGTTTGTCCTATCAAAAACTTTTCAAATTAAAATTTGTAGGCAGTGTTAAGAAGATTTATAATAAGTTTATTTAATTAAATTTGATATCTTGAGAATTGATGAAGTTATGAATTTTTTTCTCCCTTGTACCCATTTTAAATTTTTTCAAAAATCTGTGATACATAATTTTTTGGCTCTTTTTCTAGAAGTAATAATAACTTTAAACTGTTTTGATATATATTATAATTAAGAAGTTATGTTGATTTTTTGTTTTCACAAAACTCCTCTCCATTTCCACCGCCTTGGCCTGGTTTTGCCTATTTGCAATCCCCACTGAGATATTAGCATTTTTGGTGAGTTTGAAGACGATTTGTGCATCATTGCGATTTATCGTGTGGAAAAAATTTTGTACTTTCATACCTTTGTATATACACAAACTTTTTAAGTGTTGGTGTTTTGTGTTCCTGGAGTCATATAATTAAAAGTTATGAAGATATTTTTCAAATTCGCACCATGGTAATGTCTGCAAAAGCTAGTATTTTTTATGAAATCTACCTAAAACTGACTTCGAGCTGCATAACTTTAGACATTATTCCTGCCAAATCTCTGAGCATTGTGCACAGTGATCTTTTCAGCACATTGACACAAAAACTTCTATCTTTATTATTATAGATTTAGTTTTGTTTTCAATTTTGATGAAGAAGTATATCCAAACTATTAAAGGAAATCGTAATTACAATTTCTTCTTGCTTTTCTATACTTCTTCACTATATAGTTACCAGAAAAAAGTATTGACATCATGATTTCAATTTTTTGATGGATTTGCATGCTTTACACTGACCTGAATATGATTTGGCAGGTTTCTAAAAATCTCTCTCTGCATGCGATAGAAATTTTGTAATCATTCTATCTCAAAAACTAAAACATGGAATTAAATCAAACACCTCATTTAATTAGACATTAGCATATACAGGTGCTAATTAGGTTTTGGCATATATTGCCCAAAAGGTGATGCTGTTATTCTGCACGTTTCTTAATTTATATGATGATACAATTATCTCACCATCTCTGGGTGAAATTTCATCAAACTTCACATTCACTTAACCTTTAGATATATTGATGCTCATTAAATTTTGGTGTATTTAACCCAACAGGTAATGCTACTGGGACACATTTTAAATGATTTTCGTGATCGCCAGATCTCAACGTGCTTGGTATGGAATTTCACCAAATTTAATATGTAAGATGAATAATAACTGTTGATTCAATATTATTTATGATAAGTTCCCAGGGCGTGTTGCCAAACTATGCTTTTTCCAATGAACATTATAGCTTTTCTCAGCTTCTATTGTGAAAAAAGGAACTAAATTTTATGTTTGAGATTAATAATTTGCAATATTTATGTTAATCTAATTTAAAATTTTAGTACTGAACTAGAGGCTCTATTATTCTGCGTTTATTTTCATTCTTTGATCATTGATACTCTATATAAAATGTTAAGAAATGTACTATACTTCATAATTGTTAATGCGTAATTCTACTAAAAACTGATTGATTAAATATTTTCTTAAATGCATTAATTTTTAGTGTTTTTATTTTATTGCAAATCATTTTTTGCTGTTCTAAATATTAATAGAGCAACATTTTGAATTGAAAGTTCCTTTAAGGAGAATTACTTATGTGAGTGCCGAATATTATAATACTTTCTATATTGTTTAGTAACAAATCTTTATAAAGATAACCCGTTAACCTATTTTCTGATTAAAAAAAAATTTCTTGCACGTTTAGAAAAACTTGCTGCAATATTTTTAAACATGGTTCCTTTTTTAAATATAAATGGCCCCAAAAACTCCACTTTTTAAATAAAAGTGGTCCCCTTTTGAGAGACGAAAATGTGTTGGTAGCTGTGCAACTAATATTTTCCTTGAAAGGTGGGTGTGCATCATTCTATTAATATTATAATTTCTGTTTGTCTGTGAAAACATGTTATGCTACGAGGATTTTTCTTTGGTGACTGAATTATTATGCACATCATTGCAGAAAAGTATTTTGGGTATGATTTATTTTAAACCTTTCAGGGGCAGGAAAAATTCTGTTCATAAAATGATTAACTGACACCAGAATTTATAAAAAAATTTCTTAGAAAATAAAAACTATTTCTTCTAAACTTTCACTGTAAAAGCAAAATTTCATTAAAATATTCTTGGTGTGTTTGTCAGTTTGGAATTAAAATTAGGTGGTCATGCCATCTGACCACTGTCCTTGAAAGCGTTAAACCTAAAATTGCGAAAGTACAATCTGTAAGCCCACACAATCAACTAAACTTACCAAGATTCTTTGATAAAAAATATGCCATGTTTAAGAACAGGACTTAGAAAATTCTTTTTTCTTCTTGTTTTTTCTTTCAGTCTTAAATTAGATGTTCAATCTGTACACTTTGTTAATGTTAATTAAATAAGAAAGTTTCATTACATCCATAAATGCTGTATCTAAGACCACATATTCCGTATTATATTTAAATTTTTCTTCTCATGTTAAGGCTTGATAGATGACATTTCAACTTACACTTTTGTATTCAAATCAGTAACAAAAGGACATTTTATGTATGAGAAATGCTTTATTTATGATTCTTAATATATCTTATCATTCATTTTTAAATAATGCTTTCTTTTCCATGTTTTCAAATATAAATCTTTCTTAGCAATCATAATTTTTGCACTCTTTGAAAGTCTTTACATTTTTCTAAATGGAAGATCATTAATTAGCAATTCTGCTCTATTTTTGTTATTGTTTTTCCTTAGTTATTATTTTGAAGTACTGATAAATAAATAATCAATCATCTAAATTTTTCCACTTAAAATTTCTGTTACTACTTTACTCCCCCTTTCCCTGCCTGTGCACAGTTTAAAATATTTTCATTAATACACATACATTCTGTTGCAGCTATTTTGAAGCAAAAATAAATGAATTGTCACTTAACTTCTACCTTAAAATTGTAGTTTCCTCTTTAGCTTCATCCCCCTCCCCTCACCTAAAGACTGACATTTTTAAATATTTAAAGTTCTTTCATATTTGAATATTTATACAGTCGAACCCAGTTTAGACATTCACAGTTAATACACAGAATTTATTTGGCCCTTTGAACATTGCTTATAAGGCTAATGCAATATTATCATGTTTTAATACAGGAACAGTTATTATGCAATCACGTTTAATGCACAATAGATTTTTGTCTTTTGAAGCTAAAAATCATGCTTATGATGCAGATTTATGGATCAAGACGCAAATTCTTTTCTCTTCTCAAAAGTTGCCAATTTAGCAGACATTTTTATTCAGATAAAAACCACTGTTTCCGAATAGTTATATCTGCAGTCTTTAATAATAGGTTAACTAATGCAAACATTACTAATCAGAAATAGTAGTAGATATATGAATAAAAAGAAAACCCGCTAAATTAGCAATAGTGTAATTCTAACATTCTTTGTCTCTCGCTCTGTGTACTATATTTTTGTTGTAGTAGTGAAAGATAGATGAATTCAGGATGCTCAGATACGTCATAAAAATTATTATGATTACAGATGACTATACCTGTTGTTGGTGAGGTTTTAAATGTTTTTTATATGGTTACTATGTTTTATAATGCATGTTTTAAGCAAAAAAGAAAAAAAATAATAAACTCATGAAGATTTAACAAATACTATTGCGGTTGTATAATTTTTTCTATATTTGTCTACTTTTTGCTATGTTAACAACTTTTTTCACAAAGATTTTTAAATACAGTAGATCTTTATAACGCAAATCCTAAATTGCAGGTTTTTGCAATATTTAGATAATTTCGTACATCATTAAAACTTACCTTGTGAAATTGCCAAATAGGTCTGGAACATATGTATATACAGTAGATCTTTATACAGTAGACTCCCTCAAATCTGCACAGCTTGGGACCAGAGGTTGCGCGGATTTTAGAATTTTGCGGATTTCTGGTCATTGATTTGTTTACATTTTTGAAACATTAATTTGATTGGTAGTTAAGCAAGGGAAATTATAATGAATGCTTACAATAAAGTGAAACATTAAAATAAGTAAAATATTAAAATAATTTATTAGTTTAAAAGTAAGTAATTATTAAAAAAATTATGTAAAATAAAAATATTACGAATGAAATCGATTCAATTCGATTCCAAAAGTCCTATGCTGCCATCTAGTGATAGCAAGGAGAACAGTGTTAATGCTATTATCAGTATATATAGCTTATTCCGCTCACTGTAACTTTTTTCATTGTTATTTAGAGTCCTGAATGATTTTGTTATACTGCTTTGTATGTTTAGAAATAAATTTGTCTATAATTTAAAAAAAAAAATTCCGCGAACAATAATTTTAACATAGCGTTCCATTTCGTGGATTTTTCCATTTTGAACCCTGGAATTTTTGATATAGATATGCTAATTTATATCACAATCAAAAGTAATGTAAATTTATTTAGTAATAAATCAGCTGTAATAGCCGAAAGAGAATGATTAACAAAAAATTTAGTAAAAAAAACATTGCGGTAGTCGCCGATTTCGGCGCCATCTTGAATTTTGTTCCTGCAACTTAACTGTAAATTTCATTGTTTACATCTGAAAAAATACGCGGATTTTAGGCGTTCGCGGATTTTAGGGTCGCGGATTTAAGGGAGTCTACTGTATTGCATTCCTGAGAACCTAAAGTTCTGCAGATAATAAAATTCTGCATAATATACATCCTTTCATATGTTGTGAAATAACCTTATAAACATGATCAAAATACACCTGGACAAAATTTTTACTACTTAATTTAATTTAATGTTAGCAGTTTTTTCATTATAAAAAAAAAATCAGAATTATGGAGATAAACATGAAATAATATTTGAAATTTATGTCCTCTACAGGGTAGCAATATTTCTACAATATAGATGACATGCTTTTCTTTAGTGTAGAATTTATTGTTTACATTTCAGAAGATGAGCATTATAGAGAGAATTGCATTATATAGAATTGCATTATAAAGATCATCTACTGAAGTTATTTCTTATTATAATAAAAATGAAGGACAGATTATAATACTTAGTGTCACAAATACAAAATGTCATTTTAATAACAGGATTGTGCTTCAAGTATTTATTATTTTTTCTCTGTGTTGAGAAAAAAAGGTACTACTTGGTTATCCCGTCAACCAAAAATATATCGCCAAACTATAAGATTAAATGCCAACAATGGTTGATCGTAAATGTCACATTCACTTGACTTTAAGCAAATTACACGTGTTTACGTCATCAAGTGATTTTTATTTGTATTTTTATTAATGTTATACTAATTTATATGTTCTTTCGTTGCTTAAAATAAAAATTATGTTAATTTGTATAATTTGGTGAGTGGTTTGACGATTTATATAATTTGGCGAAATTGGTCGACAGGATAACTAAGTAGTACCAAAAAAAAAAATAGTCTTGCAAGGCAATTATTTTTGTTGTTTTATTTTTGGTTGTAATGTATTAATCAGCAATAAAGCCATGTTTGAATCCATGTGTATTTTCAGTTACTATTCCAGTCAGTCCTATAAATAGAAACAATGTGTTAAAGTTGAATGCAGTTAAATTTTAGTCTAAATATACACAAAAGGTACAATTTTCAACCGTAAACATACAAATGAATGTTCTAAAGCTCATTTAGACTTTTTTATGTGTAAATAAGCCAAGTTCTTGCATCATTATACAAATCACGTTTAATACGCAATCTCATTTAATATGAGACTTTTGTCCACTCCCTTGGAATGAGTCTTAACCAAGCTACACTGCATATTAGGGTGGGCCGAAAAAAAACCCTTTTGTTTTATTTTCGATGGCAGGTAGTGCTGAAAAGTTGCCACTGGTAACACTAAGTTCACACGAAAAATTTGAGATTTTTTGCACAATTCCTTCATTTGCTGCAAATGGCTTGAAGTTTTGCTCAAATGCTGATTTTTGAACTTTTTTAAGATTTTTTAAAAAAAAATGTTAAATTAAATTTATTTTAGCTGAATTTACTTGAAATGTCATGTTTAGTGTGCGAAATGATTAAATAAGCTCTGATTATGTATTATTTAATAGTTAGGTGTATTTTGAATTAGATGATTTTTATAGCCTTTTTGCCTATAAGTGAGTAAAAAATTGTAAGTATTGTTTGATTCATTCGTCGGTTTCTCTCTTTTGTCTTTATTATGTTTCTCGCTCTTCCTTCTGTTTTTCGATGCATCTAGACTCAGATATTTGGATGACGGATGGCACAGCATGATTTGACAGGAATTCTGGAAGTAGAGGAGAATGTGGTTCAGAAACCAATGAAAACACAGTCAGTCATCATGAGGATGAGGCATGAAATATTACATGGGAGAAACTGCGAGATGAGATGTTAATTATTTTTATTCTCTAAAATACAGATATTGCCCGAAGATTCAAATACAGTACCGGACCTCAAATCCGGAATCCTAAAATCCGGACGACCCAAAATCCGGAATGGAAAAAAGAAAACTGAAATTCCGCGATGATCTCGAATAAATATTTCGTAAAAACGTCCATAGATGGCGCTACGTGCGTGCGTAACACAGTGCGAGCCAAACTAGACTCAGCAATTTTATTTTATTGCAATGTTTTTCATTCATTAGTTTTAATCCAAATTTTCTAACAGAATTATCGTAGTTAGTGTGTGCACACATTTTAAATTTATTTTAAAAAGAAACCCTTTTCTTCATTTATATAGAAAATGTAAAAAGAATAAATAAATAACCACAAGAAAGAATTATTTTTAAAAAGGTTCGTAGAATATATTTATAATATTTATATGTAAAAATATTTTACAACGCCCTACCCTCACTTTTAATATGTTCAACAAATTTCATTTTTCGAAAAAATTCTGTTTGTAAGCACCGTACCAAAAAATTCTCTTCTTTAACTCAAAGAGAAAAAAAAAATCTATGCAAAGTTCCTTTCTCCATAACTTTCCACTTCACGCAGTTAAATAAACATGTTGAATAAGCAAAACAAACAGCGGATAGATATGTCGTTTTTCTTTACTTTCTTTTCATCTAGTGGCTTTTTTTTTTTAGAGGTACCCTAGCTTTCTAATAACTTATCATAATTTAATAAAAATTTGTTACACAAGCTAATTCACTATTATTGTAACTTGCTGAAAATTTGAAAGAAATTCGTCAATTAGCCTAATTCGGTTCTCGCAAACAACGATGTATTTTCATTTTCTAAAAAATGTTTTTATGTTCCTAATAATGTGCAGGCTTGTATAAAACCAAAAACTTTCTGCGCACATAAATATTGGGTCAAAAATTTTCTGCAAATTAATTTAATGTTTAATAAAATAACGTGTTATGCTACTTTGATGGTATGAATTTTAAACAGTAGTTTCAAAATAATTACGAAAATATTATAATTAAATATAATAAATAATTTAATTAAATTTAAAATGCATTAATATTAATTACAGAATAATTATGTTGGCTAAAAAATTATAAAGCTAAAAATCCATGATAAGAAGGGGAATTCTTATCAATTATTTTGTCAATGCATTTAGAAACAGCCCAATCCTTAATATTTTGACCTCTTCTTACAAAATGCAATAATGGGCATTGCTTCTGAAACAGTTGAATCACAATTTGTAAGGAGAGGTCCATTCATAGGTATCATCATTAAAGAGACAGATGATTTTTTATTGCGGTACTTTGACGAAATTCTCATTTTTTCCACGATCATTTAGCGAAATTTCCGATTTTCTGCGACATTCGCGGTTTTTTTCGCGATTCTTTGACGAAATTTCCGCTTTTTTTCTCATATCCTTTGACGAAATTTGGATTTTTCGCGATCTTTGACGAAATTCACGCTTTTTTCGTGATCTTTTGACGAAATTCGCGTTTTTTCGCGATCCTTTAACGAAATTAATTTTTTTACGCAGTTCTTTGACGAAATTTTCATTTTTTCGCAATCTTTTGACAAAATTCGTGCTTTTTCCGCTATGCTTTTGCGAAATTTGTTTTTTTTTTTACGTATTTTTGGATGAAATTTGTTTTTTTCGCGATCCTTTGACGATATTCGCGTTTTTTCTGTGGCCTTTTGAGGAAATTCGTGTTTCTTCGCGATTCTTTGACGAAACGCGCGCTGTTTCCGCGACCCTTTTACGAAATTTGTGTTTCTTTCGCGATCCTTTAACGAAATTAGTTTTTTTCCGCGATTCTTTTACGAAATTTGCGTTTTTTTTTTCACGAACCTTTGACAAAATTCGCGCTTTTTCCGCTATGCTTTTACGAAATTCGTTTTTATCCTGCGCTTCCTTGACGTAATTTGCATTTTTTCTGCGATTCTTTGATAAAAGAATATTTTTTTCCCACGATTCTTTAAAGAAATTCGCGTTTTTTTCCGCGGTCCTTTAATGAAATTTGCGTTTTTTCCGCGATGTTTTGACAAAAGTGGGTATTTTTTCTGCAAACGATTGACGGAATTGGTTTATTTTTGGCGACCATTTGTTGAAATCCGCAATATATTTCAGTGATATTTTTTATATCTGAATTTTTGGACTGACGGCCGATTTGTTTTAATTTTCGGGGCCGAATGCCTTAAATTTTCGGAAAATTCGGAACAGAATCACCCCTGTCAAACAATAAATAAATCGTACATAAAATTCGGGAACATTTTTAATTTTTCGGTATTAAAGAACAAAATTTACTTTTTTTCTTCCCCCTAAGAAATTTTCCGCAAATTTCCGAACTTTGCGGAAAATTTTCCGCGCACGGCGTGTGCGCGTGCGTCTATATTATACAACTCTGATAATGTGATGTGCAGGAATAAAAAAAAATTCTTATCCTTATTTTAAATTATTTTTTTTTTAAATTTATGTTTATGTTTGTTTACTTATACCTCATATGGCAATCCGCGATATAGATTCCTAGGCCTAACTCGCGAGCAAGAACGCATTTTCATTTTCTAAAAAATGATTTAATATTTCTAAGAATATGCAGTAATAGTTATTTTTTTTTAAACTTATTTTTATTTTGAATTACTTTTTGTAATTTGTATTTTTGGCTTTATTTACACTAAGCCTAACATGGCAATTCGCGGTATAGATTGCTTCGTGGCATGTAAAATTTTGCCAAGGGCATGTACTGTATCTGTTTATTTATTGTCTTGGTTGAGGACCTAAAATCCGGAAAATTCCGAAATCCGGAACGACCGCGGTCCCGACCAGTCCGGATTTGAGGCCCGGTACTGTAGTGGAAACTTTGAAGCAGGTAGTTCATCTGAATCAGAATTTGAATGAGGGTCTTCAAAAGTAGACACTTTAGTAAGTATATCCCTTTATATATCCCCCCCCCCCCCCAACGTTTGCTGCATTTAGAACTGGTATATCAGAAAGGGAAATTGCGTTAAGAACTTCATCCATGCTTCAAAATGCAGGAATTATGACAGCAGAAGAGATGAATATCGTCATCGCTAAAGACAATGTTAGGTGTCAGAAAAAGAAACTTTGAAACAAGATATAGGAGGAGGAATATCTTGGAAGATGAAAATTTACAACCATATTCTTTGATTGTAGAAAAGATAAAACGATCTTCATTGAAAAAAGGGACAAGCGGCATCCTCGAGAGGAATACGAAGCCCATACCACTAATGGCATGTAAAAATGTACTTGTCCATTTCTACAAGCCTATTCCTGTTTCATGGACATAGGTTAAGTGGTTCTACCATCTAATTTAGATAGTTGATGTCGGTATCGGAGTAGAAGCTCGTTCGTATGACGAATACATAGCAAATGTTCCAGTTCTTTCCTTAATTTTTCCAAAGCAGGCTTTATTATGGCTTGGAAAATTATGTAATGATTTTGCTTTTCTCTGCTCTGACCAGAAGGAGCTGTCAAGGGATCCAAATATTCCGAACCATGTACAGAGAACATGGTGATATTTGATTCATCTTTCTCTCGACGGTGACGCTTGTCCCGTTTTTTTGATGAAGATTGTTTTGTTTTTTCTGCTATTAAAAGATAAGCTTGTAATTTTTATTCCTCCAAGATCTTCCTCTTGCTGTATCTTATTTCTGAGTTTATTTTTCAGTCTCCTTACCTTGGCTTTATCGATGACAAGATTATTATTCCCTGTTGTCACAACTCCTGCATCCTGAAGCACAGATGAAGCTCTTAATGCAATTTACCTATTCCTATACCTTTCCAAATAAAAATGACGAGGTAGAAATCAGCTGTAAACAACTTGTTCGTAAGCTTATCCAAGAAATACTTAATAATTGGGGCCATTGTGTATTTAATGAGAAATAAATCGACCAGTATAATTGTGAATAAATAATTTGATGTAATAAAATATCAAATACACTAAAATTTGAGTTATTTCTTGCTTTGAATGCCTTTTAATCTTGGTTACCCATCATTCCACCCCACCCTATGGGGCTGGAGTGTGTATAGAAACAGCCATCATAAAAGCTTTTTTTAAGGTTAATAAATAATGTTTTGTAAAACAATTATAATAAAGTGTAATGTCCATAAATGCAATTTAAACACTGAATCAGTAAATTTTTATAAATTCCTTTCTGTTTGGGAATGATTCCATAATCGTTTCAAAAACTTGTATTCTTACAGTAGACTCCCTCAAATCCGCACAGCTTGGAACCAGAGGATAAGCGGATTTTAGAATTTTGCAGATTTCTGGTAATTGCTTTGTTTACATTTTTAAACAGTAATTTGAATGCAATATTGCAATTAAAATTATAATGAATACTTACAATATAATAAAATATTAAAATAATTAAGTAAACTAATAAACTACAATGATTAAATTATTAAAAGTAAAGGTCAAGTAAATGATCAATAATATATAATTAAATATGCATAATATAGATATGATACATTTTCATTGAATTATTCAACGAAATCTTCCTCATGAAGGTAACCTATCAATTCATGTCAAAATCATAAAGTAAAAAGGTTTTTAAGTTTAGTCAGTCTTAATAAACTGAAAAAACTTAATTAATACATAAATATATTTGGTAAAAAGATTACGATTACCAGTGATATCAGCAATACCTTGATTTTTTCACAAATAAATTTATACTTCCTTCATGAAAAACCACGAGTTCAGTCATATTATTGAGAATTACATATCATAGCACATATGGAATCATATAAAACGGAAAAATTCTGTAATTTTACCCCTACATCTGAACTGAAAGTTTAATTGTTTACATCTGTGATAATGTGCAGATTTTAGGCATTTGCAGATTTGAGGGAATCTACTGTATATCCATTCCATCTCACCTGACCGTATTATTGAAACCATCATAGAAACTCTGAGTTACCTTTCTATAGATAAAGAAGTGAACTGGGAATCATGTTTAATCACAAAGCTAACAAAAAAATCATCATCTAATAGTGTTTATTGTATGTTCTGAAAATAATATCTAGATATTCTACCACAATGGAGTCGGTTTTAAACAAATTACAGGGTTAAGTAATGTCTGTAAAATTTGATATGATTGAACTGATGATTCATATAAACACAATTTCAGTACTAACTGTAAAACAGTATTTTTAACTCAATCATATTGATTGGTAACGATATAATAAGAAATGGATTTTTCCAAATTGCAAAAAAAAAAATAAATAAATAAAATAAAAAATAGTGTATCTAGGTACGCGTCGATAAATGGAGTTATATTACTGATGATTTATTCTGTTGAGCTGCCTTCATGGCAGACTAGATGCCAATTAAGTTTATATGAGTGAAATATGCATGCTGGTTTTGTGGTAGTGCATGGTAATTTAAGTCAAAGGTTCTGCATTCAAATCCTGTTTTGGCCATTTTTTTACTCAGTTAGAAAAGGTCAATCCGTATGGTAACTGAAAAACAAAACGTCATACTTGTCATTTGTTATGATGATACTTATAACTAATATTAAATTATAACTAACGAAAACTAATTAAAAATTTTTTAATCATATTGAAAATTAGTTAATTTTGCTAAGGCAAAACATGTACTACAGTATTAGATTTTAATAATGCAAACATAAAAACGAAATGTTGTGCATTATATAGAATTTTGCATTGTATGGATCACATTTTACACATTCAATTTACCTTGTAAAAAGGGCCAAACATGTCTGAAACATATAAAAATGCATCTTTATACTGCATTCTTTGTCACCAGAAGTTATCCAGATTTTAAATTTTCGCATTATATAGATCATTCCACTTATTGTTAAATTTCCTTTATAAACATGGTATAAGTAGGCCTCCATGAAATTAAATCATTCATTATAGTACTTACTCATTTTCAAAAAATTTTATTGCGATAATAGCACTTTTTTTAATAAAAAGTTCTGAATTAAGGAGACAAAGTTTAATTAATGTATCAAATTTTGTCCTGTACAAAGTAGCAATTTTTTACAATGTGGCAATTTAGGTACTTCTTAACTACAAAATTCATTGTTTATGTCTGAGAAGTTGTGCATTATGTGCATCATATAGAATTGCGTTATACAGATCTTCTACTGTAATTACAGTATGGAATTGTTTATCTGGAAACCAGTTAACCAGAAAACAAGTTATCCAGAATGATATTTCCAATTGACCAATTTCATAAATTTTAAAGAAAAAAGTGTCATACAGTGTCAGTTTAACATGTACATTGCTTGAAACATTACACCATGCATAGTATAACTTGATGTCAACACCTAGAATTTGAAATAGAAGCATATTTAGTTAGACATGTGATTTTTATGTTGAGGAAAAAGGAAATTTTTGTTTCCAAGATGTTCCCATAAATTGCCTTCTTTCTAATACTAATTAATTTTTTATTTCATTTTGTATCTAATTCTTAACCCTTTGTATCACTGTGTTGCAGATCTGCAACAAACCCAAAACGTCACTGTTATTTCAACAGTAAATTTCAAAAGACGATTTTGTTGATTGTTGTTATTCTATTACACTACTATTAACATAATTATTTCATTAAATCCGCAACAAATGTCGATACTGATTTTTTTTTCTCTCCAAAGTTTGATTTTTTGCTTGACGTGGTTTTTGCTGAATTAAGCTTTGAAATACGGAAGTTAAAAAAGCCTGCAGACGTCTACCAGTATATTGTTTTCAAAGGGCAGTTTAAATTCTTCATTTAAAGACCATTTTCGAGCTAGGAAATTTATAATATGTATAAGATAAACGCGAACTTTTATTTGTTGCAGATCTGCAACAACGCGCCATAACTTCACTTGTAATGGATTTTTTTTAAATATCGAAAGGGATCGAAAATATTTTCTACTGGTTTTTTAAGTTGAATTTCTTTCAGAAGAGCAAAATTATTGAAAAAAGGAAACAATAGTCTTTTATATTATTTAATTGCTATAGGGTAAGTTAGGGATCCCCCCCCCCCTTTTCTGTAAAATTAACACCAAGTCCAAAGCTAGCAAAAAAGGGAAAGGTCTCATAGAAAAAAGAATTCAACAGAAAAAGCATAGAGCGCCTACTCAACATATTCCACCAAAACAAGTGCGCCTAGACGAAATTGGGCACTGGCCATATCGGGCAGAAATAAGAATACATTGTAAATACCCCGATTGTAAAAAAATTAATCAAACTGTTTTGTGAGAAATGTGGTGTGGGAATTTGCTACAACAAAACTAACAATTGTTTCAAAAATTTTCGTGCAAATTAAAATTTTAAATATTTTCAGTTTTTGTGCCATTTGGCAAGATGTTGCAGATATGCAATAAACCCACTTTTCCAAATAAAATTTTATTTTTCTGTTCTGAATTTTTTTTATTATTTTTTCCATGCTTAAAATGATGCATTTTAATATCTGTGTAAGAATTTTTCAAATCGGGGTTGTTGAGTTACAAAGGGTTAATATAAGACTGAGTTATATAATAACTAATTTAAAATTAGAAACAATGCTACAGCCATATTTTACCTACAAATCTGATCAAATGGATCTTTCTTTATTGTACAACCAGTTATCTGGAGTACATCTGATCTGACCCCCATCATTCTGTATAAATGGTTCTGTATTGTATTGAGGCTGATAGTGTATAGTTGCCAAAAAAGAGGGGGGGATAGGATATCCCCTACTAACTTTGCTACAAATCATCATCTAAAATGGGTCTGGTTCTAATTGGTTGGTAATAATGTCTACTAATTTATGCTATGCTGAAATATTTCTTAGGAGTGCTCTACATATAGAAATTGGGTGAAATTTTAGAGTCCCCAGCTACTTAACTCAATTTTTAAAAGTCACCAAACTTGGTGCACTTTTGTGTCATTTCTCCTAGAGTTGCAACTTTCTAGTAGAGAAGAAGCAAAAGCATGCACAATCAAGATGGCAGCTGCAAATAATACACATACACAAATAAGGATTTGTAAAGACATACAAAACTATTAAATTAAGATACATATTTAAAAAATAACTTTTCCCAATGAGCTTTAAAATTACAACAACAGTATATAAATTAAAGGTGCTATTTTTTTTTTACAAATAATTATTTCTTTGTCAGAGAAAGCCTCCTCCCCTTTGAAGCCCCAGCTAAATATTGCTGTCGCTTTTCATTAACGAAATTTGGCTATTTTTCAAAAGCATTTATATTGAATATTTTATTGTGGTTAAAATCCAAAATGAATTGAAATTGTAATCTAAGCTGCATTTATTAATAAAGCTCTTTAAAACACTAGTTGTAATTTATAAGAAAAACTACAAAAATACTACTTTTTACTATAACTTCATGCAAAATATCCAAAAATGAGAATTGATAAACTAAAAGCGCTTACTGTTCAAAATCCTTTTTTTTCCTCCTTCTGTAAACTAGCTTGTTACAGAGCATGCGCATAATGAGTATACCAAGTGAACGTAAGCAGCAAGCCAGATTAAGCGATTGTATGGTGCTGCCATCTATTAGAAAAGTAGCAAACCAAACTAAGAACATGCTAAAAATTTTCGTTTTTTTTTTTTTTTTTTAAGTGAAAAAAAAAAAAAAGTCAGATAATCCGCGGCGGTAGATTATACTCATTGCAAAAAATCCACTTTTTTGGCAGATTATCCGCGAATTATAGGCCGGAAATTACAGTACATATAATTGAACATATATAAGACTTAACATATATAAGAAAATAAAAAACACTGATGTTTTCGAGCTTAAAAAGAGATGCTTGCAAATTTAGTACATTTTCATATAAATGCCCCAATGAGTATCAGTAATATTTCTATTGTTGAGCAGGATTTTTTTTTTTAATATATATACATTAGAAACGTATTATTGTACTGAAACTTTCTTTGTTCAGAGGGGTCACAATCCCCATGACCTCACCCTTGGATCCATTTTTGATTAACAATCTTACAATTTAAAAATTATTAATATTTTTTATTCAGATGGGATTAGGATGTCAACGATTTTAATCAAATGATTTAAATGGGTGATTAAATAATGATTTTAATCAACTGATTTTTTTTTAAAATATTGATTAAAATCATACATTTTCAAAATGTTTAAAATGACATAACAAAGTATTAAAATCCAAGATGAACACAATTTGTAAAGTTTCTATAGATAATTTGCCTTATGAATAAACAAAACAAAACAAAACAAAAAAAAAAAAAAAAAAACAAAAAAAAAAGAGCTTTAAATAATTATTTCTAAGCTTGAACTATTCCCTTAGACTTGTAAAAAATTAAGTACAGTAGGTTTGTAAAAAGCAAGATTTTATCTGGCATAAAAAGCATTTCATTTAAAAGTGATATTTAAATCTGATATAATTTGCAGTGTCATACTTTCCTTTAACTAATCAGATTATTCGTTCTTTTATATAAAATAAGCATAACAAGTATATTAAATTTCTGCAAGTAAAAGACTAAGTAGCCAATATATTATTTTCTCATTCTATTTTTGATATAATAGATTTATGGCAAATTGGGGCTAAAGAAGAATGAAAGAATGACACCTGCTCAACAACTATTATGAAAGAATGTTTAAGAGAAAAAATAACTAATTGGTGTGAAAATGTTAAGCACAGAAAGAGATTTTTCATAGAGGTTGGATAGCTGTCGCTTTTTTTTTTTTTCAAATTAAAAACATATATGTGAAGCCACTAGACTTTTGAAATCGCTGAGACACAGACACTTTTGAAAAACTGGGTCCTTATTGTTAAAATAAGACGGATTTTATGTACTTAAGACAAAATACACCACTTTTATGATCTTCCAAGAGGGAAAGTATGCATCCTAATGGATCCATCACAATTTTTTTTTATGCATCCTTCTCTAATTTTCTGCTTACATGATGCAATATAGCGCATCCCTGTGTGTAAATTTACATTTTGCAATTAACAATAATTTTTTCTAAATACAAGTATACAAAACGAACTGAAAATTATATTTGTTTGTTTTGTTATTTGTGCTGCTAACTAATGAAATTATACTTATTTGCAGTTTTTATTAATTCTGTAATTACTTACTTTCCGTAAAGTAAGGAAGTTTTATTTCAGTTTTAGTCAGCCTTAATAACCAAAAAAAACTTCATTAATACATAAATATATTTGATAAAAATATTATGATTAGCAGTTATAGCAGCAATATCTTGATTTTTTGTAAGAATTAAATTTATACTTTCTTCATGAAAAACTACAATTTCAGTCATATTATCAAGAATTACATATTAAAATACATACGGAATGATATAAAACTAAAAATTTCTGTAATTTTGCCCTTATATCTGAACTGAAATTTTCATTGTTTACATCTGTGATGATGTGCGGATTTAAGGAGTCTACTGTATTTCCTCATGAAATAATGTCCTTTTTTTAACTGAACTAGTGCCTTTTTTGGGAACTAGCACTTTGTCCCTTTTTCTTTCTAGAATGAATACTAAATTATTATTTTGGTAATTAAAGCATAAAAAAATATGTTATTTTCCTAATTAGATAATTGTTTAATAATTATTAATTTTAAGCACTGTCAACAATTTAATATTAAATGCAGTTATTAATAATTTTAATAAAGGCAAATATCAGTAGTTATTTAATATGATTTTACATAATTATTACAAAATATTAATGTATATAACATTATTGTATACTACTAACTAATGAAAAGGAATGTGGTTTTTAAAATTACTGGATTACTAACTATAATTATAATTAATTAAAGCTTAAAACATAGATTATGTTAACAATTAAAGGTTTAATTGTTTTGGAAACTTAAAATTATTAGTAGCTGTTCCATATTATAACGCAGGGAAAAAAATCATAAAAATCTGATTTAAATAAAAAAAATCGGATTTTTTTACATCCTAGACGGGATACACTAACCATTATAAAAAGTATAAAGAAAAAGGTATCAGGATGAATATATCATTAAATCTTAAATACTTGACTTTATATATAAATTTTCATTTCTTTTCCATAGAAAATAAATCACTTCAGAAAATAAAACTGTTTTGTTTCAAACATTTCGATTATTTAATAATGGATTTTTTTTTTTTTTTTTATCAATCATTCCTATCTTTATTCTTGGCGTTAGCTAAAATCATGATATTCATAAGAAGATAGAAATTTAGATTCTATACCAACAATAGCTTCTCTTTAAGACTGAGGTAATCTTAAATATTCCACATGCTTTTAATGTTATGGGGTTACTTTTCCACCGGAAATTTTCAATGTCATTCTGGCAGGACAAACTGTTCCAATTTTTGCCGATTCTTGAGATTTTACCATTTTCAGCTCTTTTGGTTTATAAACACCACTTCTACTGCAGTTATAATGAAAAATTTTATCTTCATTTTCTTTAGTTTCACTTCCCCTTTGTCCAACATACATAGAGCTGGCTTCTCTTTCTTGTTGCTCTTTCCAAATCAAAAATTGTGTAAGAATTAAAATAATTTTAATATCAAAATTTCAATAGCCAATAAGGATAAAGAAAGGAAAAAATTTGTAATTACTTACCACTGAAATCAATGAATTTTTTCAAAATTTCTCCTTTTTGAGCATGTAGTTTTCAAATTAAAAAATCAAATTTTTCTCAAGATGTGCATTTAAAATTACGTTTAACTATTTTTTTGCCGATTTTATTAATAATTCAGCTGTAGTACGAAAGCTATTTTTAAACGCTATGAAAAAATATAAAATTTGAAAGCAACAATGAATCAATAATAATAAGAATTCAGAGTTTCCCCCAGGTTTAAAAAAGGGCAGGGCTTGTGGGAAAAGGACACTTTTGGATTCCAAAGGGCATGTTATAGATTCTTAAGGGCATTTCTTGAAATTTTTAAAGGCATTCTTTTGATTTTTAATATTTAATCAACAGAACACTATTTTAAAGACAGCAATGAGTCAATTTTTACTATGCAAGTAATTTTTTAATAAACAAAAGAGTAAAGGCACTGTTTTCAGGTGGGGGGTAACAAGGGAGAGCTAATTTTTTAAATGAGGGGCAAGAGGGGTGCTATTTTGTAAACCTAAGGGCAGGCAGGGTGTAGCACCCTCCGGAAACTCTCTGGGGGAAACTCTGAGAATTAATTCTAAAATCAGAAAATTTCTTCAAAATATTTATCTCATTTCTTGATGGATGGCGCCAAAACAATATTAAGTAACAAAGGGACAGAAGCAGGGCCTGATTATTGCATGGGCCTCGGCTCTGGGCCCACAAATTTGTGTATATTTTCTCACAATTTAAGTTTTTCCACTGTTTACATTTTATATTTTGGTCTCTGATGTAAAAACAAAGTTTTACTGTAATAAAAAACCTCCATATTTAATTTTTCTGTAAAAGTCCTTTTCAATTTAAGAGTAGTACCTATAATTTTCAAAACTTGCCGTATACCAGAAAATCAAATTTGTGGAAAATGCCAAAAACTGCATACTGTGTCTATTGGTTTTAATATAAACGAGGATTTTACACTGTCAGAATTATAGTTTAAAATGATTACTAGACTGTTAGGGAAAACAAAATTTTTATGATTTTGGACAAGGCGAGTTTTGAAAAAGACGTCCTTATTTATTCTGTAACATAAACTATGGATCACAGATGTTTGTGAATTATACAATTGCTTATTTGAAAAAGTGGACGGTAATTCATTTTCTTGATTATTCTTGTAAGTTAAAATTTTTTTGTAAACTTGAAACTTTCACCCCAAACAAATGTGCCAATTCATCAAATAAACCTACTTTTTTCCTGAAAGTGTCACTGGAAATGGGGAGGTACGGAGGTGGGGGGGGGCAACTTTTTAACAGGCCCTCGGCCCAACTTCAGCTTGATTGGGCTCTGGACAGAAGCAAAATATGATGCTGAAATGGAAATTGATGAGCATGAATTAATAAACAAAACGCTAGGAGTTCTTCCTAAAGTTTCTGTATTGAATAATTACTACAGGAATTATTCAGTTAGGGCAAAATTAGAAAGCATCCTGTCCTAACTTGATGAATGCAAATTTCTGCCAAAAGAGAATTAAAGCATGCATAAATGCTTGAATAAAGCTTTAGACATTTGTAGGAGTAATGTTGAAAAGGAAAATAATTAAAATTAAGTTAAAAAAATATTCAACAATAAATGTTAGGAAGAAAATTCAGAAACAAAACAGATATTTTTTCACAAGAAAGGAGCCATCTACTGGTACTAGATTTTCCAATCCTACTGATATGGAATCAGAAAATATTAAAAGAAAGTTTAATGCCCAATAACAAAGACATTTTTATTAGCATAGATTTTGACCATACTTATTGCAAAAAATGTTAGAGAAATTAAAATTGCATTATTTTTCAAATGTAAGTAAATTGCAGGTGTATGTTTACTCAATAAAATAGTTTTTACTTCTCTCTGATCTTTATTTTTGCTATGTAAATCGGTCAAATCACACAAATAAAAGTTGTGCTGATCAACACCGCATTTCAGTTACAAATTAATTTTGTTCATTATTAATCAACTTTCTCCTCCTAAAATAAACAAACTGCATCTTTTAATTGTATTAGTATGAACAAAAGTTATTTTTTCACATTTACTACTATTAAGTTAAAAATTCTCTAAGGCAAATTTGAATTCAAATATTGTGTAAAAATTAAAACTTTACCTGCATGAGTAAATGGTAATATATAATCTTTATATTTAAAAAAAAAAATACTCATTTCTTTTATAATGCAAGCAAATTAAAAGAAAAAAAATGGATAAAAGTTCTTAAAAATTGATTAAACTAAATTGTCACAATTTGAATTTTTCATAAATAATATTTTAATAAATAAGGTTACAATAATAATAATTTTCATTCTATTTAATTTTATGTAACTTAAAACTTTAAAAAGTTTAACTCAATTAAAGCCTGATTTCTATAAAATTCTGATTTTTTTTTTTTTTTTTAATTTAACCATGTCAACAGAAAGCTGTATTTTTTGTTTATATTAATTGCTGAAAGATGCTGCCAAAACAAAAACTATCCTAAATTTTAATAAGTTTATTTAAAATTAAATACTGATTTTTTTTTTTTGTCTGTAATCACGCATAAAGAAATCTGTAATAAATTTCGATCATTAGAAATCATCTTTTCTTTTATTCCTCTAAGTAAATTGCATTAATGTGAATGATTTTTCGGGGTGTGTGTTTTTTTTTTTTTTTTGTCACAATTAACATACTATATCAAAGATAATAATTTTGTTTGCATTGATAAATTAATACATGGTGTTATATATTATGTTTTAATTACATTTGATAAAAAATATTAAGACTTAGATGTACAGTAGAAGATCTTTCTAACGCAATTCTATATAACGCAGAACTTCTCAGATGTAAACAATGAATTTTGCAGTTAAAAAGCACCTGCATTTTCACATTGTAAAAATATTGCTACTCTCTAGAGAACTAAATTTGATACATTAGTTCAACTTTATCTCCTAATTCAAGACTTTTTTAATGAAAAAATGCTATTAGTACAATAAACATTTTTGAAAATGTCTAATATAAGGGATGGTTGTGTCAGTTATATTTGGATCATGTTTATAAAGTAAATTTAACAATGTCTGACCTATATTATGCAAAAATTTATAATTTGAATAACTCTTGGTAACAAGGAATGCAGTATAAAGATATTCTAATGTATTTTGATATGTTTCAGACATATTTGGCCATATTTACAAGGTAAATTTAATGATGTGATCCATATAACGCAAAATTCTATATAACGCACAACCTTGCATTTTTAGGTTTGCGTTATAAAGATCTTCTACTGTATTATAATCCCGCATCCGCCATCTTGGATTTTGTTTTTCCATGAAAACTCCTTTTTTACCAAGTGTTAATGTTGCCAATGGTTAAATATTGTTGATAGATTAATATAATATTGAAAAAAACTGGAATATAATAATTATAACTATTAATTTAAAAACAATTTTTTAATTCACGTCACGAAAAATTCCAAGGTGGCGGATGCGGGATTACAATACGTCTGTTCGAATATTAATTTTATTTGGAATTCTTTTAAAATTGTTAGAATGCATTTTCAACAAAAACTTTGTTTATATTTGTTGCCGCGAGATGGCGACAAAATTACATCTATAACTAAGCGTAATCGATACATATGGAAGCTCGATTAAATCGATGCTCCAAAATCGGCTTCGATTTTCATCGATGCTCAATAATCGGCAAATGTTGATTAAAATAGAATATTCGATTCAAAATATTTTTTTATTTGTGTTAATTTAAATGGTTCTTAATGTAAAGATATTTTGTGAAATTAAAACGATTTTTTTACTATTAGTATCAGACTATGAAAACTATAATTTAAATGCTACTCGAAACTACCTATTATGGTAAATGAATATTACGCAAAAATTACATGAGTAATATTATGATTTGTTTTAAATTCTTAAAGTAAGGGAGATAAAAGAATTTTTATCTGAACTTTATTGATGGATTGGGAGTTCTTACCTTTTCGATTCTTACCTTTTAGTTTAATAAATACTGAAATAAATTATATTATCCATACCCCATAGTACAAGTTCAGGGCTGTGTGCCAACTAAAACCCAACCATCCAACCAACCAAGCGTAACTCTCCTTTTATAGTTATGTTTTTTGAGCTTATGGTGATTTGAGAAAAATACGTACGTTTTATTTATTGTTTAATTAGAATTTTCTATCTTATAGATTTATTTTGTTCATTTCTACTCTTAATGCATCAAGATGATTTCGTTATTACTTTTTATGTAAAATTTTTGATAGTTTCTCAGCAAAGATTTATTGTTTACACATGTTGTTGACCCATGCTGTTAGTAACAATTTTTTCTAAAAAAAGTGGGGGGGGGGGGGGGACAGTAATCGTTTACGATGCAAGTAAGAGGTTGTGCAAATTTTGGAATTTCGCGGATTTCTGGTCATTGCTTTCTTTACATTTTTTAAAGAGTAATTTGAATGTAACAATGCACTCAAAGTTATAATGAATGCTTACAATATAATAAAATATTAAAACAATAATGTAATAAAGTAAAATAATACAAAATAAGGTAATTTTAAAAATAATTAAATTATTAAAAGTAAAAATCAAGTTAATAGTTATTAATGCATACCTAATAAAGATGAGATAATTCTTTCATGAATTATTATTAAGGAAACTTGCCTCTTAACGGTACCCTACTAATTCACATAATAATCATTAAAGTAAGGAAGTTTTATTTCAGGTTTAGCCAGACTTAATAACCAAAGAAGCTTGAATACTTAAATATATTTGGTAAAAAGATTGTGATCACCAGTGATATCAACAATATCTTGAATTTTTTCAGAAATAAATTTATATTCGGGTGTATAGCCCGCGGGTTATACAAGAAAAAAACATTTGGAATAGCTGCTGCGGCTTATACACGGTGCGGGTTATGCAAGGATTTTTTTTTTTTAAGAAACGGAAATCATGATTTTTCTACAATTTTTAAACCCCCCAAAAAATATCAAAAATCGTCAAAATTTGTGAATTTTTTTCGCTATACGGCGAAATTTAAAGAATTTTCCCGTGTTTGTAATGTTTTTTTTAACAAGTCATTATAAATTGTTATTTTTATTTATTTAAAAATAGAGAAAGTTCATTACGTAAAATCCCGATTGTAAGCCGCCCCCCTTTTTTTTTAAAGAAAAAGCAGTTAAATTTGGGACAGGGCTTATAATCGAGATTTAAAAAAAAATATTTTAAAACCTGTTTCTTATGATTAATTTAGAAGTAAATAAGGGAACTCCAGTGTTGAATTCAGGGGGTGATCCGGAGGGGACATTCCCCCCCAGAAGATTTGACATTTTGTATTTCCAATGGTCAAAAAGTGCGATCAACGACGCAACTCCGCGGCTTATACACGAACTTTTTTTACTGTACTGCTCGATTTAGGGGTGCGGGCTATACACCCGAAAATACGGTACTTCTTTCATGAAAAAGCATGAGTTCAGAGATAACAAGATTTACATATTAAAATGCATATGGAATGATATAAAAGTATGTAATATTTTGTCTACATTTGAAGTGAATGTTTTTTTTGTTTATATCTGTGATAATGTGTCAATTTTAGGCGTTTGTGGATTTAAGGGAGTCTACTGTAATATTTCTTTACTTTTCTTTTTTAATAATTTTAAAATGACTATCCTGCTGCCCATTGTGATGATATTCCAAAATTACTTTGCAAGTGTGGTACTACAATTGTATTTTAAAATTATACTGGTCAGTACTCCGATATCCTTCCTTTCAGATCAGATATTGTATCAGGTTTTCATTAATATTTCATGTAGATGTTGTTAAATTATGCTAGACTTTATACTTATATAATTTTTCTTTATGTTAATATATATTTTTGACCCAATCCTAGAACAAGAGTAGTGTCATATTTTTTCTGATACATGCTTAAAAGGTAAGTGTGGCAACCAGAAAAGGTATTTCTTTTCCTTACCTAGATCTTGTGCACTATGGTAGATAATTCATTAGTTAGACAGTTCCAATGCTAATTTCGGTACAGTAAAAGCCCTGTTATCCGGCATTCAAGTAACCGGAAAAATTCGGAGAAATCGTTTATTTTTCCCCCCCATAAACAGTTGAAAAATTTTTACTACTATCTTAGGAAATTTATTGTTAGCATTCTCATATTATCTCGGCGATTAATTCGGCATAAAACAGATGTGTGTGTATGTTCATAACTGTGAACATTATAAAATAAATATATAGCATAAAGAACTGTCTATAGCTCGTTAGCGCAGAATAACTTCATGTTGCGTCATAGTACGCGATAGTCCGCTGCGCCGTCTGTTTTTCCTTCCGAAAGAGAGAAGGAGGGGGTGGAAAATGAAGACAAGAGAAGAGAGGCTTGATCTTTCTTTTCTGCTCTTGGCGAAACTAGATGGGGAGGGGGGAGGCGTGATAAATGGTAGAAAGCTACATCTTTTCCGAAAACTGAACTGCTAAGTGAGGAAGCCAGGAGCATGAAGGAAAACTGTTTTCTAAGAATTGGGATGGGGATATGGTCATTTCAGATATCGTATTTTTTCCCCCAGATGCACAGTAGCCCCCCCCCCCTCCCTGGAGTTACTCGAAAATTCCATCTGTCTGTAGAACTTTCCATCTGTCCCGCCCATTTGGGTCTACACATTCAGTTTGACCAATTAGAATTTGACTTAAATCACGCTGATGCTTTTTTTTTTTTTTTTTTTGGCACATTTTTACTGCCATCCGCTTGTGCTTAATCAGCTAGCCTAGTAAATTGCTCTCAACCTTTATTAATCGTGTTCTGTCATATTTTTTGTCAAATTAAAAAATGGCAGATCAGTCAAATCCTAATAAAAGGAAACAAGTTGTTTTAACCATAACTCAGAAGCTAGACATTGTTAGACGTTTAGAAAGAGGGGAAAATAAACAACAATTGATGCAACAATTTCAATATTGGATCCTCGACGATTTACGATATTAAATCGCAGAAAGAAAAGTTGATGGCATTTGCTTCCTCTGCAGAATCAAGCAAAACGACGGATGGAAGGAAAACACTGCAGCAACCTCAGCATGAAAAACTGGATAAAAGTTTATATCAATGGTTTCTATTAAAAGGAGAAGAAGGGGTTCCTATTTCTGGGCCTATGCTGATTGAAAAAGCAAGAGATTTTTCAGAAAAATTAAATATTGCGACGGAATGCAAGTTTTCAGATGGGTGGCTTTCTTGCTTCAAAAAACGCCATGGAATTAGAAAAATTGACATATCTGGCGAACGAAAATCAGCAGATAACGAAAGTGCAGAGGAATATTCTACTTTTTTTGAAGATTTTATTAAAAAAAATAATATTGACCTAAACCACATCTATAATGCTGATAAAACTGGAATCTATTTCCGTCGCCTTCCGACCTCAACATTAGCTGGTCCTAATGAAACATCAGCAGATGGCTTTAAGAAAAACAAAGACAGACTAACGATTCTGACTTGTACTAATGCAACTGGCTCCCATAAATTAAAACTGTTAGTAATAGGAAAGTCGAAGAATTCAAGAGCACTTACAGGAATTAAACATCTCCCTGTAGTTTACACCAATCAAAAAAGTGCTTGGATGGATAAAGATATTTTTACCTACTGGTTTAAAAAGGTTTTTGTGCCATCTGTAATTAGCGAGCTTGAAGCTAAGGGGAAGAACTGGAAGATAATAAAATAATTCTTCTAATTGACAACTGCCGAGTGCATCCCAGCGAGGAAGAATTGAAATATGGCAATATTTCAGTAATGTTTCTTCCCCCCCCCCCACAATGTAACTTCTCTGATACAACATATGGATCAAGGGATCATACAAAACGTAAAAATGATTTATCGAAAACATTTCATGCGTAAGCTCGTAAATGCACAGACAATGGTGGCAGAATTTCAATCAGCTTTCACAATAAAAGATGCCATTTATGATCTTGCCAGTGCATTGAATGCCGTAAAACCGAAAACTCTTTGAAGGGAATGGAGAAAATTATTATTTACAGTAAGCTTTTGTTGTGATTCATCAGATGAAGAATTTGAAGGATTTAAACACAAGAAAAGGAACGAATTGCATGAAATTATGGAAGCATTAAAAAATAGGCCGAATACTAACTTATCTCTATCGCAACTGGAAATGCCAGAAATCGAAAATTGGATAGCTATAGATAAAAATATTCCTGCCACCGAAACTTAAACAGAAGAGCAGTTAATTTAAAAAATGACAGCTCCAGAGGAAGAAACAAACGATAGTTCCTCAGAATCTGAAAATGAAATCAAGGGGAAAATTTCGTGGATTGAAGCTGAGAAAAGTTTATCTAGTTTTTAAAGTTTTGTGAAAAAAATTCGCAGTATTCGGCTCAAGAAGTTTTAGAACTGCATCTCATAAAAGAACGCTTCATGAAAACAAGTGGGTAAGTGTGATCACAGATCGCACAGAGGGTTTCGTTTAATATTCCTTTCAAAACACTTTATCCTTTTGAAAAATCTGTTAGTTCCACATTTCACAACCAGGGGGTGCACTTGATTCTAAACAAACCTGTATCCAAACGAAAACCCGTTTTACATACTATCCGTAGATATATTAGTCGAGGGGATTGGGCCTATAGCACCCGAGATAAGTAGGCGCACCTAGCGGAAAAAAATGGAACTAAAATATGTAAGACTATGGTGCATAATATGAAAGAATGGTCAAAGGGATGTCGGCTAAAGTTGGAAAATTTCTCCCCAGGTTAAAAGGGCGGAGGTTAGAAAAACTGCTTAAAATACACAAGTTAGAGCCCAGAGGGGTAAATAATATAAGACTTTTTGAAAATTTTATGATTTATCGTGTGGTCTGAGGCATTCAGCTATACGTATGCAAAATTTCATGTCTCCAACTTAATTAGGGGCTCTCTTAGAAAGAATTGCTTCAAATACATATGTGGTAGCTCAAAGGGTTAAATGTAAGACTTTTTCAAGATTTTATGATTTGTCGCCTGTCCTCAGGTGTTCTGCAATATGTATGCAAAATTTCAAATCTCCAATTTAATTAGGGGCTCAGTTAGAAAGAATTGCTTAAAATATACAAGCTGGAGTTGAAAGGGTTAAACATAAAACTTTTCAAAATTTATTATTTGACCTGTGTTCTGAGGTGTTGAGCTATAAGTATGCAAAATTTCACGCCTCCAACCTAAATAGGGGCACACTTAGAAAGAATTGTTTAAAATACACATGTGGGAGCACAAAAGGTTAAATATCGACTTTTTGAAAATTTTATGATTTGTCGTTTGATGTGCGGTCTTCAGCTATAAGTATGCAAAATTTCATGTCTCCGACCTAAATAGGGGCACACTTAGAAAGAATTGTTTAAAATACACATGTGGGAGCACAAAAGGTTAAATATACGACTTTTTGAAAATTTTATGATTTGTCGTTTGATGTGTGGTCTTCAGCTATAAGTATGCAAAATTTCATGTCTCCAACCTAAATAGGGGCACACTTAGAAAGAATTGTTTAAAATACACATGTGGGAGCACAAAAGGTTAAATATACGACTTTTTGAAAATTTTATGATTTGTCGTTTGATGTGCGGTCTTCAGCTATAAGTATGCAAAATTTCATGTCTCCGACCTAAATAGGGGCACACTTAGAAAGAATTGTTTAAAATACACATGTGGGAGCACAAAAGGTTAAATATACGACTTTTTGAAAAATTTATGATTTGTCGTTTGATGTGCGGTCTTCAGCTATAAGTATGCAAAATTTCATGTCTCCGACCTAAATAGGGGCACACTTAGAAAGAATTGTTTAAAATACACATGTGGGAGCACAAAAGGTTAAATATACGACTTTTTGAAAATTTTATGATTTGTCGTTTGATGTGTGGTCTTCAGCTATAAGTATGCAAAATTTCATGTCTCCAACCTAAATAGGGGCACACTTAGAAAGAATTGTTTAAAATACACATGTGGGAGCACAAAAGGTTAAACATACGACTTTTTGAAAATTTTATGATTTGTCGTTTGATGTGCGGTCTTCAGCTATAAGTATGCAAAATTTCACGCCTCCAACCTAAATAGGGGCACACTTAGAAAGAATTGTTTAAAATACACATGTGGGAGCACAAAAGGTTAAATATACGACTTTTTGAAAATTTTATGATTTGTCGTTTGATGTGCGGTCTTCAGCTATAAGTATGCAAAATTTCACGCCTCCAACCTAAATAGGGGCACACTTAGAAAGAATTGTTTAAAATACACATGTGGGAGCACAAAAGGTTAAATATACGACTTTTTGAAAATTTTATGATTTGTCGTTTGATGTGCGGTCTTCAGCTATAAGTATGCAAAATTTCATGTCTCCAACCTGATTAGGGACTCACTTAGAAAGAATTGTTTAAAATACACATGTGGGACCCCAAAGGGTTAAACGTACGACATTTTCAAAATTTTATGATTTGTCGTTTGATGTGAGGGGTTCAGCTATAAGTATGCAAAATTTCACGCCTCCAACCTAATTAGGGGCTCACTTATAAATAATTGTTTAAAATACACATGTGGGACCCCAAAGGGTTAAACGCACGACATTTTCAAAATTTTATGATTTGTCGTTTGATGTGAGATGTTCACCTATAAGTATGCAAAATTTCACGCCTCCAAACTAATTAAGAGATCACTTAGAAAGAATTGTTTAAAATACACATGCGGGAACCCAAAGGGTTAAATGTACGACTTTTTCAAAATTTTATCATTTGTCGTATGATGTGAGGTGTTCAGCTATAAGCACCCAGAATTTCATGTCTCCAACATAATTAGGTGCTCACTGAGAAAGAATTGTTTAAAATACACATGTGGAGCCCAAAGGGTTAAATGCAGGACTTTTTTCAAAATTTTATGATTTGTCGTATGATTCCAATGTATTCCAATGTAAGTGAGCATGTGTACAGCAATTACTATGGTCTCGACCAAGTTCACTGGTTAGCCTCATCCACCATGTTGTCTTAAAATGGCAGACACTTTAAGAAATCACCGAATTTGGCAGCCAAATATAAGTTACTTTAAATAAAAGCAGCTTGGATAAAGCTGACTAATTTCGCGAAATTATCATTCATAATGATTTAGTATTGATAAAAATTAGTATTGAATCTCCTATATTCGGTTTCCACTAAATTGAGCTTCGTGTGTTTGAATAATATAAGTTGGCTATAAAATAAGGAATATGAAAGTTACCTCTTCCTCCCGGCACTGGCCAGAAGGACTTTTTTCCCTCCTTACTTATTATATTAAAAAAGAAATTTGCTTTCTCCGTTGCTAATTGCCCAATTGTGTTCAAATTTTCACCGAATTCAAATAATAATAAATTCGGCCGTTTATCTAATTTTTATTAACATACAATGAGTTTTCAGAAATTTAGAAATCCCCCCCAAAAGACTTCACTATCTGAGCCACTCCAACAAGAAAAACAAAAAAGCTAATGAGTGTAGTTTGTTTTTATCGTGATTGGAGAAGTCGGGCATTATCAGTTTGCTTCTGATAACGTTTTTAGCTATGCAGAAAAGATTCATTATTACTGTGAGGTTAGTTGAGGTAACACAAGTGAATCATACCAAAGTTAATTTTCCAAGCTTCCATGTGCTTTTTCTGGAAAGGGGAGATGTCAAATTATAAATAATACAACTTTATAAAAGATTAATAAATTAATATAGAAATTTGTTTACTGTTATTTTTTTATTCGGAAAGAATAACTTTATCAACTGTAAATTTAATAATAATAATAAGAGTTATTTGATCGACTTCCTAATGGCAGGAAAATAGCCTAAAAATCATTTTCCTGTTTCATTTTTACGTCGATGCCCTCCCCCCCCCCCTTCTTTCATGACAGATTTTCTAGCGCTCAACTATCCGGACTTTTCAAGTATCCGGCAATCGGCGTTTCCTGAGCATGCCGGTTAGTTGAGCTTTTACTGTATTTTTCTTTTATCTGGGTGCTAGTGTCATTAACAGAAAAGTACCATTTTTTTTTTTCATAACTGATCGATGAATTTTGCAATTTTTTTTTACACCAACTGACTTAACAAAATGTACATGGTAATTTTTCTATAACTAACTGTCATACTGTATGTTTTTTTAGTAAAATAACCAAAATGGTGTGTCAAAAATGGCCACAATCTGCATAAAATACTTTAAAAATGCTTCCAGGCAGGGAAGACCGGGGTACAGTGGTCCATTTTTGCAGTTAACATTTTTTTCCTCTTTAGACCAATCTACCAGAAAATATTTTTGAATATTCTTTAAACCTTCTGACATGCCTCATAATTTTTGCAGAACATAGTTCTCAATACATTTTTCAAAAAAAATATTTTTATATACATCAGTAAAGTGGACCAGTGTGTCCCCTTAAGTGGGGTCCACTGGGGCACAGTGGTCCACTATTAGTTATTGTCTAAAATACAATATAAATCTATTTATAATTAAACTAATTCTTTTTTATTTCCCCTTTACCTCTAAAATAATATAATAATACAAATTTGCAAGTAGCATTTTGAAACATAAAACTAAAGAATTATCAAAAAATTTATTATATTTTGAAAGTAACAATATAAGATACAGGATGATTGCAAATAAGTTATTAATTAAGTACAAAAAAGTCAGCAAACATTAAGACAAATATGATGATGAAAAATTTATTAAAAGCTCAAAACAGTCAGGTTAAAATAGTTCATTATGAGCTAACCATGTGCTCTGAAGCTATAAATAACCAATCCAGTGGTGGTAACCAATCCATCCCTATTACTTATTAGGCTACAGTTATAGTTTTCAAAGGTAGTAAATACAAAACAAAATATTTCTTAATATGCTAGCTCTATAATGTATGATTTTCATTTCTCTCCTTCTTCCCCCCCCCCCCAAAAAAAAAAAACAAAAAAAACTGCTATATTGAACAAGAAAACTTATTTTAAAAATCACATGTGAACTGTTATCCATAATTTAGGAAAAAACTAAAGTGTCAGATGGCTACATTATAATCTGAACAACATATAACATGAAATTTAAAGTATGCCAAATGGCTACTCTATGCATTGTAGGGTTAAATAAACTGTCATTTTTTCTTTGTTTACTTTATTTTATAGTTAAATAACTATTTAAAAATAATATTTCTTTATAGAGAATAAGCAATTATTAAATATTTTGAAAATTCTTCATTACAGGAGCAGTATTTATTGCGGACCACTGTACCCCAGCAATGGGCGGTCCACTGTGCCCCATGTTGAAGTTCAATACATACTCATAAAGATATTATTTAAAGTTTTCTTTTAAGCATATAAACTTTTAAATTATAAAGACCAGTGTTTTACCTTTTCAAAAATATTGTTTTATCTTATTTATCCATAACCTTTTATTACTCAATAAAGAGAAGAATGATGATGAAAATTTTTACTTTTAGGAGCTCAAAACAACCAGTCAGGATAAAAGGGTTCATTCTAAGCTAACGGTGTGTTCTGAAGGCTATAAGTAATCAATCCGGTGCTGTTAACAATTAGCCTAAAAGATTAGATTTAAAAATAAGTAAAATGTAAGGGGTGCTCCACTGTGTACTTAGGTCCACTGTACCCGCTCTCCCCTACATTCAGTATTTTAAAAGGGCCCTGTGCTCTAAAGCCTGCCAAATTGGCTCTGAGGTCAGCACTAAAAGTTCAATTGTATTTCACTGAAATCAGAAATATTCCAATGGCAAATCTTTGCAAACTCAAAATAGGCACAGAGCATTTGCAGCTACTATAAAAATAGGCAGGCTACAATTACAGCTATAAAAAAAATGGCAGGCTACTGCACCTCCTGAAAATGTTTCGAGGAAGCACTACAGAAATAAAAATAAGCTTTAACATTAGCATCTTCAAACTTTAAATTCTACAAAGTTTTATGGAAAAATATCCTATAAATTATAGTACTTCCCAGTCTGCCTTGATCTAAAGACATTAAATTTGGTGTTATAAGATTAGTGTTGACTCTAGAAAAAAAGGGCCACCAGGTAGGAATTTTTCAAAAAGAGAACGCTATTCTATAAAAAAGGGGTACATTTTTCAAAAAGGAACACTATTCTAAAAAAGGGTACATTTTTCAAAAAGGAACACTATTCTAAAAAAAGGGGCACACTTGTACCTTGTTCACAAAAGATATTTTGAACTGGTTTGTTTAGAGCCCTTAGAATGTGCGATATTTTCTCGGGATCAATTGAATTGCCACATGGCACAAAAAAATAAATAAAAACGGCCGCTGGGCACTGCGCCACGCTAAAGCGAGTCAACACTAAAGATGATGTTATAATCTGGAAAAATCAAAGTTGGTACAGTTATTAATATGTATAAATTATTAGTTGGCTTCTATTTAAAAAATTATAGCACTATTCTAAAAGTGTAGACACCATTTCCAGTTGAACAGTACCTTTTGCATCTCTATATGACAATATGGTGATAAAATAGCATAGGATGACTCCCCCACCCCCCAATAGTAAATATACTCGAATATGGATGAATTCAACCAATGGGCATTGCACCATAGTCACAGATTTTTTAAAATTTTTATCATAGACAGACATAGTAGTGAAACTCTCAAATATGAAATTAAAAAATTATTTTCCCAATATTGGCTGGGATATAGCCTTTTGAAAATTGGGCATTTTTTACCAAATGGCAGCCATCTTAGATTCTATCCCAATGTTTATATATGCCCATAACTCGGCAACTAATAGCTCAAATTCTATATTTTTGGTATTAATTTGAAGCTAGGTGTACTAAGAATGCACATATGATATCAAAACAATAGTAAATTTTCATTTTAATACTGTTTATTTCATGCAAACTGAAAATATCACCCTCAAAAATGGCTTACTGTAATATTATGTTGACACTGGATACCTTAAGATATCATAAGCTGCCAAACTCTCTGAGAGAGTTCCATAAACTCTCTCAGTGAGTTTCAACTTACTTCAGCTAGATACAGGAACGACCACTCACTCTCGTTGGCTATGAAGCTTTGGTTTTACTGATTGACTGTTGTGGCCGTTGTTATTTTAAGCACATGCGCATACTTTACTTTTGTTCAGATCACAGACACAGTGACGCTACTGAGATATCTTAAGGTAAGTTTTTCGATGTGAACAGGCATCCAATTCCGAGAGGGTACCACTTCAAAACTGGCGGTCTAAGATATCGTAAGTTTCTAGTGTGAACAGGGTATTATGGGCCATTTAAAAAATGGACCATCATGAATTTTTTTGAAACTTGGTAAAAAATCTTGCTCCATGTGTATGCTTTAAACAAAAAAAAAATAGAAATTGGAGAGTTAAACATTTTTGTTTTGAAATAAATGGTTTTTTACCCATAGGATATCACTTACCAAACTGTGACCAATTTAAAACACGTAAGTATCCCTGATTTAAGAAATAATGGTCAAAACTAAATTTTACCAACATCTGAATTAATATAAAGCTGTAATGAAATCTCATTTATTAATTTTTTGTAAAACCAGTTGATAAAAAAGGCAAAAAAAAAAAAATAATAATAATAATTGAAAAAATAACTCTAAAGAAGATAAGAAAATAAATAATGTATAATTGTGAAAACCTATAAATGAGGTTTTACTGTATATATAAAGTGGAACTTATTTAAGACTTTTTCCACACAAGAAATTCTAATTTTTATATCCAAACCTCTATTTCTTACTTTAAAAATTTCCTACTTAAGAAGTTTCACATTTGCATGTGGTCCTTTAGAAAACATCTACTGTATATTTAAATCATTCAGGCTGCTTTAAATACTCCGATATAAATATGTCAGTTTAATTTTTATTTCAATACATTTACATTCTAAAAATAATGAATGACGATAGTGCAATAAAACCAAAACTAACTAGTCTCAATGAATTTTTTTTGTTTTTGGCAGCCTTAATTAGAGGTGATTAATATGTTGTATGTGCATGTGGTATTATTTGGTGGGATTTTGGATTACTGCTAGGAATTTCAATGAATATAAAATTATGTTCATGATATTCATGGGCAAAATCTTCAAATGTTTGTTGGATTCCATATGAACATATAATGAAAGTAGTGCCAACTCCTGTGACTGCTACATGAAGAATAACGAGTTTCTGATCTTAATAAATGGGAAATTTTTAATGTTCCTTGTAATGGCTGTGATTTATCTTATATTGGTCAATCTAAAAGAAATCTCGAAATCTGCTTAAAAGAACTCTCTCATTATGTAATTAATCAAGTGCCAAGCATTCTTGGGATTCCGGCCATAGTTTTAATTTTCAAAATGCTAAAATTATCTTTATGCCAACAGTATCTCTGAATTAGACTTTCTTGAAATTTAGCTATTTATCCTAATTGTGAAGTTATTGTTAACGATAAATCTGATACTATCTGCAGCTTGGAAAAACCTTTTCAGTACTACCATATCATTTATTTTTGTTTTAATTAATATTATTAGTCTGGGTTTTTTTTTTATATTATATTTTATTTATTTTTTAATTTCATCTGTTCCTATATTTTAATATATGATATGTGTGTGTTTTCATTTTATTATAATTTATTTTTAATTTTATTTATTTATTTATTCTTCTTCCCCAATTTGCATTTTTTATTCCCCTTCTGCTCCGTGTTCTTCTGTTTTGAATATACTCTTCTGTGATTGGCTCTTGCCTTCTGCTTTCCTATTGGCTGTTGATTTCTACTTTCTTATTGGCTACTTTTTCAGCTTGTTTCCTTTCCCTTATCTCTCATTTCAGTCTTGCTGCTGCTTTCATAATAGAAGCATGTCTTCTTTGCACCTGATGAAGAAAGACTCAGATCTTTTAAAAGGCCTAGCGCTTTTAAAAGTTTTTGATGGTATTTTAAATAGATCTTTTAGTTTTTCATGTCTTCAGTTTTTTTTTTTTTTTTTTTTTTTTTTAAAAGGAATCTCCCCTATCAAGAAAATTTTCTTTTACAGCTTGACTGAAATCTTAAAGATCATTTTATGTTATTAATTGTTCTCTCTTTAGAGCCCCAGATACGTTCATCAACACGTGCAAATTTCCCCTCTACATTTAATACAAACATGACCTAGACTCACTGTGTCTCATGTTGACTGTTGAGGTACTATTAAAAGTAGAAATTATTTATAACCAACTTAAATTACAAAAAAAGAAAAAATACGTTAGATTTGTTCTAAAAAACATTTTTTTTTTTTTTTTTGAGAAAAACCAATGAAAACTTTTTTTGTTTTTGAAAAAATAAACCAGTTGGTTTAAATTATTCTTAAAACTGATTGATTTAAACCATGCCAACCCTGGAAATAATATTAAAAACAATGCTGTATAAATCTCAAAAATTGTCAACTTTTTTAAATAAGGAAATTTCAGTTAATATGTACGATGAGAATTTTAGCAATGAATCAAGCTTAAGTACAAATGAAAATATTTTCTGGCTACCTTTTTTGTCCACTTGCATTCTCAGTCTTTTACATTATAATCTTAATTCTATTTGTCAAAAACATAGTAACCCAGATTTTTAAATGTTGGTCCATTTAATGTTTCTACTATCTTCTTTGTTTTTCTCCTAATATAATCTGTGTCTTCAGCATCAGGGAAAACATAAAATGCACCAACCATTCTTGGACTTTTCAAAGAAAGCAATTCACTACAAGATGTGTCAAAGCCACACTGCTGTTGGTTTTGTCTACAATTCTTGTTTTCTATTTCCCAACTCTTTTGACCACCTCTTATTAAAATTCCAAATCCAATCAGCATCTGCAGCGTTAGAATTGATTTAAGGTCCTAAGGACTAGTAAACATGAGAATTTTAGAATATAAACCAAACTTACTTTGTAGTTATCCAAAGTTTTCAGCATAATAAAATGTGAAATTAAAATTTGCTAAAAGTTAAATAAACAACAGTACATAAACAAAAACTATAAAATTATTAATGAGATATTTATGATTATTTATTTCAACTTACTGGTTTAATGCAATCTTTTGTTCTCCAGATTTGAAGCCAGAGTGCTACTGGTGGAATTGGATCAAATTTTTCAATGTTTCAGACAATCTGGCATTAGACCTAAAACAGTTCTATTGGTTTCTACAGTCACTTTTATTTTCCTCTAAGTTCCGAAACCGTCTTTCTGCTTCAACGGAAGAAATGGAATGCAATGTATTCATTACAGCTAAAATATTTTTGTGTCTAATATGGAATTCAGAATTTATAGTTTCCTGTGTTTTTTCTTGGATCCTTTTTACTGGCATAAACAGATATCACTAAAGATGCCCATTCAAATGTAAATTTCTCTGTTTCAATATTAAAATTTCTTAATACTCACATCCTGTAACAACAACATGTGCTGGTCTATTCGGCCTAGGATAAAATTTTAGTGATGATTCGTAAACCTTTGCCAATGTCAGGAAATCTCTTTATCAATTGTTCAATAATATCATCCATGAACTTTGTCAATTTACTACGTCAACGGGCCCCTACACACCAGTTGTTTTTGTTTTTTTTTTTTTCAACCAAGAAATGGCCCTCAACATGGTTGCTTGGAAGAGAAAGCATAAACTGCAGCAGCGGATCTATTGTTTGAGAGAGAAGAAAGAGATATATCGTACTATAGCATTTTTTAAGTTAAAAAAAAAATTCAATAAAATTGTGAGATTTGGGGTTGGTTGCAGTTTTCTCAGGGCCGGGATAATATACATTTGCCTATCAGAGAAAGGGATAAAAGTTACTGGTCCTGTGGACCATTAAATTTTTCAAATTAGAGGTCTGATTGAATTTTTCGTGGTCTCGCACCAGCGAACCACCAAGGATTTCGAATGGTGACCTGGTGTATGCCATCTAGAAATGAAATATTTGTAGAAATGAGCAATGATTTGACTAAATTCTGTACAATGGATTTCAAGTCTTTCTGATCTTGAGGGTAACTACACTGTGCATTTTATAAATAAGTTAAAGTACTTTTAAATCTTATTTTATTCTAATTCCAGTAAAATAAAGTATTTTATTCAGAAAAGTTTTACATAATGCGCTAAAAATACTACAAATGTTAAACCTAACACTACCCATTTTATTCCTTTTGTAAGATTTGAGATAAAACAGCAAAAACAAAAGACAATTTCTTGTTTGTAATTTGAATAAGCATTAGAAGTGCTCGATGAATAAAATGAGATCAAAGAATGAGTTTATATCAAATATTATGAGCTGCAACTAGAGGTTTAATCAAACAACATGTGGCATGAAATTGTTCTCAAAAGATTTTACGGTTGCTACTTAAATAGATCAAATTATAAAAACATTAAAAGTAGTAAAACTTTAAGCAAATAAAGTAGAAGAGAAAAGCTTAAACATCAGGCAATCATATATAATTTTGAAAACTATAAATGTCTTAAGAAAATTGAAAAAATTTAAACAAGGTTTTTTAACTATCCATTTTACCTCACCTGAGACTAAGCATGTTTAGGGATAAGTTAAACTTTCAGGGGTCGATCCAGACAAAATTTGGGGCCTATTTAGGGCCCTTTCACAAAAATAAATTTAATAAAATGGTCCTCTTCACAAAAATAAATTTAATAAAATAGGCCCCTTCACAAAAATGAACTAAATAAAACAGCCCCCTTCACAAAATTCCTTTTAATAAAATAGGCCCCGTACGTAACATTTTTTTTCATGAAAACTGTTTTAAAATGTGTAATTTGTAAATAAAACCAGGTCAGGAAAACAAAAACTTTAGCAAGGGGATTTAAAGAATGTTTTTGTTTATAAATTCTTGGTTCGAATTTGAGTAACTGAATTTCAACTTTCGTTACAAAATGTTAATTTTCACAAAAATATAATAAAATTCACAAAAATAACTTCTACTTTTCACAAAATGGGCCCCAAGAATAAAAACCTACATCGACCCCTGACTTTTGTCCTCTGAAGTGAGCAGTTCTGTTTTAGGGAAATTTTTAAGAAGGTTATAAGAAGAAAGCCCTCAATTATAAATCATTTTTTTAAAAAACTGAAAAATAAAGGTACATGAATTTTTATTGATTTTATTTGATATATTTTGTGCATTTTAGAAATTGGTGCGCAGCAAGTTTTGCATTTCCAGTTTTTTTTTTTCTGGTAATGTGCACACTGAATATTAGCATATTGAATGGGTAGAACAAAGCAGAAAAAATGTTAAAGATGTGTAAAAATAAAAAAATCCGGAGTGAAAAATTTGTAAAACAAAAATCTGGGGCAGAATATTTGTAAAAATCGAAAAATCTGGAGTGGAATATTTATAAAAATTGAAAAATCTCGAGCAAAACATTTGTAAAAGTCGAAAGATCTGGGGCAAAATATTTGTAAAAATTAAAAAATCCAGAGTGAAAATTTTGTAAAAATCTAAAAATCCGGAGCAGAATATTTGTAAAAATAAAAAAATCTAGAGCGGAATATTTGTAAAAATCGAAAAAGCAAAAAATTTGTAAAAATCTAAAAAGTGTAAAAAATTAAATATACAATAAAACAGACACCTAACTGCTTTATAGATTAAAGACATTAAAACATACGGTTAAATCTGCAGAAATTTCTTTTTCAGGAGGAATTTAACTGTACATCTGCTGAAGGGGTTTTCAGTGCTCAGTTCAATTGATGTCCTTACTGTTTTTCAAAGAGACATCAATAAAACCAAATTTTATTCCAACAATTACTTAAATAAATGAATAACAAAATCAATCAATGGAAATTGGGTGAACTCATCCCATGTGCCTATATAAGTTGGCGCCATTGTGAAGAAGTAAAAAAAGTTACCAAGCCTATTGGTTTTTCTCTATTAAATTTAGATGTCACACTGGAAATAAAAAAGTATTCCGTTGCCGTACAGTAATTAGGTAAAAGAAAAATGGTAATTTTTGGTTAGGCGAGTGTCATCGTTATGCATGTGGGGAATTTCGTAAGAATACCTGCATCAGACCGAATGTCCCCAACTCCATATTTCTGCTTCGAGATTAAAAAGGGGAGCGTAAACCAACGAAGCTGTGTGAAGTAGAAACGCGGTAGAAGTAATGGAACGGGGGAAAAAGTCGACGATGTTGATTTGGTAAAAGAATCAGAATACTTTCGACGCTACAAAATGGAAGGTTTAAACAACGTGTAGAAATGCTGGAAATATTCAACGACGTAATAAATGAAGCCTGAATTATAGCTTTTAAGTTAATTAAAAAACGAGAAGAGTGTTTTTTATCTGTATTTTTGTTTGTGTACATATATGTATGTTTGTGTAAATATATATATATATATATATTTTTTTTTTGTATATATGCAATAAATGTATATATATATATGTATAACACTGATGCCCACCTAACCGAAAAGTACAAAAAAAATTAATGAAGCAAATAATTGTTGTAATTTTTCATATATATTTGTAAATTTACAGGTTAACGGCTAAGTTTTTAAAAGAATTTTTAATATTTTTCTCTGGAATAAAATTTTCTTTTCTACAAATATATGATTTCTTAAAAAAATTATTTTTTATATGTGCATAGACGATATATAGTTATTAAAACATCTTCATAAAGCTCACAGTAAGATATAATCACTATTGAACTGATTGAGGATTCTATTGAAATATTAATAAATATTAAGTGAAATTTCAGATTTTCAACTGAATTCAGAAAAAGTTTTCCCATGAAAATAAAAAATAAACTGGTTAAAAGTTTCTTAGATATACAGAATACTTTAATACACCAAGATGTGAACTGAGATAAAAAGTAATTTTTTTTTATGTTAGTACAGTAGATTCCCTTAAATCCACAACCCACAAATCCACGTATTTTTTTCAGATGTAAACAATGAAATTTACAGTTAAGTTGCAAGAACGAAATTCAAGATGGCGCCAAAATCAGCGACTACCGCAATGTTTTTTTTTACGAAATTTTTTGTTAATCATTCTCTTTTGGCTGTTACAGCTGATTTATTACTAAATAAATTTACATTACTTTTGATTTTGATATAAATTAGCATATCTATATGATAACTTATCGATTTTACGATCGCTTTACCACTAGATGGCAGCACAGGACTTTTGGAATCAAATTGAATCGATTACATGTGTAATAATTTAATATTTTTCTAAATTTTTATTTTACATAATTATTTTAATGGGGCTTCGGTGGCCGAGCGGTTAGGACACCGTGCTGCCAGCCGCCAACATTGCGAGCGGCAGAGGTCTGCGAGTTCGACTCTCGCTGGCTCCATTGCACACTCTATGGAGCTCCCGGATGTAATTTCTCTGTGTTGTAAATTTCATTGTGCTATCTCGTCACTGTATTTGACGATGACTTATAAGCAGACCTGGATGTCAAGCACACAAGTCAGATGTACTATGTGTAAAACAAATAAATAAATAAATAAAAATTATTTTAATAATTACTTACGTTTAAACTAATAAATTATTTTAATATTTTACTTATTTTAATGTTTCACTTTATTGTAAGCATTCATTATAATTTCCCTTGCTTGGCTACCAATCAAATTAATATTTCAAAATGTAAACAAATCAATGACCAGAAATCCGCAATATTCTAAAATCTGCACAATCTCTGGTCCCAAGCTGTGTGGATTTGAGGGAGTCTACTGTACTTAAATTACATTTAAAAAATTTCTAAATAAGGTTTTTTTTTTTTTGTGATCTGTGTAATAATATTTGGCGGAAACAAATTAGCTTTGAATTAATACCATGAAAAATTTTTGTTTTCAGTTTTAAAAATGACAATAGAAGAATTTCTTACACATCTTCTGCTTCTTGTTGTGCTATTATTTTTAATTACTCTTACATCTGTGATACAATATACAAGTCTTGTACTGATATTTTTCCATTTATTGCAGTTATATATCATTTCCTTATGGCAGTTGCAGATGAATTCTTCATTGTTGATGGACATAAATAGGCTAAGGTTCAAAAGAGAAGAAAAACTTATCATGGCTAAAATTAATCAAATTCCTTTTCATCATAACAGATGAAAACTAGACACATATTTATCTTCTCTATTCTTTATTTATGTGCACTTCTAGTTTTTACTTATTTTAAAAATTTAATCACATTAATAAATTTCAGAGGGTATTTATTTATAATATTCCTCATTTTAAGAGGTTCTTTAAAAAAATATATATTCACTAAATGCAAAATTTCCAAGCACGCTTTAAGAAAGATATCTTATCTAATTGTGTTTGTTATTTCAAAGAAGAATATTTTGTATGTATATAGTCAAAAAATTTTTCAGAAGAAGAGAAGTTTAAAGAAGCGTATTTCCTCTCTTACCAAAGTCACTTTTTGTTTGAGAAGTTTATACTACAGTTTGTTTTTTCTTAACTTATAAACATAAAAACGTTCAATAAATATTAAAGAGATACCTTTTGTGTGTAAGGTAGATGTAAAAAATAATTATAAAGTGCATCTTAAATACAAACATTTCCATGGATACCAACAAGATTTTTGTGTGCAAGAAGGAATCTCCTTCGAAGAGACAAAAACTAAGTCACCATAATCTCATGCATACAAAAGAAAAGACTTTTGTCTGTGAGATATGCAAGAAAGGAATTTCTAAGACTTATTTAAATACTCATTTGCGAACACATACAAAAGAGAAGCCTTTTGTATGTGAGGTGTGCAACAGAGGATTTTCCCAGAAGCCTAATTTAAAACGTCATTTGCGAACACATAGAAATGAGAAGCCTTTTGTTTGTGAGTTGTGCAACAGAGGATTTTCTCAACAGATTACATTAAAGTGTCATTTGCGTACACATACTAATGAGAAGCCTTTTGTTTGTGAGGTATGTAACAAAGGATTTTCTCAACGGACTAGTTTAAAATATCATTTGCATACACATACAAAGGAGAAGCCTTTTGTATGTGAGGTGTGCAACAGAGGATTTTCCCAGAAGCCTTATTTAAAATGTCATTTGCGAACACATAGAAATGAGAAGTCCTTTTCTTGTAATGTGTGCAACAGAGAATTTTCTCAACAGCGTCATTTAAAATATCATTTGCATACACATACTAATGAGAAACCTTTTGTATGTGAGGTATGCAACAAAAGATTTTCTCAATGGACTGGTTTAAATAGTCATTTGCGTACACATACAAAGGAGAAGCCTTTTGTTTGTGAGGTGTGCAATGGGGGATTTTCTACGACGGGTAGTTTAAAAAGTCATTTGAGAACACATACAAATGAGAAGCCTTTTGTTTGTGAGGTGTGCAACAAGAGCTTTGCTTGGAAGAGTAATTTCATTTCTCATTTGTATACAGATATAAATAAGGAACCTAAACATTTTGTTTGTGAAGTATGTAAAAAAGAATTTTCTCATAAGAGAAATTTCAATAATCACATGCTCTATCATACAAGGCCTTTTGTTTGTGAAGTTTGCAAGAGACAATTTTGTCATAAGAGTTATTTAAATAATCACCTTTGCAAAAACAAAAAATAGTCTTTTCCAGTGCAATGTGCAGCAAAAGATTAAAGTCACATAAGCAGCTCATATAGTTACATTCTTTCGTGGAATATGAAATTCACTTCCATTGTGAGCTCTATGATAGACTTTCTTAACGGACATATATTTGAAGCTCTATTTTTTATATGAGTAATGGGTCATTCCATTTCAAGTGATCCAAAATTGGATTAATTTTTTTCTCTCAACTTCAGATTTTCATGCAATTTGGAAATCTTTAATTTCTATTTTAGAACATTAAAAAATGATGTATTTTTTTTTCTTGAATAATTATAGTTTTATTGATTTTTAAAGTTTAGTAAAAAGAACAGTTTTTTGGCTTGTTGACATTTACAAAAATACTCATATTGCAGGTTAAAATGAGATATGCAGATGTGGAAAGTACCTTTTTGTTCAGAATTGTATAGGCTTCAATTTGATATATCACAAGATTGAGATTGTAAGAATTAAAATTTTATTTTAAAAAAATCAATATGATTTAAAATTTTCAAAAAATTCTGATGTTTTCCCTTGAGTTATCAGTTAGGACAACTCTAGGATAGATGGCCATAGAAGAGAGATGGCCAGCCTAAATATCTCCAAAACTTGATCATAGATTGCAATATAAACATTGTTCGTATGAAATAGTTCAACGTGTTTATTTATTGCAACGTGCAGTTGTGTTTTTTGATTATAAAAAATAAGTGTAATTTTAATGTAAATTAAATAGGTGGTGGAATATTTCTTTTGGCTTGGGTGTCTGAATGTTTTGCAACACGTATGTTATATATTTTTTACTATATGGACTTTTAAGGCATGTATATAATCTAATCTTTACTTCTAAGACTAAAACAAAGACAATTTCAGAAGAGATGGCCACATGAAATCGAGAGAGATGGCCACCTTTAATAAATATTTCAAAATTATACTTAGTGATGATTTTAACTAAATATAATTAAAACAAATATATAACATTTACGTGTATAAATATATTAATTGATATAAATATTTAAATTTTAACTAATATAAATATTTTAATAATAATAAAATAAGACCTAACGATTTATTTGTTTCAGAAAATACTGAAAAATGTCAGAAAGTTTCATTACAGAAACTGATAAAGTTGATAAATAAACTAAATTAACGTAATAAACCTACAATTAACGCTAGAAAAAAAAAAAAAAAAAACACGACAATTCCAGTAGCGAAGAAAGAGAAATACATTCAAATTATCAGATTTTACAGATTCCGAGTAAATGGAATTGGATTAGGATCACTGTGTTGGTTGTGCAAAAGAATATAATATCACATCCAAAAAGAATGTCTATATACAATGCATAAGGTACCTGAAGTGGTTCCATGAAACGTGTACAAATTATCAAGACCTTTGCCAAGCACGTGGTAAGATTTTACGAAAAGTGAAGTTTTGAAATTATATTAGGGTGTAACGAAAGTTTTCCGCCAAATCGCCATTACATAATACTAATTATAATATATATAATTAATTGTAATTTTATATATAACCACCATTCCGCCAAACCTTAACAGTGTCATATGATACAACACTAGTACCTAAAGCTGTACACTTTATTCGGTGACATTCTGTAGCTGACTTTTTGCAACAGAACTGGAAGTAAATCAGGGTTCTAATCTGGTAGCGTGATAATTCCATTTCAGACAACCTGTACTTAATGGTAACGATATTTTTCTACAAATTTCACAACACAGTGTTATAAAGCAAGTCTCTTTCTTTCAAATGCTAAAATCGTTTGACAAAATATGAGCAAACACGTCAACGCGAACTGTTTACACAGACCATATTAGCTGGAGCGGGAAACTTTCGTTATAGCCTGATACTTCAAATTTTTGTTTATTCGAGTTTTCTTCACTCATTTTCCATCATATAACTGCATATTTACAAATTGCTATATGTTTTTCATGATTAGCTATATGAAATGTGTTATTTTTTTGCTAATTTAAATTAACTTTTTCTTTCTTGTATTGGATGGCGAAATTTGACTTTCCATAAGACTTTTAGCATTAGTGTGAAATCCTGCAATTTCATTGGCTATCGCTTCACCGATAGCCAATGAAATTGAACGGAACTTTTTCCCTGAAAGGACAAGTACAAGAGTAAAATACCGTGTAAAGCCGGCACATGGTATTTTGGTATCGCAAAGCGTATGAATGATCTAGCCCAGTGGTCAAGACTAGGGCTGGTTAAGATTTTGCATTTGTAATCCTAAAGTTGCGTGTTCTGTCCTTTCGCTGGCGTTTTCACTTTTTTAGAGTTTTGTTTTGATTTTTATTAAGTCAGTTAGTTAAAATCAGTCGATCTTTATTACCCGTTCTTTTGTATTTTTTTTTTTTATCAATTACATTTTTTAAAATAAATTAAATAATTAAATTTAAAAAATCAGTTAATCTATTTTTTAATAATTAAACTAAACATTTATTAAAATGCGATAATAAATTTCCTTGGCTTACATTAAAAATATTTTCATGTTAGAACTTTATAAAGTTCTGATCATTTTAAATTTGTCTGTTATTTAGATTACCATTTTTTTTAATTGTGAATGTTATACAGATAATTGATTTAAATTTTAAAATTCATATGACTTATACGGTATTTTTCTAATAAATAAATTTCTTCAATAATTAAAGAGTAATAATAATATTTTCTTAAGGCTGTTCTTAACTGCTCTGCTCAACAAGCGCAAAACGTTTTGACACATTTACAAATTCATTTTTTAACGAAAAGGTATAAAATTGGAAAGCCTGGCCATGGAAGCGATTTGGAATTGAACTGTTTTTCCATTTTTTTTTTATCAATCTATTACCTATTGAGTTATAAGCGATTTTGATCACATGACAAACACGTTTTTCGCCCGCTCTTCAGTGCTCTTTCTTCCTTTGCGCGGAAATTCGGTTCAAAACGCCCACTTTGACACTATTTTCTGAAACATCTATTGCGTTTGCAAAAAAAAAGGGAAAAAACAGCACAATTACATGGTTTCTGAACAAAAACACCAGCTAGTTGCATTCATTTTCGAACAAAAATAAATTAAAACTTATGCCAGAAAGTTGCCCTTTTGGATTTGAGAACACCCTAAGTCAGTTAGTTAAAATTAGTTGATCTTTATCACCAGTTCCTTTGAAAAAAAATTTTCAATTAGATTTTCTTAAATAAATTTAAATAATTAAATTAAAAAACTCATTTAATCTGTTTTTAATAATAATGTAATAATAATATATTCTTACCTTACATTAAAAATATTTTTTGTTGGAACTTTAGTAAGTTATATATATACATAATTAGCAGAAGTAATTTGTTAAAGTGTTCATTTCTCAAAATTAAGTATTATCTTTCATATATAAAAATGCTTATCAATTTATCAGCTGCTTTCTAATTTTTTTATTGTATTTCAATACTACTAAATTCTTATCATATATAAACTGTATGTTTAAAATGAATATTTATTAAAATTTAATTTTAATATCTTCTAAGCTTTCATGAAAAGTAATTTTATGCTAGAACTCCAGTAACATATAAATAGTAATTAACAGAATTAAATTATTAAATTATTCATCTTTAAAAATTAATTATTTATCTTTTATATATAAATTACATTAATAATATATATTTCAATGATAATTTAACCATTGAAGACAGTAAATTACTATACTTTAAATAATTGAATGTATGGTAAAAATGCAGCAAAAACATATATATATATATATATCTGTGATTTAATAATTATTCGCAAAAAGTTTTATTATATGTATATATATGTTGCAATAAAAATGTAATATACATCAAACATGAACAATGAAAAATATTTTGCTATTAGTTGCAATATATATATATTTAAAATAACGATTATTATTATGGAGATTTTTGTTTTTATCTTTATTTATTAACTTATTATCAGTAGCTTTACAGTTTTTATTCGAAATATAATATTGTGATTAAATTTTACTACATAATACCACTTAGGAGCTAATGTTATATAATTAAAATAAAATATCTATTTAAATGCAATAATAGTATCTTTTAAACTGACATAGAAAAATATTTTTATATATCTAGATGGAACTTCAATTACTTATTTTTAGTTAAGATCCTAGAACTTTAATACTGATTGCAAACATCTGAGTAAAAAAAAAAAAAAAAAAAAAAAAAGTTCTAAGCAGTTTATTATAACATTATCTTATTATTTTATCATAATTTAACTAGTAAATGTTGTTTTAGAATTGTTAATAATTTTCTTACTAGAAAATTAAATCAAATTTAATAATTAATTATATATTATGTTATTAAATGTATAACAATTGATTCCGTGCTCAGTATGAGAAATACATAAGATTTTTTAATGCATCAAGTTATTATTAGCTAGAAATACAATAGATTAAATTAGTAGCAGCGCTGTTACTCGTAAAATGGATTTTTTCCTTTCAGGAAAAGAAGTTCGGTTCACCGATAGCCAATGAAATTGTCGGATTTCGAACTAATGCTAAAAGTCTTATGGAAAGTCAAATTTCGCGTCCCCGGCTTTAATAAGAGATGGCCATCTGTCATATAAATTTCAATTTTGTTTAACACTTTTTATTTTCAATATTTAATTATTTTTTGCATAAAATATTATGAGTATATGTAAATCTCACCGATTATAAAGTTATATTTTGATAATAATTAAACGTGTTTTCAATTATCTTTGTTGTTTGTTTGTTGTTTTAATTATTATTCCACTAACACACATTATTATTACCACTTCTTGTTCTTGCTGATAGTGTATGTTTCATATGAAAATTTGCAGATTTCGTAGGATAGGATAGCCGATAGCTTATAGAGGTCATACAACAATTTCCATGCTGATGTACACCCTTATATAAGGAGAGTCGTGAAAAATGTTTTTACTTAAGGGGGCTGGTTACTCAGCTTCGGAATTCTCCTCCGTAATGTTAAGTGTTGGACTTTTGATGCATTCGTCTATTTAAAATATCGGGAAATTCACATTTTTAACATCTTTTCTCTGTGTACTCTTCTTAAAGGATGTGTCTTCTTTTCTTAGTTTTATCAGTTTAGTTATAGCTAGAAGTAGCTCGGAGTCGTTCGGTAGCTTCATCGCCCCGAGCCCAACCCTTCTCGCTTTTCGGTGTCTTTAATTTGTGTATTTTCCCTTTTAAATTTGTCCGGTTTCAATTTTTGATTTTTTTTTTTCAATCTGGCTTTCGCTAGAGAGTCTTTCATTCGGGACGTGACTGAGCACCTGGGAATCTTGCTTCCGCAAAAGAGTCGGAGTAGAGTAGAAGAATAAAGGGTTGCGGACGAAGATGGGCCGCTCGCCGCGGCGGTTACAGCTAAACTTTATATGTATAAGAATTTTAAATATGCATGAATATTTCTTGTATTTGCATTCTAAGAATTTTTATTTCAATCTTTAAAAACTATGGCCATCTATCCTAGAGTTACCCTGTACGTTTACAAAAAATTGGCGTAGGATATCAATGGGATCATATTTTTATAATTATTTTACTATCTCATGTCGCATAATAAAAAATTATATTTTCGAGAGTATTGTAAGTTTTAATAATCAACTATTTGATCTTTTTCATTATTTTTTTTATAATAGTTAATTCATTAATATGTGTATAATATAACCGTTTATGCAATTTTTAAACATTAATTTAGCAAAATAATAATAAATAAATCTCCCACACAAACAAAATTCTGAACACAAAACAATAAGTAAGATTGTCTACACATAATCTAATTTTATGGTGTTGGGTGAAAGAATGGTATCTTTCATGTTGTAATAGTATTTGATAATCTAGACTGATGGTGGAGAGGTGGCTTTTATGTCTTGACAGGGTCTGATCATGCACACTCATGCTACTTGAATGGACTTTACCCATGTGACGTCAAAGTAGGTATATAAAAGGAAAACACCAATAAGCGTGCAGAATTTTTTAACGCTGCTTCCCCTTCGTCCAATAAACAGTCATTTTCAGAGGCTATATACCTACAGAGGCGTGGCTTTTGCCATTCCTGCGTAAAGTCCATTGGTAGCTTGGTCATGGGTCGCGGCGGGTGTTTTGGGGGTTTCAGAACAATCAAGGTTTGTCACAAAAATACATCTTTTATTTCCTCTGTTTAAAGAACATAAAAATTCCAACAGCAAATAATATTTCAAGAAAAAAATCCTTAATTTTCTTCTGGATGAATATACGAGCAGAATATCCAGAAATATCTAAATCAGCTTTGAAAACCTTGATCGGGTCCAACACGACATACATGTGTGAACATGTTCTTTCTACTTTGCTGTTTTTGAAAAACGAGTACAGAAACAAACTGCGTGTAGAAAGTGACTTACGGTTAAAGTTAACCAGTTTTAACCCTGACAGTGATGCCCTTATCGGTAAACACCAGTGCCAGAAATCTCACTGATTATAAAGTTATATTACTAAAAGGACTCATTACAGTGTGTTACAATAAATAAAAATAAGAACGGCTAATGAGTGTATACAATATATTAAAAAATCTTCAAATAAAATAACATACTACTCACAGTAATAAAATATAAATATATTCCAACAGTTTCGAACAATAAAAAACTTTTTCATCATCAGGGAAATATCCAAGGGGAACCAACACCTTACAATATCTACATTACACAATTTTCAAAAACGAATATTGGCGTTCTTTAGCGGGAGTTTCCCAAGGTTCATTTTTCAACACGGTAGTAGTTTATATACAATTTGGCAGAAGCCTCTGTTACTTGTTTCACATAGGGTGACATGGGGTAAATATGGGTCAGAAAACAATGAGATCTCAATATCTATGAAAATAAAAATGATGAAATTTTCAAATTTGGCATGAAGTTGACTTAGTATTGTAGCTTTTGTATAAAATATTCAATTTACTCAAAATATTTTTATTTATTTTTAAATTGAATTTTTTAAGTGACCTATAATTACTCCGGCAACGGGATAATTATGGGTCACAACTGGGGCAATTATGGGTCACTGGCTTTATGAAGAATTAATGCATAGTTTTTTAATAAAATACTTTTGAAAATTTTCAGAAATTACCTCTAAAGTAGAAATTTTCATCATTAAAGCTTAAAAATTTTAAAAAGATATAAAAAAAATAAATGAAAATGCCATTTATTTTTATGGAATATTTACGAAAATCACATTTTTCTGTTAGACACAAACTTTACTTTGCAGGTGCTTAGCAAGAGAACTAAGGGACACTTGAGGTATGTATTGGTGCAGAATCATCCAAGGATAGTTAATAATGATTTTAAAAAACATTTGCTGCTTATTAGCCAATATATTAATCTTGAAAAATGTGTCGTTGCAATCTGCTTTTCAAGAATGCTTGGCACAAAGATGAGTTTAAATTTTGTACAAGGTCTCTGTTATAGGTAAGGTGAATCATACTGATAGATAGTGATCATAAAAACACTTTGCACATGAGTAAAATTTATACTTGACTGATTTACTTAGGTTTAGAGTTTTCTACGAATTAACTGCTGTAAATTATAAAAATATGAATCTAGCACATTTGTTTCACTGTGTCCTAACAATTAGGCCTAAAAATTAATATTCAAACAATTACAGTTACCCTACATATCCTAATATGGTTAAAGTTAAAGGAAAAAGCATGCTTAGAAACATTTACTCATTAGTTGAAAAAATAATTTTGTTTTTTTTTACAATACTTCTTTGTTCTTTTAAGCAACAAGAATCTTTTTTGGGGTTTATATTTTCTTAACGTTTTGTATCTAATTAACTTCTCCACACTATGAAGATATGAATCCAGCACCATGTCCAACCAGTTAACAATTAAAGTTCAAAAAAGAGATGTTTATGAAAATATTTTATCTGGTCTACTTCAAAAATTACTTTAGGTTTACAATACTGTATATTTATTTTTATTTATTTATTTTTTTTTTTTTTGAAAATTCTTAAATCATAAATTAACAATTGCATATCATGTCTAAAATCTAAAAAATGCCATTAAGAATGGAAAAAACATGCTGACCCAGAATTGCCTTGGTGACCCATAATTACCCCAGGTATTTGGGGCATAATTAGGTATACATCTAGAATCTATCTGAAAACAAATAGGAATAAAAAGTGCATGTATTTAAAAACCTTATAATATCTATATTTAAAATAAGCATAAACTAAAAAAATTTAAACAATTATGTTAATGTGGCATGGATCTTAGTAAAAAGTGCAATTTTTTAAGGCAATCTTATTGAAAGATGATTTTGTAGCATGTTATAAAAACATCTCAACTCACATTATGCAGCAAAATTAAAATAAAACTTTTTTATGCATAATAAAGTAGACTAATCGGAGAGCCTATTCACTATTTTAGAATTTATTTTAGTAGATTCCATAGTGATAAAAACTAGGTGACCCATAATTGCCCCAGAATGAGAGTGAACCACATTTACCCCGTACTACCCTACCTGTCTATGGACTGTCTATGAGCAAACTTTCTTATTTCTGATATTTTGAGTTTAAAATTAAGTGGGGATTCATATACTTTTTCTGTCCAGTCTATCAGTTCCAAAAGGGAATTTTTATTTGCATTTACTGCAGTTGTTTTTTTAGGCCGAACAAATAGATATCCTGGTGTATCATCATCTTCATTCCTTAATTCAATTATCTTCTGGACCCCTGCTCTCCTTTCTTCTTGGTCTTCCGAGCATAAAAGTGTCTGAAGCAGCATTTCACTAAATGCCAACCACACTGAACGTTGGATTGTTGGCAAAACAATATCTGCTACTGCCGCCTTCTTATATTTTAAGAGCTTCAATTGATAAAGAATGGGGCGAGGTCCTACCGCCCAAGAGAATTTCGTTTTGATTGTAAACCAGCAGAGATAGTAAACGAAACGCCAACACTGTATTCCACAAGCAGTTGTAACTTCTTCAGGTTGTTGCCTTTAATGCCATACTTTGGAACCCATATGCGACAAATCCTATTTTCAGGTGCTTACTACCGTGAGTGGCTTTTAAAACCGATTTCTAATAATGCCAGATCAGCTGGAAGTACACCTTGTCCTTATGACCTGAGTTATCCTGTAACCATAAGCCTGATCTGTTTATAGATCTTTGACAACAGTGTCACTCAGTGGAACCAAAGGTTCTCGGAAGGATATTCTGACAAATAAGGGATTGATTTCAAGTTCTGTTGCAACATCAAGCATGTTGCTAATCTTACCACTTCACTTGTTGTTAACAAAGTTTTTCCATCCAACTAAGTGATCAAGTGCCGCAAAGATAGCTCATTAGTATGAAGAGCACAAGCCAATCAGATGAGTTTATGATTCAGCTTTGCCTCAACCCAATGCATGATTCCTCCTTCTCAATCAGTGTTAACATTCGTTGAGTCACCACCAATAGCTTGCGAACTTTTATCAGTGCTGTTTTTCTTTAAAAAATGCACAAGATGGTTAGCAATAACTTCAGCAGGTTTCCTTTTCGTTAAGTCTTTCTCTCGAGTAAAATGGCAAAGATACCTACCACCTGGCTCACTGCAAACAGTGTAATGCACTTCTTTCACAATACTTAAAAACTGATGACTTGAGTTATCTGCTTCTAACAGAACTTTAGTGAAATCTTGGCGTCCATCAATGAAGATATACATTCAATATTGCCTGTCCGGCATCGAACATGGAATTCTTCATCAAGTGATTTTATGACTTGTGTCCTTTTAGCTTTATTGTGATCAACCACAAGTCTCCTGTCTCTTTCAGTAATTAATCCAGCATCCAAAAATGCATCTGTTGTAATGGCATATGTAGCACGTAGACCGACACCATACTAATACTTTGCAATGCAGCATTGTGCAACTGTTATGTATTATACTGATTTGTATTTGAGATAGAAGGTACATCAGAATCATCGCATTAAAATTACAAAGGATCTTCAGATTCTTCATCTGTAACATCAGTTGGCTCTCCATCTTCTTCTTCTTCAAAAAAAAAAAAGAACTTCATTTGGTTGCGATGATAACTCTTCCTTTCTTTTCTGCTTATATTAAAAAAAATTTCTTAATTCATCTTCTTGTCTATTCTGCTTTTTAATTTGTCTTCTGTGCTCAGGTAGATCTGATAATCCAATTTGATGCTGTCCAACAGATCCAACCTTCTCTCTTTGACTATTAATAAACGCTAGTTCTTTGAGAGGGATCTTCATATCCTTAGAACAAGAGCAGGAGATGTGCACTTCACGTTTACAGTCAGCACCATCTGTATATGGACCCTCAAATTCTGAACATAGCTTTATCTCACACTTGGAATTGAGCTTGTCTGATGTTGCTGTGAATTCCAAGTCTCTTTCACTTCCAGTTTTCCTCTGCCATGTGATATGTTTTCGACCTTTTTTTCCAGTTTTCTTCTACCTTCTTCAGGACTGTGACTCTCGAATTTAAAATTGGTACCACAAAGCAATTGTTTGCTCGCTTCCGCTGTTCAAGCCCTTTTGGCTAAATATCCTTTGCAAGAGTTACTGCTGGGTAATTTCTGATATTCTCTCCACTCTGCTCTCTTAGCAAAGCCCATATTTTAGAATATCACACACAGTTGGGAGTTCGGATGACAGCATTTCTCGACCAGTTCCAATGACAAATACTCATGTGAGTGGAAGATGCCAGTCTTGTCCTCTTTTACTAACCATTGTTCCGAATTTTCAGATTTTGCAAGTGGATGAAATTACTCGTGCCTGGGAAAAGAAAACGTCACTATTTGTATGATATTAATGAAAATTAACAAACATACACTCAGCTGCAAATGAGTATTGCTAGTTTAAAAACTTTTACAAATGGCATAAATATTTTAGAGATGTTATCTAGTACAAAGTCTAAAGTTCGGACACCCAAAGTTCGGACTTTCCAGCGGCAGTATTCAAGAAAGAAGTGAAAAAACAAAATTGTTGAAATAAAAAAAGGTCTAGAGCAAAGAAGCTTTATTAGTGAATCTTAACTCATGCCTATGTACAGAATAAAAGAATTTTTTTTTAATGATATATCAAAGTTAATAAAGCAGTCCACATTAACTAAAATGTTCAATAGTTAAGAAAGTTACAATTTCTTCTTAAATTGTATGTTCCCTTAAAGCTGTTCTCAACTGTTCTGCTCATCAAGCGTTAAACGTTTGACACATTTACAAGTTCATTTTTTAACGGAAAGATATAAGAACTGAAGGTCTGATTATGGAAGAGATTTGGAATCGAACTGTGTTTTCCAATTTTTGATAAATAAATTACCTAGTGAGTTACAAAGCGATGTTGATCACGTGACAAAGACGTTTTAAATTCTTCCTTGAGTGGTTATTGCTCTTTCGCGTGGGAATTCGGTTCAAAACGCTCACTTTGACACTATTTTCTGAAAGATCTATTACGTTTGCAAAAAAAAAACAGAAAACACTGTTCGATTAATAGTTTCTGAACAACAACTCCTGCTAGCTTCACGCATCTCTGAGCAAAAATAAATTAAAACTTATGTCATAAAGGTGCCTTTTTTGATTTGAGAACAGTTAATTTTTATTTAAATAAAGGTTTTTGTTTATACATTTTATTTTGTTATGATTTATTTAATGAAAATGATTGTTTAATTTAGTATTAATAGTTGTTATATGCAATTTTTAATATATGAACGTCATATTTTGTCTTTTTAAGCAGTGAAATTTCTTTTTCTTTTTATTAGAAAAAAATATTTGTCATGACCCGAAGTTGGGACTTGGTAAAGTCCTGAGGATTCCGGACTTTAGACTTCGTACTGTACTAATAAAAGAACAAATCGCTCTGTGTGCGTGCGATGGCTAGCGAAATCTACCGCACGTAGAAGTCTGAAAATTCAGGTGTGATTAGTCCAAGACAGGTCCTGATGCACCTGAGGTTCGGATTTTTAATTTTCTAAGGGCCGGGGCCCCTGGGCCCCTTAAAGTTTTTATGCACTAAATTGTTAATAACATGCCTCGAAATTTTATTCGAAAAAAATATTTTGATGAAATAGGTTGCCAGAAAATACGTTGCCAAATTTCTTTTCTCGCCATGGACCTTTTCTTTATTTCGCCAAGTACCTATACTGGAAAAATACGTTTATTTATTTATTGTATTTTAAATGAGATGAATAAAAGACGGCACAGATGTCATATACGCACCACGTTGGCGCGATTTTTTTCTGACGCCAATGTCATATACGCACCGGGGTACTTAACTGGCGCCAAAGTGTCGTTATTTTTCTTGATATGGTAACCCGGATGTTGTTGTTTATTTATTAATGAATTGTTTATTTACTTTTATTTTTTTTAATTATATAAATTGTTTTGTTCTATAGTTATTAATTAAACTTTTTTTTTATTTATTGTTATTCCCTTTTTTAAAATATTACACAATAACAAATGAGATGCGTTTCATTCAGGTGTTGCCATTAAACAATTAACAAATAATCGCGATTTCTGTGCCACGTACGATAGCATAATATATATATATAGATTTTCAAGTATGAATTATTTTTAAATTTATCTATCACGTGTAGCTGCTCGATTACGAAAGATTAATCCGCTTGCCCTTAAAACAATGCAAAAAGTTCAGCCTTTGTTTCCGTCTAATGTTCCATAACAAAATTAAAACTTCCTCTATAGAAAAATAAATAAAATAATGTAAATAAGGAACAAATTTAACAGACATGTGATTGAACCACGCGCTTAAAGCACTGAAATGATCGGAAAGACTGCCGTAAGTCGCAAAATCTTTGGCTAATAACTCCTGTCATGCGGTGACATGTGAAAGTATTGCTTTTAATAAATTTTAAAACTTTATTTGACTGCATAATTGATATTTTCAGATAAAAATTCTTTTTGATGTTAGTGGGTAATCTAATATTATATATTACATGTAAAAAAATAATTAAAAAAAAAAAAAAAAAGAATGATTTTCACCTATACTCTGTAACCCGAGGAGCTCGGGTTCGATCCCCTAGTACTAATAAAAGAACAAATAGCTCTGTGTGCGTGCGATGGTTAGCGAAACCTACCGCACGTAGAAGTCTAAAAATTCAGGTGTGATTAGTCCAAGACAGGTCCTGATGCACCTGAGGTTCGGATTTTTAATTTTTTAAGGGTCGGAGCCCCTGGGCCCCTTAAAGTTTTTATGCACTAAAACGTTAATAACATGCCTCTTTCATATCCGATCTTCTTCGTTTTTGGGGTGAATTCTCCTTTCAGTTTCTGCCCCATTTCTACATTTCAGTTAAGACCCTGGCACCCTTGCAAGAGGCCCAGTACAGGGCTCCTTGAAGTTTTAGTGCACCAAATTGTTAATAACATGCCTCTTTTCTGTCGGATCTTCTTCGTTTTGGGGGTGAATTCTCCTTTCAGTTTCTGCCCCATTTTTACATTTCAGTCAATACCTTGGCACACTTGCAAGGGGCCCGGTACAGGGCCCTTTAGTTTTAGTGCGCTAAATTGTTAACAAATTGCTTCCTTTTTTATCCGATCTTCATTTTTGGGATACTTTCTAGATTTAGTTATTCTCCCGTTTTTACATGCCAGTTAAGACCATGGCCCGTCTAGGGTCCCGTAGGGCCTGGTCCAAGGCCCCTTGAATTTTTCACACCCTAATTTTCTCACCTTCGCAGTGCGTAATTTTAAAGTTGAGTCTTGATCTTTCTCCCGAGACCAACACTCACATATTTTTGTTGGGGCCCTAGGGCCCTTTTTTAAGCATTTCCCCATTTTTTTGCGCATGTCTTTTAAATTATATTCTATTGGTTAATTCATACCCGATGCTTAATCTTGACTAATCGAAGATCTAAAACGCTAAGTACTAAAACGTTTTAACATGTTTTCATGTTAGGACCCTGTTCTCAACTATCAGTTGGCTCCCTATTATAACTTTCTTAAAAATAGTCCGATTCACTAGATTTTTTTTCTAACAGCATCTTAGGTTCCCCAGCTATTACATGAACGACAAAAAAATTTCTCAGACTTCAGCTGTCACCAATATTGAGTATTAATCGCCTTCTTGGGGCCCTTGGTGCAGCTTCTTTAAGAATGATCGGAATTGCTTGCAATTTTCCTTAACACATTTCTAGCATCCCTTGACTACTTTGAAAACTAATAAAAAGTATCTTTATGCGCAACTACATGTCACCTAAGTCCTTGGCCTCTTGGGGCCCGCTACAGGGCCCCTTAAAATTTTTGCACCATAAATTGTTAATAAATTGCCTCCTCTTAATCCGATTTTCATTTTTGGAACCCTTTTTCCGTTTAGTTATTCTCCCGTTTCTTTATTCCTGTTAAAATCCTGTGGCATCCTAGGGTTCCATAGGGCCTGATCCAGAGCCCCTTGAACTTTTTGTGTGATGCATTTTTCACCACCTAATTTTCTTGCATTATCAATGCAAAATTTTAAAATTGAGCCTATCACTCTTCTCCCCGGACCAACACCCTCTTATTTTTACTGGACACTAGGGACCTGTTTTAAGGATCCCCCCCCCCCCCATTTTTGCGTATTTCTTTAAAATTTTATTCTAATGATTAATTCATTCCCTATGCTTAATTTTGACTAATTGAAGATCTAAAGTGCTAGAACTTACACCTTTTAACAAGTTTTCATGTTATGGTCCTGCTCTTTACTATCAGTCGGTCCTCTTCGGGCCCTTTGTTATAGGTTTCTTTAAAACGGTCCGATTCACTAGCTTTTTTTTAAAATAGCTTCTTTAGTCCTCTTGCTACTACATGAATGACAAAAAAATTTCTCAAAATTCAGCTACCACAATTTTGAATATTAATCTCCTTCTTGGGCTTTTTGTTGCATCTTCTTTAAAAACTATCAGATTCTATTACATTTTTCTTTAACATAGTTTCAGCGTCCTCCAGCAAATTTAAAACTAATAAAAAATTTTCTTATACCAAACTACATTCCAGTTAAGACCCTGGCACCCAATGCCCGGTCTTTCTTTATACCTCAGCTACCATTTTTTTCGAACATTAATCTCCTTTTTCAGCATCAACTTACGTTTACTTACTACAGCCGTAAATTAAAAATCGCCTTAATTTAAATGTAACTTTAAATAATGGATTTCATCAGTTAATTAAATATCGTGTTAATGTTAAAAGTAATTTATGAAAATTACAACGGGAAAGGTCATCTTCCACTGTTTTGGTGCGCATTCTTTCCTCCGATTCTAAGGTCCTAATTTCAACGGGATTTGGTTCATTCAACTTACACTACGATTCAGCTTCTTTGTGTATTATGAAATTTTATGTTATTCTTCAGTTACCAACATGTTCTAACATTAATGATGCATTCTTTTTTTGGATTCTATGCGCTTGATTACTACGAGGTTTGGCTCACTCAATTTGTTTTTCAATTGTCTTCGGCACGTGCGGAGCACCTCCGGTAAATGTTGCCTTAGCTAGCGTGGACCCAGATTACAGGTTCGTTCGGAAAGAAGTTTGTTGGGAACACACTAGATGCTGCGGAGGGCAGTGGGTGCCTCCGAAATTAGGTTAATTAAAAAAAATTCAAAAGATATAAAGTCATACAAACTTAAGTTTTGTTTAATGTTATTATTTACGGACCCCGCGCAACGCCGGGCGGGTCTGCTAGTAGTATAATATAAGTATTTTCTTAACCTTAGAGCAGAAGTACAGACGCAAAAAATCATAAGAAAGCAGTTCTTGAGAGATGACAGTTTGCTGTGATTTTTACACGAAACGTAAAAATATCACAAAATTGAAGTAGTTATTTTCCAAGACAACCAGCGTAATTGCCAGTTCATATAAATATATTTGTGAATAGCTAACCAAAACACAATTTTTTGACACCCCCCTCCCTAATTTTTTGGAAAAGGAAGTCAATAAATTCAACACTCCCTAACATATTACTTCAGAAATAAAAATTTGTGACAGTTTAAAAGCAACTTTGAAAAGAGAAGAAAATGTTAGAGGTAGAAGATTTAAGAAGTTCCTGGAACTTCAATTATTGATGAGAACTTTACAAATTCTGATGTAACATAAATAAGAATGTATTTAAAATGCATATAAAAGCACAAATAATTGTACAAAAATTACTTTCAAGTGCATACATATAATATAAAGATATTTAAAATACTAATTAAAAATATCTTAAAATGCATTAGAAAAACCCTGAACGTTTTTAACCATTATAAGGCCGTCATCAGTAGGGTTTAAATGTTGTTATTATTTTCTTTGTGCTTACTCGAGAATTATCCAGAAGAAAACATTGTAATTTAAAGGTTGTACGTCAGATGAGATGCCAGATAAAGTTATTCAAATTTTCAACAAAACGAGCTTTCATCTATTATGCAGCAAATATCTCCATACACCATGGATATCATATGATAGTGCATCGTTACAAGCAGTATCTTTATTAGCAATTACTTCAATTGATTCTCTTATGATGGCTTCCAGGTAATTATTTGTTAATTTTCATACAAATTTGTATGTATTCTAAAATTGATCCTGTCCAAGCAATCAGTAGATCCGGAGTATACATTATACCTTTCCAAAAATATAGTAAATATTTTATTTATATTGGTTTGACAATGAGAAAATTTCTTGATAGAATTTAAAAAACATGAAGCAGATCGCAGATTAAATAGATCCCATACTGCATTATCAAGATTAGCTCAAACTGAACTTATAAATGTAGATTTTAATAAATCGAAAATTATCTTTCGTACAAATAATTGCCAGGAAGTCATCATAAGAGAATCAATTGAAATAATTGTTAATAAAGATACAGCTTGTAACGATGCACTATCATACGATATCCATGGAGTATGGAGATATTTTCTGCATAATAGATGAAAGCTCCTTTTGTTGAAAATTTTAATAATTTTATCTGGCATCTCATCTGATGTACAACCTTTAAATTACAATGTTTTCTCCTGGACAATTCTTGGATAAGCGCAAAGAAAATAATAACGACATTTAAATCCTACTGATGACGGCCTTGTAACGGTTGAAAATGTTCTGTGTTTTTCTGATATATTTTAAGATATTTTTAATTTGTACTTTAAATATCTTTATGTTATATATATGCACTTGAAAGTAATTTTTGTACAATTATTTGTGCTTTCATATGTATTTTAATTATTTAACTCAAGGTGAATGTAGCTCTAGAATTTTAACTTTCATTTATTGAAGGATGTATTCGTTAAAAACACACAACCTTGCTCAGTGGTACACAGAAACAAGAGCTTTAAAATGAATATGTACAAATAAAAATAAAATTATAAAATCTACTCTTTGAGCTGCTTCTGCAGTCGTCCTCACGATATACTATAATTAATGATTAAAAATTCAGAGACTAAGGCTTCCTGTGCGAACAGGGTTCGTGAATATCATGATATTTTCAAAAATATGCGATATTTTGATATCTGTACATTGGAACAAAAAGGACCAATGTCCAAAATTGAGAAATTTGAGTTAAATGCACGAATGAATTCAGGATGCGATATACAGTAATTGTTAAAAGGGCCAACGCCCTCCCAATATTAGATCATTGAAAACAAAATATTTTGTCGAGGCCAATATTACTTACTGTTAATGTAATGTGTCAAACTTAAATTGGGTTTCCTGCCATTTGAGAAAAATGGACATTGACCCTTTTTGTTCCAAGGTACAGATATATATCTGATATTTTTTATATCTATCTGATACAGTAGACTCTCTCAAATCCGTACATCATCACAGATGTAGGGTCAAAATTACACACTTTTTTTTATTTTTATGTCATTCTGTTCGTATTTTAAACGTAATTATCATTAATATGACGGAATTCATGCTTTTTCATGAAGGAAGTATAAATTTATTTCTGAAAAAATTCAAGATATTGCTAATATCTTTGGTAAATACAATCTTTTACCAAATATATTTATGTAATCGAAAAGGGCAACTTTCTGACATAAGTTTTAATTTATTTTTGTTCGAAAATGCATGAAACTATCTGAGGTTGTTGTTCAGAAACTATGTCATTGAGCTGTTTTTTCCATTTTTTTGCAAACGCAATAGATCTTTCAGAAAAAAAATGTCAAAGTGGGTGTTTTGAACCTTATTTCCGCGCGAAGGGAGAAAGCGCACTCATGAATAGCCGAAAAACGGGTTTGTCACGTGATCGAATTCGCTTATAACTCAATAGATAATTGATAGATCAAAAAATGGAAAAAATAGTTCCATTCCAAATCGCTTCCATGACCAGGCTTTCCAATTTTATATCTTTCCGTTAAAAAATGAATTTGTAAATATGTCAAAACGTTTTTTGCTTGTTGAGCAGAGCAGTTAAGAACAGCTTAAGCATGGATAAAGCTGAAATAAAATTTCCTTATATTTTATAATTTTGATGTGAATTAATAAGGTACCTTTATGAGGAGAGTTGCATAGAAAAATTCAAGAAAAATGTATTTTTATGGTGCATATTTAATTAAACGTTATTAATTATTTACTTGATATTTTAGTTATAATAATTTAGCCATTTTTAAAATCATCTTATTTTTTATTATTTTAGTTAATTACTTTACTTAATTATTGTAATATTCTACTGTATTTTAAGCATACATTATAATTTCGATAGCATTCAAATTATGTTTAAAAATGTAAACAAATCAGTGACCAGAAATCCACAAAATTCTAAAAGCCGCAAAACCTCTGGTCCCGAGAATGGGGGTGAAGGAATCTACTGCATTTTCAAAACAGCTAACTTACTGCTGACAATAAATATTTTCGAGCATAATGTATGTTAAAAACTGAAATATATTGCACTTAACATGAAAACTAAATTAAACAATATTCTAAAAATGCATTTTCTCCCTCTCTCTCTTTTTTTTTTTTTTTTTTTTTTTTTTTTTTTTTTTTTTTTTTTTTTTAATCACTTAGAACAAAATTAAAGATGAACTAACTGAAAACAGATACAATTTGCTTTATGCACTTATAAAAAAAACTATAGGATTCAGTATCAAGTATACAAAAAATCATATACAGTAGACTCCCTCAAATCCGCATACGCCTAAAATCCACAAATGTAAACAATGAAACTTTCAGTTCAGATCTAGGGGCAAAATTACAGAATTTTTTTGTTTTATATTATTCCGCATGTATTTTTATATGTAATTCTCGATAATATGACTTAACTCATGGTTTTTCATGAAGCAAGTATAAATTTGTGAAAACAAATGAAGATACTGCTGCCATCACTGGTAATCACAATCTTGTTACTAAATATATTTATGTATTAATCAAGCATTTTTGGTTATTAAGACTGGATAAACCTGAAATAAATCTCCCTTACTTTATGATATTAATGTGAATTAATAGGTTACCTTTATGAGGTAAGTTTCATTGAATAATTCAAGGAAAATTTATCTCATATGTATTAAGCATATTTAATTATATATTAATTATTTATTTGACCTTTACTTTTAATAAGTTAATCGATTTTAAAATTATCTTACTTTTTATCATTTTAGTTTATTAATTAAGTATTTCAATACTTTACTATATTGCAAGCATTCATTATTATTTTAATTGCATTATTACATTCAAATTACTGTTTTTAAAAATGTAAACAAAGCAATGACCAGAAATCCGCAAAATTCTCAAATCTACACAACCTCTGGTCCCAGGGTGTGTGGATTGGAGGGAGTCTACTGTATTTTTAAAACAGAAATATTAAACAAAATATTTCTTTTAATTAAAAATTTTAACATAAATGTATGCATAAAATGTCTTATTTCATAATTCCTAACATGCTGTATAGTTTAAACTCAACTGAACTATAACTGAAAAAGATTCTTTACTAATGAAGCTGTATATAGTGGATTATTTAAATTAGACAGTTTATCTTTCAATGGCTGTTCTGAATTAATTGTGTCCCACATAATTATTAGTTCTACATTGAAAAATAAAAGTTTTTAAGTCTAAAGCTTGAAAAATATATTAGTTTTATTTTTAGGCTCAAAAAGTCACAGCCAGAAGAGAAAAGGTCTTATTTACAGATTGACTCAGTCAATAAAAGTTGAAAATTTCATTACCCCTCTATACCAAAATTGCTTTATACATACTTTACCTGCCCTTACAGCTTGGTCCCCACCGTTGGCCGAGAGGTTCTGCTCTAAAAGCTGGTAGACGGGAGGGGCTGAGTTCGAACCCAATCGTGTCCGTCGGCCTAATCGCTCGGAGTTTTCCGTGGTTTTCTTCGAACCTTGGATTTCCTTGCGTAAGTACGAGTTACTCTCTTAAAAAAATTCAGCGATTTTAACTCCGACTGAGTGTATTTTCACTCCTTTTCAGTATTGAAAATGCACTTATCCTATAGGAGTGAATTTCATCCATCTTGCGGAGTGGTTTTTTTTTCATTCCTTTTTGATAAGCTGTTTTCGCTCTTTTTTTCGACTAAATTAATAGGCAAAACGAGTGACTGCACTCATTATTGACAAGTCATTTTTAAACCCCTTTTTTGTCAAATTTAATAGGCAAAATAAATTATTTCCCTCTTATTTTCAGATTTTTTTTTGTTTGTTTTTTAACATATATAACTCCCCAGTTTGCAAAATGTATTACTTTTAAAACTCCATATTGTTTTATTTTAATCTAGATGCAGGAGAAATTTTGTTTTTCATTTCCAAAAGATAAATTAAATAATAATAATAATAAAAGATAAGTTCGCGCCGTAACAAGACAAGATTTTCTACCTTGTCAATATCCTGAAGTGCGCTTTTTTTACTTTATCTTTCTTATTATGATTTTTTTCTTTTTAATATTTTCACATTGTATATATAATTTTAACGTTATTAGTTTTAATCCGGAAATGTCTATTTCTTTAATTATTTCTTATATTATTATATCTTATTAATATATTTTGCTTATGACACAGATAAATAATTATGGAATATAGAACTCGTGTGTTACATAACTGCAGACTTTTGTTTAGTTAAACTTTTGAATATGAACAGAGCGAAGTATAACACAAAAATAAAAATTCACAAAATTATAATTTAAAAAAAAGGTCAAGCTAGTTGTGTCATAAAATAAATTGATAATATTTTTTACTAATCTATTATTTTCTGATACTTTTTTTAAATTATCTTTAACATTTCGTACTATTTACATAATACTGTGGCAATTAAAAAAATAATATTTAAAGTGTAGATGTGTACAACTATCTGAATGAACACAATTTATTAAATACTTGTACTTACTGAAACAAGAAAAAAAAACATATATTATAAGTTAATAATAATTTAATAATTTTTATAATCATGGGTTGTGTTCCGGAAAGATTTCTGAGTGTCATGAGCAAAGTAGTATATTAATAATCAATAATATAAGCACAAAATGATATATGTTTAATAAGGTAAATACCAATTAGCGTAATTTTACACAATTTGAATACAAGAAAACTACATATCTAAGTGCATTTTATTGATTATAAAAATTATGGAACAGATGTATTAAAGAAAAAAAAAAGAAAAAAAAGAAAAAAAAGAAAAAAAAAGTAATTTAAGAAGTTTATGTTTCCGGTTTAAAAGTATTAACATTAAATAACGCAAAAAATCATACCGGGTGTCCCAAAAAGGACTGACTGATTTTAAAATTCAATAACTTGCAAACGGTGACAGATATTAAAAAAATTCTTGCAGGAGGGTTATGAATAAGGTCAAAAGTTTTATTACAGTGATTTTCAATTTTAGTTCGATTTACAAACAATAGATGGCGCTGTAAGCAATAGTCGCTAAATACAGGCTCGATTTTCGCTCCTTTATCTTGTTCCATGCAGAAAAAGGAGATGGAAATGTATTATCCGGGCCACGAAGAACCAAAAATCGAGCCTGTATTTAGCGACTATTGCTTTCAGCGCCATCTATTGTTTGTAAATCGAACTAAAATTGAAAATCACTGTAATAAAACTTTTGACCTTATGCATAACCCTCATGCAAGAATTTTTTTAATATCTGTCACCGTTTGCAAGTTATTGAATTTTAAAATCAGTCAGTCCTTTTTGGGACACCCGGTATATACAATGTGAATAATACAACAAGGAATGGCGAAGGAATTACAAGAAAGATGAAGTAAAACAACGTACTTTACCTTAGAATTTTCAGTATTAGTATAATCCTAGAATCGCCGGTAGCCATCTTGGTTTTAGCTGGGAAACAAAAACGAAATTTATCCAATTCTTTGTGATGATTCCCCCCCCCCCCTGCTTTAGTGGGCATAATCCATCTATCTTATTCTATGCCATTTTTAAATCAATCACATTATAATTGTAATAATGTTTTAATCTTGTAGGTAACGCTAAGCTTTGATGCTTGAAACAAACAAGCGACTCCCTTTTCAAAGCGATTCTCGATTCTTCCTCAACCAAACTATATATCGCGTTACAGGATTTCAACCAATAGAGAAGCTTCTTAAACCGCTCTTTTAGAGATATTTTTCTGTTCCGGTCTGAAATGAGCAGTCCTATGATACTCCTAAAAGAATGATTTGGCAAACCAGTTTTTTGTGGAAAATGTCTCTTTTTGATAAAACAGATGCTCAGAAAGAACAAAAACACGCGTAAAACTTTTCGTTCTTTTGTTGAGTTAATAATTCGTTCTTTTGAATTAAGAGTGTAGGTTCCCTTAGAAAGACCCCCACGGAGGGAACCCCCTCCTCCGGGCTCATATCCCTCGTGTAGATAATTGACCGTTATAAAAAACACCCCCATACCACCTTACAGTTTGTCCATGAATTTTTAGACACCCTGTATATATATATATATATATATTGCTGGACAGAAATAAGTAAATAATCTAATATTTAAAGACCGCTCTGAAAGGTACACTTCTATTTCCTTGATCCTGGCCATCCATAAAAATTTAGATATTTAATTCCTAAATTAAAAAAGAAATCTCATCAATTTTAATTCGTTTTGCCTTGGTTATTTTACGTGATACTGTGGTGTTAAGTACTATTTAAATTGCTTTCCCTTTCTTCTCATCACAGCTTAAAACACTTCCATTCAAAAAAATTCTGCCCCATTTCATACTGTAGCTGTGCTTTAACCCCTTCGGGACGAGCCTCTTTTACGGAATTTTTTATCTTTTATCACCGGTTTTTCAAAACAGATTTTTTTGCCTAATTGAATCGGGAAAATGCTCGGATTGAATAAGGCAAAATTTACAATAAAAATTTACTGGTGAGAATAATTCCTGATTCTGAGCGCCTTACGCGGCACGAATACCGGTCGTTCGTCCCCAAGGTGTTAATATTACAGATTGATACATTTAAAACTGGTATTTACAAATAATATAACTGAAAATTTTAAATATTTAAAGTTTTTAAATTTATGTAAGTGTAGAACCACTTATCCGGAGTTGTTGGCGTCAGATGTATCCCGGATAACTGGTTTTTTAGGAGAACTGGTTGTGCATTAAAGCAACATTCATTTGATCAGATTGGTAGAATATATGCGTCTGTGACATTGATTATGATTTCAAATTGACTATTAGATTACACAAATTAAGATTCAGTCCAAGCAAGATCAAAAGTTAATTGGCGTTAGAAACAGGACAATTTACGGGAAATACTTGGAAACAAAAATTCTTATGATTTCTCTGCATAAAAATTAATATGTCAAATTAAATATGCCTCAATTTCAAGTACTACTAGATGTAGGAATCAAGTTACACTGTGCGTATTGTATTGTATCAAGCAATGCACATGTCAAACTGGCACTGTATGACACTTTTTTTCTGAAATCAATGAATTGGAAATATCATTCTGGATAACTGGTTTTCTGAGTAACTGGTTTCTGGATAACTGGTTCCATACTGCATTTAGTTTGCAGAAACAATAAGTAAATAATATAATATTTAAAGACCCTCTGAAATGTCCATTTCTCCTTCTTTGCAGCACATCCATAAGAAATAAGTAGGGTTCGTAAATATCATGATATTTTCGAAAATATCAAGAATATCCGATATTTTGATATATATCCGATATTTTCAAAGCAGCCAACTTACCGCTGATAATAAATGTTTTCTAGCATAACATAGATTAGAAACTAAAATATATTGCACTTAACATAAAAACTTAATCAAAGAATAATATAAAAATGCATTTTTTTTTCACTTAGAACAAAGTTGAAGAGGAAATGTTTGAAAACAGTAACAATTTGATTTATACACTTATAAAAAAACTAACTATAGGATTCAGTATCAAGACCAAGTATAAAAAAATCAGATATTTTCAAAGCAAAATTTTAAATACAAAAATAGTTCTTTTAATTGAAAATTTTTAATATAAATGTAAGTATAAAATGTTTTATTTCATATTTCCTAACATGCTGTATAGTTCAAACTCAACTGAACCAAAACTTGAAAAAAGATTATTTTCTAATGAAGCTGTATATAATTGCTTATTTAAATTAGTCAGTTTATCTTTCAATGATTGTTCTGAATCAATTATGTCCCACATAATTATTAGCTCAACATTTAAAAAAATGCTTCAAATCTAAAGTTTGAAAAATATATTTTTTTTTTTTTTTTTTTTTTTTGGCTAAAAAAGTCACATCCAGAAGAGACAAGTTCTTTATCTACAGATTCACAGTCAATAACAGTTGAAAATTTATTTCATTTATACTGAAATATTACAAATTACGACTGAAAATATCAAAAATATCTTGCGCACATTCATATTTTGAAAGTAAATATCAAATGCAGAAAATATGAAACATCCTGATATATTGAAAATAAATATCAAGTAATATGAAAATATCAAATATCTTGATATTTTGAAAATAAATATTGGATATATATCCATTGGTATATATCAATGAACCCTGGCTGTATGTAAATGATTATCAAAATTACATTTTATCTTTCAATGGCTGTTCTGAATTGACTGTCTAATATAATTATTAGTTCTACATTTAAAAATAAAAGTTTGAAACATAAAGCTTGGAAATGATTCGTTTTCTTCTTTTCCTAAAAAAGTCACTGTCAGAGTCAAAAGTTCATTATCTAAAGAATGACACAGTCAATAACAGGTGAAAATTTCATTTACACTTGGTTTGAATGTGAAAAAATATCAAAATTACCTTGCACGGTGATATTTTGAAAATAAATATCAATATACAAACTATCAAACATCTTGATATTTTGAAAATAAATGTAAAGAATTTGAAAATATCAAAAATCTGGATATTTTAAAAATAAATATCGGATATATATCAAGATATTAAAGCACATAAATTAACGTCTGAATTCCACTTTTAATTATTAAAGGTACACATATATTAAGACAGACTTTAAATACAATTAAATACAATAAACCCAACTGGAGTGAAAAATTAGCCGGGGCCAGGAATCGAACCTGGTTCGACAGCATAACATGCTGTTGTTCTACCGTTAAGCTACCCTGGCCGATGTCCTAGCCTGGCAATTTCTCCCTAATAAACCAAGTTGGGGAACGTCACCGTCCATCTATGAGATAGCACAGGATGACGTGACAACGATGAATAAATTTCTTTTTCCATCGATCCACAATATATATTAAAGCACATAAATTAACGTCTGAATTCCATTTTTAATTATTAAAGGTACACATATATTAAGACAGACTTTAAATACAATTAAATACAATAAACCCAACTGGAGTGAAAAATTAGCCGGGGCCAGGAATCGAACCTGGGTCGACAGCATAACATGCTGTTGCTCTACCGTTAAGCTACCCTGGCCGATGTCCTAGCCTGGCAATTTCTCACTAATAAACCAAGTTGAGGAACGTCACCGTCCATCTATCAGATAGCACAGGATGACGTGACAACGATGAATAAATTTCTTTTTCCATCGATCCACAATATATATTAAAGCACATAAATTAACGTCTGAATTCCATTTTTAATTATTAAAGGTACACATATATTAAGACAGACTTTAAATACAATTAAATACAATTAGTGAGAAATTGCCAGGCTAGGACATCGGCCTGGGTAGCTTAACGGTAGAGCAACAGCATGTTATGCTGTCGACCCAGGTTCGATTCCTGGCCCCGGCTAATTTTTCACTCCAGTTGAGTTTATTGTATTTAATTGTATTTAAAGTCTGTCTTAATATATGTGTACCTTTAATAATTATATATCAAGATATTTAACCCTTTAAGACCCGGAACATTTTCACATTTAAATATTGCATCCTTCTGGTTATTCACTCTATACTGACCCTAATGACACTTAAAAAAATAATTAAAAAAATTTTCGTCACCCCCTGGAGCGTGGAGAGTACCCGCACGAACGTGCGGGTTGGGCTTTTTCTAAGAAAGCCACACCCGCACGATCGTACGGGTTGTGTTTTTCCTGTGAAATAATTACTTATAAGATGATTTGAGATGTATTGGCTGAAATACTGCAATGGAATTCTTACTGGCTCTAAAGCCTAAAAAAGGAGAAAAAAAAATTAATATTGGAGATGTACTTATCGACTTAAAAAAAATCCATATTTTAATTAATTAAAAAAATTTTGCCTTATTTAAAAAAATATATATATATATGATATCTATTTTATTTTTTCTATGAGTCTGTAACTTTTTTAAATTAAAATTTAAGAAATGAAAGACATACCTGCAATTGCATGAAATCTAAAGGAGCAGAATGAGGTACAGAAATGAACTCCTTAACATCCCACATGTATTTGTTTTTGTTGTTGTTGTTGTTGTTTTTCCTTATCTTAGCCTCTGCCTAAAGTGACTTAGAGGTAGAACTTTGAGGAATGAGTTCAGAGGACTTTGATGAGGAAGAATGATCCAAAATTGCCATTTCTTTAGAAATATTTGTATTTTTTTCTTCATCGAACCCATCTGAACTTGACTATCCTTTTAATAAATCTGCTTGAAATATTTTGTCCGCAACCTCTAAGTTCAGAGTCTGATTTATTCATCAATTGCAATATTTCTTCTTGTGTGAGAATTCTTTTTCGTATAGGCATCTGAAAAAGTATTTTATTTTGCTTTGTTAAAAGTTAATAAAGTATTTTTTTTTAAAAAAAAAGTCTTAGAAAATTTTATCAATTGAAAAAAAAAAAAGTAAAATCTAATTGGAAAAAAAAAAATTCATCCATGACAACACTCAAGAAAATATGGCATTAATTATATAACAACATACTTCGTTTTTATTCTGGCTGTCACCAAAATTATTGAAACAGAAAACAAAATGAACATTGAGAAAGCTCTTACCTTTACAGTAGCACTGACTAACGTAACGCCCAAGTCGCACGATCGTGCGGGTAACGAAATCTGAAGTCCTATGAGCAAGATAAATAGTGTATGATTAATGTTTTTTATTATATTACACTTATTTTTTTAGACATTAAAGCAAAAATATTTATCTGAGCAATTAGAAATATACTGATAATTACCTTTTTACGATAGATAAAATGATGAGCTGTTTTCGTTGTACTTGTAAACAAAGCTAATCATGCCGGCTAAAAGTAAAACATGTACTACAACCGTCATCCGTTGATAAAAAATGATACTTTACTCTTTTTTAAAACCATAACAATCGTTCGATTCGGGGTTTTATTACATACGACTGTTTCAGAAGCAAAAATTTACATGTATGTCTAACCCGCACGATCGTGCGGGTTGGGCCTTAAAGGGTTATCATGATATATATCCATTGATATATATCAACGAACCCTGGAAATAAGTAATTCATCATTGTATGTAGCTTCTAAATCTTCTCTCATTCATCTCTTTTTTTTACATTGGCACTTACAAAGCTTCTAACTTTACATGCGTATTTTTTTGTACTTCTCTTTTAGCCTCTATTGCCAGGCTTAAGCAATTATTTTAATTAGGGATGTACCGGGGGGGGGGGGGTAGAGATTTTGGCCGAATACCGAATATTTGCCTGCAGGTAAACCGAATACCGAATATTCGACTAGCTGAATAATTTTTGTTAGGCCGAATGCCGAATCTTCGGCTTGGCCAAATACTTTTATATCTCAGAGTTTACGGTATTAAAAAGTTAAATTTTAAACTGCTTTGCAAAATATTTAGCACGAGATACTTCTATTTTGATAAACAAAACATTTTTATAAGTAAACTTTGAACGAAGAAAAAATCTATGTTTTGAATGTTATTTTATGCAAAACTTTTTTAATTAACAAAATTTAAATTCCATGCCTTCTGGGAATTCAAACAAATGAATAGAATTTCTTGTATTCAACAAGAAACAACATATTCCACTTATAGTCCCAGAGCCAACAGCACAAAAACCTATGTTATCAAGCACAAGAAAAAACCTTTATCTTGTGGAACAATATACGTAGGGGAATCTAATGATCCATGCCTGCCGGAAATGAAGTGGTGCATAAGCCAAAAATTAATACCCCCAGTGGTTGACTCGTAGGTTTATCATTGTGTTTTCCGTACAAACAAAGGTATGAAAACAGGGAGGATTGTTGTACGGCAAACACAATGATAAACCTTCGAGTCAAACACTGGTGGTATTAGTTTTTGGCTTATGCACCACTTCACTTCCGGCAGACATGGATCATTAGGTTACCCTACTTCTACTCTCCCATAAAATAAAGGTTTTTTTCCTGTTCTTGATAACATAGGTTTTTGCGCTGTCGGCTCTTGGACTATTATTCCATCAAAAATGCAAAGTGTGTCACTACAAGCCGTAACGGAATTTTCGTTCACAACTTTAGCAAAAATGAAGATATTTTAGCGAGATTTGTATCACATTAATTTGCTTGTATGAAATGCGATAATATCATTGAATGTGACTGAATTTTGGCCAGTGATACAGTATAATTGCTGTTAGCTGCATTCTTAATAAAGGAATTTCTATCTCAGTGCTGTTTAGATATGGATGATTGCAATTTCCAGCACGTCTCACCATGTTATCATATTTCACAGAAATTAAAGTAACTCTGTTGACAATATACAGCTCATATTCAAAACATTAGAATAATTACTTTTATACAAATTGAAAATATCGTTTGGTAACTTAAAGTCTTTTAACGCAAATATGCAAACGATATTTTAATCAAGAACTTATTGGCTGAATCCATATCAACTCAGGCAGGGGGGTTACCTTCATAGTCTCAGAAGTTTTTGAATTGAACATATGTTAAAATTTAAGAAAAAGTAAGATACTTGTATATTTTCATTTTGCCCCAAAAAATTCCTGGCCCGAGATACAGGCCGCCAAAGATGACATCCCCGGCATCCTTTCTCATTCGCAATTTTCGATAAAAATTTAAAAATACTCTATCTCTAGAACAATGCAAGATATTTTGTTGCGGTTTATTTTATTTTAAAGATAATATTCTTCTGTTTAAAATGATATACCCAATTTTGAAAAATGTATTCAACTTTTCTTGTGGCAACCTTTTGAAGAAAAACAATTTTTTTCAAAAAAAATTTTTTTTTCGAAAATGCCAATCCTAAAAATTTTGATTTTTTTGCTGTTGATCAATACCATTAGGAACTATCTTCACTGTAAAGGAGAACTTCCACTTTTGAGTTTAGCAAATTTTAGAAACATTTAAAAAATTCAGAGAATTTTACAGGAACTGTATGTATACAGTTCCAGTAAAAGTCACTGAATTTTTGCTTATTTGTATCATATTTGTAAGGATAAGCCTACTATATATCCTAAATAAGTTAGAAATTGCAATATCAAATGTGGCAAATGAGGTGCGTGCATACTATAACTAGTTTTATAAATATTCAGATCTTTGTGCAATAAGTTACACTCTTGGGCAAAAAGGGCATGAATACAAAATTTATTATGATTCTACATATTAAATTCAGTAATACGGAAGTAATATGAATTCATCTTAAAAGGACTTAATCGCCATGGCAACCTAGAATCATTGCCTATCATGGTATATCATTGAATCAATTATGTATTATAAGATTTTTAAATAGAATGGAGAAAACTTTTATTAATGTCTTTTATGTTTTAATTTGATTTTCATAGCATTTGAAGTGATACATACTTTATTTTCAATACTGAACATAGTAAAACAATCTCAATAACATATATCAATTACACAGCAATACAAATTATATTAATACAAGTTAGAGTTCAGACAGATGGGCAGACAAATCGAATCCATAAAGACTTTCAACTATGTCGGAAATTGTTAAAAACACATAAATAGGTCGGAATTTGACTTTTAGAAATTTATGTCAATAGACGGAAGCATATTTGAATACTTTCATACAACTCTGTATTTTACCTACTATCTTTATATACATGCCACTATTTAGCTAATATTTAATTAAGATTAAAACATCCTTAAAACCATTGAAATCACACTTCCAGAGATTATCATCCATAGACGGCAATGTATCTAATTCTTTGCGTGGACCTGTATATCATTTTATCTATATTCTCAAAACATATCTTAGTATACTAAATGTAGTTCAGTGTAAAAATGCATAACTCATTTAAAAATCACCTTTAAGCTACTTTCATTCATACTCAGTAAACCCTTAAGATTTCTTTTGTCTAGCCCTGTATATGATCTATAGCATTTATGCACACAACGTAATATGGAAAAATTTAGTTAAACTTAAAAACTCAAACACAACTAAAAATGCACTTCCAGCAATACCCTTACGATTTCTTTTGTGTAGCCCTGTATATGATCTATAGCCTTTATACACACAACGTAATATGGAAATATTTAATTAAACTTAAAAACTCATATCGCAACTAAAAAAGCACCTCTAGCAATCATCGCTAATGTACAGTATTTCCAATAAGGTAAAGTATCCGAAATCTTTTGTGTGTCCCTGTAAACACTATGCACATTCTATGACACAGGAAGTAATTTTTTGTAAACCTCTGCAATAAAGTATGTATCACTTCAAATGCTATGAAAATCAAATTAAAACATAAAAGACACTAATAAAAGTTTTCTTCATTCTATTTAAAAATCCTATAATACATAATTGATTCAATGATATACCATGATAGGCAATGATTCTAGGTTGCCATGGTGATTAAGTCCTTTTAAGATGGATTCATATTACTTCCATATTACTGAATTTAATATATGGTATTATAGTAAATTTTGTATTCATGCCTTTTTGCCCAAGAGTGTAACACTTATTGCACCAAGATCTGAATATTTATAAAACTAGTTAATACTATGCACGCACCTCATTTGCCACATTTGATATTGCAATTTCTAACTTGTTTAGGATATATAGTAGACTTATCCTTACAAATATGATAGAAATAAGCAAAAATTCAGTGACTTTTACTGGAGCTGTATATATACAGTTCCTGTAAAATTCTCTGAATGTTTTAAATGTTTCTAAAATTTGTTAAACTCAAAAGTGGAAGTTCTCCTTCACAGTGAAGATAGTTCCCAATGGTATTGATCAACAGCAAAAAAATCAAAATTTTTAGGTTTGGCATTTTCAAAAAAAAAAAATTTTTTTTCAAAAGGTTGCCACAAGAAAAGTTGAATACATTTTTCAAAATTGGGTATATCCTTTTAAACAGAAGAATATTATCTTTAAAATAAAAAAAACCGCAACAAAATATCTTGCACCGTTCTAGAGATAGAGCACTTTAAAATTTTTATCGAAAATGGCGAATTGGAAATGGTGCCCGGGATGCCATCTTTGGCAACCTGTATCTCGGGCCAGGAATTTTTGGGGGCAAAACCAAAATATACAAGTATCTTATTTTTTATTGAATTTTAACATATGCTCAATTCAAAAACTTCTGAGACTATGAAGGTAAGATTTTTTCTTTGGCTGCCTGAATTGACATGGATCATACCTATTGTATATTAAACTTATTTATTATCTTAAAATTAATATTTTGAAAAGATTAATTTAAAAAAAAATATTTTGAAAAGTCACAATATTAGAATATTTATTCTAGTGATTCAAAATATTAGAATATTTCACATTAATTTTAATTTAATTGTCACCAATTCATAACTGGTGGCATCATTTATTAAATTCAGTAGATTTTATTTAAAATCAGTATTCTTTTTGCAGTTTGTTTCCTTTTTCGTTATAAAATGGGTCGTGTGAGTGATATCTCTGAATCTATTAAACTTCGTATGGTTTATTTATATCGGCACGATAAAAATCAATGTTATATAGCGAAAGCGAATTATTTACATTGTTCGCAATCAAGCGTTAGTAAAATACTAACACAATATTCAAAGAATGGAAAATTTCAAAATAATCGTCGAAATGGCGGCCGAAAACCAAAAACATCTGTTAGAGATGACAGGAAACTGAAGCGTATAGTTAAGAAAAACCGTTTTAAAAGTGTGCGATTCTTGCACGGAAAATGGAAAGAAGAAGGAGTTGAACTTTCTACATCGACAAAATTAAGACGTCTCCATAAATTTAAGTTTGAATCTCGTGTACCGAAAACAAAACCTCTCATGACTGCAAAACAAAAGCGTATAAGATTGAATTGGTGCAAATCAAGACGTTTATGGAGCGAAGAAGATTGGAAAATATATTATTTAGTTATTAAAGTATGTTGTGTATTTCATATCGTAATCAAGGTATTCGAGTTTGGAGAATGAAGCAAGAAGCATTTGATAAGAATGCCTTGAACGTTCCGTAAAATTTGCTGCTAGTGTCATGGTTTGAGGTTGCATGAGTGCAGAAGGACCTGAAAAGTTATGCATCGTCTACGAAAAGGTTAACTCTGAGATATATCAAGAAATTTTGGAATATTACATGATTTTATCATCTGAAGATTTATTTGAAGATGATTTCATCTTTCAACAAGATTTAGTGTCACCGCATACATCGGTGTCAACTAAGAATTGGTTCCGCCAACGCAACATTAAGGTACTTCCTTGGCCATCAAACTCACCAGACCTTAATCCCATCGAAAACTTATGGTGTATAATGAAGAAAAAACTCCAAGAAAATCCTCCTTCAAGTAAAACTGAATTAGTGACACGTATAAAGTCTATTTGGGCTAACATAGATAGAAATGTTTGTAAACACCTTGTATATAGTATGCAAGATCGATTGCACGCTGTTATGAAAGCTGAAGGGGATCCGACAAAATATTAACTACTAATTACTTCATATTCACAAAGTAATATTGTTGCGCAAAATAAAATATTCTAATCTTTTGAACCAATCTAAATTTTGTTCTAATACTTTGATGAGTTTCAGAAAGCTGTGTACCTAATTTATTCTACTGTATTTTATATTTTGTAAATGTTAAAATCTTATGTAAACATTCCAGATTTAATTTATAAGAAATTTAATTGCATTTACTTAGTATCAAAAATAAATAAATGAAATTTTTTTTTCTTATTGCTTTTTCTCAATTATTCTAATATTTTGAATATGAGCTGTACTAGTTACAATACATTCATTATTGTTAAAGTGATCATGATGAAAATGTTATCAGTGCTGTTTAGATGTGAAAGGTTGCAATTTCCAGCACTGTTCGTTATGTTATCATATTCACAGAAATTAAAGTAAGTTTGTTGACAATATAGTTGTAATACTTTCACTATTGTTGAAGTAACAAAAGAAAATTAAAGTTTAACCTGGGGTGAGATACACTGTATTTCTGACTGAATAAGAGAATCGTGATCCTGGTTTACTGAACAAAAAAGCAAGAAACGGATTATTTAATAGGAAATGCTCAGGACATTGCATTTGCACATCATTAATTCCTATGAAGGTTGTCATTAAGAGTTAATTTTCTCAAGTGGCACTTTTAAAACAACCAATAAATAATATAAAATCATTCTCTTTTATTTAAAGATGATGCTGTCTAATTATTGTAAATATCTTTATTAAGTGACAGTTAAAAGTAGAAGTTGTGTAAGTTTTAATAAATAGTTTTAAGAGTTTTTTTAAGTATTCGGTTTGACCGAATAGTTTGATATTCGGCCAAACCGAATGTTCGGTATGCCGAATAGTTTCATATTCGGCCTAACCAAATATTCGGGAATATGGCCGGATTCCGAATATTCGGTGCATCCCTAATTCCTAATTTTAATGTTTTTTAGATGCACTTGCATTAATAGCCGACAGAAAGAAAAACATTTCTGCCCAGTTGACACACAGCTAACAATAATGGGACAATTATGTATGTTACTCCAGCCATCCTGAGTTACGGTTTTCCCTTTCTTAATGCTCTTTTTGCATTGTAGAGAGAGAGCTTCAGAATAAGCTTTATTTAAAAGCTCACTTGCAACTTTAACAGGACTGGATGGCTTGTAACTGAGCTGTAATTTAGTAAACATGCTCTGGAAATGTTCATTTAACGTTAAATGGTATGTTACAAGAGTAAAAAATAATTGTAATTTGTATATCTAATGAATTTTTTTGTTCTTCAGTTGTTTTTTAAAAAACAGTTTCTATGGCCAACTGCTTAACTTGGATAGTTGATATTGAAGCAAAATCTGAATGGCGTTCTTTAATATCAGCACCATTTTGTTCTTGGTTTTGTAAACAAACATGCTTTGGAACTGGAGAATGAATATTCATAATATGGCTGTTAAGTTAATTGGACACTTTCGCATTTTTCTAGATGTTTCTTCATCCTTAATATTTTGGCACTTAAAAGAAGGTGACATTGTTTATATTTCTAACTTTGAATTTTTGATGAATTGTCACTAATTTTTTAACCGTTTGAGTGCGGAACAAATCTTGTGGATATATGCCAAAAATGTGAATGTGTTTGGGTATATATATAAAAAAAATACTTGTAAGCCGACGATATACACAGAAATCATACGCTTCGCTAGTGCAACCATCTTAAATGCACACTTAAACTGAAGCAACAAATAGGAGCACTATCACCCTCTCCGCAATTTTCCTTCTATATATAAAAAAAAGTTTTGATTTGGAAATGGACCAATGAAAATCTGCGTAGATATTCCGGGTAGATCGGCATCCAATTTGAATGCTTAAGCATGGCCTTTCATTGTTAATATTTAAAAAAAACTGTTACATACAAAAATATGAAAATCGGTGGTATTATAGAGAAATGTTTGATAAACACGCTGATGCAGACAGTTATCAAATCGAAGAATTATTTTAAGGGATATTTAATGCTAAAGTTTGACAAAATCGTTCCATTAAAAAAGTTTTATTGGAGCAAAAACTATACATGAGAATTTAATCATTTTTAGATCATTTTATACGTTATAAGTTCCCGGTATGCAGATTGCATTTATTTTTCTTATTTGACTCATATTTTGAGGTTTTATTTCTATTTTAAATTCAAATTTTCAGCATTTCGAGAGATATTTTTTACAAATTTTAGAAAATGTTATTAATTTAAACTGTTGCCAATTGGATAAACAGCGAAAACAACAATGTTTACTTCAAATTAAATATTTATTTACACGTGACTATTACAAACAGAAAAAAAAACTTTAAAATTATAATTAAATGATTACATGTTAAAAGCAGGAAAATTACGTCATAAGAACCATATTTATGCTTGAATTTTAAAAGAGAAACAAAATCTTAAAATAAAAAAATCATTTTTATGCGTTAAAACTTGTAATTGGAGGAAATTACGTCATACTTAAAATGGCCAAAAAATATGACAAAACAATTTGAATTGAAAAATATATTTGCGCGAGATATTTTGAGATAATCTTTTCAACTATTATCGTGAATTCGAAGACAGCGCAAATAACATTTCCTTCTAACAACAAAAGTATTTTCACTTTAATACTAATAAGAGAAATAAAACTTTGGTGTAAATTACGTCAGGTTTGAAACGATACATTTAACGCTGTTAAAAAATGCCGGGAGACAATGACACTGTTTACTTAATTCATTTTATATTAGATTATTTTTAAATGTTTAACTAATTTTTAATTAAATACAAAAACAGCCATTGTATCTCTTAACAGCAGCAGATTTGGTCTTAAAAATCCCCAATCCAAGGAAAACGAATGGAAACCCGTTTCGCTACTGTTTTTTTTTTTTAATTCAATATTTTTAAAGCCGATCAAATTAGCGTGCTTTTTGGATTTTGGTGTGCCTGAACGGGGGTTGGCGAGCGCAGCTCGTAGGGGGCAGAGCCTCCTAGTAGCATAAAACAAGAGGAACGCTATCTTGCTTTCAGTTTTACAATTAAATTTATAGTTATAGCAAAATAACTGAACACTGCATTTAAATATAGAATAACTATTTTTAATTTTTATGAATATTAATATATTATTCTTAATAAGTTATTTTTATATAGCATTAATATGCACTCAAATGTGCAGTTTTAATACTTTATGCTAGCTAAAAAATACTTATTATTAAATAGAGTTTTGTCAACTTTTTAGTGGTTGTTAAAACCGGTTTTGACCACTGTCCTGGACAAAATCTGTTTTGTCCAATCAAAATTACAATCTTGACTCGCAGACTATACTATAATAGAAAAAATGAAAAAAGGGAATGAATGCTCTGATATTTTAGACATTTGTGAATTTACAGAAAGTAAGTTTTTGAAAGAATTTTTAATAGTTTTCTCTTGAATATTTTTTTTTCTTTTGCTGAAAAATCTACAAATATATAAGATTTTTTATATGTAATTTATTTTTGTTATATGTATATAAATATTTATATATACATAATTACATTTATTATATGTATATGAATTTATTTAAACGTATTCACAAAATTCGTAGCAAAACATACATTGGGGGCTTCTGTTGGTATATTAATAAATATTAAATATAACCTCAGATTTTCAAATAAATTTAGAAAACGTTTATCCTCTAAAAAAATAAAATAAATAAACTGTTTAATAGTTTCTTAAATATACAGAATGCATTTATTATATCTTGACGTGAACTGAGATTAATAGTTTTTTTTTATACTTAAATTTTATTTAAGAAATCTAAAAAAGTGTTTTTTGTCTGTGTAGTAATATTTGTTTGACAATGAGAGGGTCAACCTTGTTAATCACAGATTTTGATTATTTTAATATATGCTGTAGGGCAGACACCCCTTAGTGTCAGGTTCAAGGGATTTTATCCAATGCCCCTTAGTTCTTGAAAAACCGGGGGGTCTAATATTAGTACACAACTTAAATACTTACTTCGCAACAACAATGACAGGTTAGTCGTAGCTCAGATGGCATGGCGTTTGCCGGCCTGATCCGAGGGCCCGGGTTCGATACCTGAATGCGCTACATTTGTTTTTCTCATTTTTTGTTTTATAAATATAGTTGTAATTATAATTTAATAATTTCAATTAAAAATTTTAGCATCATACATTAATTATGTTAACAAACTTAAATTTATCCTTTCTTATTTGTAAACTATTATTTCTCATCCATTAAAGAGGTTTAAAAAGAAATTGGATCTATTATTGAATGATAAAAATTTCAAAATCGTGACAAATTCTGTTGTGGTGCCATCTAGTTATGATAAAAAAAAAAGGGGGGAATATTCAAATAAAATAAAAATAAAAGCAGAAAGAAGATAATGGGGCAAGCAAAATAACTGAAAGTGCAAGCATACTTATTACAAATTTAAAAATCTTTAATATGCAAAAAATCGGTTGTAATTTAATTCTGATGCTAATTTTTAATATAATTATGCTTGTTACTTTAAAAACAGAATAATAGTATTGTCGCATTGATTTCCTTTGTTAAAGCAATGCGTAAATGATGTTTCTTTAAAATCACGAACTGACACAATTGCTCAATATCATTGCATTGATAAAGAATATATGAAATACATTTTAAAAGTGATAAAAAAAGTAACAGTTTTATGATGCTTTATTACAACTATTTAGTTAAAAGTAAAAAATTAAATAGGTTAAAATTATAATTGATATACAATATTAAAAATTTTAATTGACAATGAGATTATTAAGTTATACTTACAAGTAAATTTATAAAACAAAAAAATGAGAAAAATATATGTAGCGCATTCAGGTATCGAACCCCGGTCCCGCGAATCAGCCGGTAAACTCCATACCAACTGAGCTACGACTAACCTATCATTGTTGTTCCAAAGTAAGTATTTAAGTTGTGTACTAATACTAGACCCCCCGGTTTCTCAAGAATTAAGGAGCATTGGATAAAATCCGTTGAACCTGACACTAAGGGGCCTCTACCCTACAACATATATTAAAATAATCAAAATCTGTGATTAACAAGGTTGACCCTCTCCTTGTGAAATAAAATAGCTTTGAATTAATACCATGAGTGAAATTTGTTTTCGATTTAAAAAATGACAATAACAGAATTTCTGACAAATTTAATGTTTTTTGCTGTACTATTGATCTGAATTACTCTTATATCTTTGATACTACAAATATATACAAGTCTTGTATTGATATTTTTCCATTTATTCCAGGTATATATATCATTTTCTTATGGTAACTTGAGATGAAAACTTCATTGTTGACTGGACATAAATAGACTAGAAAAACTTATAGGTACAATTAATAAAATTGCTTTTCATCAAAAAAGATGAAAATTATACCATATATTTATCTTCTGAATTCTCTATTTATGTGCATCTCTAGTTTGTCACTTATTTTCCCAATTTAATCACTTTAATAAATAGCACAAGGTTTTTATTTATATCTCTAAAATCTATAATTTGTAGAAACTCTTTAGAAAAATACATCTTCATTAATTGCAAAATTTGCACGTATGTTTGAAGAAAGATATCTTACATGTAAATGGTGTTTGTAATTTCAATGAAGAATATTTTGTATAGATATGGTCAAACATTTTTTCAGAAGAGAAGTTTAAAAAGCATATTTTCTCTCTTGCCAATGTGGCTTCTTAATTGTGAACTTCATATTACAGTTTGTTTTTCTTAAGCTATGAACATTTTTTAATAAATATGAAAGATAGACCTTTTGTATGTAAGGTATGTGTAAAAACATTGTTCATAGTGCATCTTAAATACAAACATTTCCATGGTTACCGACAAGATTTTTGTATGTGAGGTGTGCGAAAAAGGATTTCCTTCGAAGAGACAAGAATTGAATCATCATATTCTTGTACATACAAAAGAAAAGAATTTTGTTTGTGAGATATGCCAGAAAGGATTTTCAATGAAGGATAATTTAAATATCCATTTGCGAGCACATACAAAAGAGAAGCCTTTTGTGTGTAAGGTGTGCAGCACAGGATTTTCCCAACAGACTACTTTAAAATGTCATTTGGGTACACATACTAATGAGAAACCTTTTGTTTGTGAGGTATGCAACAAAGGATTTTCTCAACGGACTGGTTTAAAATATCATTCGCATACACATACAAAGGAGAAGCCTTTTGTTTGTGAGGTGTGCAATAGGGGATTTTCTACGATGGGTAATTTAAAAAATCGTTTGAGAACACATACAAATGAGAAGCCTTTTGTTCGTGAGGTGTGCAACAAGAGTTTTTCTTCGAAGACTAATTTGAGTGCTCATTTGTATACACATACAAATAAAAAATCTTTTGTTTGTGGAGTATGTAAAAAAGAATTTTCTCATAAAAGTCATTTCAGTAATCACATGCTCTGTCATACAAAGCCTTTTGTTTATGAAGTTTACAACAGACAGTTTTGTCATAAGAGGTATTTAAATAATCACCTTTGCAAACATGCAAAAGAATCAGTGGCGAAGCGCCCGGTCATCGGTAGATTTGGCGATGACCATAAGAAAATAAAGGCAACATAAAACATTTAAATTTTTTGCAAGCACATTTTAAAATGTTTTAAGATTTTTGTGTAACATGAAGCGATAATAGTGTATTTTAGTGCTGTCATCTATCAGTTTTAAAATGAGACGGCTAAAACATAAAGGGTAAATAGTATCGCTCGTCTACGGCTAAAAGGATGCACCCAGATTTGCGAATCTCTTTACAGCATGCACACGCACCCTCTCAGCACCCAGCAACCAATAAAACGACACACTTTTCCAAGACATATCTGGTCTAGTCATCGCTAATTTGAGCGAATTCACTTGAAAAGGAGCATTTCTTTTTGTAATGCTTTTTCCATTTTGAATATAGACCCCTTGCATTGGCGTCACGTTGCTATTAGCAACGACTGATACAATTGCATCTGGAGCACACACGTGGAGCACAGAACTGCCCGTTTGCCGTTAAAAGCACGTGTTATCTTTCTGTTTAATTTAGATCTTTCTTATTTTTATTATTATAGTGCAAATAAGTCTAATAAGTCAAATGGAGAGCACCACATTCACCTTATGTTTGGGCGCCATATGAAGCGATGCTAGACATGTGACGTCATGTGCAACCCGTCTATAGACGGGTTGCACATGACGTCACATGTCTGAAAAATAGTACAAAAAATATTATTAAATAGTACAAAATACTCTGTTCTATTGACTAAATAAAATTATTTGACTAATTTAAATTATTTCTATTATTTCATTACACTTAAATAAAAGATTTTTTATTAAATGGAAAAGAAATCATTGGTTAAAAATGTTTTTTTTTTACATACCTGTACTGTTAGAATATTATAAATCTTAGGTTATATATTTCTGAAAACAGCATATTTCCGATTCATAAGTACAAAGACGCGTATTTATTTAATTTTATTTAATTTTTGGTAACGCACAAATGATGAAAAGTAATTATGGAAATATACGAAGATTGTTTTAGTTTTTGTGGAAGTGGCATTTAATTATTTAAAAACGTCATAACTATTTTTAAACCATTAAATAAATATTTTTTGTTGAAATGCCAGAAGAAGCACAATCAAAGAAAATAAGTTAAAACTGGTGTGAATGAATAAGAACAAAAAAACTTCTTAAAACACCATCAAAAATTATTAAATGCGCAGGGGCTTTCGAAAGATCTGAGTCTTTCTTCGTCAGGCACAAAGAAGACGTCCTTCTACTATGAAAGCAGCAGGAAGATACATGCCATCATCATTTGTGCGTTACCAAAAATTAAACAAAATTAAATAAATACGCGTCTTTGTACTTATGAATCGAAAATATGCTGTTATCAGAAATATGTCTTCCTGCTGCTTTCATAGTAGAAGGACGTCTTCTTTGCACCTGACGAAGAAAGACTCAGATCTTTCGAAAGGCCTAGCGCATTTAATAATTTTTTATGGTGTTTTAAGAAGTTTTTTGTTCTTGTTCTTAAATATTTTTTGCATACGATTTATTCTGAAAGTTATAAATTCAAAGTAAAATTATGCATTTAGAAAAGTTAAAGTACTTTACCTATGCAATTTTGAAAAGTACTTTAATATTTAAAAAATATCGAGCAATGGCTATCGCTTCACCGATAGCCAATGAAATTGAACGGAACTTTTTTCCCTGAAAGGACAAGTATAAGTGTAATGTGTAAAGCAGGCACATGGTATTTTGGTATCAAAAGCGTATGAATGATCTAGCCCAGTGGTCAAGACTAGGGCTGGTTAAGATTTTGGATTTGTAATCCTAAAGTTGCGTGTTCTGTCCTTTCGCTGGCGTTTTCACTTTTTTAGAGTTTTGTTTTGATTTTTATTAAGTCAGTTAGTTAAAATCAGTCGATCTTTATTACCAGTTCTTTTGTAATTTTTTTTATCAATTAGATTTTTTAAAATAAATTAAATAATTAAAATAAGAAAAATCATTTAATCTATTTTTTAATAATTAAAGTAAACATTTATTAAAATGCAATAATAAATTTCCTAGGCTTACATTAAAAGTATTTTCATGTTAGAGATTTATAAAGTTCTGATCATTTTAAATTTGTCTGTTAATATAGTAACAGATAAATGCAAAATTATCAGAATTAATATATTAAAGGTTTTTTATTATAAAATTATCCTCGAGACATAAAAATCTTTATTAATTTATGACAGGTTGCTTTATAATTTTTTATTCTAAATATTACACTAATATTTAAATTAAATTTAAAAATTCATAGAACTTATAGGGTATTTTTCTAATAAAAAAAAATCTTTAATAATTAAAGTGTAATAATAATATTTTCTTAAGTCAGTTAGTTAAAATCAGTTGATCTTTATTACGAGTTCTGTTGTAATTTTGTTTGTCAATTAGATTTTTTAAAATAAATTTAAATAATTAAATTAAAAAATTCATTTAATCTATTTTTTAATAATTAAAGTAAACATTTATTAAAATGCGATAATAAATCTCCTAGGCTTACATTAAAAGTGTTTTCATGTTAGAATTTTATAAAGTTCTGATCATTTTAAATTTATCTGTTATTCAGATTATTATTTTTTTTATTGTAAATGTTATACAGATAATTGAATTAAATTTTAAAATTCATATGACTTATAGGGTATTTTTCTAATAAAGAAATTTCTTTAATAATTAAAGAGTAATAATAATATTTTCTTAAGGCTGTTCTTAACTGCTCTGTCCAACAAGCACAAAACGATTTGACACATTTACAAATTCATTTTTTTGACGGAAAGGTATAAGATTGGAAAGCCTGGCCATGGAAGCGATTTGGAATTGAACTGTTTTCTCCACTTTTTGATCAATCAATTACCTATTGAGTTATAAGCGATTTTGATCACGTAACAAACACGTTTTTCGCCCGCTCTTCAGTGCTCTTTCTTCCTTCGCGCGGAAATTCGGTTCAAAACGCCCACTTTGACGCTATTTTTTGAAAGATCTATTGCGTTTGCAAAAAAATGAAAAAAAAAACAGCTCAATTACATAGTTTCTGAACAACAACACAAGCTAGTTTCATGCATTTTCGAACAAAAATAAATTAAAATTTATGTCAGAAAGTTGCCCTTTTGGATTTGAGAACACCCTTAAGTCAGTTAGTTAAAATCAGTTGATCTTTTATCACCAGTTCCTTTGAAAAAAAAAATTGTCAATTAGATTTTTTTAAAATAAATTTAAATAATTAAAATATTCATTTAATCTATTTTTTAATAATAATGTAATAATAATATATTCTTACCTTACATTAAAAATATTTTTTGTTGGAACTTTAGTAAGTTATATATATATATATATATATAATTAGCAGAAGTAATTTATTAAAGTGTTCATTTCTCAAAATTAAGAATTATCTTTCATATATAAAAATATTTATCAATTATCAACTGCTTTCTAATTTTTTTTATTGTATATTCAATACTACTAAATTCTTATCATATATAAACTGTATGTTTAAAATGAATATTTATTAAAATTTAATTTTAATATCTTCTACACTTTCATGAAAAGTACTTTTATGCTAGAACTCCAGTAACATATAAATAGTAATTAACAGAGTTAAATTATTAATCTTTAAAAATGAATTATTTATCCTTTATCTATAAATTACATTAATAATATATATTTTAATGATAATTTAACCATTGAAGACAGTAAATTACTATACTTTAAATAATTGAATGTATGGTAAAAATGCAACAAAAACAAATATATATATATATATGTATATCTGTGATTTAATAATTATTCGCAAAAAGTTTTGTTATATATATATACATATGTTGCAATAAAAATGTAATATGCATCAAACATGAACAATGAAAAATATTTTGCTATTACTTGCAATATAAATCATTAAAATAACGATTATTATTATTATTATGGAGATTTTTGTTTTAATTTTACTACATAATACCACTTAGGAGTTAATGTTATATAATTAAAATAAAATATCTACTTAAATGCAATAATACTATCTTTTAAACTGACATAGAAAAATATTTTTATATATCTAGATGGAACTTCAATTACTTATTTTTAGTTAAGCTGCCAGAACTTGAATACTGATTGCAAACATCTGAGTAAAAAAAAAAAAAAAAAAAAAAGTTCTAAGCAGCTTATTATAACAATCTCATTATTTTATCATAATTTAACTAAGTCAATGAGGTTTTAGAATTGTTGATAATTTTCCTATAGAAAATTAAATCAAATTTAATAATTAATTATATATTATGTTATTAACTTTATAACAATTGATTTTGTGTTCAGTTTGAGAAATATATACGCTTTTTCTTAATGCATCAAGTTATTGTTATCAAGATATACAATTGATGAAATGAGTAGCAGCGCTGTTACTTGTAAAATGGATTTTTTCCTTTCAGGGAAAGAAGTTCGGTTCACCGATAGCCAATGAAATTGCCGGATTTCGCACTAATGCTAAAAGTCTTATGGAAAGTCAAATTTCGCTCTTCCTGCTCTAAATCCACTTTGCTCTTCACTTTCCTTCATTCTTATTTCTTCTTCAATGAAATCTTTTAAAATCCGTCCATATAATCTACTAAATGTTGCTGTTACAGTAATGCCTCGGTAATTCTCACATTTTTGTCGGTCTCCTTTCTTATATATTGATGTTAAATATCCAATCCTCCATTCTTCTGGTATTACCTCTCCGTTTAGGCATTTTTCGAATAATTGTGTAATTAATCTGAACAATTTATCAGTTCCATTTTTGATCAGCTCTGCTGATATTCCGCCGGGGCCACTTGCTCTTTGATTTTTTAAATGTTTAATTGCTTTTTTAACGCTCTCAAGCTCCAATATAATAGGTTGTCCCACAAAGTCAATACCAGAATTATTTACTTGCCGATTATTTATCCTAGAATTATTTATCCTTTATTTTGCTGATAAAAAACAAGTTACAATTATTTTTAAATGAAGGATTGTTTTGCCCTTGGGTGAGGGTAAAATAATCCGTTTGACCTTTTTTCGAAAAAATTACTTAATTTGGGTTTAAAATATTATTAAAATATGTTTATAATGCAAAATTTAGTGTAAACATATTAGCATCGGGGCAAAGTTTTATTTAAACAGTTGTGTTATTTTACACAAGTTTTCCTCTTAAGGGGATAATTTTAGGCCACCTACCCCCATATTAAATGTAAAGCAGAATATTTTTTAATAATTTTTCTTTCAAGTAAAATCTTTTCATGTATGATATATTTAGATACATATGTAACATAGTTTCCTATAAAGAATGATTTTACTACTTTTTATTGTGTCAGAGATCATCGACATTTCAATGTGATTTATTAAAATGTCTCGTACATAATTTCTTTTTCTTTCAAATATTATTTTTCCTTGAAAAATGAAGGTGTGATATCCTATTAAGACTTCTGTCCCGTTAAGACACTTGCTAGCTAATGCTAAATCTATGGGAAGGAGATTTTTCCATATCTCATTTGAATTTTGATATTTTTAAACAATTTTTTTCTGCACTGGATAGCAGATCTTGATCCTTATATCTGCCATTTTTTTACTTTTTCGATTTTGGTTGCAGATTTTTTTTATAAAATTACTTTCACTTTCGGAACCGGTTCTGAAAGTGAAAGTGTTATCTTAAAAAAAAAAAAAAAAAAAAAAAAAAAAAGGTAGATAGTGAGATTGAACTCAGCTATCCAATGCATAAAATATATTTAAAGTTACCGAAATGTAAAAAAGATATTTGAAAATAACTTTCCCATAGGTTTAGCATTAGCTTATAAGTTTCTTCGCTGGACAAGACAAGAGCCTTAATAATGAAATTTCTTCTGTTCTGTGAAATCATGTGGCGCTACAAGAAATTGTTTTTAGTGGTTGAATTTTGCACATATTGAAGAAAATTCTTTTGGGTATGATTTATTTAAAATGTACAGTAAAAAAATCCGCGGCATGTCAATCAAATTTTAGTTTTGATGGTAGCGTACAACACGCCTTTCTTTTGAATCTTAAGATCAAAAATTTATTGAATTCTTGACTAATAAACAAAAGAAAAACTATTTGCATTGTATTGTTGAAATTTGGGTTCGTGACATTTTATCGCAGATTACAAAAAGGTCTCTTGGTTAATACTATGAAAATAAGAATGTCTATAAGTACAGACGTGCTCAAACTCTTGAACTTCATTGTCCAATAACATTTACAAACAGATTTTAAAAGCTGTAAATTTTATAGAATCTCATTATTTCTCCAAATTGAGATTTCTCATATATGGGACAGTGCGTCACACTCCTCGTATTATTACTCGTCAATGGATGCTCGTCTCGAGTTTCTCTCCGTCACTCTCCCAGAAGTTTTTATCCTTCTCACGTCAACAGGATACTAAATCCGCCGCATCCTTCTCTAGATTCAAGAGCCGTTGCTATCTCTACCAAGACTTTTTCTTAAACTCTCTCATACTATGTTCACACTAGATACCTTAAGATATCTCAGGCCACCGAACTCTCTGAGAGAGTCCCACTAACTCTCTCAGTGAGTTTCGACTAGATACAGGAAACACCATTCACTCTCGTTGGCTATGAAGCTTCGCTTTTACTGATTGGCTGTTGCGGCCGTTTTTATTTTAAGCGCATGCGCATACTTTATTTTTGTTCAGATCACAGACACAGTGACGCTGCTGAGATATCTTAGGTAAGTTTTTCGATGTGAACACGCATCCAATTCCGGGAGGGTACCACTTCAAAACTGGTGGTCTAAGATATCTTAAGTTTCCAGTGTGAACAGGGTATCACGCTTACCTCTTTTCCAACCCCAATCAAAATCGGGAGTGGTTTATCTCGACCACTCAAATTGTAGAAAAGTGAGGTCACTTATATAAGACCCATTATTGGATCTCAATCGGGGAAACACGAATTCGTCCTGCATATTTCACCAAGGTGATATTTTGACCATAGCGGTCATTTTTAACAGAAGCCTTTTTCCTCCCAGGGTGCAATACCGGGAATCCTTTTGTCCAAGGCTCTTCTTAACACAAGAAAAGAACAGTTGTATTCAGATCACTTAAAAAGTCACTGACATGAGAAAATATTCTAGTAATATTCCTGGTCCAGCTGGTCTCACGATGCAGAGCCTTTGTCAAGGTTATTCCCACGCACAGAGAAATTTCACATTTAAAAAGAAATCATTACACTACAATTGGAAAGGTACTGTGCCAACTAAGCTTACTGAGGTTCTTGGATAAAAAAAATACATTATGTTTTTAACACCCGTATTCTACATGAGAAATTATTAGAAATTTGATTTTTTTTTCCTTGTTGTTTTCAGTCATAAATTAAATTTTCAATTTGTACAGTTTGATAGTATTATTTAAATATGGAAGTTTTATTAGATCCATAAATAAATACTGTATCTAAGACTGCATGGTCCTTATTATATTTTCATTTTTCACCTCATGTTATGGCTTGATAGAGAATATTTCAACTTGCACTTTTGGATCTAAATTGGTAACAAAAATTTTATATATGTCATTATATATATATATATATATATATATATATATATATATATATATATGGCACATTATGTATTAAATGCATTTGTCAGACCCAGAATCCTGCACCATAAATAAACTAAGAATAACCATAAAACATCCAAGAAATTTAAACAGATATAACCTGAACAAGAAAAAACCAAGAAAACAACAAAAGGCTGTGGCCTCGTCAGCGGTGGGCATTTTAAAAAGCAGACTAATTACAATTACAAAGAATGTTTCAGACTAATTACAATTTACAACAAACTATTATTCAGTAGTGGCAGTGGGTTTCGGCCAGAGTGTCGTAAATCATAAATCAAATGCTTAAAAACAATTGAAAGCATATCGCGAACACTCCCCCATCGGACCCGACGCCAAAATAAACAGTGCATTTCGAAGATACAACTGATTCAGAACGTATGTGTAATGTATACTGAAACAATAAAATTATTTTACCCAAATCCGAGCCACACAGCCACAAAAAACAATAACCAATCTCCAGTGATCCATAATCTCTCCATGCACGTTCCATGTCTGTTGCCACACAATTGCAGACATCCTTGTAAAACCGTCCAAAAAAGGCTTTAAGTTATACAAATCATTAACTGCTAATCGCATAGCAACTCCTCAAAAATGAAGACTGCCTGTAAAACTAGTATATTTATTAATGAAATTCAAAGGTATATTATTTTTATAATACAAAATGCTGGTTAAATTAAAAAGTTCTTTAAAAAATAAATTTTTATATGAACAGAGTTTATAGTAGCGAAAAATCTGACCTATTATGATATTGACGTAAACGCGTTTATGGATATTTGAACTCCAATTAACTAAATGGTTGACTTCAAAATTAAAGTTATCCCGTTTATTATAGATTGATATGTGTATACCGTTTGAAATGTTTATTTTCAAATCAAGATAATCAGCAGCACTATTATTTTCATTAGTTTTTTTCAAAACAATATATATATATATATATATATATATATATATATATATATATGAAATGATAAAAACCCGTTTAAAATTCCAAATTAAATTTCAAAAATTTAAATTAAAATCTGAAGCCTCTTTCTTCTAACTTTAGATCTCCTTCTAAAACCAGTTTTACTCCTTGTAATTTTGTTTCCCAGCAATAAATCTTATTACTTTCAGATATCTTTTTCGGACGATCCTTAAGAGTAAAAATAGCTGAATTGCAGATTTGGTAGCCATGTGTGGTTAGCTGATTCCCGGGATGGCCAAACCCAATTCTGGAATCTGAGCCCGCGCAATCAATCAAAAGCTAATCAGCCAATTAAAGAAATGTTCCTCCCAATTTTACAACTATGCCATCTGCTGGAAAATATGATAAATCCCAATATATTAGCTAAAACCCTCGCCAAAAACGAGAGGATTTGCAATTTTGAGAAGCCTGCAAAACCCATGTCAATGTAGCTCCTGAAAATCATCATCGTAAGTGGCTCGAGGGGCCCCCGGCCGAACTCGCGAATCGGACTGTAAGATGAGCGGCGAAATAAATGAGTTCGGTCCATATAGTGGTTCCCGAGTCTAAGTTATTTATACACAAGTACTGTCAACCCCATGATGTCACCGGCTGTACGGACACAGGCCGGAAAGTGAACGGCTCGCGACTACCCTTTACAAGTCCGGAATGCTCGTGAAATATCATTACATATATAACCATTAATTAAACATTACCGACCATCATCAAAAACCGCAATATTGTGAAATGACAATAAAAATGGATACCACAAACCTATAATATAGAACTGTATGTATAAAATAAAGTGCCTTATACATAATTACAAGAATGTATAGGGAAGAAAAAAAGAATATGGATACCGAAAAAAAATTGAAAAACTTATATATTGAATTACGTTTTCAAGAGTACAGAATTCAATGATATAAGCAAATCGGTCGTTTTCTGTGAGAAAAAAGCTAAAAACTGAAATTTTTTTTTTCTCCTGTACCTGAACAACCAATATGATCAAAAGAATAGTTTCAAGATGAAAACAGACCACTATCAAATGGCATGAAATGAAAAACAATACAACCCTTTAAATATTTAATTTATAGCATAAAAAATAGAAATTACACCACATACCGAATAAAAACCCAGTTGATTTTCAAAATATCCTCCTGCACATGGTATCCAAGCATGATCAGATTAAGGTGAATAAAACAAGTTAACACAGAAATTAAAACTATGGATTCAGTTAATTCATTTTGAAATACCGTGATAAAATCAATTAATATAATATAAATAGAAAATAATTACATTTTTTAAAATACCTAAAATACACTTTTAAATTGTTTAATTTCAATTTTACAATATTGCCAATATTCAGCGTTTAATACCACCTGGTGTAAAAAATTAAAATTATTACTTTAATAGAAGCTGTAAAAAACAAAATTTTTTAGTGCTGCCATATATATATATGTACAGCAGGTGAACTAACGGGACACAAATGGCTGCCAAAGGATTAAATTGGGCCACCTTTTTGTTTGCTTTCTCTACTTCCGTGGCGCTGACATCCGTGACTTAGCTTTTATGCACCGCACTTTATGCAGGATGTGGGGGAACTAATTTTCCTATTTTTTTATTCTATCTTTTTATTTATTAGTATAGTATAGGATCTCTTATCCAGATTGCTTGGGACCTGACATATTCTGGATAAGGGTTTTTTTTTTTTAATTCGGAACATTTTACAATTAGTATTAAGAATTGTTTTCAATAACGGTATGAAATGTATAAAATATGAATAATATATGTAAGTACATATTTACAAATTTGTTAATTTAATAACTTATTTGCACAAAATAAAAACTTTCTGAATTACAATTCAAATTTTAAAAAAATTACATCAACATATAAAACTTAATTTTAAGACTTGGGAGCAGAATCCTTTGATATGGATTTTTGAAACATATTCTTAAAGTTGGTTGCTTATAATATGTCTCTAGCACTAATTGTTCCTATATCCTGTATACTGACATGATTTTCTGTTAATGGAAGTACCTTCTTTGCTGCATTCCACAAATCAGTTGTTCAGCTGAAGAATATCGTAACTCATTTTGAAAATTTTTCACCCACCTCATTCTGCTGCTCATTCTTATCACTTCAATTAGACATATCATTTGTCATCATGCCACAAATCTTACTTTCAATCATCTCATGACTTACAAGTGAATCTTCATCAGCAATTACACAATCTTATACTGCCTTTTGATCCAGCAATTGAGCTTCTGAACATAAAAGGCCTTTAGCTTAGTCCAGCAGATCTGTAATAATTTTCTTTCAGATTAGATCAAGTTTAGAACATGAAAAATTTTGTGAAAGGCCAATTTTTAAGACAAAGAATTTTGTACAGGGTCCTTTTTAAGGTGAAAATTTAAAGTGAAAAGTCCTGTTTTGAGATGAAAAATTTTGTCAACGGTCCTGTTTTGAGATGAAAAATTTTGTTAAGGGTCATGTTCCAACTTTTTCCTAAATATATCATTGGCTTTCACTTAAAAAAAACTGTACACCATTCACTACAATAGTTTTTTTTAAATGTTGCAGATTGAACAAGGTATATTCAAAACTTGTATTTATAAATGATATAAAATTACTTAAGTTAAAATATCTACTATTTAATTTTATCCCATGTTTGAAAGTACACAATACTTATGCAAAGACAGAAGAGAATAATAATAGTATATATATATACTAGGGGGCTCTCTGCTCCCTGCAAGCTAGGCTCGCCAACCCCCGTTCAGACACCGCAGAATCTAAAACCACGCTAATCTGATGGGTTTTAAAAATATTAGAGAAGATTGAATTATACAGAAAAAGCTGTACAAATCTCCCTGTAAACGGGTTTTATTCAATTTCCTTTGATTTCAAAAATTTAAGGGCGAATCAGTTGCTGTTAAGACATCCAAAGGTTGTTTTCGTTTTTGATTAAAGAGGATCAGTTAAACATTTGAAAAGAAGCTAAAATAAAATAAATTAAGTATACTGAGTCTTTGTTGCCCGGTATCTTAAAACAATATCTATAACGATAGCCTAAGTCATGTGACTATCATCAACAGTTCCAGGCGGACCACTTTGCTTTTTATACTCTAGGTGCCATTTTGGTACTTTAATGTTAGCCAGGCAAAGGTGATAAGTCGTCGAACATTATTTTGTCGCCAAATATTATTTTATCGCCATCATGTCATCTATATTATAATAGTTTAAGTCACCAACTGCCATAAACAAATACGGTCTGATCCCTTCGCCGTTCATATGAAAGTTTGGCAAAGATGTCATATACGTCCCATATTGGCGCGATTTTTTAACGACGCTAATTTGGGGAACGCATCAACAGAATAAACAGCAACATCCATATCAAGCAAAATAACGTTACTTTGGCTCCAGTTATGTGCCCGTTCCGTATATGATATTGGCGTCAGAAAAAAAATCGCGCCAATATGGGACCGTAAGTTTTCCATTTTGATAAAAAAAATAAAAACAAAATTTTCGAATAAAACTACATAAAAGTTGTCATGTTCGCAAAGAATTCTAGGTACTGTTACGCTAGCCGGATGCAAATCTCGCCAATAGCTTTCTTTTCAACTCGCCAGTTATTATTATTTTTTTTTTTTCGAGTGGTAATATTTGGCCAGATACGCACCGCAGGTTTGGTGTGATTTTTATTTTTTTACGAAAATTTGCCGAAAACCTCGTTTTCAAAAACCAGTTATATATGGATTTTCAGTAATCCTTAGATATCCCGTCGGCAAAAAATCTATCGCCCAACTATAAGATTAAATGCCAATAATGGTTGATCGTAAATGTCACATTCACTTGACTCTAAGCAAGTTACACGTGTTTACGTCATCAAGTGATTTTTATTTCGACGTTTTATTTGTATATTTATTAATGTTATACTAATTTATTTGTTCTTTCGTTATTTAAAATAAAAATTAGTCAATTTGTATAATTTGGCGAAATTGGTCGACGGAATAACTAACTAGTACCGTAATTTTTAATTATTTTCTATTATTTTCTAAAGGAAATATGAAAAAAATAATTAATAATCATAGAACAAGATAATTTATATAATTTATAAAAATAAATAAAAGTATATAAACATTTATTATCAAATAAACAACAATAGCCGGGTTACCATGTCAACCTTTTCTGAAATATGAAAAAAAAATATATCTGTTTGATTAAATTTTGAGTTGCCATCATTAAAAAATGTAAATAAAATTAGAAAAAAATAATATTTCGAAAACTAATTCGAATTTAAAAATTCTAATACCAGTTTTGAGATCTGCGGATCAATGCTGATTTTTGGTGTTAATTTCTTTCAAAGTATTCCATATTTTAGGAGAAATCGCTTGAAACATAATCAGTTGTTTAATCAGTCGATTCATACTTCCGTTTCATAAATTCGTTTCATTAGGATTTTATATATACGAGTTGGAACCCGTCGAAATTCGACGAATTAAAATGTTTAGCATGGATCTGTTAGATCGAATTTATAAACCTACAAAAATAATTACAATAAAAAATTCATCTTGCATTGGTTATCTAACTCTTAAAACAGATAATGTTTTTAACCTAAAATTACCAAAATATTATTTCCAAAAACTTCAACTGCTTAAATTATTGAAAAATTAAACTGTATTAGAATACGTAATCAAGATAAGTAATTATGTTGAAGTTATTGATTGAGGCTCTTACATTTGTTTTTACGGGATGAAAAATCAGTAAAAAGGATTTCGCTTTGTCACATCATAAAATTTCCTCCCTTAAAATCTAAACTATACGTTATTTTCACATTCTCAAAATTTACATGCGCCCCACTCAAATTCACAATTTAAAAGTATTTTAACGCACAATACATTATTAATTAAAGTATTTCCAAACTTAAAGTCACGTTTGTCTGATAAAACTTTTCGTGTGATCTTTCGCATAAAATTTAAGTTCTAATTTCAGTACCCACAAAAAACTATCATTCAGAAACTTGCCTTTAGTTGCCATAGTATTGGCCATTTAGTATTGGCCATTTAGTATTGGTCAAATATTTAGTTTTATCAAATAAAATGATTGTTTTGTTTTAAATATGACATAATTTTTACTCACTGAATCATTTTGCCTAACGTCTCAAACCCAGTATCAGCGTAGTAATGTAAAAAATATTTAAATATCTTCTTCAATCTTTTGAATTATGAAGAAGAATGAGTGTTTTTTTTTAATGGCTGACGTCATTTTCTGTTCAAAAATTAGAAAAAAGTTATTTTTATTTGTAATGTGAAAATGGCATCAATAAGGATATAGTTATGGTTTAATTATTTTTAATGATTATTTTCCCTTTACTTTTAATAGAAATGGGGTACTTTTGTTGCCACGATTAGAAAAATGGTATTAAAAATTACAAAAAAATTAATATCTCAAAAACAAATTAAGATACAGCTTTCAAACAAATTGCATTTAAAAGAGCATTTTTTTCTTCATACGACGGTGAAAAATTTTAAAGTATGCGATGTTTATAAGTTTAAAAATTTGCAGTAGTAAAAATTGCAAAACCGAAATTTCATTTCAAATTTCAAAGTGTTGCCATTCGCAAAATGACGTATGCGTTACGCACAGATATGTTTGTCCTTTATAATATAGATAGGGTATATATGTAGGTATATGAAAACACAATAAAAATAATTTCAAATTTATGTGCACCAACTACAGCAATTACAATTTACAGAACAACTATAGAACAATAAACAATTATCCGAATAAGTTAAAAAGAAAACATATAAAATACAAAAAATTTTGAATGAAAATAATTTAATGGTAACAATATGAATGAGCATGTAAAAAAGATGATAATAAAATATATTGAAGTGAGAAAACTGTAATCAGTATAAAACTACTCTTTATGACAGTAAAATCTTATGTCGTAGTTATACCTTTAGGTATGTGCCAAGTTAAAGTATATTACACAGTACTTATATGCAAATATGCAAAATTAAAAAAAAAGATTATTAACCCTTCACTGCACGAATTTTTCTATTTTTATGAAATTTTTTCTTGAAATCTATATATCGCTCTAATAATAAGGAAAATAGTAAAAAGAAAAATTAAATTTCAAAATTTGAGCTAAAATTTGATATTTTATGATGTGTGCCATTAGGTACACATTTAGGGTTTTAAAATATTGTATTGCTATATTTTACAACTAAATGAGCTTAAATTTAATTATTTTTATCTGCTTAACACTCTGCAACTTTTATTATATTCATATTTTTAAGTATTCAGTAAAAAATAATGAATGTAAATCTTACCTTAAAAGCTTGATCGAAATTTTTTTTGTTTCCGCAGAACAAATTCTAATTTTTTCTATAAAGCAGCCATCTGTCATGGACAAAATAAGTGTTATCCTATTCTTTTGATTGATCTCAATCAATTACAGAGATCATATAAGCCAAATGCATGGCACATAATGAAAATTATAATGTTTTTAGGTATGTGCCAGATATGGCACGTGGTGCAGTGAAGGGTTAAATAAGAAACTCATCTTGAATAAGAAAGTGTTTAAAAAAGAGAAATAAATGAGTTAAAAAATAAATAAATCGTATCACAAATAACTAAATGTAATTAAAAAAAATTAACTTTTCACCAAAAGTGAGCCTGAAATACAAGGTCATCGTAAAAGGCGTCCCTGATTTCGAATTAAAATAACTAAGACCTTAATAATGATAATCATTTATTTTTACTCTATTAGACTGGAAAAATCTGTTATTTTTTTTACATTACTTAGAATGCTTCAATATGAGCTCCCCCTGTTACATGACTGGCCTGGAGATATCTTAATGTTCACATTTCTAGTTTCTTTAAACTGTTTAATCCAACAGACAGTGGTTTTGTTTGTAGGTGGATCTTCTCCATATGTACGGCAAAAATGACGTTGTACCACAATAACAGATTTCAACTCGGCGACCACAACACTCACTACACTTTCTGCTGTGCACTCAGCATGATTGCTGTGAACTGAATGATGAGTGAAATGGCATCAAGTCAAAAACTGGCGTCGGCGTATGCGTGCAATCATGTCAAGGTCAATGCAATCACCACTCCCAAAACTCCTTCAGATGTTTACAATTTCACGTTGGTTACGTACCTATTGATTGCATATTTCTCGTGCAATTTCATTTTAAAATCAGGGATAGCATTTTCGATAACCACGTATAAAATATCAATGCAAAAACCCTTGACGGGTTAAAAGTTTCTGACGCAGCACTTTATCTTATGCTCTAAGAATTTTAAATATGGAACTTAAAAATACTGATATCAAATTTTGAGTGACGTTATGCTATTTCTTAAAAAATATATTTGTATTTATTTCATCATTTTATTTTTGTTTTATTTATAATCGCATGTGCAAAAGTTATGTTCAACATGAAAAGCTGCATAAAATTTTATTCGCTGTTGCTTTATCATTTACATCTCTCATAAATTCAAAATATGAGTTTCAAAAGATATGATATAAAATTTAAGTGACGCCTTGATGTGACTTTAAAAGGTTTGTTTTAAAATTCAATTTAAATTATTTTTGACTTGGTTAAAATATTTTTTTTTACATCTACACAATACTTTTAATTTTCCAATTCACTGTTAAATATATCACTTTCATTGAATCTATACTATGCATTGAAATGTATTTAATTCAATAAATTGATTTATCTTTTGTGTCACGCTATTCAAAATTGTGAGTAAGATTTATGTAAATGGTTTCTTTGCGTCATTGTGTCCAAACTACATGAAATGTACGAAAAAGGATAGTTTGACGCAAATAAACCATTTACATAAATCTTACTCACAATTTTGAATAGCGTGACACAAAAGATAAATCAATTTATTGAAATAAATACATTTCAATGCATAGTATGGATTCAATGAAAGTGATATATTTAGCAGTGAATTGGAAAATTAAAAGTATTGTGTAGATGTAAAAAAAATATTTTAACCAAGTCAAAAATAATTTAAATTGAATTTTAAAACAAACCTTTTAAAGTCACATCAAGGCGTCACTTTAATTTTATATCATATCTTTTAAAACTCATATTTTGAATTTATGAGAGATGTAAATGATAAAGCAACAGCGAATAAAATTTTATGCAGCTTTTCATGTTGAACATAACTTTTGCACATGCGATTATAAATAAAACAAAAATAAAATGATGAAATAAATACAAATATATTTTTTAAGAAATAGCATAACGTCACTCAAAATTTGATATCAGTATTTTTAAGTTCCATATTTAAAATTCTTAGAGCATAAGATAAAGTGCTGCGTCAGAAACTTTTAACCCGTCAATGGTTTTTGCATTGATATCATTACTTTTTTGAGGTTAGTGATAAAATGATTTAAAAAAAGATACTTATGGGATTTAATGCAGATATAATTTTTACTATTTTATTACAATTTTCCTTATAGCAGTTTGTATATAAAAACAAGTGGGTAAGTATAATCGCAGATCGCACAGAGGGTTTCATTTGATATTCCTTTAAAAACACTTTATCCTTAAATTAATAAATCCAAAATGTTAATTTATAATTATTAAATCCTTACATAGATGGTGCACCAATAGTTCCAATTTTCATGGGGCAGAGAACGCAGTCTTTTAAACAAACCCCCTTCCAATTGAAGTCATCAAAAACCAAGTTGAATAAGCCAGAACCCGTTGTGTTGTTTGACAAACAGCAGTCTCATGTCCCCTCCTTCCCCCCTTTTTCAAAAATTTTCAGACCAGTACCTAAGAATGGAACCGAAATAATTTTTTTTCTTCAGAAATTACGATAAAAAAAATAGTATGCAGTACTTATAAATTTACTTTAATGCTACATAGGGTGATTATTAAGTTAATTATAACGTTTGGAATCTGTTGCATTGATGTCCGAAAGGTAGTTTCTGAGTTATGGAAGCTGGACCCATAAGGCGCCATAGAGGGGCGAAGCCCGCTAGTGTCTATCATAATTATATCTGCCATGTGGACTAATTGCGATATTTAATCAAAATAGTCCCCCCCCCCCCCTCCTCCACCCCGGAAATATAACAAATACAAAATGTGTCTTTATAAACCTATCGTCAAATAGGTTTTTATTTCTTTTTCCCTAAAAAAAAAAAAACATGATTTTTATATCCGTAACGTAAATAGCGGACGAAGCCCGCTAGTTCCTATCATAATATATATTTTTAATAATTTTATATAGTCTATAATAAAAATCAGACTTAAAATAGTCTAGTTCCATGAGTACTTGTAGTGTCAGTTACATGCTACGATTTTTGGATACCAGTATTTTAAAACGGGAAAATGTGACATCGGAGTGTTTATCGGAGATATCTCATTAATTGAATAAGGCGAAGCAAACTTTTTGAAAAAAAGGTGGCCAACAAGCATGGCAGTTATCAGCTATGTGACTTTGTGCTAAAGTCCATTAATTTGATCTGCTTTAAAAAGATTACGGAAGATTGAATTATAGTAGAACCTGGATTAACCGAGCTTCGATTAATCGAGGTTTTTGTTAACCGAGCCGATAACAAAGTCTGATTTTTTTCCCTTTTGAATGAGCCTTAAAAATAACCACACTCTTTAGCTCACTGTCCGTGCTATACAGGCCCTTCTGCCCCCAAAAGCACTCAACTCCAAAGAAACATTGGACCCTGAGAAGTCAATAGCGAACAATGCTTTGTTTCCAGTGGCTGTGTGAACTTTCGTAAATTTTTCAATTTGCATTTTAAAATTTACTACTGGTAGTTGATTTTCTTTTTAAATTTGTTAAGCTGTGAAACAGAACTTTACATATATTTATTTTTATTATTTAAAAAACGTTCTATATATTTTTTAAAAGAGATGTTAAATTCGCAAGCACGGCGAGTTTTTACGCACAGTTTCTATTAACCGAGATTTCCGATTCCGATTTACTGACAATCCCAATTAGCTCGGATAATCGAGGCTGCTCTGTATAATTAAAAAATCAATGGCGATCTTACTGTAAACGGGTTTCCCTTTTACTGAGGGATTTCAAGACCGAATCAGCTGATGTTAGTTGCTGTTTCCGTGCTTGATTAAATAAGATTAGTTAAACATTTGAAAATTACCAAATATAAAAGGAACTAAGTCAACAGTCTTTGCTTTATGGTATTTTTTAACAACGCTATAAGAAAATGATTTTAAATAAGATATTTTAAATGTAACGTTTTAAATCTGACATAATTTTCACCAAACTTTCCTTTCTCTTTGTAACATTCAACTGAAAATTTTTTTATTATTAGAAAGATAATATTATTATTTGCGCTACCTTAAAATTGGCAAATATAGTTAAAAATATCATCTCGAAATTTGAAATAAATCTCTCATCTAAATATATTTTTTAATTTAAACTGTTTTGCAATATTATTATTTGGCCACTTTGGCCAATACGACGTAATTTCCTCCATTTACGACTTTTAACACATATCAATGAATTTATTATTTAAAAATTTTCTTTTAATATTCACGTGTAAATATAATTTTTATGACGTAATTTTCAATGTGTTCCTGCTTTTAATGCGTAATCATTTAACTCTAATTTGAAAATAATTGATTATTTTATAATTTTCTTTCATTTTACGTAAGCATGTGTAAAAACAATTTTTATGACGTAATGTTTAATATTTTCCTGCTTTTAACACGTTATCATTTAACTCTAATTTAAAAGGATTTTTTTCTGTTTATAATAGTCACGCGTGAATAAATTTTTAATTTAAAGGATATATTATTCTTTGCGCTGTTTTAACAATTGGCAACAATTTAAAATAACCTTTTCTAAAATATGTAAAAAATATCTCTGGAAATTCTGAAAATTTTAATTTAAAATTGAAATAAACCGTCAAAAAATGAGGCAAGTTAAAAGTAATAAATGCACTCTGCAAACTTCGAGTTTCTATTGAATGATTAAATTGAATGAAAATGATTAAATTCCCATGTATATTTTTTTTTCCTATGAGACTTTTTTAATGAGACAATTTTATCCAGATTTAACATTAAATATCTCTTAAAATAATTCTTCGATTTAAAAACTGTCTACTTCAACGTTTTTATCAAGCATTTCTCTATAATACTACCCATTTTAATATTTTTGTATGCAGTAATTTTCTTAATATTTGCGAAATAGACCTCTAGTCACAAGAGATTCTTTCAAAGCGGCGAAGAGCGTTAGTTTTTTTTTTTTTCGAATAAGAGACAAAATGTAGTACGCAATTGCGTCAAAAGATGGCGACACCAGATTTCTGATATGCTTATTATGTAAACTGTAAATATTGCAAAGTTAAATAAAAACAATTGTCTCGGGGTTATCAAACTTCATTGTTATTTATAAATAAAACATTTCAACTAAATTATTTATTATAAAAGAATTATTACATCACAATAGTTTTTATGCAAGGAAAATAATAATTATAATAATAATAATATTATGGATGTCAGTGATTATATATTGATTGACCGTCATAATAATAAAAAATGATATTATAAAAAGAAGAGCTGAAATGAATTATTTTTTTACGTTTCTGATCGTGTGATTTATATTCAAATAATAATTATTAATGTATATTTTTTGTAAAGTGATTGAAATTAAATATATTTATAAAATTTATGGTAATATTTTTATTGTTGAAAAATTGCCAATCATCAAATTGGCGTCCTTATAATTGTAATTTTATTTAACTTAATAGCAATTAAAAAATTACAAAGGAACTGAGAATAATGGTCAACTAACAGACTTTAAAAGAAAAAAAACACATTCACATGCGAAAACAAATACCAGAAGTATCGAACTGCCTATCTTAAGATCAGTAGACGATGGCCCTTAACCACTCAGCCAGTGGGAAGACAAAATTTTTCTCCCCAAAAGTGGTTAAAAAGAAAGCATGTGTATGAATACAGTGTCATGCATTTTCGGTGAAATTTCCATAGAATGGCGAAGAAATATAGTCCGATTTTTCATGCGCATTATAAAACGAACAAGAGTCTTGCTGGAAACAAGTAAATTGCTATTTGGTTCATCTGAAACATATTTATTTGATTTTTAAAAAATCGCCCGTGTCATTTTCGAGAGAAAAAAAAATCGAATTATTTAACGAACGAGAGTTTTCCCAGAAAAAAGAAAAGTGTTATTCACCTCGCCTTAATCACATTTGTATTATGTATCAATTTAAAGATAATCGTTAGATCCGTTTTCGAGATTTTCAAATTAGGAACTTCCTCGATATCATACCAACGTTTTCACTTTAAAATGGCTATTTAGATCTCAAAATATACTGCACGTAGAAATGTAAAAATTTCAGTATACGATTAGACTGCAGATATAAGACTGTTCTAGAAAATTCAGAACAATAAGACCTATATCTGGTGAATTATTAAAAGGCGGCTTTTCGCGTTTTCTTTGATGTCGAGTTAGCTGTATATATGAGTTCCGCCATCCACGAATTCTATGATACGATACGATACGATTTTAACGATACGATACGATACGATTTTAGGCTTAAGGCTGCGTCACTCGGAATACTACCGTCTTCCATGATAAGAAATGATTAGACCAGAAAAAAAAAAAAAATACTGGATAGTCAATTGCTGTGAAAAGATATTTTTTCATTAAACATTTTGACAAATTTATTCTTTTTTTAAATTTTAAGTCTTTTAGTCAAAATTAATTTAGTAATTTTAGTCTTTTTTTTATTTTAGGCTTATGTATATTTTTAAATTGCATGTTAATTAAGAAAAGGGTTATTAGAAAGTTCTCTCTTGTTTTGCCTTTCCAGAATTGCCAAATATATTGCAATAGTGCTTTATAATAAACACACAATTACAAAATTACAATTCGATACTTTTCCAGTATAGGAGCCTTGGCGAGATAGAGAAAATGGCCTTGATGAAAGAAGGAAATTTTTCAACGCATTTTCTGTCAACCTATTCACTGTGTCATATACCCAAGCATTTTTTTATAGTTTATTTAATATAAAGAAGCCATTTATCTATTTTATATACAAACAAAAATTAATATTATATAAAAACAATAACAATATATAATTTTTATATATACAATCGAGTCCACTTATCATCCGGGGACGAATAATATATCATTATAATTAATATTCGTTATAATCGATATCCGGGAACGAATAATATATCATTATAATTAGTATTCGTTATAATCGATTACAGTTTCATTTCAGAAATAATTTTATATATAGTAAAAGCATAATAGTATATGCTTTTAAACGTCCATTAGTTTTAGTCAAAACATTTTAAATGTTATTTCAAATATTTCTTCAGGATATTTTTAAAAAAGAAATTTTTTAAATTCAATTTATTCCGAAACATGATTAAAAGTTTAAGAACCTTTATCATTTCATTTATATCCACAAGATGGAGCAGGAAATAGAAAATTAAAGCATACCTTCAAAAATGACATGTGCATATAGGATTCAATGAAATAGGTGAGAAAAAGTCCATTATGGCACATAAGAATTTAAAATGCGCATAGACAAATTCTTCTCCAGTTCAGCTAATTTTTTGCTGTTTTCAACATCAGTAGAAGCTTTGACCAGCAGCAGCTGCTGAAACGTTGCCTTCTGTGCTGCTTTCCTCTTCAACTTCATCGTTCGATTCATCCCTTTGTGTTGCATTGAGGGATTCCACAATTTCTTCATCCGTGCCTCCGTTCTTTGTAATAATATTTGCGCCAATTTATGCATATTCCATGAATGTTATTTCCGATAGAGTAATTTTGTTTTTATTTAACCTCTTCAGGGCCGATTATTTTTTATAGTAAGGAAAAAATTACCCTTTTTTATTACGATTTATTCATTTTATACTAATAGGAATTCAAAAAGAAAAAACTAGAAAACAGGAATTCTGCTTTTTCAGAATTTAGTGTCGCCCCCGATGAAGAAAAAAAATATTTGTAGATATATATACATATAAATAGTACAAAACATATTTCAGTTTTAAGGCTTAAAACACACTCTTTTATTTTATATAAAATGATATCATTCGCATCCTCTGAAAAAGTCCTCATTCACGATCCAGTCTTAAACTACATTTATATTCATAAGACGTCACTATCGCTGAATAATACACAAATCCAAAAGAAAAAAAATGTCACTCAAGAAACTCGACAAACAAAATTGGCTATCTAATGATTTATATGACTTCATTTGTTTGTAATATAGATAAATAAATTAAATATAATTTATAATAGCTCCCTGTTTTATCAGAAATCGTTCATTTATATTTTTTCAAAAATTCAGGTTAAAACGTGCTTAAAACTACTGAAATCATACTTCCACACATTATTATCCCTGGAAGGTCATGTATTCAGTTCTTTGCGTGGCCCTACATGATTTTATTTATATTATACAAACATCTCTTAGTATACTAAATATAGTTCAGCTTGAAAGAGCATAACTCAATTAAAAGCCTCTTTTAAGCCATTCAATCTGATACAAACTATTTTGTGTAGCCTTGTATATGATCTATATCAGTTATACACACCACATACTTGTCAAAGATTTAATTACACTTAAAAACGCATGTCATAAACGAAATCACACTTCTGGTAATTATCGCTAATACACTGGTGTCCAAAATTAAGGACCAGTCACAAAATGCTAATTTTTAAGTAAGCGAATACTCAAAAGGAAATAATATAATTAAAATAATTACTACCCCTACAGCATAGCTAGTCCACATAGCATCTCATTCATGTCACAAGTGTCACAGTCACTACGGTGAAACAAAAAATAGAAAATTCCACTCGTCTCGTTATGAGTCTCAAATGATCACTATATGCGACTCCACTCAGACGTCAATGTGACTGTTGCTTTGTGACCAATCATCAGGTGACTTCACAATGTTGTTACATTGTGACTCTCATGTAACTTTCATTTTTAGACTCAATTTCAAAGTCATCATGAACGTTGCATTATGATAAGTCACCAAATAATATCACATTATAGTCACATGGTGACTTTTCACAAAAGAGCACAATGGTGACTTCACAGTAGTCTCTCTGTCATCTGAAAGTCATCATGTGACTTTAATGTGACATTATTTGGTAACTTATCACAATGCAGCGCTCACGATGGCTTTGAAATTGAGTCTACAGATGACAGTCACATGAGAGTTACAATGTTCTAACATTCTAAAGTCACATGGTGACTCGTCAGAAAGCAGCAGACACAGTGACGCCTCAGTGGAGTCACATATAGTGACTATTTGAGGCTCATATTGCGATGTATGGAATTTCCTATTTGTTTGCTTCACTGTAGTGACTGTGACACTTGTGACCATGTGTGACATGAATGAGATGTTATATGGACCAGCTGTGCTGTTGAGATAGTAATTATTCAAATTATATTATTTCCTTTTGAATATTCGCGTACTTGAAAATTAGCATTTTGTGACTGGTACTTAATTTTGGACACCAGTGTAGAAAGATACAGTTCTGTATCCTCAGTTATGTAGTATATCAATTTCCTTACATTTGATATAGTGTAATAGAACTAAAATACGCTGCAAACCGTTTTTCCCCTGACACTATTATGTAAAGGAATTCTTTTGCGGGGCCCTATAAATGACTAATAAGTACTTTTGACCCCCCATATTGTCCAGAATGCATAGTTTAGTGCACTTCATAAATACATATCAATTTCCGGCAATTTTTTTGCATTGAGCATAGTGCATCGGAATACTTTTTTTAACACTTTCCAACATAGTTCAAAAGTGTTTGTGAATTTGGATTGTCTCCAGTCTGTCCGAGCTCTAACATTCGTAAATATACTCGAATCTCTCAAAATTTTTTGTATGTTATTGGCGTTAACAATAGCTCGATCACTACTGAAAATAAACTGTATAGAATTTATCACAAACACTTTTGAACTATGTTGGAACTATGTTGAAAGTGTTAAAAACTATTATAATATTTTAAATTATTACTGAAACATTATACGAAAAGTATATAACACATTTTAGCGTTAAATGTTGTTCTGTTTATAAAAATTATGCTTTAAGTTATTTACAATAACAAACCATTTAAGTGGCCGACAACTGGTCCAGTAATGGCCGAACACTAGAATTCAGTGGCCGACTACTAGCGACTTTGCTACTTTTACGTTTAACTTTTTATAAATAAAAACTATAATCAGTTTTTTTAAACGCAATTGCTGAAACTGTAAAAGAAAAATATATATTAACATGTGTCACTGTTAAAAATGTTGTATTACTTCTTAAAATTCCGTTTTGAGCTATATACTAAAAGAAAGCGGTCGATTATTGGTGCTTTTACCCTATAAATCTTAATTTAAACAGCATAGAATTTAGAAGTTTTATGGGAATCAGATGAATTAAGGGGTCTCAGGACTCTTAAAACTGGGGGGGAGGGAAAGACCATTTCCAACATTTAATATTTTAAAATGTATATGATTTTAAAACACAATTTTTATTGGGATGAAAGATTGGCTGGTTGTATTTATGACGGCCAATTATCAGCACGTGGTATATAGACCCTAAGGGGTGGGGAGTGCCCTCCGTGCACTCCCCACCCCCGTAGGGCCTACAATGAGATGAAAGATACAAGTGTGTCCTTTCATTTCATGTATTTAAAAAATTGCAAGATGCAGAATTAGCATTTATAGAGGGCTCCAAATTGTCAGACATTTGACGAGCAGAAAATTGCGCGCAGGATTACAAAATAAATTTTCCAACTAGAATGAAAATTTTGGTGTTTACTTATACTTCAGATTGTAATAACTACCATGGACCTAAATAAATTTGCATTTAAAGCACTTTTATATTTTTAATGCAAAGTTGTATTTAGCTAATACAAAATTTTGAAAATTTCAACAATATAATCACCTAAAAAAAATATTCTTTTTGTTCAATTAAAAGGAAATTTTAAGTTCAGTTTATACAGACTAACATGAAGCGTACGTTTTGAAAATTTCATGAAAAAATATTCAGATGTTTTTGAGATATCGTGCACGTTATGTCCAAAAACGTCATTTGGAGAAAAATTAAGTCAAAGTTTCGGAAATGCCGCTTCTGCTGTTGAGCGGGTATAATTCTAAAAGGCATAACTTCTGTTCTAATGGGAATTTCAAGAAAATAATTATATCAAAATGTTCAGAAAAAACAGGAGTTTAACATCTAAGAAAATTATAATTTTGAAAATTTTGAGACTTCTTAAAAGAGAATTTTAACATCCCCTTTTATTTTATGGCAGTCTCTTAAAAACGCTCATATAGAACTATTTTCAATAACAAGTTAAAATGCTATATTTCTGTTTAAATATTTTTATAATTTTATTCGCGTATAACATCAATGCAAACTTTTGAAAAAAGAAATCAATAATGAATTTCTTTTTTACAAATTTTTATAGCACACACTTACAATGAGCTGAAGGGGAAAAAAACATCATCATAAAAAAAAACCTTTATACGAGTAGTAATTTTACGAATTAAAAATAATTTCTTAACGGGATTCGAACCCACAACCCTTGCCTTTAAATACCCTTGCCTCTTCCACTTTAATTGCTTCATCTCTTAGCATGGTATGTTGCTTATGTGTTGTTTATGACGGTCAATTATGAACAACAAGGGATATGGGCCCGAAGGGGGAGGAATGCCGTCTGTGGGGGTCTTTCTAAGGGAACATAATCCGTATTTACGCAAGGAAATCAAGTTTCGAAGAGTGTGTGGGTTGATTTTTGACTGCCGATTATCTACTCGAGAGATATAGGCTCGGGGGAGAAGTGCCCTCCGTTGGGGTCTTTCTAAGGGAGCCTAATCCATATTTACGCATGAAAATCCAAGGTTCGAAGAAAACCACAGAAAACTACGAACGATTAGGCCGACGGGCGCGATTGAGTTCGAACCTAGCACCTCCCGTTTACCAGTTTCGAGAGCAGAACCTCTCGTCCACCCAAATTTCGAAGAAAACCACGGAAAATTACGAACGATTAGGCCGACGGGCGCGATTGGGTTCGAACCTAGCACCTCCCATCTACCAGTTTCGAGAGCAGAACCTCTCGTCCACCCAAATTTCGAAGAAAACCACGGAAAACTATGAACGATTAGGCCGACGGGCGTGATTGAGTTCGAACACACCACCTCTGACATCTACCAGCTTTGAGAGCAAAACCTCTCGACCACCGGTGGTGCATGGAAGAGCAGTGGCAATAAAAGCCAAAGGTTGTGGGTTCGAGTCTCTTCCTAAATACATTTTCACTCTGAAAAATTTCTACTCGTACGATTTATTTACCAATAAAATTGATTGTGTTAAACACAGGTGGCTAAACATAGCAGTGACATATTAATTTTTAATGCATGGATCAATCGCGTTACTTTTCACACAAATTGATTACAACACAATTTAATGATGATTCAGAATAATTTTTAAAAACTTGCAAAATAATTTGCGTATATTTATCAAATTTTGTTCAATTTCTACAAACGCAATAAATCCAAATTGTGTGCAAACCATAAATGGATTTGACTAAATCGTTGTATTGAAACCGATAAGGAAATTTATTTAAACTACACTTAATGTAACAATTATTAAAAAAAGTTATATTATATAAAAAATTAATATAGTTTCAAATTATTTTTGTAAAATTATAAAATACAAACTTTCCATTTTACACCCCCCCCCCCCTTTTTTTATTTACTTAAATGAATATTGAAAAAAAAAATAAAATTAAACCTTTATTTGTCATTAGATTTTTATATCCCTCTGACAAATATTGCTCCTCCACTTTTTGAAACAAAAATTTTCCCCTTTTGTTTTATTCAACTATTTTAAAAGATTTACGATATCATAATATTACCGTTCAGGTTTTCCAATATTTTGAATTTTCTTTGTGGGTTCTGTATGCTGATTAGCTTTACTATAATATTTTTATAATGATTAATGTATTATATTACATGATAATGTATAATAGTCAATATAGTTTCAAATTCCTTTTATACTTAATTAAAAGTTATAAAATACAAACTCTCCATTTTTGTATTTAAATTATTTTTATAACTTCAATAAACATAAAAAAAAAAACTTTTCATTTGTCGTTCATTTATGTATATATATATATATATATATATAATAAATTTGAAATCACAAATATAGGAAGAAAAACCCATAACTGTGCTGCCATCTGGTGTGAGAAAGGAAAAATGTAAATTGGAACTGGATTAATAACAATAATGTTTAGTGTTGTCATCTTAAGCCCCCCTCCCCCCCCCCAAAAAAAAGGAATGAAAATGATTGAAGAAATCGAGAAAAGACTTAGATTAACTTTTAATTAAACTAGAATGAATAAATAGGAATAAACTTAATAAGTACGGAGTGAATACAAAATAAAATAAAGAAAAGGAATAAATTAATACAAATAAATAAATAAAGAATTATATAAAAATAAAAAAAGGGCAATTGATTAAATAAACGTTTTAAGGACAAAAAATTGTAATATAAAAATGCGAATATAAATAACAGTTACAAAGATGAGGAATATTTGAGATAGTAAAATTTAGCCTTGTATTATGTAAATAAATGTGAAAATTTAAAAAGCAATGAGGAATATTGCGATAGTAAAATATGTCCTTAAATGATGATGCAATATGTGAAAATTTATTATGTTAAATGCATGATACTCCGTATTATTATTATTATTATTACTATTATATATTATATGCCCATACAATATATAAGCATATATACATACACTTATACACGCTCACACACATAAAAACATATAAGGTTTTAAACTATATATATATATATAAACGCAATAAATGAAACTGTGCTCAAACCATAAACGTATTTGACTAAATCGTTGTATTGAAATCTCTAAATATAGGAAAATCGTTTAAACTACCCTCAATGTAATGTGAGAATTATTAAAAGAAATTAATAATATATAAGTAATTAATATAGTTTCAAAATATTTTTATACTTAATTAAAAATTATAAAACACAAACTTTTCATTTTTGCATTCAAATTATTTTTTTTATAACTTCATTTGATATTTAAAAAAAAAAAAAAAAAAAAAAAAAAAAAAACTATAAACTATCCCTTTTTCGTTTTTTTTTTTTTTTTTTGGTAAGTTGAAGAATTATAGGAAAACAACCTTCCACTCATTTCAAATTTCTTTCTGTTGGAATCGAACAAAAAAACCCCCAACCCTAGAGACAAACGATGTATTTCATAGTTTCATTTTCACAAGACTTCATGAAAACAAGCAGCAGGAAGATTTTATTATTTAAAGGTTTGTATTGTAGAAAAGTACATTTTAAAAATGACAAAAGATTTCTATGAACACAAATCATGAAGTTATTTTTTTTTTTACTCAATATTCGATTTATGAAATAGTTCAACGACCAAAAAAGACTAATCTTTAGAATTAAGAAATGAAAGATCAGTGAAAATTGCATTATGTTACACAATCATATCAATTTTTCTGCTTAGTTTTATTAACGTAAAAATAAATTTTGAGCTAAACATAACGTTATAGGCGCAAACTTTTCAAACGTATTTTATATATGTACTTTTATACTTAACCACAGTATATTCAAATAAAAATATTTTTTCTATTTAATTGTAATGAAAAAAACTAATGAAGTCATAACGCATAAAGTAACATAAATCCAATAGACAATATTCTGGTCGCAATAAATAGGAATTTTTATTCGTTTATAGAAATAAAGTATACGTGCTTATTTTTTTATTACCGAAAATAACTTTCAAATGAAAAAATACGTCCAGAAAGCCATGTATCTGAATACTTTTTAGTCCCCGGTATGCTATTTCTTTCTCCCAACTATTAAATATCGACTCCAAAAAATAACGTTCCGTTGTATAAGCCAACCGTAAAACCAAGCAGATGTATCATTGCACTGTTAAATACTTTACCACAATTTTTTTATCTTCTAAGCATCGCACATTTTCAATTTTTATACTGTCGTATAGGGAATGAAAAGTACTTTTTAATGCAATTTGTTTGAAAACTGCATCTCAATTTATTTTAAAAATATTAATTTGTTTGTAGTCTTTAACAATTTTTTGAATGATTTTTTTTCAATGTTGGCAATTGAAGTACGCCATTTCTGTAGAAAATAAAGGAAACATATTTGGAAGATCGTAATTATACCTTTTTGTTGCCATTTTCCCATAACAACTTTTTAAAAAATTTAATTAAAATACGTACTATTTTGAAAAAAATAATAATAATGATTTCTGATAAAACATGGAGCTATTATAAACCAAATTTAATTTTAAGTATGTATATTAATATTACAAACAAATGAAGGCATATGAATCATTAGATAGCCGATTTTTTTGTCGAGGTTCTGGAATGACGGCATCTCTTTTTTTGGATTTGTGTATTATTTTGCGATAGTCACGCTCTATACGTACTTTACTGTAGATGTTGTTTAAGGCTGGATCGTAAATGAAAAATTCTTCAGCGGATGCGGACGACGTCATTTTATATAAAATAAAAGGTGTGTTTTAAGTCTTAAAGCTGAAATATGTTTTGTACTACCTATATTTACATACATATTTTTTTTTCATCGGGGGCGACACTAAATTCTGAAAAAGCAGAATTCCTGTTTTCTAATCATTATTTCTCTTTTATTTGCAACAATGGAAGTAATCCGATTGCTCCCAGTTTAATGTAATTTCATAAAAAAATTAAAAATTAACATTAAAATTTAAAAATTGAATTACAATGAAAAAAAAATTAAAAATGCAGTATTTGACAAAATAGCTAGTGCAGGCGCATCTACAAATAAACAGCTTCCATTAACAAAAAATAATAAGCAGAATCGGTTCAGTGATTCTCAGGACAGATGACTAAAAAAAATAGCTGTGTATTTTAAATATATAGATGACATGGTTCACCCCGGAATATAAATCATTTAAAATCTGTATATTACTTATTAATTTAAATTTAAATTTTTCATTTTATAAATGAATAAAAAATATGCATGAAATTGCATTCAAATAGAGACGACAATTCATGTATAACCTACACCTGTCCCTGAAAAGATGTAAAACTCCATATAAAAAAAAAAAAAAATGTAAGCATAAATTTTCTAAACACAACTCTTTTCACTGCCGCAGTTATGAAAGTTATTCCCAAGCAGACGAATTTTTGTAGCCTCGAACCAGAGAGGTTGGTTGGTTGTGTTTATGACGGCCAATTATCAGCACGAGGGATATAGGCCCTAAGGGGGGTGCCCTCCATGGGGGTCTTTCTAAGGGAACTTAACCCGTATTTATGCATGGAAACCAAGGTTAAAAGAAAATCACGAAAACTCCGAACGATTAGGCGGACGGACGCGATTGGGATGGAACCCAGCACCTCCCGTCTACCAGCTTCGATAGCAGAGCCTCTTGGCCACTGGTAGGGCTCGATCCAGAAAGGAGAATCTTGTCCATTGCCAATAAGGTTATCCGGGTAAAATGTGTCCATTGCTTGCTATTCCATGTAGCTTTATGAACAGTATTCTCGTGACGTCACAGTGGGAATCAAGTGGTATAAAAATAGCGGCTAGCGCGTTTGTTTACCTTATTGCGTAATTTAATGTAGTATAAATACAGATAAATGCATGCGTAAAATACTGCAGATTTATTTTGTTCGAATTATTTTCGATAAACATATACATATTAATTAAAATCTATATATACTTATTAATTAAAAATTTAAATTTTTATTTTATAAATAAAATGAAAAATATGTATGCAATTGCTTTAAAATAGAGAAAAAAATTCATGTATAACCTATACCTATCTCTGAAAAGTTCTAAAACTTCATATAACAATAAAATATAAACATAAATTTTCTAAAAGACAATTATTTTTAATGGCGCGGTTATGAACGTTATTACCAAACAGACGAATTTTTGTAGCCTCGAACCCAAAGGGAGAATATGGTTTATAGGTTGAGGGATGGAAAATTCAGCTATAAAAGTCATGAGTTCAAACCGTAGCCCGGACATTTTTTCACTCATGTGGAAGAAAAACCAGTTCTTTTCTCAATTTTCGTTCTTTTCTCAATTATAAAAATTTAAGTGGATTGTAATTCCAAAAGATGGTCCCCACAGTTTTTTACATATTTTTCTTTCTTTTTTTTTCTACAGAAAAGAATCACCTACATTTCATAATATATATGATTTATGGAACAAATATAATGCAAAATTTACCGAAAATTCCAAATCATCCCAATTTATTTAATCAATAATCACATCAAAGATTTGATTTTAATTTTAAAATATAAATACAAAATCATTAATTAAAGAAAATGTTCGTGATTGCAAATTTTGCTTAATAATAACGAAGGCATATTAACTGTCTTTAGATGGATAAGACAACAGAACATTAGATTAATTTTAACACAATTATTCTATTATAATTGGTAAATAATTTATAACAGTTGTAGTTTTCCAAATAGGCTAAAAATGTCTAGGCCAGGATTCGAACCAGGGACTTCTTGGCCTAAGCTGCCAATGTTCTGCCATCTGAACTATCCCGGACAAACCTGGAAGACCTAATTCACATAGCTAGCCTTATTGTGATGGGTCTGATATAGAAACCAGCTCAAACGAATATGTCGTAGGTAATGGAATTCCAATAAGTGAAGGATACGTAATTACACTGCATTAATTTTAACTCAATTACTCTAATAGGTAAATAGCCATTACCTGCGATTTATTCTGTAGATCTGATTTATATATCAGACCAGATGCTATGATCAATAAGGTTAGCTGGGTGAATTAGGTCCCCCAGATTCGTCAGTTATAGTTCAGATGCCAAAGCATTGGCGCTACAGCCAAGAGATTCCTGGTTCGAATCCTGGACTGGACAATTTTTCGCCCAGTTGGAAATTTACAACTATTGTAACAGAACATTTCCTAGGGCATTTAGTTTTCAGATACAAAAATAAAAGTGCCCAATTAAACTGATGGCATTGAGCTCACAGGCTATTCCCACTAATTGTATATTATATTCTTATTTCAAGGAACAATGCCCCTCATAAAATAAATGAAGGGGGATTAGCACGAGTTTCTGCCCTTTATACTTAACCAATGAACCTCCATATCTAATCAGGGAAGCTCCTTAACATAATAAACCGGGATACCAAATTTGAAGCCAATCAGATAATTCTGCATGAAAAAACCATATCGCTAAATTAAGGGAGGGGTCTAACCCCCATCCCCCCTTTAACTTAATAAACCTCCCAATCTAATCAGGAAAGTTCCTTATCAGAATAAGCATAGAAAAAAAAAATTAAAGTAAATTGGATAATTCTGCATGAAAATCCATTTATCTAAATTAAGGGGAAGGGACTTGCCTCCTTTCCCCCTTTTATACTTAACCAATGAATCTCCAAATCTAATGAAGGAAGCGCCATATCGGAATAAACCGGTATACCAAATTTGAAGCAAATCGAATAATTCTGCATGAAAAACCCATTTATCTAAATTAAGGGAGAGACTAGCCCCCGCTCCCAGTTTATACTTAACCAATAAACCTCCAAATTTGATCAAGCCAGCTCCTTAACATAATAAAACGGTATACCAAATTTGGAGCAAATCGAATAAATCTGCATGAAAAACCAATTTATCTAAATTAAGGGAGAGACTAGCCCCCGCTCCCAGTTTATACTTAACCAATAAACCTCCAAATTTGATCAAGCCAGCTCCTTAACATAATAAAACGGTATACCAAATTTGGAGCAAATCGAATAAATCTGCATGAAAAACCAATTTATCTAAATTAAGGGAGAGACTAGCCCTCACTCCCAGTTTATACTTAACCAATAAACCTCCAAATTTGATCAAGCCAGCTCCTTAACATAATAAAACGGTATACCAAATTTGGAGCAAATCGAATAAATCTGCATGAAAAACCCATTTATCAAAATTAACGGGGGGGGGGGGCTAACCCCCCTTTCCCTCCTTCATACTTGACTAATGAACCTCCAAATCTAATCAAGGCAGCTTCTTAACATAATAAACCGGTATACCAAATTTGCAGCAAATCGAATAATTCTGCATGAGAAACCAATTTATATAAATTAAGGAAGGGTGGCTATCTCCCCTTTATACTTAACTAATGAACCTGCAAATTTAATCAGGGAAGCTCCTTAACATAATAAACCAGTATACCAAATTTGGAGCAAATCGAATAACTCTGCATGAAAAACCCATTTATCTACATTAAGGGGGGGGGGACTAGCCCCCTTTTCCTCATTTATACTTAACCAATGAACCCCCAAAACTAATCAGGGAAGCACCTTATCAGAATGAACCTAGAAAAAAAGTTCAAGCAAATTGGATGTTTCTATCAAGAGTTATCGCGTTACGTACATACATACATACATACGTACGTACGTACATACATAAAGAACCGGCGGACACATTAGCTCTCAGGCTTTGATAGCCTGTGAGCTAAAAAGTAATTGCAGTATTTTTTTCCTTTACCCCTTAGGGGTGGTGGGATATATCATATCCCACCTAATTTTAATCATGATTTGCACCAGAAAATTTTTAATAAATTTTATCATTTTATCTTTGGTGGAAAAAATCTAAAAATTGCTTTTCCGTAATTTAAGAGAAATTTTTTCGAATTTGCTGGTGTGAATTCAACATTACAGAAACACAGTTGTTTGCCCCTGAAAGGGTTAAAACTTTTACAAATAAAGAACTTTTTAAAGTTTAAGGCTTATTTTTAAATAATAAAGTTTATCAACATATCCATTTTTAATAATGTTACATTACCTGCGCCATATTCTGTTGAGCTGGTTACATGGTAGAACAGATGCTATTTCCAGAGAGTTATCGATTTAAGTAATAAAAGATCACGAGTTCGAATCCGGGAGCGGGAATTTTTTCTCTCAGGTGAAAAAAAAATCATTTTGTTCAAATTTTACTTGATTTCTCAAACACTAATGTTTAGCAGAACAAATTATGACGATTTCATTAATTCATCTATTTCTTGTGAGTTTCCTGACAGAATAGGGCAGGGGAGTTTGTTGGAATAGGGTAGGGGAGTCATCCTTACTTTGTCATCAGAGTATTTTCATTGCCTAAAAAGACACAAAGGGGTTTAAACAATGAAAAGTTACCGGAATAAATAAAAATTTTAAACTTAGTTTAGAAGTTTGATAAATAATGCTCTCACCGGAATTATTATTCTAATGAAACCTTCTTCAAGCGACCAGGAAAAAACGGAATTTGTTTCATTTTCTTCAAAGAAATGGGTAGCTTATGGAGGGAGTTCAACTAGGGTGGTCTCTGAATAGAGGTAAAATTAGTATTGAGCCTATGGGAATAAATTTCGTTCCATGAAAAAATGGTCGTTTAGGCAGGTGGTCGCACAGGGAGGTTTCACTGCATTTTTGTAGGAAAGAAAAAATGACCTACATTTCGTAGTATATTTATATACATTATCGATCAAATGTAATACAAAATATATCGAAAATTGCGGATCACTTAAATTTACTTAATCGATAATGAGATGCCAATGCTTTTAATTTAAAATCTGAAATCTTAAATAATTATGTTATTAAAATATTTCTGGTGATGAATTTTCCTAATAAAAATAACGAATACATATCAGCTCTTTTTAATCGAATACGAAAACAGAATAGTTCTATGGGAATTCAGTTTTTAAGTACAAACAGGAGTTTTTTTTTTAAAAAAATTACAAATAAAGAAATTTTTGAAGCTCAAGCTTTACTTAAAACTAATAAAGTGTATCTACGTAACCCATCTTTTAATGCAGTTCTAGTATCAGCAATATATTCTGTTAAGAGGCTACTTCAGTTACTTGAAAAGACCCGCACAATAAAGCTAATCCTATGGAAGAAATTTTTAAAGATACCTCGTTTGCATTTCAGTATTTTTAAACAATTCTTTTTGCATTGGCAAGCTGAGATCGATCTGCACAAAAAGCGTTTATTTTTTCGATTTTGTTTCCCGATATTTTTAATTAGGTCCCTTTCCTTTTCGGAACCGGTTTCGAAAGTGAAAGCATCCTCTTGAAAAAAATCTGCGAACAAAATCGAAAAAATAAAAAAGGACAAATGTAGAAATCAATCTCAGCTATCCAATGAAAGAAAAATATTTAAAAATATTAAAATGCAAATGAGAATCTTAAAAAATTTCTTCCATAGGATTAGCATTAGCGAGCGAGTCTTTCCGGGTGACTGAAGTAGCCCCTTAAGTTGTCTACAGGGCAGGCCACATGCTATTACCAATAAGGTTATCTGAGTAAAATGCGTCGGCTGATTGTTAGCACAGGTCACTTAATAGGTAGAGTGTTGACAATTTAAGTGAAAAGGTGACGGATTCAACAAATGGGACGGATATTTTTTCATTTATATGGAAAAATTTCGTTCGTAAAAATTTTAATTGTTTTCTCAAACATACGTTTAACTGTATTGCACTAAATTACTTTTAACACAATTATTCTAATTTGTAAATAAACCATGTGAGTTGTAAATTTCCAACTGGGCGAAAAATGTCCATGTCAGGATTCGAACCAGGGATCTCTTGGCAGAAGCCGCCAATGCTCTACCAACTGAGCCATTCCGGACGAATTTGGGGGACCCCACCTGCAAGTGCCCCACCAGGTAGTACACCTTAGGACAAAGCACAATTTTAATAAATATATTTTTTAAAAATTTCAATATGGATATAAGATCAAAAGCTATTTAATAATGTAGGCAAAGGTTAAAAGAATGAATACCAGGTAAAATTTTGACAATTGATCAATAGAAAAAAAAATTAAAAAAGAAAGAAAATAAACTAGAAAACAGGAATTCTGCTTTTTTCAGAATTTAGTGTTGCCCCCGATGAAAAAAAATATATGTATATATAAATAGTACGAAACATATTTCAATTTTAAGACTTACAGCTCACGCTTTTATTTTATGTAAAATAACGTGATTCGCATCCGCTTAAGATTCCACATTGACGATCCACTCTTAAACATCTACATTAAAGCATGCATAGGATGTCACTATCGCAAAATAATACACAAATGCAGCAAAAAGATGCCGTCATTAAAGACACTCGACAAAAAAAAACCCGGCTATATAATGATTCATTATATGGCCTATAGGCCTTCATTTGTTTGTAACATTAATATAGACGATTTCAGCCGTGACGTCAGTCATGACGTTTTGGTTGGGAACTGACTCCAAACAAACGGTTGCTATGTTGTATTTTCTATTTTGCTTATGTGTTGCAGCTATATCTTATATCTATATCTCACATCTAAGTGTTTTAATACTTGGTATGTACTGGTAACATTTTACACGATTTATATTTAAAAAGAAATGACGCATGGCAACCGTTTGTTTGGAGTCAGTTTCCAACCAAAACGTCATGACTGAAAGCGTCTATAGATACTTAAAATTAAATATAGTTTATAATAGCTCTATGTTTTAGCAGAAATTATTCATTTAATATTTTTTCAAAATAGCACGTATTTTAATTACATTTTCTTTCGGTTGTTATGAGAAAATGGCAACAAAAAGATATAATTGCTATTTTTAAACTATTTTCCCTTTATTTTCCACATAAATGGAGTACTTGAGTTGCCAAAATTAGACAAATGTTGCTGAAAACTACAAAAATTTTTAGACTAATAATAAGCTCGAAGCAGCAGGAGTCGTTCGGTAGCTTCATCTCCACAGGACCTCCCTTCCCGCTTTTCGTTGTCTTTAATTTGTGCAATCTCCCTTTTAAATTTGTCCGGTTTCAAGTTTTGATTTTTTTTTTCAACCTGGCTTTCGCTAGAGTGTCTTTTACTCGGGACGTGGCTGGGGACCTATTAACCCTGCTTCCGCAAAAGAGTCGGAATAAGTGGAAGAATAAAGGGCTGAGGACTAAAGGGAGCCACTCTCTCCTACCTTAGCGATATGTACAGTCGTGGGGGAAAAAAGTGAACTTCCCTACCAACTCTGGAACTAATTATTGTAGAAGAAAGTTACTAGTACGAAACGATTCGAAATAAAGCCTACTTTTAAATGATGCATATCAAATTTGCTTAGGGGGCCATATACTTATCAAAGCGAACCCAAACTTTGTTTTTTTTCCAATAGCAACATCCAACTTTGACACCATAAATAAATTTTACACCCTTCAATTAGCCTAAATCCAAATTTTTATGAAATTCGTATGGTTAGTTTCCGAGAAATTAATAATTTTAAAATGAGCCTATTTCATGGGCTGTATCCAAATGGAAGTTCGGTACTCGATTGTTGAAATGTTACAGAAGGACTATGTCACATCTGTTAATGTATTATTTCTTGCCAATATAAACATCTCACTCGCTTGATATGTTTCGACTATTGCCAGCCCAAACGTTTCATTAAAATGAGCAAAATATATATTTTTTTTTTCAATTGTGCTTTTCCAGACATCATAGACGATCCCTTAAACCGTCATTTTGATGTTTTTTACTCAGGATTATAATTTCAGGCGATATTAATAAAAATATGAAAATGTAATTTAACATTAGATCTAAATTTTGAATGTTTATAGTTCAAAAACTTATCATCCAAATGACTTGAAATTTCATTTCTAGCATAGTTTGAACCAAAGATTTAAAATATATTGTCAAAATTGGGTGTTGCCATTGAAAAAAAATTGGTCTGTTTTTGATTTGTAGATGGCCCCCTAAGCAAATTTTATCTACATCATTTAAAAGTAGACTTTATTTTCAATCGTTTGGCACCTGTAAATTTTTTTTATTATAATTAGTTGCAAAGTTAGTAGGGGTGTTTACTATTTTTTTCACGACTGTACTTTAGCGTTAGTATGACTTAGCGATGAATTGTAATAAAAAATATATACAAAAAATTACAGATAATTTCGATTTATTGATGCTGATATCTTTTCCTTTCTGAATCACAACCATTTGTGGGTAATGTTGTCAACTTGTAACACAAAAGTGGCATTAAAATCCAATTAACCAAGAAAAAAAAATCTGTATGGTGTGAAAATCTACAACTTGTTTTCCGCTGTTCCAAGTTGTCTTTCTGAAACAATTTGCTTATTTGAAAAGGAATAAAACTATTAAAGGGTCTCAGAACTCTTACAGGTTCAAAATTTTCGAAATTTTAATTTTTTACAACTTAAACTTTTTTTTTCTGAACATTGTGATATGATCGTTTCCTTGAAATTCCTATTAGAACAGAACCATTAGAATTATACTCGCTAATAGCTGAAGCGGCGTTTCAGAAACTTTCAAGTCATTTCTCTCCAAAGGATGAAAATTATATCTTCTAAAGCATTTTTCGTGAATTGTTTAAACTGCATTAGAAGATTTACATAATCATTTAATACATTTTAGAAGGATTAATTAAATCTGAATTTATAGGGATTCTGTGCAATATTTATAACCTCACTCAGATCTTTTATTTTAAATAGTTTTCTTAGTATTTTGTAGAATTAGGAAATGGACAAATATGTTCTTGCATTAGAAATATAAAAATATTTCCGAATTGAAAACCGAGAGGTTCCGCTCTCGAAGCTGGTAAATAGGAGGTGCTGGGTTCGAACCCAATCGCGCCCGTCGGCCTAGTCGTTCGGAGTTTTCGGTGGTTTTCTTCAAATCTTGGATTTCCTTGCGTAAATATGTTTTAGATTCCCTTAGAAAGACCCCTACGGAGGGCACCCCCCCTCGGGCCCATATCCTTCACGCAGATAATCGGCCGTCATAAATAACACCAACACCAAATGACGTTTTTAGGCATGACGCGCAGGATACTCAAAAACTTCGGAATATTTTCTCAAGAAATTTTCAAAACCTATGTTTCATGTTAGTCTGTATAAACTTAACTTAAAATATTATTTGTATTGTTCAAAAAAATATTTTTTAGGTGATTATACTGTTGAATTTTTTAAATTTTGTATTAGCTAAATACAACTTTGTATTAAAAATATAAAAATGCTTTAAATACAAATTTATTCAGGTTCAGGATAATTATTACAATCTGAAGTACTATAATTTGGAACAAAAATTTCATTCTAGTTCAAAATTTATTTTATAATCCTGTGCGTAAGCTGTTATGCCAATTTTCTGCTCGAGAAATATCTGACAGTTTGGAGCGCTCTATAAATACCAATTCTGCATTTTGCAATTTTTTTAAATACATGGCATGAAAAACCATACTTATATCTTTTAATCCCAATAAAAATTATGTTTTTAAAATCATATACATTTTAAGATATTAAATGTTGAAAATTGACTTTTTTTTTCTATTTTCCTGAGACCCCCTACGACCCGCCAGTGGCCGAGAGGTTCTGGTCTCAAAGCTGGTAGACGGAGTTGCTGGGTTCGAACCCAATCGCGCCTTTCGGCCTAATCGTTCGGAGTTTTAGTGGTTTTTCTTCGAATCTTGGATTTTCTTGCGTAAATACGGGTTAGGTTCCCTTAGAAAGAACATACGGAGGGCACTCCACCCATTCGGTCCTATGTCCCTCGTGTTGATAATTGGCCGTCAGAAGCAACACCAACTGAGACCCCTACGTTCAACAATAATAAATTTGGCGTACATTCTAATTGGCGAATATTCCAAGTTTATATATCAGAAGATAAATACACGCAGATATATAAGAATCAAAGGGTATTGGTGTTGTTTACGACGGCTGATTATCTAAACTAGGAATATAGGCCCGAAGGTGGGGGGGTCGTTCTAAAGTAACCTAACCTGTATTTACTCAAGGTTCGAAGAAAACTCTGAATGATTAGGCCGACGGGCGCGATTGAGTTCGAACCCAGCACCTCCCGTCTCTCAGTTTCCAGAATAAGAATTAAATACAGCAGAGATCAATATTAAAGCACATGTAACTATTAAACATAAGCATGTCATATTTAAACGGGGTGGTTTTGAGTACCATTTCTCCTCATCATGTACAGTCGTGGAAAAAAAAAATGTAAACACCCCCTACTAACTCCTTAACAAGATATCGTAGACGAAAGTTACTGGGACCGAACGACTGGAAATGAAGTCTACTTTTAGATGATGTATAGAAAATTAGCTTAGGGGGCCATCTACATATTAAAACAAATCCAAACTTCATTTTTTTAAATAGCAGTACCCAATTTTAACGAGATATTTCAAATCTTCGGCTCGAACTATGCCTGGATACCAAATTTCAAGTCATTTGAATGATAAGTTTTTGAATTATAAACATTCAAATTTTAGTGCTTCTAATGTTAAATTACATTTTCATATTTTTATTTATATCTCCCGAAATTATGCTCCTAATGTGCTAATTTTTTGTGTGGCAATAATACTAATATACCCAAACATAAATACGCTGAATTTGCAATTTTTAAAATTTTATAATATGAATTATGAATTATAAAATTAATATTCGAAAAAATTATGAATTGCAACCTGCAATTTTTTTGATGGATTTAGATTTATTAAGTCCTACTTTATGGAAATCCAAAATTTCACATTTTCCTTCAAAGTAGTTTTCAAATTATGCTTAAAAAACGGCAAAATGATCTTTTAAGGGGCCGTCTGTGATGGAAGTGTGTAGATATTTTGAAAATTTCTTCTGCTATCCTGTAATCTAACAGGCTTCATTGACTGCTTCAGGGGCGCTTAAGGTGCCTTGATCAAGAAGGGGGCTCTCTCGGTTTACAATCGAGTTACCGAACTTAAATTTGGATACAGCCCTTAAAATACGCTCGTTTTAAAATAATTAATTTCTCGGAAACTTATGGTACGAATTGCATAAAAATTTGTTTTTAGGCTAATTGAAGGGCGTAGAGTTCATTTATGCTGTCAAATGCGAGTACTGCTATTGAAAAAAACAAAGTTATGGTTTGTTTTAATATGTAGATGGCCTCCTAAGAACATTTTATGCACATAATTTAAAAGTAGACTTTATTTCCAATCATTCGATACCAGTAACTTTCTTCTACGATAATTTGTTGAGGAGTTAGTAGGGGGTATTTACTTTTTTTTTCCACGACTGTACCATTCTCCTTATTAGCCGAAATGGCTGAAGGGGCATTTTGAACTGAGGTATGTATTTCTTAACTGAACTAACTTTTTACATGCATGTAGTTAATAGATACAAATCTATATATCCTGTATATATCCTATACAGGTCTGCTAAAAAATTCGGGTAATTTTCCAGTTCTGGATGAGAACAGCTGCATTTAGATTTTTTAATGCGTTATGCGTTTCCATATGATTGGATTAGACATAATACTTAAACGGTGCAGGTTTGTTATATTATACTGAATGTGTTGGAAAGTGTTTCATAATCTAGCTTGACGCATGATTTTTTTCTTTATTGTTTGACTTTTCCTTTACTCAGTATGTAGAAACTTGCAAGTAAAATAATTTATGAACATTTTATAAAAAGTTTATACATTAAAAATATTTTGAGATTGTTACCAAAAAAAAAAAGTTATAAAATGTTTCACTATTTTTCATGATTAGATGTCATCTTTCTAACGAAATGAACATGGAGATGTAACTCTTTCAACTTCATGTATTCAATATTTTTAGACAGAAAGCAAAACACTGGACAAGATGCTTTTATATGACAGTTGAACATTTAATTGAAAGAAATATGTATAGTGGATTCCAGGAATATTTATCTAAATAAACCTAGAAAATTTGTTTAATGAAATTATTTTTTTTTTCTAAAATAACCAATATTAGTTATAAAACAAGAAAGAAAAAAATCACGTGTCAGGCATAGATTATGAAACACTTTCCAACACATACAGAATAATATAACAAAACTGCACCGTTTAAAAAATTAAAATATTACGTCTAATTCAACCATATGGAAACGCATAACACATTTCAAAAACCAATTTTAACTGTTGCCATCTATAATCGGAAAATTATCCGATTTTTTTCAGCAGTCCTGTATTTGATATATAGATTTGCATCTATTAACTACATTCATGCTAAAATTTATTTTACTTAAGAGATACATATACTTCAGTTGAATATTTCCCATTAGCAATTTCCTCTAATAAGAAGAATGGTACGTCAATACTTTCGTGCAGCCCTGTATAGGAGGTATAGAATTTATATATAACGAGTAACATGCAAAAAATTAATTAAATTTAAAAGAGAATCCGAATTTTAAACCGTACACTCCAGCAATTATTACTCAAAGACAGTACTGTAATCGATTTCTTGTCCCTATAAATGAATAAAAAATGCTATGAATGCCTTGTTCTAATGTGATCGCAGTGAAATTCAGTGATTTATATCAGTTTCAATACATTTGAAATAGCGTCATGTCATTAAAATACTCTGCAAACAATTTTTCCCCATATACCCTTAATGTAATGGGATATTTTTGTGTGCGCCTGTAAAAAAACTATTTATCCTACATACTTCATATACAATACCAAGCATGCTTTGGTGACCCTAAATAACCTTTATCAATTGCATGAAAATCCGAGACTATTTACGGGAGTTAATGCGTGGACAGGCGAACAGACGACTAGACTAGCACACGGACAGACAAATCGAATGCCCAAACACTTTTCAACTTTGTTATAAAGTGTTAAAAAAACATAAATTCACATTTGCAATACTTTATAAACTTTTAAAATTTGTTAAAATACCAAAAACTTAGTTTTCGGCCCTCTCTCATTAAAAATACTCGTATTTTTGAAATAGAAAAATTTTCCAAGTGCAATTTAGTTTCTTTGAATGTAGGTTTACACACACAAAGAATGGAGGAAATCAGAGGTGGTGCGGAGAAAATAAACAAACTTAAAACACAACTCTGTGGAATGATCTTGTTATATCGGAAGTTGAATGTATCAAAATTATTTTATTACATTTAAAATGTAATACTAAAATAAACGTACTTTATTTAATTTTAACCCTTTATGGGCCGATGGTACTTTAATGCACCATTGAAATAACCTGTTATAAAATTCATTCAATGCAGCAATTAGTAGTAATACAGTTTAGAATGAGTAATAGATACTTTACTTTATCTTGTTCCAAAAGTATTATGGGGTGCATAAAACAAAATATTATTAAAACGATGATTGCTTTTGCCTTTGCATCTTTTCAGCTTTCTGCACATTGAAAGAGCGGGGAGGAAAGTTTCAGTTCGGGAATATTTCTATATTTCTATTGTAAGAGCATTATATTTGTACATTTCCTAATTCTACAAAATACTAAAAAAAATATTTTAAACAAGTAAAAATTAAATTTAAAAAATCAAAAAACCCGACCGCGTAAAAAGCGAACTAATTAATTATTTCTCATCAATGTGAAACTACTTTTTATTATATTACTTACCTATTTTTTTTTATTATTTACTTGTATTGATGACTTTTAAGTTGTGTTTAATTGTGAGTTCCCATCTATAAGCACTGTTTTGATGAGGCCTATAGATGTCTATGATGGTTAGAGTTGCAGTAAAGCTAGAGATACTACCTACACAACTTCCAGGATGTGTAATATTTAAACGGAGCTTCTGACTGTAAAATAGTCAATGAAACATCGTCTTCATTTTGAAAGACCTATCCTATGATATGCCACTCAATAGGGTGCGTAAATTTTTTTTCCCTCTCTACCGCCATTTTGTATTTTACGGCCGCCATTTTGATTTTATAAAAACAAAACCTAGCCTATAACCATCGCATGGTTAAGTCGAATCGATAGAGACCTCATTCATTAAAATCCACCCACCGTTGGGTTTCGAGGGTGTAAAGAAATCCACATACCCAGATACGCATGAAACACATAACCCTTCTTGGCAGTCGGGTAATAAAAGAGTTGAGTGGAGTTATAAATATTGCGCATAATCCCTATAAATTGAAATTTAATTAATTAATTTTAATTGGAAAAATCCTTCTAAAATGTATTAAATGGTCGTGTAAATCTTCTAATGCAGTTTCAAGAATTCACGCAAAAATGCTTTAGAAGATGAAATTTTCATGAATTCATAATTTAAGACATAAAAGGGTTAAAAGTTACAACATATTTAGCAGGGAGTTTCTTTATAGGAAATTATAAAAAAATATATTTTTTAATGCGGTTTTTTTTTTATGTAATTGTCTCTTTGAAGATTTAGTAGGTTTTTATATGATTCAATATTTTAAAAAATATATATTGAATTGAATGAAACCTTTATTGTCAAATTAAGTTAAAGAAAACTTTGAGATAATGCTGAATTTAAAATTCAGGTTGTCTAATTAAATCTAATTAGATCTCTCTCCGATAGATGGGAGCAGCATTGGATTAAATTTTGAGGGGCAAATTGCACCAATTAGGGGTTTTCGCTCCAAGTTCGTTGGATGTGTTGGTTGCATTTGCCAACCAACAGTTAGGACTTGTTTATCTCATCTTCGGTAGGAGGTTTTCGTCGACGTGTTCCGTGTGTACTTTTTCGAACATCCTTAAACGAATTTCGAACCGCTTTCGAACACGTCTTTGTTTAATTTTTTTAGCCGCCGGTAGACTATTTCTTTCTCCCAGCTACTAAAGTGTCGTCTCTAAAAAATAACGTTACATTGTATAAGCCAGTCGTAAAACAAAGCAGATGTATCATTGTACTGTTAAATACTCTACTGTCATTTTTTAAAGTTCTAAGCATCACACATTTTCACTTTTTATACCGTCGTATTGGAAAAAAAGTACTTTTAAATGCAATTTGTTTGAAAACTGGATCTCAATTTATTTTTGAGGTATTAATTTTTTTTGTAGTTTTTAACGAATTTTTTTCTATGTTGGTAACGGAAGTACTCCATTTCTGTAGAAAGTAACGGAAAAACAGTTGGAAAATAGTAATTATATCTTTTTGTTTCCATTTTCTCATAACAACTGGAAAAAATTTAATTAAAATACGTGCTATTTTGAAAAAAATATAAATAATTGTTTTTTGATAAAACATGGAGCTATTATACATTATATTTAATTTTAAGTATCTACATTAAAATTACAAGCAAATGAAGGCAGGTGAATCATTAGATAGCCGATTTTTTTCTCGAGTTTCTTGAATGACAACTTTTTTTCTTTTTTTTTTTTTGACTTCTGTATTATTTAGCGATAGTGACGTCCTATGCGTACTTTACTATAAATGTTGTTTTAGACTGCATGGGAAGTGAAGAATTCTTCAGCGGATACGAATGACGTCGTTTTATGTAAATAAAAGCGAGTGTTCTAAGTCTTAAAACTAAAATATGGTTTGTACTATCGATATTTATATACATCCATATTTTTGTTCATCGGGGGCGACACTGAATTTTGAAAAAACAGAATTCCTGTTACCTAGTTTTTTTTTCTTTTTCCACTAATTGTGCATTTTCTTGTTTCCTGTAAAGGTTTTACGCGTCTTTTTTCTTCTGTGTTAGTAAGTTAGAATGATTTTCTCATCCTTTTGTTTGTACTTTTCCCCTGTTTTCATTGTGGATGACTGTTAGCAAGTGACGGTCACGGATAATGAAATGACTCACTCTTCGACCATGGATATGAACAATGGCTCTACATACAACCCATTATTTTGCCGGTTAAACAGTTCTCCTGAGGATATTTTATTTGAAGCTAGCAAACTCGGTATTGTTGCTGTCTCTATCACCCTTGCAGCTAATGGACCATATTCTTCCCTGCGTTCGAGGCTACAAAAATTCATCTGCTTGCAAATAACATTCATAACCGAGCCATTGAAAAGCATTTAGAAAATTTATGCTTATATTTTATTTTATACGGAGTTTTAGACCTTTTCAGGGACAGGTATGGGTTATACATGTATTATTTTCCCATGTTTTAAAGTAATGGTATGCATATTTTTCATTTTATTTCTAAAATAAATAATTTTAATTTTAGTTAATACGGATGGATTTATTACATATGGATTTTCATTAATATCTATAAAAGTATTGATCGAAAATAATTCGTACAAAATAGATCTGCTGTATTTTACGCATGCATTTACCTGTATTTCCGCTGCATCCAATGACGCAATAAGGTAAACAAGTGTGCCAGCCGCTATTTTTATACCACGTGATTCCCACAGTGACGTCACGAGAATACTGTCCATAATGGCTCTATAGCCGCGACTCATCCCAAGATTCTAAAGGTAGATATTGCCTCCCAAGTCCCCTCTCACAACTGCATTAATTTCATTAAATTAAATCGCCAGGACACATTACTCGTTCATACACAGTCATACACAGACTATCCTTCTTCTGAAAACCAAATCTCTGCTCAATATCTCTGTGACCGCTTCCTGCCAGTCTGAAGATATTTCTACTCAGTTTTTACTTCACAATATTGACCCGCTTATTGACTGCACCGATATTGCTGAAGAATTAGACTTCGCCGAAATTAAAGCTCTCGAGGTAAAACGATTCCTAGTTCCACTCCTACTACCTCTGTGCTAGTCACTAAACTTGTCCCCTCCCTTCCCTCCGATATCAGGTTATGGTATCAGTTCCATCGGATTTCTCTCTTTGTGGACAAACCGCTCCAATGTGCAAATTGTTTCAAATTCACTCATAACTCACGTGCCTGTAAAAGTGCCCGCATATGTGGCGAGTGCGCCAATTCTCATCAAGGTACTTATCCTGCAGAATCCCTTCTGTGTGTGAATTTCAAAGGAAATCATGCACCTACTGACAATTAATGCCCCACTATATAGGGGAAGCTAAGCTTTTAAGATTCAAAGCAGAACAACACCTGAGTTTCAGTGAGGCCCGGCGCCATTTTCGTGCTAGCACGACTTCAAAATCAAATTCCTATGCTGCTGCTGTCTCAGCTCCAGCTTGGACCTCCCCGCATACAGACTACATCACCAAAATTTAACTACAAGAAACTCTTCAATGTTTCGTCGAAAATATTGCTGGCATGCTACAGCAGGTTTTGGATGCCTAGGCATCCAACTGCCAAAGCATGCTTACTATGCTCACATCAGCGGTCGTTGGTGCCGTGAAAGAGATCTTGATTTCAGATGATCGCCCAACCCCCCTGCACCGTTACATTCTGAAAAAGGAGTGAGCTACTACCCTCACCCCGCTCGCATCTCAAGTCAGAAAAACTCAAAAAACTGCGGAAGGCCATATCGACTAAGTGGCCCTTAACGGGCTTCCTCATGGGCACTTCCTCACCTGAATCTTGGATTCCGGACGGTATTTCTCAGCAAGAGACTATCCTTGGATACCCTCCTTCTACCGCTTAATGTGTTTGAGGTGGGTCCTCTCTCCCCCTTTTTTTTCCTTGGAGAAGGGTAGAATTTTTATGTTGCTCCTTATTAGTCTCTTCTTTACTACAGCTCGCTTCCTCTTTTTTGGCTTTCCATTCCACTTTATTTGTTTGTATTTTTTTTTTCAAGGTTGTCCATTTGAACTGCCGTAGTGTTAGGGCCAACGGCCATTGGTTGCACGCTTCTTTGTTCGGGGACTGCCAGGTCATCTGTCTTCAGGATCTTTCTTACTTTCTAGCTCGATCTTCTCAATTCCTCACATGCACACTATTTAGGCTGGCAGGAGTAGCAGCCGCGTGGTGGACTCCTTACGGCGGTCCGCGCCTCTTATCCTTCCTATCGTATGTCAGTCCCTATCGACTCCTCCGGTAGAACCGAAGCTCTTGGTGTAAGGATCAATATTCATGGCTCTTGGATCAGCGTCATCAACATCTACCTGCCTGTGAGTTCGTTTGATGATAGTTGGTTTGATGAGTTGCTCTATACCATTGAGCCACCTTTCCTTCGGATTGGAGACTTCAACATCTAACTTCTCTGTCGCTATCCTTCCTACTCCCCTGATCTTCAGAGGTTCCACTCTTGGATTCTCAGCCAACATATCTGCATCTGTAATACTTCTACCGCAATTCGTACAATTCCTGGTTACTCTCCCTCCTTGCTTGATCTATCCCTTTCGTCCCCTGGCCTTTACGGATCTTTGTCCCGGTCGATCCATCCGGATCCTTTCAATTCGGACCACCAGCCTGTGACCATTCAGATAGGCGGGACAGGTACTTATGCGGAACCGCACTGCCGTTTTGTCAACTGGTCCTCTACCAGCCGTTTCCTCAATTCGCTCTGGACAGCTCCACTACAGGAACCTCCTATGCTTCATTTTGGAATTCCTGCAGAGATGCCATCTCCAGGTGCTCCACTTTTCCTCGTCGGATTTCACGCCGCAGTGCTCCCTGATGGGATCTCACCTGTCGCAAGCTGCTCGGTCTCAAGCGCCGCTACCTTCGTCTTGCAAGGTCGTATTGCTCCAAGGAAATGTAGCTACTCTACAAGCAGACGGCCTGAAAACTCAGGCGGCATATCAGGCAAACTTCTCGTACTTACTGGGACAAGATCTGTCCTTCCTAGTCATCGAATGATTAAAACTTCAAAATAGTCAAAAACTTTGCTCGCAAAAATCTCCGCACGGCGAAACTATCCTGTGGAGCAGGGGCCCTGTCACTTCCTGGCACGGCCAAGCGGATCTCTCCCTTGCTGCTTTCAGCCAAAGGAGCCCCTTAATTCCCATTTCGTACGACCTCTGCGAGGGTGATGTCGGTCTTGATATCCAGAAGACACGACCCACAACTCCTGGACGTGATGGAATCTCCGTCAAGCTTCTCCAAGTCCTCTCTTGTGTGAACAAGGAGAAAAACTCTGGCACCGTGCCTTCTTCGTGGAAGGAAGCCACTATTGTTCCAATTTGCAAGCCTAGGAAAGCAGCTCGCCTCACTACTTCTTATCGCCTCATCGCGCTTGGACTGCCGTTTGTTCCAAAGTTTTCGAGAGCCTCCTTATCCACCGCCTCATTTTTTGGGTTGGGAGTAATATCTTTCATGCTTCCCATTACGAGTTTAGGCCCTTCAAGGACTCCACGTGTGCAATTTTTTTGACGATATCTCCAGTGATTCCCGTCAGGCTGCGTTTGCTGTGTGCCTCGATATCCGTTCTGCTTATGATTCTGTCTGGATCGATGGCCGGACTTATAAACTCGCTCACCTTGGTGTCCGGGGTAAAATCGGCTGTTGGATTACGAATTTTTTAACCGAACGTTCCATTCACATCCGGTGGAAGTCCGTGTTTTCTGACTGTGAACCGTGTAGAAGAGGCGTACCTCAGGATAGAGTCCTCTCTCCGTTCCTTTTTAAGATTTTTGAGATCTTGGAGTGAGCGGTCCACCTCCATATCTACGCTGATATTTTCTTATATGCTCTGGGGGATGATCTCCTCGTAGCTTGGCTAAACTCCAGAATTGTCTCGACCGGTTAGTACAGGGGTGCACTGCCTATAATCTTTCCATCACACTGGACAAGAGCACTGCAATTGACTTCTCTCGCCGTCGGTCTCTTGATTCAAAGGTTACCCTCAGGGGTTTGGAACTTGAGTGGATTCCCGTTGTCAGAATCCTCGGGGTCTGGTTCGGCAGATCCCTTCTGTTCAACTATAATTTTTCTTACCTTCGTGCCAAGGCCTTTGGGAGGCTAAACTATCTGAAAGCTGTTGCATGACAGAATCATGGTGCTCATACTGTCCACGTGCTGAGAATCATCGACTCTCTTGTTTGTAGCCTCCTCAAATATGCCTGATCTCTTTTTCTTAAGGTCTGTCCCTCGACTCTTAACTCTCTCGAGGTCATCTACGAGGCCTCTTGCATGGTCAGCCGTATCCACTGTATTTCTAACAAATTTCTAGCACGCCAGCTTTCTCTCCCTCATCCCCTTTCCCCTGACCCCTCTACCCCATCTGGTCATCTCTGCTGCTGCTGCTGCTGTTCTCTTGGCTACATATAACTTAGAGCCTAATTATATCCTCAAGTTCTCGTGGCCATCCCATCCCATTCGTCATTCAGAATGCCACATTATTTTGGATGACCTTACTTTCCAGGATGCTGCTCTCCCTTCGGGGACCATGTATCAAGCTTAGAAGTCGTGGAGTATCTTTATCCCACATGTTACCCTGCTTTCGTAAGATGTCTCCAAGAACTTCTCCAAAACGGTAGTCGCTGTTCACAATAATCTAACGGGATCTATCCTCGCTATGCTTGTACCCCGCCCCAACTCTATCTTTACTGCCGAGGACCTGTCTATCTACCTGTCTATAACTTCTTATATTTCTGGGGACGGTCGATATTTCCTTCCCGAAGACACGCCGCTCCGTTCTCTCTGCCCTAGAATGCACTTCTCTCCGCTCCCTATTTATTATCTTCTGTCGTCTCATGGCCTCTCTCTCGTCGTGTCTAACTCTCCTGTGGTTCCCCGGCCACAAAGGCATTCCCCCCAACAAGGTGGCCGATTCTCTGGCACGAAACGGCCCGTACCTGGCTCGCATCCTCAACTGGGTCGCTCCTGAGGATCTTGCGCCTCAGATTCGCCGCGACTGGTTATCTGAGAGGACATATTCATGGCTATATCCCCTAGAATATATAGTGTGGAAATTGGCTATCCTTGTAATACTTTAAAAAATGCTAAAATATTGTATCCCTTAAATGTGCAACAATGCTGCTGAAATATACAGATCGCAGCGACATCTGCAAGATATTTTCTACAACTGCAAGATATTGCTAGTCTATACAATGTAATATGAAAATCCCGCAGATGTCGCTGCGATCGACACTTGAGATTTTAGCAGTATCGTTGCACATTTAAAGGATACAAATTTTTAGCGCTGTTTGGATTGCATATTTCCACACTAGGTATTCTAGACGCTGTACCCATGGCTAAACAGCGATTATTGCTCCAATTTCCCGCAACTTTGTGAGAAGGACACCTTTCGGCAATGGACCAGCCATCGGCGTGAAGACATCTAGATATCTCGGTGGTGCACCCGCACTTGGCTGACCAACACCCGCCTGTTCAGGATGAATCTTGCCTATTCTCATCTTTGTTCGGTATGATGCGTTACCGAGACCTTCGATCACGTCCTCCTGCATTGGGGGAAATACAGTTCGGATAGGACTGTTTTACTGTCTGCACTTGGCCTAAACCCCAGTCTACCTATGCGGAGATTCTTATCGCCACACTTCAGTCTGGCTCAGGCGTTAATGCTTTGTCTAAGTTCTCGTCTGAGGTGGCTTGCGGGTAACCTGTCTCTGGCCGGGATCCAGATAGATTTTTCGCTGTTAGCGGAACAAGATTGATCAATCAGAAGCCTGCATTTTATCGAACTTTTCGCTCTTTGCAAAAATGAAGGCTTCTAATTGGTCAATCTCGTTTCGCTAACAGCGAAAAGTCTATCTGGATCCCGACCTCTGTCTTGTTGGCTCTTCTAGATTATTCGAGACAAAACCACCTTCGGCGTAGCAAAAGTCTCAAACTGCTTGTCAGCCAACCAATCAATTAGGAAAAAATTTAGAGAAACGTCATCTACGAAGTTTATAAATTTCATAGCTTTAGAAAATCAGGTTGATCTCGGTTAGTTACATACGCTGTGAGATCTTTTGTTATAAGTGTGCATATTTGTGATCAGAAGAATAATTTCATCTAGAATTTACAGTTGATTAGTTATTTTTTTGTATTAGTCTTCTGCTTTGAGACAAGTAAGCAATTTTATTTGATATTATTTTATGAATCATGAGTTTATTTATGAATTTATTCAATTATGTGATTTTGTTTAATTTTTAATACTAAATATTTCTTTATCAATTTGATTTCCATCCTGTATTATGTATGTATACATGTAACTCTAAATATTTTGTAAACCTCAAAAGTATCAGCTGAAATTACTTTTCCTCAGGCGAATCATTGGACAATCATGGATATGTGATTAACCCTTAAGTGGTGAGGGGATTTTTTTTTAACATAAGTGGTGAGGGGATATTTTTTTAACATAAGTGATGAGGGGATATTTTTTTAACATAAGTGGTGAGGGGATATTTTTTTAACATAAGTGGTGAGGGGATATTTTTTTAACATAAGTGGTGAGGGGATATTTTTTTAACATAAGTGGTGAGGGGATATTTTTTTTTAACATAAGTGGTGAGGGGATATTTTTTTTTAACATAAGTGGTGAGGGGATATTTTTTTTTAACATAAGTGGTGAGGGGATATTTTTTTTTAACATAAGTGGTGAGGGGATATTTTTTTAACATAAGTGGTGAGGGGATTTTTTTTTAACATAAGTGGTGAGGGGATTTTTTTTTAACATAAGTGGTGAGGGCATTTTTTTTTAACATAAGTGGTGAGGGCATTTTTTTTTAACATAAGTGGTGAGGGCATTTTTTTTTAACATAAGTGGTGAGGGCATTTTTTTTAACATAAGTGGTGAGGGCATTTTTTTTTAACATAAGTGGTGAGGGCATTTTTTTTTAACATAAGTGGTGAGGGCATTTTTTTTTAACATAAGTGGTGAGGGCATTTTTTTTTAACATAAGTGGTGAGGGCATTTTTTTTTAACATAAGTGGTGAGGGCATTTTTTTTTAACATAAGTGGTGAGGGCATTTTTTTTAACATAAGTGGTGAGGGCATTTTTTTTTAACATAAGTGGTGAGGGCATTTTTTTTTAACATAAGTGGTGAGGGCATTTTTTTTTAACATAAGTGGTGAGGGCATTTTTTTTTAACATAAGTGGTGAGGGCATTTTTTTTTAACATAAGTGGTGAGGGCATTTTTTTTTAACATAAGTGGTGAGGGCATTTTTTTTTAACATAAGTGGTGAGGGCATTTTTTTTTAACATAAGTGGTGAGGGCATTTTTTTTAAACATAAGTGGTGAGGGCATTTTTTTTAAACATAAGTGGTGAGGTGGGGTGTACGTAACCCCAAAATTAGATTTTTTGTGCATTCCACAAAATTTAACTAATTAAAATAAGATTTCCTCTGAATTTTGAATTATTTACTTGTATAAAAACTGAAAGTACTGTAAGTGTACAGTCCATCTAGTAATGTAAAATGACACTATTTCAGAATTTAAATTTCTCTGAGTGTGCAAAACACTCCATCTCACGAGTTAAGGGTTAAAGTTGCGAAAATTACAAGCGAACATCCAATACTGTGAAGTAAATTACAAAAATTAAAGAACTGTGCTAACTATATTAGTATGGACACTTTAAGCAGTTTTCAGTCATTTTTATTGTACTATTACTAGTTTTAGGGCCATTCCATGTCACATGTAGGACAGCTTTTCTGTAAATTACTAATTTTTAATAATGGTGTTATAGCCCGAATTAAAACGACAATGTGGATTTGAAAATATACGGTTTTTTTTTATTTTAAATGAATAATTTACATTTTATCCAAGTTAAGAGCCTACACTAGTCGCTCAAAAAGACCCGGATGATAATGTTAATCCTATGGGGAAGTTATTTTCAAATATCTTGTTTGAATTTTGATATTTTCGAATGATTTTTTTCATGGGATAGCTGAGGACGATCTACAACCGAACTAGTTATCACTTTTTCGATTTTGGTTATTTTTTTTTATATTAGGATAGTTTCTATTTCAGAACCGGTTCAGAAAATAAAAGTAATTTTTAAAAAAATATATGAAATCAAAAAAGTAAAATCTAGCCCGGTTGTAGATCGTCCTCGGCTATCCTAAGCAAAAAAATCATTCGAAAATATCAAAATTCAAGCAAGATATTTGAAAGTAACTTCCCCATAGGATTAACATTATCATCCGGGTCTTTTTGAGTGACTAGTGAGGCCCTTAATAGAGGTAGATAAGAGTCGCACGCAGGACATTTTGTCCGTTTTTCATGGAATGCCCCTAAGCGGGCAGATTACTGAGGTCTGGGGTTTAAAATGTGGAAACTTTTAAACCTTTTTAAAAAAGGGTATAATGTTTAGGTAAAAGTGTAGATATTTTTGAACCTATTAAACGGCCGTTCCATATAGGGTTTCCATGTAGAAATAGCTTTTCTACATATTAAGGGTGTATTCCGATTCAAACTGCTTATTTTCTGATTCATTTTAAAATTCATTTTTGCTCTCAAACACATCAAACTGGGAAATTCTCTTATTTAGAAACTATATAATGTGCCGTGCTTCTTAATTTTTTGATAAATGCAGAAAATACTGTAAAAAACGCTGTCAAAGTTAGCGTTTTGAATCGAATTTTCCGAAGCGGGCGATCTGGGAATGAAAAAAAATGGTCATACTGAGAAAATAATTGTTTAAAAATAAAATTCTAATGAATTGAGCTGAAAATGAAATCACACGGCATGTTAAACATGTCTTCAGAAATCACCCCAGCAAGTTTCGTGTTTTTACTTTTAAAAATGAGTCTGAAAATGTCTCAGAAAATTTCGAGCTGTTGAGGGTGGAAAAATATTTTTTCGAATACACCCTTAATGCTGTTTTCACAATGCTATTGTATCCTCAAATTAAAATTATTATACTAATATTTAAAAAAAAAAAATCAAGGAATTTTGTTAACCTTTAACTGATGTCACAGAAATTGTCACATAACTAGTGTGAAGCGGTCTGTGTGACCGCTACATCGAAAGATGAATAAAAGGCACGATTAACTCATAGGATAGTGTTTTTATACTAAACTTTTTGCACAGGACTGTTATAATTAAAATTCAACTATTCAAAAGTCTCTGGAGATAGTAGCTACTAAAGTTCCAAACGGAACAAAATTTCAGTAGTGTTTGTAGTTAAGCTGAAAATTGCAAGTTAAACTAAAAAATTGAAAAAAAAACGGCGGTCAGAGAGACCGGTAACATCAGTTGAAGGTTAATTTTATCGTATAGTTTATATTTTACCAACTTACAGTTAATATACAGGTGTTTAAGTATTACATGCAGGACATTTGGTCCGTTTTAAATGGCCCTTTAGTGACTGTGACAAGAGAATTCGATATTTCAATTAACTTCTCACGTAAATGATATAAGGGGGCACTGGGGATACTTGATCCTCACTTTGTTGTATTTTTTTTCTCAGTTGTCATTTGCCATTTTTAACGCGGGAGGATTCGCGTGGGGTATGACATACCCCGAGTGAGTACGATTTTTACAATTGTCACCACTATTTTTCGAAGAGTAGCCTTCAACTTATTTTATCGCAAAATGTGCAACAAATGTCTCCCACTAAATAAGGTGACGATTATTTTTTGCACTTATTGGTGACAAACCGGAAACCGTTCATACCCTGTTTATGCGCGACTGTTCCCGGGTTAAAAAAAAAATTTTACCAAAATAATTGTTTGTCCATTTCTTATACAATAAATTTTTTCTTGGTATATTTAAAAAACAAATCAGGAAATTGCATTTTTCAATTTTTCAAAAGGGGGATCGCGTATCCCCACTTAAAGGGATTCTTGTGACTTTCGTTGGAGATACATTGATGCCTGTCAAAAATCAATCTAATATTGTTTCGTTAGGCATACATCGCAGTATTATAAGTTAGTAATAAACATTTAACTTTTATTTATTTCATTTATGACTACAAGATGAATATTTAAACACTTTGTTGATGACTTAACGTGTAGATATTTATAAACTATAAAAGCAATTTAATTTTTAAAAAAAGCTAAAACGAAAACTTTAGAAACAAAAGCTAGAAAGATATCAGCAGTTAAACTTTGTATTATTGTATACTTGCATTATTATTAACCCTTAAAGCTCCGGCGTCTCTTACACAAATTTTATTCGATCGGCACCACTTTTTAAAAAGTAGTTTTCTTCAAGTACACAATTTAAAAAATGTTCTGATTAAATAAGGTGAATTTTATTTTCCTTTATTACTGGTACCAAAAACAAATTTTGCAAAGACTAAGAATGTGTCCGCAGCGGAGTCAACGGAGTGGGAAGTGTTAAAATAAAGTATAAGTAATGAATAAAGCTTTCGAAAAATGACACAGCCTCATTATCAGCAGGTATTTTGAAACTTTGAAAAGTCAAAGTGAAAGGTTGTAGCAGTTCTTAAGGTTCCTCCTACCATAAGTGGATTAGGCAACTTAATACGACTCGTCAAATATGCTTTTATCAACTTTTTCCGGGAAATAGAACTGGTTAAGCGTGCTCTTTCTTCGTAAAAAATTGATCTCGTATTCAAAAAGTCCCCTTTTTTGTTCTACTTGACCTACGTAATGAGATTTTCTTTTTTGTTCAAAATTTGCTAAATTTGACCTTTAGCATCAATTTAGCAAAGGGTTTATTTTTATGTTCTGTATTTAACAACAAAACTGAAGTTTTTCTGTTTGTATTAAAAGTTTAGCTATTTGGGGATACATGATCCCTAGTATCAAGTATCTCTAGAAAAAAGGAGGATCAAGTATCCCCATTTTGTGTTTAGAACATAAATGTATATTTTAGGAGTTAAATAAACAAAGCTAACTTGCTAAAGAATTTATATTGAGAATAGTAAAATTTATACTCTAAAATGATATATAACTCAATTTATCATATTTCCAACGATAGAAAATAAAAACTTTAAAAACAATTTTAAAAAGTTGAACTTGCAAGAATTAAATGTCTCCTTTTCATGCTGAAACAAAATGCTGTGAATGATTTTATGTTGCCAGATTATCTGAAATAATGCATCTTAAAATGTGTTGCCAGATTTTAAAAACCTACATATTGATTTTAGTACACTTTATGATCAGGGATGAAATATCCCTAGGGATACTTGAAGTCTACCCTACTGCTAAACTTGCTACTTAACCTTTCACTGGTGCTAACGGTCTCAGAGACCGCTGTTTTTTTTCATTTTTTATAGTTTAATTTAACTTTCAGTTTAACTACGAACACTACAGAATTTCTGTTTCGTTTGAACTTTAATACTATCACGAAATACTTTTGAGTAGGGGAATTTTGAGTCCTATATAAAAAATAGCATAAATACTCGATCCTGTGAGTTGATTGTGCCTTTTATTCATCTTTCGATGGAGCGGTCTCACAGGCTGCTTCACAGTAGTTATGTTATAATTTCTATCGCATCAGTTAAAGGTTTAACACTAGAAAGACGGTGACATTTACACAAGTTTTATAAAAAAATAATTCACACAAGAATTTTTATTTAAAACTTACTTTTTCTTTTAAATATTTTATTAAAAAAATTCTTGTTAGAACCGAAATATATTCATGCTGTGGTACCGGTCAAAATGACCGCTCACCGTCCTAGTATTAAAAAAAATTCTGCACTTTTTTATTATGGGGGGGGGGGGGATACTTAAATTGAGGCAGTAGTGCGCACGCAACATCAGTGGACCGTTGTTTTCGGGAAAAGGCTGTTTTCAGGACGGTACTTTAAAGTATCAGTAAAACAACTTGCTATAAAATTCCTTTAATACATAGATTTGTAGAATACAGTTCAGAATGAGTTATAAATACTTTACTTTATATCCTTCCAAAAGCATTATTGGTTTCACAAAATAAGATTTTAAAACGATTCCTGTTTTACTTGCCTCTCTTCAGCTTTTTTTCACGTTAGAGGATTTCGGGGTAGAAGTTTGCTAGGAAATATTTCTATTTCTATTGTAAGAACAATATGTTTGTACATTTCGTTAATCTATAAAATACTAAATCTTAAATAACATTTGATATAAATGTATGAAAATCACTTATAATCATTCAAACTAAGCTAAACATTGCTAACAGTAATAAAAAATAAAATTAAAGGCATGTAAATACCTTTATTCAAATCAATATGTTTCATCGATCAAACAGTAACATTTTCAAGATCTTTGTTGATACCATTTTCGCAAAAAGTTTTAAAAACAAGAAATTGGTAAATAAAATCACGAGACCTCATATATAAGAAAAACAAGTGCAAACATAAAATAAAATAAATGGATATTGTTCGTATGAATTAACTTCTACTATTGTTTCTAAACCTGGAGAGTATCTTTACAATTTTAGGTAACGCAAGGGACACCGAGTCCTTGCAAATATTCTCACTGCGTAAAAAGTTCTCTATCCATTCCCGGATAATGGATGACAAATAATCTTGATGGAAAAATTATTCTACTTTTAAAATTAATTTAAAGGTTCTTCGTCATATAGTCTAGCCAAAGCTGTAGTTTTCTTATTGTATTTGATATCTGCTGTATGTTCTTTTGATTCTAATTTTAAATTTCATGCTTGTCATACCCATATAAAATTGCATTGTTCCCTCTTCTTTGGTGAAAGGTGTTTCATATACTCCTGATAATTGGTTTGGTTCAATTGGATCTATTTTCTAACACATTTGTTAATTTTACGGAAGGTTTTGAAATAAGGGAGATATTGAATTTATTGAGTTTATATTTCGGTCTTTCGAAGAAACCAAGAAAATATTGTAAAATGGCTAACTTAGAATTTTCTGAATTAAAGTTTCTTTTCTTTTTCAAGCTCATAATTAATTTTTCTGGAGTGCATTATCTTTTTATCTATTGTTTCTTGCTATACGATATATTTTACTTATTGCGTTGTTTAACTGCTCGAGGGTATAGACTGTGAAAGCTCTGAATTGAATATCTAAATGCAGAAATTTTGTAGGTAAACGGTGCTTGGACATTATGAGAGATTATGGATTGACTGGCTATGGTTTTTCTGTAAAGAATGCGTTCTAATATCTGCGTTTCAATTAATATACCTAAATAAGGTAGCGTATCGCACCATTCTGCTCTATTTCCAATGTAAATTTAATTCTAGAAGCAAGGCTATAAATCTGGTTTAAAAAGTTATTGAGCAAGGTCTGTATGTTGCTATACGATGAAAATATCATCCACGTATCTTATCCATGTATAGGGAGTAATATCCAATTTGTATACATAATTTTCATCATATGGTATATGGCAGCAGGTTAAAAGCCTTCATTTTAAAATTAAATTTACATTGGAAATAGAACAGACTTGTACACTACCTTATTTAGATGTATTATTAATCAAAACTCACCAGGGAATAGAACTCGCTGCTTACAGAAAACTCGTAGCCAGCTAATCCATTATCCCTCATAATGCTCAAGCACACTTCTCCTACAAAGTTTCTGCATTTAGACATTCTATTCAAAAAATCTTTCAGTCTGTACCCACCAGCAGTATAACAACGAAAAAGGTAAAATATATATTAAAAGAAACAACAGATAAAAAGAATGCACTCTAGAAAGATTATGAGCTTGAGTAAGAAAAGAAACTTCAATTCAGAAAATTCCAAGTTATCCACCTTAAATATTTTCCTGGATTCTTCGAAAGACTGAAATATAAACTCAATAAATTCAATATCTGCCTGTTTGCAAAACCTTCCTTAAAATTAAGAAATAGTAAGAAAATAGATCCAATTGAATCAAATCAATTATCAGGAGTATATTACTTTTCCCCAAAGGGAATGGAACAATGCAATTTTATGTGGGAATGACAAACAAAGCTTAAAACTAAGATTAAAGAACATATAGCAGATATCAAATACCGTAAGAAAACCACAGCTTTGGACAGACTATATAACAACCTTTACAGATTAATTTAAAAAGTAGTAGAATAATTTATCCATCAAGATTTTGTCATCCATTATCCGAAAATGAATAGACCTTTTTACGCAGTGAGAATATTTAAAAGGACTCTGCCTCCCTTGTTACCTAAAATTTGAGATACTCTCCAGGTTTAGAAACAATAGAAGTTAATTCATGCTCACAAATATCCATTTATTTTACTTTCTGTTTGCACTTGTTTTTCATTGTACATGATTTCTCGTGATTCTATTTACCAATTTTGTTTAAAAAAAAAATTGCGAAAATAATAGTATCTACAAAGATACTGAATGTCACGGTTAGAGCGATGAAACACATGCTGATTTGAATAAAGGTATTTACATGCCTATTAAGTGTGTTTATCACGTTTAGCAATTTTTAGTTTGGATAAAAATTTGAGTGAAGTTATAAATATTGCATAAAATTCCTATCAATTCAATTAATTTTAATTGGCAAAATCTTTCTAAAATTTATTAAATGATTGTGTAAATTTTCTAATAGTTTCGAAAATTCAAGGAAAATGCTTTAGAAGAAATTTTCATGAGTTCATAATTTGGGCTATAAAGCGTTAAAATCGCATTAGGTCGATTGTCGTTGTAATTATTATTGAAGTCCACACCCGATCTTCCAACATTATGCGAACCCTTTCAAATTCCCGTTATGCCAGTCAGCATATTAACGACATATGAAATTAAATACCGACCAAGCATGTCTCTTTTTTTTTATATAAAGAAGTGGAGGTTCCTACAGCACCTAACAGTTATTTCCATAGAAAGCGTCTTGCCATAAATTTCAGTTGCACATACAGGTCCATCGGTAAGACTTTTTATTGGGTCTGCGGGTGGGGGAGGACAGTAAATTACAAAATTCAGTGTTTACAACTCATTGAGAAGCGAAAATAAATAGTTCTCGATGTTTGCAAACTAGTTTTGATTTTGCCAAGTTACCACAATTAGAAAGTCTTATTTATAAAACCCTTAATATTCCCAATTATAATTTGACCTTTCCGAAGTCTATCAGAAATAGAAGTGTATTATAGTTTTTTAGGCAAGTTTGTAAATTTGCCAAGTGTAATAGAAATTCGCTAACGTTTGAGGGGAGTCCCCCCTTAGCGAGGGCCTTAAGCGCATATCATTTTCATTATACATTATATCTCCTATTTAACAGTACCGAGATAGCTTCATTTTTAAATGATACATTTTAATGGTTATCTAGAGCAGTGGTTCCCAACGTGTGGCAATTTGACCTTCTAGGGGGGGGGGGGGGGGGGCAATTCCAAACTTCTTACTCACTCATTCACTATCAATTTCTTTTGTCCTTTTTGGAGAAAAGTAGTGGTATAGGGTAAAAATAAATGGAATACAAGCAAAATTTAAGAAATCAGTTTTTTATTGAATTTTTTAAATATCCCCTATCGGCATTTAAAAATAGATTTAACACCAGAATAATTATACGAATAGACTTTTTAAATATTTTGATATCTTTTAAACTATTAAAAAGCAGCATAATTTTTCTGATGGTGAATTAAAAAAAATTTCATAATGTTTTCAATTATTTATTGAATGAGTTTTCTACTTGTATCAGTGAAGACAATTAACGATATTGGGAAAGAGAAAACAGAGAATATGTTATGCGGAATAATGGCTACTTAATTTGATAAAGATGGTAATATTGAAATACTTCTTTTGTATTGTGTTATCCACAGAAAGAAAAGCCAGTGTCCAAAGCTTTTCCACCAACTCTTAATAAGTTACAGGAATGCATTATAAAATGCATGAATTTATCGATAAAAATGCAGACCGTATAACACTTTTATATGTTAAGTTGGAAAAGTAAAACAAAACTCGTTTTGGCATACATGGAAAGATGTATAATCTCATTGCATTTATAAAATTATGTTAAAAACACATTTGTGGTAGAAGATTCACCTCTTTGATAAGTTAGAAAATTTGAAATGAATAGTTATTGTTAAGGTTCTATTACACTTCCACCGTGTGAATAGAGTACATTTTTTAAGTACTGGTACATAATTTAAGGATTAGGGGGGGCGGGGGAACATAGTGACTTTACAGATACTTTGGTGGGACGTGGCCAATAAAAGGTTGGGAACCACTGATCTAGAGGAGACTGGGGGAATGGCGACACCTTAAGGGAATTTAAATTTTTTCACCTCAAAAATGTTTTTTAATTAAAAATTCTAAAGCTGAATCATTACCTTTAGTATCTGTATAAATGTAACCGTAATCATAACTGTAAAGTAAGCACACAAATTTTTCAACCTCTATACAGTAGCGGGATTACCCAGGATACTGGGGTAATTCCGCCACTGTTTACCCCTACTCGTTTGAAGCTCCAATTATAATTTGACTTTTCCGAAGTCTATCAGAAATAGAAAGTGTATTAGTTTTTTAGGCGAGTTTGTAAATTTGCCAAGTGTAATAGAAGTTCGCGAACGTTAGAGGGGAAGTTCCCTCCGTCCAGCGAGGGCCTTAAGCGGATATCATTTTCATTATACATTATCTCCTATTAACAGTACCGAGATAGCTTCATTTTTAAATGATACATTTTAATGGTTCATCTAGAGGAGACCGGGGGGAATGGTGACACCTTAAGGGAATTTAAATTTTTTCACCTCAAAAATGTTTTTTAATTAAAAATTCTAAAGCTGAATCATTACTTTTAGTATCTGTATAAATGTAACCGTAATCATAACTTTAAAGTAAGCACACAAAAATTTCTTTCAGCCTCTATACAGTAGCGGGATTACCCAGGATACTGGGGTAATTCCGCCATCCCGCCACTGTTTACCTCTACTCGTTTGAAGCTCCAAAATAAGAAGAAACTAGATGAAATTTAAATTTTTCACTAGAACAAACGAACGACGTACAATAAAATCACTCTCACTCTAGGCACTGTTTCTATTGTTGGCCGCTACAGTGCAGGCGTATTCACTATCTCAAACTGCCGTTAGTTTTTTAAGCTAGGCGGGGTGGCGGCATAACCCCGAGTGGCACCATTCCCCCCGGTCTCCCCTATATACCTTCTTATGTTGAAGAATCCTCGTTTTAACGGCAATTTAACAAAATATAAATTTTAATATTTAAAACTATCCACATTTTTTATGAATTTTGTGCTTTTTCTGTGTATTAAGAGTTTGATATAGAGAAATTGAAAACATCAGATTGTGAATTTTCTTGCCAGAATTTTTGACAAAGATTAGGTGTACTATTACTGTCATGTCAATTCCCGCTTTTTAATTACTGAATTGTAGAATTTAGAAAACTCTTATTCAAGAATTATTAAAACAAGCCAAATTCTTCCGATTTAGATTCTGAATCTCACACAGAATATAAAATCACGAACGTTATTTCAACTTAACCCTTAACTGATGTTGGCGGTCTAGCAGACCGCAGCTTTATTCAGTTTTCATAGTTTAATTTTTTTATTTTCAGTTTAATTCTAGATACTAGTGAAATTTTGTTTCGGTTGAAGTTCTAGTGCTATCGATAACTTCTGAATAACTGAATTTTAATCGTAATAACCTTGTGCATAAAGTTTAGTACAGAAACAGTATCATATGGGTGAATCGAACCTTCTATCCATGCTCAATGAAGCGGTCTCGGAGACCATTTACAGGGCGATTCTGTGCCGAGTGTCACACGTAACACAGGCTTTAATTTGCATTTATTCAATTATTTATTAAATTTTAATGTTAATTCTGATTTTAAGTGGTATGGTAAATAAGTTACTATATTTTTACATTTAAATGTGTGGCAATAAAACTCACAGAAGTATATCCATTTAATTTCAGTACTCGAAATGTGCTTTTTTCCCCACTTCAGAAAAAAGCACATTTTGAGTACTGAAATTAAATGATATAGTACTTCTGTAAGTTTTATTGCCCCACATTTAAATTTAAAAATATGGTAACTTATTTACCATACCACTTAAAATCCGAATTAACATTAAAATTTAATAAATAATTGAATAAATGCAAATGAAAGCCTGCGTTACGTGTCTCTCCACGGAATCGCCTTTACAGTAGTTATGCGACAATTGTCACCAGTTAAGGGTTAAGCAAACGTTTGATTTTAGATGCTGTAGACAAAAGAACTTAACCCTTAACTGCTGTTAAGTCCCTTAACTCTTAATAGCAATCTCACAGATTGCTGTTTTCTTAGATTTTTGAAGTTAACTTGTAATTTTCAGTTTAATTATAGATATTAGTGGAATTTTGTTTCGTTTGATTTTATGACGGCCGATTATGTACACGAGGAATATAGGCCCGAGGGGTGAGTGCCCTCCTTGGGGGGGGGGGTCTTTCTAAGGGAACCTAATCCGTATTTATGCATAGAAATCCAGGGTTCGAAAAAAACCAAGGAAAACTCCGAACGATTAGGCCGACGGGCGCGAGTGGGTTCGAACCCAGCACCTCCCGTCTACCAGCTTCGAAAGCAGAACCTCTGGACCACTGGTGGGTCTTTCGTTTGGAGCCCAAGTACTATTGCTACTTATTTCTGAATCTGTGAATTTTAATTAATCCTTTACATAAAGTTAAGTACCAAAAACAGTAACCTATGAGTTAATCGAGCCCTTTTTAGACTCCTGTATGCTATTTCTTTCTCCCACCTATTGTGTCTCCAAAAAATAACTACGTTGTATAAGCCAGCCGTAAAACAAGGCAGATGTATCATTGTAATCTCTACTGTAATCTCTACTATCATTATAATCTCTACTGTAATTTGTTTAATTTCTAAGCACCGCACATTTTCAATTTTTATACCGTCGTATTGGGAAAAAGGTACTTTTAAATGAAATTTGTTTGATAACTGCATCTCTATTTCTTTATTTTTAAGATTTTTTTTTGTAGATTTTAGCACCATTTGTTTAATTTTTGCAACTAACGTGCTCCATTACTGTAGAAAGTAAAGAGAAAATAGTTGAAAAATAGCAATTATCTTTTTGTTGCTATTTTCTCATGAAAAATGAAAAAATGTAATTAAAAAACGTGCTATTTTGAAAAGATATAAATGAATGGTTTCTGATAAAACATGAAGCTGTTATAAACTAAATTTAATTTTAAGTATCTATATTACAAACAAATGAAGGCATATGAATCATGAGATAGCCGATTTTTTTTTTTTTTTTGCCCAGTATTTTGAATGACTTTTGGGGGAGGGGGGGGGGGGGTTGTGCATTATTCAGTGATAGCCGCGTCCTATGCATACTTTACTGTAGATGTTGTTTAAGACTGGATCGTATATAAGGAATTCTTTAGCGGATGCGGATGACGTCATTTTGTTAAAGATTAAAGATAAAAGCGTGTGTTTTAAGTGTTAAAACTAAACTATTTATATACATATATATATATTTTTTTCATCGGGAGCGACACTGAATTCTGAAAAAGCAAAATTCGTGTTTTCTAGTATTCTTCCTTCGATCAAGTGGTCTCGGAGACCGCTTGACGGTGCTTACGCGAAAAGTTTTTGCTACAACAGTTAAGGGTTAATAAAGTTCGATATGGACTGATATTTTCTTCTAAACTAAAAATCCATGCTACTTGTCGCATTTAAAAAAAAAAAATGATAAAGCAAAACAGTTATTAATCTTAAATTTTTAAATATATAATAACCAAAATAAAAAGTATTTGTAGCTGTAAATTCTTGAAAATTTAAATACCCAGTTTTAATTTATCTACGGCGTTCGTCAATTTAATGAGTAACCTCTATTTAACGATAATATTCAAGACCCCGTTACAATCATTAAATCGAGTTTCAACTATTTGAAGAGGTATAAAACAATTAAAATACACTGCAATTTTCCTTGTAAACCAAAATGTAACAGATTTAATTCTTTTTCGCTACAAAAATTATACTCCATGTTCCCTAGAATATGATCGACACTAAAACTTAATATATGCAACCAAATGGTATTTCAAATATAATTATAAAAGTTAAAGCGCGGTAAGTTTCCGGACAGACATCCAGACAGATAGACAAAAGTTATATAAAAACCTTCTATGTTCAAACGTCTGATAGGTTCTATTACATGAAAATTGATGTAAAGAACTATTGGACAGGATTGCATGCAACATTATATCGGTACCAATAGTAGGGGATAGTAGGGTAATGACGCTCAGAAGGGTCGCTCACCAAATATCTCTAAACAGAATAGAATTGAAAACATGTGATCGGTACCGGCACCTAGCGAAGTTCATTCCAAGTTCCCAGCAAGGATTTAGTGTCCGTCGGGAGGAAAGTATTTTTGTGCCCTCACGTTATTAGTTCGAAGTTGTTTTATTGTAAAATTCTACAACATCCGACTTGAAGGTAAGTGTACACTCTTATTTTAAAATATTAATTTACTCATTATGTCTACAAAATATATACATTAAGCTGTACTTTTATGCTTTTATTTATTTTTGTAGTGCGTTGTTACGCCAATTATAATGCATTAAAACACAACATGGCGATAACGTGTAATGGCGAACGCGTGGAATTCCAGAAGTATTGCCAGTGGGCAACTTTTTTTAAATTGAAATTTGTTGATTGACGCCACTTTTTTGAAATGTTAAAATTCCCCTGCTTTCGCCTTAATTAATGTCATTAAACAAGGAGAATTTTAAGATTTCAAAAAAGTGGTGAAAATCAAAAACCTAAATATAAAAAAAGGTAGGCACTATACGTCTAATACAATATGTTTAAAGTAGTTGCAAAAAGTCTGCAGTGGTGTGAACAGCTCACACAACTACACATGTGACTTTTGTCTAACTTAAAAGTTGCATTCAAACTGAGCGCAATTTACTCTACCATGTCAGACATTACCGCTCAATCGATGGTCATTTAAATAAAACGATAACAAATCCTAAAACTTTTATGAAACTTAGTTGATTGCAAACTGTTCCTTATGTTTTGGAGATATACTTCGTTAATAAAACATTGATTTTTTTGTCTAAATTTGACTAGCTATTCGTGTTTTCCCTTAAGTGAGCCCCATTCCCCTACTTTCCCCTAAACACAGGAAATTTATCAGCTTCAAAAAGTAAAACATAAATCAAATAAATGCGTTATGCATATTAACTTTTGCGTATGAAAATGAGATACAAAAAAATCCTTAACTCTTAAATGCGATTTTTTTTCGAAAGAATTATGATTCTCTGAAAGGTTTTATTACACAGGAAAAATAATGAAAAAAAAAATCTGATACATTTTTCATATGTCAGTCTTTTCTTCTGTTGCACATCTGCAATGCAAGTAAAAATTGCCGTCGTGTGACTGTTTTATGCTAAAATATTGCAAATTGGTAAATATTTTAAAGTGTCTCAGAATACCTTATTTTACATAAGTATTTATTTTATAAAACTTAATCTTTAACACTTTAATTCTCATGATAGAATACGTTCTAGAAATTACGGAGTTCAGGGAATCTGACTTTACACCAGAAAGTTTCAATGGTTAATTTCGCTTTATTTAAACACGAAATGTCTGTTATTAATAAAATAAAATGCTGCTATTTTAATTTTTTGGTGTAAATTAGGTATATACAGTAGCGCTCAAAAGTATTTTGACAACCTTATATTCTCTTATTTTATTTAATATAAAAATGTAAAAGAAAATATAGTCCTTATAATAGAGAACACTATGACTGCAGTTATTCAAATGTATCAAGTTTCAAGTTGTTTGTTTACATTCGGCGCCGCCACCGAAGAAATATGACTCCTCCTTAGCTCAAAAGTATTTTGACAATTAGTTTGCATTTAATCGTTGAAGGTGTCAGTGGCGCTATAGCTTCGATTAGTGTTTATGACTTATTGTGATCAATTTTAAGGATCAGGAATACCGAAATGTAAAAAATATTGAAGTGATTCTAGAAAAGCCGCTGTAAATGCACTTAAGAAAGGTAGACTGCAAGCAGACTTTTAACGTGTCTCGGCAACTTGTTATTACATGGAATAAAGTTTTTAATAAACAGAAATACATCGAAAATAAGCCTCAAAGTGGCCATCCGAAAAAAAAACTTGCAATGTTGACTGCATTATAAAAATGATATCTACAAGTGATTGTCGTAAGTCCACTGTAATAATAAAAAATGAATTGAAAGAAAATTACGGCATAGACATACATGTTTCATCAGTCGAACAACGCCTAAACATCTATGGTTTACATGGCAGAAGTCCAGCAAAAACACGTATCTAATTTAATAAGAATAAGAAGGCTAGAGTTGCATTTGTAAAACGGCATAACCCTTACAGGGGACAAGCAATTCCATTGGTGAAGTGTTGAAATTAATGATTGACACCAGAATTTTGGTTAAAAAAATTCAGTTTATGTGTGAAATATAGCTTTTTCGTATTTACAAATTTGTTTTCAAATTCCAGTGTCAATCATTAATTTCCTCACTTTAGCAATGGATTTGCTTTGCCCCTGAAAGAGTTATGCCGTTTTACAAATGCAACTCTAGCCTTCCTATTCTTAGTGGATAACGTGTTTTTGCTGGTCTTCTGCCATGTAAACCATAGAGGTTTAGGCGTCGTTTGACTGATGAAATGCGTATGTCTATGCTGTAATTTTCTTTCAATTTTTTATTATTACGGCGGACTTACGACAATCACTTTTAGATATCATTTTTATAATACTGTCAACATTGCAAGTTTTTTTTTTTTCGGATGGCCACTTTGAGGCTTATTTTTGATGTATTTCTGTTTATTAAGAACTTTATTTTATGTAATAAAATAATGCCGAGACACGTTAAAAGAACGAGCTAGTTCTGCTTGCAGTCTACCTTTCTTAAGTGCATTTACAGCGGCTTTTCTAGAATCACTTTAATATTTTTTACATTTCGGCATTCCTGATCCTTAAAAATAATCAGAATAAGTCACTATAAATACTAATCGGAGCTATAGCGCCACTGATACCTTCAACAATTAAATGCAAACTAATTGTCAAAATACTTTTGAGCTAAGGGGAGTCATATTTCTTCGGTGGCGTCGAATGTAAACAAACAAGTTGAAACTTGATATATTTGAATAACTGCAGTCAATGTTCTCAATTACAGGGAATATATTTTCTTTTACATTTTTATATTAAATAAAATAAGAGAGAATATAAGGTTGTCAAAATACTTTTGAGCGCTACTGTAGGAATAAAAAAAGCTCTTAAATTCAAAACACTGTTTGCATATATGCAAAGCTGCGCACTAAAGGATTAATGCTAGGATTGAACAGTAAAATGAGGCACTTCTTATTCGAAATTATAAATAACCGGCTAAGTGCGAGTATTACTTGCGCGCAGAGGATTCCATACAATAAATACATGAATTAATAACTGGGCATTTGCATTAAACAGATAGGGGTAAGTAGGGTAATAAGGCTCAGAAGGATAATCCTGCTCACCAAATACCTCTAAACAGAATAGAATTGAAAACGTGCGATCGGTACCGGCACCTAGCGAACTTCATCCCAAGTTCCGAGTAAGAATTTTGTGCTCGTCGGGAGGGAAGTATTTTTGTGTCCTCACGTTATTAGTTTGAAGTTGTTTTATTACAAAATTCTACAACATCTAACTTAAAGCTAAGTGTACACTCTTATTTTCAAATATTAATTTATGCATTATGTCTACAAAATATATAAATTTAGCTGTACTTTCATACTTTTATTTATTTGTACTACGTTGTTACGCCAATTATAATGCATTAAAACCCAACATGGCGATAACAGGTAATGGCGCTCGCGTGGAATTACAGAAGTGTTGCCAGTAGGCAACTTTTTCTAAATTAAAATTTGTTGACACCACTTTTTTGAAATGGTAAAATTTCCCTGTTTTCGCCTTAATTAATGTCATTAAACAAGAATTTTAAGATTTTAAAAAAGTGGTGAAAATCAAACTTAAATATAAAAAAAGTAGCCCACTATGTGTGTAACACAATATGTGTAATGTGTTTGCAAAAAGTCTGCGGTGGTGTGAACAGCCCACACAACTACATGTGACTTTTTTCTTACTTAAATGTTGCATTCAACCCTTTATACTTAACCAATGAACCCCCAAAACCAGTAAAAGTACCTTATCAGAATGAACCTACTTACAAAATTTGAGGCAAATCAGATAATTCTGACGAAAAACCCATTTATCTAAATTAAGGGGGAATTGGCCCCCGAGCCTCTTTATATTTGACCAATGAACCCCCATAAGTAATCATGGAACAGCCTTATCAGAATTAACCTATTTACAAATTTTGATGCGAATCGGAAAATTCTGCCTGAAAAACCCACTTATCTAAATTAAGGGGGTATCCCCCGTTCCCCCCTTTATACTTAACCAGTGAACCCTCAAAAGTAATCGGAGAAGAACCTTAACAAAATGAACCTATTTACAAAATTTGATGCAAATCTGGAAAATTCTGCCTGAAAAATCCACTTATCTAAATTAAGGGGGGGGGGGTATGCCCCGTTCCCCCCTTTATACTTAACCAGTGAACCCCCAAAAGTAATCGGAGAAGCACCTTATCAGAATTAACCTATTTACAAAATTTGATGCAAATCGGAAAATTCTGCCTGAAAAACCAATTTATCTAAATAAAGGGGGGAGGGTGTTGCCCCCCGTTCCCCCTTTATACTTAACTAATGGACCCCCAAAACTAATCAGGGAAGAGCCTTATCAGAATGAACCTAGAAAAAATATTTGAAGCTAATCGGATATTTCTATCAAGAGTTATCGCGTTACGTACGTACTTTTAATTTAATTAGAATGTCTAAAAAAAATATAATAAAGAGAGGTAAAAAACAAATGGATCGTTAGCGTCTGTGTGAGTGGCGATAGCAAGTGTTTTTGTTAGTATGAAAGAAATTTAGTTTAGCACCAAAATGAATGGAAATAATTAAATCAATTTCATTTTTCATACAAACCGCTGAAATAAATTCATACATTCATCGCAACAGCAACCTGTCCGTTTGAGTAATGTACACACACGAAAGTGGAATAACTTCGTGTGGTAAAATGGTGTTCAAAGTCAAGATTCAGCATAAAATTTCGTTAAGTAGAAAACTTCGTTAATTCGATCAAAAATGTCAAATTTATTTTATTTTATTAAAGACCAACTTCTTACCTTTCCAAAACTTTATTTGTTTTTGTTGAACGATAAATAGATCCGGAGTTATAGTGGTTTTAAAACTACTCAACAGCTGTCACTCAAACCGGAAGTGCTGTTTAAAGGGCTTGAAAATTTAAATTTTTTAAATTTTTAAATTGCTTTTAAAAGGTCGTATGTTTGGAGAAATTTCGCGATTTTGGATGCATTTATTTAATAACAAATGTAAATAATATGCTCCTTGAAATTTAGATGTATATTACTCTAAATTCTTGTAGTAAAACATAAATCTAAACTTTAAATGCATTTTTTAAAAATGTAATTTTCGGTGAAAATTCAATACGCAAAACATGATTTCTCAAAAAGTTATTGGAATATCACTATGAAATTTAAAATATACGTTATTTACACTATTGTGAAGGTAATGAACTAAAGATTTAAATTTAGAATAAATATTTTTTGTTTTATGAATGTTTTTGTGGAATGACATCGATGAATTTTATGAAAATTAACATATAAACAGGTACGATATGCTATAAGTTTTGAAATTCTTAAAGAATCTCTTAGATTTTAGTTCACTGCCTTCACCAATGTCATAAATATGAAGTGTAAAAAGGAAATTAAGATACATACAGTAGAATTTCCTTTAGAGCGTTTTGCGTTTCGGGCCAAATTTCACTAAATTTTACTATAAATTCCTCCATTTTCCAAAATTCTATGAATGAATGAAATATTTTTTACTTTTTCACATTTTCTAGTCCTAATCTTAGTAAAAATAAGTTTAAAAAATAATTAAATAGCTTTTTTGGGAAAAAATGGTCCGTACGTAGGCAAGCACCTTAAAGAGAAGTTCCACTGTATATTTGTGAGCGGCTAATCTATAAATATGTGGGTCAATAGCCTTTATTACTTCAGTCAAGCTCAACTTTCTACGTTCCATATAGTTTACGAGTAAAATGGCTCTGACAGACACGACTGATCTTTTAATGGTTTCGTTTTTACTTTTTACTTAATTGAACCCTAAAAAGCGTGAAAATATAACCACAGTCGCCATAAGATCAGTTTGAGTTAAGTGTACTCTCTCCGGGACTTAAGTTTTGAAAACTGTCGTTCGAAGCCTTAGCACTATAGGGTTGTAACAGGAACTACTCGTAAAGTTCGGATTTCTGTAAGAGTTTCAAAGGCAATTGAGATCGACAATCTAAGTCTCCATTACTGATGCATTTTCTTATTTAATACCTTTTTAAGTGGGGTGGTGGATTTTCGAAATCACGAAATTGGATTCAAAAATCGATCCCCCCCTTTTTTTGACAATTATGAAAATAGATGTTTAAATTTATCCCATGCAAAAAGATTTTTTCAATTCTGATGCGTCTTCGCAGAGATGAGCTTTTATATCTGTAAAAACAGTATAGAAGATGTCCACTCTCAACGATGTACAGTCGTGGGGAAAAAACACACCTACTAACTCAGCAAATTATCGTAGAAGAAAGTTACTGGTACCGAACGATTGGAAATAAAATCTACTTTTAAATGATGTATATAAAATTTGCTTAGGGGACAATCTACATATTAAAACGAACCATAACTTTGTTTTTTTCAATAGCAGTACACAATTCTGACAGCATAAATGAACTCTACGCCCTTCAATTAGTCTAAAAACAAATTTTTATGCAATTCGTACCATAAGTTTCAGAGAAATTATTTTAAAACGAGTGTATTTTAAGGGCTGTATCCAAATTGAATTTCGGTACTCGATTGTTAACCGATAGAGCTCCCTTCTTGATCAAGGCACCTTAAGCAGTCAATTAAGCCTGTTAGATCACAGGATAGCATAAGAAATTTCACAATATTTAGTCACTTCTATCATAGACGGCCCCTTAAACCATCATTTTGCCGTTTTTTAAGCATAATTTGAAAACTACTTGGAAGTAAAATGTGAAATTTTGGATTTCCATAAAGTAGGACTTAATAAATCTGAATCCATCAAAAAAAATTGTAGGTTGCAATTCATAATTTTTTTATATTAATTTCATAATTCATATCAGAAAATTATAAAAATTGCAAATTCAACGTGTTTATGTTTGGGTATATTAGTATTATTGCTACACAAAAAATTAAAACATTAGGATCATAATTTCAGGAGATATTAATGAAAATATGAAAATGTAATTTAACATTAGAAGCACTAAATTTTGAATGTTTATAATTCAAAAACTTATCATTCAAATGACTTGAAATTTGGTGGCTAGGCATAGTTTGTACCAAATATTTGAAATATCTCGTTAAAATTGTGTATTGCCATTGAAAAAAAATGAAGTTTGGATTAGTTTTAATATGGAGATGCCCTCCTAAGCAAATTTTATATACGTCATTTAAAAGTAGACATTATTGTCAATCGTTCGGTACCAGTAACTTTTGTCTACGATAATTTGTTGAGGAGTTAGTAGGGGGTGTTTACTTTTTTTTCCCACGACTGTACATTGGCTAATTCCTAAACCGTTAGTCACACAGTCTCAATTACGAAAACATTTAAATAAGGTAATAGGGTATTTTAAGTGATTTGGGTCAATAAACGGATTTCTTAAAATTGTGAAATTAAATTTTTTATACTGTCCCCTGGTCTTATAATTTATATCTAGTAAAACTTTCCTATTACACTGAAAAGTAATACAAAAAAGGCCCCATTTTACGATTAAAACTGACTGAATAATAGCTGTTCAAAGTTGTAGCATATTTTTTGCTGCGAAAGAGGGGTCATTAACAAACTTGGTTGAAATATGAACAGTCGTCAGATAAATTAAAAATGCAAAAAGTTTCTATATAAATTGGAAACTATTATTCTGACATATAAATGCAAAATATAACAACTTAAGAGGAAAAAAAATTGTTAAATAAAATGACAAAGTAATAGCATCAATTCTTTACAAAATTATACATATTTTTAAATGCTATTAGATTACACTAGACTGCAAAATTTGGGTTGTGTAATGTTTTTTAGCTTTTGAAAATGCTTTTGTATTTTGTAGCCTTGAATCCAAAAATGAGCTTCATTTTTTACCATTACGTAAGGATTTTTTTCTAATCGTAAATTTCAAAGTTAAAAATTGAAATGGGAAAATCTGATACTTTAAAATAGATGTCTGTTATGTTTTTAACTTTTGATAATTGATTTTTATGTATTTACCACTGAATCTAAAAATGAGCATTTTTAACAACCACGTCAGGATTCTTCGAAAATCTTAAATTTCAAGATAAAAAGTTCAAAGTTAGAATAGATCCCTTCTCCAAATCGTAATATAAGGCACAAAATTGAATAAATTATTAAATTAAATCGAAATGAATAAAAGTTTTACATTTATTTTATAATATTGGATTTTCGTTATTTTTTAACTTTGAAATTTAAGATTTGCGAAAAATTCTAACGTGACGGTTAAAGGTCATTTTTAGATTCAGTGCTAAAAAGTACATGAAAATTATAAAAATTTAACACAACAATCGCAGGCTTGTGTTATCTAATCTAAAACTTTCTTAAACTTGTTGGTCTATCCGAATCTATCCGAATTTTTTTGTTATCTTGTAAAGTAAGCATAAATGGTAAGCACCGAAAATCATGTTACATTGTCATCGGATTTACGTCGATATGTAAAATTTAACCTAGAATGGATATTTGAAATGTGTTAAATTTAGAGTACAAATTTAAATCTGGAAAGAAATACATAGATCGTTGCAACTTAAGTAAAGGCTTATAAATATATCATAATTTTTGTTAAAATAAATCATGAAAATAAACATCAGCCTCAAATCTCTGCAAAATAAAAACATGTGTTAAAATAAAATTATTTTAACTACTCTGAAACTGAATTGATAAATATTAACTCAATCGTAATACTTGCACAATTTCTTTCAAAGCGCAGATAGACGTGGAATAGGTTCTTCTAATACTTTAAACACTTTGTATACGACCCCTTGAAGCATGGCCGAAATGTTCAGATGCAGAAAGGTGATTTAAGTCATACATTTCAATTTCACCATTCGGTCAGTTTTAGTATTAGATAAACGGGACATTTTTTTCTTTTTAGTGTTACAGGAAATTTTTGCTAAATATCAGTTATAGGACAGGGGGGGTCGTATAAAAAATTAAATTTCGTAACTTTTTAAGAAATGTTTTTATTGAACAAGTTCGGTTATTTTAGCTTTGCTGGGGGATTTCCGCTATATTGTCCTTTCGGGGTAATGCCGCCTCCATGTCAAAGAGCGACTTTTCAAAGTTCGGTCCAAATGAGTCTAAAAATATTTTACCTCATTTAAAACATTTTTGTAACTAAGCCTTAACTGCTGTTAGCAGTCTCACCGACCGGTACTATATTTAATTTTGAGTTTAACTTGTAATTTTCAGTTTGACTATGGATATTGGTTAAATTTTGTTTTAGACCTTAGTATTGTCACTAGACTTCCGAAAAGGTGAATTTTAAGTTTAATAGTACCGTGCTTAAAGTTTAGTACAGAAAAAGTACTTTGAGTTAATGTAGCATTTTATTCATCTTTAGATTAAATGGTCTCTGATCGTTCACAGTAGTTATATGACATATCTTGTCACAGCAGTTAAGGGTTAAAACAGTCTAATGGTTTAGGAATTGCTAATTGGACATTGTTGAAAGTGGACACCCTGCATATTTAGTCTTTTTACTTAAAATGCCGATTTCTCAAAATTGAAAATTTTGCACATTTCTAAATTTTGAAACGTTTCATGCAAATTTCCAACTGTCAGATTATTTTACAAATTTATACTGTATATCCCTGTAAAATACTAAATAAACGTTTGGCATAAAAAGTTGCGTTTCAGGGTTATTTTACTAAAATTTATATGCATATGAAAATATATAGCTACATAAAGATAATTATAAAAATATATTTTTCTACTTGCACATTCAGTGAACTTTCACAATTCATTCTAACTTTCATTTTAATACATATGTATCTCATAAATAAATATTGTAATATTTTATACAAAAGTAATGCACATGGGATACTTTAAAATATGACAATTATTCGTCGTTTTAAATTGTTCAATATTGAATAACTTAAATTTTCTCTTAACAACAAATTTTGAATATAGGGGGGACCGGGGGAATGGCATTACCTTTTAAGGGAATTTAAATTTTTTCACCTCAAAAAAATGTTTATTTTTTACTAGTAAAAATTCCAAAGCTGAATCATTATCTTTAGTATCTGTATAATTTTAACCGTAATCATAACTGGAAAAATAAGCACATATAAAAAAAAATTTCTTTCAACATCTGTACAGTGGCTGGATTACCCAGGACACTGGGGTAATTCCGTCAGTGTATCGGGGTAATGACGCCACTCTTTAATGACCTAGTAAATACATAAAATGGATACTAGGAGACACATAACCTACTGAAAATATTTAGAATGCAACAATTTAGCAAAATAATGAATAATTAAAAGGTTCCTTAAACTAGATTTATTAATGTGCTAAGCTTACAATTTTACTAAAATTGGAAAAGTCGCTCTTTGCCATGGTGGCGGCATTACCCCGAGAGGACAATATAGCCGAAATCCCCCAGCAAAGCTAAAATAACCTAACTTGTTAAACACATTGCATCAAAATGTCGGCGAATGCATGTAGATTACGGGTAATATTATCTTAAGTACCTAATGTTACAATAAAAGGTACTTGCCTATACTCATTTGAAGCTCCAAAATAAGAAGCAACTAGATGAAAACATTTTTTACTAATACAAATAAACGACGTACAACAAAATCACTCTCACTCTAGGCACCGTTTCTATTGTTGGCCGCTATAGTGCAGGCGCATTCACTATATCTCAAATTGCCATTAGTTTTTAAACTAGGTGGGGTGGCGGCATAACCCCGAGTGGCGCCATTCCCAAGATCTCTCTTAACTATTTACGTTTGCCATTAACAAGTCTTCCAATTTTCAAATGAACTCATTAAATATTAAATAATATGAAACATCAAAGGGACAGTGGATATTAAAAGTCAAATCCTTCAAACTATCGAAGTAAACACTTTCATTTGTGATGTAGGGTATCCTGGGATAATTTTTAGACAAAAACAAAACTTTTGCAATCACTCGGGAATCAGTGGCGATTTCTTTTAACTTTTTCTTGGCAAAATCATCCCATGCCGGGTGATAATTTTGAAGCGTTTTCAGGTAATTAGCATTAATAATAAAAATAAAATTAATAAAATCCTCTCTGGAAATTACCCCAAACCACGGGGTAATTTTCAAACAGCTATTTGTGGGGTTATTTAAGGGTCAGATTTGAACACAAAATACGGTAATTAAGACACCATTATAAAATGGGGTACTTATTAGACCATTCTGAATACAGAAAAAGGGCATGTAAACGAAATTTTAATTGTACATCTGCCATCCATTTGTTTTCGCAATTAAAAATAAGTCATGTGGTACTTTTTCACACATAGCTAGTGTAGCTATATCTGCTTTACATAAATTTATGTAAATCGGTAAAGAATTTCAGATTTTTTAAACATTTCTGATGGTTGAATAAATATCAACATTAAATAAGAACATAAAAACAATTTCGTTTAAAAAAAAAATAATAAATATTTTAGTATTTTAACCTGTTTTTTTTTACACAGCACTAATTTCAATAGGCCCTTTTATTAACCCTTTTTTTATTAACCCTTTTATCTACTGACGGTACTTAAAAGTACCATTAAAATGACTTGTCATAAAATTCATTTAATACATCGATTAGTTGTAATACAGTTTAGAATGAGTTATACATTACTTTATTTTGTTCCAAAAGCATTATGGGTTACACAAAACAAAAAATATTTTAAAAAGGATTTATTTTGCCTTTGCATCTTTTCAGCTTTCTTGGCGTTGGGAGGGGGGGGGGGGATTTTCAATTCGGAAATATTTCTATATTTCTATTGTAAGAACATTACATTTCCTAATTCTACAAAATACTAAGAAAGTATTTAAAATAAAAGATTTGAGTGGGGTTATAAATAGTGCGCAAAATCCCTATAAATTCAAATTGAATGAATGTTTTTAAATTCTTCAATCCTTCTAAAATCCTAAAATTTGTTAAATGATTATGTAAATCTTCTAATGTAATTTAAACAATTCACGAAAAAGGCTTTAGAAGATAAAATTTTCATGAAATCATAATTCAGTACGTAAAGGGTTAAATCAGTTTCATTTAAAAATCTATCTAAAAATCAAATTTTTGTTATATAAGTTGTTTTATAGATATCTTGAGACATTAACGAAGATAATATTGAAGAGGAGCAAATTTCAGATTTATAATTCGGTACAGAAAGTTTTAACCCGGGAGAACTCGCTACATGAGATTTTCTCTCACAGTCGTACTTTTTTATGACTATTTAAATCATTTTTCATTTTAATTAAAATTTCAAAATGTTTTTCAATTATTTTTACCTATTTTGTGAATAAAAGTACTAAGCCAACCAAAAAATGTTGATATTATATGAATGTAAAGTAAAAGAAAAGCAATTGGGCATTCTCACTAGCGAGTTCTCCCGTGTTAAAGGGTCTTGTACCTTTTTAAACGCGACGAAATTTAACGAAAAAATTCAAAGTTTTAATTAGTCTATCTTCAAAACCTTTTTATGTATAAACATGAAATTTTGGATATTGATTAAACGGATCGTGCTTTGTAATATGCTGTCATTAGAAATTTATTAGCCTTTTACAGAATTTGTGTATTTTTTAAATCAAAATAGCTCTTTTTTTATTCCATAAGTCATTGCGCGCATGATATCTAGAGAAAGTATGTATGGATTGTCATAAAATTTGGTAACGATTACTAAACATATGTGTGTTTAAAATGAACCACTCTTAGACCAAAAATATTTCATTAACTATATAAAAAATATATTTTTTAATAAAAACTTGAAATGAATAAAAATAGTGATAACTAAAAATATTACCATTGTAAATTCTTAAAAGTAGTTCATTTTAAACACACATAGGGGAGACCGGGGGAATACCGCCAACCCGGGTTATGCCGCCACCCCACCTAGTTTAAAAACTAAGGGCAGTTTGAAATAGTGAATGTGCCTGCACTATAGCCGCCAACAATATAAACAGTGCCTAAAGTGAGTGACTCTGCTGTACGTCGTTCGTTTGTTCTAGTGAAAAATTTAGTTTTCATCTAGTTGCTTATTATTTTGGAGCTCAAATGAGTAGAGATAAGCATCTTTTTATTGTAACATTAGGTATTTAAGATAATGACCCGTAATCTACATGCATTCGCCGACATTTTGATGCAATGTGTTGAACAAGTTCAGTTCTTCTTTCGGCTTTGCTTGGGGATTTCCGCCATATTGTCCTCTTGGGGTAATGCCGCCGCTATGCAAATCGGGTGAGAAATGGCATCATTTTAATGTAGTGGAGTCGATTTAGCAGGGTGACTTTTGCAATATAAAGTAAATTGTAAGCTTAACCATTATTCTGCTCAACTACATTGCTTTCTAACTATTTTCAGTAGGTTGTGTGTTTCCTAGTATCCATTTGATGCATGTACTAGGTCATTAAAGAGTGGCGGCATTACCCCGGTACAGTGGCGGAATAACCCCAGTGTCCTGGGTTATCCCGCCACTGTGCAGAGGTTTAAAAAATATTTTTTTATGTATGCTTACTTTACAGTTATGATTACGGTTAAATTTATACAGATACTAAAGATAATGATTCAGCTTTAGAATTTTTACTATTAAAAAATAAACCTTTTTTCGAGGTGAAAAAAATTAAATTACCTTAAGGTGTCGCCATTCCCCCGGTCTCCCCTATCTGTTTAGTATATTTACCAAATTTCATGACAATCCATATATACTTTCTCAAGATATCATGCGCGCAATGACTTCTGGAGTAAAAAAAAGAGCTACTTTGATTTCAACAATACACAAATTCTGTAAAAGGCTAACTTTCTAATGGTAGCATAACTCAAAGCACAATCTGTTTAATAAATATTCAAAATTTCATGTTTACACAAAGGTTTTGAAGATAGACTAATTCAAACTTTGAAGTTTTTCGTTTATTTTTGACGCCTTTAAAAGGTACAAGACCCCTTAAAACATTGGTTGGATAATATTAGTGGCTATAAGCATATCTGTTTTGGTACGAAATTAATATTAGTGGATTACTATTGTATGCTTTTTAAGGAGAATAGCCTTATTTTTTTAAATTGTTACTTTAAGCCACCCGGATGCACTGCCGTTTTTCAGTGTATTTTTAAAATGTTTTAATTTCTTTCAGAATTAAGCGATTTGGATCTTTTTAAACTTTGATTCCCAATAAAACTGAAAGGGGAAATATTATAAAATTTAGACGTGAAAATGTTTAACCTTTTGAGGGACTGCGGCGAATAAATTTCTTGAAAATTTAACACTTCCCAGCCTGAAGGGGCAGAGCTGTGTGTGTTGTGGGGGAGAAGGAGGGGTCGTAAGCCAATAAATCATAAAAATTTATCTGCGTTTTTCGTGAAGATATCATCTGTGACATTTCATCAACAATATGTATAGCCTAACATATTTCTGTAAACTCTCCTCTCCCCCCCCCCTCCAAAAAAAGTAATTTTTATTCTTTTAGCTAACTCTGCACAATAACCCTTAACTGATCTCGCAGACCTCTGCATTTTTCAATTTTCACAAAATTTCAGTATAACTATAGATATTGGTTAAATTTTGTTTCATTTGGAGACTTATTTCTATCCTAAGACTTTTTAAATGGGCTGAATTATAATTATAATAGTCTGTACATAAATTTTAATACAAAAACAGTAATTTGAGTTAATGCAGAATTTTATTCATGTACTAATTAAGTGGTCTGACAGACCGCTCACAGTAGTTATGCGACAATTTTTGTCACAACAGTTAATGGTTGAAAATACTCGACGCGAAATTTGTTTTAAATTGCTCTGCTAATACGGATTAGGCTCCTTTTTAGACTACACAGAGGGTACTCCATCCTCGGGCTTTGGAGTAAATAATCGGCCGTCATCAAATACCACATCACTCGATTTATCTTTACAATGATTTTTGCAAATGATCATCTGTTATACTAGACTCTTTCTAAAGAGTTTTCGAAACACTTCTGCACTTTCAAACTAAACATTTTTTATTACTGTTAAGTGTGCAGCTTTTAATGAGTACGTGAAGTCTTCAAAGTTTACTCATACAGGGTGTCGCAGAAGTAATGGGACAAACTTTAAGGGGAGGTAGGAGACATCACAAGGATTCAGATTTGCATAGCAACCCAGGGTCGGAAACTGTTTCCTGGCGCGGTAGTGACGGCACAAAACACAAAAACAGGATACGAATAAGAGGAGAAAACATGTTTATTATCCTTAGTACATCAAAAAACTACGAACATTAAAGGGACAACGATCGTCATCAAAGTAGGTGTTCGAAATTACGACCCCGGGCCGTGATGCATGGAAGCGCATCTCCGGCGTATGGAAGATCCAATGTTCTCGAAAATACTAGGAGTGCCCTGGACTTCCCCAGCAGCTGCCACGATGCTTGCAACAAGTTCCTCAACACTTTCCAGCATTGTCCCGGCATTTTTGCAGTATTAAAAATAATAATGTTTTCTCTCCCTGTTCGTGTCCTTTCTTTCTGTGTTTTGTGTCGTCACTACCGCGACAGAAAAGAGTTTCCGACCCTAGGTTGCCATGCAAATCTGAATCCTTGTGATGTCCCCTACCTCCCCTTAAAGTTGGTCCCATTACTTCTGGGACACCCTGTATATGCATTTTCTTGCTTTATAATTTGAACTCGCGTCTTCGGTCAGTCATGACTGATATTATAAACAGTGTATTTCATAGCAATAAATAGTCTCATTTAAGCCGGCACAGCTCAAGTCAATGAGTAGGGGAGACGGGGGAATGGCGACACCTTAAGGGAATTTAAATTTTTTCACCTCAAAAAAATGTTTATTTTTTAATAGTAAAAATTCTAAAGCTGAATCATGATCTTTAGTGTCTGAATAAATTTAACCGAAATCATAACTGTAAAGTAAGCACACAAAAATTCTTTCAACCTCTGTACAGTAGCGGGATTACCCAGGACACTGGGGTAATTCCGCCACTGTATCTGGGTAATGACGCCACTCTTTAATGACCTAGTAAATACATAAAATGGATACTATGAAACACATAACCTACTGAAAATATTTATAAAGCAATAATTTAGCAGAATGATGAATAATTACAATGTTCTTTAAGCTAGATTTATTAATGTACTAAGCTTATTTAACTCAAATTGGAAAAGTCACCCTTTGCCATGGTGGCGGCATTACCTTGAGTGGACATTATAGCGGAAATCCCAAAGCAAAACCGAAAGAACCGAACTTGTTCCACAAATTGCATCAAAATGTCCGCGAATACATGCAGATTACGGGTAATATTAAGTACCGAATGTTACAATAAAAAGTGTTTACCTCTGCTCATTTGAATCTCCAAAATAAGAAGCAACTAGATGAAAACTAAATTTTGCACTAGAACAAATGAATGACGTACAACAAAATCCCTCTCTAGGCACTGTTTCTATTGTTGGCCTCTATAGTGCAGGCGCATTCACTATCTCAAACTGCTGTTAGTTTTAAAACTAGGCGGGTTGGCGGCATAACCCCGAGTGACGCCGTTCCCCCGGTCTCTCCTAATGTTGAAAATTTTTGTAAGAAGGAACGAGATTTTTTTAATACAGTTTCGGTCCGGTAAAATGTTTGGCAGCATTTTCGCCTCTGAGATTTTGGCCCGAAAATGAAACGGAATTTTCGGTCAATCTCTAATGCTAATGCATGTCCATAATTTGTGCACTTCAAATAAAAAAATTTAAATGTTTCGTGTATAGATATTTACGAAGCGTTTTTTTCTTTGCCCATCTATCAAATTTCAGTTTTTTCAATCTATCATAGTCAGTTTTTGTTCTATCGGTAATTTTGAATTATATATAAGATGGCATACTAAATTTGATAGTTAGAAATAAGAGAAACATTGTTAACCCCTTGCTTGTGGAATATATTTGATAAAAACGTGCCAAAAATGAAAAAAAATTATCTTTAATTCTACTCGCTATTATCATCAAAATGTTAGAAATAGGGGAGACCGGGGGAATAGCACCACTCGGGGTTATGCCGCCACACCGCCTATGCCATTCTTATTTAACATCATAGGATCGATTTGTTGATTTATTTACCATCATTTGAACAAGAAAGACCACTTTTACGCGGAGGATTTTCTACGTAAAAATTTAATAAACATTTTGAGTTTCTGAAATAATAATGAAAAATAATGATCATATGAATATTACTAACAATGCACCTAATAATAGACGTTAACTAAACTAAGATATATTGCAGTAAAGCCTGCGTTAACGGAATTGCACATGACAGGGGAAAAAACTGTTCTAGTAAGGCTTTGTTACAATAGTATTATATAATATTCCTTATGTCGGAAACATGACATTTTACGTTTAAGAAATAATTCTGTCATAAACAGGGTTAATTTTACCAGTTTTCCCTTTAATTTTGAAACAGTGTATTATTAAACGTATTTATGTAATTAAACATTATGTTTAAAATATTGAAAAGTATAATTGTAAAAATCGATGATTACCACAATTACATACTATTTTCTGCTTGCCTTACAAATTTTTCTGATTTATTACAGATCTTCTCCCTACAAATATTTATAAGAGTTATATAATGAGAATTTAAAATTAATTTTTTCGACTTTCACAATTTTTCGAAATTGATGTAGGTACTGCATATATTAAATATACGCCTGCAGGTCGCCAAGCAGTTTTCACATACTGTACCTCACTCAGAGTCCTTTGGAAACATTATGAGTAGTGATAGATTTTTACACGGCACTCGTAGTAGGCACTTCCATATCGCTTCTTTTTATGTGATATCACTTCTTTTTATGACTGACGTTTTAGGTTTGTGGCTTGGCGGGATCATTTACAACGAGTTGTTTTTGATTAGATATCGCTTCTTTTTGTAAGGTATTTCATTTGCATTATACATATTCCATTTTAATTCAGAAAAGAAAAGATAAACAAAAGATTATAGAAGTAAAAAAATAATCAAATAGAGATGCTATAAACTTTTCAAAAGTGTAATATATCTAGTAAGACATAATGATGGTCTTTTTAAAAATAATTCAAAACCATTTTATCGATCCTTACAAATCTTAGAAGAAATTATTTATTTTTTAGAGATGATAAAATGTGCGAACTAACAAGCAATATTTTTTGCTTTTTCCCTTTGTGAAGTCCAATATTTGAAACTTTAAAAAAAGATTTCCATTTTACAATTGAAGAGAACATTAAAGGTCAAATAAATATAATATAATAAAAATAATTATAAAATATTTTTATTTGTTTTATCCTTTGATAATTATATGAAGTTTAAAACAATCCGTTTAGTAAAATGGAAATTATTTCTCTTCAAATGGATAACATTTTAATTCAAAACCATTTTGGAGCATCTGGTGATTGTATAAAATCTGATTGAAATTTGTTGTCAATGAATCGCGATGCGGAAACCGGATCAAATGCAACTAACTCACTTGTACTTTTTTATGTATATTTTTCACTAAAGGATTCATTTCTATAATAAAAGTAGCAAGATCATTCCAGTTCCATTCACTCGGACTTATTGTTAAAAACCAAGTAGCTGGTCCGTAATGGTAAGTCATACATCTTACATCATTTCTTGGCTGATATAGCAGTGTAAAATTGGTAAACAGAACGGTGCTGCGCCGCCCGCGATAAACAATTCAAACTTGATGGATCTGTTGCAAAGTATGAATATTGAAATGCGATATGTTTAATTAAACGGATTAAACGGATTTTAATTATAATTTAAGATTATGCATCTCAGTTAATGTTTTTTGATTTAAATTAGTATTAAATAAAATTTATTTAGTAGTTCAATAATAAGTTGATCTTTCAATTTTATGTATTTCAACTCTTTATTAACTCTTAACTGCTGTTAGCGATCTCGCAGACCACTATATTTTTCAATTTTCACAGTTAAACTTGTAATTTCCAGTTAAGCTATGAATACCGGTGAAATTTTCTTTCATTCTGAGCTCTAGAACTATTGTTAGACATTCTGAATGTTTGAAGTTTAATTATAATAGTCCTGGAAACAGTACTTGTGAGTTAATAGAGCCTTTCATTCATCTTTTACTTAAACGGTCTCGGAGAACACACGCAGTAGTTATGCGACAATTCCTGTCACAGCAGTTAATGCTTAAGTAATTCCAAAAAATAATTGCAATTAACCCTCATCTGCTGTTAGTGCTGCTTTTTTTTTATTTTTCACAGTTTAACTTCTAATTTCCAGTTTAACTATGAAAACAGTAAAATTTTGCTTCATTTGCAGTCCAAGTACCATTGTTTGAAATGTTTGAAAAAGCAAGATTTTATTAGAAATATTGCTCTACAAACAGTGCAAAAACAGTACTTTATGATTAATTGCGACTTTTAGTCATCTTTCAATCGAATGGTTTCGCAAACCTTTCTGAATTGTTGTGTCAATTTTCTGCAACAGCAGTTAAGGGTTAAATGAACTTTTTCAGATGAATTCTCATGTGTAGAATGCATTATTATATTTAGGACTATGGACATCTCATTCAAGTTTTAACTGCCGTAAATGCGACAAAAATTACCTAAATGCGACCGACAATCGTATATTGTGGTGACTACAGATAATTATTAAATTTATACAAAACAAGTTAATTTTGAACTATAGCTACAGTATTCAGTAATTTGCTGCTTAATAAAATGTATGTTTATATAATAAAATTCCAAATACAGTAAAACCTCCCTAAAGAGACCACGTTCTCTTAATGGAGGTCATGTTTAAATATAGATTTTAACTGTTGAAAAAAGGTAACAACTAATGTTACTAAAATTTATTTTTCACAGTAGCAGGGCTCCCATATGGTCCGCCAACTGAATACCAATAAATTTTAACAGAAAATTTTAGGGTAGGTTTGAGCTAGAATTAACTTTCAAATGTGATTTCGGGGCGGTTTGTAAGAAAAATCTAAAGAAAATTTTTCTAAAAAAATATTGGTATTCAGTTGGCGCACCATTTGGGAGACCTGGTTTAGGGAAAAATATGCAAATTTAAGTATAAGAACAAATGTTAATTAGATAAATTAACTAGTGCCGAGTTTAAAAAATGAATACATTTGCTTTGATTTTACCGTTTTATCTTTTATAACTTTTATTACCAAGTCCTTTCAAAGTTCCGTAAATTTTTTTTTTTGGGACGGGAACAAATAATGACGATTTCATTAATTTATCTATTTCTTTGAGTTTCCTGACAGAATAGGGCAGGGGAGTTTATTGAACGTCATTCTTAATTTGTCACCAGAGTTAAATTCATTGCCTAAAAAGGCACAAAGGTGTTTAAACACTTAAATGTTATTGTAATTAAAAAAAATTCTAAACTTAGTTTAGAAGTTTGATGAATAATGCGCTCTCTGGAATTATTTTTCTAATAAAACCTTCAAGTGACCAGGAAAAAGCAGAATTTGTTTTATTTTCTTCAAAGAAATGGATCGCACATGGAGGGAGTTCTACTGGGATGGTCTCTGAATGGAGGTAAAATTAGTATTGAGCCTATGGGAATAAATTTCGTTCCATGAAAAAATGGTCGTTCAAGGAGGTGGTCGCTTAATGGAGGTGGTCCCACAGAGAGGTTTCACTGTATACCCTAAATGCAACAAAACTATGGGGAATCGCGTCTCATTTAGGCACAATGACCTTACGTATTACGTACGCCACGCTGAGCTCACATGGAAATATAAGTAGTGATATTATTACGTACGCCACGCTGAAATATAGGAGTAAATTACTTTAAACTGGTATAAATCAAAAAATAATTAATATTTTTACACGAAACTTTCAAAGGTTTGAACTACTCATAAAATCAGTTCAAATGCCGTAAAGCGCGTAAAAATCCGACAATTACACATTGCTGTAGCCCTGTTAACAGATTTGGTCGGAACAAGAATTTAAATAGTGCAAAAAACAGCACTTTTAAAATCGCATTTACTAAAAATCTATTCGCCGGATTCCACTTTACTTTCGTTTTCTGAGTGACGTAGCATGCCCCATTCCATAGGAACAAGAATTTTGTTTCTATCATAAATAGTTCTCGAGCTATAGATGTGTCAAAATCCCGTTTTGGTCAGTCCGGAAAATATAAACTAGACAGTACTAAAAAAATTTTACAAAATCGTTTGGCATCAATTGGCGGAAATTCCTTTCATTTACGGTTCATTGCACTGTTTCTTTTGCTTGGCGAGAAACTGCCGAGTTTCTATGATTATTCTATTATTAGTCGGAATAAGTGGAAGAATAAAGGGCTGCGGACGAAAAGGGGCCGCTTGCCGCGGCGGTTGACCCTCCCACCCACCTCCAACCACCGACCGAGACTAATAATAGGCTCGAAGTAGCAGGAGTCGTTCGGTAGCTTCATCGCCCGAGCACTACCTTCCCGGTTTCGGTGTCTTTAATTTGTGTAATTTCCCTTTTAAATTTGTCCGGTTCCAATTTTTGATTTTTTTTTTTCAATCTGGCTTTCGCTAGAGTGTTTTTTCCTCGGGATGTGGCCGGGTACCTAAGAACCTAGCTTCCGCAAAAGAGTCGGAATAAGTGGAAGAATAAACTCTTTATTAAAAAAAATTCTATTTAAAATTTTAAAGTTGCGTTGGAAATGACGACAAATTACTTTAGTGCTTGACACAGAAACACCGAATATGTCACCCAGGTACTTCACTTGGACTTTAATCGAACAGATGTTATTAGGATAAAAGTTTTTACTTTGATAAAATAACACAAGCCTGCGATGGTTGTGTTGTTTAACTTGTAATAATTCATTTTTATGTGCTTTTTAGCGCTGAATCCGAAAATTACTTTCATTTTTAACCATCAAATCACTTTTTTTTGAAAATTGTAAATTTCAAAGTCAAAAAATAGCAAAATTCTTATACTATAAAATAGATGTGATGGTTGTGTTTTTTTTTAATTTTGATAATTGATTTTTATGTACTTTTTAGCACTAAATCTGAAAATATCTTCATTTTTAACCACCACATCAGAATTTTTCGCAAATCATAAATTTCAAAAGTTAAAAAGTAAAGAATTTTGCAAAACAAATTATGACCTGATGGTAAAGAACGAAGGCCACTTTCGGATTCAGCGCTACAAAATACGTAAGAATCAATTATCAAAAGCTAAGCAATATGGCACAACCCAAATTTTGCAGGCTTGTGTAATTTAAAAGAAAAAATGTTTCATTTTAAATGTTGGCATGCATTATGGTACGAAATCGACTATCATAATCTATTAAACATCATTTAAATAAGAATTTTTAGGAGAATATCTAAAAAATGAAAGCAAAGGATTTTTAATCTATTTTCTACAATTCAAATGAGTGATATTGAAATTTAGAATTTACTAATGTAGTTAATCAAAATTCAGTGCGATTCCTTATTACAGCGAAAATATTTGGATATGTGTTTTCACAAATCTATAAATATTTACCTATGGACATTTTTAATCCTTTCCGACATAGTTGAAAAGTGTTTATGAATTCTACCTGTCCTAGCTCGCGTAAATATAGTCAGATTACCATGAAATGAATATGTTTGGGTTTACTATGACCTGTTCGGTATGGAAAATGAAGCATGTAGCATTTTCAGTTCATTTACACATTTACAGAGACAAAAGAATTCCGTTATAGTACGGTCTATGGGGGGGGGGGGGGATAGTTTACCGTATATTTTTTAATATTACAGTATTTAAAAAATACTGAAATTGATATACATCACTAAGGTATACTGAAAGGTTCTTAATATAGAATTTGGTGTGCATAGAACTTATTGTTCATTTACAGGGACATACAAAAGAATTTGGTTAAAGAAGAAAATGAACAATAATTGAACTATTGAAGCCTACGAACAATAATTGCTGGAAATGCTTTTAGAGTTGTGGTATACGCGTTTTGAAAATTAACTTTTTTTGCAATTTACTTTGTGTGTATAAATTTTATAGATCGTATAAAGTTACACAATGTCTCAAGTGCATTTCCTTTTATTGAGAAAATTGGTAAATGGGAAATTTCAACTGTGCCTATTCATTTAACTGAACTAACTTTTAGCAAACTATGTAGAATGCGTATATAGCTGTAGATTATATAAGGGGCTCACAACCATACTAGACGAAGTCTCACTTTGAAAAACAAGTGGGTAAGTGTGATCACTGATTGTACAGAGGGTTTCGTTTAGTATTCCTTTCAAAACACTTTCTTTCAAAATGCCCAGTACATTTATCGCCATGGAACCCCTTCTAAATTATGGTAAACCCTCCCTAAATTATCTTAATGTTTCAAACAGATCGCCTTGTTATATTTCCTAATTTTGTTCGCCCTCAACCGAAATGTGACGCGCTATTCTTTTTTTTTTTATATAATTTTTTATCATGTGTTTTAAACTATCTAAAAGTTAAAACAGATCGCCGTGTTAGTTCCTAGTTTTAACAAAATCTCGTTCTGTTAGTCCCCCATTCCACCACTAGGGAACACACTCTACTCTTAACAAAACTGTATCTGAACGATACTCCATTAAACAACCTATCGGTAGATATATTACTCGAGGTGGTGGTGGATTTTGATGGAACCCTCGTTTGTCCCCCCCCCCCCCACACACAAACAAAAATTCAACTCACCTTAAATTTATAAAATTCTTGTGTTATAAACTATGTCAAAGTTTAAAAGCGATCGGTTCTTTAGTTTTCCTAATTTTAACAAATTCCCGTCTATTGTCTGCGCGAAAAAGCAACTCTTTATAAGTTTAAAAATAGATTTTTTTCATAAATCAGAAAGTTGTGGTCGGTTGTGTCGTTTTTCTTTTTTTTTAATTTTTAGATTTTATGAATCAGCGTACGAAATAATATCCGGATTTGAAAGAACCAAATTTGTAAAATCAATAGTTAAAAAACTTTGTACTGTGATTATCAAACCCTAGTATAAAAATGTCTTTTCTTTCCGGGTCACCGTGGCCTGTCGTGCAAAAAGTGCAATTCTGGAAATACCAAAAAGTTATCTCTTCAGATTGTTGAAATTAAAAAATAGACATATTCTGAAACAGAATGAAATTTTGCGTCAGATAGCGTAAAAATCGTAGCTCAAAAATCTATATTTAAAGAAATTGGTCCTGTTTAAAAATTAGTCCGTTTTTGACCGCAAGACGCACCTGTTTTATATTCTCGTTATCGTCGAAAATTCGATGTCATCATATATCTGTTGCATTCATAAATGAAGGAAAATAAGATTTTTCTCCTATTTTTAACGAATTTTAGAGTTTTTATGGTACATCGAGATTATTTTTAGAATTTCTGAACGCTGATTTCCCCCCCCCCCCCCCCCGTCTTGTGGAACTAATTTCGAAGTTCTGGGATGCGTAGAAAACAAAATCGCGTTTTGAAGAAATCGCCAGTTCTTATCTGCCGTTAAAATGCCTGTTTTTAATCGGTGAAAGAGGTCGGATTACAGATTTGCAATTTCAATAAGAATTTAGAAAGTTATAACTTAAAATTACATCTCTTTTGCACTGGCGACGGAGATTTTAAAAGGTATAAAAAGCCCTTCAGCTGAAATTTAAATCAAGCCACAGCACGCTTACTTAAAAGAAAAACTATCATATGTGTGGCCACGTATCCAGTTCTTTATATTGCTCTGTATATGATTTTATTTATGTTCTAGAAACATCTCTTAGAATGCTGAATGTAGTTGAACTTGAAAATGCATATCTCAAATTAAACACCTTTTAACCAGTTCACGTTTTTTCTCAGTAATGCTTACCAATTCTTTTGTGTAGTCCGGTGTATGGTGTATAGAATTTATACACACCACGTGGTATGCGAAAATTTAGTTAAACTTATACCATAACTGAACTCATTTTCAGCAATAATTTCTAATAGACAATACTTAGGATACAGTATTGTATCAGAATTGTTATCTGTCCCTATAAATAAACGATAAATGCTACTACGCACATCATATTGTACTGCGAGCATCTTGTAGTAAAACTCAGTAAGGTATATCAATTTCACCATGTTTGAAATAGTAAAATAATTAAATGCGAAATCTTTTCCCATCAGTCTTGTACATAAATGAACTCTTTTGTGTGACCCTGTAAATGAATGATAAATGATTTGCACTCACCAATATTCTACAGGAAGCATGTTTTAGAGCACCTCAGCAATTCATATCAATTGCATTATGTTTGAAACAGAGTAACATCATTAAAATACGCCACAAACGATTTTTCGTCATAAAACATAATATAACGGAATATTTTTAAGTTCCACTGTATATGTACGTTAAGTGCTACAAATAATATATTCTGTAGTGATCTTCTAATTTACCTCAATGTATATAAATCTCGTTGTTTAAAATAGTGTAACAGCATTAAAATACACCGCAAATGATTTCCCCCAAAATACCATAATGTAACGCAATACTTTTGAGTGCATCTGTAAATGAACCATAAATGCTACATACTTCATTTTCAGTGCCGAACATGAAAGGATAAACCTCAAATACGTATATAGATTACATGGCAATCTGAGTATATTTACGCGAGTTAGAGCTCGGACGGACTGATAAAGCCAATTCATAACACTTTTCAACTATGTTGGAAAGTGTTAATAAGTTCGTAGACGAGTAATCGGTGATAAAGCGCTGAGTATCTCAATCCTTTTGAGTTTTCCTATTGTTTAAAAGGGAAAAAAATATCAAATAGGGAACATGGTTAAAATCTATTTTAATGTATGTGAATTTCTGAATGTTAAATAACATTGACTCTAAAATGCCTTGTTCATCACTGTAAAGTAACTATAAATGGGGCATTCTCACAATCTTTTGATTTTCGGGAATAAAAATCTGGTAAAATTAAACTTGCCAAAATAACATTTTAATCTGATAGACGAATGCCTTAATGATTCAAAATGAAGAAAAAATGGTCAGCAGCGAAAATTTTTTTAACTGAGGTTTAAGTTAAATTTGCGAGTTTAATTTTCCTCCCCATTTTACCACTAACTTTTTATTTTCTTCTAAATTTTTACTTATAATGAATTTGCATAGTACCCACAGGACATTTAAATAAGAAATAATAAAAATGTAGTACTTTTAATACAGAATTTTTGTATAACATTGTCTTAAAGGGACGGTATAAAGGATTATAAAGGGACGGTAAGGTAAAAAAAGGGGGACGGTATTGGAAAAAAGGAACGAAATGGGGGGGGGGAAAAGGGACGGTAAGGAAAATTACCACCTATCTTTAGGCAAATCATGTTAAGACTAAGTGATAGCCACAATGTTCATTGATTTTTAGAAACAGTTGTTAACATTGGATTAAATTATTTTTATTTACCTCGAAAAGTGCAGGAATAAACTTTGGGGACGGTAAGACTACCAATAAAGCCACGGTCTTGAAATTGATATTTAAATGCTGATTTAAATTCTGCAATAAATTCCCTGTCAAAGAATTTGACATTCTTTCTCTATCATAATTCTGCATGAGAAAAAAATTGAAAAAAAATTCTGTGGCTGCATCTGAAGTGATTTTCTGTATAAGTTTAGCAAGAGGGACGGTAATGATGAAAAACACAGGGACAGAGTTAAAAAAAATATCAACCATAAAAATGTGTGCAGGTTAATTTTTTGCTACATATTTATATGAAACAATTGACCCAGTTTCGGAAAAAAATTACATTGAATTATTTTTATTGAAACAATTTTATACAGACAGCTTCAAACTTAAAAATCAACATCAGGGACACGGGGCGGTATAAGCGTTTTCCTGGTATTTGGACCCCCAACATTGTCAAAAACTTATTTATCTCGTTAATATTGTTATGCAATCATGCAATGGGATGTTCCCCAGTATATGAAATTAAAAAGAAAACAAAAAAATGTATTAAAATAAAAATTATTATTCAGGGACATAAAAGTCAAAAGACTGTGAGAATGTCCCAAATACTATTTGCACCTTCTGGGAAAATGTTTACAACAAACTAATATTAAAAAACTGTCAGAGTTTTACAAACTTTGCAGATGAGTGTTGAATAAATTTATTTCATATCATGAAAGTTTTATGTAAAGGTTTAGTGAAATCTGTTTCACGAAACCTTTACATAAATCTTTCATGAACTCTCTTCATAAACCTTTCAGGAAATCTCTTTCGTGAAATCTTTTCATAAATCCTCTTTCGTGAAATCTTTTCATAAATCCTCTTTCGTGAAATCTTTTCATAAATCCTCTTTCGTGAAATCTTTTCATAAATCCTCTTTCGTGAAATCTTTTCATAAATCCTCTTTCGTGAAATCTTTTCATAAATCCTCTTTCGTGAAATCTTTTCATAAATCCTCTTTCGTGAAATCTTTTCATAAATCCTCTTTCGTGAAATCTTTTCATAAATCCTCTTTCGTGAAATCTTTTCATAAATCCTCTTTCGTGAAATCTTTTCATAAATCCTCTTTCGTGAAATCTTTTCATAAATCCTCTTTCGTGAAATCTTTTCATAAATCCTCTTTCGTGAAATCTTTTCATAAATCCTCTTTCGTGAAATCTTTTCATAAATCCTCTTTCGTGAAATCTTTTCATAAATCCCCTTCAGGAAACAGTGTGTGCATGTATATATAGTCGGTTTCTTTCATAAAATTTGTGAAAATGGCAAGACCACTACAAAATATAACGTTTAGCTTTCAATGAGGTTGCAATTCTGCCACGGAAATAGTTTCATATCAAAAGACTAAATGCGTAAATATATATAATCGGTTTATAATTTTGAATATTGTAAGAGATTTAGCGATGGTTTTAAATACATAAAACTAAATTAAAATATTGTTGGAGATTTAGTTTTTATACAACCGAGTCTCCACATCTTTTACTGGGTTTCAATATTTGATAAATGAGTGTATGTGTTAAAATTTAAAATTAATAAAACTACATCCATTTGAAACTTATTCTCTTGAAGTTGAATAAAACTTTTAAGGTAAGTAGATGAAAAGTGGGGCTCCGACCTCAGGAGGAGGTGTTGAGGTGCACGAGAGGAGGTGCAGGTGCAGGTGCAGGTGCAGGTGCAGCACCTCCCGTGCTCCTCCTCCCGTGCTCCTCCTCTCGTGCTCCTCCTCCTCTCGCGACTCTACTGTTGGAGGAGGGGTTAATGCGATAAGGATTTTTTTTAGATAAAAGCGGGAATTTTCGGGAGATTGATTTTTTTGCTGTGTTATAGTATGAGGGTTATTTTTTTCGGTTACATAATTTTCGGGCGTTATTATTTTGAGTGTAGTATAGTATGAGGTTTAAATGAATAATTAAAATGTGTTAATTAAAAAGTAATTAAAGATAATTAATGAGAAAAATTAATTTACAAATTTTAATGAGGAGACTTAGAATTTTTAGGGGAGCAATTTTTTTGTGTGTTATAGTATGAAGGGGTATTTTTTTACTGACGGTTAACTAATTAGTAATTAAAAATAGCAATTAAAAATCTAATGAGGAAATATTTAATGAGGGGACTTAGAATTTTTCGAGCAATTTTATTAGTACAGTACGAGGTTCGAATGAATTATTAAAAATGGAAAATTAATTTAAAATATTAATTAATTAAAAAGTAATTAAAACTAATTAATAAGAAAAATTAATTTAGAAAGTTTAATGAGGGGACTTAGAGTTTTTGAGTTTGAAATTTATTTTTAGTGGTTATAATATGCAGTTGAATTTTAAGAATAATTAAAAATATTCATTCATTAAAAATAGTAATTAAAAATGATAATTAAAAAAATTTTAATGAGAAAATAACTTAATGAAGAAAATTTTCGAGAATTTCATTTAATTTTGTTAATGAATTCAGTGTTATGAGATAGTTTTATTTGAAATAGAAATTTTTTGAAAAAAAAAAAAAAAAAAAAAAAAAACAGTGGAAATTTTTAAATCTTTTTAGGAATGTGAATGTTTTTTGAATAAAATTTGGGAAAGGATTTTATTCTTTTCAGTGACATGTTTTTTAAAGACATTTGGATCTTTATTAGGGAATCTCACCCGTATTTACACATGGAAATCCATGCTTCGAAGAAAACCACGAAAACTCCGAACGATTAGGCCGACGAGCACGACTCGGTTCGAACCCAGTACTTCTTGTCTACCAGCTTCTAGAGCAGAACCTCTCGCCCACTGGTTGGGCGATAATTTAATGCAGAAACTTCAGAAATTTTTCGAGGGTTTTATTTAATTTTGTTAATGAATTGAATGTTATGAGATATTTTTATTTGAAATAGAAATTTTTTGAAAAAACAGTGGACATTTTTTAATCTTTGTAGGAATGTGAATGTTTTTTAAATAAAATTTGGGGGAGGATTTAATTTTTTTAAGTGACATGTTTTTTAAAGATATTATTTCGAATTGCAGTCATGTTTTCACAAATATTTCTCGGTTATATATAAATGAATTGAAAGTTTTGCATTAAACGGTTAGTAATTTTAGACTATCATTAGTTAGGTAAATGAATTTATACTTTTGTGTCGTGCTTTCTGACTAAACTTTACTTATTGAATGAAAAAAATATATGTAACTAGAAAATTTGATGAATATTTGAAGAAAAAATTAAATTTTCAGTGATCTTTTAATCTAGTCAATGCATTAAGCAAAAACAAAACTTAAATTATACTTAACAAATATTTTAAAACACACCACAAGTATTGAGAGACTTCATACCATTCCACAATTAAAAAAAAAAGGATATATATATATATATATGTATATATATTAGCTGATTTCGTTTTATATAACATCAAATTTTACTGTATGCGTGTATTCCCCATATGGAAAAACCCTTTGGTAGATAAGTGGCTCAACAGTTCGCATGATAAGTACAATGACTCACTTTACTTGAGGGTTTATTTGCTAACGCAGTGAGGAATAGGGATTAGATAATTCTTAGTAGTTAAATATTAATTAAAAGGGAATTAGAAATTTGGTTTAGCACTTTATTCTTTTAAATGAGATGTTTTCTAAAGGTAATTTTTAGAAATGAGTTTTTTTGTTTTTGTTTTTTTCAAATCATTTTTCAATTACGTTTTTGAATTGAAAGAAATGTTTTAGACATTTATCGGTTATACGCTTTGGTTTAGTCAATACTATTAATGAATGCACTCATATTTGGTCATTTAGGAAGCTTTCAGAAATATTTTGCTAAGAATTTAGAACATATGAAGATATTAAGAATGTCATTTTAAATGTAGGATTTTCACACATGTTAATGAAGTACAATTTAATATAAAAAAATTGTAATTCCCATTTAACTTTTAATCTAGCAAATTTGTGAAGCCACACAAACTTCGAAATTTTTCTTAATATAAATAAATATTATTTTGAGATCATTTTTATAAATATAATGAATGAATGAAAGAAATGATTGTGCTTTTACATCATGTAACTTTAATCATCAAAATTTCAATAAATATTTAAAACATTCAAATGAAAATGATAAGCCTTTCGTTTAATATTTTTCAGTTTAATTAATGCGTAATTAAATTTTTTGAAAGATTTTCATAATTAAAACAAATAGAAGAGGAATTCTTTTCAATGAAATATATATACATTCCTATATGTGTCTTAAAAAACCTGACATAGTCATTCTGCGCAGTGTTTGTGAGATATAGATTTAGTTCCCATTTATGTTACGTAATAGAGATCACGTGATTTTTCCCACCAATCGCAGTTCATTCTTTATCATTATTCTGAGATAGTATTATAAGTATAATTTTTTAGGAAATGTATAGTGTTAGACAAATGAATGACCAGAATTTGAAAAATTTCGCCAAAATAATTTACATATTGACTCACTTACATAATTTTTATGTATTAACTAACTTGCATAACTTTCTAGGACCATGACTTTTGAATACACTAGGATCTGACTGAAGTTTTCAAGACATATTTATCTCACATATTTAAATTTAGATATTTAAGCTACTTTTTTAATTCTTGATTAAATTTCAGAAATGCATATGCTTCAACAACAAATATTTTCTAAATGTATAAGAGAAATAAGTATTCACATAAAAATTAAACTTACCTTTTCCGAACGCATCTACTTCAAACAATCTCTTGAAAAATGGAGAAGACAAGTTTTTATCTGAATCAAATGACTAACAAGCTATGAGTCATTCATGGGTTTTTCTCACGTAGATAACTTCACTGATTAGAAGTTCATTAAATTTTCGACTATATATTTATATTATTAAAGTTAGGACTGCAATTACATATCCTTTAATTGATTTTTATAATAATTAAAATAATAATTCAATTAATCTTTAAAAAATAAATTAGTTTTAGTTTTATTCATTCTTAACAAGATGTTCAAAAATTAACAAATGAATATCTAGCAATAAGGTCATCATTTTTAATAAAAAATTAATATTTTAGGTTTATTATAGACGTACTAGTATTTTTAGACTAGCGAAATATCCCCCTTTTTAGAAAATATATTTCTGGTTTAATTTTCAATTATTTTTTTAAATATTCTCCATTGGGAAAACAAGGGATATGCTTTTTGACTATTTTATTTGAATTTTAGAATTGTTTCACATTTAGAAGTATATCTTATCAAAAGAAATTCAAAATATTTATTATTAATAATTTGAAAAATAAAACATTTAGAAGTAAATTGACTTATTTTTATTAATATTCCATAAAAATCCAATGACTTTAAAATCGCATAAACTTTTTACAAGCAGTTATTCACCAACAGTATGCTAAATGAACCCCAATATCTTATCTATTTGGGTATTTCCATGAATACGTGATTCATGAGATAAGTAGAATGTCATGTTCAAATATGAATCTAAGAACAGTGTTAATGAATTTACTTTATTCATATCATATATACTTAATTTTAGATATAATTTATATAATGCGTAATTAATAAGGATTTAATTAATATGATGCGTTATTAATTAAAATCTAAATATAATTGAATCTTTTTCAGTCTTATTTAATAGAAGATGAATGCTTTTCAAATTTTTTCAGAAACATGTAAGTTATTATTAGCTTGTAAATTGCAGCTAAATTAAAAATTGACTTCTCACATAGAATTAGACTTCTGCTAAATTTTCAATGAAAATATTTTTCACTTAAAAGTTTACTTCTCACATTGAAAAAGTCATATGCTTGGAAATTTTACCTGTGAAATTTTCTCACATGGAAAAAGGCTTTAGTGATTGTATCAGAATAAAAACTTATCATATGAAAATTTAACTTGTGTAAATTGTATTAAAAAAACTTATCATATTACAATTTTAAATAAGTTAATTATTATTATTTAATCTATGTCTCCCAACTACTCATTTTTTTTTTTTACAAATAAATATTTATCACTTTTTAATGGAAACAAGAATGGTATGTAAACCTTTCGTTTTATATTTTAAAATTAATATGAGCCTTTTCTTTTTTTTTTTCAGTGCGACTCCTTCAAATTTTAAACCCTTTGAGAGCTATTTTAGCGAGAACATAAAAAAAATCGAAGTCTCCCATTTAACGAAAAAAGGATTTATACTCAATACACTGCAGACATTCTAAACAAAATTTTAAACATTTTAATTCAAGTTCTTTTGAAAACTCTACTCATTTTGTAGGGAGAAAAAAAAAACATACATTTATAAATTTTTAGTTTCACATATTATATATATATTACACACTAAATAAAATATATATTAAGATAAAACATTTACAAACTTATTTATAAAAAGGAAAGGCATAACCTTATTTCACTTTTTCGGTAAGCATATTTTTAATTCACAAGCAGGCTTTACACATATTAGTTAGCACACAAGTTACTTCAACGAAAGATCCTTTTTCCTTATCTAAATGATTCATAGGGATTCATACCTCCCTCATGAATACGTTATACAAACGATATATTAGTTTAATGAATATAAATTTTAACTAAATCCTTAAAACTTTATTAGATAACGTTCGATCATTTTTATATTTCAAAACGAAGGAAAATTATTGAATATCACCTAACAAGTATATACTTTTACACTAACATGTTATAAAAACTCTTCTAAATATTTAAATTTAATGATATTTCGACATCTCTCGCCAAGCTTTTTAAGAATGACAGACTCTTTCATTAAAATATTTAGCTTTTTGTATACAATTTTAGCAATAAATATATAATGCACTCCACTTAACTTTATCATTAAACATTAAATTAATTCATTGCAAAGCAATTCAAACTAAGGATTTTTTATTTTTAGGGTAGATAAGTATATATGTTTATGTATACATGTGCATATATGTGTGTGTGTGTGTGTGTGTGTGTGCATTTGTAAATGGGAAAAAAATTTTAAGGTATACACATTAAAAGTTAATAAAATTATTTAAAAAAATTATATAAATATTTCAAGAGAGTATTAAATATTTCAAGACAATATTAAAGATTTGAACAACTGATAAAAATGCTTTGAAAAACGTTAAAAATTTTTAAAAATGTTTCTTTCATATTTTAGTCAACAAATATTAATACATAGCTATGTACATACAGGCATTTGAGCTATGTACATACATGCATTTGAGCTATGTTAACAGAACAAATGTTTTAAATATTTCGATGCTATTTCCAAGTTAATCAATTTATACTTTTTTGAATATGCATATACATATATTTGTAAATTTTAATGTTTTCTGTTAAAGCTGACTAGTTATTTATCCTAGCATTATCCTATTATTATCCTAGTTATTTATCCTACATTTATTAACACAATAAACCAACTGCTTTTCAAACGACTGTGTGATTATCATAACAACCCAAATCCTTTTATCTGCACATGCGCAAACATTTTAATAAACTAGAGGCCACATTTTCAATCGGATAAAACAATGACTAATTAAATAGGTTATATCCTAACTTAAATTATACCTTTTATGTGATATTGCTAAACATGCTACTACAATGTCTAATCAAATAGGTTATGTCCTAACTTTAATTATACCTTTTATGTGACATTGCTAAACAAACTTCTAACTTGTAAAAATAGCATGATAACTTGTTTTCAGTAGGCAAACTTAATAAATTTCGTAGGTTTTATAAAATAATCGACATGTTTGGTTATCTCTCATCATAGTTTTCTAAAATATATCAAAAAAATTTTGCTATTATTAAAAAACATGCTTTTAATTAAGATAGTTTTCACTCTTATTATTTAAAAACATAACACAAAATATTTTTATTAAATAATCACTATTTTTCACAAGTTTGCAATATTTTTATGCTAACTAGGGTTAGTAGTATTCAGACTTAAAAATATCTTTTTAGATTAAACATGAAAATTAATGCGTCTGGCAAACCTTTGACTATTTTTAGTTAAACTTCGTGTCATGAAACATAACCGCAAAGCTTAAAATTATACTTTGCAGTTTTCTAACTATTAAAAATTAATGTTTTAAAATTCATTAAAATTTGAAAAATTATTAAATACTATTACATTTTAATTTTTAAATTCATTTTTATATATAAACACACATAATAATAATACTTATCTAATACGGGAGCTAGCAGTCTTAAGCGCAACCTTCTCTCACAAAAACTAAAAACGAAATGAATAATTCTAAGTCCTTATCAGCTAATCTTATCACTGATTAGATTATCACAAGATCTATGTGACGTCACGTCACGTGACACATATCACGCGATTAATGGTGGCTATTCTGGATTTCATAATTTAAAGCTCTCATTTCCAATTGCAATTAGTACATTTTCTCTAATTGATTTTTTTTAAAAATTAGTTTTTTAAATTAATTATTAATTATTATACTTAATAAATTATTTTTGTAATTAGTTATTATTTTTTAATTAATTATTTATATAATTAAATATTTCTTAGTATAAATACTATGTATTGTAATAAAGCTTAGTATTTATACTAAGAAATATTACTTAGTACATAGATACTAAGCTTTGTTACAATACATAGTATTTATACTAAGAAATATTTAATTATATAAATAATTAATTAAAAAATAATAACTAATTACAAAAATAATTTATTAAGTATAATAATTAATAATTAATTTAAAAAACTAATTTTTAAAAAAAATCAATTAGAGAAAATGTACTAATTGCAATTGGAAATGAGAGCTTTAAATTATGAAATCCAGAATAGCCACCATTAATCGCGTGATATGTGTCACGTGACGTGACGTCACATAGATCTTGTGATAATCTAATCAGTGATAAGATTAGCTGATAAGGACTTAGAATTATTCATTTCGTTTTTAGTTTTTGTGAGAGAAGGTTGCGCTTAAGACTGCTAGCTCCCGTATTAGATAAGTATTATTATTATGTGTGTTTATATATAAAAATGAATTTAAAAATTAAAATGTAATAGTATTTAATAATTTTTCAAATTTTAATGAATTTTAAAACATTAATTTTTAATAGTTAGAAAACTGCAAAGTATAATTTTAAGCTTTGCGGTTATGTTTCATGACACGAAGTTTAACTAAAAATAGTCAAAGGTTTGCCAGACGCATTAATTTTCATGTTTAATCTAAAAAGATATTTTTAAGTCTGAATACTACTAACCCTAGTTAGCATAAAAATATTGCAAACTTGTGAAAAATAGTGATTATTTAATAAAAATATTTTGTGTTATGTTTTTAAATAATAAGAGTGAAAACTATCTTAATTAAAAGCATGTTTTTTAATAATAGCAAAATTTTTTTGATATATTTTAGAAAACTATGATGAGAGATAACCAAACATGTCGATTATTTTATAAAACCTACGAAATTTATTAAGTTTGCCTACTGAAAACAAGTTATCATGCTATTTTTACAAGTTAGAAGTTTGTTTAGCAATGTCACATAAAAGGTATAATTAAAGTTAGGACATAACCTATTTGATTAGACATTGTAGTAGCATGTTTAGCAATATCACATAAAAGGTATAATTTAAGTTAGGATATAACCTATTTAATTAGTCATTGTTTTATCCGATTGAAAATGTGGCCTCTAGTTTATTAAAATGTTTGCGCATGTGCAGATAAAAGGATTTGGGTTGTTATGATAATCACACAGTCGTTTGAAAAGCAGTTGGTTTATTGTGTTAATAAATGTAGGATAAATAACTAGGATAATAATAGGATAATGCTAGGATAAATAACTAGTCAGCTTTAACAGAAAACATTAAAATTTACAAATATATGTATATGCATATTCAAAAAAGTATAAATTGATTAACTTGGAAATAGCATCGAAATATTTAAAACATTTGTTCTGTTAACATAGCTCAAATGCATGTATGTACATAGCTCAAATGCCTGTATGTACATAGCTATGTATTAATATTTGTTGACTAAAATATGAAAGAAACATTTTTAAAAATTTTTAACGTTTTTCAAAGCATTTTTATCAGTTGTTCAAATCTTTAATATTGTCTTGAAATATTTAATACTCTCTTGAAATATTTATATAATTTTTTTAAATAATTTTATTAACTTTTAATGTGTATACCTTAAAATTTTTTTCCCATTTACAAATGCACACACACACACACACACACACACACATATATGCACATGTATACATAAACATATATACTTATCTACCCTAAAAATAAAAAATCCTTAGTTTGAATTGCTTTGCAATGAATTAATTTAATGTTTAATGATAAAGTTAAGTGGAGTGCATTATATATTTATTGCTAAAATTGTATACAAAAAGCTAAATATTTTAATGAAAGAGTCTGTCATTCTTAAAAAGCTTGGCGAGAGATGTCGAAATATCATTAAATTTAAATATTTAGAAGAGTTTTTATAACATGTTAGTGTAAAAGTATATACTTGTTAGGTGATATTCAATAATTTTCCTTCGTTTTGAAATATAAAAATGATCGAACGTTATCTAATAAAGTTTTAAGGATTTAGTTAAAATTTATATTCATTAAACTAATATATCGTTTGTATAACGTATTCATGAGGGAGGTATGAATCCCTATGAATCATTTAGATAAGGAAAAAGGATCTTTCGTTGAAGTAACTTGTGTGCTAACTAATATGTGTAAAGCCTGCTTGTGAATTAAAAATATGCTTACCGAAAAAGTGAAATAAGGTTATGCCTTTCCTTTTTATAAATAAGTTTGTAAATGTTTTATCTTAATATATATTTTATTTAGTGTGTAATATATATATAATATGTGAAACTAAAAATTTATAAATGTATGTTTTTTTTTTCTCCCTACAAAATGAGTAGAGTTTTCAAAAGAACTTGAATTAAAATGTTTAAAATTTTGTTTAGAATGTCTGCAGTGTATTGAGTATAAATCCTTTTTTCGTTAAATGGGAGACTTCGATTTTTTTTATGTTCTCGCTAAAATAGCTCTCAAAGGGTTTAAAATTTGAAGGAGTCGCACTGAAAAAAAAAAAGAAAAGGCTCATATTAATTTTAAAATATAAAACGAAAGGTTTACATACCATTCTTGTTTCCATTAAAAAGTGATAAATATTTATTTGTAAAAAAAAAAAATGAGTAGTTGGGAGACATAGATTAAATAATAATAATTAACTTATTTAAAATTGTAATATGATAAGTTTTTTTAATACAATTTACACAAGTTAAATTTTCATATGATAAGTTTTTATTCTGATACAATCACTAAAGCCTTTTTCCATGTGAGAAAATTTCACAGGTAAAATTTCCAAGCATATGACTTTTTCAATGTGAGAAGTAAACTTTTAAGTGAAAAATATTTTCATTGAAAATTTAGCAGAAGTCTAATTCTATGTGAGAAGTCAATTTTTAATTTAGCTGCAATTTACAAGCTAATAATAACTTACATGTTTCTGAAAAAATTTGAAAAGCATTCATCTTCTATTAAATAAGACTGAAAAAGATTCAATTATATTTAGATTTTAATTAATAACGCATCATATTAATTAAATCCTTATTAATTACGCATTATATAAATTATATCTAAAATTAAGTATATATGATATGAATAAAGTAAATTCATTAACACTGTTCTTAGATTCATATTTGAACATGACATTCTACTTATCTCATGAATCACGTATTCATGGAAATACCCAAATAGATAAGATATTGGGGTTCATTTAGCATACTGTTGGTGAATAACTGCTTGTAAAAAGTTTATGCGATTTTAAAGTCATTGGATTTTTATGGAATATTAATAAAAATAAGTCAATTTACTTCTAAATGTTTTATTTTTCAAATTATTAATAATAAATATTTTGAATTTCTTTTGATAAGATATACTTCTAAATGTGAAACAATTCTAAAATTCAAATAAAATAGTCAAAAAGCATATCCCTTGTTTTCCCAATGGAGAATATTTAAAAAAATAATTGAAAATTAAACCAGAAATATATTTTCTAAAAAGGGGGATATTTCGCTAGTCTAAAAATACTAGTACGTCTATAATAAACCTAAAATATTAATTTTTTATTAAAAATGATGACCTTATTGCTAGATATTCATTTGTTAATTTTTGAACATCTTGTTAAGAATGAATAAAACTAAAACTAATTTATTTTTTAAAGATTAATTGAATTATTATTTTAATTATTATAAAAATCAATTAAAGGATATGTAATTGCAGTCCTAACTTTAATAATATAAATATATAGTCGAAAATTTAATGAACTTCTAATCAGTGAAGTTATCTACGTGAGAAAAACCCATGAATGACTCATAGCTTGTTAGTCATTTGATTCAGATAAAAACTTGTCTTCTCCATTTTTCAAGAGATTGTTTGAAGTAGATGCGTTCGGAAAAGGTAAGTTTAATTTTTATGTGAATACTTATTTCTCTTATACATTTAGAAAATATTTGTTGTTGAAGCATATGCATTTCTGAAATTTAATCAAGAATTAAAAAAGTAGCTTAAATATCTAAATTTAAATATGTGAGATAAATATGTCTTGAAAACTTCAGTCAGATCCTAGTGTATTCAAAAGTCATGGTCCTAGAAAGTTATGCAAGTTAGTTAATACATAAAAATTATGTAAGTGAGTCAATATGTAAATTATTTTGGCGAAATTTTTCAAATTCTGGTCATTCATTTGTCTAACACTATACATTTCCTAAAAAATTATACTTATAATACTATCTCAGAATAATGATAAAGAATGAACTGCGATTGGTGGGAAAAATCACGTGATCTCTATTACGTAACATAAATGGGAACTAAATCTATATCTCACAAACACTGCGCAGAATGACTATGTCAGGTTTTTTAAGACACATATAGGAATGTATATATATTTCATTGAAAAGAATTCCTCTTCTATTTGTTTTAATTATGAAAATCTTTCAAAAAATTTAATTACGCATTAATTAAACTGAAAAATATTAAACGAAAGGCTTATCATTTTCATTTGAATGTTTTAAATATTTATTGAAATTTTGATGATTAAAGTTACATGATGTAAAAGCACAATCATTTCTTTCATTCATTCATTATATTTATAAAAATGATCTCAAAATAATATTTATTTATATTAAGAAAAATTTCGAAGTTTGTGTGGCTTCACAAATTTGCTAGATTAAAAGTTAAATGGGAATTACAATTTTTTTATATTAAATTGTACTTCATTAACATGTGTGAAAATCCTACATTTAAAATGACATTCTTAATATCTTCATATGTTCTAAATTCTTAGCAAAATATTTCTGAAAGCTTCCTAAATGACCAAATATGAGTGCATTCATTAATAGTATTGACTAAACCAAAGCGTATAACCGATAAATGTCTAAAACATTTCTTTCAATTCAAAAACGTAATTGAAAAATGATTTGAAAAAAACAAAAACAAAAAAACTGTCATTTCTAAAAATTACCTTTAGAAAACATCTCATTTAAAAGAATAAAGTGCTAAACCAAATTTATAATTCCCTTTTAATTAATATTTAACTACTAAGAATTATCTAATCCCTATTCCTCACTGCGTTAGCAAATAAACCCTCAAGTAAAGTGAGTCATTGTACTTATCATGCGAACTGTTGAGCCACTTATCTACCAAAGGGTTTTTCCATATGGGGAATACACGCATACAGTAAAATTTGATGTTATATAAAACGAAATCAGCTAATATATATACATATATATATATATATCCTTTTTTTTTTAATTGTGGAATGGTATGAAGTCTCTCAATACTTGTGGTGTGTTTTAAAATATTTGTTAAGTATAATTTAAGTTTTGTTTTTGCTTAATGCATTGACTAGATTAAAAGATCACTGAAAATTTAATTTTTTCTTCAAATATTCATCAAATTTTCTAGTTACATATATTTTTTTCATTCAATAAGTAAAGTTTAGTCAGAAAGCACGACACAAAAGTATAAATTCATTTACCTAACTAATGATAGTCTAAAATTACTAACCGTTTAATGCAAAACTTTCAATTCATTTATATATAACCGAGAAATATTTGTGAAAACATGACTGCAATTCGAAATAATATCTTTAAAAAACATGTCACTTAAAAAAATTAAATCCTCCCCCAAATTTTATTTAAAAAACATTCACATTCCTACAAAGATTAAAAAATGTCCACTGTTTTTTCAAAAAATTTCTATTTCAAATAAAAATATCTCATAACATTCAATTCATTAACAAAATTAAATAAAACCCTCGAAAAATTTCTGAAGTTTCTGCATTAAATTATCGCCCAACCAGTGGGCGAGAGGTTCTGCTCTAGAAGCTGGTAGACAAGAAGTACTGGGTTCGAACCGAGTCGTGCTCGTCGGCCTAATCGTTCGGAGTTTTCGTGGTTTTCTTCGAAGCATGGATTTCCATGTGTAAATACGGGTGAGATTCCCTAATAAAGATCCAAATGTCTTTAAAAAACATGTCACTGAAAAGAATAAAATCCTTTCCCAAATTTTATTCAAAAAACATTCACATTCCTAAAAAGATTTAAAAATTTCCACTGTTTTTTTTTTTTTTTTTTTTTTTTTTCAAAAAATTTCTATTTCAAATAAAACTATCTCATAACACTGAATTCATTAACAAAATTAAATGAAATTCTCGAAAATTTTCTTCATTAAGTTATTTTCTCATTAAAATTTTTTTAATTATCATTTTTAATTACTATTTTTAATGAATGAATATTTTTAATTATTCTTAAAATTCAACTGCATATTATAACCACTAAAAATAAATTTCAAACTCAAAAACTCTAAGTCCCCTCATTAAACTTTCTAAATTAATTTTTCTTATTAATTAGTTTTAATTACTTTTTAATTAATTAATATTTTAAATTAATTTTCCATTTTTAATAATTCATTCGAACCTCGTACTGTACTAATAAAATTGCTCGAAAAATTCTAAGTCCCCTCATTAAATATTTCCTCATTAGATTTTTAATTGCTATTTTTAATTACTAATTAGTTAACCGTCAGTAAAAAAATACCCCTTCATACTATAACACACAAAAAAATTGCTCCCCTAAAAATTCTAAGTCTCCTCATTAAAATTTGTAAATTAATTTTTCTCATTAATTATCTTTAATTACTTTTTAATTAACACATTTTAATTATTCATTTAAACCTCATACTATACTACACTCAAAATAATAACGCCCGAAAATTATGTAACCGAAAAAAATAACCCTCATACTATAACACAGCAAAAAAATCAATCTCCCGAAAATTCCCGCTTTTATCTAAAAAAAATCCTTATCGCATTAACCCCTCCTCCAACAGTAGAGTCGCGAGAGGAGGAGGAGCACGAGAGGAGGAGCACGGGAGGAGGAGCACGGGAGGTGCTGCACCTGCACCTGCACCTGCACCTGCACCTCCTCTCGTGCACCTCAACACCTCCTCCTGAGGTCGGAGCCCCACTTTTCATCTACTAAGGTACGTTTATTATCCTTTTTAGACGATACTGTAAAAATTTTCATTTGACCGTTTTCCAATAGATGTCAGCAGCATTCAATTAAATGTAAGGAAAAATCTAGCCAATAAGGGAAGACTTTAGGGAAATGCGGAATGCAGAAGTTATTAAATGTTGCATTTTCAGTAGAACTATTCTATGCTTTATTATCGTGCGATTTTTTCCGATATTATAGTGCTAATTCCCTCTTGCTATTATATGTGCTTAGTGTTTGTCTTTCGAGTTTAATATCCTGGATATTGTTTTACTTTTTAATCGCAAGTAAGTTAAATGATTATTGTGTCTTTAGTTTTTTACTCTTGTATCCTGATATATATATTATGAATTTTTGCTTTTAAATGTTAACCCTTTATACCCCGCCGGTACTTTAAATTACCGTTAAAATAACTTGTTATTGAATTCATTTATTAGTAATACAGTTTAGAATGAGTTATAGATGCCTTACTTTACCTTGTTCCAAAAGCATTATTGGTTGCAGAAAACAAATCGTTTTAACCCTTTTAGGGGCGGTAGTATTTTTAGGAAACCATTTAATTTTAATTCCCAAAGGCCACATTGGCACCAGAATTTTGGTAAAGTAATTTACATTTAATATGTATGTGAAATATGGCCCTTTTTCTTTTTTCCAAATAAATTTGTTGGTAAATCCCGGTATAATTCATTTATTTCAACATTTTAGCATGGAAAATGCTTTGCCCCTGAAAGGTTCTAAATGATTTCTTTTGCCTTTGCATCTTTCACCTTTCTTTGACAGCATTTTTTTGCAATATTTTCTGTATTTATCAAAAAATCGAGAAGCATGGCACATTATGTAGTTTCTAAATAAGAGAATTTCCCAGTTTGATGCGTTTGAGAGCAAAAATGAATTTAAAAATGAATCTGAAAATAAGCAGTTCGGATTGGAATACACCCTTAAAGGTTAATTTGTCTTATTGTCCTTTAAATACCATCGTCAAATATGTTTGCGCGACTAGTGTCATTTTGCATTTTTGTTTCCCCTCTAGTATTAGATTACTATAAATTTTTAATAAACATATATCACATAACTGCGTTTGTCAGTTGAATGAATTCGTAACTTTACTGATTATATACTTTATTTTCTTACTTTTGCTGATTAATCAGAAAATTAACCCTTAACTACTGTGACAAATTGTCGCATAACTACTGTGAGCGGTCTGTGATACCGCTTAATCTAAAGATGAATAAAATTTTATATTAACCCATGAAATATTACATCTGTACTAAACATTGTGTACAGTACTTATTATTATAATTGACTTATTCAGAAGCCCCTAGCGATAATAATAGAGCTCCAAACTAAATAAAATTTAACTAGTATCTATAGTTAAATTGAAAATTACAAACTAAACTCTGAAAATTGAAGAAAGCAGCGGTCTGTGAGACCACTAACACAGTTAAGGGTTAAGAATAGAAAAATACGCGATTACCAAACAATACCACAACATTAAGGGTAAAATATTTCTTGCATTACTTGAACTGCAATTTTATCAGCTTATAATTTTAGAAATATCATATAATGAGAGTAGTGAACTTTGTTATCTTTCCTAAAATATGAAATTGACTGTGTGTGGAGGGGGAAGTAGAATAAAGTTTATTTCAGTACTTTAAGTTTTGGGACACTTAAGGAATTGCATTGTAATCTGACTAACCATTTAACCAAACAACCAACCCATTGTAATCAAACTAGCCAAACTTTTAAGCAGTTCTAACTATATAGGTCTTTTTTCCATGAAACAAAATCTGGCCGACGTTTTTCAATAAAATGGAAAAAAAGTATTCATTAATGTTAAGGGAAGGTGAAAGCCTTAATTTTTTTTTTTTTTTTTTTTTTTTTAAGTTTCATAATCATTTTTTGAACTGAAATTACTTATTCAACACATGTTACTAATTTACTTGGTTATAAGTTAAACATATTCTGGTCATATTTGATATGAAAACACCAGGCAGATGGGCACTTATTTTAAATAGTTGATATAAATGATTTCCCCTGTTAAGAGGTTTCTGAAGAAAAGAATATGTAGCTTCTTTATTTTTGTTTAGCAAAAACTCTATTACTGCATTGTCCCTTTCTATTAAAATTTTAATTTGTAAAAATTTTTGTTATATTATACTACACAATTATTTTCCCTTGTGTAAAAAAGTGGTCCATTTAAAAAGCACGAAAAATCATGCATACAGCATAGATTATGAAACTTGCCAACACGTTCTCAATACTATAACAAAAACTTCAGTTTATTAAGGTGAAAAATGTCTGAATGAACAATATGAAAACGTATAACCTTAACGTATTAGAAAACCAAATTTCTGCTGTTACCACGAATAGTCGAGAAAATAAGATTTTTTTGTGCAACTCTGTATATGATCTATGGATATGTATGTAGACTACATAGTATGCTGTAAGTTAGTTCAATTAAACGCCAGAGACGTCGTGAGGGGGGGGGGGCTGTTATGAGGGGGAGCCTCCCCCTCCGATATATGTGAACTCGAGAAATTTGAGCTTAGAGTTGGGAAATTCTAGATTTTTTAAAAGTAAAAAATTGTTTTGCTGACTACCTTTCAGAGTTCTGTAATAGTAAACTAGTTAAGTTTTGAAAAGAAATGCAAAAAGCAGTCACTCAGTTTGTCATTCTGTTTTTCTGTGCTACGAAAATATCGTACATCTACCGCACCTGAATTTCCCTACTGTTGTCCATCAACAGTGTCTCCAATCTATTTCCTCCAAAAATTTGTTCCTTTCTCAAATTTCAAACTATCATGAGGCTATTTTCATATGAAGTGCGATTATGACTCGTACACAATAGAAGACAAAAACGTTCATTAAATGAATTAATAATTATAATTTTTTGTTTTTAATTTCACTATTTTTCTTTGGAAAGAATTTTTTTTGCGTATAAGTGTCATCGTTAAACACACATTAAACATATCATTTTAGTTGGAAAATAGAGCAATTTGTTTCAAGTTGGGAAATTTTTGAATTCTCCCCCTCGAAAAAATGTTTGCAGCTACGCCCATGTTAAACGCATAGCACAGTTGAAATTTGCCATTCAGGAATATCCGCCAATATTCGGATCTTGTTGAAATTTTGTGCGTCCTGTACATGATTTATAGAATTGATAAACACCGAGTGATAGTTAAATTTAAACTCATACTACAACTTAAAACGAACTTCCAACAATTATTGTTCGTAGGTATAGTTCAATTATTGCTCATTTTCTTCGATAGCTAAATTCTTTTGAGTGGCTCTGTAAATGAGCGGAAGATGCTACACTTAATTTTCAATACCGAAAATGCCATAGTAAATTCCAATAACATAGGGAAACCGAGGGAATGGCGCCACACGGGTTTATGTCGCCTAGTTTAAAAACTAAGAGCAGTTTGAGATGGTGTACGTGCCTGCACTATAGAGCCAACAATAGAAACAGTGCCTAGTGTGAGTGATTTTGCTGCACGTCATTCGTTTGTTCTAGTGCAAAATTTAGTTTTCATCTAGTTGCTTCTTATTTTGGAGCTTCAAATGAGTAGAGGTAAACCTTTTATTGAAACATTAGGTATTTAAGATATTACCCGTAATCTACATGCATTCACCGACATCTTGATGCAATGTGTTGAACGAGTTCGGTTCTTCTTTCGGTTTTGCTTGGGGATTTCCGCCATATTGTTCTCTCGGGGTAATGCCGCCACCATGCACATCGGGTGAGAAATGGCCTCATTTGAATGTAGTGGAGCTGATTCAGCAGAAATTTATATTTGTTTCTTTTTCAATTTGAGTTAAATTGTAACTGATAAATTACTTTTGCTTTCTAAATATTTTCAGTAGGTTATGTGTTTCCTAGTATCCATTTTATGTATTTACTATGTCATTAAAGAGTGGCGTCATTACCGGATACAGTAGCGGTATTACCCCAGTGTCCTGGGTAATCCCGCCACTGTGCGGAGGTTGAAAAAAAGTTTTTTTTTCTATGGGTGCGTATGTTAGTTATAATTGCGGTTAAATTTTTAAAGATACTAAAGATCATGATTCAGCTTCAGAAATTTTACTGTTTAAAAATAACCATTTTTTAGAGGTGAAAAAATTTAAATTCTCTTAAGGTGTCGCCATTCCGCCCGGTCTCCCCTATATCCATTTTATGGCAATCTGACTATAGTTACGCCAGTTGGAGCACAGGTAAACCGAATTCATAAACACTTTCAACTACAGTAAAACCTCCCTAAAGCGATCACGTTCCGTTCCAATAAAAATTGGCCGCTCGAGAGGTGGTCTCTTAATAGGTCATATTTAAATCTAGATTTTAATTGTTGAAAAGGTAACAATGTTACTAAAATTTATTTTTCACATTAGGAAAAATATGAAAATTTAAGTGTTAAGACAAAAGTTAATTACATAAGTTAATTACTGCAGAGTTTAAAAAAGGAATACATTGACCCTTGCTTTGATTTTACGGTTTTATCTTCTATAACTTTTATTTCAGTCCTTTTCAAAGTTCAGTAAATAAATGCAATTTTTTACGGGAACAAGTAATGACGATTTCACTAATTTATCTATTTCTTTGGGAGTTTCCTGACAGAATAGGGCATGGGAGTTTATTGTCAGTCATTCTTAATTTGTCATCAGAGTTAAATTCATGGCCTAAAAAGGCACAAAGGGGTTTACACTTAAAAGTTGGCGGAATAAATAAAAAAATATTGTAAACTGAGTTTAAAAGTTTGAATAATGCGCTCTCCGGAATTATTTTTCTAATAACCTTCTTCAAGCGACCAGCAAAAAACGGAATTTGTTTCATTTTCTTCAAAGAAATTGGTTGCTCATGGAGAGAGTTCAACTGGCATGGTCTGTGAATGGATGTAAAATTAGTATTGAGCCTATGGGAGAAATTTCGTTCTATGAAAATATGGTCGCACAGAGAGGTTTCACTGTTTGTTGGAAAGTGTTAAAAACATGCCCCTCACAGCAGTTCTTAATTAAAATATATCGCTAGTCTCCGTTTTTGTGTATCTAAAAAAAAAAAAAAAAAAAACTTTCGAATGTGAATATTTTAATACCCAGAGAGTGTCACTGTTAAAATTATCAACCTAATAATTTCAGTAAAAATGCGGTTGAATAAAAAAAGAAGGAATTATGTTAGCAGTATTGCGGCTTTTGAAGTAAAATAAATTTTTACTTCTGTATTTTTGTCTCTAATAACTGTAATTAATAGTTAAGGACACAATTCTGAGCTTTTTTCATTATATCTGAATTATAAGTTAGGCAGTCACCGTAATTTAAGTTTTATTCCTTTTGAATTTCAAAGGTTCGAACTGTTAGTTAAGTACATTTTGAAATGCAGAAAACTAATTGAGAACGTGAGTTTCAAAACTCGCCTTATACAGAAAATCAAATTTTGAGAAATCGCGAATAACCTTTGCCTGCATCCATTGGTTTTCACTGCAAACCAAGATTTTAGAGTGCCAGAAATACACGATAAAACTAGTTTTTTGCAAAATGTAGCGTTTTTTCTATGCAGGTTCATCAATAAAATAGATTGATAAGAGAACTCCTATTTTTTAAAGTTTGAATAAGGCGAGTTTTCAAATTCACGTCCTAAATTTTATAAAACATACTCTAAAACTGCAAAGCATTCTCTCTCCCCCCCCCCCCCAAAAAAAAAAAAAAATTACAAAAATGTTAAGTATTTTTGTAGTTGGAAAAGGCCTGTAGGGGAAAGTAGGGTAATGACGCTCAGAAGGGCAATCCCGCTCACCAAATATCTCTAAACAGAATAGAATTGAAAACGTGCGATCGGTACCGGCACCTAGCGAATTTCAACCAAAGTTCCCAGTAAGGATTTAGTGACCGTCGGGAGGAAAGTATTTTTGATTCCCGTTATTAGTTTGAAGTTGTTTTATTATAAAATTCTACAACATCTAACTTGAAGGCAAGTGTACTCTTATTTACAAATATTAATTTACTCATGTCTACAAAATATATACATTTAGCTGTATTTTCATGCTTTTATTTTTGTAGTGCGTTGTTACGCCAATTATAATACATTAAAACCCAACATGGCGATAACGGGTAATGGCGCTCGCGTGGAATTCCAGAAGAAGTGTTGCCAGTGGGCACTTTTTTTAAATTCAAATTTATTGATTGACACCACTTTTTTGAAATGGTAAAATTACCCTGTTTTCGCCTTAATATGTCATTAAACAAGAATTTTAAGATTTCAAAAAAGTGGTGAAAATCAAAAACCTAAATTTAAAAAAAAGTAGCCTACTATATGTCTAACACAATACGTGTAAAGTGGTCGCAAAAAGTCTGCAGTGGTGTAAACAGTCCACTCAACTACATGTGACATTTTGCCTTACTTAAATGTTGTATTCAAACTCTGAGCGCAATTACCCTATCATGTCTGGCATTACCGCGCAGTCGATGGTTATTTAAATAAAACGATAAAAAAAAAATTCCTAAAACTTTTATGCAAATTAGTTGATTGCAAACTGTTCCGTATGTTTTGGAGTTATACTTCGTTAATAAAATATTGATTTTTTTTTTTTTTTTTTTTTTTGTCTAAATTTGACTAGCTATTCATGTTTTCTCTTAAATGAGCGCCATTCCCATACTTTCCCCTAAAGAATGTCTATGTTCTTTTAGCACTAAATTCTGTGAAGCATATCTAGGCTATAGCGAACTTTAAATAGGATTTTGAATGAATCTATGAATGTGCTGCATAAATAACCTTGTTTTTCATATTCCAAATTTTGTCAATTTCTGAAATAAGATTAGATTAGGATAGTCCTTTTAAAGAGGATTGTGGAAAAGTGTTAAATGCATCTCAACATTTAACTGCCGAGACAAAAATTGTTGCATAACTACTGTGAGGCGGTCTCTGAGACTGCTTAATCAAAGCATGAATAAATGGCTTTTTTAGCTCATAGGATACTGTTTTCTGTACTAAATTTTGTCAGTGTTTAATTCAGACACTTTTCTGCGGGTGGGATTTCTATGGCTCCCGGAGAGGACATTATAGATCTCCGGAAGTGGAAATTGTACTTTCAATCTCAAATCTTCCGGGAGGAGATCTCATTGCTCTGTGATATTGTCACCTCCCTGGCCACTCCCCGAATGCAACACTGCTTTATGTACAGAACTATGATTAAAATTCATCTACTCAGCAGTCTTTAGCAGTAATACTAGCCCTCCAAATGAAACAAACTTCTAGTATCAGTATCTGTAGTTGAACTGAAATTTACTAGTGAAAGTTGAAAAAAAAGCAGTGGTCTGCGAGACCGGTAGCAGCTGTTAAGGAAGCAATTAGGGTGGTGGGGGCAGGTCGAAATTCATTCTGAAGCTTTTATCTTAATATACAGTGGCCAAAGTTATTATTTGAGAAAGCTCTATTTTTTGGTAAAATTTGAGTGCAAATCCCTTTCAAATACATGCATTTCATTTACAAATTAACTGATATTTATTATAAATGAGCGAATATTAGACGAGGCTTAAAATGCAAAATATGTAATTATTTTGTTCGGGAAAAATAAATTTGAAAATAAGTTAAAATTTGTTTAAACTTTGTTTCTGAAACATTTCATTTCTGTCGCAAAGTATTGTAGTAGAATTGGCATTAATTTTGTCTTTTATAATTTTTATTTTATAAATTTTTATAAATTTGTAAAATTTTATAAATTTATAATATATTTTAAAATTTTATATTTTATAATTAATTTTATATATTTTATAATTTATCTGTCTTTGGCCTTATTTAATCATGGGTTCCAACCTCTTCAAACTAATCCCCCGCCAAATGTCCTTTAACCCTTAACTGATGTAGTGGTCTTCATTTTTCATAGTTTAACCCATTAATTGCCGAAACTATAAGATAAGAATCTTCAACTTTTTTCGCAGGAAAACGTTTGCCACCCAAAATTCTGAAAGGTAATCTTCACTTTATTTTAATGATCAAAGTTTGTTATTAAATAGGTGAATTTTTAAATTCAAAAATAGTGGTAGCTTGATAGTTAATTTAAGCATGCGCATTCATTTTTACCGTTGCGTCAACGCAAAACAAGTGGGTAATGGGTTAACCTGTAACTTTCAGTTTAATTACAAACACTACTAGTTTAGTAAAGAAACGCGATCCTATGATGAGTTAATCGCGACTTCTATTCACCTTACAACCGAGTGGTCTCGCAGACTACTTCACAGTACTTATGTGACAATCTTTGTCGCAACAGTTAAAGATTAGTTTGACCAAATCCAATACCTCCAAACAGAAGTAAGTTCCACGTATAAGCCTAAAATTAAAAATTAAGTTTTTTTTTTTTTTTTTTTTTTTTTTTTTTTTTTTTTTTTAAACGTGGTTAACCTGCGCCAAGTTAATCCATATATTATTGATTAGAGAAAGCTTGGCAGCTATGTTTAATTATAGAAGTTTGTAAATTTAGTATTTTGAAACAGTAGCTGTAAATCATTTACAAATGTAATGACCCAAAAAATAGCATACCCTGAAAACAGGAATTCCCCAACTGCTACTGAAAAATCATCCATTAATATATATTGATGAAAAGGGGGCAACTTTGAAAATCATTAAAATATTATTTTTAAATAGTTTTAATTCCATTTAAAAAAACCTTTTTATTAAGGCTTTTGTAAAACATTCGCAAATGTTTCATGACATGTTTTTTTTGTTTCTATTTTATAAATTTTAATTGCAACTGTGATTCGTTATGTTATCAATAAAGTTTACTTTTTCTGCATTTATAATCATTTGAGTAGATTTTAAATGCTATCAAATTTCGTTTTAAAGTATTATATTATCGCTTTAACCCTAATTTTCTTTCTTAAGGAAGAAATTTAAAATATCTGGTTTACATTTCAATATTTTTAATTTTTTCATTGGACAGGTGGGATCGATCTCTACATAGGTCGTTCTTTTCTTTGCAGCTTTTTTTAATGAGGATGCTTTCACTTTCGAAACCGGTTCCAAAAATTAAAGTGTCCTAATTTACCTGTAAACAAAATCAAAAGAGTAAAGTGCCTTCGTGCAGATCGATCTTAGCTATCCAAGTCCCCCCCCCCCAAAAAAAAAAATAAAAATAAATAAATAAATAAATAAATAAATAAATAAACAAATAAAACAAAATAAAAAAAATAAATAAATAAATTGAAATGCAAACGAGAGATGTCTTTAAAAATTTCTTCCATAAGATTTGCATTACGAAGTAGGTCTTTTTCAGGTGACTGGAGTAGCCTCTTAAGACTCCTGTCTCTGCAGGCGATAACACTCGCGAGCTAGTGCTACACCTATGGGGAGGTTATTTTCTAATATATCGTTTGCATTTTGACATTTTAAAAAAAAATTGCATTGGACGGCTGAGGTCCATCTCTACATTGCTCCTTTTCTACTTTTTCGATTTTGGTTGCAGATATTTTTTATAAAGTTACTTTCACTTTTGAAAATGGTTCCGAAAATGAGTGTCATTCTAAAATATCTGCAACCAAAATCGAAAGAGTAAAAAGGAGCGATGTAGAGGTAGACCTTAGCTATCCAATGAAAAAAAAAAAAAATAACGTCGAAATGCAAACAAGATATTAGAACATAACATTCCCATAGGTTTAGGATTAGCTCGCGAGTGTTTTGGCCTGCGGAGACAAATCGTTTACCACTTGACCTCCAGGACGTACGCTTTGTACGTCCTCTTATTTCAGTAAACAACGATCATGACGTAGGGGAATGGCAATCACTTAAGGTAAAACATGAATAGCTAGTCAAATTTAGACCAAAAAGATCAGTATTTTATTAACAAAGTGTAACTCCAAAGCATAAGGAACAGTTTGCAATCAACTAATTTGCATAAAAGTTTAAGGAATTTTTTTTATAGTTTTATTTAAATAACCGCCGATTGAGCGGTAATACCCGACATGGTAGGGTAGTTGCGCTCAGTTTGAATACAACATTTAAGTAAGACAAAAGTCATATGTAGTTATGTGGGCTGTTCACACCACTGCAGACTTTTTGCGACCACTTTACACATATTGTGCTACATAGTGGGCTACTTTTTTTAAATTTAGGTTTTTTGATTTTCACCACTATTTTGAAATCGTAAAATTATCATTGTTTAATTACATATTAAGGCGAAAACAGGGTAATTTTACCATTTCAAAAAAGTGGTGTCAATCAATAAATTTGAATTTAAAAAAAGTGCCCACTGGCAACACTTCTTCTTCTGGAATTCCACGCGAGCGCCATTACCCGTTATCGACACGTTTGGTTTTAATGCATTATAATTGGCGTAACAACGCATTACAAAAATAAATAAAAGCATGAAAGTACAATTAATTGTATATATTTTGTAGATATAATGAGTAAATTAATATTTGAAAATAAGTGTACACTTACCTTCAAGTTAGATGTTGTAGAATTTTATAATAAAACAACTTCAAACTAATAACGTGAGGAATCAAAAATACTTTCCTCCCGACGGGCACTAAATCCTTACTGGGAACTTAGATTGAAGTTCGCTAGGTGCCGGTACCGATCGCACGTTTTAAATTCTATTCAGTTTAGATATATTTGGTGAGCGGGATTGCCCTTCTGAGCGTCATTACCCTACTTTTCCCTACCTATTCCAACGTCTGAATGCGAAACAGTATTCAGTTGTATGAATAACATCATGACCGATGCGAGAAATTTACTCTATCGCAAAAGCCAGTTCACTTATATTTATAAGCTGTGTAAGACCCCCCTTAAAAGAATTCTGTCCTGAACCATATGTGAAATCTTGGTTGAGATCAGGAAGATTAGCAGACGAGACAGCTTATCCTATCAAAGAACACAGAAAATGTGGTATTAGGACATAAACTATAACCGAAATTAACCTAGAACAAGAACTCTAACTTATGTTTATGTGATGTTGTGTCGTGCTTGTATGTGTAGCCTAAATAGAATAAGTTACGTGCGAATAAATATATGCAAGTAATTTCGTTGTATGATATCCATTGGAGCCTTTGACGGTTCGCTACATTATTAACAGAACTTCATAACACATGGCGGCAGTCGGTTAAAAGGATGTTTACAACAGTGGTGTTGCGTTTTATCGCTGCTCCCATGATCTTAATTATTTTGCGCTTCGCGCAGCCTATATTTTTTTAACAAATGAATTTGTTTAGAACTTTATGAACTGAAACTGTAGCTACGGAATATTATGATCTAAGATTTATTGAAACGAAAGTATGTACGCGAACGTTATGCATTTTGTTTTGTGATGTTAAAATATGTTAAGTCTACAGTTTGTTTCTGCAATTACTCCATACACAGAATGAACTTTTATTCCGAAGAAATTTTAAATGAGCCGTTTACCTCCCGATAAGATGAACTTAAGTAAGCCTAATCCATTTGTATGATTAAATATTTTTAACTGCGAAATGAATATTGATAATTAAATATCAATATAATATTGAAGATAAAATCTTATAAACGGGGACTAGAATCAATAAGTGGAATACTAAAAACGGATTCATAGCTTAAAGTAAGAAGTTTTCTTTTCTTGCATAATTATACGGCACATTTATATTCATTGTGTTAAGAATTAAATTGTCTAAAGATAATGATGTAGAAAATAATAATAGTAATAAAAATAGTAAATAAAATAGATAAAGATGTAGAAATTTACATCAGGTTACACCGCCAGAATCATTTACTTTTTCATCACCGGCACTTTCGTTAAAATGGAAGCAACGTTTCGAAAGGTATCTATTCGCTTCGGGTTTAAAAAATTAAAGGTAGAACAGGTAAATTCGCTTATTTACCTCATGGGAGATAAAGCACAGGATATTTTTGCGTCTTTTAACTTGTCGGAAAATGACCAGCAGAAATATATTGTTCAACAGTATTTTGATGATCATTTTATAGTAAAGAAAAACACAATTTTTGAGCGTGCAGTTTAATCAACACATTCAAAATGAAGGGGAATCTGTTAATGATTTTATAACTTCCCTTTATTCACTAATTCACTTTATTCACCCCTCATTATCTTTTTTTATGGAAACTTCTAGGAAAGATATGTTAATAAGTAATATAAGGATTTATTTCTGTTATTTCAATTAAATTTTCATTCATGATGGAAAATGTTACTCTGTGATTGACAACATATTACTTCTAGATGAATTCTATAGAAATACAATACTCTAAAAACTAGAATATGATAATTATAGGGGAGACCGCGGGAATGGTGCCACTCGGGGTTATGCCGCCATCCCGTCTAGTTTAAAAACTAAAGGCAGTTTTAGATAGTGAATGCGCATGCACTGTAGCGGCCAACAATAGAAACAGAGCCAAGAGTGAGAATGATTTTGCTGTACCTCGTTCGCTTATTCTAGGAAAATTTAGTTTTCATCTAGTTGCTCCTTATTTTGGAGCTTCAAATGAGTAGAGGTAAACACCTTTTATTGAAACATTAGGTACTTAAGATAATATTACCCGTAATCTACATGCATTCGCCGACAATTTGATGCAACTTGTTGAACAAGTTAGGTTCTTCTTTCGGCTTTGCTGGGAGTTTTCCACTATATTGTCCTCTCGGGGTAATTCCGCTACCATGGCAAAGGGTGACTTTTCCAATTTGAGTTAAATTGTAAGCTTAGCACATTAATATATCTAGCTTAAGGAACATTGTAATTATTCATTATTTTAATAAATTATTGCTTTCCAGACATTTTTAGTATGTTATGTGTTTCCTAGTATCCATTTTATGTATTTACTAGGTCATTAAAGAGTGGCGTCATTACCCCGATACAGTGGCAGAATTACCCCAGTGTCCTGGGTAATCCCGCCACTGTACAGAGGTTGAAAGAAAAATTGTGTGCTTACTTTACAGTTAAGATTACGGTTAAATTTATACAGATACTAAAGATAATGATTCAGCTTTAGAATTTTTATTATTAAAAAAATAAGCATTTTTTTGAGGTGAAAAAAAAAATTAAATTCCCTTAAGGTGTCGCCATTCCCCGGTCTCCTCTAACTGTTAACTAAAAAAAATCGGCTTTTGGCTAAATGTTTTAAATTGGCTTTTTGCTTAGCAAAAATCTGGTAGCATCAACATTCACTCGATGAAAAGGAGTTCCCACAAATATTATTTTCTAACTACAGCACTGTCTTAGCTGGAGATGAGATTTAATTTATGGTATGCGTATTTAAGTTTAACTAAATTTTTGCTTAGTTGGTGTTGTGTATAAATACGGCTTACAAAAGGATTCGCAAGCAGTACTGATTATCAGCGTGAATAGCTTAAAGGCAGTTTTTGAGTTATGCACTTTCAAGTTTGAATTATGTTTAGTATACAAAGAAAGGTTTGTATAATATAAATAAAATCATACGCAGGACCACACAAAGTACTGGATACATGACCACGTAAGGATAATGTTTGGGAAGTGTGATTTGAATAGTTTAAATTATATTTGAGCCTGAATTAAATTTTAGCTTAATATCTGACACCTATAAAAATAATCTCTTTGTAATATACAGGGCTATACAAAAGAATTAAAGTATGTTTCCGTATATTCATAGAAACTGCTTAAGGTAAATTTTCAACTTATTATGCATTTTCTTACTAAAGTATGTTTAATATATTATGTAGGACATGTTCAAATTGTAGATTAAATACAGGGTTGTACACAATAATTAGACTACTTTTCAGCTATGAACGGTAATTGCTGAAATTTGGTTTTCAAATGTGTTGTCTAAAATGTTTATTTACATTTCCTTTTTTCCTTATTAAACAGTTTTGGTGAAGAACTCAGGAAGTATTGGAAAGTGCTTCATAATCTATGCTTGAGGCATGATTTTTCTTTTTTTCTAGTTTCCGTAGCAATCTTTATCTTTTGTTTTCGTACATACATCTGATTCGAAACATTTATTTTTCAGAAGAGTCCATCTTATGTCACATCGATTCGAAGTTTCAAGGGCCCAGAAGTTGTTTGTTCGAAAATTAAATGTAAAATAGTTATATTTAAAATTGAAGTATTTTTGTTCACTTTTTCTTCCTTTGAGATAACAGCTAAATATAGTTTGCACAGCAACAATTTTCTTCAAATAGTATAATAATCTGCTTTAGGAAAATTGTAACGGAATCTTGGCATACTATTACGCGTCATAATATTTATATTAGGCAGTTTAGTTACATATGGTAGTAAAATAGTTTGGATTTTCTTAAATTTCTCTTAATCTGTTATCTTAACCTTTAACTGTTGTGACAAAAACTGTTGTATAGCTACTGTCAGTCTCTGAGACCGCTTAATCGAAGAATGAATAAAGGACTCCTTTATTTCATAGGATGTTATTCCTGTATTAAACTTTATTTACAAGAAAATTGCAATTAAAATTTCCTTATTCAAAAGTATCTCCCCATAATCCTAGGATTCCAAATGAAACAAATTTTCCCTAGTATCTGTAGTTAAACTAAATTACAAGATAAACAGTGAAAATTGAAAAATAGCAACGGTCTGCGAGGCCGCTAACAGCAGTTAAAGGTTAAAATCAAGTCAACCTCCTATAGTTTGAGCAGTGTTCTCACAAATGTGCTCTCCAAAAATAACCTATTTTGAATTAGAATAATCGCTTTTTTGTGAAAAAGGGTTTTCATAACAAATAGTGGGACCTTAAAAATCCGGAATTCAGAAATCCGGCAACTTCAAAAATCCGGCATAAAGTCATCTCCCCTCCTTTTTTTACACTTTCAACTCATGACAGAAAGAAAAATAGCAATTGTTTGTGTATTTAAAAACTATGAACATTTAGTGGATAGCGAGATCGCTGACGCTGTGCTAAATGGAAACACGGATGAGACTAATTGCAGCTCATAGTACGATACCAGGAACCGGCACAAGAAAAGGTGTCAATGGAAAACTGCATAAATTTGGCTAGAAAATTAATATCTGCTTTAGAGAAATAAGACTGTCGAAATAGATATTCTTCACTTGCGTAAAATAGAAGAAACACTTGATAAAGAATAGCCAAAAAATTGAAACAAATAAAATTGATATCAATGTTTCGGAAATTTCAAGAGGAGAAATGACTTCATGGTTTATTAGATTTTTGTAAAATAAAAAATATAATTTATTTTTTTAATATTCTCCTTTTCTCACGTAATTATAACTTGGTTATGAATTAAATTATAAATAAAGGCAACATTAAGAATAGCGGGAGTACTTTTGATATACGTGGGTGGTTCAATAATTATTGTCCCTAATGTATATAAAATATTTGTACTGCGATGGTTGATGTGGAATATCGAAGTCTAATCTCTTAAATGCCTATATGATCAATTTCAGAACCGTAGCTGCTATATTAGCATATTTTTGGAGGGAGGGGGTGAAGTTTTAAAGACCTATTTTGGGGGGAGTTTTTAAGGAGGGGGGTGAGAGTGAAATGCTGGTTTGGAGCTTGTAAGGCTACATTTGTAACAGTGTAGGAGATGTGGCTACATCACTATGATTCAGAGTCCAAACGACAGTAGTTACGTCTCATCCACTGTCTCAAATCTAGCCCCATAAGCTAAAAATCAGCCTTTCACCCTCATTTCCCCTCTTTCACTCCTCCCTCCAAAACTATATGAATATACAGCATCTACGGTTCTCAAATTGAGCATATAGGCATCGGAGACATTAGGCTTCAATATTCCACAACAACCATCGCAGTAAAAATATTTTATATACACTAGAAACAATTATTGAACCACCCTCGTACTTTATGAAATCTGGAATTTTCAAAAATTCGGCTTAGTCCTGGACCCGATTATGCCGGATTTTCGAGGTTATGCTGTATTTATTTTTGTAATGTTTCACTTAAGAATTTGTGTACTGCTAGAAGAAATCTATTCATATTGTAAAATATGTATTAATCCTTTATTCCCCGACGGTGCTTTAAAGTACCATTTCAAAAAAACTTATTATAAAATTCATTTAATACATACATTAGTAGTAATACAGTTTAGAATGAGTTATAGATATTTTACTTTCTTATCCCAACAACTTTTTGTTGCACAAAACAAGTGTTTTTAAAAGGATTTCTTTCATTCGCATCTGTAACTTTGATGTCTGAAAATTTGGGAGGAGGGGGGGGGGCGGGAGGGAGTTTGTTCTTAAATGTTTCTTTATTTCTACTCTAAGGACCTTATATTTGTACGTTTCCTAATTCCATAAAACATTTTAAAAAATTTACATTAAAAAAAATTGCGTGGAGTTAAAAATATTCTACAAAATCCCAATAAATAAATATTATCCCAATAAAAAATTTTTCTAAAATTTAATTGAATGTTTATATCTTCTAATAAATTTTCAAAAATTCAGGAAAAATACTTTAAAAGATGATTTTCATTATTGCATAATTTGGTACATAAAGAGTTAAGTATATTTTGTAATTTTATGAAGTTGCATATATTCTATAACATTTTATACGTGGGTGGTCCTAGTGTATATAAAATATTTGTATTGCGATGGTTGTAGTGAAATATCGAAACCTTATGTCTTAGATGCCTATAAGCTCAATTTCAGAACCGTAGCTGCTATATTCACATAGTTTTGGAGGGAGGAGTGAAAGGGGGGTAGTGGGGGTGAAAGGCTGATTTTTAGCTTATGGGTCTAGATTTGTGACTGGATTAGACGTAACTACTGTCCTTTAGACTTGGGATCATAGTAATGTAGTCACATCTCATCCACTGTCATAAATGTAGTCTCATAAGCTCCAAACCAGCATTTCACCCTCCTTAAACTTTCTCAAAAATAGGTCTTTAAAACTTCACCACTCCCTCCAAAACTATGTTAATATACTAGATTAATTTTAACACAATTATTCTAATTGGTAAACAAATCATATTAGATGTAAATTTCCAACTGGGCGAAAAATGTCCAGACGAGGATTCGAACCCGGGACCTCCTGGCTGAAGCCGCCAGTGCTCTGCCATCTGAGCTATCCCGGACGACTCTGGTCGAACTTTTTCACCCAACTAACCTTGATAATTACAGCATCTGTTCTGAAACCTGGTTCAGCTCAGCAGAATAAATCTCAGGTAATGGAACTCCAGAAATCGCTGGATACGAAATTACACTAGATTAATTTTAACATAATTATTCTAATTGGTAAACAAATCATATTAGATGTAAATGTCCAACTGCTGTAATCATCAAGGTTAGCTGGGTGAAAAAGTTCGACCAGAGTCGTCCGGGATAGCTCAGATGGCAGAGCACTGGCGGCTTCAGCCAGGAGGTCCCGGGTTCGAATCCTGGTCCAGACATTTTTCGCCCAGTTGGAAATTTACATCTAATGTTATTATAGCAGCTACGGATCTGAAATTGAGGATATAGGCATTTAGGACATTAGGCTTTGATATTCCACATCAATCATCGCAGTACAAATATTTTATTTACACTAGGGACAATAATTATTGAACCACCCACGTATATTGCTTGATAATCGAAGTGCTTTTCTTGGGATTTTGAAAACTTTACCATTTGTTTTTTCGTTTTTTTATTGTAGTTTGCCATTTACTCCAAAACCGTTTGTAATCCCGATTAATACTTGTAGTTCGTCGCCTGCAAGCAATTAAGTATTACAACATAAGAGTTAGTAATATGGCAATATACTTTTAAAAATCAGTTCAGAGAAAACATTTACTAGAAATTAATCCACTGGATTTACTACGCCTGTCACCATGCTGTTATCACAGGAACGGGAAGACTAATATTTACTAGTGTATTCAGGGCATGGGGGGGCAGCTGCACCACCCCACCCCTTTTTTTAAGGGGCCCCATGGGAATAATCGGGATTTTCATTGTGTCAAATGGGTAAAATTGACCAAATATGATAAAATTTATATTTTTAAATAGTATTTAGGATGAGAGTGCGGTCCCCCTACACCTCTGATTCTTCCACGCAAAAAGGGGGATTGTCATTAGAAAACTAATGAATAAAATTTTATAACTAAGTATTCTATTGTCTTCCCGAGAAATTTTTTGATTTATTTCTCGTAACGAGGCAAGTTAAAACCATTAATTATGAACAGTTGAGGGAATTTTCTTTTTAGACACCTTATACGTGGATATGCAAAGTAAAAGTTGGCAAGCAAATACTTCTGTCAACTAAATCATTTTTCCTACTATTATCCTACTGGTATTTTTTCTTAAAGTTCTGACCATCTTTTTTGTGATACCCTGTATGTAAATGTTAATAGCACCTGGTACAAAATTGATGCATACATACAAATGTATGCATGCATATATACAGGATGATTCTAATTTTTTTTTTTTTTTTTTACAAAATAAGAGGGGTAATAGTACCCATCCATTCTGTACCCATTCTGTACTTTCGAAGAAATCTTGATTCATCGTATACAGGGCGATTCTAAATTGCTTTTACAAAACAAGAGGGGTGATAGTCAGTTCTATAATATAGACGCATGCGCGAACGCCGTGCGCGGAAAATTTTCCGAAAAATTCGGGGCTTTGCAGAAAAAGTTACGAAAAGAAAAACGTATGTTTTTGTTTTTGTAACTTTTTTAAATACCAAAAATTTTAAATATTCCCCAATTTTATATACGATTTATATATTGTTTGTCCACAATTCAAAGTTTAAAGACTCGAAACATTGTTGTGACATCACAGACCCTTTTATTTCTATTTTCCGCTGGCTAAAACTTGTCGCCGATCGATTTTCCGCCGGCGGCTGCAGTGACAATTTAGCCTGGCAACGGCTGTTAAATCTAATAATTTGGTAGTGTTTTAAGAGTGACTGGCATTTCGTGCGAAGAGATCACAATCTTAAGGATTGGGTTGTTTCTAAATGCATTGGCAAAATAATTGAAAAGAATTAACCTTCCTATCATCGATTTTTGCTTTATTATTTTTAAATTAAAATAATTCTTTAATATTTTTAAGTTTAAATAAAAATTATTTAAAACTATGATTTTTAGTTCATATCGTCAAAATAATATAACACGCAATTTTATTAAACATTAATTTGCGGAAAATTTTTGACCTAATATTTATGTGCGCGGAAAGTTTTTGTTTTTCTAAAAGTCTGGCGATAGTACCCATCCAGACGAGTAATAATTACCGTAGAACATGGGGTCGCAAACCACTCATTGAGTCACAAATACAGGGTGTTTCACCCTAACTGAAGTCGGCTTGTCGGTAATTTTGAGAAAAATAAAAAATATTGCAATAAAAATGTAACGATATGTACCGTGTTTTGTATGAACTTTGTGATAACATCACAAAATTCTGTAAAAACAGGGTACTCACACAATCGATGATACCGTATGAACTGATAATCACAGTCCAAAATGTGGAGTGTGATTAACACTAACTGAAGTCGGATTGTCGGTGATAATTTTGCGAAATATAAAAAAAACATTGCAATAGAAATGTAACGATATGTACCTTGCTTTGTATGAAATGTGATAACGTCACAAAGTTCTGGGGGGGAAATGGGTTACTCATACAATCGATGATACCGAACGAAGTGGCAATCACAGTCCAAAATGTGGAGCGTCCAATACTACTGCTGACGCGTTTAATGGAAACTTCTACCACTTTTTTTGTGTGTGGTATCCTATTTACAACAAAAGTGAGCATATCAATAAAGTTTCATTATAATATACTTCAGTTTGCTGAAAATTATTGCCGTCAACCAGTGCTTGATGAGGGTAGAACATCCTGTAGTTGTGACCCAATAAGTGGATTGCGACCCCAAGTTCTATGGTAATTATTGCTCGCCTGGATGGGTACTAACACCCCTCTTATTTTGCAAAACCAATTTAGAATCGCCCTGTATATTCAGTTTTCTGTCAATGTACATTAAAATATTAGGCTTAGGGTACTGGCGTAACGTTTTCATAGATTTTGTGCCAAACTTTAAAATTATTAACCTTTTAGTGCGCAGCTTTGCATATATGTAAAGTGTTTTGAATTTAATAGATTTTTTTTTTATATTCGTATATACCTAATTCACACCAGAAAATTAAAATAGCAATATTTGCTTTAATTAATAACATTCAGTTTCTAAATAAAGCTAAATTCACCATTGAAACTTTCTGGTGTAAAGTCAGATTCTCTGAACTACGTAATTTCTAGAACGTATTTTATCATGGGAATTAAAGCATTTAAGTTTTATAAAATAAGGTATTTGGAGATATACTTATTAAAATATTTACTAATTTGCAATATTTTAGCGTAAAACAACCACACGGCAGTAGTTTTTACTTGTATCGCAGATGTGCAACAGAAGAAAAGATTGACGTATTATATGAAAAATGTCTTTTTTTTTCCATTATTTTTCCTGCGTAATAAACCTTTAAGAAAATCTCACATTTTTTCGAAACAAAATAAAAAAAATCGCACATTTAAAGGTTAAGCTTTTTTGTCCCGAATTATAAAACTAATTTGCTCATCTTCAATAATTATCTTCGTTAATGTCTGAAAATATCCAAAACGACTTGTATAACAGTTTGATTTTTAGATATTTTCAAATGAAACTGATTTAATAAATCGGTAGTTGGTTTCTTTTGTAAAATATTTACAAGAATAATTAGATTAACAAAAAATACTGTTGTGAAAACCTCTCAAATCTTAAAAGAACAATATAAATAAATTTATTGTGATCCTATCTGTGACTGACAAGTGTTTTGTAAATGAATTTTTTGTAAAACATTTTTTTAATAGGAGAAAATCTAAATCCATGTAAATGGTTAAAAAAATAACCTCATTAAAAAAAAAAAAATTGTTTCGACTGTTTCGCTGTGCTTACCGAATGCGATCCATAAAAATATTTTGCATGAAAAGTACGAAATACTTTTATTAGTAGACGGATTAAATAAATTTTATATTGCATTTTCTTTAATGGGATTTAAGTCCCGTTGAAGCATAAAGGTTAAGGAAGCCAAAGTGGAAGGCAAACAGTCAAATACAGGGTTATTACAAATAATGGATCCGATTTTTAAAAAATCATTTTCGAAACTACTGCACATATTACAATAAGTGATACATGAATTTAAGGGGGCCGGGAAAGCCTAATCTCCGCCATGTTAAATTCACAGACTTTATATGTACCTTTTTTCTCAGAAATGGTGAAAGATAGAGGTCTAAATTTCTTTAGAGTAGTTAGAATAACATGCTTTACGTATTTTAACAGACCATTTTCTTTCTAAGTGAAACTCAAAATTAATTATTATGAAAGTCATTTTTAAATTGGCATTTTTTGTAAGGTTTCACTGCCTAAAGTAAATAATTCTCAACAAATCATTAAATCCCTGTGTTAAAGTACACAATATAACATAAGTATTTAAAAAAAAATCAGTTCTTAAGTTTAATAGATATTGGAAAAAAGGGAACATAAACATGAAAAATCAAAGTTTTGAGAAAAAGTCAAAGATTTAAATAGCCATTAAGCTGTGAAGTACTCTTAGAAACAATTTCAAGACTTATTTTTATTTTTCATATAAACATGTGTGACACATCGCTGGAAAGATAAGTTTAAACTATTTAATGATATAAAAAAAAGTAAAAATCGATTTTTTGGTTGAATTTTGCTTTCCCGGTCCCCTTAAAGAGAAATATACCATGTTTTTTTCAGTTACAAATGTTCGATGTGTGACCCTCTGGTTACATAGAGTACGTCCAATCTGTAATCCAGTTCGTCCCAAACATTTTGTAGCATCGCTGTCAATGGTTCTGAATTCTTCACAAATGCGTTCTTTAAGTTCTGACAGTATCAAAGATATTCTTTATGTACCACCAATGCCGAAAACAGTGTTCAGAACTTAAAGAACGCATTTGTGAAGCTTTCGGAACCATTGAGAGAGTGATGCTACAAAATGTTTGGAACGAACTCTTACAGATTGGGCGTATGCCGTGTAACAAAAGGGTCACACATCGAACATTTGCAACTGAAAAAAACTTGGTATATTTCTCTTTAAATTCATGTATCTTTTATTGTAATATGTGCAGTAGTTTCGAAAATATTTTTAAAAATTGGGTCCATCATTTGTGATATCCCTGTAGTTTAGAAAGGTTTTAAGTTTTATATTCCTGATATTAAATTTAACTGTAAAAAAGCCATATTGCCCTACCGATAGTTTATCAAGCATATCTCAAATTACTTTACGTGATAGTTTCGATTAACTTATATCGGGCTTTTAAATATAGATTTCAGTTTTTAAAAAAAGGTAATTTTTTAAAAAATCCTGTATTTATTTCGAAAATTTATCTTATTTTTAATTTTCAAAAGAATATGAATTGTAACCTATCAGTTGTTTATAGATTTAATATTTTTTATTAAATACATTATATAATGTGATATATATATGCATAGACAGAAACTTTGTTTTGACATTACTGAGTCTTTGCATCTTTTACAGGTTCTCTGTTGATGTTTATTTTCTCTAATTTGAGAATTTATAATTGCTTTATTTCACAGCAAGTAAGTTTTCATTTTGTTACTTAATTATTTGAATTGTCATTTTTACTTATGTATTTAATTTTTTATTCCTGTACTCATTTACGCGTCTTAGATCTTAGCAATTTTTATATCGTACTCATTTTTTATTAAAATTAAATATAAAGTGGATAAATTAACCCTTTTTAAAGGATAAGATAGTGTCCAAATATAAAGTTTCCCTTTAACTGTTAGTGGTATCTGCTTCTGCTTTCAGATATCACGCATTTTTTTTTTTTTTTTTTTTTTTTTTTTTTTTTTTTTTTTTTTTTTTTAGTTTAACTACCAAAGCTAGTGGTTTCATTTCATTTGGCACTCTAATATCATCAATAATGATTTTTAGATAATAAAGATTAATTATGATTATACATATCCTCTACAAAACATTTAGTATGGTAGAAACTTTATCATGAGTTAATTGGACCATCCGGTCTACTTATATAAAATCAATGTAGGGAAACGTACGAAACCAATCCGGGGTGAACCATGGCATCTATATATATATTAGTCATCTGGCCCGAATTTTCAACTGAACAGATTTTGCTATTTCTATTATGAAAACTTCATTTGTAGATGCGTAAGCACTAGCTATTTTTAAAGTCTTCCCCATTCTTATATTTTAAGTTTAATTATAAGTTTGGGCTTTTAATGAAATTTCCTCAAAATAGCAATAGGATTAATCGGATTGTTTTCAGAAAAAAAAAAAAACTATTGTGGCCATCGCAAAACGTTCTTCTATATAAATCACGCCAATTAAATCATTTAAATAATAAAAGAAATTACATCAATTTAGCACCAATTCATATCAAAGTATATCTGAATTTGAAGTTTGATGAAAATTCGTGAATTAGTTCTTGAGATAGTTATAGCGGAAATTCTGAAAAATGTAGCACAGCAGCGTCACGTATTGATCAATTTGCACCAAAACATAAACAGCACTAATTGATATAAAGCTATACCTGAATCTGAAGTTTGATGAAAATCCAAACATTAGTTCTTCAGATAAAGCTACTGTGGAAATCGCAAAAAATGCTGCATAGCAGAGCCATTTATTAAGAGATTTACACCAAAATGTATAAAACGTCTATTCCTGTCAAGGACTGAATATGAAGTTTGATGAAAATCCGTGCATTGGTTCCGGAGGTTGAGTTATTGTGGGAATCATGAAAAATGCTGCATAGCAGTGTCACCTGTTGAGCGATTTACACCAAAAACTAATCAGCACCCATTTATATCGGGACTAACTGAATCTAAATTTTTATTAAATTTCGTTCATTAGTTCTTGAGATAGAGCGCCCACAAAATTTGTCACACACACACAGACTCACGGACAGACTCAGATGCACAGACATTTTTCAAAAATATTTTTCGGGATCTCTGACCCTAAAATGTGTGAATCCGTCGAAAATCGGAATTCGAAAATTTTCATGAATCCAATACTTCTTGTAAAGATAGAAGTACATAAAAATTCATATTTATTGCAACAGCATGAGTATAGTATTTAGTGGATTCATTTTATCTTTAAACATATGCCTTTATCATTTTTTCTCCTCATTACAATTAAATATTTTATTTGAATATAGTGTGGTATATTTGAAAAGCTTGCTCTGGTAACTTTATGCTTAGTTTGAAATGGATTTTCGCATTAATAAAACTAAGGAGAAAAATTTATAGGATTATGTCAACAGCACGTAATTTTCACGGATTTTCCCTTAATTTTAAAGATTTGAATCTGAGCCTTTATGAATCGTTGCATTATTTCACAAATTGAATATGAGTAAAAAAAAAGGTCATAATTTGTTTTGAAGGAATCGTTTGTCATTCAATTCCTACTATTAGTTCACACTCTCCCTATATACTAGCAAACCCCACGGCTTTGCTCGCGTAATAGTTGAAATATGCCAAGTGATATTTGCATGACTATCTTTTATTAGAGCACTTTTTGGAATAATTCAAAAATTACAAATTAAGCCATACTTTGACTAAACTTCATTATAAAAGTGCAATAGACATAAATGAGATTTTAATTAATGAGAACTAAAATTAATTCCAATTAAATATTAATTTAGAAAGTATTTTGAAACTTTTATACTCATTTCATACGCTCATTTCAGTATTCATTTGAAGTTTTGAATTTTTTAGAAACCATCTTAACACATTTACATCTTAAAATTAACCATTTCAAATTCAAAGCTTCTTGTCTAACAGTCTACCACCTCTCTGGTGTTAGTGGCACCAACATAAATGCCGAAACAGAGTTTAAATAGAATGTCTCGAAAAATGTTGAAACAGAGACTGTCACCATTAATTTGCCAACATTAACCATGAAATCGGTTGGTATTTAATATTCTATAGAAAACGGAAATTAAATGTTTTTAAAGGCTTTCCTGTTGTTCCTGCCGGCCTACACAGGTATAAAATATAGCCCGTATATGATAAGGGACTATCACTCTTGATTCGCAACCAGTAACTTCTATAATCGGTTTATTATTTCCTGAGATTCCATAGAATTCGTAATTTAGGACTCTTTTAGAATGCTTTTCGCTCCTCCCTTCACTTCACCCCTCTTTAATTTCGAATGTACTTTCGACTGTTCTTAGAGGACATTTATATTTTATAAGTAACTACCGTGCTACATTTAAAGTTTCTAGCCTCTTCAGTACCGCAGAAATCGCAATTTAGAAAGATTTTTGCTCCTGCAATCCTCGACATAGAACCTGCTCAAACATAAGCTATATTTTATCACCTTCAATTTGCAACCATTATGTTTGAAATCGGTTTCGTATTTCGTACGATTGCATAAAAATCTCAATTTAGAACAATTATAGAACGGTTTTCGCTCACTTCATCCTTTTTAAATTTGGAATTTACTTTCGACAATTCTTAGAAAGCATTTGCATATTTGAAATAATTACCATTCCAAATTTAAAATGTGAGACCACCCCCAGTAACACAAAAAACGTCATTTAGAACATTTTTGCTCCCGTAATCCCCAGGTGGTAGTGACAACAACGTAAAATATAGGCTATGTTGGAGCGGGAACTGTCACTATCAATTTGAAACCCTTACTTTTGAAATAGCTCTGGAATTTCCTGAGATTGAGTAGAAATCGCAATTTAGAACGTTTTTAGAACGATTTTCGTGCATTTTCACCCCTTTTTAAATTTCCAATTTTTTCGAAACTGTTCTTAAAGATCATTTATATCTAATAAATATGTACCTTGCCAAATTTCAAGTTGCTAGCCCCTACCGATCACAAAAATCGAAATTTAGAACGTTTTTTGCTCCTGCAACCTCCAGATGTTAGTGACACTGACATGAAATAGCGTATATGTTAGAGCAGTTGTTGTCAGTATCAATTTCCCTACCATTACTTTTGAAATGAGTTTAATTCTTCCTGAGATTACGCAGAAATCGTTTTTTAGAACTTTTTTAGCATGCTTTTCGTTCATTTTCACCCCTTTTTTAAATTTCAAATTTTTAAGGAACTCTACTCAGAGAGCATTTACATCTCATAAGTAATTACCATGCCAAATTTAATGTTGCTAGCCGCTTCAGTATCCCAAAATCACAATTTAGAACGGTCTTTAAAATGCAACCGCAAGGTGGTAGTGACGCCGACATGAAATAGATCCTATATTGGAGCAAGGTCTGTCATCATCAATTTCAAACCATTACTTTTGAAATTGGTTGGGTACTTTCTGAGATTGCGTAGAAATCTCAATTTAGAGCGTTTTTTAGAACGTTTTTCGTCCCTTTTCACCTCTTTTAAATTTAGAATTATTTAGGAAATGTTCTTAGAGATCATTTATATCTTACTAGAACAATCATGCCTAGTTTCAAGTTGCTAGTCCCTTTTAGTATTGCAAAAAACGCAATTTAGATCGTTTTTTGCTGCTCCACCACCTTTGGTGTAGTGGCACCGACATGAAATACAGCCTATGTTGGAGCAATCGCTGTCACCATCGTTTTCACACCATTATATTTTAAATCGGTTCGGTACTTCATGAGATTGCGTAGAAATCGCAATTTAGAAAGTTTTTTAGAACACTTTTCGCTCATTTTCACCACTTTTGAATTTTGATTTTTTAATAAATGTTCTTAGAGATCATTTGTATCTTATCAATAACTGCCCTGCCTAATTTCAGGATTCTAGGCCCTTCAGTAACACAAATCGCAATTTAGAACGTTTTTTGCTTCTGCAACCCCTAGGTGGTAGTGAGACCGACATGAAATAGAGCCTAAGTTGGAGCAAGGGCTATCATCAATTTCCAACTATTACTTTTGAAATAGGTTGGGTACTTTCTGAGATTGCGTAAAAATCGCTATTTAGAATGTGTTTTAGAACTTTTTCACGCTTTTTCACCCCTTTTTTAAATTTCGAATTTTTTTAAGAAATGTTCTTAGAGATCTTTTACATTTTATAAGTAATTACCATTCCAAATTCTATGTATCTGGGCCCTTCAGTAACACAAAAATCGCAATTTCGAACGTTTTTTTGCTCCTCCACTCTCTTTAGGAGTAGTGGCACCGACATAAAATGTAGCCTATGTTGGAGCAAGGGTTATCACCATCATTTTGACGCCCTTATTTTTTAAATCTGTTTGGTACTTCCTGAAATTGCCTAAAAATCGCCATTTAGAACGTTTCTTAGAACGCTTTTCGCGCATTTTCACCCCTTTTTAATTTCGATTTTTTTTAAAAATGTCCTTGGAGATCATTAGTATCTTATAAGTAACTACCTTTCTAAATTTAATGTTTCTAGGCCCTTCAGTAACACTAAAAGCGCATTTTTAGAACGTTTTTTGCTCCTGCACCCCCTTTTGGTCAATGGCGTGGACATAAGATATAGCCTATGTTCTAAGTTGGACTAACACCATCATTTTGATACCATTTACTTTTGGAATCGATTCGGTAGTTCCAGAGCTTACCTCCTACAAATAAACAATTTTTACCTCTTTATAATATTAGTATAGATAATATAAATATTTCTCGTTGAAATTTTCAATCGTTAATAAAACGAGTTGGAACCCGTCGAAATTCGACGAACTAAAATGTTAGAAAGGAACTGACAGATCGAATTTATAATAAACCTACAAAAATAATTAGAATAAAAAAATTCATATTACATTGGTTGTCTAACTCTAAAACAAATAGTATTTTAACCTAAAATTACCAAAATATTTCCACAAACTTCAACTGCTCAAATTATTGAAAAATTAAACTGTATTAGAATACGTAATCAAGATTATTAATTATGATAAAGTTATCGATTGAGGCTCTTATACGTTATTTTTACGGCATGAAAAATCAGTAAAAAGGATTTCGCTTTGTCACATCATAAAATTTTTCCCCGTAAAATCTACTCATAATTTACATATGCACCACTCAAATTCACAATTTCAAAGTAATTTAACGCGCAATAGATTATTAATGAATGTATTTCCAAACTTAAAGTCACGCTTTTCCGATACAACTTTCCATGTGCACATTCGCACAAACTTTAAGTTCCAATCTCAGTACCCGCGAAAAAAAAATTTCAGAAATTTGCCTTTAGTTGTCATAGTATTGGCCATTTAGTTTTGTTCAAATGTTTAGTTTTATAAAAAAAAAAAGGAAAAAATGATCGTTTTGTTTTAAATATGACATCATTTTTACTCACAAAATCATTTTGCCTAACGTTTCAAACTCGGTATCAGCGTAATGTAAAAATATTGAAATGTAACTGATTTATGAAGAATAATGCGTGTTTTGTTTAATGTCTGACGTCGTTTTTCATTCAAAAATTATGAAAAAGTTACTTTTATTTGTAATGTGAAAATGGCATCAATGAGGATATAATCAATAAAAATAATAAACCATGACTATTTCTCCTTTACTTTCAATATAAATGGAGTACAGTTGCCACAATTACAAAATTTTTATTAAAAACTACAAAAAAATTAATATCTCAAATAAATTGAGATACAGCTTTCAAACAAATTTCATTTAAAAGCACATTTTTTCCCTGTGCGAAGGTGTAAAAATTGGAAATGTGCGGTGTTTAGACGTTTAAAAATTTGCAGTAGCGAAAATTGCAAAACCGAAATTTCATTTCAAGTTTCGAAGTGTTGCCATTCGCAAAATGACGTATGCGTTACGCACAGATATGTTTGTCCTTTATAATATAGATACTCATTGTTCATCCTATCAAGTTGAAATAAATTTTTTAAAACTTATACTCGATGACATTTGATGTTAATACATTTTTTTCAAATATTAATTAAATTTTAATTTTAGTTTTGCATGGGAAACAAAATGGCGGCCATGGGTTATTGAAGATCAATGAAAGTATTTTCAATAAAGGGTTACCATGGGGGGACCCTGTTCTGTCGCCAAATACCGCCAAGTTTGTCGCCAACTTGGCGATATATCGCCAAATTTAGCGGTCAAAATGAGTCGCCAAAAGGAACTCCAACTTGGCGATATCTCTAATATTTCGCCAAATTCCCATAGTTCCCTTGTAAACCTACTTGCTTATAGAAAATCAACAAATTTAGATATATTAATGCAACAAAAACTAATTGTTAGCTTGAGGCATTATATTAATTTTTTCTTTGACCTAAGTAGGAATTGACTTAAAAAACAAAATTTTTATTACTTGTTTTTAAAATGTACTTTTTTGCAACACACCTTTTCAATAAAATAAATCTTCATGCTGTTTCTTTGTATGAAGTCTAATGAAAATGAAACGCAGTTCAACATTCCGCCGTTTTTGAAGGGTGTTATAGGGGGCATTCTCACAATCTTTTGAATTTTATGTCCCTGAATAATTATTCTTATTTTAGTACATATTCTTGTTTTTTTTTTTTTTTTTTTTTTCACATACTGGGAACATCCCATTGCATGATTGCATAACAATATTAACGAGATAAATAAGTTTGTGACGATGTTGGGGGTCCAAATACCAGGAAAACTCCTATACCGTCCCGTGTCACTGATGCTGATTTTAAGTTTGAAGCTGTCTGGATAAAATTGTTTCAATAAAAATAATTCGATGTAATTTTTTTCCGAAACTGGAACTATTGTTTTATATAAATATGCAGCAAAAAATTAACCTGCACACACTTTTAGGGTTGTTATTATTTTTTAAACTCTATCTCTGGGTTTTGGATGCTTTACTGTCCCTCTTCTAAAATTATACAAAAAATCACTTCAGATGCAGCCACAGAATTTTTTTTTCAACTTTTTTCTCATGCAAAAGTATGCTAGAGAAAGAATGTCTAAAATTCTTTGACAGGAAATTGACTGCAGACTTAAAATCGGCATTTAAATATCCATTTCAAGCATCGTGGCTTTATGGGTAGTCTTACCGTCCCCAAGGTTTATTTCTGCACTTTTCGAGGTAATTTTTTTTTAATTTATTTAATCCAATGTAAATAACTGTTTCTAAAAATCATTGATCATTGTGGCTACCACCTAGACTTAACGTGTTTTGCCTAAAATAAGTGGTAATTTTCCGTACCGTTTCATCCTTACCGTCCCTTTTTTTTCCCCATTTCGTCCCTTTTTTCCTATACCGCCCCCTTTTTTACCTTACCGTCCCTTCTTTAACACCCCTTTAAAACAATGTTATACCAAAATTTTGTACTAAAAATACATTATTTCTTATTTGAATGTCCTGTGGGTACTATGCAAATTCATTATAAGAAAAAATTCAGAAGAAAATAAGTTTTAGTGGTAAAATGGCAAAGAAAATTAAACTCGTAAGTTTAACTTAAACCTCAGTTAAATAAAAAAAATTTCGCTGCTGATCATTTTTTCTTTATTTTGAACCATTAAGGCATTCGTATATTTGATTAAAATGTTCTTTTAGCAAGTTTAATTTCACCAGATTTTTATTCCCGAAAGTCAAAAGATTGTGAGAATGCCCCATGTACTAGTCTTAATCATAAATTTAGAGTAAATTATATCTGACTGCTCAACAGTGTGTGATGGTACTCAACATTTTATTCCTTACATCTCTGCATAAATGCAGACAATGACCATATGCATTTAACGGAATCCTTAAAAAAAAATCAGTATCCTACTTTCTCTAAAATTAGTTGCAGGCTAACTTTAAAATTTATTAAAGGAAACGGGACATTGGAATTATTTTGTCGATTAATTTGAAATTAAATTTCATTTTTTGTTTATAAATGATTAATGCAAGTTTGTTCAAAATTTAAATTGCATTAATGTTTAATCAAATGAACTGAATTTCTTCCGTCATTGCGATTCATAAAATTGATGTAAACTACAAAAAGCTTGTGAAAACGGGAACAGCCCCAAACACAATTTTGCTGCAACGGAAAAAAAAAACTAGCATGTTGTGGCCATCACAAAACTTTCTTCTATATAAATCACGCCAATTAAATCATATAGTACAAGAAATTACATCAATTTAGCACCAGTTCATATCAAAGTATATCTGAATTTGAAGTCTGATGAAAATTCGTGCATTAGTTATTGAGATAGAGCTATAGTGGATATTCTGAAAAATGCAGCATAGCAGCGCCACCTGTTGAGCGATTTCCACCAAAATGTATAAAAGTCAATTCACGTCAAGGACTAACTGAATCTAAAGTTTGATTAAAATCCGTGCATTAGTTCAGGACATTGAGCTCTTGTGGAAATTGTGAAAAATCCTGCATAGCAGCGCCACCTGTTGAGCGATTTACACCAAAAACTAATCGGCATCAATTTATATCGGAGACTAACTGAATATAAATTTTAAATTCCGTGCATTAGTTCTTGAGAGCGCCCACAAAATTTGTAACACATTTTTAAAAAACATGATTTTCGGAATCTCTGACCCCTAAAGCGTGAAAATCCGTCGAAAACCGAAAGTCAAAGTGTCACGAATCCAATACTTTCTTCTTGTAAAGATAGAAGAAAGTAAAGTTAGTTCTCAGACTAATTAAATGTCTCATAATTGTAGCTTCAGAAACGTCTCACAATTGTAACTTCAGAAGCAATTGCAAAAATACAGAATTTAATTAGTTACACATAAAAAATCATTTAAAAAAACAAAACATTAAACTTTTCGAATTTATTCAAAACTCCTCTTCAGCAATGTAAATAAACACAGAATCACGATCAACTTGCAATTGAGAGCATGTGCCAGTGGTATATTCTGGTTGGAGGAAACTATAACTTCATTGAGTGGATATTTAGCCGTTCTATAGTAAACCATGCTAACCAGAAAATACGCTTCTATAGGGGAGACCGGGAGGATGCCGCCACCCCGCCAAGTTTATAAACTAACGGCAGTTTGAGATGGTGAATGCGCCTGCACTATAGCGGACAACAATAGAAACAGTGCCTAGAGTGAGAGTGATTTTGTTGTACGTCGTTCGTTTGTTCTAGTGAAAAATTTTCGTCCAGTTGCTTCTTATTTTGGAGATTCAAATGAGTAGAGGTAAACATCTTTTATTGTAACATTAGGTATTTAAGATAATATTACCCGTAATATATATGCATTCACCGACATTTTGATGCAATGTGTTAAACAAGTTTGGTTCTTCCTTCGGCTTTGCTGGGGTATTTCCGCTATAGTGTCTTCTCGGGGTAATGCCGCCACCATGGCAAAAGGTGACTTTTGCAATTTGAGTTAAATTGTAAGCTTAGCACATTAATAAATCTAGCGTAAGGAACATTGTAATGGTTCACTATTCTGCTAAATTACATTACTTTCTAAATATTTTCAATAGCTTATGTGTTTCATAGCATAGATTTTATGTATTTACCAGGTCAGTAAAGAGTGGCGACATTACCCCGATACAGTGGCTGAATTACCCCAGTATCCTGTGTACTCTCACCATTGTACAGAGGTTGAAAGAAATTTTTTGTGTGCTTAGTTTACAGTTATGATTACGGTTAAATTTATACAGATAGTAAAGATTCAGCTTTAGAATTTTTACTATTAAAAAATAAAGACATGTTTTTGAGGTGAAAAAATTTAAATTCCCTTAAAGTGTCGCCATTCCCCGGTCTCCCCTGTACGTTGCAATTTGATTTTATGACATTGGCTACCTCCAAATCTGGAAAATGTTCTGTTTCTACGGCATGGACTACAATTTTAGTTTAAATTTCTTGAATTAAAGGCATTCCGGTGTTCTTTTAGAAACATCTCCAAGGTACGGCTAGTCTCTCCAATATATATTCGTCACGCTGTTTACATGGGATTAAATAAAAAAATATTTTAAATAAAATTAAATATAGTATTAAAACACACATACAATATATATTAAAACACACATACACACTACATTCAACAGTTAAAGGTATATATAAGTATTATACAGACATACACACAGTGGCGGTCAAAAGTTTCCGGCCAGCATAAAATTTTTTGTTAATTTGTAAGTATATCCATATGAAGAGGAATCTCAAAGTGATACTTATACACTTTATTGACATATCAGTTAAGAACTTATTTATGGAATAAAAATTAAATATTAATAAATTTAATTGACAAAATTAATTGCTAAAGAAAACGCATGTTCTCAAAAGTTTCCGGCCACATTTGCAAGTTTGGAAAAAATGGTGTTATAACAGAAAATAAGTGATCAACATTTACACTTAGTATTTTGTATTCATACATTTAGCAATAAGTACTGCGGCGCAGCAACGTGACATCGATTCAATGAACGGTTGTAGATCATCATTCATCAGTGTTACGTTTTGTCCACGGTTCTTACAATTTTTGTGAAAATGCTGCTGAATTTGAATATTTAATTCCACACGTTTTCAAGTTAGTTTAAAAAATTTTCTATTGCATTCAAATCGGATTATTGGGCTGTCCGTTTCAAAAGCGGAATTTTTTTTGTGCGAAAGCCAGTGCTTGACGAGCTTGCATGTATGCTTTTGGTCGTTAACATGATGAAACAAATAGTTGCGACCACAATTTTTCCTCCAATAAGGCAGCAAATGATCTTGCAAGATATCCTTATGCATTTCACTATTCATCTTGCAGCAGATTTCAAATAACGGACAGGCGCATTTTCCAGAAAATGCTCCCACAGCATAACGTGTCCTCCGCCGTGCTTCATTGTAGGAATAATATATCTCGCATCTTATCTTTTGTTTTTAGGTCATCGGTTATAATGTTTTTTATCAGTACCAAAAAGACTGAACGTTGATTCATCGGAAAATAGTACTTTTTCCAGTTTTCACTTGACCAGTCTTTGTATTCCTTGGCAAACGCCAGTCGGGCCCTCTGAATTTTTTTATTTATGAAAGGTTTTTTAACACCGACTGCTCCATAAAGTTCTACGTCACATAAGCATCTTGATACTCTAGACAGACTTATTTCAGCAATATTTTAACACCATAAATCGCGTAGAATTGCAGCGGCATTTTTACGCGGGCCACCAACTGCTTTTCTTCTGATGATTGTCTACAAGAATAGTCGTTTTCCGGAGTCTCCCGGCACGTGGCAAGTTCCGAAGGCCTTGACAATCTTTATATTTTTAAAAAATATCGTTTACAGCAAATTTTCCGATCGACAACATTGCCGCAATCTCACGAGAGGATTGTCCATTTAGCGACAAACAAATCACTCGTTTAGGAACAATAAATTATTAAAATTTTCATTTTTGAATTTCAAATGCATTATTCGCGTTGATTAACAAACATGGCAAAAAAAAAAAAAAAACTTCAGCGATAGCAAAAACTAATGGATGACGAATGGCCGGAAACTTTTGCACGCGCGAATTTCGAATTCCTCACCTTTGCATTAAGTATCTTAAGCATCCAATCAAAATGATCACGTGGTCAGAGGTACTTATTCCTAACTTTTGGAGCAATTGTGCTTCTTCACTAAAACGTTCTATCAAACACATCAAAGGAACTAACTGGCCGGAAACTTTTGACCGCCACTGTACAATAGATACAATAATCCCAACTTGAGTGAAAAATTAGCCAGAGCCAGCAATCGAACCCGGGACCACAGTATACAAGACTGCTGCTCAGTGTTTAGAGCAGCAGTCTTGTATACTGTGGTCCCGGGTTCGATTGCTGGCTCTGGCTAATTTTTCACTCAAGTTTGGATTATTGTATGTCTGTATAATATTTATATATACCTTTTTTAAAAATTAAATGTTTGTTGGATTATGTTCTCCCGCGACTTTGTGTTTATTTACATTACTGAAGAGGAGCTTTGAATAAGTTCAAAACGTTTAATATTTTTTTTTTTTTAAGATTTTTGAGTTTTTTAACTATTTAATTAAATTGTCCATTTTTGTAATTGTTTTAAATTATGAACATACATTTTAATTATGAACAAAAATCCCTGCCGGCTAGGCCTACAGGCGCAGGTAGATTTCGAAGTAAAGAACTAATTTCACCAACAAAAACTAAATCGTGATTAGAGATAAATCCACTTTAACAATTTTATCCGGTCGCTTTTGGCGAGATTTTAAATTCACTTTTATATACGAGCTCTTTATCAGGATCCATAGGCAGTATTAAAAAAATATCTGACATCATATTTTAAAATGTATTCTACCTCTATCAAAAAATCGACCATTACGGCACATTATATAGTTTCTGAATAAGAGAATCTAGCAATTGGATGCGTTTGAGAGCAAAAATGAATTGTAGAATGAGTCAGAAGATAAGCAGTTTGGATTTGAATACACCCTTACTAAGATGGTTTTTTTCTTCAACCGCTATGTATTTTTAATTTGTTTTTGCTATAAGAATTGGTCCTATCCAAAACTTGTCTATATAGATGTTGTAGACGATATTAAGAAGATATATGATAAATTCATGGGGATTTTATATCTTTTGAATTTCCGAAGTTATGGATTTCCCCCCCCCCCCCCTTTCCCGTTTTTTTGCTTTTTTTTTTTTTCGGTAAGAGTTGATCCTATCAAAAACGTGTCAATATAAAAGTTGTAGATAGTATTAAGAAGATTTATAATGAATTTAATTGGATTTGATATCTTGAGAATAGATGACGTTATGAATTTTTTTCTCCCCAAAACCCCCCTTTTTTTTTTCTCGCCCCTTCAGCCCATTTTTAGTTTTATCAAAAATCTGTCATACATAAACTTTTGGCCCATTTTTTAGCACTAAACTTTAAACTGAAACGATATGTATTATAATTAAAAAGTTATGGGTTTTTTCATTTTTCACAAAACCCCCTCCCTATTTGCACCCCCTTGGTCCGATTTTGCCCATTAACGAACTTGATCGAGATTTTTGGGCCCTTGATTTTATGTATCAGTTTGGAAAAGATTTGTGCGGAATTATGGAAGTTATCGTGTGTATAAAAAAGTGATAAAGTTTTTAACTGGGGGTGATTTTGGGGTTCAAGGGATCATGATCGTCGTTAGATCAGCAATTTTTTTCAGAAATTCCGATATAGGGGAAAATGTAGTAGGTAGTATTTCTTACGAAATTTACCTAAAACATACTTAAGGGGGCCAGGTAAACGAAATTCTATCATAAAATATATTTGTGCTTATAAAGAAATAAAGCTTCAAAAAGGAACCTTGAAGAGTCGTATGATATAGAAGGTGATAATCCTTCATACAAAGCAGGATTTTGTTAAGTTTATCTTTTTAAACACTAATAAAAATATTAATTAAATTTTTAAATGAGTTTTTCTCAAAACTTGGATTTTTCTTTTCAATATCTGAGACTTAAGAACTCTGATTTTTAATTACACTTATGTTATATTGTTCACTTTAATACAGGGTTTTGATGATTTGTTGTGAATTACATATTTCAGGCAGCGAAATCTTACCAAAAATGCTAATTTAAAAATTTTCAATAAATAATTTTTTAGATTCAGTTAGCAAGAAAATGGTCCGTTAAAGTATATAAAAACATGTTATTCTATCTTAAATATAGACATCTTTCACCATTTCTGAGAAAAGGGCAAAAAAAAGTTGGCGAAGATAGGGTCGTAAATTTTATTAGTCCCGGTACCCGTAAATTTTATTAGTCGGCGTTTTACAAACGCCGCGAACTAAGCTTTTCAAAAATCGATTCATTAGTGTGTGCGATAAATTTATTGCTTATATTTGGATAAAATGGATAATTCGTTAGGTTAACCCTTAACCACACAGGTTTTTAGAAAAAAAGCGCTAGTTCATGCGGACCTCAAAAAGAATAATTTCTAAAATTGTATTGCAATAAATGAAAGGCATATGTCATAAAGCAATTCTTTGTTCATGTATTTTACATAAAAATATTAACAGCATTCATTGCACATTAAATTAGTATGCAATGTACATGTTTAATTTTTTCATATTTTTTATACAAAATTTTTGATGTGGGATCCGCATGTATCCCATATGTGTGTAGAGAGGGTTAAAAATATAAGACATAGCATGTTATAATTAGAGATCGGCCGAAAATTCGTTTTCAATACAAATCTGAGTTTCGGCGAAAATGCCGCCAAAAATTTGGCAGGACCGAAACTCTACCAAAAATATCATTTCTTCTTTCGGAAAATTTTAACATTGTTCATTGATTTGAGCTGTATTGGATCAAATGAAACAATCTTTATTTATTGTTATGAACTTCTGCTTATAATTATCAGTCGTGACCTACTCAAATCGTGAGTGCAAATTACAAAGCAAATGCATATATGACTACACTTTGAAGACGCTTTGTACGTGCTCATTAAAAGCTGCAGACTTGACTGTAATGAAAGATTTTTTGTTTAAAACCACAGGAGTATTTAGAATACTCTTTCAGAAAGTTCTAGCATAACAGATGATCATTTATAAAAATCATTATAAAAGATATATAGATATATGTATACCTAAGACATTTTTTAATTGGATAAAATTTTTATAATTAGAAAATAATTGTGTCGTTGATGGATTAATTATATTTTATATGCAAATAAAAAGTTTTGTCAGAGCTACAGAGAACCAACTTGAACCACACGTGTACTTATGCATATTTATATAGGTATTAAGACTTTTTTTTTTTTTCTTTTGTACTTTCTTCTATCTTTACAAGAAGAAAGTATTGGATTCATGAAATTTTTAGATTTCCGGTTTTCGACGGATTTACACGCTTTGGAATCGGAGAACCCGAAAAACATGTTTTTACAAAATGTCTGCGAGTCTGTCTGAGTCTCTGTGTGTGACACAAATTTTGTGGGCACTCTATCTCAAGAACTAATGAACGGAATTTAATAAAACTTACGATTCAGTTAGTCCCTGATATAAACTGGTGATGACTAGTTTTTGGTGTAAATCGCCCAACAGGTGGCGCTTCTATGCTGCATTTTTCACGATTTCCGAAAGACTCAAGAATTCAGATTTTCAGAAAACTTCAGCTTCAGTTAATCCTTAATATAATTTGGCGCTGATAACTTTTTATGTAAATCGCCCAATAGGTGGCGTTGTTGTGTTGCATCATTCATGATTATCGCAATAGCTCTATCTCAGGAACTAATGCACGTATTTTCATCAAACTTCAAATTTAATTGGAAGAATGTAGAGGGAACCTAAACAAGCATTTTCGTCATAGAATGTGTAGCTGGAAATGGCGCGTTTAATTGCTGGTGACTAGAACAAAGAAATTATGTAAACTACAATTTAATCATAAAAAATCAAAAGGATAATACTTTTAGATTGACAAAATGCGTGAGGCTTTTGTCAAATATTTTTTTAGCTATTGTTTTGAAGATTATCATTCACTTTCCGTCATTTTTGACGGGGATTATATATTAGTCTGAAGATAAAATGTGTGAAAGATTTTATTTTTTTAGATTTAATTTTCAATGTTGTAAGATTTAGAAAATTTTTAGATAGATTGAAATAATAATGTAATTAGTGACTTTTGTTTTGACATAACTGAATCTTTACATCTTTTACAGGCTGCTGCTATTTCCTTGTTTGATTTAAATTCCATTTTTCTAGGCAGAAAGTAAGTTTATCACTTAATCATTTGATTAGTTTTTGTTTCTTTATAAACTCAATTATAACTAAGATACACTGTGATGAGCTAAATCGAAAAATCTTAATATATAGTCATATTACAATCTTCTTAAATTAACATATATTCTTATTTTTATCTAAAAAATTTTAAAATACTGGTAAAGTTGCGATTTGATCTAAAATGAGGGGGAAACAAATTGCTAAACAGTTTACTGAAAATCAGTTATTTAGCTATTTTCTCTCCAGTCAGTAAAGTACTTCCTCTAGAGATTGACCGAAAATTCGGTTTCGTTTTTGGCTAAAAGACACTTGAAAATTCGGCTGGACCGAAACTATCTGTATATCTAATATCTCGATTTTTCTTTCGGAAATTTTTAACATTACTCCTTGATTTGAGATGTATTGGCTCAAATGACTCTTTATTGCTATAAACCTCACTGTATTATCAGTCATGACGGGCTCTAGACGTTAGTGCAAATTATAAAGTAAGCAATGCCTATAGGGCTAAACTTTGAAGGCTCTTTTCGCGTGCTCATTAAAAGCTGCAGATTACCTGTAATAGAAAATTTTTAGTTTGAAACCGCATATGCATTTCGAATACTTTTGAGAAAGTTTTAATATAAGAGATGATCGTTTATAAAATTCATCATAAAAGATAAATCATGGTATGTATACCTAAAATGTTTTTTACTTGATGAAATTCGTATAATTAGGAAATTAAATTTTATTTTACATGAAAAAGTTTTGGTCAGAGGCAGAGTCAACTTTTGGCTTCACGTATAATTAATAAGTATGTACGTATAATAAACACGGATTATTAATTCCGGACAGTGTTTAAGGCTGTTATCAAATCCAAAGGGTCAAATTTCTGACATAACTTCTAATTTATTTTTGTTCAGAAACGCATGAAACTAGGAAGTGTTCTTATTCAGAAACTACGTCTTCAAACTGTTTTTTCCGTTTTCTTGTAAACGCAATAGATCTTTCAGAAAAAACTGTCAAAGTTGGTATTTTGAACCGAACTTCCGAACAAAAGAAGAAAATCCAGTCATTAAGGGGAGAAAAATGCCGTGTCACTGATCAGAATCACTTATAACTCAATAGGTAATTTATTGATCAAAAAATGGAAAACACAGTTCGATTCCAAATCGCTTCCATGGCCAGGCTTTCCAATTTTATATCTTTCCGTTATAAAATGAATTTGTAAATGTGTCAAAACGTTTTGCGCTTGTTGAGCAGAGCAGTTGAGAACAGCCTTAAGGAAACGACTTGGCAAACAAAAAAGGAATATGTTTTGTGGATGTTGGTGTTAGATGATTACTTGAACGGAAACTAATGTGATATAAAAATATTCACATTTAAATCATATAATAAAGGTAAGGGAAATCTGCTTACCTCCTTCTTCAGGATCGTTCACGGTAATTTTCTGCTTATCCGAGAAATCTTAGATTAATCCATTAATTATGAGAATTATCCATAGTAGTTTCACTTGTAGATTTATTTATTATAAAATGTGTGTTTTCTTATTTGTATCCCAGGAATTTTGCAGCACTTTTGGTTTTAAACTAATATTTTTATATATCTGAAGATACATACTGGAGCATTTATTTTTTGCTCCTGTCTTGGTTAAAACATTTACAGAAACTAAAAGATAATACAAAACATTATTTAGTTTTGATTAATTACATAAATTCAACGTTATTTCCATTAATAAAACACTCATTTAAAGTCAATAAATTGTTGATAGTTTTCATGATGTCAATAGGGGAGCTTTATAATGCAAGTGTTTATTAACATTTGATTGACCGTTCAAAAGATGAAACAGGAAGTAATGTTCTAATTTCGTAACAGGATGGATGGATGATGTAAACAATTTCACTTATTGCAGACATTAAGTGTTTTTTGAAAAGCAATTAACTTGATATATAAGTTTCTTCTATTTTTGAAGAGATTAGTATTTCTAACAGTTAGTACATTCAGGGGATAACCAATAAAATCGACATACTAGCAGTAGAGCTAATGGCAGCTGAAATTCACGTAGCAGTGCTTTCTGAGACGAAGAGGAAAGGAAAGGGAGAAGTGACAGTTTAATACCGTATATACTCGTGTATAAGTCGAAGAATTTTAGACAAAATTTGGGAGTTGAAAATGGAGGTCGACTTATACACGTGATGGTAAAAAAAAAAAAAAAAAAAAAAAAAAAAAAAACGCAGATAACCGGCGAATGGGCAAATCTTTTAAGTAATCACATAAGAGATAAAAGTGGACGATGGTCATTTCCATGGGATTGGCAGAAAAAACTCAGCAGTAATGTCCGTGTAATTGTACTGCACCCATTTTCTCTTGAGACAAAATTCCCTTCAATACGGGGGCATTCCTTTCAACATTTTAATCCTTTTTTAGGTGCGTTCGTAATTATATAAATACATAACACCTATAGTTGTCGTTCAGTCCGTCTGTCCGCATATAACAGAGAAAAAACTACCCAACCGAATGGTCTGAAATTTTAAATATATAATTGTTGCAAAATTTTGTCAAGTCATTTCAAATTTTATGAAAATCGGATGTACATTTTAATGACAGGGACAATCAAAAGTTTTCCGTTACATGACGACCAATGGGAAAAAAATATTGCAAGTGCATTTTAATGATGTTACAGCCTTTCGAACAGAATGAAATGGATATGCACTTTTGAAGTGCACTAAAATATACATTCAGTACAATATGTGGTGCAAAAAATATTTATAAAACTAGTTATAGTACGAACGCACCTCATTTGCCACGCTTGACGAGAAATTTCCAACTTGTTTAAAAAGAGTTCAAGTTGAGAATGTTTCTAGTCTAGAAATCTTTCCTAACGGTCCTACATTACAAAGAAGTACCACATTTTAGCAGTCTAAGAAATTATTTACCCTTGTAAATAAGGCTTGAATAGATTTTTTAAAGAATTTTTTCCTTTTAAGTAACACTGAATAGATGTGACTAGGTTTCAAAATAGTTTAAGCTTTTTCGGTTTTACATAATTATACATTTTTAAAACGTTGAATTAAAAAAAAAAAGTGTGATTAGAAACGTAAAAAGTTTACTAATTTAATGAAAATTTATATTTTTTTATCCTTTATTACAAATCATTTTTCAACATACTACCCGAAATGTGGTTCGACTTATACACGAAAATTCAATTTTTTTTCAAGATATTGCTTAAGAATTGGGGGGATCGACTTATACACGAGTATATACGGTATCTTCATTTTTGGAGTGGAGTAGGAAAACAAACATGCTAAAGCAGGAGTTTGTCATGGTTAAAAAACAGCTCCGCAATAATATAACTCATTGGAATTATCATAATGAAAGGATTCTGGCAGTGTACATGACCATTTTTGGAAGAGAACTCTGTATAATATAAACATATGCACCAACAAACGACGCCAGTGAGGAAGAAAAAGATAAATATTGGGATGAATTAAGAGATATCATCGAAAGTACACCAAACAGAAAAGAGATCTTTCTGTTGGGAGACCTTAATACAAAAACACTGGGAAATAATGTAATTGGATGATTTGGAGAGTCAGTTTGCAAAAACAATGGGAAAACCGTTGATTGAAATTTGTGAGCAATCGGACCTTAACGCTAAGCGTACCGCGAGGGGTCATTTGACCCCCTACCATTTGAAAATATTTCGGTTCGTACCAGGATTTTCTTTATACAATAAGTTTAAAAAATATAAGGGAGAAAATGTTAAATGAGTTAAGCAATTTTAAATAAAAATTCTGGTGTAAAATATTTTTATAATACTTGAGTAAAATTTCCGGTAGTTTTAGTGTTTAAATATAGAATACGTTTTTCCAGATCCATCGTTATACATGGCACAAAGAACATAAACATCAGCAATCGATTATTGATTTGATTATAACTAGGCAGAATACTTCAGCCATAATAAAGGATGTTAGTTTTCCGAGGGACAGATTGTGGTTCAGATCGTTATTTAGTAAAAACAAACATTGAATGGATTTAGTTAAAGTAAAGCTAAAATTTCTTATGAACAAAAAGAAGGGAAATATAGTAACCCAACTGTTAAAGTGGAATTGCTACAAGATGACAGCATTAAAGGCATATATGAGAAAAGGATGAATAATAGGCTAGTCATAGATTTTGAAGGTACGGCAGCAAATCTGTATAACCACCTTAAAGGAAATATTAATGCTGTTGCTCTAGAGATTTTAGGAACAAGGTGCAGTAATGGGCATAATAAAAGCTGTCTAAATGATGAAATTATTAACCCTCTCGCTGACAAGCCCGTGTTAATACGTTCACTAAGCTCCAGGTTTCACGCCAATATCAGCAATATTTAAAATAATATTCTGTTGATTTAATGGATTTTTAATACATTGAACAATGATTAATACTTTCAAGGATTACATTTATATTTTTAAGTTTTTTACTTTCTTTACAAGAAAGTATTGGATTCGTGAAAATTTTCGGCTTCCGGTTTTCAACGGATTTACACGTTTTAGGGGGTAGATACCGAAAACATGTTTTTACAAAATGTCTGTCTGTGAGTCTGTATGCGACACAAATTTTGTGGGCGCTCTAGCTCAAGATCTAATGCACGGAATTTAATAAATTATATTCAGGTAGTCCCTGATATGAATTGGTGCTGATTAGGTTTTGGTGTAAATCGCTCAACAGATGACGCTGCTATGTTGCATTTTTCCCGATTTCCGCAATAGTTGTATCTCGAGAACTAATCCACGGATTTTCATAAGACGTCAGATTTCGTTAGTCCTTGATATTAATGGATGCGGTTATGGTTTGGTATAAATCGCCCAACAGGTGGCGCTGCTATGCTGAATTTTGCAGGATTTACATGATTTCTGAAATATTCATCTTAAGAACTAATGGGCACATTTTTATCGAACTTCAGATTCAGTTACTCTTTGATATGAAATGATGCTGACTACGTGTTAGTGTAAATTGCCCAACAGGTGGCGCTTCTGTGCTTCATTTTGCACTATTTTCTCAATAGCTCTATCTCAAGAACTACTGCACGAATTTCCATCAAACTTCAGATTCAAGTATATCTTGATTAATATTGCTGCTGATTATCTGTTGGTGTAAATCTCTCAACAGGTGGCGCTTCTATGTTGCATTTGTCATGATTTGCGCACTAGCTCTATCTCAAGAACTCAGTGCAACTTCATAAACACGTTGACATAAGTTTGATAATTAGGTTCTGGTGTAAATCACCCAATAGGTGGCGCTTCTATGCTGCATTTTGCTGAATTTACGCGATTGCAGCGACAGTCAAATCTCAAGAACTAATGCACGGAATTTCATCTTTTTAAAATCCTCATGATGAGCATAGATTGCCATTTAATTTGGCACTGTGATAGCGAATTTTGTAGTATTGACGTGTATGAGATAGAAGAAAGATTTGTGATGGCCACAACTTACTAGTTATATAATGTTGGAAAAATCACTTTTTTTTTTTTAGCATTTAAAACAAAATCCAGTGAAAACATTACAATTTTGCCCTTTTTCGTGGCTCTCAGTGGGTAGGAATTCAAGAAAAGAAAGAAGCATTTTTAAACTGGTTAAATAAAAAAGTTGATAGTTTAGATGCATATAAAAGTAAGGAAAAAATGATATCCAAGGAAATTAGACAATATAAAAATGAGGCTTGGGAAAAAGCATGTGCTAACTTGAATTGCCAACTAGGATTTAAAAAATCCTTTGAAGCTTAGAAGATTTTAAAAGGATTGAGATCTGATACTCAGCATAAAACGAAGCTTGAAATGATTAAGATTGGTGTTTGGAGGACCTATTTTGAAAAACTTCTCAGGGGGAATGGAGCCGATTTTAAGGAGACAGAAGTATTTGAACCTTTGAACACCGAAATGTCTGGTTTCAAAACACTAGCACAGATGTCTAAAAAGCATTCGGAGAGGGGAGGGGGGGGGGGGGGAATGGTAGATCATCTGCATCTGGTGGAATAAATCTTGAGCTGCTAAAATATGGTGTAAAGATATTAATAGGGTTTCGGTACTCTTAAAATTGGACAAAATTAAAAAAAATAAAAACAATTTTCAACATTTAATATCTTAAAATGCTTATGGTTTTAAAACAATTTTTATTGTGGGTGAAAGATACATAAAAAGTCCTTTCATTTTATGTATTAAAAAATTGCAAGATGCAGAGTTAATATTTACAGGGGGCTCAAAACTCGGACATTTGACAAGCAGAAAACGGGCATAACAGCTTACGCGCAGGATTACAAAATTTTGCGACTAGAATGCAAATTTTGGTACCTACTTGTACTTAAGATTGTAATAATTACCCTGAACCTAAGTAAATTTGTATTTAAAGCATTTTTATATTTTTAATACAAAGTTGTATTTAGCTAATGCAAAATTTTGAAATTTCCAACAATATAATCACCTAATTTTTTACTTTCTTCTATCTTCAATAGAAGAAAGTATTGTAATCAGTTTTTTTTCGACTTCCGGTTTTCGACGGATTTACACGTTTTAGGGGTCAGATTCCAAAAAACATGTTTATAGAAAATGTCTGTCTGTCCGTGTGTCCGTCTGTCTGTCGCCATTGTACCATCAAAAAGTATATGAAGTTATGCATAGAATTCAACCAAATTTTTAAGTTTTGGCTATGGCAAGTAGATCCTCCTTGAATTTGGAAAAATTTCCGGTAGGTAGCGCTGTAATAGCGATTTTTGTGCGATTTTGAATATTGTACCATCGAAAAGTGTATGAAGTTATGCATAGAACTGAACCAAATTTTTTGTTTTTGGTCATGGGACGAAGGCCCTCCTTGAATTTGGAAAAATTCCGCTGAAAAGGGGCGCTATAATTGCGATGTCTGTACGATTTTCATTATTGTACCATCGAAAAGTGTATGAAGTTATGCATAGAATTGAAACAAATTTTTTGTGCATGTTTCTGACTGTGGTAAGCAAGTTCTCCCTGAATTTGAAAAAAAATCTGCCGGAAGGGGGCGCTGTAATAGCAATGTCTGTGCTATTTTCATTATTGTACCATCGAATACTGTATAAAATTATGCATAGAACTGAACCAAATTTTTTGTGTATGTGTAAGGCTATGGTCGGTAGGTCCTCCCTGAACTTGAAAAAATTCCGCCAGAAGGAGGCGCTATAATTGCGATGTTTGTGCCATTTTCTTTATTGTACCATTGAAAAGTGTATAAAATTATGGATACAATTAAACCAAATTTTTTGTGCATAATTTTGGATATGGCCAACAGGTCCTCCTGGAATTTGGAAATATTGGGCGGTAAAGGGGTTCTGTGATAGCGATTTTTGTATGCTTTTCTTGATTTTTCGTAGTTCTATTGTTCATCGGTGGTTCGCGCAGCGGCGGGAACTCGCTTCCTGCTAAGCCGGCTATTCGCAAACAGCTGATAAGAACAGAATAAGGAAAAACTATTAATTTTAACAAATATCATGATATAGATTGTCGTTTTTAGGCCGTTTATTTGACTGAAACAGAAATATAAGAAGAAAATGAAAGTTGGTATAGCATTGAACTAATAATAGTGAAGTATTGACATGTGTAACTACTTTTTAAAAATATTAATATGTATAAGATAGAAAAAAGTTTTGGGATTCGCATATCCAACTAGTTTAACAATAAAAGGGAAATTTTAGGTTCAGTTTAGACTAACATGAAACGTACGTTTTGAAAATTTCATAAACAAATATTCAGAAGTTCTTGAGAGTGTGCCTGATGCCCATAAACGTCATTGGGAGAAAAATTACTTCTAAGTTTCAGAAACGTCGTGTCAGCTATTGAGCGGGAATAACTCTGAAGGCCGTAACTTCTGTTTTTTAATGGGAATTTCAAGGGAACAATTATATCAATATGTTCAGAAAAGATAGGAGTTGAATATCTAAAAAACTTAATTTCAAAATTTTTGAAGCTTTAAGAGTCCCTAAGAAACCCCTTAACCCAACTGTACAAAAGGATCTTGGCAGGAAATCAAATACCGCAAGAGCTAAAAGAGGGACATTTAATACAGATTTTTAAAGGGGACAAGAAATTATGTAGCAACTATACAGGAATATGTTACAAGCCCAATGTGGGTGTTGTTGCCCAACTAGTCAGATGTGGCAATTCCAAAACTTTCTGTCTCATACATGTTAATACTTCCTGAAAAATGCAGCATATCAGCACCACCTGTTAGATGATTTACACCAAAATCTAATTATCAGCAACTTTGACAACTTCTAACTGAATCTGAAGTTTGATGAAAATTCGTGCATTAGTTTTTTAGATAGAGCTATTGGTGAAATTGTGAACAATTCTGCGTAGCAGTGCCACCTATTAGGCGATTTACACCAAAAAGTAATTAGGACCAATTCGCACCAGGAAGTATCTGAATCTGGAGCTTGATGAAAATTCATGCCTTAGTTCTTGAGATATAGCTATTCCGAAAATCGTGAAAAATACAGCACAGCAGAGCTACCTGTTGGGCCGATTTTCGCCAAATTGTAATCAGCATCTAACTATATCCTGGACTAACTGAATCGGACGTTTTATGAAAATCCGTGCAGTAGTTCCTGAGATGCAGAAATCGTAAAAAGGCCACATAGCAGAGTCACCTGTTGGATGATTTTCACCAAAAACTAATCAGGACCAGTTTGTATCAAGGTCTATCTGAATCTAAAGTTTTGTGAAATTCTGTGCATTAGTTCTTGAGATAAAGCGCCTACAAAATTTGTATCACATACAGACTCAGTGACACATTTTCTAAAAACCATCAAATCGTGGTCAGGACATTCTGAAACGTATAAACCCGTCCAAAACCGGAAGTCGAAAATTTTCACAAATCCTTTTCCTTGTAAGATAGAAGAAAGTAATAATATTCGGAAGAATTATAAGAAATAGACTGAAGGAAGAATATGAAAGAATGGAAGAACGAAGTGGCCTTTTCATCTGGTATCCTTACGTTGATCACATTTTTGCTCAGAGACAGATTCTGGAAAAACAGAGAAGAGAAACTACAAAACAGAACTTAATTTGTGGATCTTGGAGAAACTTATGACAGCGTACCGCGAAGTTTGCTTTGGAAAGAACTAAAAGTAGTTAATATTAATGTAAAGCTGATCAATATCATTAAAGCTAAAAGCTCTAGAGTTAAACTTGGAAATAAATTCTCTGTACCTTTCATCACTAGTAAAGGCCTTTCGCAAGGTTGTTGTCCTTCACCAACGCTATTTAAAATATACATTGATGTCTGCCTCGAAGAATGGACGAAGAAATGTCATAAAATGGGTCTAAAACTGAATGACTATAAATATATCCATAATTTGTTTGCGGATGATCAAGTCATCATTGCAGAAAATGAAGATGCCACATACAAGTTTCGTAAATTAAAAGACGCTTATAAAGAATGGGGATCTACTTATATAAAATCAGTCTCTGTGTGTGTCCCTTACAATTCCGGTTGCACCGCTTCATTAATCGTGACCATATCAGGATTATGCTTTTTATGGAGAAATCGGTACCAGCTTCAACAATGAGTAATTGTTGAAAAATACTAATGGCGGGGTTGCCACAATAGCGCCAAATTTCGACCAATTTTGCACAATATCGCTAAATTTGGCGACAAAAATAAGTTGCCATATATGAAGCCAGCTTGGCGATAGCTAGCTAATTTGGCGAAATTCCCGTTGAAAACCTATTAATCTTTCATAATCGAGCTCACCGCTATTTAATTTAACCGCCGCGCATTGAAGGCCTTTTTTTCAAAATCTGTGGGTCAAAATTTAAAGTATACTATATGAAAATGTACGTCTTTACATCGTCATCCCGGTGCTGCTAGTAAAATAACCGCCACTAGACAGCGCTGTGCTATCTGAACTCCTAACTGCCCAATTTTTATGTGCTTTACATAGCCGGATACGGAAATTAAATTCTCCAGTATTTTTCCAGTATAGGGGCCTTGGCGAAATAAAGAAAACTGCTTTGGCGAAGAAAATTTGGCAACATATTTCCAAATTTTAAAATGAGTTATTTTAATCTGTCACTGCGGAACAAACGAGAAAAACTGCTATATTCTTGAACATGTGTGGTATACATGCATCTTTGTCCTTTTTGACGGGCTGTCTTTTTAGTTAAAGATAAATATGAGTAAAACAGAATATTTAACTACAGATCAGAAAAATAACATTTTATTGGATGAAACTAATTAGGATGAGCGAAGCGAATCCTCTACTAGGCTACACAAATTACATTTTGTCGTACACTTTATAAAAAAACTATTCAGTATTTTGACTTGAAATTAAACATAAATTATGATCTGCACATTTTGTGTACAGAATAGCCTTAAAATTTATTTTACGTGTTTTCCATTACGGACGCATTTTTGCAAATAAAAAAGGAAACACGTATATTATCAGAAGAAAAATTAAATCATAGTTAGTAGTTATGGATAGAATCATGATTAGTTTCACGATTTCTTTTATGAAATTTTTAAAATCTTTTTTTTATGAAAATTATAGCATATTTTTAATGAATTAAAATTTGTGAAAATTCGATTATTTACATTCAATTATAAAAGTATTGTTCAGTGTTCAAGAATTTAAATACACAATTTCTTCTTAACATGTGAAATCATTTACGCTGGCGATACTTACGCATTTTAAGTACTATATATTACAATATTTTTTGCAAAATGGCAACAAAAGAATTGTAAACAAATAAAATTAATTCTTAAATTCGTTATATTGTAAATAAAAAAAAAAAAATCCGAGGAAGTTTAGTTATTTGGCTGAATTTACATTTCTAAAACTACAATGCACGAAACATAAAATAACGTTTTTGCGAAGATGCAAAAATAATATACAAAAATATTGGTAATTCCAAATATTTATCTTGTTAAATAATGCTTCGCGAATCCAAAGCATGGCTTTTGCTCGTATGAAAACTTTAGAGGAATTCAAAATACCTTGGATCTATCATTCATGAAGACGGAAACTCAAGAATACTTGAAATAATGCAAGTCAAACAAAAGGTTGTTAAATACAGTCGAGTAAAACAAGGTTAGATGGTATGGTAATGTCCGTGGAATGAAAGATGAACGCCTTTCTAAAATTATCTTTGAATGGTTTCCGGACGGCAAACGTAGGAGGGGCAGACCGAGGATGACTTGTCAAAGTTCTATTAGAAAGATAATGAATATATATATATAGGTTAAATGATGAGATTACTATGTACAGAGAGAGAGATGGAAAGGATCTCTCAGAATTTTTTTTATGTGTCGAGGAAACCTACTGCTTAGTAGAAACTCCTAAAGAAAATTATTAATTAGTAGTTATATATGTTCATGTACGCATTAATTACTTTTTAAAAAATGCGGACATTTCTCGTTTTCGGCCGAAAACAGGAAAATTGCCAAAATTCGGTTTTGGTCCCAAAAACCTGTTTCTGTCGATCCTTAGTATTTACACAAATATTGAGATTAACAGAATTCATTACATATTAAATTAGTATGCAATGTACATATACATTTTAAAAGAAACGTTAAAAACGCCAGAATAAACAAAAATTTCGCAGACTAGTTTCGGTAGCGTTTAGCGTACCGTTCCCGGTGCTGAGGACTTTACGCTAAACACTACCGAAACTAGTCTGCGAAATTTTTTATTCTGGCGTTTTTAACGTTGCTTTTAAAATGTATATCATTCTGCGCCATCTAGCATCTTAATAATTATGCAATGTACATGTTTAATTTTTCATAATTTTCATACAAACATTTTTATGTTGTCCGCACGTACCCCATGTATAATTAATAGTTAAAAGTATAAGCCATACCCTGTTATAATGTTGCAATTCTTCTTTAAAATCAATTTCGTATCGGAAGTTAAAATGTGTCATTTTTTTTTAATATTTAGTTTTCAATATTGTAAGATTTAGCAAGTCATTTCAGTTACAGAATAAAATAGTAATGTAATTGGAGTGACTTTTGTCTTCACATAAATGAATCTCTGCATCTTTTATAGGTATCTGTTAATCTTTTGTTTTTTTACATTTGCTGTTCATCATTATTTATCTGCATTAGCCTTTGCTGTTATTGTTTGATATCCATTTCTCAATTTCAGACAAGTAAGTTTGTTTTATTACTTAATTATTTGATTCGTTTTTGTTGTTATATTTATGCTCATTTGACTCATGTATGATTTTCTTAATAAACTAACAAATTATCCTATTTTTAGATAAAAATGCAATTTTAAAATTCTTGTAAAAGTATGATTTGATCTAAAATTGGGGAGGGGCAAACTATCTTCCAAACAGTTGACGGAAAAAATTGTTACCTGTTCTTTTTTTCTCCAGTCAATAAAGTAGATTTCTCCAATCTCAAGGATCCGATCCGATTGATGGTGATATAAGTTAGGGCATTTATAGAACTTAACGTGAATGTGGGCTCTCGTACATTGGACAGACGATATGTGCGCTTCAATATAGATTAGAAGTAACATTAAAATTGTCAGGAAGCATAGAAACTTGTAAAATATCTACAACAGCTAAGCATTGTAGGAGTTCCAGCAAACAGTTTAACTTTTCTGAGGCAAAAAATATTAAATCCAATTCGGTTTTCGATCTGGATTTCTAAGAGGCTTATAATATACATAAATATGCAAATCCCCTGGTAAATGTCAGTACCCCTTTCTCGCTCCTGTGTGGCGAGATCCTGCATAGTGTTGCCTGTTTTCGGTGCTTTCTTATCTGGTAGTCAATTTTTTTTTCAAGTATATCTTCTCTTTAAATCCCGGATTATAAATCAGAAATTTGCACCTCTTCAATAATAGTTTTTAGGTGCGTTCGTAATTATATAAATACGTAGCACCTATAGTCGTCGTTCTGTCTGTCCGCATATAACAAAGCAAAAACTATCCAACCGAATGGTCTGAAATTTTAAATATATGAATGTTGCAAAATTTTGTCGAGCCATTTCAAATTTTATGAAAATCGGATGTATAGTTTAATGACAGAACAGTCAAAAGTTTTTCTTTACATTACGGCCAATGGGGAAAATTATTGCAAGTGCATTTTAATGATGTTACAGCTTTCCGAATGGTCTGAAATTTTAAATATATAATTTTTGCAAAATTTTGTCGAGCCATTTCAAATTTTATGAAAATCGGATGTATAGTTTAATGACAGGGACAGTCAAAAGTTTTCCGTTACATTACGGGGAATGGGAAAAAAATATTACAAGTGCATTTTAATGATGTTACAGACTATGCACTTATGAAGTTAAAAAATATATACATTCAGTACAATATGGGGTGCAAAAAATAATTATAAAACTAGTTATAGTACGAACGCACCTCATTTGCTACGTTTGACGAGCAATTTCCAACTTGTTGTTTATGTCTGAAGATATCCAAAACAATTTATACGCCGGGTGCGGCGCCAAAATCCGTCCAGCAAAAACGTTCAAACTCGAGATATTTAATAAGTGTCTTATTGTAATATACTGTGTTCATTTTTATGAGGATAGCATGTGTACTCATAGAGAAATGAATTTTTTTTTATAAAAAGTCTCAAATTTCGAAAAAGCTTATAATTTGCTTCAAAAAGCTTATAATTTGCAGAGTTCTTAATATAAAGAAAAAAGTTCTTTTCAGAAAATATGACAAACAACATTGTAGACAATACTCTGTAATCGGAATTTAAAAAAATAATAAAAATTGGATGAAAAATGAGCAGGTTTACTAAAATGTTTCACTGCGCGAATGCAATCAAAATATAATATGCATAATGTATTAGCTAAGTATATAGAGCAACTTTTGTGAAAGTCTCAAAATCATAGCTTGAAAATTCTGAAAATTATCGTCGATGGAATAAGCTCGAAATCCGTTGCTCCCAAAAAGAAGCAAAAATATGAGTTGTAGTATCAAAAATCTGTTGTTTAGTGCCAAGATAGGGTACTCAATATTGCGCGTACTACTATATTTGGATGCAACCCCTCATCTTTTTGGAATTTGGCACGATAGTTTGACTTCATAGCGTCAAACATTTGTGTTTATCTATAGTATTTGTTTTTTAATATTTTTTATATTAAAACTGATTTTTATTTTTGCTGGTATATTTATGTATAGTTTGTGACATATTTGCTTTTAAAATACATTGTTATATATTTGCTTTGTAGGTCTCTGGTGTATATTCTTTTATATTTCTTGCTACAAGTTGTACTTTTATTTCTTATTGATCTAAGCTGTCTACAAAATTTGCCAAAGTAAGCTATTTTTGGAATTTATTTTATTTCAGATTTGTTTAAATTTAATTGTATTTTTCTTTAATTTTCATCTTTTTTTTCATAAATCACATCTTCGAAAAAAGAGGAATAAGTAAAATTCAAAATTGTTAATTTCGAGAAGTAGGAGAGGGTGGGTTCGGACCAGTGACAATAAGGTTACCCCTACAACATTTCGTGAACTTAACCCTTTATGTCCCAAATTTATGAATTAATGAATTTCACCTTCTAAAGCATTTTTCGTCAATTTTTGAAACTACATTACAAGATTAACACAATCATTTAATAAATTTTAGGATTTTGCCAATTATAATTAAATTTGAATTTATAGAGATTTTGCGTAATATTTATAACTTCACTCAAATCCTTTTTGTTTAATAATTTGTAGAATTAGGAAATATACAAATGTTCTTACAATATATTTCCGAACTGAAAATCCCCCCCCCCCCCAAAAAAAAAAAAAAAATCTTTTAGCATTAAGAAGGATGCAAAGACAAAAGAAATCGTCCTTTTTAAAAATATTTTTTCCGTTCAGCCAATAACGCTTTTGAAACAAGAAAAAGTAAAGTATCTATAACTCATTCTAAACTGTATTACTACTAATGATGCATTAAATGAATTTTATAAGAAGTTATTTTAATGGTACTTTAAAGTACTATTAAAAAGGGCATAAAAGGTTAAAGAGAAAATAATAAAATCCCCGGTAACCAATTTTTTTAAGTATTGTAGATATTTTTGAAAACTGAGAAATTTTAAGTGTAATTTGCTGAAAACAAAAATGTTCACGTGAACGCTGGGTAGAAATCCACACAAAGACCGCTAAATTGGTCATTTTATTGATTGAAAATGCATGCTTTTAACCCCTTTCCGGCACAGGCAATTTTGTTGTAAAATGATGAAATCGACTGACACCGGAATTTACATATAATACATACTTTTTTAGAAATTGAACTTGTTACTTTACACTTTCATTGTTAATGCAAAATTTTATTAAAATTCTTGGTGCCGATTGTAAGTTTGGAATTAAAGTTAGGTATCCCGACCCGGACACAGTGTGCCGGAAAGGGTTAACGGAAAACAAACACTGCATATAATATTTTATGGAATTATGGAATTAGGGTCTGCTAAATTGGAATAAGCGCTGCTTGCGTCATATTAATCATTGCATTATTATATTAAATGAAACATTTCTTGAATCACAATTTTGAGGGAATCGTGCCATGTGGTAAAAAGGATCAAATATAATTGTACTTTATACAGTAGTAATAGTATTGAATCGAGTATCGTGAAACCTTTTTATTATGCAATATGGGTATTTTTAAAAAGTACAGTAAACTTTCGACTATACGGCCCTCCGTACTATCCGGCTAGTAAAAGAAAAAATGAGGAATGTTGCAAGTGGCCGAGACAGGCAGGTTCCCGTCCATAGGAAAGTGCACATAAGGAAAGAGTAAGAAGGGATTGCAGAATGCAATGGACCATATTCTCTCCTTGAGTTCGAGGCTACAAAAATTAGTCTGCTTGGGAATAACATTCATAACTGCGCTATTTAAAAAGCATTGTATTTAAAAAAAAATTATGCTTATTTTATTTTATACGGAGTTTGACTTTTTCAAGAGCAGGTACGGGTTATAGATGAATTCTTTTCTCTATTTTAAAGTAATGGTATGCATATCATTTTTAGTTATAAAATAAAAATTTTAAATTTTAGTTAATACGTATATATGGATTTTAATTAATATGTATATAAGTATATATGACAGATAATTCGTGCAAAATAAATCTGCAGTATTTTACGCATGCATTTATCTGTATTTCTGCTGCATCAAATGACGCAATAAGGTGAACAAACGCGTTAGTCGTAATTTTTACACCACGAGATTCCCTCTGTGACGTCACGAGAATACTGTCCGACAGGAAGGGAGGGAGGTGGGTTGGTTAAGGCTTCATAACCTGTTTCGTCAGTTGTGCAACGGATGTTAACAAGTGCGGACGTTATTTTCTGCTTATCCTGTTTACTTTTGTGGTTGCTGATAACTTTTTGATGTAAATCGCCCAATAGATGGCGCTGCTATGCTGCATTGTTCGTGACTATATCGCAATAGCTTTATCTCAAGAACATGCACGATTTTTTTTATATCAAACTCCAGATTCACTTAGTCCCTAATATAAATTAGTGTTCTTTAATTTTGGGTGTAAATCGCCCAACAGGTGGCTCTACTATGCTACATTTTTCATGATTTCCGGAATAGCTGTATCTCAAGAACTAATGCATGAATTTTCATCAAACTTTAGACTCGGTTAGTCCCCGATATAAATTGATTCTGATAAGTTTTTGGTGTAAATTGCCCAACAGGTGCCACCGCTATGCAGAACTTCTCACGATTTCTGCAATAGCTCTATCTCAAACTAATGCACGGATTTTCATCAAACTTCAATTAGAAATTGTCATAAGTTGTTGCTGATTACGGTAAATCACCTAACCGGTGGCGCTTCTATGCTGCGTTTTTCAGGAAGTATTAACATGTATGAAATAGAAGAAAGTTTTGGGATTGCCACGTCCGACTAGTTTTCCTTTGGAATCTAAACCCTTATAAATTATGAGTTTTCAAAAATCAGCATTTTTAGCCGTTTGTAACTTAAGAGGTAAGTGGCATATGCAAGTTGGCAAAAAGACTTATCTATGAAATGTCGATAACCTATAAATAACTTTCACTATTCAAAGTTGCGGATGAGATACAAAGTATTGAAAATGTATAAATGACTGTCGGCATGAAGTATAATACCAACTTCCTTTGAACTTTGTACTGCACTTTCCTGTACACTAGGTTTCTAGAATAATATACCTATGTTTATATCACAAGAATATGCGAAATAAATATTTCCTACTGTATTTAATTTAGTCGTTTTTAGGTCAAAAAATAGTTCTGATCCCCTGGGCTCTCATGATATGAACATAATATTACGTTGAGTAAAGTTTTCCGCCAAGGGGAGATACCTTCGCGCCAACAGCTGTCATTGTGTGGTTGTTAGTTTTTCAACCAACCAATTTTTGCATTCGAAAGACGAGGATAGGGACTACATGACTGTGTAATTTGTTTGTGAAAAATTTATTATCTTGTGCTTCAAAAAAGTGCTTAAAATGGAGCTATCACGTCAGAAGCTCAGAACGATTATGTACTATGAGTTCCTTAATAAACTTGGTGCAACTGAAAGCCACAGAAGAATGTGTGAAAGTTTGGGCATCAATACTGTTTCTTATGATACAGTCAAAGTTTGGTTTCAAAAGTTTAAAGCTGGAAATTTTGACACTGAAGATGAACCACGTTCTAGCCGCCCTATTGAAGTTGATTGTGAGCACTTAAAGCAAATCATTGATCAAGACAGAAAATTTTTAACACGAAACATTGCGTTATAGCTTAACATTTCCTAAAAAACCAGTTAATGCTCTGAAACATATAAATCTAACTTTTAAGTTCAATCTCTAGGTGTTTCACGAAGTGACTGCTGAAGACAAGCGCAAGAGAAAAAACTGATGTTTGGTTCTGCTCAGAGATCAAAGGAAAGAGAACATTCTGGACAGAATTGTAACCTGTGATTGAAAAATGGGTATACTACAATAATAAAAGCCGTAAAGGTGGGTGCTCAACACCTGGGGAATCGGCAGGCTCGGTTGCAAGACATACCCTAACTAACAAGAAGGTGCTTCTCTGCATCTGGTGGGATTGTCGCGGAATTCTCTACAAGTAGTACATAGAAAGCGAACAAACCATCAACAGTTGATACAGCAACATGCTAATCAAAGTTCGCGATGCCATTCGCGAAAAAAGAAGAAACTAGTTCAAAAAGAAGGTGGTTCTCTTTCAAGATAATGCCCGGCCACACGTTAGTACGATGACAGGCTGGACGCTCTACAAGCTGGGGTGGGATTTCATGCAACATCCACCATACAGCACCGACATGGCACCTTCAGAATCTCTTTTCCGATTTCCAAGTGCATCTTAATGGCGTTATCTTCGATTCAAAGGAGGAGGTCATAAATGAAGTCTATTTCTTTCTGAACTCGTACACGCCACAATTTTTCGCAGAAGGGATTGAAAAGTTGCCAATACGTTGGCAGACGATTGTAGATTTAAATGGAGATTACTATCCTCATTAGCTTTGATTTCGTATGTATTTATCATTTTACAATAAAAATATTTTTGGCGGAAAACTTTTTACTCAACGTAATATAAATCTGAAACTTCGTGCATACCATATTCTATTGCATGAATCCAAACTCTTGGAACGAAGCAGTTATGACTATTTAACTTTTAATTATATCAAAGTACAGGAGATTTTAGGAACAATTTTCTATCTAAACCTATGAAATTTCACTTAATGAAATGTACATTTTTCAGGGTTTCGTTCATCTGACGAAACCCTATTCGTCTCACTCCCCTGTCTGTCACAGAACCCGTTCTCAAACTATATATGTTGAAGACTTAAAATTTTGGATACTTATAGCTGAACAGCTCACTTCAAACGACAAATAGTAAAATTTTGAAAAAGTCTTTTATATTTACCCCTCTGGGCTCTAGTGTATTTTAAGCAATTTTTCTAACTCAGCCCCTAATTAAATTGGAGATGTGAAATTTTGCATACATATATCAGAACACTTGCGATCACATGAAAAATCATAAAATTTTCAAAAAGTCTTGTTATTTACTCCTCCGGGCTCCAACTTCTGTATTTTTAGCAATTTTTCTAACCTCCACCCTTTTCATCCGGATTGCACTTTTCTAACTTTTGCCGACACTCCTTTCACCACTCTCATATTATGCATCATAGCCGTACATATTTTAGTTCCAATTTTTACCGCCAGGAGGGTCCTACCTATCTCGGGTGTTATGGCCCCGATCCACTCGATTAATATATATACGGATAGTTTGTAAAACGGAGTTTCGTTCAGATACAGGTTTGTTTAGAATAGAGTGCGCCGCCTGGTTGCGAAATGTGAAACTAACAGATTTTGCAAAAAGATGGTGTTTTGAAAGGAATATTAAACGAAACCCTCTGTGCGATCTGTGATCACACTTACCCACTTGTTTCTAAAATAATTAGTTGAAATAAAATACGCACCATTTTATGACTGTTAAAGGAGACTCTGTACCAAAAAATTTATTTTGTAACTATAACCTATTTATTTTTAGGTTCATGTTTGAATAAAGCATAGTTGTAATAGATCATAAAAAGCGTTAAATTTTCAATATAGCAATAACTTTTTTAAGAAAATAATTAAAAAAAAAAAAGTTAGCAATTTTAATTTTTTTTTTCATTTTTCCTGTTTGTAAATAGATTTTTATCCTTTATTCAGAGTACTTTTTTCTATAAATCTATCATCGTCCATTAGATCAGCAGGAAAAAAAATAAGTGGACCCCTATGGGGGGGGGGGGTAGCATGTTTTTAAGTTCATAACTTTTTTAAGTTACAAACACATAAAAAAAAATCAGATACTTAGTTATCGCACACAAGGTTTAAAGATACTTTTTTTTTTAAATCGGACAATTGTAGAAACCTTAGCATTTCGACTAAATTGGGGGGGGAAGAAAAAAAATTGAACTGAGAAAAATGAGTTTAACCCCTTATTTCTCGCTCCCATCAATATCACGGGTTGAGGTGTCGTTCGTTATTTTTCGTGCCCGTCCTATTTCTGGGCTGTAGATTTATTGCTGGAAAAAACTTCTGAAACTAGAAAAATTTAACTGGCATTTCCGTGTGAAGTTTTTGAATATTTGTGTTTGGTTTTTGGCTCTGATTGTGATGTTGGACTTTGTATTTAACGTTTCGAAATATATCACACTCAAAAAAATTATAAGTAATCAAAATTTAATGTATATTATATTATTTCAAATATTATTTGTCAAAATTTGTTTGATAAATAAAGATCTAATATGTGAAAAATAAAGGTCTTATTTGCATTAATTTGTATGGTGTAAAAGAAACATTAAAACACAGAATTCTCGCATGATGGCTTTACCACAAATGTGGATTTGTTCTATAACATTTTTTTTATTTTTCGCCTGCTAATTGAATTAAAAAAACTAATTGCATATTTTATATAGAAACCTTATAATTATTCAATTTCTGTAATGAAAAGTAGGCACTTTTTTGATGGTCTTTCCAAGTATTAAGCGACCGTTAAGAGGTTAAACATTTCACTTACAAGGAGGTAGAACAGGAAGGTTTTGTAAAATTAAGTATATCGCCTTTATTATTTATCGAATGGTTCCGAAATTTGGACAGAATGTTCTAACAAGGGAATTATTTGGGTGCTACTCACACCTAGCATTGAGACCTGATGCATTTTGTAGCCCTATACATAAATTTAGAGAACCGAAAAAATTTGTGTTAAAATCCTATTTTATATATATTTTTTTATACTTTAAATTCTTTATTCTCGGTATTTTAGGTTTTTTCACGCAAAAATTGTTATGTCGCCAACTTCCATATACGGCGCTAGAAATTTTTCGCCCGCTTTATCCCTGGAGTATATGTACGGTACATATTAATTAAATCAGATTGCGATTTGCTTGATGATTGATAACATAAAAAACAAGAATTAGGTGTTTTTTTTTCTATGCAGACGAAAAATGTGTAAATATTAAATATTTCTGTTAGATACTTTCAAGATCATTGAAAACTACTTTTTTTAGTGAAATACAAAATAAGCAAACTATTTTATTTTGAAGTCTGATGGATTACAGTTTTGAATGTTTAAAAGGAAATGTTGTTGTATTAAATGTTGTCTTTTAGTAAAAGTAATCATAAAGTAAATTAATATTTTTATAAAATTCGAAAAATTTATCGTGCCTATTAGGTCTGACATTACAATTTCTAGTGAAGTCCAAACCACTGCTTACAAACAAGCAGCTATAACATTCGGCTAGGATTGCCGGAAAGCTTTATTTTTGAAAAAAAAAAAAGCAAATTTTTTTTCCCCCGCCAAAAATGTGAATATAATGTAATTTTTCAAAATAATTTCGTAGGTTCTTAAAGGAATTTTTAATTTTTTTTCAATATTTTATATTTGTTATTGACTAACTTGTATTTTTAAATGCTTTTCTTAGAAAAACTTCCATGTTAATAGTTCAATAAGGGGTTTTAAAAATTGTATTTTCAGAAAGTTGTGCTGTTGTAAAATCGAAAAAGGTGTTTAACAGAAAAATTTTATCGATTCTCAAACTTCGTAATATAGGACTTTTAAAATGCCCGGGTCTCAATGATAGGTGTGAACTGCACCAAAAGTGGTTCTCTTGTAAGAATACTAGGACACATTTTAAAATAAAAATCTAAAATTGAACATTTTTGTCATTTTTATCAATGTCTGGTACCGAGTTCCTTTAAAACAGCGCAAAATCGATTTTTGATCCTCTCTAACTAAAAACATTTGGAAGATAGAAATTTTCTCGAAGTATTTTAATTTCTTTTGCCATATAGGTCTGGAATAACAAAAAATCCCTGTCAGCCCGGACCTACAGGCGGAGGTAGATTTCGAAGTTAAGTACTAAATTCACCAACAAAACTTTAATCAAGATTAGAGATAAACCCAGTTCCTTCACTAAGAATGAGTTCAGGGAGCTAAACATTTTGTGAAAATTCTAATATACACAAATGCACACACGCATGTATATGGAATAGGTTTAAAAATGGCTAAAGCAAATTCAGAGAACCTCAAAGTGTTAAAATAAGTTAATATTTCCATAGTCGGGTTTTTATCATGTTTTAATACGTTTCGTTAAACTCTCATGACGTTATATATTCACCTGCTGAGGTCCATTTTATTTCCAATATGACGCTATATATATATTTAATTCGTCAAACTATTTATTTCATTTTCAGTTTTCATGCGGAAATCTTCTTAATATACTAACCGCCGCGGGGAGCGGCCCCTATTCGTCCGCAGCCCTTTATTATTCTACTTATTCCGACTCTTTTGCGGAAGCAAGGTTCATTGGTCCCCAGCCACATCCCGAGTAAGACACTCTAGCGAAAGCCAGGTTGAAAAAAAAAATCAAATTGAAACCGAACAAATTTAAAAGGGAAATTGTACAAATTAAAAACACCGAAAAGCGGGAAGATGGGGCGGTGAAGATACCGAACGACTCCTGCTGCTTCTAGCTTATTATAGCTTATTTAATTTAATTTTTCACGTGAAAATCTTTCAATAGAAAAGCAATTGTTGTGGTGAGAATTTTATTGCTTTTTTTTTTAATTGTTGGCAACTGCTATAACGAAAAATATTTGTTCCTGCCGTTGTTGTGTAAGAGCTGGTTTTATCAGAATCGTGTTAAGACGATATTCAAAATTTTGAACCCTCCTCATTTCCATTCCCTCGGGCCGATTTTGCCCATTTTCAATCCCCGCCGAGATATTAGCCATCTCAAAGTTGTTGGCGAGTTTAAAGACGATCCGTGCATAATTGCGAATTTTATCGTGCGGACAAAATTTAGTACATACATACATACATACATATATAACTTTTTAGGTGGGGTCGGTTTTGGGTTCTTGGGGTCCTATAATGAAAAGTTATGAAGGAATTTTTCAAAAGTCTCACCATGGTAACGACTGAAATAGGTAGCATTTCTTACGATATCTATCTAAAAATAGTCCTGAAAAAAAGTGGGATGATTTTTTTATATCTGAATGTATTATAAGAAAGTATATTTTGTAATGGGATTCAATTTTTTAATACGTGTGTGTAATATTTAAAAATAGATTTCAGTAACCGTTTTATTGACGAATTAAGCTTTAAAAAACAGTTGTGAGATAATGCTGAATTGTAAAATTCGGAACGTACAATGAAATCTAATTGGTTCTCTACCTATAGATATTATTCTTTCCCGTATGAGAGAATTTTATGATTGAACATTGAAGAAAAATTGCACTAATAAAATAGCTGTTTTAGGAAATACTATCTAACGAGCTTTTTTTTATTTTATAGCGTTAAACATTTGTGTTTATCCAAGCTTCTTAATTATTCTTTTGTATTAAGATTTTCTATAATTTTCTGATATTATCTCTGGTGCCGTATTTCCGTGTAAGTTTTGTGACATATTTGTTTAAATATATATATTTTTTGATTGTTATATATTTGTTTTTCTTTTTAGGTTGGTGTTCTTTATTTAAGTAGTGTTCATATTCTCTCTAACAAGTTACAGTTGAGAAAGTAGTTATAATTCCATTACATAAAGGTAAGCCTTTTTTTTTACATAGTCTTATATTTGTGATTTGTTTGGATCTTTTAATTTTTTTTTAAGACAGCAAAAAGGTAAATAACTCAACAATTAATAGGTGGCACTGACGTAACCAAGTCAAAACAAGTTGGAAATTGCTCTTCAAACGTGGCAAATGAGGTGCGTTCGTACTATAACTAGTTTTATATTTTTGGCACCGCATAGTGTACTGCATGTATATTTTAGTGCACTTCAATAAGTGCATATCCATTTCATTCTGTTCGAAAGGCTGTAACATCAATAAAATGCACTTGAAATAATTTTTTTCCCATTCGCCGTAATGAAATGGAAAACTATTGACTGTGTCTGTAATTGAACTATGGATCCGATTTTCATAAAATTTGAAATGACTCGAAAAAATTTTGCGACAATTACGTTAAAATTTCAGACCATTCGGTTGGGTAGTTTTTGCTCTGTTATATACGGACAGACGGACTGAACGACGACTATAGGTGCTACGTATTTATATAATTACGAACGCATCTAAAAAAGGGCGCAAGTAATGAACAGAATGTCTCCAAATCGTTTATTACATCTGTGTTCCACATTATCATCATCACGGGTGATAATATATTGCAGGCGATATACAAATCCACAAACTGTAGAGTCCTGAATGTCTTGTTGTACACCCTCTCGGAAATAAAACTTACTTTTGACGATTCAGCAATCATTGAGCTGTATTTCGTCGTTTTTGACGATCATTCCCTATCAACATCACGTAACTTTTAACGAAACTTAAACTCTCAAATATTTGACGAAAGTTTTGCCTCAAACACGGTCAGACTCAATGCATTTTAAGGAAAAAGTTGCTGTACCTCCTCAAATCCTGCGATTTCAGCAAGCAGATATTTGCTTATTTATGTTAGTTCTTTAATAATTTATTTTAAAACAGCACTTTTAGTGCTTTTCAGAAAGTACTGTTATATAGGTAGTTGTTTCATTATTTTTTTAGCTGTTAAAATTTTTAGGAATGCTTATTATTATTTTTATTTATATGTTGTTGTTCGTTATGTTTTAATTCGAAAAGAATAAATTTCCTGTGTTCTTCAAAACCATTCAAAAAGAAAATTTGGTCAATAAAATTTCAAACTTCATGGATTTATTATTATTATTTAAGAAGTATATTCTGTTTTCAATCAAATTAAAAATAAACAAATTGATCCCTCTCCCCTTTATAAACAGTAAAGTGTTAAACTTATACACCTACTCGAAGTTATTAAATCTCACGCACTTCACAATTCGTTATTTGTGAGCAACAAATTAGCCAGACCTTATTCTAATCATTAATTGAGCAAAGAAAATTTCACTAATAAATTATTTAATCAAGCCATATTATAATTATTCATTGAGCATGATAAAACCATAATAATAAATTAGCTTTACTTAAAACTTTAAGAAATTATAACAGCACCGATAAAATTACAATCTACCTTATAAAAATATAAACACGCAGCAGAATTCATTACATCAATCTAAAAGCACGTCTGTACAAGTCCCCAATAGCGAGGTCGGGAGACCAACGGTCTCCCACGCCAAAGGCCGCGGGTTCAAATCACCCCCAGGAAAACGAGAAGTGAATTTTTTCTTCCCCCTGGCAATAAATACAGGATCTTCTAGACTGTTCGATAGATGGCACCACTAGCTCTCTTTTGACGAAATTTATACCGTCAAGTAAGTGAACAAAGTAATTTCATCAATTTGACGAAATATTCGCTCGGAGCATTTCCCAGGAAACGGTTTCGTCAAAAACAAAGAAAATTTCGTGAAATCTGAGTATTGATTTCTGAGTGTGCACATGACATCTCTGGATAGATCGCATTTTTCAGTTCCGATATATTAGATAGATGTAGGTGATTGGCTATATTTTGTCACAAAAGGAAACTACTCGAGTTCTCACTGGTCACTTAAAAAAAAATTCAAATTCTGCAGAAAGCAAGGTTTTGACACCTGCACCAAAAATTTCCTTTGTGTACATTTCTGGAAATTTTATAAAAAAAGAAAAATCTGTCTACTGCTTGTGAACCTAAATGTCATATAATATTAAATACTAGCTGAAATACCTGGCTCTGCACGGAGTTTTAAACATGCTTGATTAGGAAAATTTTAAAACTAAACACCGTACGGACTAATTATACATATACGTAGCACCTATAGTCGTCGTTCAGTCCGTCCGTCCGCATATAATAGAGCAAAAACTACCCAACCGAATGGCTTAAATCTTAAATATGTGTTGCATAATTTTGTCGAGTCATTTTAAATTTTATAAAAATCGGATGTATAGTTTAATGACAGGGACAGTCAAAAGTTTTCAGTTACATTACGGCCAATGGGGAAAAAATTATTGCAAGTGCATTTTAATGATGTGACAGCCTTTCGAACAGAATGAAATGGATATGCATTTGCGAAGTGCACTAAAATATACATTCAGTACAATATCCGGTGCAAAAAATATTTATAAAACTAGTTATAGTACGAACGCACCTCATTTGCCACGTTTGACGAGCAATTTCCAACTTGTTTAATATATTGAAAGCCTTGAGCTATTTTTCTTTTATACCAGTATTTTAAAAAATGTTTCCCAAACCTAAATATAGTCTTGATTCTTGAAAATAAATTCAAAAAGAGGTGCAAATTCATGAAAAGCCTTTCATGATATCACTTTCTCTTGTAAAAGCCATGCATTAACCATATACAAGATCTGGCTATTAATTTCCAGGACTGTCGTAACTGTGTGAGAACGAAAAGCCGGAAGATGGCACTAATGATTGCATATTGAAGAGCATTTTCTTGCGCATGTGCAGTGCACTCGGCGCCATTCTGAAGGAAGCGGTTCTCGTGGAAAAGAGGATTAAAACGTAGCTCTTAAATTCCTGCTGTCGAAGTAAAAATGGAACAAAGAATTAACATTAAATTTTGCTTAAAATTGGGCAAGACAGCTGCGGAAACCTACGAAATGTTAAAACAAGTTTACGGCGAGGAAGCATTATCCCCCTCAAGAACTTTTGAATGGTTTAAACGCTTTCGGGACGGGCGCGAAAGTGTCGAAGATGATCCCACACAGCTCGGCCGCAGTCCGTACGCACGCCGGAAGCAATTCAAAAAGTTCGCGATAGGGTGAAATGGGATCGTCGATTGACTATTCGAGTACTCGCCAATGAATTGAACATGGACAAAGAGACGGTTCTGCGAATTTTGACGCAAGACCTAGGCAAACGCAAGATTTGTTCCCGCAAGTTTTGTTCCATTGCGTTGCCTGTAGCATTCTTAGCCCAGCATGGTGTCGTTAAGATGCAGCATCCACCCTACTCTCCAGACCTAGCACCCGCAGACTTTCTCCTGTTTCCTAAGCTGAAAAATTCGCTGAAGGGAACAAGATTTCAGTATGTCGAAGGCATCAAGAAAACTGTAACGTCACTATTAAAGAGCATTCCATAAGAGGACTTTAAAACTTCTTTCCGAAATTTGTACAGCCAAGCACAGACATGCATTACGGCTGATGGGGATTACTTCGAATCATATTAAATGGCTATGCGTTTAACCTTTTTTTCTTCTGAGTTATTCCAAGTGTCCTGGAAATTAATAGCCGGACCTTGTATTTGTTTTTTAAATATGAGGTCATACGTGAATTAACCTATATTCACAACTATAAAGAAATGGCACTTCTAGTATTTGTCGATAATTAAATAAAAATCCTGCACTCGTGATACCGTAATTCATTTTATATTTTAACGGAATAATAAGGCTACTATAACTTGACTCGTGCTATAGACACCTCAGGACACATTGACGTTATCATTCTCTTTTTACACGTGAAGGTATTCCATTGAGAATTTGGTAATTTTTGAAATTCAACGTTTGAAAAACGACATAATCAATAGATTTGAAATTTATATCAAGAAAAATACAATTATTTTACCTTTTCTAACGCAGTTTGTCTAACAATTTTCTGACACATACCGAAAAAAATTAATAGCTCGAAATGTAAGTTCAAATGTTTCATTTTCTGAGATAAATCTGTGGCAACGATTAAAGAAAAAGCCAGTCGTCATAAACGCATAGATTTTTATTAAAGAGGATGTATAAAATAAACAATGAAAATAATTACAGTAAAGAAATAAAAAAAATCACTCAACTTTGAAACAGGGCACTTCTCAGCCTTAACAATTCTAGTCCTTCAACATTTACACAAGCTTTTCAAGCTAGTAAATACATTTCTGTTAAATGCTTTCAAGATCATTGAAAACTATCTTTTTAATGAAATACAAAATAAGCAAACTATTTTCTTTTTGAAGTCTGCTAAAGTTTTGAATGTTTAAAACGAAACGTTGTTGCATTAAATATTGTCTTTTAGTAAAAGTAATCATAAAGTAAATTAATGTTTTTATACAATTCAGAAAATTTATTGTGCCTTATTAGGTCGGACATTACAATTTCTAGTAAAGTCCAAACCACTGCATACGCAAGCAGCTATGGCAATTCGGCTAGGGATGCCGGAAAGCCCAACTTTTGAAAAAAAAGCCAACTTTTTCCCTGCCAAAAATGTGAACATAATGTTGTAATTTTTCAAAATCAATTTCGTAGTTTCTTGAAGGAATTTTTAAACTTTTTTCAATATTTTATAGTTATCGTTCCAACAAAGTTGAAAAGTGTTTATAACTTCGGTTTGTCTGGCCTCTCTCTAACTCTCGTAAATATACTCTGATTGTTCTGAAATTTTTGGATATTAGTGACCTCTACCATAGCACGAACCCTATTGCAAATGAAGTTTGTAGCATGTTTAGTTCACTTACAGGGATAGTCAAAAGTTACATTACGGCCAATTGGGGGGAAAAATCATTTCAAATTATTTTTAATGGTATTACTCTTTCAAACTTAATAAAATTGATATGCATTTAAGAAGTCCACTAAAGTATGCATTCTGAAGAATATGCGGTGCAAAGAATAGTTATTATTCATTTACAGGGCCACACGAAAGAATTCCGTTACATAATGGTATGGGGGGGGGGAGGGATTGTTTGCGGCATATTTCATTATGTTAAACTATTTCATATATAACGAAATTGATATACGTCGCTGAGCTTAGTATAAGTTATTTCATGTATAATACGAAGTTTATAGCATTTACAGGGACACACAAGATTTCAGATACTATATTGTATCCGAATTACTATATATTAGCAATGATTGCTCGAAATGCATTTTTAATTATGATATGCGCTTTTTAGTTTCACTATATTTATGCGTGCTATATAGTGTGTATAAATGCTATAGTTCATATACAGGGCTACACAAAAGAATTCGTAAGGGTTATTTGATATGAGCGCAAATTGCTTAAAGGTGGTTTTTAAATGCGTTATGCATTTTTACGCTGAACTGCATTTAGTTTACTAAGACAGATTTGTAGAATATTGATAAAATGATATACAGGTCCACGCAAAGAATTGGATACATGGCCGTCTATAAATAAATTCTGGAAATGTGATTTCAGTAATTTTAAAAGTGTTTTAGTTTAAATTAAATTTTAGCTAAATACTGGCGTGTAATAAAGGTACTAGGTAAACTGCAGGGCTGTACAAAAGTATTCAAGTATGTTACCATCTATTGGTATAAATTGCTGAAAGAGAAATTTCAAACTGTTATAAATTTTCTTGCTAAACTAAATTTTCCCATTATATAGTAATATATTATATATATCAACCTACAGATCAGGGCTGTTCAAAAGAATTGGAATAAATATATCTTATGGACCGTAACTGCTGAAATCAGTTTTTCAAATGTTTTATGTGTTTTATATAATGTATACTTAGTTGTCTTATGTACCTTATTTCCCTAAATAACGAAGTTTTGTTAAATCATTCAGGAAGTGTTGGAAAGTGTTTCATAACCTATGCTTAACGCATGATTTTTCTTTCTTGTTTCTATTTAAAAGTAAAAACTACTCTTAAGAAATATTATATCATTTTGTTATTTTTACTTTGCATTAAAAAAGGGGGAAATGTTTCAATTACTTCAGCATGTGACTGTATCTTTCACATTATAGTTTATAGAAAATTACCTGCATGTTGCCCTGTTGCATTGCCTTGCCCATCTTTTACGTTTAGTATATTCTGATATTTTTTACAAATATATATTTCATATAGTTAAGACCATCAAACGAAGTACCTGTTTGCATGCGATGTTCAGCCGAATTAAATATCAAGAAGAGAAGAAAAATGGATTTCTTAAAATTGTAGAAGTTATTTGCATTGTATTAAAAACTTAAAATATAATAACCTTATAAAATATGGTAGACAGTGAAGAAGCTAATTTGTCCTGTATAAAAATATTTTCTGATGTGCTTTGATTTTGTATTCAAACAGTAGTCTCCATGAACAGTATCCATGTGACGTCACAGTGGGAATCACGGTGGTGTAAAAATAGCGACTAGGTCGTTTCATGCATCATTAATACAGGTTAATCCATGCGCAAAAGGCTGCGGGTCTATTTGTACGAATTATTTTCGATAAATACTTACGCAGTGCATTAGGAAATTATAAGACCACATTGATTTTGAAAATTATTAGGTAAATAAACGTTCTAATTATAGTTTAAACGCATGAGATATCAAATGCAACATATTTATTAAAATTGGTTTGCAATAATTTTGAATAACACAATAAATATGTTAACGAAAACGCAAGCAATGATTGAAAAATGCACTGTTAACAAATTATAAGACCTTGTCTAAAACCAAAAATATGTTAATACAATAACGGTCCTCCGTTTTTATAACCTCAAACACTGTTTTTCATACCAGTGACAAGGTGATTAAGTACAGATTCAATATTGTGCCATTCCTTTTACAATGGTTACTTCTAGTTCATTGGCAGATAAAAAGTGTTTATTAGCATAAACTTTGCGACTTAATACGTCCCAAAGATTTTCTATAGGGTTCAAGTCTGGACTTGGATATGACAAAGCATTATTTTTTTTTAACCATTGCTGGGTGGATTTAGACACATGGTAAGAAGCACTGTCCTGCTGAAACATCCGGTTATCACCACCTAAAAAAGGTCCAAACGGTATCAAATGATCATATAACATAGCCTGGTATTGCGCAGAGTTCATACGTCCCGAAATTCGTGTTAGATCGCATAATCCATGATTAAAAACTCCCCAAACCATTACTGATCCTCCTCCCATAAGCATTGTTTTGGTTCCTTCCTCAAATCATGCCAATAGGGTTTATAACAATCCGGACCTCAAGATTAATTTTTTTTTTCATCTGAAAATATCACTTGTTTCCATTTTTTGCCCCATGACATTTTTAGCCCATTTCAGTCTTTCTTCTTTATGATGTTTCATTATTTTTGTTTTTTCAACAGTTTCATATATTTTGCATTTGATTTTAGACTTCCAAACTGTTACGTGGGAGGTTCTTTTGCTGAAACGGTTCAAAATTTCCCAAGTTGAAAGACCTTTTTGAGTTGATAATCGAAATATTTGTTGATCATCCCGTGCTGTCAAAATCCCTTTTCCTTCCAGATCGTTTAATTTTGATTATTTTTATAATTATTTTATTGTGAATGTTCTCGAATACTTTCACGATACACAAACGTGTACGTTTTATTATTCTGATGTGACGTATAATGTGCTAATTTCCTCAGGTGGTCTTATAATTCCTTAAGTCACCTTATTTACGTTTTAAAAAAATTAGATTTAATAAAATTAACTTAAATTTTAATGTAGCAATTATAACAGAAAACGTTCTACGATCAATTTTAAATACACACTAAAAAATTGCATATTGTGTCTTCTTCAGAAATGCACCAATTCGTTTGTGGTCTTATAATTTCTTAACGCACTGTATACATATTAAAATCCAAAAATACTTAATTAAAATTTTTTATTTTCACTTTATGAATAAAAGGAAATATATGCATGCAATAGCTTTAAAATAGAGAAATTAATTCATGTATAACCTATACCTGCTCCCGGAAAGGTCTGAAACTCGTATAAAAATAAAATATAAGCATAACTTTTTTAAACACAATGCGTAGCGCGGTTATGATGTTATGAATGTTATTCCCCAGCAGACGAATTTTTGTAGCCTCGAACCCAAAGGGAGAACATAGTCCGTTGAAAAACCAATGGAGGATATTCCATCTCCGTTTTGATCACGTGGTCAAGGTAAAAACTTCTAGCGTAAAGAAGGGAAGGCTCCATAGACGTGTAATGTAAATCCCCGCTAGCCAATGAAACAGTTCATGAGGCAAAGCAGTAGTATCTTCCCATCTTATCAGTTAGAAGTTCCTTGGGTAAATGACCGGTATCACGTGACTTTTTTCAGCCTCGAACCCATATTTGGAATATCCTCCATTGTACTGGTTCCCTGCAATCAAATTATCCTTGGATGCATTTAGTATATGATAAATTTTACAACTTTAAAAAAATATTTGCATAATTACTTCCCGTATCTTCATAGCCTAAAAAAAAAAAAAAAAAAAGAAAAAAGAAAAGAAAAGAGAAAAATTATTCTGGAAACGTTTTAAGGAAAAATACTTTGGTGTTAGTTCTCTCAATCTTGCAACACATATTTTTAATCCAGTAATGCAAGGAAGTGTCTTTTTTATGGTTTAAACTTTTTTTTATGAAATTGATCATCATATTAAATTTAAAAATACTCCGTATATATATATTTACGTTGTATATGTACGTATATATGTATTACTATATATTTACGTTGTATAGTGTTAAAAAACAGAATAGGATTTTTAAAAAGTTACTCAATTGCCACCATTTTTTAAAATCTAAATTAAAGTTGGCTAAAAAAAAATCACAGTACGTTAATACTAATAGGATTTTTTAAAAGTCACTCAATTGCCACCATTTTTTTATCTAAATTAAAGTTGGCTAAAAAAAAAAATCGCAGTACGTTGTTAAGACTAATACTAATGTAAAAACATAACTTTTTGTTTTTTGCTTGAAAAAAATTATATATATATATATATTTTTTATTTATTTATTTTTTTTTTTTTTTCAAATGGAAATACGAAAGCTTTTAAAACAATGATTTTCTTGTGCATGTTACTTATTTATTTTTTTTCCTTTGCAGTATGGTGAATTTTCAAGATATCATAAAAGATCCCGAATGGGGTAACTTTCATTTGATTTTTATTATTATTACTTTATTTTCATTGCTATGGAAAAAAACTAAGTTTCACATCTTTTCACTGGTGCTATTCTCAATAAATCAGTACATGAAACAAATATTCACACAAAATATAGAGAAATTACCATTAATTGGGGCTCTCATACCAAATTACTTTCTGAATTTTCTTATTTTATGGGGGCCGTTTACCTTAATTGGTCAAAAAAGAGATTTTTCGTTTTTCAGTATTAAAGGAAAGCCTGTTTAATTGTGAATATTTTGACAACTCATTTTTACCTATACGGTAATTATGTCTCGAGATATTGATAAATTTGCTAATATTTTTTTCAGCGCAATCCCATACCCATACAAATTAAAACTTTAATTGGCTTTTTCTCAGTGTTCATATTTTCTTCACTTTCATGTTTTAAAAATGCTAAAGCTTGTTTTGTATTTGAAATAGATTAGTTTTTTTGTACATGTCCTTTATTATATATGTGATAAATCTGCGCATGGAAATAGTCTTCTGGTTTTTGTTTCTTTTTTTGTTAATTAAAAAAATAAATATGAAGATGTGTTAGATTTAATAGTTTTACACTATGTATCTGTAAAAAAAATTATATTAAATATAATTTTAGATCTCTCTAAATCCATGCGCACTCTTGTGTAATACACATTTGAAAATCTTAGGCAAAAATATAAATTTTTTAAAAGTAGCAGGAATTCAAAAAATTAAAATTATAAAATTTTAATTAAATATGCAGTTTTTTTAATGTACTTTTAAACATAGAAATGTAGGGAGTTCACCATTTCAACCATATATATATAATTTTTTTAATAAAAAAATTGGTGAAAAGATACTGTCCCCTTAATCTCTCCCCGGTCTAGTACAATTAAGGGGGCTGGTCACTCAGCTTCGGAATTCTCCTCCGTAATGTTAAGTCTGTGGACGTTTGATGCATTCGCATATTTAAAATATCTTCTCGGGAAATTCACATTTTTAACATCTTTTTTCTGTGTACTCTTCTTAAAGGATGTCCCCTTTTTTTCTTAGTTCTCAAAATATTTCTAAAATCTATGCTGAATTCAATATTTTATGCGTTAAATGCGGGCGAACTGCGAGTAAGATTTTAACACTTCCTATAAAATTAAGTCTATACTTCAGAAATATTTTGAGAACTAAGGAAAAAAGAGACATCTTTTAGGAAGTGTACACAAAAAATAGAAGTTAAAAATATTAATTTCCCGAGGAGATATTTTAAATAGACGAATGCACCAAATACCCATAGACTTTATATTAGTGAGGGGGAAATCGGAAGCTGAGTGACCAGCTCCCTTGAGTATAAAAAGACTTTACGGTAGTGATTATTGTATAAGGTACCGGATATTCCATAAAATTTTAATATGAAATTAGCAACCGCTGCAACTATCTTTTTATAGGGGACCCCTTCAAGGGCGGATCTGGAGAGTCCTCAAGGGGGGGGGGGATTGTGGAAATTTGGAGACTCCAATCTGATGCGCGGGTCGGGGCTAATTTTTTTCACTTCGGGTCGTGTTACTTTTACTTTTTGTTGCGGGTGGTGTTTGGGTCCGATTTACTCCTATTTTTTGCTGCTGGTCGAGTTAACTTATACTTTTTTGCTGTGGGTCGCGTTTGCGTCCGGTTGACTTCTACTTTTTGCTGCTGGCCGGGTTAACTTATACTTTTTTGCTGTGGGCTGCGTTTGAGACCGGTAGACGTCTACTTTTTGCTGTGGGTCGGATTAACAACTACTTTTTTGCTGCGAGTCGGGTTTAGGTCCGGTTGACTTCTACTTCTCTGCTGCGGGTCGGGTTGACTTCTACTTTTTAGCTGCGCGTTGGGTTTGAGGCAGATTGACATACATTATTTCGGGTTTGGATCAGTTTCGGATTGGGTTTTCACACTTGCGAGGATTCGGGCCAACCCTAATTTTGAAAAGGAAGTCTAAATATTTTTTAAGATAAAACTACATACAGTAAAAGCTCCATACCTGGCACGCCCAAACAATTAATAATACTTTTTAATCTTCAGGATTATGTAAAAAATACTAATTTGTATAAGACTGCTTGTCTCTCTATCTAAGATCAATAATTCACTAAAGAATGCTTTGACACTTATCTAAAACATATCGGGTGTCTTAAAATGGACTGACTGATTTTAAAATTCAGTAACTTGCAAATGGTGACAGCAATTTAAAAAAATCTTGCAGGAGGATTATGTAAGATGCCAGGAGATTTTTCATTGAGATTCTTGATTTTACTTTACAATAGCAGCGATATATGGCGCTACAAACATTAGTCGTTAAATTTGGCCCCTACTTAGTGCCTATTGCTTGCAGCGCCATCTGTCGTTGCTATTTTAAACTAAAATTAAGAATCGCAGTAAAAAAAAAAAAATCCTGATCAGGGGCGATTCTCAGTTTAAAAAAAAAATGTGACATGTTACAGCAGAGAGGGGGCAGGGGGAATTCCCTACTGGCACTAATTATTTTTGTTGCAGGTCAGGTTAGCTGTTTTCGATTTGGGTTGATTTCAGGCTGAGTGTAGATTCCTGCAAATTGGGTTTGGGTTAACCCGCTTTCTTAAAGTTAGTTATATATTATTTCAGATATATATTTTCGGTATATTATTTCAGATTAAAAACAATACCTATAATAATAAACATAGGTATGTGTGCTGTTTTCTAAAGCAACCACTGAATTTATTTTTCCACGACTGTTTGATAAAATTCACATTTCTTCCACGTCTTTGATGAAATTTGCATGTTCTTGCAGCCCTTTGATAAAATTCGCGTTTTTCCGTAGCTGTTTCATGAAATTTTAAAATTCTTCTATTGCCCTTTGACGAAATTTACATTTTTTCTGCAACCCTTTGACGAAATTAGAGTAATTTTGTAGCCCTTTTGATAAAGTTCGCGTTTTTTTCCCGCGACACTTTGACAAAATTCGCGTTTTTTCTGCGATCCTTTGACGAAAAACGCGTTTTTTAAGAGATTCTTTTACGAAATTAGGTTTTTCCACGATTCTTTGAAGAAATTCGCGTTTTCTACGCGATCTTTTGACGAAATGAGTTTTTTCGCGACCCTTTGACGAAATTCGCTTTTCTTTTGCAACCCTTTGATGTAACTCGCGTTTCTTTGATAAATCTTCATTTTTTTCGCAATCCTTTGACAAAATTCGCGGTTTATTTTTTTTTTTTACAAAATTGGCGATTTTTTCACGATCCTTTCAAGAATTTCGCTTTTTTTCCGTGGCCCATTTACCAAATTTACGTTTATCCTGCGATTCTTTGACGAAATTGAAGTATTTTCCTGCGAACGATTGACGAAATAGATTTGTTATGGCGACTATTTGTCAAAATTTGCGATTATTTTTATATCCGAATTTTCGGATTGGTGATTTTTTAAATTTTTGGAACCGAATACCTTAACCATCTCGCTGCGTATAATATATATAATTACGAATATAGGTTCAAAAATTGCGCATTTAGTTTATTACATATTTTAAATCTGCATATATTAGAGTTCAAATATGTTCAAAATATTTGTGAAAGAGCTTCTCTTTTAAACAGAATTAGATCATTAAAAACAAAGAAAAGCTGTGGAAATTTCGGGTTGCGCAAATTTTGCCGCTTTTACGTTGGCCGTGGAAATCGCGGGATGCGCAGCGAGAGGGTTAAATTTTCGGAAAATTCGGAACACAATCACCCCTGCTCTTGAAATCTTACATAACCCTCCAAGTATTTTGTTTAATAGCTGTCGCCATTTGCAAGTTATTGAATTATATTTATAATCAGTCGGTCCATTTTAGGACACTCGGTTTATTAAGTAGCTAAGGGATGACGGCTGAAAGAAGCATTTAAAAAAAATTAGAGCTGGCTTGGATATTTCAGTTACAGATTTACCCGGGCTGAAATTTCCAGGTCTAACCCATATAAAAAAATACTGGCCCAGCCCGGTATAAAAACTAAAAAATCAACTCTAGCCCAGACTGCATTTTGCAATTAAAATTATTCATAAAGCACATTTACTTATGACTATTTAGGCAATTATGTACATAAACTCTATGTAAAATTCATTACTTAAAGAAATACATTCAAATGAAAATTCTGTAAGAAAATCAGTTTAGAATTAAAGAAACGGGTGATAAAAGAAAATCTCAATTTTAAAGCTCTACGAAGAAAAAAAGTAGATTTTTAAAAATGCATCTCTGTAACTTATCAAATCAAATTAAATTTTTAAAGATTTCGCTAAACAAATGTACAACATAAATATAATTTTTACGAATAACAAATTAATAAAATGCCAGACCAACTTGGGCTCGGAGAGAAGAATTTGGAGAAGTGCACGGGTCGCGGTCGGGCAAATTCTGCTTATCATACGGGCTGAAACGGACCGAACGTTTAGCTTTAATTCCGGGCCGAGCCCCAACCTGGAAATTTTTGCAGTGCAGACACCTAGGAAGAATGAAGTCAAGGCCAGGGCTTCGGAGTCGGACTCAGGCCCATTTTTGAGCGAAAGTGTCGGAGTCGGTTCTGTTAAAACTCTCGAAGTTGGAGTCGTCCATTTTACAAGCAGGGCTGGGTTGCCGGAGTCGGAGCCAGGCCCATTTTTGGGCGAAAGAGTCGGAATCGGATCTGTTAAAATTCCTGGAGTCTGAGTAAGAGTCGTCCATTTTTCCCGCAGCCCTGATCCAGGCCATGCTCGACCAGGAAGAAAAATAAGTCTGGCCCGACTCTAATTTGCAGAAAAAAATAAAATCAGGGCTTGGATCTAAAAGAGAGAAAACCTTGCCCAGACCGAGTCTCGTGCAGGGATGTAGTGGAGGGTATACGGGGGTATACGCCGTTACCCTCTGGATTTTTTTTAAGGAACACCGTATACCCTCTGTTTCTCACGAAAGCTATAGTATATATACACTAAGGTATACTCCCTGCCTTGAGCGTATACCCTCTGCTTAGAAAGTATACCCTCTGTTTTTTTACGACTACATCACTGGTCTCGTGGTTTTAAAATGGCGCGACCCGTGTCGGGTCGTGCCGGACTCGAGCTTCGCCCCAAGTCATTTCCCGTGAAGATGCATAATGCCGTTTTGCAAACCCTTTATTTGTCCAAGGGGGGGGGTGATGATCCCCTCGCCCCCCCTCCTTAGATCCGCCATTGGACCCCTTTAAATATCATGATTTAATAGAATAGGAAGGATATAATTCCTTTATTTTTTTTTTTTTTTACAATTGCTAGGCTAACTCTGTGTTTATTAGAATCTAATTAGTTTGATGTATAATCACTATATCGCATGTAAAAGAAAAATTTCGGTTCGTGAAATTTGTCTGACAGAATTTCTGTGCTCACATACAGTATAATATCTTTAATCCTGAAACTCCTGTAATACGTAGATTTCGGTACGCTTAATTTTTTATTAAAACTCATAGATGGCGCCATCACGAATCCAAAAAGAACGAATTGGAATGAATGAAATTCAAAAAATGAAAAGATTAATTTACTATATTGCTGGTTTTTTTTTATTATTATTCTAAGACCTTTCAAAATTACATATGTAATAAATGTCTTTTTTTTATATTAAGGTGTAAAATTTCTGAATTAATGATTTTATTTTTCTTTCTCCAAAAATAAGAGGATGGCGCTAAAACATTGCAAAATTGGATTTCATTATTTCTTTTTAAAATATTTAATTTGACTTATTTCGATATTTCTAGGTGCTATATATTTAATTTTTTTATAACATTAGCCTTATATATCACCATTTTAAATTTGTTAATGTAATTATAAAGTTGTTGTTTTTTTTCAATTAATTGTATGTCTTAATAAAATTTCTCACTTTTATTCATTTTTTAAGATTTAATTCTCAATATTTTGCATCTTATATCTGTTATTCTTGTAATTTTGTATTTATTGAGCATTTATAAATCAGAATTCGTAATTTTTAAAAATCATATGGTTGTTTTATGCAATTTGCAACCGATGGCGAAACTGCATAAAATATATGTATACAGTAGAACCTCTTTCATCCGAAACTCTTTTAATCGAAACTCTCGATTAACCGAAATCCAATTTTAAAGCCCCCTTTTTTTAGTATCATTCTTTTTGAGCAAAATCCACTTTCAAAGCTTTTTTTTTTTTAAACTATCATATTTCTTCTGTGTAAGCGATCCTTTCCGAACTACGAGTACATATAAATATTTTCTATCTCCTTTCTTAGAGTTCCTTTGAATTTAATTTGAGCTCCCGTAAGCTGCGGAGTAGAACGAACAAAACGAACTAATTAGCAATTATGAAGCTTTTTGTTTTGCAAAAGGTTTGGCGTGGCTGGAGCAGCAGAAAGACTGATACTCGTGAACTAATAATATTAAATTTCGTTATAGCGTTTCAAAGCAAAGGCAATCGAAGCTACGACAAACAAAATATTGTTTAAAACCCTTGTGAAATATGTAAAGGTACTTGATTTCAAAATTAAAATTCAGGTAATTTATTCTTGTTTCTGTTTTGTTATTGCTTTATTTTAAACACTTTTTACCATAATAAGAAATAACGCATATATTTCTCCTTAATCTTAAAAATTGAAGCATTCTCGATTATCCGAAAATTTCGATTTTCCGAAAGATGATTGGTCCCAATTACTTCGGATAATCGAGGCTCTACTGTATATATATTTAACATTTTGAACTGATTTTTCTCAATTTTTTCAGTTATTTTAAATTATTAAATTCCTTGCATTTTTGCATTGCCTTATTAATTAATGATATTGGTATTTATCTCAATGCATTCTTGTTTCAAAACTTCTGTAATTCGGAATTTTCAGTACACGGAAAAAAACTGTTTTGTTGAATGACTAAATTTTGGTTCATATAGCTCCATCCAAATATTTTGGTTGGAATGACCAAATTTTGTGTGGACTAACCAAACGATTCGTTGAATTAACAAAATAATTTGGTTAATCTAACGAAAATTTAATCATTCCAACCAAAATATTTGGATGGAGCTATATGAACCAAAATTTAGTCATTTCAACAAGTTTTTTCCGTGTAATCCGTAATCGCGATGATTCCGGGTTAAAGAAGTTATTCTGTACAAAATTGTACTGTAATTTCTTTTTCGATAACGGAACTTTCCGAAATGTGAGGTGTTTGACAATCAGAGTTCTATTTTATTAGGCATATTCGAAGTGCATAAATAAGGAAATGTAATTAAAATCTGTTAACTCTTTTGTTACTGGAGTCCGTAAAGATACAGAATGCCCTAAAAAGGACTGACTGATTTTAAAATTCAATAACTTGCAAATGGTGACAGATATTTAAAAAAAACATTCTTGCAGGAGGGTTATGTACGATGTCAGAAGTTTTATTTACTGTGATTCTCGAATTTAGTTCGAATTACAAACAATAGTGCCGCTGCGAGCAATATGCACTAAATCCGGACCCGATTTGTGGTACTTCGGGACCCACTTAATACATTTTAATCACCTTTTTTGCATGGAAGAAGAGAGCCCCAAAAATACAGCTTGAATTTTAACACCCATTGCTTGCAGTGCCATCTATTGTTTGTAATTGAAAAGAAATTCGAGAATCATGGTTTAAAAAAAAAAAAAAAACTCTAGACATCATACATAACCCTCCTGCAAGAATTTTTTAAATATCTCACCGTTTGAGAGTTATTGAATTTTAAAATCAGTCTCCTTTTTTAGGACACCCTATATTCATTGTTTTGGAATATGAAATGAAATTTTCAAACAATACTCGCAAAAGAATCTTGGCGTTCTTATAAAATAATTATGTATCGCCGTTTTTTAATCCCTTAGTGACGAGCGTCTTTTAGAGGATTGTTAATCTTTTATCAATGTATTTTTCAAAAGAAATTTTTGCCTGATAGAATCGAGAAAATGCCCTGATTAAATAAAGTTAAAATTACAATAGAAAACAACCGGTGGGGGAAATCAAGAATACCGTGTACTTTATACGTCACATATACCTGACGCTCGTCTCGAAGGAATTCAGGGACTACTTCAGTCACAAGGAAAGACTCGCTCGCTAAGGTTAATCCTAATGGAAGAATTTTTTTAAGATATCTCGTTTGCATTTTAATATTTTAAAATGATTTTTTTTTTCATTGGATAGATCAGATTGATCTGTACATCTGCACTTTTTCGATTTCGTTTGCGGATTGTTTTCAAGAGGATGCTTTCACTTTCGAAACCGGTTCCGAAAATAAGTGTCCTAATTAAATATCTGTAAAGAAAATGGAAAAAGTAAACAAAGCAGTTTGTACATATCGATCTCAGCTAGCCAATGCAAAAAGAATTGTTTAAAAATACTGAAATGCAAACGAGATATCGTTAAACATTTCTTCCATAGGATTATCATTAGTGAGCGGGTCTTTTCAGGCGGCTGAAGTAACCTCTTAAGGGGGCTGGTCACTCAGCTTCGGAATTCCCCTCCGTCATGTTAAGTGTATGGACTTTTGATGCATTCGTATATTTAAAATATCTTCTCGGGAAATTCATATTTTTAACATCTTTTTCCTGTGTACTCTTCTTAAAGGAAGTCTCTTTTTTTCTTAGTTTTCAAAATATTTCTAAAATCTATGCTAAATTTAATATTTTCTGTGTTAAAAGCGGGCAAACTGTAAGTAAGATTTTAACACTTCCTGTAAAATTAAGTCTATACTTTAGAAACATTTTGAGAACTAAGAAAAAAGACATCTTTTAGGAAGTGTACACAAAAAATAGAAGTTAAACATATTAATTTCCCGAGGAAATATTTTAAATAGACGAATGCATCCAATGCCCATTGACTTTACATTAGTGAGGGGAAATCGGAAGCTGGGTGACCAGCCCCCTTAAGAGAGGGAATGTTGATGGTTTGAACAATTTCGAGAAATTTTCAGGTTATTTGAGCTTTTATAACGGACACGGATTACAATGAATTTACATTGCTCTTTCTTAAGGCTGTTCTCAAATCCAAAGAGTCAACTTTCTGACATAAGTTTTAATTCATCTTTATGCGGAAACGTCTGAAACTAGGTGTTAATCAGAAACTATGTCGTCGAACTTTTTTTTTCTGTTTTCTTGTAAACGCAATAGATCTTTCAGAAAATACTGTCAAAATTGACATTTTGAACTGAACTTCCAAACAAAGCAAGAAAATCCAGTCAATAAGGGGAGAAAAGTACCGTGTCACATGATCAAAATCGCTTATAACTCAAAAGCTAATTTATTGATTAAAAAAGGGAAAAAAACAGTTCGATTACAAATCGCTTCCATGGTCAGGTTTTCCAATTTTATATCTTTCGGTTAGAAAATGAATTTGTAAATGTGTCAAAACGTTTTGCGCTTGTTGAGCAGAGCAGTTGAGAACAGCCTTAGGGGATCTCAGGACTCTTAAAGCTTCAAAATTTTAGAAATTTTAATATTTTTAAACTCCTATCTTTGCTGAACATTTTAATATAATTATTTTCTTGAAATTCTCATTAGAACAAAAATTATAGCTTTTAGAATTAAATCAGCTCAATAGCTGAAGCGGCATTTCCAAAACTTCGAAGTCATTTTTCTCCAAATGTCGTTTTGGGACATAACGCGCAGGATATCTTAAACTTCTGGATATTTTTTCATAAAACTTTCAAAACATGTTTCATGTTAGTCTGCATAAATAATCTAAAATTTCATTTTTATTCTTCAAAAAACTATTTTTTTTTAGGTGATTATGCTGCTGAAATTTTCAAAATTTTGTATTAGCTAAATACAACTTTGTATTAAAAATATAACTGCTTTAGATACAAATTTATTTATGGTAATTATTACAATCTGAAGCATAATTAGGCACAAAAATTTTCATTCTAGTTGCAAAATTTATTTTGTAATCCTTCGCGTAAGCTGTTATGCCAATTTTCTGCTCGTCAAATGTCTGACAGTTTGGATCCCCCTGTAAATATTAATTTTGCATCTTGTGATTTTTTAAAATACATGAAATGAAAGGACATACTTATATCTTTCACCTCCAAAATACATATATTTTTTTAATCATGTACGTTTTAAGATGTTAAATGTTGAAAATTATTTTTTAGCCCCCGGTACGGTATGCTATTTCTTTCTCCCAGCTTATTTTGTGTAGTCTCCAAAAAATAACGTTACCTTACAGAAACCAGCCGCAAAACAAAGCAGTACGATTACTCTATAGCAATTTTTTAAACTTCTAAGCATCGCACATTTTTATTTTTTATACCGTTGTATTCGGAAAAAATACTTTTTAATGCAATTTGTTTGAAAACTGCATCTCCATTTTATTTTTGTAGTTTTTAGAGCCATTTGCTTAATATTGGCAACGGAAGAACTCAATTTCTGTAGAAAGTGAAAGAAAATAGCAATTATATCTTTTTGTTGCCCTTTTCCCATAAAAACTGAAGAAAAAATTAATACGTGCTATTTTGAAAAAATATAAATTAAGCATTTCTGATGAAACATGGAGCTATTAGAAACTAAATTTAATTTTAAATATCTATATTAGTAATATAAACAAATCAAGGCCTGTGAATCTTTAGATAGCCGACTTTTTTTTTGTCGAGTTTTTTGAATGACTAAATCTTTTTTTATTTGTGTATTATACAGCGATAGTGACGTCCTAAGCGTACTTTACTGTAGATGTTGTTTAACACTGGATCGTAAATGAAGTCTTCAGCGGATGTGGATGACGTCACTTTATGTAAAATCGGGGCTAACGAAAAAGACGGGCTACCGTGCTTCCCCGATTTAGAGTAGTCACGTGACACTGGCGGTCTCAGCTGAGCTGAGCAAATCAGTTGACAAAACAGATGGCTTTAGATTACTATTATATCCAAATCATTCTTTAAATTGATAGAATGCATAACTTTACAGTACTATGAAAACATTAAAACGCCGTTTTTATAACTCAAAAATAAAAAAAACCTGCATAATTTATGCGATTTCTTTAAGTTTTAATTCTCTTCTGTCAAAAGAAAATACAGTAGAAGATCTTTATAACGCAAACCTAAAAACGCAAGGTTGTGCGTTATATAGAATTTTGCGTTATATGGATCACATCATTAAATTCACCTTGTAAACATGGCCAAATATGTCTGAAACACATCAAAATACACTAGAATACCTTTATACTGCATTCCTTGTTACCAAGAGTTATCCAAATTATAAATTTTTGCATACTATTTCAGACATTGTTAAATTTACTTTATAAACATGATTCAAATATAACTGACACAACCATCCCTTATATTAGACATTTTCAAAAATGTTTATTGTAATAATAGCATTTTTTCAGTAAAAAAGTCTTAAATGAGAAGATAAAGTTGAACTAATCTATCAAATTTAGTCCTCTAGAGAGTAGCAATATTTTACAACGTGAAAGTGCAGATGCTTTTTAACTGCAAAAATCATTGTTTACATCTGAGAAGTTGCGCGTTATATGGAGAATTGCGTTATATAGAATTGCGTTATAAAGATCTTCTACTGTATATGCTTCTTTTATACTAATATCTAAACAATCTTAATACTACGATTTTTTTTTCAACGACAAAGATATTTTGTCTTCAACAAGGAGCAAAAGAGTTTACCACATATTATTAATGTTTTTACATATATCTGCCTGTCAGCTATTCCGATCAAAGTACAATAATCCCCCCTTATATCGCTCATTCGTATATATTACTCTTTTTTTTTTTCTTTTTTTGTGCCATTCCTCGTCATTCCATCAATAAATATCTTCACATTAAAAGTACTTATCACACTTTTATTTAATTCAAGTTGATTTTTGTATGTAAAAATGGAATTTAGCAACAGATATTTAATCCACTTCCTAATATGTTAGAATAAAAAAACAATTACCTACGAAGGTGTATTATATGTAAAATTATGTACAATTAGCCCGCCATAAGTGATAAAACGCTAAATATTCTTTGCAACTCATACAACTTTATGGTAGTTAAAATAACAATAGATTATGCGTCAATAAATGCTCGTCAAAATATGCCAAAGTGTTGTGAAACTGCAATAATGCAACATTTTAAAGACTTCAATGTGCAAAAAGAAATTGTAAATAAAAAAATGGAGACTGCAATATTACAAAAATACACTTTTAATCAAATAATAGTTCAATATTAATTAATCTACGATTATACGTTGATACATCAATTTAGAAATTCTAAAAAGATACGTTAAATAATGCTTTATTTTTTTTTCTGTTCCTTTACTTAAAACAGAGAAAAAATTCTGTTTTTTTAATAAATTCACTTGCTTGAGGTTTCAACAAAGCGTAAAAAAAACAATGAATTTTTCATAATAGAGTTCTTTGACTACACCAAGTGAACGGATTGCAACAGGCATTTTTATAGGGAAAACGTGAAATGCAGTAAATTTTCAAGATGGCCATTGAATGCTTGGGATCTCAGAGATATACTGAAATTAATAATCGTATAAATGAGATAAAAAGCAATCGATCATAAAAGAAAAATACTACTTTCTGACATATGCATTTACGAATGAAAGTGCATTTGTAAATAACATTTGCTGATCTAATAAAGATACAAGAAAACAAACAGTGCGTCTGAATTTCTAACAAATACATGCTATCTTTCAGAAAATATAGCCATGTATAACATTTTAAATCATTTTTAACGATATGCTAATCAGTGAAAAGTAATCACCAGGGAATAGACAATTATAATTCAAGAATGTATTATGCCTAAATTAAAATAAAAAATGTTCAATTCTTTGTACTTATAGGCTGAAATGTCCATGTTCCGCAGCCTGTAAGTTCAAACTCCTTCAGATAAAAATGATTTCAGAAATTTTTGAGAAAGAAGTGCATTATTGAACGAAAAAATTTAAAATCTATGAACACTCTTAATATAACAGCTATGGAATATGCAAAATTGTTAAACTATTAAAATTACTATTTTAAAAAATATACGCATTTATTTTTTAAAATAAATTATATTAAAATATTACATTATAAATTATAATATATTATACAAAATATTTTTTCGGCCTTTGTCGGTTACTTTAACCTGACACCTGGCGTCTCATCCATAGCTTCATTGTGCAGGGGTTTAGATTTTCCAGGTGCCGGCTCCTTCCCTGCACAGAGTATACTCTGTGCTTCCCTGCACTTGGCTAAGAATTCCTCGACAGTTTTGAACAAAACAATTTATTTCTGATAAACAAATCAATTTACGAAGTAGATTGAGTTATAATTTAATAACTAAGTAAAAAAAAAAAAAGCATCCAGACTAAAATTTGAATCAGGGACCTATGGCTTAAGCTGCCCATGCTCTGCTAACTGAGCTATCCTGGACAAACCTGGCGGCCACAATTCATTCGGGTAACCTTTTGATAAGAGCAAAAACTATGAACTCCAAGTTAATAAAGTTTAATTTTGTATCCAGCATTTATTTAGAGTTCCATCACCTGGTATTAAGGTTGAGCTGTTTCAGATAACAAACAAGATGTTCTCATGAAAAAGTTAAGCGAGTGAATTGTGGACGCCAGCTTTGTCCAGGATAGCTCAGAACAGAGCACTAACAGCTTAAGCCAAAGGTCACTAGTTCAAAACCTGGCCTAGGTACTTTTTCACTCAATTGGAAAATTACAATTCATATGATTTATTTACCAATTGTGTTAAAATTAATCAAAATACATTATTGTCTCGGCTTTAGATTACGATCACATCCAACTCAACCTTTAATTTTATAAAATTCATTGCTTTCTAAGCAGCGGATCTTATTAAACATCTTATAGAATTTTTTCAAGGCACGGGCATAATTTAAGTATGTTAAATAAATTGTAGAGAAGTATGTTTTCAAAAGCGGAAAAAAAATCAACTGAGCTACTTATATCATTGAAATAATCAATATAAATACACCGAGATTTAGCATAGTAGATAAGAATTATTTATTCAACATATAAATATTTTAAAGCTGCAGCACAATTTTAAATTATTGGGTTAGAAAATAAAAGATTGTCGAAAGAAAGAAAAAGAAATGAGAGATTTTTTTTTTTCCGAACAGGATCTTTATAACTTAAGTACCTATCAGTATTTATGCACGAAAATTATACACGGTCATCAGATATCTATTTTATTTAAAATAAAAAAGATTTAGTCCTAAAATGAGTATTTTATTAATAAACGTGCAAAACGTTGATTTAAAAATACTAAACGTGCTCAGTATTTACATCTGAGCATAATAGTTAAAAACAAAACTAAAACAGTTTTAGCACAGAGAATATATACAAATTGATATTTATTCACCGAAAATTTCCCCTGGCAGCAGGATTATAATTGTAAAATCTTATAAAAAGTTAAAAACACCGACATCAATTTAAGTATATTAAATAAAATAATTTGTAACCAACTATGTTATCGAAAGTAAAAAATAAATAAATATATAAATAAAAATCAACCGAGCTCTTTGTAATCTAGAAATCATGGTAAATACAAAATTGTACAGACTTCTTAATAATGATTATTTTAATATACAATATTAAAATCCGTCCGTATTAATATCATTGGTATATAGTATACCAATGATATTAATACAGACGGATTAATTCTACTTATTGAACACTTAAAAATAACACGAGCTTGAGAAAAACTTTGTTTCTATATTGCTTACATTCATAAGCGAACAGCTTTTAGAATAAATAGTGCAGGAAAAGACAAATTAATTTAAAATAAATAGTGTAGGAAAGGATAAATTCATTCAAAATAAACGCTATTTACGTATATTTAAAGCACACAAAAGTTACATAATCATATCAATGCATAGGTCTAAAATGGAAAAATGGTTAATACTTACATTCAGTTGATGTCTTTAATACAGCCGGAATCGCATCATAATTTATCGATGGGACGTTACTGAATAATATCAGTTTCACAAAAAAACAATAAATTATGAGAATCGCAATTAAAATTGTGTTTTTTTCTATCATTTAATAAGAGGGTAATAAACACAACTGTTAAAAAAACAAAGTAATCGAATTGCTTTGTGTATAGCTGCGCGTCAGTGTGTATTGGGTAAGACCGCGACTGTCACGTGACTTTCAACCACGGTAGCCCAGTACGTCAGCCCCAATGTAAAATAAAATCGCGTGTAATAAAGTCCTAAAACTGAACTACAGTAGGGTCCCGATTATCGGAGTTTCCGCTTTCAGTTATTTTTTTCTAATGGGCTGATGGCTTCTATTATTATGAAACAGCCATTATAAATGAAGCGTTAGGTGAAGATGAATGAGCAGACGTAAAAAGTTGGAACTCTGATTTTCTGGTCAGAATAGGAAAAAAAAATGGCCATAATTTGTTTTAAAAATTAAAACATAAATTTTTGTGCTGTCGGCTCTTGGACTCGCTCTGGTTTCTACTGATTTCGTCGAAATTTTCACACATTTTATTTTGTAAAAATATTTCTATCCATTCAAACGTTTCAAAATTTTTTTAGGTGATGTAAATATGGTCTATTGAGTAGGATTGTTTAAAATACGGACGTTTTGTTACTTTTAGCGTAGAAAAATAGTCTGCGTGAAGCGCGAAGTCACCTGCGTTTGTGGATATACTTGAAAGGATTAAAATTCGTATTTTTAAAAGCCGATTGCATCATCGAGTAGAAGATTTCAACTTTAAGAACATATTTGGTTTGCATGCACCTCTAAAATTGCGCACTGGATCGGTAAAACCACGGCGAAACACGGCTTTTACAAATTCCGTCGAAATTTTCACACTTTTATATTTTTAAAATATTTCTATCCATTCAAACGTCTCAATTTTTGTAGGTAATGTAAATCTGGTCTATTGAGATGATCTAAAAAAGATTGTGTTTAAAATACGGACGTTTAGTTACTTTTAGCGTAGAAAAATAGTGTTTCCATCAGGCGCGAAATCACCTGCGTTTGTGGATATATTTGAAAGGCTTAAATTCCGTAATTTTTAAAACCAATTGCTTCATCGATTAGATGGTTTCAGCTTTAAGAGCATGTTTTTGGTTTATCAATACCTCTAAAATGCGTCCTGGGGGGGGGGGGGGGGCGTTGCAACAAGGGAGGCGGTACCCCTTTTTGAAAATTTTTCAAAGGGTTAACTGCGACTTATTTTTTAAATTGATTGCGCCATTTGAGACGTAAGAATACGATCTTTCGGAATGTGTCTTTGTTTTAAGTGTACAGAGCAGTTTGGTCGTTTTGGATTAAAACAGTCAAAAGAACTGAAAGTCAAACGTTTCTTAGATAGCTCCTGATGCACAAATAAGTTTGTACGCACGCGCTTTTCTTCACCAAAAATCAAATAGATGAGTTTTTGATGAACGAGTTCGCGATGTTTAACTCAACTAATTATTAGAAATTAAAAATTTTGAATCTCAGGTGCATCAGGAGACACTTTGGGCTAGTTTCACAAATTTTCCACCTCATATGTCCCATAGATTTTGCTACCCAACGCACAGAGATAGACACGCAGTCTGTCTTTGTTTTATTATGTTCAGATGCCTTTTTTATGAATTAAAATCAGAGTATTAGATTTTTCAAATAGTAATTTAACAGATTATGGAGGACCATTGATCATCTTCAACAGATCAGTTATAACTGACGTCACACCCTAGCAACCAGCTTGGTAACCTCGCGAATGTTTTTTGTTTGCCTCCCAAATTTCCCCACTTTCATTGGTTGAGCGCTAAAAGACCGGTGATTTTGATTGTTTGTTGGGCATGTGGTCACGTGGTTGAAACTGATCTATTATATATTTTTTTGTTACATACAACACTTATCTGAGCTTTTCTATTAACTGTGAAGTTATAGAGCACAAAACCGTAAAAATAAAGCCTTCTGAATCACATTACTCAATACAGTCAAACCTCGTTATCCCGACACTCTAATGACCAGAAAAAGTGTCGTCATAAACGGAGTGTCGCGATAACCGGAGTTGAAGAAAAATGTTTATAAAAGTTGTATTTTTAATTAAGATAATTTTAAATTCATAACTGTTCTTGCAGTTTTAAGCAATAAAACATTGTTATTAAACAAACACAAAAACAAAATTGAAAAGTATAAAAATCAGATTTATGATGACTTGTTTTTTTTATTGTTACGTGAAATATTGTGAATTAAGGTTTGCTTATCCCTAGATGTGCTTCCTACTACTCTTTTTTCTATATTATACAATGAATTGTAATCAATATTCCTTGTTTCAATGCAATGCTTCAGTTTTAGTCTGATGAGAAACGCCGTATCACCACTAGAAAGCGCCGCCTGACAAGAACAAAAGACCGCGAGCAGACGGATGTCTATTTGGAGCTTAAGTAGGTCATTCGTAGTGTGTGGGTTTATTTATTCAGATAAAGGATTGAAGTAAAATTTCTCATTTATCTCGATGGATATTTTAGACACTTTTTTGAAAAGTTTGGCTGAGACATTTCTTACCGCTAAGTTTCTTTGCTTATAAGATGCATTATGAAAAATGGAAATGAAATTTACCTAAACCGTCGGTATATCCGGAGTTGAAAATTATTCAACGACGTAAAATCCGGAGTTTATTTACATTAAAATCATTTACAGATAATCGGGATTTTGAAAAACTGACGTGATAAGCAGAGTGACGTGAAAACCGTGTGTCGGGATAACGAGGTCTGACTTTATATGGAAAATAATGGATTTTTGAAATCGGATATTTTAAAATTTTGTCAAATTATGAGAAACTGAAGGAATACCCCAAAATCACTAGAGTAAACATAGAATGGTTTTAAAGTTTAAATAATTGTACCTGTCAATGAAAAGCCTCAAGTTTGGTAAACCCTCAATTTTAACGGTAAATACAGGATGGTTAAAGTTGAACTGATGGTACTCGGAGGCTCGTAGCTCTGGTTCTATTGAACATATATCCGAATGAAACTTGAAATATATGTTATGTAAATCATGCAGCCGATGTTTTCGCAAAAGTTTAAAAGTTCGCCACCAAGTATCCGCTTGCCGCTTTAATGACGTACAAAGAAAGATAAGTTCAAAAATCGAAGAATAACGGAATATTTAATTTGCATACCTGGTGGGTTTTTCTTAGTCTATCAACAATACACTTTCAGTCGTGACGTTTTGCTTGAAAACTGACTCCAAACAAACGGTTCTTATGCTACATTTCTTATTTAATATAAATCGTAGAAAATGTTACTGCTGCTTATAAAGTATTAAAACAGTTAGGTGTGAGATATAGCTATAAGTTTAGCTGTAATATACAGATGAAATAGAAAGTGCTATGTAGCAAGCGTTTGTTTGGAGTCGGTTTCCAAGCAAAGCGCCTATATACTGAAAGTGTACCATCGCGTTATCAGTGGCCGCGCGCAACATATTAATAGGAGGGAGAATGGCGTACGATGCTAGCTTTCAAGTCCGCTTCATTAAACACGTCCTTGATAAACACTATCTTTGAAAAACCCTAATCCACAGCCAGAAGTCACAATAATTCAGATCCGATGACCTTGCTGGCCAGGCGGGAAAGTACGCGATGTGACACGTTCACAGGGAAGTTAGCTTGAATCACATCCTTTTCACGTTTCGCTGTATGTACAGTTGCTCCATCTTGCATGAGCATTGTGGTGGCCTTACAACCTCTTTGCTTTAACGCCGAGATAACCTGATTCTCCGTGAATCTGCTATATCGGTTACTTGCGACTGTACTTTTAACAAATCCGTTCAGTGCGAATTCCTCGAAGTATGGTCCCAGAATGAAATTTGTCGTTATATATGGGGATTGTAGTGGCTGTTGTTGCATGCAATTATTGGTGGAATCTCATATGCGGCAGTTTAGCACAATTTAAGTAAAAAATGAGCTTAGTCTGTCCATAAGATATGGGATGGCCATTATTCATCCACTTTGCAATAAAAACGTGCAATGATCTTGCGATATGGACTGTTGTACGAAATGCATCTTGTGAGGGTAGAACTTCAGAATTATGCATAAAACAACGCGCATGGTTGCCCACGGAATATCCAGTGTTATTGATCGGCCACTTACAGTAGCATTTGAAGATATTGCAGATGTTTGCAGCTCAGTTGACATCGTGCTCTTTCCATTGCAATATCCAGAGGACCATTTCCTCAAACTCCTTTAACTGCATTTACAGACATAAGTCCTCTCCTTAAGGGGATAGTTCACCTTTTTAAAAAGGTCAAAAATTCGATTTTTTTATATTAATTGGAAGACTAATTTGATATCGCTCCTTTTATTCTATGAATTACGAACATCCAAACGTGATTATTTTTTCTTAAATGCCCTACAACTGCCATATCGCCCCGTTTGTTTACATACGGTTTAAATGTCCTTGGTGAATACGAAATGGCTGTGATTCAGGTAAATTTTCCGCTGTTAGCGAGACGAGATTTACCAATCAGAAGCCTGCATTTTTGCAAACTTTTCGCTTTTTGAAGTAAACAGCAAAAAAAAACTCAAATGCAAGCTTCTGATTGGTCGATCTGATTTCTCTAACAGCGAAAGATCTAGGTGCATCTTTATGAATTTTACAGACGAAGGCCGAGATCCAGATAGATTTTTCGCTATTAGAGAAACGAGATTGACCACTCAGAAGTTTGCATTATTGCAAAGAGTGAAAAGTTTGCAAAAATGCAGGTTTCTGATTCGTCAATGGGAGGATATTCCATCTCCGTTTTGATCACGTGGTCAAGGTAAAAACTTCTAGAGTAAAGAAGGGAAGGCTCCCAGTTGTGCAGTCGTAAAAAAAGCAGAGGGTATACCCTACAGTGTATTTACAGCTTTTTTGAGAAACAGAGGGTATACAGTGGTCCTTAAAAAAAATCCAGAAGGTATACGGCGTATACCACCGTATACCCTCCACTACATCCCTGAAGGCTCCGTAGACGTGTATTGTAAATCCCTGCTAGCCAATGAAACAGTTCATGAGGCAAAGCAGTAGCATCTTCCTTTCTTATCAGTTAGAAGTTTCTTGGATAAATTACCAGTATCACACGACTTTTTCCAGCCTCGAACCCATATTTGAATATCCTCCATTGGGAATTAAATCGGCCTATAGAGGCGCTGCTCGCAGCCTTCGGTACAGGAAAACCGTCCCTTTAACTAATGCTAAAGTGCCATTTAAATAATTCTTTATTGTAAATGCATTTGAAAGTTTTAGATATTCAAATTTGGATGATTTTTACTTCGTCATATAAGACGGAACACAAATGTCACAGGAAATCTGAAATTGTGCAAAAGAATAATCATTTTGAACAAATTTAAAATACATGTAATGCAATGCGCTTGCACTGCGCTATCCTGAAGCGAGAAGTTGCATCTTTTTTCCATCAGATGGCGAATTAGAGCGCTTGAATTGCCAATCTCGTTTTGCTAGATTGAAATGAACGATTTTTTAACCACTACAACTTCAACTTATTTGCTAGTTTGTTTACACCGAGGGGTCTCTCAATGGGCGAAATCGTGTACGAGATTACGGAATCACCTTGATTACAGCTGATTCAGCTGATTACTATGATTACATGTGATTATACCTGATTACACCTAGATTACATGTGATTATACCTGATTACACCTAGATTACATGTGATTATACCTGATTACACTTGATTACAGTTGATTTCACTTGGAAATACGTGATTATATTGCTAAAATTTATGATTTAACAGTTTTACTCGATTTTATTGCCTTCCAAAAATCTGTTTTTTTTTTTTTTTTAAGATTTGTCCAAAATAAGAAATAAGTATCAAGCAGGACGGTGATTTGCCTATCACTGTTCTGCTGACAGTGGCGTAGCTAAGGGGGTGGGGTCTGAATCTCACCCCAAATGATGGGCTCGTACACTAAATCATGAATAATAAAAGTAGTAACTTCTGCTAAAACGGCAATTTTTTTTTCTTTTTTTACATGTTAACTTTTTAGATTTGTCCAAAATAAGAAAATAGTATCAAGCGGGACGGTGATTTGCCTATCACCGTTCTGCCGACAGTGGCTTAGCCAAGGGGGTGGGGTCGGAATGTCCCCCTCTAACGATGGGCCCGTACACTAAATCATGAATAATAAAAGTAGCAACTTGTGCTAAAACGGCAATTTTTATTTTTATTTTTTTTACATGTTAACTTTTTAGATTTGTCCAAAATAAGAAAATAGTATCAAGCGGGACGGTGATTTGCCTATCACCGTTCTGCCGACAGTGGCTTAGCCAAGGGGGTGGGGTTGGAATGTCCCCTCTAACGATAGGTCCGTACACTAAATCATGAATAACAAAAGTAGTAACTTCTGCTAAAACGGCAATTTTTTTTTCTTTTTAGCTCACAGGCTATCAAAGCCTGAGAGCTAATGTGCCCGCCCGTTCTGTATGTATGTATGTACGTACTGTACGTACGTACGTACGTACGTATGTATGTATGTATGTACGTAACGCGATAACTCTTGATAGAAACATCCGATTTGCTTCAAAATTTTTTTCTAGGTTCATTGTGATAAGGCGCTTCCCTGATTAGTTTTGGGAGCTCATTGATTAAGGATAAAGGGGGAAAAACGGGGTTAGTCCATCCCCTTAATTCAGATAAATGGGTTTTTCATGCAGAATCATTCGATTTGCTCCGAATTTGGTATACCGGTTTATTATGTTAAGGAACTTCCCTTGATTAGTTTTGGAGGTTCATTGGTTAAGGATAAAGGGGGAAAAGGGGTGTTAGTCCACCCCCTTAATTCAGATAAATGGGTTTTTCATGCAGAATCATTCGATTTGCTCCAAATTTGGTATACCGGTTTATTATGTTAAGGAACTTCCCTGATTAGTTTTGAGGGTTCATTGGTTAAGGATAAAGGGGGGTTAGTCCACACCTTTAATTCAGATAAATGGGTTTTTCATGCAGAATCATTCGATTTGCTCCGAATTTGGTATACCGGTTTATTATGTTAAGGAACTTCCCTGATTAGTTTTGGGGGTTCATTGGTTAAGGATAAAGGGGAAAAGGGGGGGTTAGTCCACCCCTTTTAATTCAGATAAATGGGTTTTTCATGCAGAATGATTCGATTTACTCCGAATTTGGTATACCGGTTTATTATGTTAAGAAACTTCCCTGATTAGTTTTGGGGGTTCATTGGTTAAGAATAAAGGGGGAAAAGGGGGCTAGTTCACCCCTTAATTCAGATAAATGGGTTTTTCATGCAGAATGATTCGATTTGCTCCGAATTTGGTATACCGGTTTATTATGTTAAGGAACTTCCCGATTAGTTTTGGGGGTTCATTGGTTAAGGATAAAGGGGAAAAGGGAGGTTAGCCGGCCCCTCTTAAATTAGATAAATGGGTTTTTCATGCAGAATGATTCGATTTGCTCCGAGGTTGGTATACCGGTTTATTATGTTAAGGAACTTCCCTGATTAGTTTTGGGGGTTCATTGGTTAAGGATAAAGGGGGAAGGGGGGCTAGTCGACCCCCCTTAATTTATATAAACGGGTTTTTCATGCAGAATTATTCGCTTTGCTCCAAATTTGGTATACCGGTTTATTATGTTAAGGAACTTCCCTGATTAGTTTTGAGGGTTCATTGGTTAAGGATAAAGGGGGGTTAGTCCACCCCTTTAATTCCGATAAATGGGTTTTTCATGCAGAATGATTCGATTTGCTCCGAAGTTGGTATACCGGTTTATTATGTTAAGGAACTTCCCTGATTAGTTTTGGAGGTTCATTGGTTAAGGATAAAGGGGGAAAAGGGGTGTTAGTCCACCCCCTTAATTCAGATAAATGGGTTTTTCATGCAGAATGATTCGATTTGCTCCGAATTTGGTATACCGGTTTATTATGTTAAAGAACTTCCCTGATTAGTTTTGGGGGTTCATTGGTTAAGGATAAAGGGGAAAAGGGAGGTTAGCCCGCCCCTCTTAAATTAGATAAATGCGTTTTTCATGCAGAATGATTCGATTTGCTCCGAAGTTGGTATACCGGTTTATTATGTTAAGGAGCTTCCCTGATTCGTTTTGGGGATTCATTGGTTAAGGATAAATAGGGGGATACTCCACCCCCTTAATTTAGATAAATGGGTTTTTTTGCAGGATTATTCGATTTGCTCCAAATTTGGTATACCAGTTTATTATGATAAGGAGCTTCCCTGATTAGATTTGGAGGTTCACTGGTTAATTATAAAGGGGGAAACGGGGGCTAATTCCCCTTCACTTATTTTTTTGAGGGGCATTATTCTTTAAAATAAGAGTATGATATATAATTAGTGTGAATAGCCTGTGAGCTCAATGCCATCAGTTTAGCTGGGCACTTTTATTTTTTATTTTTTACATGTTAACTTTTTAGATTTGTCCAAAATAAGAAAATAGTATCAAGCGGGACGGTGATTTGCCCATCACCGTTCTGCCGACAGTGGCTTAGCCAAGGGGGTGGGGTCGGAATGTCCCTCCTAACGATAGGTCCGTACACTAAATCATGAATAATAAAAGTAGTAACTTGTGCTAAAACGGCAATTTTTTTTAATTTTTTTTACATGTTAACTTTTTGGATTTGTCATCAGAAATGTCATCATGAAAGAGCAATTTGCATTCGCGTCCGGAAATTTAGTTTAAAATGCCAAATTTTATGGAATTTTTGGTAAGATTCTTCGCTTTTATTGAAAAAATGGAAAACAGTTTCGATCACATAGTTTCTGAATAAGTGCACTTTCAAATTTCTTGAGGTTAGAAATATTTTCACGGATGTATCAGAAATTACCTAATTTTGATTTGAGTAGAGGTTTAAAGAGTCAGAGAGATTCGCATTGTTGAACAAACTTCGGAGGAGGGGGATTGAAAGAATTTAAGATATATTTCATTTTTTAATAACTTTTAGCATTTTTCTGTTGTTTACGAGGGGGAAGGTCATGACCCCCGTCTCCTTCCCCTTGGATCCGTCACTGATAATAACCGCTTGAGAGCATAAATGTACTATAGTTAAATCTACGACATTAGAACATGTCTGTAACGAAGCGTGCCATGAATGGAAAAAAATTAAAGTTTGACGAAATTAACACTGTACAATTTATACCCGCTAATATAAAAATCTATTTAAAATGGAACATTTATCCAAACCTTTGCGATTCCTTCTTTGTAGCAGTAAAGCCTGTGGAAAATTAAAAACAGAAACATTTCATGATCCCGATTACGAAAGGATGGATAATCTTAGAAATACTCTGGCTAAAGCGGATACCTGTTTAAAACGGTATTTTTCCGATCTCTAGTAATTCCGTTTTGAGAGATGTTATTGTAACTAGATAAAGTGTAAAACTTCATCAACGGAGAATTTGGTAGGATCAATGTTGCTAAAACTTACAGTAAAAAACAGGGCCGAAACTAGGGGGATGCAGAGGGGTCATGTGCCCCAAGCGTCAGAACGAAAGGCGAGGAAAGGGGTGGGGGCGCCAAATGAAGATTTTATTTTTCATTTCATACAAAAATGTATGTATATTATATATATATATATATATATATATATATATATATATACATTAAAGACAAAGTAACTCGCAAGCTAATGTTAAACCTATGGGAGCGTTCTTTAAAAAACATTCTCGCTTGCATTTTAATAGTTTTAAATGATTTTTTTTTCTATTTTCGTTGCATATTTTTTAAATTTTACTTTTGGTTATTTTTACGTGTTTGGATTTTTTAACTGCAAGATAATTTTATCAAAACTCCATATATATATATATACATTTTTGTATCAAACGACAAACAAAATTTCCATTTGGCGCCCTCTTCGCCTAGGGCCGAAACTAACCTTTTTACACCCGGGGCAAGCATGGATTTTGGCGCCCGCCCCCTTTTCCGCAAAGTATATTTACAAAGGGAATTTTATTAATTTTCTAATAGCCGACTTATTTAAAAATTTAAAACATGTAATCTTAAAATATGTAATACTGAACTACGTAATCTACAATGGCGGATCCAAGGGGGGGGGGGGGGGGGTCACGGGGGTCATGACTCCCCTCTAAACACCAACAAAAATATTATAAAGATCATTTAAAAAATAAAATATACAGTTAGAGTCCCGATTATCCGAGTCCTGCTTAACCGAGTTTCCACTTTCACCGAGTTATTTTCTTCTGATGGACTGATGGCTTCTATTATTGTGAAACAGTCATTATAAAAGAAGTGTTAGGTAAAGATGAAACAGCAGTCGTAAAAAGTTAGAACTCTGATTTTCTGGTCAGAATGGGAAAAAAATGGCCATAATTTTTTTTGGCAAAAAAAAAAAAAAAAAAAAAAAAAAATATGGCCATTTTTTTTTTCCATTCTGACCAGAAAATCAGAGTTCTAACTTTTTACGACTGCTCTTTCATCTTCACCTAACACTTCATTTATAATGGCTGTTTCGTAATAATAGAAGCCATCAGTCCACCAGAAGAAAATGATCCATTCCAAAGGCCTTCATTTGGCGCCCCTTCGTTCTGGCACCCGGGGCACATGCCCCATCTGCCACACCTTAGTTTCGACCCAGGGCCGAAACTAGCCTTTTTTGCGCCCGGGGCAACATGAATTTTGGCGCCCCCCGCCCTTCTTTCTTCCTCAAAGTATATTTACAAAGAGAATTTTACTAATTTTCTAATGGCCGACTTATTTTAAAATTTAAAACTTGTAATCATAAAATATGTAATACTGAACTACGTAAATTGAATGTGACGTTTGTTGCAATTATAGTTCGTTCACATAAAAGAATTCGCATGTATTACCGGCTATTTACAGTAATTGCTTATACAGTAGAGTTCCGATTATCCGAGTCCCGCTTAACCGAGTTATTTTCTTCTGATGGACTGATGGCTTTCATTATTATGAAACAGCCATTATAAATGAAGTGTTAGGTGAAGATGAAAGAGCAGCCGTAAAAAGTTTGAACTCTGATTTTCTGGTCAGAATGGGGAAAAAAATGGCCATTTTTTTTTTCTCATTCTGACCAGAAAATCAGATTTCAAACTTTTTACGGCTGCTCTTTCATCTTCACCTAACACTTCATTTATAATGGCTGTTTCATAATAATGAAAGCCATCAGTCCATCAGAAGAAAATAATCGGTTCCAAAGGTATAATCTTTCATTTTGCGCCACTTGGCTCTGCGCCCGGGGCACATGCCCCCTCTGCCCCCCCTTAGTTTCGGCCCTGGCCTTTCGTTCTTACGCCCGAGCAAGTGCCGCCCCCTCTGCCCTAAACTAGAAAAACTATTACCTAAACTACTACCCAGAAAAAGTTAGAAAATTGCCCCCCCCCCCCGGGTGACAATTATCACTCCCTCCTATCTTTAATATTTTTATATGTTATAAGTAATATATATCAGATTTAAAAAATTTGCTTGCGGTCCCTCTCATCTCCCGCGTATTTTAAATACACTTAGTCGACATTAACTTGTACTTGTAATATATTAGAATGTAATCTAAGTTATATTTAAAATACATATAATTGGAATTGACCTACAATCCATTACGGGTTAACTGGATTATACAATTAAAAACGTAATTTAAATCATCTTTTAATCCATTGCAGGTTAATTAGATTATATAATTAAAAGAGTAATCGAAATCCGCACGTAATCGATTAAAATTAATCTAATTAAATCTTAAAATGTTAAATAAGAATTGATTTGTAATCCTTTAGATAATTATCGGGTTATACAATTCAAAAGCTTAAATTGAAATTACTTTTCAGTGCTCTGCGTGTTAATCAATTGCATTATGAGGTGATTATAATGTATTTTAATTTAATCAATAATTTCATTACTCTGTAATCAGATTCTGCCCCAACACTGGTCATATCCATTGAAAATTATTCATATTTTATCGGTTTCGTTTAAATTTTTAAATCGGGTTCGACAGCCCGCGGATTTTTTTTTCTTTGTTGTTGCCCCAGCTCCCCGTTAAAAATATGTCCTAATGCTGCCGGGCTGACCAGTTTGAAAGTTTCCCTCCATTACGATGGCCCCATGCCGACCACTAAACGTTCTTTGAATAAAATCAAATTCTTGAGAAAGCCCCCCCCCCCCCCACAGACTACTTTCTTATCTAGCTTATCTCTTTCCTCATCTGTGAGCTCGCCTTTCTGCCATTTCCGAGGGCATTTCTCATTTCTGCTTTTGCCTTCCCGCCGCTTCCCGCCTTCCCCAACTTCCGTCTAAACTGAAGACAGCGAGAGGAAGAAGACAGAATGGCGACAAAATAGATTTTTCTCGAGATTTTTAATTCGAGATTACACTTGATTATACATGATTATACTATGATTATACTGATTACATGTGATTACGTTAAGATTTCATTGATTACCACCGATTACATGGATTACATGTGATGACATGATTACGCATGATTAAGACTTGATTACAGTATGATTTCACTGATTACAGGAACGGTTGTACGAGATTACACCCCATTGAGAGACCCCTCGGTTTACACTTGTTTGCTTGTCGGCAGCGTGACTTTTTTTTTTTTTGTTACCACTTTTTTTAGATCATCCGTTAACTGCAAAAGAAAAGTTCATTTCAGGACTAGATTTTATTTATAATTAGTATTAGATTATTTGACGGAGATGTCAACTTCTGTCATGACTGTTAAAAAGAAACATGCATCCGGGCAAGGTTCTAAACAGCGATATTTTATGGGAAATCTCTTTGAACAGATCGTGTGTCAACGCCTGTTTCTAAAAAAGAAAAGAAAAAAAAAACTTGTGTCAACATTCAAGTGCTTCTAGAAGGTGCTTCTGTTTGGATGATCTTAAAGTTGAAAATGAATTTATAGGCTAATGATATACTTAAGCATTTGTTGCAAGATTTGAGGTGATGCCATAAAGATGAAGGAAAAAAAACCCTCACATTGTATAGCATCTAAATATGCTGTACAAAGTCAAAATGCGATGAACTTCCAGCTTTTTACTGTTCAAAAAGACAATAATAAACGAAATTGCCCAGAGGTTTACTTATGCCGTGAAATGTCTCGGTCAAGAGTGAGCCCTGCATGAATATATATTGTAGTTTTATGGATATGCCTCCGCCTTTTCAAAAGACAGCGTACAGTAACTTCAGAAAAATGTATCACATGTTTCGAGAACTGCTAATTGCTTAAGGACAGAAGCTGTGGAGTGTGTACAGTGGAACGTATGTATTGTAATTGTGAAAACAAAACAGTAGGTTACTTAAATTTTCCTAATTTAAATATTTTTCATGAATCTTTTTCTTGTTCATTGCGTTATTTCCCCCAGCTTTAACCAAGGGCAGGGTGCTGCTGTAGAAAAAAAGGCACCTTTTTTATGATTAAGTGGCATTTTTTTTTATTCTAAGGTAACTTATTTTTCGTTTTTTGAGGCATTTAAAAAAAAAGCCACTTTTAATATTTAAGATTCAGGGAACCCTTTTCAAGACAATGAGGAAGTTTTAACTGCTAATATTTTAGATGAGGGTCAAGGAGGGTGCTATTTTGTAAATTAAAGTGCAAGAAGGGTGCAGCACCCTCTTGAAACTGTTTAGAGGAAACTCTGTTATTGTGATAATAGTAATATTTAACAATCCAAAAAATTTGTTGAATTTGCTTTGTTAGTTTAGCTTGTGGAAATGTATGGAAATTGATAATCAGTTTTCTAGCATTAAGTTTCATGATCAATGTGCAATATTTCTTGGTCTACTCTTGCATTTTTGCCTGTAGATTATAGGTCAAAATTAATATTTTTACCCACTGGCCAGTACACTGATTTTTTTTCACTGGTCAGTTTTTTTTTTAACCACTGGCCAGTAACAAAGTTATGTACGCTCCATACAAAATTGTTTTTTCTAACTATCAACACTGTAATTTAGTAATACAGTATAGGAATATTATAGGATATTATTTGGAATCCTTGGGACCTGGGGCATTCCGGATAAGGTATTTTTCCGTAATTCGGAATACTACCACAAAAATTTTCTAATGTACATAAATATGAAATACAGGTTAGCATGAATAATATTAAAAATACTGTATTACACATTTGTTGAATTAATTCAATAAAACACAATTAAGGAAAAGTTTAATTTTTATTTAAAAAAAAAAAAAAGTTAAGTAATAATTTTAAATTATAATAAAACTTTCAAATGAACAAGATCAAAAATAAAATTTAGCTTTGGGGTTCAGATGCAGATGCTTGAGAATTAGTTTTTTGGAAAAATTCTTTTAAAGTTGGCTGCTTGTAATGTTTCTCTTTTACAAGTTCTGGTCTTTAATTTTATATAAGGACATTATTTGTTGTTCATGGAAATAACTCATTTGTTCCATACCTTGAATTAATTGTTGAGTGTAAAATATCATTTGTTCATTAGATATTTTTTCTACCTCCTCATTCTCATCATCACTACTATCATCAGATGCATCTTTAGTCATCATTTCACAAAGTTCACTGTATGTCATCTGATGACTAAGTGGAGCATTATTGTCTAAATTGAAACAAACTTGAACTGCATCTTCATCCAATAATTGGGGAGGGAGGGAGGGGAATATATTGAAAGTGGACTTTTTATTTATTTTTGTTTTGTTTACGAATTTATTGCATGGAAAGCGGACAGAAAAATACAAGAGGCAAAATTATCAACACTTAAAATGCAGATTTCTGCAAATTTGCGGAGATAAAGAAATGCATAATTACATTCCATTAACCCACCCTCCCCTATTTTGTAAACAAATTTGATATTTAAAAAAACATCCAAAAGTTGATAATGTTATATAAGTACAGCTTCTAGTATAAGTTCAGATGCATCAGAGCGATTGAAATGACATTAGAAAAATGCTCTCCCTTGTGGCTCTTTGACGCCGTTACATGAAGCCAACAGATTCATATGCCCTGGCATGTAGAGTGATGATTTCATCCTCTTGCATGACAAATTCAGGCCGAAAACTACTTGCCAAAGTAGTAAAAAAAAAAAATCTGTAAAAGTCCAAAGGTGAAGTCGAGACACTTGTCACACAGCTTAACCTCTTAATTCTCACTCCCGTTAATATCACAGGCTGAGGTGTCTTTCGTTATTTATCCTGCCCGTCCTATTTCCGGGCTGGAGATTTAACCAGAAAAATTTAACCCGCATTTCCGTGGGAGTCTTTGAATACAGTATAGGATCCGTTGTTATCCAGAATGCTTGTGACCTGAGATATTCCGGATAAGAGTTTTTTCCGTAATTCAGAACACTTTACAATAAATGTTAAGAATAGTATAAAAGAATGTTATGAAATGTATAAAATATGAATTATATATGAAAATACATAATTATAAATTAGTTAATTTAATACCTTATTTACACATAATAAAAAATCCTTCTAAATTACAATTCAAATAAAAAAGAAAATTACATTAGCATATAAGAAGAGAGCAGAATCTTTTGATTTGGTTTTTTAGAACATTTTTATTAAGATTGGTTGTTTATAGTGTGTCTTTTGCACTAATTGCTTCTGTATACTGACATGATTTGCCGTTTGTGGGAGTAGCTTGTTTGTTGCATTCCACAAATCAGTTGTTCAATTGAAAAATATTAATAGCTCATTTGAAATCTTTTTGCCACCTCATTCTGCTGTCATCTTCACTTCCATTAGACATGTCCCTTGGCATTATGTCAAATATCACTGCCAATCATCTGATCACTTACAGGAGTATAGTCATCAGCAATTAGACTATCTTCTACTGGTTCTTGATCCAACAATTAAGCTTCTGAACATGAAAGTTCTTTAGCCTTAGTCTAGCAGATCTGTAATAATTTCTTTCTCTTTTTAAATTTTAAAGTCTTCAACTTCATGCTCATTCACACCATTAAAAAATATTGCACGATTTTACGTTTTTGAAATGAAACAAATTATTTTTCAGTTATCATTCTGCATTCCAGATTTCAGAGCATTCTGGATATGGGGTTTCCGGATAACGGGTCCCATACTGTATTGCCATTTGGGTTGGTTTTCAGCACTGATTGCAATGTTGAATTTTATATTGCATGTTTCAAAATATATCCTGCTCAAAAAAACTATTGATAATCAAAATTTAATGTATATATATTACAGTACAGGATCCGTTATCCAGAATGCTTTTGACTCAGGATATTCTGGATAAGGGGTTTTCCGTAATTCAGAACACTTTACTATAAATGTTAAGAACAGTATAAAATAACGGTATGAAAATACATAATTATAAATTAGTTAATTTAATAACTTATTTATGCAAAATAAAAAACCCCTTCTAAATTACAATTCAAATTAGCATATAAGAAGACAGCAGAATCCTTTGATTTGGTTTTTTAGAACATTTATATTAAGATTGGTTGCTTAGTGTGTCTTTTGCACTAACTGCTTCTGTGTACTGCCATGATTTGCTGTCTTGTTTGTTGCATTCCACAAATCAGTTGTTCAATTGAAAAACATTAATAGCTCATTTGAAAATTTTTTTTCCACCTCATTCTGTTTGCCATCATCTTCACTTCCATTAGAAACATTCCTTGGCATTATGTCACAAATCTCACTGCCAGTCATCTGATCACTTAACGGAGTATCGTCATCAGCAATTGGACAATCTTCTACTGGTTTTTGATCCAACAATTGAGTTTCTGAACATGAAAGTTCTTTAGCCTTAGTCCAGCAGATCTGTAATAATTTTTTCTCTTTTTAAATTTTAAAGTCTTCAACTTCATGCTCATTCACATCATTAAAAAATATTGCAGGTTTTTATGTTTTTGAAAGAAAAGAATCTTTTCAATTATTTTGCATTCCGGGTTTCAGAGCATTCTGGATATGGGGATTCTGGATAATGGGTCCCATACTGTATTTCAAATATTATTTGTAAATATTTGTTTGTCATGAAAAACTAAGATGTGAAAAATAAAGGTCTTATTCGTATTAATTTGTATGGTGTAAAACAAACATTAAGACATAGAATTCTTGCGTGATGGCTTTTCTACAAATGTGAATTTGTTCTATTACATCTTTTTGTTGCCTTTTAAAAAAACTAATTGCATATTTTATTTAGAAACCTTTTAATTATTCAATTTCTGTAATTAAAAAAAAAGTACTTTTTTGATGGTTTTTCCAAATAATTAAGCGACCCTTAAGGGGTTAAATTTGGCAGCCAATACAATGCTTTCCTTTTTCTGAAGTTAAAGGAACATTTATCTGGAATGGGGGCTTATGTGGAAATGTAATCGGCTAGGATGTCCGTTAATTCTATTTTGTATTTTTTGTCTATTAACTAATTTTTTATTACGCCTTTAACCTTTTTTGGATACATCCTTGTATAGTATTATAATGCAATCCAAATCCTTATAATACTGTAGTGTAACTTATTTTTGAGTTTTACAATAAAATAATAGTTTGTAGTCCATCTTTTCAGTGAGAAACACATTATACCACATCTTAATAACATACATAAATTTTTTGCCAGTCTAAAAATATTTACCAAAATTAGTGAAGACAAACTGAAGTCATAGACACTTTTAAAATGTGTACTAGAGTGTTAAAAATGATATACTGAAAATGCATGTATGAAACATTCCTTAACCCTTTATCTACTGACTGTACTTATAAGTATTATTAAAATAACTTATAAAATTCAATTAATATTCATTTAATATATCAATTATTTGTAATACAGTCTAGAATGAATTATAGATACACTATATCTTGTTCCAAAAGCATTATTGGTTACTGAAAACAAATATTTTTAAAAGGATGATTTCTTTTGCCTTTGCATCTTTTCAGCTTCAAGGGTCGATCCAGGCAAAATTTGGGGCCTATTTAGGGCCTCTTCACAAAAATAAATTTAATAAAATGGGCCCCTTCACAAAAATAAATTTAATAAAATGGGCCCCTTCACAAAAATAAATTTAATAAAATGGGCCCCTTCACAAAAATGAACTTAATAAAACAGGCCCCTTCACAAAATTCCTTTGAATAAAATAATCCTCTTTCGTAAAATTCTTTTTCATAAAAACTTTTTAAAATGTGTAATTTGTAAATAAAACCAGATCACGAAAAACAAACTTCAGCAAGCAGATTTGAAGAAGTTTTTGTTGAATTCTTGGTTCGAATTTGAGTAACTGGATTTCAACTTTCATTACAAAAATGTTATTTTTCACAAAAATAACTTTTACTTTTCACAAAATGGGGCCCCAAGAATAAAAACCTGCATCAACCCCTGAGCTTTCTTGGCTTTGGAGGGAGGGCTAATTTTTTAATTTGGAAATATTTCTATTGCAAGAACATTATATTTGTACATTTCCTAATCCTACAAAATACTAAGAAAAATATTTAAAATAAAAGATTTGAGTGGGGTTATAAATACTGCACAAAATCCCTATGAATTCAAATTTAATCCTTTAATCCGGATTATGTAAATCTTCTAATGTACTTTAAACAATTTGCGAAAAATGCTTTAGAAGGTAACATAGTCATGAATTCATAATACAGTACATAAAGGGTCAATATACATATTAATGCATGCTCCAATTGCTCAAAATACAGTTGTTACAGAAAATCATATACAAATGAAATAACTATCGTAACAATAGGCTCACTTCTAAACTGTGTGGCCAAAACCTAGTTCAGCAAACTCAAACTTGCACTGTTCATAATTTAAGCAAATGTAATTTGATTTGTATAATACAGTAGACTCCCTGAAATTCACACATCACAGATGTAAACACTGAAATTTTCATTTCAGATGTAGGGTCAAAATTACTTTTCTATTTTTTAAATGTAATTCTCATCATATGACTGAACTCATGCTTTTTCATGAAGGGGTATTTATTTCTGAAAATATTAAAGATATTGCTGATCTTTGGTAATCACAATCTATTTACCAAATATATTTATTAATAAAGCTTTTTTAGTTATTAAATCTGGCTAAACTTGAAATAGAACTTCCTTTTTTATGATTTTGATGTGAATTAGCAAGGTAACTTTGAGGCAAGTTGCATTCAAAAATTAAAGAAAAATGTATCTTTATGATGCATATTTATTTGGCAATTACTTATAATTTAATCATTTTTTAAAATCATCTTAATTTTTATTTTAATATTCTACTATATTGTAAGCATTTATTATAATTTCGATTGTATTATTGCATTCAAATTATGTTTAACAAATCTGCACAACCTCTGGTCCCAAGGAGAGTGCAGGTTTGAGGGCGTCTTCTGTATCTTATTGTTTACATAATTCAGTTAATGTTTCTTTCGAATATACAGTTAAGGGAACAGTTTACCTTTTCTAACAATTATTTTGGTTGATATGGTAAACTTTCCTGCACTTGAATATTCAGCTAAAAGTACATTTTGGAAAAAAAAAAATAAATAACTGCATATTTAAATTTTTAAAAAAGTTTAAAAATTTGATTTTTTTTAAATCCTTACTACTTTTTAAAAAATTGGTATTTTGGATTTTTAAATATGTATTGCAGAAGACTGCACATTTATTTTTAGATACATTTAATATTGCATTGAACATAATTTTACTGATATACAGGCCCGTAGCCAGGAATTCTGTTCGGAGGGGCCTTAATCTTGGAATTTTTTCTAATCTAATAGTAGTAATTTGCATAATTTTAAGCTTAAATAAAAAACTAAGTGGATGTGCCAATCCCAAAACTTTCTTCTATCTTATAAATCTTAATATTTCAAAGTAGTTACACAGGTTAATACTTCAATATTATTAGTTCAATACTGTATCAACTTTGATTTTATCTTAAATTTCTGCTTCAGTCAAATAAACGGACTAAAAATGAGTTAATCTATATTATGATATTTGTTAAAACTAATAGTTTTTTCTTATTCTGTCATCAGCTATTTGCGGATAGCCGGCTTAGCAGGAAGCGAGTTCCTGCCGCTACACGAGCCGCCGATGGATAATAGAACTGTGAAAAACCAAGAAAAGTATACAAAAATCGCTATCACAGAGCCCCTTTACCACACAATATTTCCAAATTTAAGGAGGACCTGTTGGCCAAAAACATGCACAAAAAATTTGGTTCAATTCTATGCATAACTTCATACACTTTTCAATGATACAATAAAGAAAGTGGCACAAACATTGCTATTACAGTGCCCCCTTCCAGCAGATTATTTTCAAATTCAGGGAGGACTTGCTTGCCATAGCCAGAAACATACACAAAAAAATTGGTTCAATTCTATGCATAACTTCATATACTTTTCGATGGTACAATAATGAAAAGGCACAGACATCGCAATTATAGTGCCTCCTTCTGGTGGAATTTTTTCAAGTTCAAGGAGGACCTACTGACCATAGCCTTACACATACACAAATTTAATTCTATGCATAATTTTCTACAGATTTCGATGGTACAATAATGAAAATGGCACAGACATCGCTATTAACAGCGTCCCTTCTGGCAGATTTTTTTCAAATTCAGGTAGGACTAGCTTGCCATGACCAAAAACATACACAAAAAATTTGGTTCAATTCTATGTGTAGCTTCATACACTTTTTGATGGTACAATATTCAAAATGGCACAAAAATCGCTATTACAGCGGCCCCTACTGGCAATTTTTTTCCAAATTAAGGAAGGACCTGCTTGCCATAGGCAAGAACTTTTAAAAAATTTTGGTTCAATTCTATGCACAATTTCATACACTTTTCGATGGTAAAATATTCAAAATCGCTACTACAGCACCCCCTACCAGCAGACGAACAGACCTTTTCTATAAACATGTTTTTGGGGATTTCTGATTCCTAAAACATGTAAATCCGTCAAAAACCGAAAGTCGAAAAAAATTTCGATTACAGTACTTCCTTCTATTGAAGATAGAAGAAAGTAATAAGCAAGGCTTAAACTAAGGTATATTTCTGCATAGGGTACTTAATGTCCGTGTCAAAAATTGTTTTTTCATATTTTTTTCGAGTTCTGCTACAATTTATGGTTTTCAAGAGCACTTCCAGTTTCTAAACTGGTTCGGAAACCAGAAGTGTTTTTTAGGGAAATGCTGCAACAAAAATAAAAAAGCACAAACTAATGTTTGAGATGAGCCTCATATATATCCTATGAGAAAAAAGTTAAAAAATATTGAAATGCAAAAAAGTACTTTGAATAGATAGAACTTCTTCTCAGTCATGAGACTGATTACCTTATCGGGATCTACTGTAATGTCCCAATGAATGGAAATCATTGCAAGGCAACTCAGTCTTTCATCGGCCATAACGCTTCGAGGTAAAGATTTAATTCTTTTCGTTGTTTAAAAAGACCTTTCGGTACTGGCTGTTGTTACCAGGATTGTAGCCAAGACTGTCAGCAAATGTTTGATCGTATCGTAAAACGTTGCATTAGAGTACTCTAAAAATTTTGAGACCTCTGTATTTGTGTCAACATTATCAATTCTGTCACGCCATAATTCATATTTAGCTTTCACTTGCAACATTGTCACTTATCATCAAAATATTGAGAGCAATTCTCTAATAGTCTTGCTTTTTCCGTAGAAACATATCCTGTTAGAGATATTTGGAAATCTGTTAGAATGTCTTCATTCGAAATGAATCCGTCATTCAAATTTTGAGGAAGACATTCTACACAAAGAATAAAGACGATCACGTAATATTCTTCAGTGGATGAAATTTGAGGGTTTGCACATGTCTGCCTAAATGCAAGTATTTTGATCAGTGGCGTAGGAACTTTGTACAAACAGGGGGAGCCGGGGCATATTGCGGAAAGCTAGTGGCGCGGATAATTTCATTCATTTTGGAGGGTTCCTTTATAGTGTTGCATGTTTCCCAAAACAGAAGCATATTAAAAGAGCACCAACTCTTTAATATAGTTAAAATAGTTTTTAATAGATATACTTGATACATAAAAACTTAATTTATGTGCGATCTCGAATACAATATTCAAATTTGTGGCTTCTCCCACTTCCATTTACCAAAAATTAAAGCTTTCAGTTGTTTTGCTTACAAATTTTTTACAAATCTCTTCCAAATCAATTTTAAATTTTAAAAGCCTCCTCTATGTTATCAGTGCAGGTAATTTGTAGTAGACTTATACTATAAGACCCCTTTTTTCTGGATATTGGGAGGGTTATAAACAATGAGAAAAGGGTGAAGGCACAAACAAGTGTGCTCTCCACCCCCACCCCCCTCTCTTCTCTTTGTTGTGTGAATTGTGTGAATTTCCTAGAAAAAGTATACTTTATTTTTTTAATTCAGCAATGTATCGTAAACAGATGTGGTGCGAGAATTTCTCACGGGGGAGCTGAGCCCATCTGAAATATTCCAGGGGGAGCCACAGCTCCCCCGCTTCCTACACCCTTGATTTTGATCATTATTTCAAATTGGAAGCTGTCATCAACAGTCCCAAGACAGTTTCGGATAGCAGGAATCGGTATTCTGTTGGAGAATGCAAAGTTAACCGGTGACTTTCACTATAGACATATCTAATTTTTGGATACTTCTGACTAATTTTAGACTGGACCCCACTAACATAACCAGCCATGTTGGCCACTGCCTCATACACCTGTGCGATGCATTTAGGCATGTCAAGACATAGTTCATGACAATGTTGCAATATTACTTCTGTTAAATTTTCAGAGGACAAGTCATTTATTAAGATGAAATGTAAAAATATTGTGCTCTAAATCTTAAAAGCATTCTTAGCTTGCATTTTTTTTTTTTATCGGTTTCTTTACCATTAGCGAACTGCTGTCATTGATTACCTAGTGGCATTTCTTGATCTGCACAAAATAAGATTTTTAGAATGTTAGATATTGCCTCCTAGAAAAATCTGTAGGTGCTGTGAAAAACTACCAAAAAATCCTTACATAAATCCATCCCTAAAGTTGATAATTCTTCGAAAGACAAAAAAAAAAAAAAAAAAATTCCCAGACAAATGGGCTGCTCTGTGCACTTTTTTTTTTCTATTAAGTATTCATATATGCAGACAATTTAAAGCAAAGTTGTTCAGTGAACAGACTGGGGGACACAGGATACATTTGAATGTTTCTCGATACCCTATAGTTTTATTTCAAAACATTTCTTTTCAAAATTTCCTGCTACTAGTTTTTTTAATAAAAAACCTTTTACACCTATAACACCATTTTCAAAAATACTTTCTTTAAAATTATTAATTTTTCACTTTATAATTACAATTTTACAATTATAGGTGACTATTAAAGTTTTGGGCTCCTTTCTCTACAGAACAGTTTAACCCTTAACTGGAAACGTGAAAATCCCGTACGCAAACAGAACACTTAATGATTTACCAAATAGTGAACTTAAACATTTAATCTTTAATAGTAATGCATTAACGGACCAATTTTTTAATATAATATAGCATAAAAATAAGTTTGGATCGTTGGAGAGAGAAAATATTAAGGGCAGATATGTAAACGCAAACATCTCAGACGTACGTTTCCAGTTAAGGGTTAACACTGACCACTCTAAATTTTCTTTATATGCATGATATAATGAGGATAGCGAAAATTAAGGAAGATCATAACATGCAAGCAGATGTTTTGTATTAGACTCCTAAAATTTACTTATACACCATACATGTATTACACTTACTTTTTCTTAGTCAAATTAATGATAAGGAATTACGCGTATAAAATCTCACTATGCATAAAGACAATTAAAATTACGTTTTATGTAGAACTTATAGTTTTAGTGGTAGATATGAATGAAGAACAATGTATCAGAATGATAGATATCATAAAACGGGGTGAAGATGAACAACGAAGAACTTGAATACTTGAATTTAAAGAGAAATATACAAAGTTTTATTCAGTTACAAATGTTCGATGTGTGACCCTTTTGTTACACTGCATATGACCAATCTGTAAGAGTTCGTTCCAAACCTTTTGTAGCATCACTCTCTCAATGGTTCTGAAAGCTTCACAAATGCATTCTTTAAGTTCTGAACACTTTGTTTCGGCATTGGTGGTACATAAACAATGTCTTTGACACTGTCAGAACTTTAAAAAACGCATTTGTGCAGAATTCAGAACCATTATTGACAGAGTGATGCTACAAAATGTTTGGGACGAACTGAATTACAGATAGGACATATGCCATGTAACAAGAGGGTCACACATCGAACATGTGTAACTGAAAAAAACCATGGTATATTTCTCTTTAAATTCATGTATCGCTTATTGTAATATGTGCAGTAGTTTCAAAAATGATTTTTTTTTTTTAATCTGGTCCATCATTTGTAATAGCCCTGTATAATAAACATGTACAAAAAAGTTTAAATATCTATCTCAAATACAAAAAGGCCTTAGGATTTTTTAAAACATGCAAATGAAAATATGAACATGGAGAAAAAGCTGTTTCATTTGTGTGGGTAATTGCACCGAGTGTATTAACAAAATTTACAATATCTCGCCCTTATAATTAACATATGGGTAAAAATGTGTCAAATTATTCTCAATCAAGCAGGCTTTCACTTAATATTAAAAAGGAAAAAAAGATTTTTTGACCAATTATAAAGTACAATGTCCCTTTAAATATGTTTTCTTTTTCCAATTTTAAATAAGTGAAATCTAGTGACGAAGTTATGGATATACAATGTGAAACCATTTATCTTGAAACCAGTTATTCCATTACAGTTATACCAGTTATGCCATTTCTAATAGACTGATTTCAGAATCTTTGCAGAAAAAAAGTCATACACTGTCTGTTTGGCATATGCATTGCTTGAAACAATTCTATAATTTGATGACATCTAGTATTTGAAATGGAAACATATTTAGTTGTATTTTAGCTGTTTTAATTTTTATGCAAAGTTAAAAAGAATTTTTGTTCCCAAGGGATTTCCATAAATTACCTTCTTTCAAACTCTGATTAACTTTTGGTCTTTCTTGCATCTGATTTTTAATCCAAATAATCTAATAATTTAAAATTAGAAATAATGCCATAACTACATATTCCATAAAACTTATCAAATGGGTGCTGCTTTAATGCCCAACCAATTAACCAGAAAAACCAGTTATCCGGAATATCCCAACCATTTCAGATAAATGGTTCTGTACTGTATATTAAAATACACAAGGTTAATTTTAACACACTTATTGGTAAACTATCGACTACAATAATTGTGTTAAAATTAATCTAGTGTAATTAGGTATCAAGGATTTTCCTGGAGTTCCATTATCTGTAATTTATTCTGTTGAGTTGATTCATATATCAGACAATATGCTTTAATCAATGAGGTTATCTGGGTGATTTAGATCCACTGGATTTGTTTGGGATAGCTCAGATGGCAAAATATTGAAGGCTTTAGCCAAGAGATCCCTGATTCGAATCCTGGTCTGGACATTTTTATTTGTAGTGAAACTTCTTTTAAAGGCCACCCCTATTCAAGGGCCAATATTTTTAACCGTAGACATAAAGTTAAATTTCCTCATTAGGGGCTGCACCTACCCTCATAAAGGCCATTTTTTCATGTTAATCCTAAAACCGTAAACAAGTGTATTGAATTCCTGAACCAGAGGATAAGAGTTAAGCAACTGCACTTGCAACAAAGAAGGTGGGGAAAGATGAAGACCATTTAGTAACACAATGAGTGACCATAAACTTTTCCAAAAGTGAGACAAACAGGTTTTCCTCGCACTTCATGTGACTTTTCAACCTGTAGGGGTTGGGTTAAAGGAGAAACTGGACCCTTTGTTTTGGGCACACAAAGGATAACAAGTTATCTAGAAAAACTGATTCCACATTTACTAAAACTGTGAATGTATGTTGAAGCACAATATTACTGTAGAAATTTTATGCTCTGGCTTATATAAAATTATGGCACCTAAATCAAGCCAAAGAGTACATTTGGATTTGAATGGCAAAATCAAAGTTCTTAATTGTCATGATTAAGGAACATCTGCAAGAAAATTGGCTTCACAGTTTAATTGCAGAAGAATTAAATAATGAAAAAAAAATTGTTTAAAAACAAAGAAATTGCTGAAAGAACATGCAGATTTTAAAAATCGCCGGATAAAAAGAAAGAAAAAATTTGGTCACCCTTATTCAAGGGCCACCCCTCATAAGGGCCAATTTTCAATGGAACGGCATGTGGCCCTTACAGAGAGGTTTCACTGTAGTTGGAAACTTGCATATCATATTAAAATATGTGTATATTTATTATCTTATGTTATTTTTTTTTTCCTTCTATATAGATAACTCAGAAAGAATATGGGAGCCTCCTCCAGAGCAAAGAATACCTGGTGTCACCTTTTCTGGCTATGGATTACATGCACCAGTTGCTGGTAAATATTTTTGTTAGAAATATATTTATTGAAGTATTTCCTCCTGTAAAATTGCTACTGAGTATTTTTGTATGAAATACAGTACAATCCCTCTTATCCACACAGGTTGAGACCAAGGGTTTTGCGGATTATAGAATTTTGCAGATTACAGGTCATTTCTTTGTTTACATTCTAATATTTGGAGTTTATCAACAAATATAGTAATCACATCACACTGTACACAAATAGCACAGAAATGAAAGACAATGTTTGTTTTTTATGTTGAAAAAAAAAAAAAAAAACTATATTCAATATTAGATACTTTTAAGTGGTATAATAATACAAAATTAATAAGAATTGCTATTTTTAAACTACAGTCAACTCTGTGAAATCCGCCAATGTATAATCTGCAAATGTCTATTATCCGCACTACATGATGGAATGTAAACAATGAAAATTGTCATTTGCAGTTAAACTTATAAAGCTAAATTTGGCATATATATTTTTTCAGTTATCAATTTTCTAATGAATAAATATTGAAATATAAATTGGTTATAAATATTTATATTTCCTTGAATAACAAAATTTTATTTAGGAGCAAAAAGTAATGAGTGTTCATAAATTACAGAAAATATTGACATTAAAACAAACTGCTATTGTGTTGTGTCAATGTTTAAAATAATAATCAGTTAAAATTTGTATTGTATATAATTTAATTTTTCTTTAATCTTAGTTATTAAATATATTAAACCAGTATGACATTGTTTTTCTTTTCCATTGTAATTTTTGTACAGTTATTTCAAATTTATAGTCAGACATAAAAAAAATAAAATGTAAACAAAGAGATGATCTATAATCTGCAAAAATGTATAATCCGCCAAACCCTCAGTCCCTAAGTGTGCGGATTTCACAGAGTTGACTGTACTTATTTTTAAATCTATCAAACATTGCAGTGATGGTGGTTTGCTTTATTTTATAGCTTTTAATTTATGCTCTGCAATTTAATCTTGAAGCTTTTTGAGAGTCAGGATTTCTTGACCAGTAACAGAAGTTTGTTTTTCTAGAAAAACTGCGATATTATTCCTCAAGAGCCAACCCATCTTCAAAAGCAATTTTATCTTTTATAGAGCCATGCCAACAAATGCATTCAGAATATAGCAGTCTAATAGTTATTTACAAGATGCATAGAACATTTCCTTCTAATGAAGGCAGAAATTCATTAAAATTTTCTTAATAAATTCATCAGATCAGTCAACTTTTATTACGGTCAAAGGGTACATTATCTTCCTTAATTTTTTAACTGTTTGTTTACATCTGAAATATAATGTGTATTATAGGCATTTGCAGATTATAGGATTGCAGATTAGAGTGAGTGGACTGTATATTTATTGAAGTATTTCCTCCTGTAAAATTGCTATTGCTCTTACTTACATTGCTTGAATAGTTAGGATTTACTAAGGATTGCATTATGCCTCAATGATGAGATGACATAATAAGTAATTCTCTCCATTGGTTACTCTTAGTTCTGTATGCTAATGAATGATTTGATTGGCTGTGAGTTTCCTTTGCTGTATGGCTATTGGGTTTAGTAAGCCTTTGTTTTTCTTGCATTTCTACATTGGAATTGGGGTTTTACATTATGATTTTATTCTGTTACCATCAGGGTTGGCACGGTTTAAATCAATTAGTTAACCAACTGTTTTTTTAGAAAAAATCTAATCTAATACAGTAGAGCGCCGATTATCCGAACAAGGCGGGATCGACCCTAGTTCGGATACGTAAAAGTTCAGATAAATGGATAGACAATGTAAGGGATGTTTCTGACTATACTAAAACCTTCACACGTTATCTAAGCTTAGGACTGGCAGCACCAGTTAATTTTTTTTTTTTTTTTGTCTGTTTAAATTTTTTTTTGTTTACATTTTTATCCATAATATTTTTTTGTCTCTATCATTTTCTGAACTCCAGAGATTATAATTTAAGCGAAAAAACTTTTGATTTTTGCTTGCTTCAATGAAGACATTCTTTTCAATGCTGCCCTATCGCTAATTCTTCTTAACTACGTCAGTGAACAGGATAAGCGTTCTTCTGCCGTTCGAGCCATTTCATAGCTGTTTCCAAACATTCAAAGGCTTCTTTATGTGATGGACCTGGGTTATTTTCCGAGCATTTATTTTCATTTTCTTAGATTTCTTTTTCATCATGAATCTCATCCACAATCTCATCATTTAAAATCTGATATCCAGAGTCATGTACTACACTATTTAATTACTCGTTAATTTCATTTTCTTCATAGCTTAAGATTCTTCCCATCTCCTTTATTGCTTTTACATTCATTTTCGGATCCACTATCAGTTTTTTCTTTATTTAAAATTTTATTCCAAGCCAATGGATAATTGGGAGTTCGGTTAAAATTCTTTTGGAAGAAATAGACTGTTCAGATAACTGGGAGTTTGGTTAAAAAATTTTTTTGAGAGAAATAGGCTGTTCGGTTAATTGGAGTTTGGATAATTGGCGCTCTACTGTATAATATTTTCTCATTTTTGTAATTTAAGTTTTTGAAATTACTGGATATAAATAATTTCTACTTTTAAGTCTTATCCCAGCAGTCACCATGAGACATAGTGAGTCTAGGTTATATTTGTATGCATGTAGAATGAGAATTGCATGTGTTGATGAACATATTTGAAGCTCTAAAGATAAAATTTAAAACATGTTAATGTAGAAAAGATAAAATAGATTCAAAATATTCAATATTTTGAATAAAATATTTTCCTTTGAGAAAACAGATTATTTATAATTAATAACATAAAATGACCTTTAAGATTTCAGTCAAGCTGTAAAAGAAATTTTTCTTTATTGGGGAGATTATCTTTTAGGGCTGTTCTCAATTGTTCTTCTCAGCAAGCACTAAATGCTTTGACAGATGTACAAATTCATTTTTTAACAGAAAGATATAAAATTGGAAGGCCTGACTATGGAAGCTATTTGGAATCGAACTGAGTTTTCCATTTTTGATAAATTACCTATTGAGTTGTAAGCAATTTTGATCATGTGACAAAGATGTTTTTAACCTTCCTTGAGTGGTTATTCTTCTTTCGCATGGAAATTCGGTTCAAAACGCCCACTTTGATAACATTTTCTGTAATCTATTGCGTTTGCAAGAAAAAGGGAAAGCACCGTTTGATTACATAGTTTCTGAACAACAGCATCTGCTAGTTTCATGCATTTCCAAACAAAAATAAACTAAAACTTATGTCATTATATCATAAAGTTGCCTTTTCGGATTTGAGAATAGCCTTTAAAAAAAACCTCAAGATATGAAGTCGAATAAGAGGACACTATTGTGACAAAATTGGGTGCTAGCGAAGCACCTGTTTACTTTAACTAAAACATGCAATAAGATATTTAAATCGTCTGTTGCAAAATCGAATCCACTATTTAGGTCTGACAAAAAAAATGGAAAATCTAGATTAAGGTTTGCTTGAGACATAATAGAAAAAAGTCTCATAAAAATGCCTAAAAAGATATTAATTTTTAGTTTAGACATTTAAAAGTAATATGTATTATAACATGGCTCAGAAAAAAAAGCCTGTGTATTGAGTCTGATGGCTGTTTAAATGTTTTAGTGGATGAAAAATTTTATAAATCTACTTTCCATTTTAAGATAAATGTTTTCAGTAATCTAAAAAGCTGGTAAATAGGTATTTCTGTTTATTTTACTGTTGCCTTATCTTTTTTTTTACCTGGCAGTTTCAGAGGAGAAGTGTCAAATGACAGTACACAATAACTTCTTGAAACGTGTCAAGACTCTACTGCTAAATTCAAATCACTCCAGGAATTCTTTATAAAAAGCTTTACTTTCAATAAAAGATAATAATTGTCCAGTAGTGTTCGAACAGAAAAATCAGATATCTCAGATTGCAAATATTTCAAAGAAATTATTTTGAATAGCCATGGGAAAGTATATTATATTTATGGAACTACATCATATATTTATTTATAGCACTACTAGTAATTAAAAGATTGTTTACTGAGATTTTCAAGGTATCGATGTTTCTCTATGTAGAGCATTTTATTCATGGAACATAAGACAGCTTTTACTAAAAAATGTTTAAATATTAAATGATTTCAATTTTCTACATAATTGATTGTAATTATTTTATTTAAATTATTTTTAAATGAAGTTATATTACTTATATATCCAACAATGTTTATCAATAAATATGATTGTATATGTAATAGGAAAACTTATTCAAAAAAACCCGGTTTGAACCAAAAAAACCGGGTTTTTTGAAAAAACCAGAGTTTTGGACCATCAGTCAAAGACACACAGTATTATACGATAGGTATTTCTCTGTTGTCAGTTAATCCCTATCTATGCGTCAGTAAAATTACAATCATTCGCATCAAGCACCAAATAGAGAAGTTTTGCTGGAATGCGGCGTTGGATTTGCCATTTACCGTACAGTAGACTCCCTTAAATCTGCAACCCTAAAAGCCGCATATTTTTTCAGATGTAAATGCTATGAAATCCACAGTTAAGTTGCGGAAACAAAATTAAAGATGGCGCCAAAATCAGCGACTACCGCAATGTTTTTTTTCACAATTTTTGGTTGATCATTCTCTTTTGGCTATTACAGCTGATTTATTACTAAATAAATTTACATTACTTTTGATTTTGATATAAATTAGCATATCTATATCAAAAATTCCAGGGTTCGAAATGGAAAAATCCACGAACTGGAACGCTATTTTAAAAGTATTGTTCACAGAATTTTTTTTTTTTTTTTTTTAAATTATAGACAAATTTATTTCTAAACATACAAAGCAGTATAAGACAAGCATTCAAAACTCTTATTAACAATGAAAAAAATTAGAGCGCAATAAGCTATATAGACTGATAATAGCATTAACACTGTTGTCCTTGCTTCTTTCCTATTTCTTATGTCATTACTAGTTTGAAATACCGGTCTTTTGTTTACTTTATACATATTATATTTAACTACAGTTACATTAATAGTTTACTTTTATTCATCTTTATTTATTTAAATATGTAACTTACTTACCTTTTTCTCGGCAATGACGTATCAATCTAACGATCGCTTTACCACTAGATGGCAGCATAGAACTTTTGGAATCAATTTCATCGGTGATAATTTAATATTTTTCTGAATTTTTATTTTACATAATTGTTTTAATTACTTACTTTTAAACTATAAATTCTTTTAATATTTTACTTATTTTAATGTTTCCCTTTATTGTAAGCATTCATTATAATTTTACTTGCTTAACTACCAATCAAATTAATGTTTCAAAAATGTAAACAAATCAATGACCAGAAATCCGCACAACCTCTGGTCCCAAGCTGTGTGGATTTGAGGGAGTCTACTGTACTATTTATTAGTTGATTGCGAAGTATCATTGGCCAGTTATCAATTTTTTCTATCGATTGGAGTCGAAATCTCCATAGCAATTTTCAGTATATTTTCACAATAGTAAATTAAAGATAACTGTTTCGAATTTTTATTTAGATTGCTAAAAGAATCTGAAGCATGTAAACATTTAGGAAACATTTAGAATGTACTTATTTTTAATAGTTTCTGTAGCGGATAGTCGAATTTCTATTTTTTAAAGCATTTACAAAAAATGTTACTCTTGAACATATTGAAGGGAGGGGGGAACTTATAGGGTCACCCGGGGTTAATTCCTGGTCAAAAAGCATAATCTAATTATCATAAACTATTAAAGGTATTGTTCCCAATTTTTTTGTGGAATAAGCTCTGATGGCTATATTATAAAATGCTTACTTAAATATGTATGCACTTATAATTAAAATAATTATAATTTTTAGATGACCAAGAATTACCCCGGAAATGGGATAATTCTGGTCACTTCTGGGGTAATTGCCGGTCAGCATCCTTTTTCATGTAAATAAAGTAGTATAGTTAATTTTTTTATGACTGAGTAATAAAATAAGTAGAATCAATCTTGTAAAAGTTTAGTTCATCTCATAATTGTGGAATAATAAAGCATAGACTTTCTTTTGGGCATAAATACAAAGTTATTTGATGTGCAAAAGATTCTTGTACATTTTACAAAACATTAATTAGCCAAATAATTTTTAAGCATTTTTGCAACATTTATAAGCAGTATTTATTACTCCATTAACCATTAGTATCCACTGTGAATGGATTTATCAATAACTTGCAAATTTATTGGTCCATAAAAAATATAGCTGAATGTTTATCAATTTTATTTTGCTTAGGCCAACTGAAGTTTTCGGCTTCTTTTCAAGAAATTTTCAATACAGACCTTTAATATAATACACAGCATAATAATTAGGTTCCTCATTATGTATATTTTTATGCACCATTTTGTAATGAGATAATATTTCTACTTAAATTGTTCAGTCATAGAACGTGTTTTATTCTCTGAGCACTTACTGTTTTCTTCTTTTAAAAGTTTTTAATATAGTAGAGGAAAATTTTATCTTTTTTAAAGACTGTGATAAGTCATTAGTTGAAACAAAATAATTAAAACTTCCAAGAATGACAATGATCTGTTGTAAAATGTGTAAAAATAAAGATCGATGTTTTGCAAAAATTTGAGTAGCGGTTTTGAATATAATTTTTTTTAAATATATAATTTCGACTAAATGAATAATTAAGGCACATGTTTCAAAGGTTTTTTACAGTTTCATAAATTATTATTTTTATAACAAAAGTGAAAATTATCAAGAATTACCTCTGAAACTCAGGAGACGAGGAATTACCATGGGGTGACTCTACTTTATTAAGAACTACAATTAACTAAAATGTGGTGAACAGTGTGGTTGCAGTTAATTCTCAAAGGGTTTGAGACAATTAAAATCACTAAATATAACAATAAAGAGGAATTAAATGATGAAAAAACATTGACCAGGAATTGCCCAGAGACCAAGATTTACCCCAGATACATGGGGCAATATTTGACAAACTTCTGTAAATTACTTAAAGTAGTATAAAAAAAAATTCAAGACTATTTTTTAATGACGTTTTTATTAAGAGTTAGTAGTGAAAAGATTTTAAAGAAAAATCTGTTTATAATCCCCCTCATCACTTTTGCCAATATTTCATGTTGTCAAAAGGATTATTTGTCATTAGTTATTTTCAGAAATTTACATTGCATTATTTAATCGATGGATTCGAATAAAAAAATAAATAGTGGTGGCTGTAATTCTAGTGTAAAATTTTATATTAAGGTTGAATCCATATCAACTCAGGCAGGGGGGTTACCTTCATAGTCTCAGAAGTTTTTGAATTGAGCATATGTTAAAGTTTAAGAAAAGTAAGTTACCTGTATATTTTTGTTTTGTCCAAAAAAATTCCTGGCCCGAGATACAGGCCGCCAAAGATGACATCCCCGGCACCATTTACAATTCACTATTTTCGATGAAAATTTTAAAGTGCTCTATCTCTAGAACAGTGCAAGATATTTTGTTGCTTTTTTTTTTTAAGATAATATTCTTCTGTTTAAAATGATATACCCAATTTTGAAATATGTATTCAACTTTTCTTGTGGCAGCCTTTTTGGAAAAAAAAAACAAACAAAAAAATTTTTTTTCAAAAATGTCAATCCCAAAAATTTTGATTTTTTTGCTGTTGATCAATACCATTGGGAACTACCTTCACTGTAAAGGAGAACTTTTACTTTTGAGTTTAACAAGTTTTAGAAACGTTTCAAAAATTCAGAGAATTTTACAGGAACTGTATAAATCACTGAATTTTTGCTTATTTGTATCATATTTGTAAGGGTAAGCTTACTATGTATCCTAAACAAGTTGGAAATTGCAATATCAAATGTGGCAAATGAGGTGCGTGTGTACTGTAACTAGTTTTATAAATATTCAGATCTTGGTGCAATAAGTGTTACACTCTTGGGCAAAAGGCATGAATACAAAATTTATTATGATACTATATATTAAATTCAGTAATATGGAAGTAATATGAATCCATCTTAGAAAGGACTTAATCGCCATGGCAACCTAGAATCATTACCTATCATGGTATATCATTGAATCAATTATGTATTATAGGATTTTTAAAAAGAATGAAAAAAAACTTTTATCAATATCTTTTTTAAGTTTTAATTAGATTTTCATAACATTTGAAGCGATACACATTTTATTTTCTCTACCGAACATTGCATAGTAAAACAATCTCAATAACATATATCGATTACACAGCAATACAACCATATTAATGCAAGTTATAGTTCAGACAGACGGCAGACAAACCAAATCCATAAAGACTTTCAACTATATTGGAAAGTGTTAAAAACACCTAAATAGGTTGGAATTTCACTTTTAGAAATTTTTATCAATAGACGGAAGCATACTTGAATACTTTCATACAACCCTGTATTTTACCTACTATCTTTATGCATGCCACTATTTAGCTAATATTTAATTAAGACTAAAACACTCTTAAAACTAGTGAAATCACACTTCGAGTTCCCAGTAGCAGAAAATTCTCTAGGTGTCTGCGACAGATACTTCAGGGGCAAAAAATAATCTGTAGGTAAAATACTTTACAATTGAAGCATTAATTAATCAATCACTTACCTGTAGAGTTTTTAGGCATTTTATAAATAATAATCTTAACTTTTTGTATTAAGTAATAAAGAGCTAAACATAATATGAAGCAAAATAAAGATTCAATGAAAAAGAATCTGCAAAAGAGAAAAGAAAATCTGCATCTCCCATCTCAAACTTTCTGCTACCAGGCCAGAGTTTATCATCCATAGTCGTCCATATATGTAATTCTTTGCATGGACCTGTATATCATTTTATCTATATTCTACAAACATATCTTAGTATACTAAATAGAGTTCAGCATAAAAAGGCATAACTCATTTTAAAATCACTTTTACATCACTTCTGTTCATACTCAGTAACCCTTAAGATTACTTTTTTGTACCCCTTTATATGATCTACAGCATTTATACACACAATGTAAAATGGAAAAATTTAGTTAAACTTAAAAACTCATATCGCAACTAAAAATGCACTTCCAGCAATCATCGCTAATATACAGTATTTCGTATACAGTAAAGTATTTGAAATCTTTTGTCTGTCCCTGTAAATACTATGCACTTTCTATTACACAGGAAGTAACTTGTAAACCTCAGCAACATTATATCAATTTCATTATATGTGAAAGAGTTTAGCGTAATTAAAATACGTCACAAACAATATTCCCCTTATACCATTATGTAATGGAATTCTTTTGTGAGGATCTGTGAATGAATAATATTCTTTGCACCATATATTTTACAGAATGTATATTTTAACACTTCATTTTAGTACATAGTTAAGATATTTTGTTTCCATGTTTTGTTTTGTTTTATGCTTCCATTCACTGAACTTTTTAAACACACATTGTATAACTTATCAAAAGTGGAAGTTCTCCTTTACAGGGAAGGTAGTTTCCCAATGGTATTGATCAATAGCAAAAAAAAATCAATTTTTGAGATTGGCATTTTTGAAAAAAAAAAATATTTTTGATAAAAAAAAAAAAAAAAATCAAAAGGCTGCCACAAGAAAAGTTAAATACATATTTCAAAATTGAGTATATCATTTTAAACAGAAAAATATTATCTTTAAAATGAAAAAAAAAAACTGCAACAAAATATTTTGCACCGTTCTAAAGATAGAGCACTTTAAAAATTTTATCGAAAATCGTGAATGGGAAATGGTGCCTGTTATGCCATCTTTGTCAGCCTGTATCTCAGGCCAGGAATTTTTTTTGTGCAAAACAAAAATATACAGTTATCTTATTTTTTCTTGAATTTTAACATATGTTCAATTCAAAAACTTCTGAGACTATGAAGGTAATATTTTTTCTTTGGCTGCCTGAGTTGACATGGATTATACCTAAGAATTCCATCAAATATATTTCTACTTGCTGATCCAAGGATGAAATGTGCAATGAAATTGGGTAAATTCACAAACAATGGGTAATTCTGTAATTTAAAAAAAAAAAAAAAAAAAAAAAATTCTGAAATTCTCAGCAATTTTTCTGGAAGGTTACAGCAGAGGGAAAAAATCCCCTCCCAGCACTAACTATGCCTTTTTCTGCGGTGCTTGGACGAAATTCAGGGTTTTTCCACGATCCCTTGATGAAATTTGCAGGGATTTTTTTTTTCGTTGACGAAATTTGCATTTTTTCGCGATCTTTTCATGAAATTTGTGCTCTTTTGCGATCTATTGATGAAATTTGCATTTTTTTGCAATACTTTGACGAAATTAGTGTTTTCCTCATGATCTTTTGATGAAACTGGCTATTTTTTTCTGTGAACAACTGATGAAGTTTTTTTTTTCACAGATCTTTGTCGAAATTAGATTTTTTGTCCAAATTTTCGGGATAATGATCTATTTTTTTTAAATTTTCGGAAAAGTCTGAAACCCCTTTCACAAACCAAGCATGAATTATTTATTTTTTATTATTATTTGTATTAAATTTAAAATGCAAATTTTCAAGGTGTTTTAAAAAATGTGTGAAACTATTCACTATGACGTCTACAGTAGTATGTACACCATTTTCAATAAGTGCGGCTTATGGTGGTGCGGCATATCCGGTGGAATTTCAGGTTTTATCCTTTTCGGATGTAGCGGCGTATATGCCAGGGCGGCTTATCTACCCAAAATTACGGTATATTAAAAGATTTAACTCTTTCAATAAAAAGTCCAAATCTTTTCTTATTTCTTTGAGTTTATATGGTTTGATATTTTACCTGAGTGTTTTAATTTTAAAACTACTTTACTCTGAATTCGTACTTTTGTTAATAATTCAACTTGTGTTACCAATTATGCAAGTTTTTCATTTATAGTTTTGCATTCAGTAATATATATTTTAAATTTCATTTCTAAAAGCAGCGTAATTGAAAATTTGTGTCCCAAATATTTTATTAGCGGAAGATATAAAAATTTTTGTATAGGTGGAAGATCTTATAAAACACATGTGAATTATATAAAAATACATTTAAATAACAATTTTATTCAGTGTTATTCTACATGTTTGTTACAAAATATTGTTTTTATATAGACATATTCTAAAAGAAGACTGAAAACACTGATGCTAGACTGATTTATTTTTACATTCTTCTAATACGTAAGAAGAAAGTATTAGAATTGTGAAAATTTTTTACTTTTTTATGGATTTGCACATTTTGAGATGTTTAAAATGAGATTTAACTATTTTGAAGAAATGGTTCTGTTATTCTGTGTGTGACTTAATTTTTGTGGCCACTAGATCTCAAGAATTAATGCATTGAGTTTAATCATCAAACTTCTGATTAAGTTAGACCTTGACTTTAGGTTTATTGCCCAACAGGTGGCTAACAGGTATTACCCAACAGGCATAGCTAATTATTTATTGCCCAGCAATAAATAGTCAGGGATGTAGTGGAGGGTATACGGCGGTATACACCATGCAACTTCTGCATTTTTTTAAAAGAAGCTCTGTATACCCTCTGTTTTTCAAAAAAAGCATTAGTGTATAATCTAGCTATGAACATTCATGATGCCAGCGTATACTCTATGATGCCTATACCGTATACTTTTTTTTTTGACAACATTGTAAATAATTAGCTATGCTTAATTAATTATTGCAGGATAGCTATACTGCAAGAACGAATATACCTACTGAATTTCATCAATCTGCATAATAAATTAGGCCTAAACAGAAATATTTTCTGATTGCCTTTTAGTGTATATCACTCAACAGGTGGCTGTACTGTGCTGTGTTTTTTCATGATTTCTAAGATAAAATATATAGTAAGAAACTAACAAACAAAATTTAACTCAATTTCATATTCTTCTAGTCCTTCAAATAAATCAATGCTGATAAAATTTGTTTATCACTCAACAGATGGTGTTATGCTATGTTTTTCAGGATTACCATGACATAGGTGTAAAAATTTCAGGTTTTTTTCCCCCCCCCCCCCAACTCAAAATGATCATTTTTGCACCAGATATCTTTTTAAATATATGAAATTGAGATGAAATAAGTACCATGTAGATACAAGATACAAGATACCTTTCTAAAATAAATTTTCTGTTTCAAAGAACATTTATTTGATTTTTGACAATATGCAATTGGCAGATGTGTCATGAGAGAATTTTAAATCTAACGCGCGGGATGTCATCAAACTCTGTTAGTATGGATGACATTTTGGTGTATATCGTCATGTCTATGCTGTGTTTTTTAGCATTTTTAAGATTTTTATATATCTGCACTTATTGAATAGAATTGCACCAAACTTTTTATACTTTTCTGAAAATCAGTACCATCTCAATTTTGGCTTTGATCACTCAATAGCGGGCGCTGGCGCTGCTATCTCATACCTCCTGAAAGAGATTCCTTATCGGATCCACAATCAACTGATGCAGTTTAACAAGCATGGTTTCCCATATTATTTACTTCATTCTTGTACTTTTCACATGCTTTTAGACACGTTGTTGCAATCTTTCTGTCTTGTTGATAAATTATACAGTAGAAGATCTTTATAACGCATTTCTATATAACGCAATTCTCCATATAAAGCACAACTTCTCGGATGTAAACAATGATATTTTCAGTTAAAAAGCACCTGCACTTTCACATTGTAAAATATTGCTACTCTCTAGAGAATTAAATTTGATACATTAGTTCAACTTTATCTTCTAATTTAAGACCTTTTTACTGAAAAAATGCTATATTACAATAAACATTTTTGAAAATGTCTAATATAAGGGATGGTTTGGTCAGTTATATATTTGGATCATGTTTATAAAGTAAATTTAACAATGTCTGACCTATATTATGCAAAAATTTATAATTTGGATAACTCTTGGTAACAAGAAATGCAGTATAAAGATATTCTAATGTATTTTGATGTGTTTCGGACATATTTGGCCATGTTTACAAGGTGAATTTATTGATGTGATCCATATAACGCAAAATTCTATATAACGCACAACCTTGTGTTTTTAGGTTTGCGTTATAAAGATCTTCTACTGTAGTACCATATTTCGTGACTTAACTCACTTTTGGTGTGAAATAAACAAATGAAAATGTAATAAAAAATTTAAGTATGAAAAAGTATATAAAATATAATTTTAACAGAGAAATTTTAACGGTTCTCAAACTTTTATGTATAGGGCTACAAAATGCACCAGGTCTCGATGCTAGGTGCGAACAGCACCAAAAGTGGTTCCCTTGTAAGTACACAATCAGCTGGTGCCCGTAACAGGGACATTTTAATATCAATGTTCAATTATTGAAATATTTTTATATACTACTAGCTAAAGTAAACCAGTGTTACCCAGAGTTTTAAGAATGTTTGTTTTTAGAAACCAATTTCCGAAATTTAACATATACAACATTAAGGGAAAAAAAAGTGTTGTACACATGAATCAAATGAAAACCCAATATAAAAATGTATAAATTTATATACCGTAATTTCCGGCCTATAATCCGCAGCTGAAATTTTTAGCCCATATAAAAAAAATTTCAGCAGATAATACGCATTGGTGCATAATCCGCAGATTATACGACAGACTATACGAGAATTACTCATTGTTTTCAACATTCCAAAGTACTGCTAATAAACCACCTTCTTATTTATTTAGTTGCTCTATTTAAATGATAATTGTAATAAAAAAATCGAAAAAAAATAAAGTAATTACAAGTTAAAAAATACAAATATTTTTTTTCATTGAATCTTGTATCTAAAACGTTGAATGTCTTGTGTATACAGATAATTCTGTAATAATTGCTGTTTTTAAATCATCTTCCACTTTTTAAATAATGTTCTGTTTAAATTCTGCAATATTAAATAACAGGGTTTTCTCGTGGACATTATTATAACTTTCAACGTGATATATTATGAAATACATTTTGGTTTTTAATATAAACTACAAGGACGTAATTGTATTTTATTATCCTATCCATAGAGGGCAGCAGTAAAACCATGAAAGTACGATTCGATAATGATTCATTCGATTAATGTGTGATGGATTCCCATTAGTTGCATTGTAATATCGCAATCATTGTAATCAGTAAAACTGCCGTAATTTTGGGAGGAGCTATTTCATAAATGATGGAGATTACAATTTTTGAAAAGGATGAATTGAGAAACGCTTTGTTCTTCATAGAAACATGTTGCCAAAAGGCTAAAAAAAATCATAATCGGAAGCCACTCCCACCGTCACATCACATGTGAACCAATCGCAAGCAACTCCACGAAAGGTCGATAACAGACAATTGTTTGATAACTGTTTGCATTTTTATTTTATGGCTGCCGGTAGAAACTGGATTTCTGTCCTGAACTTCTTCTAAAAAAAAAATTCAGCAGATAATCCGCACTTAAAAATTTTTAGGTTTTTTAACAGATAATCTGTAGATTATAGGCTGGAAATAATGGTAATAGGTGCAAAATAATACAGCTATAAATGAACTTCTTTCCATTCATTATTGGAGCAATAATGTTAAAATATGCCAATATTTCCATAATCGAATTTTTATTATGCTTCAATACATTTTTCCACACTTATATGGATCTTATAATATTCACCATGTCCTTTATATTTCAAATATGACTAAATATTCCATTTTTTTTTTTTTTTTTGAATTCGTCAAATTAAATTATTTTTCACATGGAAATCATGAAACAGAAAAATTATGACTTAAATTTATTTTCACTTTTCATGTGGAAATCTGGCATTAGAAAAGTCATTATGTAATAGTATTCCCTTTTTTAAATTTGTCAAACCATTTATTTTATTTTTTCACGTGGAAATCTTGCAATAGAAAAGTAATTGTTGTAGTAAGAATTTTATTGTGGATTTTTAATTGTTGGCAAGAGCTATAACTAAAAATGTTTAAATTTGATTGGAAATTGCTGTTAAATTTGGTTTTTTATTAATTAAAAATTAACTATAAGTTACTCAGATTCCGGATTACTACTTTTGTTGCCTCGGCCGTGTTTTAATACACATGTACATAACATTTCACAATTCTGGTTTCCAAATGGTGGATTTGTATTGAATTACAGACAGGCAAATTTTTATATACAAAATTTAACTCAATTTCATATTCTCCCTCAAATCTGCAAGCACCTAAAATCTGCACATCACAGATGTAAACAATGAAACTTTCAGCTCAGATGCAGGAGAAAAATTACAGAATTTTTTAGTTTTATATCATTCCATATGTATTTAAATATGTTATTCTTGATAATGACTGAATTCATGGTTTTTCATGAAAAGGTAGTATAAATTTATTTCTCAAAGTCAAGATATTGCTGATATCACAGGTAATCACAATCTTTTTATCAAATATATTTATGTATTAAATAAGCTTTTTTGATCATTATGATTGGCTAAATCTGAAATAAAACTTCCTTAACTTTATAATTTTGATGTGAATTAATAGAGTTGGTATACCTTTGAGGAAAATATCATTGAATAATTATAGAAAAATGCATCTCATCTTTATTATGCATATTGAATTATACATTAACTATTTACTTGACCTTTACTTTTAGTAATTTAATCATTTTTTAAATTATCTTGCTTCTTATCATTCTAGTTTATTACTTTACTTAATTATTTTAATATTTTACTATATTGCAAGCATTCATTTTAATTGCATTATTACATTGAAATTTCTGTTTAAAGAATGTAAACAAAGCAATAACCAGAAATCTGCAAAATTCTAAAATCCGCACAACCTCTGGTTCGAAGCTGTGTTGATTTGTGGGAGTCTACTGTATTAACCATGAACATAGAATAGAGAAGGACTTCTCACGAAATAGTGTGAATATCGTGTCGCGATTTTGGCCTTAAATGAGGGGATGGCAACGGTTAGAATACAACCGTGTACATACCAGCGCCTCTAGCGGACAACGTTCATTGGCTGGATCTCAATGATCAAAGAAGTTATTGGTAGAGCATATTGAAGCAGACAAAACAGAGTACAAGCGTGCGACACAGCACCATCTATTAGACAAATTTTCAAGAAACGGTTTACTTCTTCTAAAACCTATTTCGTGAGAAGTCCTTCTCTATTCTATGTTCATGGTATTAACATATACTACACACATTACATATAGTTGAAATCTAAGCTGGTGAGTGTATTTCACAGATTAAATAATATCTTTTGAAGAAAAATAATCTAACTGATCTACCATGTTGAAGATATTGCAATGCCCTTAATCCTTTTGGGTCAGATTTTTTTATTTTATTTTTTTTTTCCCCCAATTTTCAGAACAAAATTACTTATTTTAACAATGTTAATCATAGCTATCCAAATAGATTTACTGAAGTTTAAATATTATCAAATTGTCTGCATTCTAGTGAATGTACTTATTTTGTGTACTATTCAATTCATATTTATATGATAATAGGTTAAGGAAGAGTTTTTAGGAGATGTTTGGAAAATATCGTATTACAGCAGGGTTTAACAGATATTATAACTTTCTAATGTTTTTTGTCTTTTATCACACATGATTCATTCAAAAAAGTAATCTATATTTTAAATTTAAAGAGTGAAATATATGTATAAAATAATCGCATGGTGTAAAGAGATCTAAAGACTTTTATTGTTATATGTCCAAACATAAATGAAATCATAATAAGAAAGGCATAACCATATACTATCATTACTATATGTGGATATTAACAATAGTAATTGTGAAGATGAAATAATACTCGATGAAAAGACATGTTCTATTAATAGTACACCAGACCCGGAATTGTTAAAATACACTTGCATTTGCATCTGATGAAAAAAAAAGGAATAAATTACTTGAAATGCATGTGGAATCGAAGCTGATGAATATATTTTTCAGAATAAAACTGTATTTCTTGAAAAGAATCCAATTGAACAGCAAACACATGGCGAAAAATCGAAATATTGAAAATATAGCTAAATCGTTGAAATCTGCTTGCATCCAGTAGGAAAAAGAATTAACCTGTTTGCTAATTACATGTAATCAAAGTAGAGATGCATATTTCCATGAAAAAAGTTGTATTTCAGTGTATTTCGCTAAGTGGCGACTATAATAGTGATGGCCAATTTTTTAATCGCCACGTGTCAACTGCCAATTTACACCTATAAACTCAGCTGCTATAACTTTAACAAGTAGCAAGGTTTTTCAAAAGTCTTTCATTTTGTTTCCTTATTTTATTCAAACCAATCTAATTAAACAGCGATATTTGAACTATGAATGGAGGTTATGGTCGAAATGTGCAGGGAAATTCCCTCAAATTTTTATAATTCTCAAACTGATAATCTGATGCATTGGTGATTTATGGTGCTTTTACTTATCCGCTTCACCGGCGGCAGGTATGGGGAAATGGTGCTTTTACCCCCGACTTATCTTAGGGCAAACGGTGAAGTGGTTAAAAAATAAAATAGTGCACATAATCAAATGCCACATGCAAGTCTTTAAAAAATACGGTCTGGGCAGTCAGGGGGCATTTAAAGTTATAATATTTGAGTAATTTATGCTAGATTTTTTGATTAATTACTTACTATAAGGGTGTTCCAAAATTCGACCAACAAATTAAGAGGGGTGATAGTAGGCATCAAGAGTGTAAAATATTGTCATAGAACATGGGGTCGCAAACCACACACAGTTAATGAAAAATACAGGTACTCTGTCCTATGACAGCAATAACTTAAAAAAAAAAAAAAGGTACAGTGTAACTTCTGAATAAGTCGCCAGTGGGATTGGTGAAAAGTGACCGCTCTTTAGAGGTGGATGTTATTCAGAGGTTTCACTGTTAAAAAGTCAAAATTACATAAATTTAAATAGAAATACAGACATTTTAATTAATCCTCATTGCTTTAATACATTTAAAAAAATCGGGATTTACTGTTGTTTTGTTGCAAATATATTTCTCCAAAGAAATAACAGCATGAGTTGTTTTGCTATTCAACTCATCATTATTATGATTTAATGCAAAATTTTGGATTTCACGAAGGTTCGTCAAAACTTCATTATGTGTTAATGCTGGAAATTTTAGGTGATTTTATAATCTCTTCCATTTCTTCTTCATCACTTTTCTCTTCCTTTCTATTTTTCACCATTTGCTGTATGGAATCAAATATGGCAGTAATTGCCAAATCTTTGTCCAGACATACAAACTCGCTGGCCTTCATGTTAGTTATGCTGTCGTTCTACGAATGTTATCTGAATTTTCCCCAATAATTATTAATGTCTTCATTCTCTGTATCTAGTTTTTGGAAAACGATGTGTTTTCCAAGTCCAACTAGTTTTGGAAGTGTTTAAGAAATGACTTTTTGTTGACATGGCAAGTAAATTTTGTTTGATCTGCTTCACTTTTCAGTTTGAAAATAAATATGAAAATCTACCATGATCTGTTAAATTTCTTTCCCTTGCAACTTTTGAGCAGCTGTTGTTCAGAATTCCTTATTTAGAGGTTTGTACTAAAGTTAATGCTATCGGGGCGACTGTCCAGACTTTTCTCTCAGGGTCCTGTTTTTGTGAAATTGTGGAAAGCTTTTTTACATTTGAAAAATCTAGTCCTAATTTTGTGAATTAAAAATGATCATTATATTCAGGTTCTTTTTTATGTTTTAAGAAGATATATGTATGTAAAATACATATATTTTCTTTATGTAAAAGTGACAGTCCAGATTTAAATGATTGAATTTGTGAAGGGTTTAGTTATCAGCTGAAAAATTTTGTAAAAAGCCTATTTTTAAGACAAATTTTGTGAAGGGTCCTTTTTTAAGGTGAGAAGTTTTGTGAAGGGTCCTGTTTTGATTTGAAAAATTTTGTAAAGGGTCCTGTTTTGATAAGAGAAACTTTATGAAGGGTCCTTTAAATGACCCAATTTCTTCCTAAACAAATCCCTGTCTATGGAATGTATTTGGTACCATTATAATGTGTTTCCGGTATTAGGAGGTTGTCGTTATTTAGGTTACCTTTCAAGGAGTTTCACTGTATAAAACTTTTAAGACATTCTCATCTTTTGTGTTAAATGTGATAATATGGTAAAAAGTGGTGGAATTTTCCCTTATGTTTTGTCTTTTCTCCTGTATGAAACACCCTGTATTTGTGACAAAATATGTAGGTTGGGATCCTATGTTCTATGGTAAGTTTTTATCCTCTTGATGCATGCTATCACAGTTCTTAATTTGTCAGTCGAATTTTGGAATATTCTGTAGCCTGTATATTAATGTATATATTACTACAGAGTTCCTACAGGTCAGAGCAAACCTGGAAAACATGGAAAAGTCGGGGAATTTGAAAATTTGTCTAAAAAGTCGGGGAAATGTCAGGGAATTTTTTTATATACTACTTCAATTAGAATTTCTATTATCGTCGTAAATGAAGAAGTTTTGAATTGTTTATCCAATCTAAAAATTTTATATAAAATTTATGCAAACTGTATAGCAATATGACAAATAATTAAAAGATCAGAAATTTATACAGCACATACTTTTTTCTAGCATTTATTTAAATTAAAGTCCATTGTGGAAGATTTTACAACAATATATAACCTGAATTTTTACTGGGAAAGGTCAGGGGAAATTTTTGAATAAAGTCAGGGAATTTTTTTTACCAGAATTGTGTAGGAACCCTGTATTGTTTATGAAGTGATTTTTATTAAATTACTTGTATTTTTTTTCTGAAATATTTTCTATTGTTCTCTTCCTCATATAGGTGCACTTTCTTCATTCATGGTGACTTTTGAAAATTATCCAGAGCTGCCCAATTTCAAAGTATTTCTGGTTCAACTAGATGATGATGGAAGAGAGATTTTAGAGTCTAGTGTCGAGCTCAATTATGAAGTCATCCCAGGTTATGGCTTCCGCGTAATCTTTGTACTTCATGAAGATGCAAACTATAAAATAAAAATAATCATCAATGACTTAGAAGTTAGCAAACGCTTGATGTTCTACAGTATGTTTAATTATTTTAATTCAATTAATTATTCCAATCTCTTTTAATTATTTTAAGTGTCTTTAAATAAATTTTCCATTACATGCATGTGTGTGTATATGTTTAACCCTTTATGTACTGAATTATGAATTCATGAAAATTTTATCTTCTAAAGCATTTTTCATGAATTGTTTAAACTGCATTAGACTATTTGCATAATCATTTAATAAATTTTAGAAGGATTAATTAAATTTGAATTTATAGAGCTTTTGTGCCATATTTATAACCCCACTTAAATCTTTTATTTTAAATATTTTTCTTATGTGGTAGAATTAGGAAATGTACAAATAGAATGTTCTTACTATAGAAATATTTCCGAATTGAAAAATCCCTACCTCAACACCAAGAAAGCTGAAAAGGTGCGAAGGCAAAAGTAATCATTCTTTTAAAAATATTTTTGTTTTGTGTAACCAGTAATGCTTTTGGAACAAGATAAAGTAGTGTATCTATAACTCATTCTAAACTGTATTACAACTAGTTGCTATAAAATTCATTTAATACATCAAGTTATTTTAATGGTACTTATAAGTACAGTCAGTACATAAAGGCTTAAAATATGAACAAAAAATGCAAACAGCACAATTTTTTTTTTCATTTAATAATGTCAAAAAAGTTTTAATTTATTATTGTTGCCAGCAGGCAAATGAAGTCTTACAGAGCTTCTGATTTGAGTGCAAGGGCGCTCATTAAAGAGATGTTGTTCTATTGAAGCTCAACTGACAGGTTTACATATTTTTCAGCTATGACGCTGATCTATTAATCAGACTTTCGAATCGCACAAATAATCTGTATGGGAATATTTTAGATATATATATATATATATATATATATATATATATATATATACAGTACGGACCTATTATCCAGAAATCCGGAAGGACCCAAAATCCGGAAAAGAAAAATATTAATTTTTATTAATTTTGCAATTTCTCAAATTTTTTGAAAAATTTAGATTCTATATATTTTTCTTTTCAGCCCATTGTTTCAATGTGTAACCACTAAAGTGAGTTATTTCAGTGGTTGGGGAACACAAACCCCGGAGACCTCACCCCTCCCTCCCTCCTGCCCCCAACCCAAAAAAAAAGGAAAAATATTTTTTTTTGGCAAATTTTAGTTTAAAATTTATTAAGATTCATTTAAAAATAATCATCAGATATTTCTTTCATTCTCCCTCTCCCTGAAAAAATGACTATGCCATTGTGTTATTTGAATACACATATAATTGGAGAGCTCTGTTTATTTTCTTATCTCTGTTTAGTTTCCCTCCCTTCCTCTCTTCTCAGACATTCCAGAACAGTTTATCTACTCAGTTTATATAGATTTTCGTTTACATAATTTAAAGTTTTAGCATTCAAAAGATAAGTTTTATTCATGTTCTGCATGGGATTGTTTTAATTTTATGTCTTTGAAAAATTCCAGGTTCGTGTGTGTGTGTGTGGGTGGTAGGGGGTCCGAATTTCCAAAGGACCCGAAATCTGGAAAGCCTTCAGTCCCGAGGATTCTGGATAATAGATTCTGTACTGTACAATCATTTTTATAGAAAGTTTAAATCTTAAAGAAATAAATATTTCACTGTAAGCTATGTTTTGTCTTCAAAGATTTAAACCGCTGAACACAATAAAACAGGGATGGCAAACCTTTTCACGTGTGCATGTCCAAATATGTAAAAACTATCTATCAACATTGCAATGTGCCAAACTTTTACATGAAGAAAATTTTGCAAGATATGCTATTTATATGAAACACTGGTTAATACAGGATGTCTACAGAATCTAGGAGTGGTGTAAAAATCAAGAAAGTTTATCAATAGGCGGGGGGGAACTCTATAAAAATAGCAAAAATCAGAAAAATTTGTCTGTATGCAAAAATATTTGCATTTTCACCTTGCCAACGAGACAGATTCATCTATTTTATATATCATGTCTTTCACATGCAGATTAGTCTTTCCCAGTATTTTTAGGTGTGTTCCTAATTATATAAATACGTAGCACCTATAGTCGTCGTTCAGTCCGTCTGTCCGTCCGCGTGTAACAGAGCAAAAACTACCCAACCGAATGGTCTGAAATTTTAAATATAATTGTGGCAAAATTTTGTCTCGCCATTTCAAATTTTATGAAAATCGGATGTATAGTTACAGGGACGGTCAAAAGTTTTTCTTTACATTACGGCCAATGTGAAAAATTATTGCAAGTGCATTTTAATGATGTCAAAGCTTTCCGAATGGTCTGAAATTTTAAACATATAATTATTGCGACATTTTGTTGATCCATTTCAAATTTTATGAAAATCTGATGTATAGCTTTATTACAGGGACAGTCAATAGTTTTCCGTTACATTAAGGGGAATGGGAAAAAAATTATTGAAAGTGCATTTTAATGATGTTACAAACTATGCACTTATGAAGTGCAAACAAATACACATTCAGTACAATATGGGATGCAAAAAATAATCATAAAACTAGCTATAGTACGAATGCACCTCATTTGCCACGTTTGACGAGCAATTTCCAACTTTTTTAAAAGATGCACATTGTATGTGTTTTTGATATTTAACACAAATTAAGGGGATCAGATGTTCTCATTTTCTGTGGATATCACCTTATGTTGAAGAAGGCAATTTACCCATTTTTAAAATTTTTAAATGATACATTAGCGTAACCTGACCAGATGGCCAGCTTAAGCCATTAGCTATCCCATCAGATAACAGGCATGGAAGATTTCCTCCTAAAGGAGGATTTTCACCTTTTTTTTAAAAGCAAATTTGGACATTCTTTGGATCGATGCAAAAATGCAAAGAAAATATTAAAAGCATATTGGGAGGTGGGGGGGGGGGTAGAAAACTTAATAATTAGACATTTTGTCTACTCAAATCCTTGGAGTTTGTTTCTGAATTGCTGTACTATCAAATCAAAGGCAAGCTTTTATTATAAGCATCTGAAAGTCATGTCAAAATCAAGTTCTTGAACTAGGGAAAGGAAGTTTCCACAAAGTTCTTTTTGGAATAGAATATTTTGTTCTACAGTATGGAATCATTTATCCGGAAACCAGTTATCCGGAATGAAATTTCTGATAGACTGATTTCAGAATCTTTGCAGAAAAAGGTGTCATACACTGCCAGTTTGACAGGCTTTGCTTGAAACAATTGTATAATTTGATGACAACATCTAGTATTTGAAAAGAAAACAAATTTTGTTGTATTTTAGATGTTTTCATTTTTATGCAGAGGAAACAGAAGAATTTTTGTTCCTATTGGGATTCCCATAAATGACCTTCTTTTAAACTCTGGTTAACTTTTGATCTTTCTTGCATTGATTTTTAATCCAAGTAATCTAATAATATAAAATCAGAAATGATACCACAACCACACATTCCAGAAAACTTATCAAATGGATGCTGCTTTAATGTACAACCAGTTAACTGGAAAAACCAGTTATCCGGAATACATCTGACCCCAAGCATTCTGGATAAATGGTTCTGTACTGTATTTATAAAACACTTCTGGATAATTTCAGTGATGTATTTTTGGAAATGTATTTCTGGAGTAAAGATCAATTTGGTATTCATATACTTAGCATCAATTTTTTTTTTTTCTCTTAAAGTAAAGTCTTAAACATTCAAATCATTCAAAATAATACATTTATTTTGGAAAATTAATCTCTGTACTTCACATAAGTTCATGAGATACATTTGGATGGATTTAGACTTTTAGCAAACTGTTTCAAATTTTCTTTTTTGATTTAATGAATTTATACATTTATTGTTATTTATTTTACAAAAAGAGAATAACAATCATATGTACACTTATATTTCATTTTATTCTATGAATAACTGTTAAAATGTATCTAAATTATTTGACATTATTGTATACATGGAAAAAAAAATTTCCATTTTTCCTATTTCCCACTTTCATGCCTGGATATAGATGTTTTAGAATTGAACATTTTTCAGAAAATGAGGAAATTTTCTGGTCACCCTATATCCATTGGCCACTATATGAAGTCGTTGGACTAAATTTTGAGTTTGAATATATAAAACTGTCAACCAATATTTTATTTTTTAACCCCCGGTACGGTATGCTATTTCTTTCTCCTAGCTTATTTTGTGTCATCTTCAAAAAATAACATTACTTTACAGAAACCAGCCGTAAAACAAAGCAGTACGATTACTCTATAGCAATTTATTATACTTCTAAGCATCGCACATTTTCAATTTTTATATTGTCGTATAGGGAAAAGAGTACTTTTAAATGGAATTTCTTTGAAAACTGCAACCCATTTATTTTTGAAATATGAATTTTTTTGTAGTTTTTGGAGCCATTTGCTTAATATTGGCAACGGAAGTACTCCATTTCTGTAGAAAATAAATGAAAAATAGTATATTTTTGTTGCCATTTCTTCGTAACAACTGAAAGGAAATGTAATTAAAATGCGTGCTATTTTGGAAAAATATAAACAAATGATTTCTGTTAAAACATAGTTATTATAAACTATATTTAATTTTAAGTATATATATGAATATTAAAAATAAATGAAAGCCTATGAATCATTAGACAGCCCTTTTTTTTTGGTCGCGTTTCTTGAATGACAGCATCTTTTTGCTGCATTTGTGTATTATTTCGCGATAATGTCCTATGCCTACTTTACTGTATCGAAAATGTTTGAGTTTTTTTTTTTTTTTTACGAATCTTTTAACGCAGAATTCTTTTAAGACAAAAAAAAAAAAAAAATTTGGCCCCCCTCAATTTCGAGTTAAACATATTTCACTGTACTAATAACTTATTAACGAGGTTTCTGCTGCTGTATGATTGATAAAAAATGCTTAGTACCTGATCCCTGTACTGTTATTTTAGTAATACTGTAGACTCCCTGAAATTCGCACAGCTTGGGGCGAGAGGTTGTGTGGATTTTAAATTTTGCAGATTTCTGGTCATTGCTTTGTTTACATTTTTTAAACAGTAATTTGAATGTAATCATGCAGTCAAAATTATAATGAATGTTTGCAATAGAGTAAAATATTAAAATTATTAAGTAATAAGGATAAAATGATAAAGTAAGATAATTTAAAAAATTAAATTATTCAAAGTAAAGTAATTAATGTATAAATAAATATCCATAATAAAGATAAGATACATTTGTCTGGAATTATTCAATGAAACTTTCCCCTTAAAGATAACCTATTAATTCACATCAAAATCATAAAGTTAGGGATGAAAGAGTTCCCCTTAAAGGAGGAATTCCACCTTTTTTGAATACAATTTTGGTCATTCTCTGGATTGATGCAAAAATGCAAAGAAAATTTTGAAAGAATTTATTCGAAGGGGGGGGGGGGGGGAGGATCTGCTAAATTTACTCTTCAGACATTTTCTCTATTTAAACCCTTAGAATTTCTGAACAGCTGTGTAGAAGAGCTATTAAATTAAAGGTCATCTTATCCTATGACCATCTCAAAATTAGGTAAATGAAGTTGATTTAGATGTCGTTCCCGAGTGAATTTTTCTTAGATTTTAAAAGGAAAGGAATTTTACATAAGGTTCTTTTTAAAATAAAATATTTCATTTCATTTATCCAACTTTTTGGAGTAGTTTCAGTGATGTATTTCTGGAGCAACAATAACTTTGATGTGCATATATTTAGCATGGAGATTTTTTTCCCCCTTAGAAAAGAGAGAGAGAGAAAAAATCTTAAGCAACCAAACCAACCAGAATATGTTTTTAAAAAATAATCGCTGCACTTCACTTAAATTCATCAGATATATCTTTTGATTTATACTTTTAGTAATCTGCCTTCCATTCTTTTTTGATTCAATGAGCCTAATATAATTTTTGTTAGTTTATTTATTAAGTAATTTCTAAGTTACAAAAAGAAAATAACAATCATATGTACAATTATATTTAATTTTATTGTATAAATTCCTGTTAAAATATATCTAAATTACAAAAATTTGCTACCATTGTATAGATGGAAAAAAATTTCCACCTTTTTTTTTTCATTTCCCGCTTTTATGCCTGTAAAGTAAAGAAGTTTTATTTTAAGTTTAGCCAGTCTTAATAACCAAAAAAGCTTGATTAATAAATGAATATATTGGGTAATAAGATTGACTACTAGTGATATCAGCTATATATTTATTTTTTTTCAGAAATAAATTTATACTTCATTCATGAAAAACCATAAGTTCAGTCATATTATCGAGAAGTATATATTAAAATGCATATGGAATGATATAAAATTAAAAATTTCTGCAATTTTGTCCCCTACATCTGAACTGAAAGTTTCATTTACATTTGTGATAATGTGTGGATTTTAGGCGTTTGCAGATTTTAGGGTTGCGGATTTGAGGGAGTCTACTGTATATAGAACAAAATTGACTCCATTTGTCATTTTATTGAAGTGATTGTTTAATGAAATTCATTTCATGAAATAAAACCTTTTAAAAATCTTGCAGAAAGGCCATGTAGTTACTTTCAAAAGAACTGCATACATCGCACAGAAAAAGAAATTTCTAATATATTATTTCATGAAAAAATAATTATAGTATTTGTGCCGTTTGCACATGTTAAGCAAAATTTTATTTGTTATAACAACAACAAATGAATTTTATCAAAGAAATAATTATAAAATTTAAATTTTTTGATTACCAGAGAAATTGACGTACATACATGCCAACTCGGGCCGTAGGTTTGCCAGCCCTGCAATAGAACATCTTTTTTTTTTACATGTAATCTTTTTATATTTCAAATATTCCTTTTTTAATGTTTCATAATTATTATGCAACATTAACTTAAAATATCAAGCATATCTAGTAGGTTATTTTAATAACCTATAGCAACCTGTAGCATCCTTTAACCGCCGATGAAATCTTATGCAATCTCCAGTGCCTTACTTAAAGTGCATATTTCTGCAATTAAAAAAGTAGTATATTATCTTAAAAAAAAAAAAAAAAAAAAAAAAAAAAAAGTAAACACCCCCTACTAACTTTGCAACAAATTATTGTAGAAGAAAGTTACTGGTACCAAATGATTGGATCAGACAGACTTAACTAGTCGGCTTTCCAACCATTAGACAAGCAGGGAAAGTTAGAGAGGAACAATCTTTATTTTACTAAGAACGAAAAAGTGTTGTTGAAATTTCTACGTGCTGTGGAAATACTAATACAAGGTTCATACTCATCAGGGGATTATAAGCAGACTTAGATAAAATATAAAACTGCCTGGAAACTCAAATAATTTCTTAAATTTTCTGCGAAAAAATGCCATGCCCCTCCCGAGTCCTATATCGCCGCTAACAGCAAAAATGAAAAATTATATGCGAGTGGAGTGCCACTAAGCAACACCACTAAAAGAAAAATGTTAATTTACAAGCATTATTAAAACTCAGTCAAGAAATGTAGTATTGAATGATATGCTTAATACAGACAACTAATGAATGAAAGAAAAATTTAAAAATATATATTTATTAAAATATGAAATATTTTAATCATTAACTTATATAAAGATATCAATTTACACTGTTATTTTATTAAACTATCAAATAACTGAAATACGAATAAATGAATGTTAAAATAAAAAAATTATTAGTCCATGAATGGAAGAGATGAACTCTTACTCATCAGTTTATCTACTGTTTTTGAGACAAACCATTCCTTAATATTGTGACTCTTTCTTAAAAATTTTAAACTTTTTTTTTTCTCCAGTTGAAAAATAGTTTGTAGACCTTCTCAAGAGTTTACGACGTGCGTCGCACCAATTCTCTGCCCAGAGTCTTTATATATATATATATATATATATATATATATATATATATATATATATATATAAAGAAATTTGTAAAAAAAAATCAAAACTGTCTGCAAACTTTGAAAATTTTCTGCAAACAGTGTTCGTCTGTTATCTGACTCTGATTATGGGATTCAGGGGATAAATTTTGGTTGTAAAAATCGGGGGAATCTTAAAGCGATAATTCAAAAAATTTCCCAAACATGGCAAAATGACTGGGTACTCTATGAAATTGAGGGCAATTGTTGCTGTTCGTGCACTTTATAATCTTTATCATCTGTCGACATCCATTCTGTCACTAGACACATTTAACATTGTGAGGTTTGACAACAGTTCAAGAGGAACTTAAGACACATTTAAAATGATATAGGCAATTGTTGCCTTCATATTCATAATGCTTTTCAAAGGGTAATAAAATTGTAAAGTGGAAATTAAATTCTTGCAAAAAGCTACCAAGTTTTTAAGGGCAGCCCCACAAAGCATATAAACTTTATCCCTGTTCTATGCAAATTAATGTTTTTCCTTTAAAGTTCTGTTCATGTTGTATATAGGTGATGTATGAACTTTATTTTTGAGATTACCTTGATTTTTTTTTGGGGAGGTGGGAGTGTCATGATACTAGTTTTAAATGTTGTTAATTGTTGGCATGGAAAAACTTTACATACCAAAAAAATAAATCGGGATTTTTTTTCTTAGAAAATGAGTATGAACCCTGTAATAAACTAATTGTTGAAATTTCATATTTATAAGGTTATTTGGCCTGAAATACTTATAGTCCATGAGCCAGCAACAGATTTTAATGACCAAGCTCCTCTCGGCCGATAACTTGTAAAATGCTTCAGAGATGTATCATGAAGCTCTGTGAATGTCAGCTGCACTTACATGGGTGGGTTGAGCAGCGGTAGCCTCCACACACGTAAAAAAAAATTAGTCATTTCCTCCCAGTTGAAAATTTGTCAAATTATAGCTAACCCAATATCTTGAAGAAAAAAAAAAGTCAGCTGATTATAAAGTGGTGGGTAATGTCAGCTGGTCATACGAACATGAAAAAAATATACAGGGTGCAAAGGAAAGTCCCTTTAACCTGGAAGTACTTGTGAATGGAGAGAGCTACAGCTATGGAAGTGAGGTAACGCTATAGTAAAGTGACTATGCCCGATTTAATGCAAACGACGGCAGTGCCCCTAGTGGTGAAATTTGGAAGATAGCCATTGCAAATCGAAAACGAAAAGAGATAGAGCAAAATTTCCAGTTAGAAAGTTTTAGAGCATCAATTAATTAGCACGAAACTACATTTGGTTTACATGGATGAGATAAATCTTCGCCCGTATACCCAAAAATGTCCGAAATCAATGCACTCTATTTTGTGTAAACGTTTGAATGGAATAGCCAGAAGTATGAAGAAATACGCTCAATTTATGGTATAAATACGTGTTTATCTCAATACATTTGATAACATCACATAAAAAACAAAAAAAGACAAACTGTCTCAGAGTGATAAAAAGTTAATATTCAGTATGTTAGAAAAGTTTGCCATTGCTCACGATACACGTTTGTATTCATGAGTCATGCCACATTTCTCAGCATGCAACGTCTTTTGCTAGTCTCTTCAATACGATGACATAGATTTAACCCTTTCAAGGGCAGTGGCTAGGCAGTCTAGCCACCTAATTTTAATTCTAAAACTGGCAAATGGCAGCAAGAATATTTTAATAAAATTTTGCCTTTGTAATGAAAGTGAAAATTAGCGGGTTTTTATTTTCTAAGAAATTCGTTTGAGTATTCAGGTGTCAGTAAATTACTTCATTAGTTTACGAACAGAATTCTTCTGCACCTGAAAGGGTTAATCTAAAATTTTAAATACATTGGAAATTAAATTTTTACAGACATTACAACACAGTACAACATCACAATCTGAAATTGTGCACTGCTACATTTATGGAATGTGAATATGCAAAGTAGAATCGTCGCTCATCGATTTGAGACATTTTTGGGTATACAGGCGATGATTTATCTTATCCGTGTGAACCAAATGTCGTTTTGTACTAATTTATTGATGCTCTAAAACTTTCTAATTGGAAATTTTGCTCTTTCTTTTCGTTTACGATTTTCAATAGCTATCTTCCAAATTTCGCCACTAGGGGGTGCTGCCGTTTGCATTAAATCAGGCATAGTCACTTTACTATAACGTTACCTAACTTCCATAGCTGTAGCTCTCTCCGTTTGCAAGTATTTTCAGGTTAAAGGGACTTTCCTTTGCACCCTGTATATTTTTTTCATGTTCGTGTGACCAGCTGACGTATTACCTACCACTTTATAATCAGCTGACTTTTTTTTTTCCTTCAAGATATTGGGTTAGCTATAATTTGACAAACTTTTTCAACCGGAAGGAAATGACTAATTTTTTTTTTTACGTGTTTGGGAGTCTACCGCTGCTCAATCCACCCACGGAACCGCAGCTGACATTCACGGAGCTTCATGATACAACACTCTGAAGCATTTTACAAATTATCGGCCGAGAGGAAATAACTGATGAAATTTGCACCTGGCTCGGGGACTATTATAGGTTTTCAATAATGTACAATATTCTCATTAAATTGACTCTCATAGGTAGTACAATGACATTTCTCGATTAATTAAAACTCATGCAAGTTCTGTCACTAAAATCACCAACTTGCCAAAATCTTCAATGTTGGCTTTTACAATTATTCACAAATGACTGCAAAACATTTTTTAAAAACAAAATTGCATCTTTGAAAATGAAACATCAAGCATTTTTTACTTAATAAATAATAGAATAGAAGAATAGAATAGATTAATAAATAATCAAATTTTTATACAAAATTTATGCAAATTATATAACAATAGCATAATATGAAAAATAATTAAATCAGAAATTCATACAGCGCATACTTTTTGTAGCATTTATCTTGATTTAAGTTGTCTTATGTGGAGGATTTTATACATGAATATATAAGCCGAACTTTAATTGAGAAAAGTCAGGGAAAACTTGGAAAGTCAGGGAATTCTTTTACTATACAGTAGAAACTCGATTATCCGAAGTAATTGGGACCCACCATCTTTCGGAAAAACATTTTTGGATAATCGAGAATGCTTCAATTTTAAGATTAAGGAGAAATATATGCAATATTTCTTATTATGGTAACAAGGGCTTAATAAAATTAAAGCAATAGCAAAGTAGAAACAAAAATAAATTACCTGAATTTTAATTTTGAAATAAAGTACCTTTTATATATATCACAAGGGTTTGAAAAACTGTTTTGTTTGTTGCACTTTCGATTGCCTTTACTTTGAAGCTCTATCACGAAGTTTTTAAATATTATTAGTTCACCAGTATCAGTCTTTCTGCTGCTCCAGCCATGCCAAACCTTTTGCAAAACATTCAAAAGCTACAGAATTGCTAATTTGTTCGTTTTCTTCATTCCACTCCGCAGATTACAGGAGTTAAAGTTAAATTCAATGGTACTCAGAAAGGGGAAGTCAAGTCAGAAATCTAAGAAAGGGGGATCGAAAATATTTGTACGTAATCGTGGTTTGGAAAGGACTGCTTGTGCACAAGAAATATGATAGTACTTCAAATATAAAAAAAAAAGCTCACAAGGAATGCGATAGTTTAAAAAAAATAAGTAATAATAATAAAATAAAGTAACCAAAATTCATTTTTTTATTTTATTTATTTAACTGATAGTTTTAGTTAAAAGTGCTTCGGATAAAAGAGGTTCTACTGTACTTGTGTAGGAACTCTGAAATAATTCTGTTAAGTGTGAGTTCTACTCTCTCACAAATGGCTCCATTATGTTGACTATTTATCCCTATGGTTATTCTTATCTAAAACTAAGTCCTTGTATAAAGTTTAAACTTAGCATTGTGTCATGTGTCACACATACTTGGAAAGAAAGTTGCAATCTTCCTTGGTCTGTGTCGTGTTTTCCTAGATAGATTTCTGACTAATATTTTGGCTTATAACTGACGTTTTTGTTTGTTGAAATTCATTATAAACAGTCCTTGGATAATTGTTGATAGATACTTCCCTTTCAGCTGCACCATCACAAAGTAGTGCGGAGAAAGTATTGATAGTAAAATCAATTTCTACTACTACGCCATAGATAAATTTATTTAAATATTTTTTATTGAGTAAGTTTAACAAATAAGTAACAACTGATATTCTATCATTTATTTTCGATTTGGTCTCCTTTTGCCTTGAAACACTCACGGAGACGGCGCGGGAAGGCATCTACGCTGCGTCGCAAGTAGTTCACATCGATACCGTTCCATTCGCGTGTCAGAGCAGCTTTTAAAGAAGCTATATTCTTGTGAGGTTTAGCACGGCTCTTGCTTGCAACAATCCACATACTGAGTAATCAAGTTAATTCAAATCCGGACTATTTGGTGGCAAGTTTTGAGAAGAAATTAAATCACGAAAATTTGCTTGGCACCACTGTTGCATTTGGCGAGCCTTATGGGCTGGTGTTGAATCTTGTTGAAAAACATATGGATTGTTTCCAGAATGAGAATTTAGCCATAAAAAGACCTCCTTTATCAGAATATCGTTCAGATTACAAAAATATTAAGAAATTATCAATATTTTCTCCGCACTCTGTAATATTTGAGTATAACAGAAAAAATTATTTTCACAATCTGTGTGACCTAAGGTAATTACTATAGTTTTAAATAAACTTTTATCATTCCTTATTTTCCCTTTTTAATTTAAGGAGAATAGGAATCATAAATGCCTGGTGTTTTTTTTAGTACACCAAAAAATATACAAATACAATTGGGTGGGGGGGGGGGGGGGGGAAACTGATACATTGTTGAACATCTTAATTTTAAAATTTGTATTTGTCGCTATTAAAGGAACTTCAATTTCAAAATTATTTTTATGCATATAACTTGTCTTGAAATTCTACAATATTTAAGTAAAATCTCGTTATATTTTATTTTGCTGAATAATTTTTACGAACTTATTTTTTTATGTATATTTTCTTTTAATTTAGGAAGCACTGTATATCACGACCATGTACGCGAGACTTGGGAATACTTGTTTCAGAGGATACAAAAGCTGACAGAACATTATCAAAAAGTTATACCACCAGCTTTGAAAATTATAAATGAAACCCAGGAGACAGTGGTAAATATTTATATACTTAACATATTTTTAGACTCTTATTTAACTTAACCAGATTTTTATATGTAATTATGTGATCTGTTTTTGGTTTACTGTATAATATCCCTAACTGTCAGTTCAAGTGTTGAATTCAGACACTTTTCTCTGGGAGGGATTTGTCTCTCCAGAGGGGACATTATAGAGTTCTGGGGTGGGGATTGTTTTTGTCATTAAGTGCCGAAAATCTCAAATCTTCAAGAGAGGACATCTCATTGCTCCGGCGAAGGATGAATGTCCCCCCCCGGGCTATCTCCTGAATTTCAACACTGATCAATTCTGCATTTTAATGAGAGGCGATGAATCGTTCAATATTCTTTAACCCGTTCGATTGTATAGTAATTGAAACAACAAAGGATTTAATGATATGCAAAATCTGTTAAAAGGTGAAATTTCAACAGTGAAAAGTTAGACTAAACAGTGAAAAAATATATAAATTAAAAATGTATTATCTAAAAGAATTATACGCTTTTTTGAAATGATAGCACTAAAAAATTGGCGATTAAATCGCTTAAATAATAAAACTTTGTAAGTAACATCATGGAATCGAAAAAATACACATGACGCGTTTTGGCTGAAAATTTAACAGCCTGTCCCCATCCAATGTAAGCAGGTGTCCATAAGGGAACAAGGTGACAAATGAACAGAAAGGGAAAAGAGGACAGCTTACAAAGAGTGTGACAATTGGCTCTAGCTGAAAGGTAAACACAAATCACAGAGGGGTACATGCAGAAGAGAAAAATATTCCAAAATGAGAAACGAAGGAAAAGAAATAAAAAAGTAGAAGTAAATTAATAAAAATAGTAAATACGGAAAAAAAGAAAACAAAAGAAATAAAAAAATTTTGTATTTTTTTTTTTTCTTTAACCACAATAAAATGAAAAGAAATAAATAAAGAGGGAAAAGAATCAAAATAATTTCCAGGCTGAAGAGAGAAAAATAGATGAGATCATTATCAGAAATTAAAAAAAAAAAAATTTGCTTTGGGAAAATCCAAGTAAGAGAGACGGGAGAAGAAATAATGGCAGGCATTGAGAAATTACGAAAGTCCAGCAGTGAGAAGCAATGAAAGATTGAGATTTTTTGATTTAACATATACTTCTGATGCTCGCTTTATCTGAACTTCTCTTTTAGTTCGACCAATATAACTTAAATTACAGGTACCAGGAGTTAAATGCCTCACTTGTTCTCAGCAGAAATGGGATCTTTGAGAGATAATTTTATTAATAGGTTTGAAGGTAACTTTGAAAGTAAGCAAAGAAAGGATTTCAGAAATTTTCAAACAGGGAGGAAAATAAAATGGCACAACAAGACAATTAAAATTAGCAGGATTCAGTCAAAGATTCTTAAATTTATTGAGCTTTTATCAATCAAAGAGGTATTATAATCACAAAAAAGATCAAGAGATGAGATTTAATTTCCTTATTCAAAGTAGAAGAGTCAGAACTAATGCATATCTACAACTTGGAGAATAAATTGAATACAAGGATCAACCAAATTAACAAGTGAAAGAAGATTAGAAAGATATCCCTCTGACTTACATCTTTCTAATCTTATTTCACTTGTTAATTTTGTTGATCCTTGCATTAAATTTATTCTCAGTCATAGAGAACAATTCCTTTCCTAGATGTCTTGATTTTGAAACACCTAGATATTCTCTACCTCTGTTTATAGAAAACCTTTTGCTGTATCTCTCTCTCATCAAGCTCTTTCAAACAATGCTCCTTAACAAAAATGGCATCCTTTTATACTTTTGTTTTTAGGGCATTACAAATTTGTTTACTCTTCTGCTTTGAATAATGAAATTAAATATTTCTAATCTCTTGCCCTTTCCCTTGGTTATAATCCCTCTTTAATTGATAAAGCTCTGAATAAATTTATTAATCCTAAACATCCCCTTTCTGACTCTAATAACCTTCTTAATTACCCGGCTGCCAAGAAGGGTTATGTGTTTGATGCATATCTGGGTATGTGGATTTCTTTATACCCTCGAAACATCCCAACGGCTGGATGTATTTTAATGAATGAGGTCTCTACCGATTTGTCTTAACCGTCTGATGGTTATAGGCTGATTTTGTTTTTATAAATTAAAAATGGTGGCCGTAAAATACAAAATGGCGGCAGAGACAAAACGATTTGGCTATGTTTCATTGACTATTTTGCAGTCAGAAGCTCCATTTAAATATTACACAACCTGGAAGTTGTGTAGGTTGATTGCAATTGTGAAATTAGGCATGATTCTAAAGATAAAAATTAAATACAGTAGTACCCCGACTTATGACGCCCTGCATTTATGATGTCTAGACTGGGAAAAAAAAAATTCCTTGATTAAGGTGCACTTGGAACTTTTGTGAAGATTTTTGGAAGAAATTTAACATCTCGGATGTAGTCACAGTCAGAGGGAATTCCTGGGGTGAAGTTCAGCAAAAAATAATTTGTTGTGCCCCTTTTCCTTCGCAGAGAGTAAGAAAACGTCTGAAAATCGCGATTCTGTATCTCTCTTAATTGATGAAATCGTTGAAAATGGAAGAAAACTCATTCGATCAAATGCAGAGATTGGATGCTGAAGATGAAGTTGAACTCATAAATTCGCCTGATCCGGAATTCACCATTGGCAAATTTATCGAATTAAAGAAACAAAGTACTTTCGAAGAAATAGATAAATATTTTGAGCCTAAGGAAAAGATTATGACGATTGCAAAATTAACTGAAATATTAAAACTTATTGAAGCTGGAAGGGTGGCTCTTGAAAACATTGATTCAGACGAGCAAAGTATAGCAACAATCAGAAAAAGTTTAAAAAACTCACTCTGCTGTTACAAAGAGCTTCTAAGAGAGAAAAAAAGAAAAAAATTGTCAGTTCAAACTTCATTGCAAGATATTTTCACATGTTCAAAGACTCGAACGGGGAGCTAGAAGAACAATAAATTGTAAGTTAACAACTTATCAATTTAGTCCAAATTAGAGTATTGAAAATGAATTTTTTTTTCACTAATGATAAATGTATGTAACATAATCCCTAAATATAATAGAATATGTTCATTAACTTTTGGGGAAATATTATTACTTATCCTTTTTTGCTCATCTAAATGTACCCTGACTTGTGTCGTTTTTGACTTGCACCGCTAGTCTTGAAACATGTTGCAGGTATAAATCGAGGTATTACTATAATAATAAAAATAAAAGAATGTTTTTAAATTATTTTTCTTTCATACTTATTTATTTTATTTTATACTTATTTGTTTTTCCTTTATACTTATTTTATCAGATATTCTGGTGAATAAATTTTACCAATATTGAAATCTAATGTACATATTTTCTTTTTCACAGGAGATAATCAATAATGCAGCTAATGCCTATCAAATTGCTCTTGACGCAACTCAAAATGCCTCGCAGTCCTCAGCAGGTGTTGGTCTAAAACTTCTGGACATCATCAATGCTTTCGAGTAAGTTTATCTGCTTATGTAAATTACAATTGAGTTCCTCAGAATTTTTAATAAATTGTTTTTAATAAAAATGTGAATGTGGAGCATTTAACTAGTTTTAGGGTGTTTGAATTCAGTACAATAGATATTCTCTCAATCGAATCACATTCATTAGATATAAGGCAGTTGTGTAAAAACAAAACTGAAATATTTGGCAAAAATTGTCTCATGATACTAATTTGACTAATCAAAAATAAAAAATATTAGCCGAATAAGAGGGGGAAAAAAAAATTGTCAAACATTTATCTGCTACAGAAACTAAAAAAAATAACTATATTCTAAATGTCTTGGGCAATCAAAAAAAAAAAAAAAAAAAAATTCAAAATCCAATTTAACTTAATAAAATGGTATGAAATAAAACTTCCAATCACAAATAGCTAAGGATTTTAAAATATTATATTCAATGAATTCTGAAAAATTCAAAATATAAACAACATAATGTGTCAAACTGTACTTTTCTAGAATTCTTCGGCTTTTCATTGAAGCCCATACTTCAAAGGCAATTAATTTCAAAATAGTACTGTTGCCTATTTGGGCACATTAACACATACTGAAATAACATTTTTGCTTACTCTGGCATTGGCTGATGCTAAATTGAATTGGTGTTGGGCTAGTATCTCTAAAAATAATGTAAATGGTATGGTACAGTTGAACATAAGTGGCATCAGTCGTTCAGTACTGTAAATAAGAGTGTCGCCTGTACTGATACACACACACACACACACACACCAAAAAAAAAAAAAAAGATTAGCAAAAATTGAGCATTCTCAATTTGGCGAGTCTAATCTGCTTACTCGCCAAATGAAGCATTTTGTTGCGATTTGGTGCAGTGGTGAGCGGCAGCAAGAACCCTCTTATTGGTAAAGTTTTCTTGATTATTTAATATAAACTATGAACTAATATGAGCATGAAACTATTTCATAAAAGCTCATAATGTTAATATTAACAATCTTAATTTTCAAAACAGGATATTGTCCTTTTTGCTGACAGTTCTGAATAATTTAAGTTACTTTTATAGCAGAAAGCATACAAATAAAGGTTTTGACCTATATAGAGTCGATCGTTTCCCTATTATTTAACCCCAAAATGTAAAGTATAATTAACATTTCACTATGTCTGAAAAAATTTAATTTTTAACTTTAGTTAAATCCAGACGTGATAAATTTCTGATAGCAGATTGGGTTTCTACAGGGGGGAGGGGGGCAAATGAATATAAAAATGGAGATACAAAATGGCAGTTGACTAGTGTAATAAATATAAATTTCATTGTTGGAAATATTGTAACATTAAAATACATTGCAAATGATTTTTCTTTGTACTAAGCGATTTCCTTTAGATTAGATTATCTTAAGGAATTTGTGTGGCTTTGTAACCAGTATGCTAGAACAAGCATCTTTTTAATATATATGTACAGTCTTGGAAAAAAAAAAAGCAAACACCACCTATTAATCCCTCAACAAATTATCGTATAAAAAATTTATTGGTACCGAACGATTGGAAATAAGGTCTACTTTTCAAAGATATATATAAAATTTGCTTAGGGGACCATCTGCATATTAAAATGAACCCAAACTACAGTTTTTTCAATGGCAATGTCCAATTTTAACAAGATACTTCAAATCTTCGGTTCAAACTTTCCTAAGAACCAAATTTCAAGTCATTTGAATGATAAGTTTTTTAATTATAAACGTTCAAAATATAGTCCTTCTAATGCTAAATTGCATTTTCATATTTTGATTAATATCTCCTGAAATTATACTCCTAATGTATTAATTTTTTGTGTAGCAATAATACTAAAATACCTAAACATAAATACGTTGAATTTGCAATTTTTATAATTTTATGACATGTGCAGGGTTCGTACAGTCCTTGAAAGTGCTTAAAAGTGCTTAAATTTTTCAAAAGCAAATTTTGGTCCTTAAAAGTACTTATTTTTATGCAAAATTTGCAAAAAGTGCTTGAAAGTCTTTGAATTTTTTCTTTGAATTTTCTGATTTTTTTTCCCCATAATTTTTTCTAAAAAAATTCAATGACAATCATTTTTTAAGTTGTCTGCCTTCCCTTCGTTCTTAAAAATACTGGTAACCATTAACAAATGCCCTAACCAGACAAAGTGACGGAGCCCACCCCCCATACACACACCTTTCCTATCAGCGCCTACGCCTTCGCGCAGGCTGTATTTTTAATATGTTTATTTTTGCTATGTTCTGTACTTTTAAGTAAAATTATTGAATATTTCAGGGGTCATGCTTCTTGAAATTGAAGTCTTGTGCTGTAGCACTAACAGCATTATTTTCCGCGAAAATATATACAGTAGAGGATCTTTATAACGCAATTCTATATAATGCAATTCTCCATATAACGCACAACTTCTCAGATGTAAACAATGAATTTTGCAGTTAAAAAACACCTGCATTTTCACATTGTAAAATATTGCTACTCTCTAGAGGACTAAATTTGATGCATTAGTTCAACTTTATCTTCTAATTTAAGACCTTTTCACTGAAAAAAATGCTATTATCACAATGAACATTTTTGAAAATGTCTAATTTAAGGGATGGTTGCGTCAGTTATATTTGGATCATGTTTATAAAGTAGTTAACAATGTCTGACCCATATTATGCAAAAATTTATAATTTGGGAAACTCTTGATAACAAGGAATGCAGTATAAAGATATTCTAATGTATTTTGATATGTTTCAAACTTATTTGGCCATGTTTACAAGGTGAATTTAATGATGTGATCCATATAACGCAAAATTCTATATAACGCACAACCTTGCGTTTTTAGGTTTGCGTTATAAAGATCCTCTACTGTATATATATATATATATATATACATATATATAAGGAATATTGTCAATTAGATAGGACTGAAAATCGCGAATTTCGTTAATCGTTCATTCAGGAATTGCAACAATCATTTATTGAAATTCGCAGGGATGCCACTCTTCTGCTTTTTGTCAGATTTCTGCTTTTTTTGCTTCTTTAAAAATCAATCAGTGACTTTCGCGGAATCGTGAAAAAAGAAAAAAAAATCTGTTTTATGTGCGCCGCGAAAAAGAATGAGGATTTCAAACAATCCATGAATAAAGTCGCAAATTCCGGAAAATTATTCAAGCAAAGAATCGTACCTTTCATGAAATAATCGTGTAAAAAAGTTACAAATTTTATCAATCAGTCACGGGAAAATCGCGAATTTCGTCAAATGATCGCGGAATTACTCAAACAATTGCTGAAAAAAATCGCAAATTTCATCGAACAAGTGCAGAAATTGATCGCAAATTACATTGGACGATTACAGAAAAAAATCGCGAATTTCACCAAACGATCGCGGAAACATTTCAGAATTAAAGAAACTTTAAATGTGCTTCTTATTTTATAATTTCTTTTCATAAAATTATTGATATTTTCAATTTAGTTTCTTTTTTTTTCTTTTTGTGTGTGTGTGTGTAAACTTTTTCTCTAAATACACTAACTAATACTGACTTTTCAAAATATAAGCACAAGAAGTATTTAAAATTAAAGTACGAATTCAAACATGTGTATTGTTAGTCATTACTTATTTAATCGTTAGGTGCTTGAATTTTTTTTGTTTTGGTCCTTGAAAGTCCTTAAAAGTCCTTGAATTTCAGGAGATGAAATGAGTACGAACCCTGTATGTGAATTATGAAATCAATATTCGAAAAAATTATGCATTGCAACCTAGAATTTTTTTGATGGATTTAGATTTATTAAGACCTGCTTTATGGAAATCCAAAATTTCACATTTTTCTTCCAAGTAGTTGTCAAATTGTGCTTAAAAAGTGGCAAAATGATGGTTTAAGGGGCCGTCTATGTTAGAAGTGACTAGATATTTTGAAATGTCATATGCTATCCTGTAATCTAACAGTCTCCAATGACTGCTTGACTGAGGCTTTGATCAAGCCTTGATCAAGAGGGAGGCTCTCTCGATCAACAATCGAGTACCTTATTTCAGTTTGGATCCAGCCCTTAAATACCCTCGTTTTAAAATAATTTCTTGGAAACTTATTGTACAGATTGCATAAAAATTTGCTTTTAGGCTAATTGAAGGGTGTCGAGTTCATTTATGCTGTCAGAATTATGTACTGCTATTGAAAAAAAGTTATGGTTCATTTTAATATGTAGATGGCCTCCTAAGCAAACTTTATATATATCATTTAAAAGTAGGCTTTATTACCAATCGTGTGGTATCTGTAACTATCTTCTACGATATTTTTTGCAGAGTTCGTAAGGGTTGTTTACTTTTTCTTCCATGACTGTACCAGACATTCATAACATATCTCATTATGTTTGAAATAGCGAAATACTTAAAATGTGTTGATTTTTTTTCCTTCTCATGGACCATTGTATAATGGACAATTTTAAGCTTATTTATAGATAAAATATGTATTATAATATCTATATCATTATATAATATATGACACAAAATGTTTTCATATTATAACATAGGATGCATAAAGAACAAACTTGTCGGTCTGTAATATCAACATCATTTTGAGGTTGATAACGGCGAACAGTTTTAGATTTGATTTTTGCTATTGCCGTTTTTAAAACTTCTACACAATGTGTTTTTAATTTTTACACCATCTTGTAGGGGGGGTGGGGGGGGGGGAATCTACCGGCAGATAGATTTTTTTTTTTTTTTCAACTGTATTTTATTTCAGATTTTAAAATAATTTTCTACCTTTTTATATTTGTCTCCATTGCATGCAGGCTCAATTACAAAAGAATTTATTATATTAAAATTTGACAGTCGGTTTCTGTTTCACTGCCTAAAATATGGAAGGTTGGGTAATTATTACAAATTGATCGAATTAACATAAAGTTATCCTCATGGATCCCAGGTTGTCGAAAGTGGTCTCGGAATTTAAAAATTTGAATTATTGATTTTTTGTAGGTTTTAACATTTGTTATGTTGACAGTCCTTTTCTGTTGAAAATAAAAGGGAAATATTTAATTTATTATATCCTTTTTGTTGTCTTTTTCTCATTGTGAAGCAAAACACACACATTTAAAAAATATATATATGTTATATACAGGGTGTCTATAATTAAACGACCCTACTTTAAAGCTGTCTACAGACAAAACTAATGTTCATGAAGTTGTGAAATTTTTGAAAGACATAATAAAAATTTGGGAATTTGTTTCAGCTAAAAAATATCTAAATAAAAATAGTTGCAAATTTCGCCACCAGAAGACTATTTTTTATAAATTGCACATTTAACATTAAGATAGTTTAGAAATTTCATTTATTAACTTAACCTTATAACTAAAGACAGCATTTCACGATATATTCCTAGCATTTCCCAGAAAACACTGTGGTCAACTGTGGAACATGCTATCTTACGATTCCAGATGATATCTGAAAATGATGAAAGGTATGCAGAACATGTTTGGTTATAATAAAATTTGTTAAACTATCATAAATGAATGCTAAATGTGTAATTCATTAAAAAACGGCCTTCTAATTTCTTTTCTTCTCTAAAACGAATTGACCATACCTTTTATTATGTCCTCCAAAAAATTTCACCACATTCCGAACACGAGTTTCGTCTGTAGACAGCTTTAAAATAGGGTCAATTATGAACATCCTGTAAATAAAATTTCTCAACTATCGTTATGCTAAATGTGTAATTTATTAAAAATCTCCCCCTGGTAGCGAAATTTTGAACTATTTTTAATTTTTTTTTTTAGCTTAAACAAATTCCCATCTTTTTATTATGTCTTTCAAAAAATTTCATAACATTACGAACAATATATATATATATATATATATATATAATATACAATAGAAGATCTTTATAACGCAATTCTATATAATGCAATTCTCCATATAACGTACAACTTTTCAGATGTAAACAACAAATTCTGCAGTTGAAAGACACCTGCATTTTCACATTGTAAAAAATTGCTACTCTCTATAGGACTAAATTTGATGCATTAGTTCAACTTCATCTCCCAATTTAAGACCTTTTTACTGAAAAAAATACTATTATTACAATAAACATTTTTGAAAATGTCTAATATAAGGGATGGTTTAGTCAGTTTTATTTGGATCATGTTTATAAAGTAAATTGAACAATGTCTGACCTATATTATACAAAAATTTATAATTTGAATAACTCTTGGTAACAAGGAATGCAGTATAAAGATATTCTAATGTATTTTGATATGTTTCAGACTCATTTGACCATGTTTACAAGGTAAATTCAATGATGTGATCCATATAACGCAAAATTCTATATAATGCACAACCTTGCATTTTTAAGTTTGCGTTATAAAGATCTTCTACTCTCTCTCTATATAAATTAAAATGCTATCTATATCAAGAGTATTGGGTTCCATAAAACCTGATGACCTAGCGATTCCCAAGGGAGTCTACTTATCCGAATGTTGAAGAGTTTCCTAATTTCTACTTGATGTAAGAGTTTCTTTCTTGACTTACAATGTTTTTTTTTATTATTTAGGAATAAATATTTACATTATAAAATTTATTTACAATAGAAATTGAATTTTTTTCACATTTTCCATAACTCTTTGAATTGTATTCTCTAAATTCCCAATGCACTTATCAGAGTGTTGAAAAGTTTCTTAATTTCTACATTATGTGCGATGTTTCTTTCTTATTTTTTTTTTTTTTTTTTTTTTTTTTTTTTTTTTTTTTTTTTTTTTTAATTTTATTTAGGAATAAATATTTACATTGTAAAATATATTTACAATAGAAGTATTGAATTTTTTTCCCATTTTCCATAACTATTAGGATTGTATTCTCTAAATTCCCAATATAAAAAATTGAAATTTACATCTCTGTATCCAAATAGTGATGTAAAAATTTATAAGTAAAAATCTTCCTTTTAACAATTTATAACAAATGTATGTAAGAGTACACTAGATTAATTTTAACACAATTATTCCAATTGGTAAATAAATCATATCAGATGTAAATTTCCAACTGGGCGAAAAATGTCTAGGCCAGGATTCGAACTAGGGATCTTTTGGCTAAAGCCGCCAATGCTCTACTGTCTAAGCTATCCGGACTAATCTGGTGGAACTCTTTCACCCAGCTAACCTTATTGATTATGGCATCTGGTCTGAAATATGGTTCAGCTCAAGAGAATAAATCGCAGGTAATGAAACTCTAGAAATTACTGAATACGTAATTACACTACATTATTTTTTTATTCTAATTGGTAAATAAATCATATTAGATGTAAATTTCCAATGGGGCAAAAAATATCCACTGACTGAAAAAAAAAATTGTCGAAATGCCAGTGCTACATGAAATCAGAAACATCCTAAGTGTAGGGAAAAAAAGGAATGGGGGAAAAGAATAATTCAGAAAATTCTGCATTTGGTCTGTTCTTTCCGTGTTTTTAATCGTCATTTCTTTAATTGCTGAGTGGCGAGTGCTTATTTTCATCTTTGAGCAGATTTTATTGACATTAGACCATTCCTGAGCATATTTAAATTCATTTGTGCTTCTGAAGTTCACTAAAACAGGCATTCTGTCGAATATGGATTGCAAAGTATTTATTACTCGTTTACAGGGCCACACAAAAGTATTAAGTTGCATAATGTTCTACAAGGAGAAAAAGTTTGCACTGAATAATAATTTTGTTACTGTTTTAAATGTAATGAAATTTACATACACTACTGAGGTTTGCTGCAAGATGCCTGCTGCAGAATATAATATGCTTAGCAGATGCTGTTTCTTTATAGAGATCCACATACTATTTTATATAAAGTCGTGTATCAGAAGTCTAATAGCGCTAACAGGGTTCCTATGAGTCGGGGGGGGGGGGGAAATCAGGAAATTTGAAAATTTAGGCAAAAAGTCAGGGAATTTTGTAAATATTTGAAGTGGTCAGGGAAATGTTTTTCCATCAGAATCTCTATCATCGTAAAGGAAGAAATTTTGAATTAATTATTCAGCCAATCTAAAAGTTTTGTGTAAAATTTATGCAAACTATATTACAATAGCATAATATGAAAAATAGTCAAAAATTGGAAATTCATGCAGCACATACCTTTTTTTTTAGCATCTATCTAAATTAGTTCTCCATTGTGGAGGGTTTTACAACACTATGCAGGCCAAATTTCCAGCATCAAAGAAAGTCAAGGAATTTACAAATATTTTCAAAAAAGTCATGCAAAAAACTTGGAGAAAAAATTTTAAAAATGAGATAAAATTCATCAAACAATTGGAGAAGGGGGGGAAAAAATGAAAAATTTGAAGAACAATCCCAGAAAAAAATAGCTAATTTTAACAAAGGATTGCGAAAATAAGTAGCAAATTTTGTTGTATGCCCGTTTGGTCAGAGAATGTTTAAAGATTTGGTCAGGGAAAGTCGGGGAATTTGCCAGTCATGTTTTGCTCGGAATCCTGTGTTTGTTATCATGTATTTGAAGGTTTTTCATAATTTATGCTTATTGTTTCTTTTCTTTGTTAACTTTTTCACGATTTTCTTGCAGTTTACCAACACCAGCAGCAGCAGCAGATGAAGCAGGAGCTAATGAACCAGATTACCCTGGTGGTGGACCAGATGGCGGGGATGGCAGACCTCCAAGAAATGGACTTGGGGATGGTAGACCTCAACGTCCAAACCATCCTCCTCCTGCACGTCCACAGCACCCTCCTCCACCACCACCAACAAAAAATAAAAGGAGCACCCCATCAATGTTCTTCAATTCAGTATTCTTCGATGGAGGTACAACTTCACTGCCTCAACTGGAAGCTATAGATAGAGAATCTCCACCCACCGACTGTTACTCTGAGCCAGCATTTGTGGGTTTCATGTGTAACTTTCCCGCCACCACCACAAATAATCAGAATAGTAATGAAACGGATACAACAAACAGACATAAACTTGATGCACCCCGATCTCCTGGGCTTAAAAGAAAACGGGACCATTTTACTGTAATTATCTTTAAAACATTTGATTCCTAGTTAATGCAGGCTCAAACTACTTATATTACATTATATATTTTATAAATATGAAGGTTTTGTTTTTACTTATAACCACTGATAAATTCTTTTTTCTTTTTTGCTTATTGAATATTAACAAGCTCTTTGTACTAACCAAATTGATTTTTGATTATGAAGGGGTATGTAACCAAATTCCTGCTTTATAAAAAAGGGAGAGGGGGGGGGGAATCAAATTTAGAGGATAATCATTAAAAATAAATTTCAGTTACCATGTTTAAAGAATGGTTTTACAGATATTCATCTATCTGTTATGAAATCAAGACTATGGGCGCTTGTGTGTTATCTATAATACAGTTGGATGTCAAATATTGTGAGAACTAGTTGCTTTTATTATTGATTTCAGTTGTTGTGTTAAAAAATTATATTTATAAAGTATGTATCTGATAGGCTAATTTAGAAATCTCTCAATTTCTAAAGCTATTAACTTATAAAAGAATTATTTGCTGTTTCTTTATTCTTTAGGCTTATCGGAAAAAGTCATAGCAGTATTAGACAAATCGGGAAAATTAACAACTGTCAGCCGTAGTTTTATCCCAGCTGTTAAGTCTAAACTGAATATTTATGCCCTATTTCAGCACAAAAATAGGAACTTACATTTTTGTATACCTTTTCTATAAACATTTTGTCTAATTGTCTGATATAAACAGTTTCCTAGAATCCAAAAACAGTGAATACTTTACTTTTTCCTTATGGCTATAATTAATATAAAATATCACAGGTATAGGTCAACAACAAGATGAATTTTTTGTGACCAAAAATTTTTCTTTGCTAATTTTAAGAAAACTATTCGTATAAAAATATGAAAATTAAGTTTTTAGGCAAATGTGCCTAATAATGTGCTGAAGCTTTTTTTTTTTCAATATAAAAATGGTTTCAAGAGAGATAATACTGAATATAATAAAATTTTCGTTAAATATTCAAATGAACAAAAACTATGCCAAGTAATTTATCTTTTGTTGTTGCATACTTTAAAAGCTTGTGATGAGCAGTGTGCGGTTATTGTTTTAATCTGATTAATTTGTTTTCAAACGTGTTTATTTAAAAGTCTTAGATTCAATAAAGATTTTTCATATTTAAGAACTTTTATTTGATTTTTTATTTAGATTGGAATTAACATTATTTATATCATACTTTATATTTGTACAGAATTATAAAACAGCACAAATATTTTCTTTCATTTAGAAAATGCATTTACTCTTGGCCATTAAAATTAGAGATGAAACTTTAAAATAGTTAAATGATCACAAGATAAAGATTAAATGGGAAAAATGACACCATAGTTTTTTTTCGAGAAATAAAACTTTGAAATAATAAAATTATTATGTATTAAAAGAAGTTAATGGGAGAAATATGACACGTTTAAAATAATCAAATATTTCCAAATCATTTCGATTAAAGAATGTAACTTTGAATTGGAATATATATTTTTACATGAATATTAAGGAGCTAAAAAAAATTATGGTAAATTTTATGTCATATTGAAGACGTTAGATTCAAAACAATTTTCTTATAACGTCCTTATAAAGTGTCAGGAGGCAGAGACAAGATTTCCTTATTTATTTTATACAAAGTTATTTTCAAAAGTTTAATTGCTCTTGTTTAATGAACCATGGAAACAGCAGTTAACTGTTGCAACACAGTCTGAGCTGATCTGAAAATAATCTAGTCAAAGCAAAATGAATAGAAACCCAATTGCAGAATATCTCCACTAGTCATTTAACTGTAATTCAGCCTTCCACAGTATTTTTTAAACATAGAAAATTAGCATGTTTTTAGAACCTACAAAATCTAAACAGGTTTTGGGGAGCACAGCTCTCAGGGCACGCAATATCGGGTGGAGTTTTTATTCAGAAACTCAGAATTTATAGGTAAAAAAATAGATTGTATTTTATTCGAGGAATGCCTATCATTATCATTAAGGGGATTCTTCACGCACTTGAAAACACCCGCTCTGTAATGTTAATTCTATGGGCAGGTTATTTTCAAATTTCTTGTATAAATTTGAATATTTTTAAAAGATTCTTTTTGCATAGGATAGCTGAGCTCAATCTTTAATGACTTTTTTTCTTTTTCGATTTTGGTCGCAGATTTTTTTTTTTTTTTTTAAAGGTAGTTTCAGTTTCAAAACCGGTTTGGAAACTGAATGCACCTTTAAAAAAAAAAAAAAAAAAAAAATCTGCAACCAAAATCGAAAAAGTAAAAGTCATATTAAAGATCGACCTCATCTAGCCTATGCAAAAAGAATCATTTAAAAATATTCAAATTGAAACAAGAAATTGTAAAATAACCTGCCCATAGGATTAACATTACAGAGTGGGTGTTTTCAAGCGCACGAAGAATCCCCTTAATAATAATGGCCCTGTGATGCCCAAACTCTGTTCAGGCAAGAGAAAAATCCGTGTTTCAATTCCCTGAAGTCCGAACTCGGTTCGTTCCATGCATAATTATGTAATTTACCATTTTCCCAACAGATTGCGATACTTTCCAATGAAAAGTTTTGGCAGTTTCGTGCCATTTGTCAGATTTTTGTAATTTTGCTGTTCTTCTCGAAACTCATTCAAACCACATTACCACACTGTAAAGGATTTGTAAAATTCAAAGGAATCTGGGGGACATTAAATTCATGACAGTTGATTATAAATAATAATATTGTTGTATTAGTTTATTTATCTTGAAAATTATGTCATTTAATATATTGTGGTAGAATTTGAGTAAAAATTACTGTAATCCATTGACATTTCTCATATATGTGAAAATATCTACCCTATATATATATATATATATATATATATATATAAAATCCTAATGAAACGAATTTATGAAACGGAAGTATGAATCGACTGATTAAACAACTGATTATGTTTCACGGCGATTTCTCCTAAAATATGGAATACTTTGCGATGAAATTAACACCAAGAATCAATATTGATCCACAGATCTCAAAACTTGTATTAGAATTTTTAAATTCGAATTAGTTTTCGAAATATTTTTTTCTAATTTTATATACATTTTTCTAATGATGGCAACTCAAATTTCAATCATAACTGATATTTTTTTTTTTCGCATTTCAAAAAAGGTTTTAATTTTAAACTAATTTGGCGACAAAGTTTGGCCTCCCTTAAATCTATGTTAAGAACAATGCTTTTTTTATTTCGTTATCATTTTATTTAATACAATTTTCATAAAGAAAAAAAACATTTAAAATTAATGGCTTACTTTCTTTTTTTTAAATGAAACGAAAAGAAAAATATTAGACTCAGATGTCATACGCACCGGCATACCTAATTGGCACCACAATGGCGTTATTTTGCCTGACATGGTAACCCGGCTATTGTTGCTTATTCATCAATAAATGTTTATTTACATTTATTTTCTTTTTATTTAAGAAAAAAGTTATAAATTGCTTTGTTTTATAGTTATTAATCTTTTTATGTATTGTTATTTCATTTTAAAAATAATATAAAAATACATATATAACTGGTATTCGAAAACGAGGTTTTCGCCAAATTGCCGTAAAAAAAAACACGCCAAACTCTGGTGCTTATATGACGTCTGTGTTAAATATTAAGTAACAAATCATAACATTTAATTTCAAATTCAAAGCAAATGACCAATATTGCCAAATTATATAAATCGGCAAACCATTCACCAAGTTATACAAGTTGACGTATTTTTTTTTTTTAAATAACGAAAAAGAAAATTAGTATAAAAATTCAAATACAAATAAAGCATCGAAATAAAAATCACTTGATGGCATATACACGTGTAACTTCCTTACAGTCAAGTGAATGTTGCATTTTCGATCAACCATTATTATCGTTTAATCTTATTATCTGGCGATTTATTTTTGGTCAATGGGATAACCAAGTAGTACCATTTTAATTTACCACTCAAAAAATAAAAAAATGCTAACTTACAAGTTAAAAAAAAAGGTACTTTTCCGTTTACGGACACCATTGTCGCCAAGCGTAATAGTTAACACAAAATGAAAATCATGTGAATTGAAAAATAAGAGAAATCACTGCCGATAGTAAAGTGAGTCTTTTAAAAATATAACATTTGGAAACTACAGACCTTTTATGAACTATTTTACTAAATCACAAATATATACTTAAAATAAATGAACAAATAACTGTTATACAATAAGGTATAGCAAATAATAGCAAATCACAATGTTTTACATGTTTTACTATAAAAATCCTTTTTGCGATCAGGGTTGAAATAATTGGCACATTAGCATACATTTTGGCATGGTGTCCGTATAACGGAAAAATACCAAAAAAAGCTATTGGCGAGATTTGAGCCATGCTAACATAAAAGTGCCAAAAATTCTTTGCAATCATGGCAACTTTAATGTGTTTTTTTTTCGAAAAAATAACTTTGATTCTTTAATCAAAATGGAAACCTTTCTTATGAAAAGCGAAGGAACTGTTGATGATAGTCGCATGACTTAGACTATTATAATAGAGATTGTTTTCCATTCTAAAAACAATGCAAAGAATAATATTTCTAACGATTACAAATTTACTTACACATGCCTAATTAAAAACAGAAAAAAAAAACTTTAAAATTACTATTAAATGAGTACGAGTTAAAAGCAGGAAAATATTGAAAATTATGTCTACAAAATTGTATTTACACATGAATATTAAAACAGAAAGGAAACTTTAAAATAATAAATACATTAATATGTGTTTAACCCTTTCAGGGGCAAGGTACTTCTATTCGTAAAATGTTGAAATCAGTGAATGGCACTGGAATTTACAAATTTCGAAATACGAAAATGCTTTTGTTCACTTATTTAATAAAAGGAAATTTTTCATTCCAATATTCTGGTGCCAATTTGGCATTTAAGAATTAAAATTAAGTGGTCCAAAAATGAACTATTGCCCTTGAAGGGGTTAAAGCAGTAAATTGTAGTTATTGTAGTAAATTGTATTATGTCAGTCGTTTTATAACTTTGTTAAAAATACCAGTCGGCAAAGACTATTTACTTAATTCATTTTTATTTTAGCTCCTTTTCAAATGTTTAACTGATCTTCTTTAATCAAACATGAAAACAACCATTGAATGTCTGAACAGCAACTGATTTGGCCTTAAATTTTTGCAATCTAAGGGAATTAAATGGAAACCCGTTTACTGGGAAATCGCTATAGGTTTTTTCATTTTAATTCAATCTTCTCTAATCTTTTAAAAGCTGATCAAATTAGCGTGATTTTAGATTCTGCGGTGTCTGAACGGGAGTTGGCGAGCATAGCTTGCAGGGGGCAGAGCCCCCTAGTTAAATATAAAGTTATTTCGTTTCAATTTTTTGTAAATAATCCATTTCAAACATTTTGATAATAATGAACAAAATAATTTTTTTTTTTTTTTTTTTTGAAATATATTCCACTGGCAAGAGTTTAATGACTATCATCTTATTAGTAGGAGTGCTGTTGAACATTTTTGAGTAGGTATTAGAGGCACCCTGAAAATTTGTGCAACACTTCTTTTGTAATGGCTGAATACAAAATTGAATGTCTGGCTGAAGGATCGTGGCAAAAAAAAATGTGCCAGACATGTATCAAGTGCCATTTTTTGGACTACCCAAAAAAGGTATTTGAGGCAGCGATGACCACCTCGGGAACTCAGCTTTCGCTTTAGAGTGTTAGTGCAATCCCGAGGGGTAGAGGTATTTGAGGCACGCAGAGATTGAGACAGAATAATATTTATACTTAGAAAAATAATTTTGAAAACGACAAACACTTTAGTCGGCCCAAAAACTGTGCCAGACACGTCAAGTGCCTTTTTTTGGATAGTGTCTGGCACAGTTTTTGGGCCGACTAAAGTGTCTGCCGTTTTCAAAATATTTTTTTCTAAGTATAAATATTATTCTGTCTCAATCTCTGTGTGCCTCAAATACCTTTTTTGGGTAGTCCAAAAAATGGCACTTGACACGTGTCTGGCACTTTTTTTTTGCCACGATCCTTCAGCCAGACATTCAATTTTGTATTCAGCCATTACAAAAGAAGTGTTGCACAAATTTTCAGGGTGCCTTGAATACCTTCCCTAAAATGTTTAACAGCTCTTGTACTATATTCATCCTGTCTATCATTATATGAAAGATTTAAAAAAAATTATTTTTCTTGTGAAAATTTTGAACCAAAAATCTGCCAGTTCAGGCGACACTGTGTACAGAAACTAAATTTGTAAATGCTTCCAATATAGTAAAATAATTAAGTAAAGTGATAAACTAAAATAATAAAAAGATCATTTTAAAATTGATTAAATTATTAAAAGTAAAGGTCAAGTAATTAATTAATGTTCAATTATGCATAATAAAGATGAGGTACATTTTTCTTGAATTATTCAGTGAAACTTTCTTCTTGCCCTATTAAAATACATCAAAATAATAAAGTAAAGAAGTTTTATTTCAGGTTTAGCCAGTCTTAGTAACTAAAAAAAGCTTCATTAATGCATATATTTGGTAAAAAGATTGTAATTACCAGTAATATCAGCAACATCTTGATTTTTTTTTTTTTCAGAAAATAATTTTATTCTTCCTTAATGAAAAAACATGAGTTTAGTCATATTATTGAGAATTACATATTAAAATACATGCAGAATGATATAAAACTTTAAAAAAATCTCATTTTGTCATTATGTCTAAACTGAAAGTTGCATTGTTTACATCTGTGGTGATGTGTGGATTTCAGGCATTTGCAGATTTTAGGGTTGCGGTTTTGAGGGAGCCTACTGTATACATTGTGTGCAACAGTTTTATAAAATTAAATTTTAAAAAATCAATTATAACTTTTAATCTAAGCTAATGCAAGCTGAAAATATATTTAAAAGGCATATAGACCCTTTTATTCTTATCTACATGTTTCATTGATCAAACAGCAACTTTATGAAGACAATACAAATATTTTTGTAAAAAAGGAAAAAAATTAAAATGAAACCGGTAAAAAAAAAAATCATGATCATATGCGTAATGAATGCAAGTGATATTATAATAATGGACATTTGTGACTATTATTTCATACTATTTTTTTTTTCTTATTTTGCTAAACATTTCTTCCTAATGATTAAAAACACTTACGATACTCATCAGCGTATAACATAAATAAAAACTATATTAAAAATACACAACATTTCATGCTCTTTCTTATGAGACATCATCAGTAGAGAGTTCTTGACCTCCTATGGAGCAAAGTTAAGCACTACACGGTCACTGTCATAACATCAAACCGAAACAATTTCTGTAGCAGATCATTTAAACATCAAAAACAATATTGTATTGTATATGGCGTCATCTGTTGGTAGGCTATAGCACTACTATCAAAACCAGAAAAAACTGAAATTAACTTTACAAATGTATTTCTTTCAAAACATTTAACCAAACATTAGAAATCTGAAATTGGATGTTATCATTACATACTTCGCTTTTCCTCAGACTAATTTCTATAAATTCTCGTATAAGGGCTTTAAAAGGGTTGCAATATCTAGAAATAATTTTTACATCATCAAAATGAATTGTCTGAATACTGCCTTTAAATGTTAATCTAGATAGTTGCAGATTGTCTATTGAATTTTAAATCCCTTTTATGTTCTTTAGTTTTTATTTATGTCGAGCGCTAATGAGTATTGTTTTCAATCATTTAAATTTGACAGCGTAAGTCCAAGTTTTTCTTATCTCTTCCTAAATTCTAGGTAACTGCGAGAAGGCTTAATCATTGTGTATGCTCTCACTGCACAAAAAGATATATATTAATATGGGGTTAATGAATGGGAAATAATATAAGTTATTCTACTAAAATTTATCCATCAATATTTTATTTTCTATTCATCATCTGTGAATCAATAAAAACTTTTTATCAAAATTATATTCAACTGATTATATTGCATTGAGACTATATGCAATATTCGGCTTTCTTGGAGTTACCTAGAATTTAGAAAGAGATGCTTTGCAGAATGAGAAACAAATTTATAAAGTAATTCACACTCACAGATGTTCATTTTTGCTGGAAAACTTGATTTCATTATACATGTGATCTGATTTTTATTACATGTTAAAAATATTTTGCGAAAACATCTTTCAATATTTATCTTGCTGAAATCAGCATTCCAACAATGAAGCAAGTTGAGAAGAATAAAGGTATTTAAATGGCTTTTAAATCTACTTGTATCACTTTAAACATAGATTAGGTTAGTATAACAATGTATTGTTAATTCATATGTTACATGTATAATACACAACATTTACATAATCCCTTTGTCTACATCTATGAGTAATATATTTTCTTTCAGTTTGATATTCAAGTTAAAGACACCATAAGTGATATTGTTGAAGTTGTTGAACAAGTTTCACAAGCTTTGAATGACGTCTCTGAGGCCCTGGATGATGATCCAGAAGTTCTGGATGAAGGCGATCCAGCTGCGATGGAGGAGGTAAATAAAGAAGCGATGGAGGAGGCAAATAAAGAAGCGATGGAGGAGGCTTATGATCTTTATAATGACTCTTATAACATAATTTCATCTGCTGCTGCTTCTCCTATCGATAACTCCAGTGCTGCTGATGATGATGGAAGGCCTTCGAAGAGACACTGTTCTCATTCCATATCAGGTTTGTTTGTTTATTATTAAAGTATGTGCTTAACATTAAACAACCATTCTTTGCTCAACCATTTTTTTCTTGCAAACCGCAAACTTATGTGCATTCTGTGTAACTATAAATAGATAGGAGTTCTTAATAGACTAAATAAGAATTCTTAAGTCACAAAGGGTTGTAATAATTAACACAAAATGGTGTTCCTAGCGACATGGAAAGTTGGGGAATTTCAAAGTAGTCGGTAAACATTAAGGAAATTTAAAAATACATAGGAAAAGTCAGGGAATTTTCAAATATTTTCAAAAAGTCTGGAATGAAAAATGATGCGAAATTCATCAGTCTTGGAGGGAAAAAATCCTAAAATTTATCAATCACCCCCCCCCCCCCAAAAAAAAAGATATTCAAAGAGTGTTAAAATAAGATTTCTTTCGGCAATCAAAGGATTGTGAAAATAAATAGCAAATTTCATTGTGTGCACATTTGGTCATGGATTTTTAGTTCACAGGCTATCAAAGCTTGACAGCTAATGTGCCCACTGGTTCTGTATGTACGTAACGTGATAATTCTTGATAGAAACATCCAATTTGCTTCAAAATTTTTTTCTAGGTTCATTCTAATAAGGGGCTTCTCTGATTAGTTTTGAGGGTTCATTGGTTAAGGATAAAGAATGAAAAGGGGGGCTAGTCCACCCCCCTTAATTTAGATGTGTTTTTCATGCAGAATTATTCAATTTGCTCCAAATTTGGTATACGGGCTTATTATGTTAAGGAGCTTCCCTGATTAGATTTGGAGATTTATTAGTTAAGTATAAAGGGGGGGGGGAGGTGGCTACTTTCCTTAATTTAGATAAATGGGTTTTTCATGTAGAATTATTCAATTTGCTTCAAATTTGGTATACCAGTTTATTTTAAGGAGCTGTCTTGATTAGATTTGGAGGTTCATTAGTTAAGAATAAAGGGGGGAAAGTGGGCTAGAACCCGCCCCCCTCCCTTAATTTAGATAAATGGGTTTTCGTGCAGAATGTCCAATTTACTTTAATTTTTTTTTTCTAGGTTCATTCTGATAAGGAACTTTCTTGACTAGATTTGAAGGTTCATTGGTTAGGCATAAAGGGGGAAATGGGCGAGCTAATACAACTCCCCCCACCTTAATTTAGCAAAATGGTTTTTTCATGCTGAATTATCTAATTTGCTTCAAATTTGGTATACCAGTTTATTATGTTAAGGAGCTTCCCTGATTAGATTTGGAGGTTCATTTGTTAAGTATAAAGAAGGGAAACGGGGGGCTAAATCCTCCTTTATTTTTCGCAGGGCATTATTCTTTGAAATATGAGTATAATACAGTAGACTCCCTTAAATCCGCGACCCTAAAATCCGCGAACGCCTAAAATCCGCGTATTTTTTTAGATGTAAACAATGAAATTTACAGTTAAGTTGCAGGAACAAAATTCAAGATGGCGCCGAAATCAGCGACTACGGCAGTGTTTTTTTTTACTAAATTTTTTGTTAATCATTCTCTTCTGGCTATTACAGCTTGTTTATTACTAAATAAATTTACATTCCTTTTGATTTTGATATAAATTAGCATATCTATATCAAAACTTCCAGGGTTCGAAATGGAAAAATCAACGAACCGGAACTCTATATTTTAAAATTATTTTTCACGGAATTTTTTTTTTAAATTATAGACAAATTGATTTCTAAACATACAAGGCAGTATAAGAAAAGCATTCAAGACTCTAAATAACAATGAAAAAAGTTACAGTGAGTGCAATAAGCTATATATACTGATAATAGCATTAACACTGTTCTCCTTGCTATCACTAGATGGCAGCATAGGACTTTTGGAATCGAATTTAATCGATTTCTTTCGTAATAATTCAATATTTTTCTAAATTTTATTAATTACTTACTTTTAAACTAATAAATTATTTTATTACTTATTTGAATGTTTCACTTTATTGTAAGCATTCATTATAATTTCCCTTGCTTAACTACCAATGAAATTAATGTTTCAAAAATGTAAACAAATCAATGACCAGAAATCCGCAAAATTCTAAAATCCGCACAACCTCTGGTCCCAAGCTATGCGGATTTGAGGGAGTCTACTGTATACAATTACTTTGAATAGCCTGTGAGCTCATCTTTTTATTTTTTTAGATTTTGTCATGGAAAGTTAGGGAAATTGCCGGAGATGTTTTGCTGGCAACCGTGCTAAACAATTAAAAAAATATTCTTGCAAAATTCCCTTCCTTTTTAAAGGTACTTTTTTTTTTTTTTGTCATAGAACCTTGATGGAGGAGAGAACTTAGAAGTTTAATTTGGTGAACAAAGACAGAATTTTGAAAAGCAATTTCTACTAACCTTTATTTAAAATTTAAAAATCATCCCGTCTTACCTTTTATGTAGTAATGATCAGTGTGTAAAATGCACAAACAATTTTTGATATTTACATCATTTTACATATGCATTAATATATGTTTACTTATAGATAAATAATCCATATAATAGTCAGAAGCGTCGCGATGGCGAGGGCAGTATGGGGAGGAGCCTCCCACTCCAATATATGTGAACTTTGGAAATTTGCACTTAGAGTTGGGAAATTCTCTAGATTTTTGAAACACCTTTCTCTGTTTTAAAATAAAAAGTGAAAAAAAAATCTTACTGTTTTGAGCTCTGTAACAGTAAACCAGGGGTGCAGAATATGTCCGATCCGGCGATCTAGGATCGGGAGAAATTTTAACCCGCTGGGGAAATTTTTCAGAAACATATACAATTGATTTAGATTTTAACAAATTCTATAATTCCTTGAGATAGAACAATTTGAGTACAAATAAAAAAAAAATACGTATGGCGACCTTCACAAAATCGAGCTCAGAATAATATGTACCGTATATCAGGGGTGATTATGTTCCGAATTTTCCGAAAGTTTAAGACATTCGGTTCCAAAAAAAAAAAAAAATCGGTCATCTGAAAATTTGGACATAAAAATACCGTGAATTTTCACGAAGAATTGCGGAAAAAACGCGAATTTCGTCACAAGATCTCAAAATAATCGCACATTTCGTCAGAAGATCGCGAAAGAACCGCAAATTTCGTCAAAAGATTGCGAAATAACCGCAGGTTTCGTCAAAAGATCGCGAAATAACCGCAGGTTTCGTCAAGAGATCATGAAATGAACACAAATTTTGTCAAAAGATCGCAAAATAAATGCACGTTTCGCCAAAAGATCGCGAAACAATTGCAAATTTCATCAAAAGATCACAAAACAACCTCGAATTTCGTCAAAAGATAGCAAAACAACCTCGAATTTCGTCAAAACAGGGCGAAATAACCGCGATTTTCGTCAAAACAGGGCGAAATAACCGCGATTTTCGTCAAAACAGGGCGAAATAACCGCGATTTTCGTCAAAACAGGGCGAAATAACCGCGATTTTCGTTAAAGAAAAGCGAAAAAACCGCAAATTTCATCAAAAGATCACGAAATGAACGTAAATTTACTCAAAAGATCACGAAATGAACGTAAATTTACTCAAAAGATCGCGAAATAAATGCAAATTTTGTCAAAAGATTGCGAAACAACTGCGCAAAAGGGGCGAAATAACCGCAAATTTTGTTAAAAGATCGTAAAAAACCTGCAAATTTCGTCAAAGGATCACGAAAGAATCGCAAATTTCATTAAAAGATCGCAAAAACGCAAATTTCGTCAAAAGATCACGAAAGAACCGCAAATTTCGTCAAAAGATCACGAAAGAACCGCAAATTTCGTCAAAAGATCACGAAAGAACCGCAAATTTCGTCAAAAGATCACGAAAGAACCGCAAATTTCGTCAAAAGATCACGAAAGAACCGCAAATTTCGTCAAAAGATCACGAAAGAACCGCAAATTTCGTCAAAAGATCACGAAAGAACCGCAAATTTCGTCAAAAGACCACGAAAGAACCGCAAATTTCGTCAAAAGATCACGAAAGAACCGCAAATTTCGTCAAAAGATCACGAAAGAACCGCGAATTTCATCAAATGATGGCAAAACAACTGCGAATTTCATGAAAAGGAAGGAGAAATAACCGCAAATTTCGTCAGAAGATCGCGAAAGAACCGCAAATTTCGTCAGAAGATCGTGAAAAAACCGCAAATTTCGTCAAAAGATCGCGAAAGAACCGCAGGTTTCGTCAAAAGATCGCGAAAGAACCGCAGGTTTCGTCAAAAGATCGCGAAAGAACCGCAGGTTTCGTCAAAAGATCATGAAATGAACGCAAATTTTGTCAAAAGATCGCAAAATAAATGCACATTTCGTCAAAAGATCGCGAAACAATCTGAAATTTCGTCAAAAGATCGCGAAACAATCTGAAATTTCGTCAAAAGATCGCGAAACAATCTGAAATTTCGTCAAAAGATCGCGAAACAATCTGAAATTTCGTCAAAAGATCGCGAAACACTCTGAAATTTCGTCAAAAGATCGCGAAACACTCTGAAATTTCGTCAAAAGATCGCGAAACACTCTGAAATTTCGTCAAAAGATCGCGAAACACTCTGAAATTTCGTCAAAAGATCGCGAAACACTCTGAAATTTCGTCAAAAGATCGCGAAACACTCTGAAATTTCGTCAAAAGATCGCGAAACACTCTGAAATTTCGTCAAAAGATCGCGAAACACTCTGAAATTTCGTCAAAAGATCGCGAAACACTCTGAAATTTCGTCAAAAGATCGCGAAACACTCTGAAATTTCGTCAAAAGATCGCGAAACACTCTGAAATTTCGTCAAAAGATCGCGAAACACTCTGAAATTTCGTCAAAAGATCGCGAAACACTCTGAAATTTCGTCAAAAGATCGCGAAACACTCTGAAATTTCGTCAAAAGATCGCGAAACACTCTGAAATTTCGTCAAAAGATCGCGAAACACTCTGAAATTTCGTCAAAAGATCGCGAAACACTCTGAATTTCGTCAAAAGATCGCGAAACACTCTGAAATTTCGTCAAAAGATCGCGAAACACTCTGAAATTTCGTCAAAAGATCGCGAAACACTCTGAAATTTCGTCAAAAGATCGCGAAACACTCTGAAATTTCGTCAAAAGATCGCGAAACACTCTGAAATTTCGTCAAAAGATCGCGAAACACTCTGAAATTTCGTCAAAAGATCGCGAAACACTCTGAAATTTCGTCAAAAGATCGCGAAACACTCTGAAATTTCGTCAAAAGATCGCGAAACACTCTGAAATTTCGTCAAAAGATCGCGAAACACTCTGAAATTTCGTCAAAAGATCGCGAAACACTCTGAAATTTCGTCAAAAGATCGCGAAACACTCTGAATTTCGTCAAAAGATCGCGAAACACTCTGAAATTTCGTCAAAAGATCGCGAAACACTCTGAAATTTCGTCAAAAGATCGCGAAACACTCTGAAATTTCGTCAAAAGATCGCGAAACACTCTGAAATTTCGTCAAAAGATCGCGAAACACTCTGAAATTTCGTCAAAAGATCGCGAAACACTCTGAAATTTCGTCAAAAGATCGCGAAACACTCTGAAATTTCGTCAAAAGATCGCGAAACACTCTGAAATTTCGTCAAAAGATCGCGAAACACTCTGAAATTTCGTCAAAAGATCGCGAAACACTCTGAAATTTCGTCAAAAGATCGCGAAACACTCTGAAATTTCGTCAAAAGATCGCGAAACACTCTGAAATTTCGTCAAAAGATCGCGAAACACTCTGAAATTTCGTCAAAAGATCGCGAAACACTCTGAAATTTCGTCAAAAGATCGCGAAACACTCTGAAATTTCGTCAAAAGATCGCGAAACACTCTGAAATTTCGTCAAAAGATCGCGAAACACTCTGAAATTTCGTCAAAAGATCGCGAAACACTCTGAAATTTCGTCAAAAGATCGCGAAACACTCTGAAATTTCGTCAAAAGATCGCGAAACACTCTGAAATTTCGTCAAAAGATCGCGAAACACTCTGAAATTTCGTCAAAAGATCGCGAAACACTCTGAAATTTCGTCAAAAGATCGCGAAACACTCTGAAATTTCGTCAAAAGATCGCGAAACACTCTGAAATTTCGTCAAAAGATCGCGAAACACTCTGAAATTTCGTCAAAAGATCGCGAAACACTCTGAAATTTCGTCAAAAGATCGCGAAACACTCTGAAATTTCGTCAAAAGATCGCGAAACACTCTGAAATTTCGTCAAAAGATCGCGAAACACTCTGAAATTTCGTCAAAAGATCGCGAAACACTCTGAAATTTCGTCAAAATATCGCGAAACACTCTGAAATTTCGTCAAAATATCGCGAAACACTCTGAAATTTCGTCAAAAGATCGCGAAACACTCTGAAATTTCGTCAAAAGATCGCGAAACAACCTCAAATTTCGTCAAAACAGGACGAAATAACCGCGATTTTCGTCAAAACAGGGCGAATAACCTTCTATTACGTTAAAGAAAAGCGAAAAAACTGCAAATTTCATCAAAAGATCGCGAAATAAACGCAAATTTTGTCAGATTGCGAAACAACTGCGCAAAAGGGGCGAAAGAACCGCAAATTTCGTCAAAAGATCGTGAAAAAACCGCAAATTTCGTCAAAAGATCGCGAAAGAACCGCAGGTTTCGTCAAAAGATCGCGAAAGAACCGCAGGTTTCGTCAAAAGATCGCGAAAGAACCGCAGGTTTCGTCAAAAGATCGCGAAAGAACCGCAGGTTTCGTCAAAAGATCGCGAAAGAACCGCAGGTTTCGTCAAAAGATCGCGAAAGAACCGCAGGTTTCGTCAAAAGATCATGAAATGAACGCAAATTTTGTCAAAAGATCGCAAAATAAATGCACATTTCGTCAAAAGATCGCGAAACAATCTGAAATTTCGTCAAAAGATCGCGAAACAACCTCAAATTTCGTCAAAACAGGACGAAATAACCGCGATTTTCGTCAAAACAGGGCGAATAACCTTCTATTACGTTAAAGAAAAGCGAAAAAACCGCAAATTTCATCAAAAGATCGCGAAATAAACGCAAATTTTGTCAGATTGCGAAACAACTGCGCAAAAGGGGCGAAATAACCGCAAATTTTGTTAAAAGATCGCAAAAAACCTGCAAATTTCGTCAAAGGATCACGAAATAATCGCAAATTTTGTCAAAAGATCACGAAAGAACCACAAATTTCGCCAAACGATCGCAAAACAACTGCGAATTTCATCAAATGATGTCAAAACAACTGCGAATTTCATGAAAAGGAAGGAGAAATAACCGCAAATTTCGTCGAAATAACTGCAAATTTCGTCAAAAGATTGTGAAAAAACGCGAATTGCGTCAAAAGATCCATGAAAAATACATAGTGTTGGGAGTGGATTTCCCCCACTCTGCTGTAAACTTTCAGAAAATTTACTGTGAATTTTAAGAAATTTTTTTTCAGTCCGAATCACCCCTGCCCAGGGTTCGTAAATATCATATTTTCAAAAATATCCGATATTTTGATATATATCTGATATTTTCGATATATATCTGATATTTTCAAAGCAGCTAACTTACCGCTGATAATGCTGTTTTTGAGCATAATATAGATTAGAAACTAAAATATACTGCACTTAACATGAAAACATAATCAAAGAATAATATAAAAATGCATTTTTCTTTTTCTTTTCTTTTTTTTTTATTTCACTTAATACAAAATTGAAGATAAAATAATTGAAACAGAAACAATTTGTTTTATACACTTATAAAAAAACTAATAGGATTCAGTAACAAGACCAAGTATAAAAAAATCAGATATTTTCAAAACAAAATTTTAAATACAAAAAAGTTATTTAATTGAAAAATTTTAATATAAATGTAAGTATAAAATGTTTTATTTCATATTTCCTAACGTGCTGTATAGTTCAAACTCAACTGAACCAAAACTTGAAAAAAGATTATTTTCTAATGAAGCTGTATATAATTGCTTATTTAAATTAGTTTATCTTTCAATGGTTGTTCTGAATTAATTATGTCCCACATAATTATTAGTTCAACATTTAAAAAAAATGCTTCAAATCTAAAGTTTGAAAAATATATTTGTTTTCTTTTTTGGCTAAAAAAGTCGCATCCAGAAAAGACAAGTTCTTTATCTACAGATTCACAGTAAATAACAGTTGAAAATTTATTTCATTTACACTGAAATATTACAAATAACACTGAAAATATCAAAAATATCTTGCGCACATTCCTATTTTGAAAATAAATATCAAATGCAGAAAATATGAAACATCTTGATACATTGAAAATAAATATCAAGTAATATGAAAATATCAAAGGTCTTGATATTTTGAAAATAAATATTGGATATATATCCATTGATATATATCAACGGACCCTGACTGTATATAAATGGTTATCAAAATTACATTTTATCTTTCAATGGATGTTCTGAATTGACTGTCTAACATAATTATCAGTTCTACATTTAAAAGTAAAAGTTTGAAACATAAAGCTTGGAAAAGATTCGTTTTCTTCTTTTCTTAAAAAAGTCACTGCCAGAGGCAAAAGTTCATTATCTACAGAATGACACAGTTAATAACAGGGGAAAATTTCATTTACACATGGTTTGAATGTGAAAAATATCAAAATTACCTTGCATGGTGATATTTTGAAAATAAATATCAATATACAAACTATCAAACATCTTGATATTTTGAAAATAAATGTAACGAATTTGAAAATATCGAAAATATCAAAAATCTTGATATTTTAAAAATAAATATCGGATATATATCAAGATATATATCATGATATATATCCATTGATATATATCAACGAACCCTGCCCCTGCCATATATACTCGCGCATAAGTTGAGAAATATTTGGAAAATAAATTTTCTATACATACGGCACTTACCTATAATATACCATAAAATTTTGGGGAAATTTTCGTGTGGATTGGTGGAGATGTTGGGAGTAGAAACATTTTCTGCATCCCTGCAGTAAACTAGTTAAATTAAAAAAAAAAAAAGCAGCCAGACTCAATTTGTCATTTTGTTTTTCTGTGCTACGGAAATATCATACTTATACCAGACCCGAATTTCCTTATTTTGCACATGAACGGTGTCTCTAATTTATTTTCTCCAAAAATTTGTTCCTTTCTCAAAAATCTCAAAATATCATGAGGCTATTTTCATATGAAGTAAGATTATGACTTGTACACAATAGAAGACAAAGATTTTCATTAAATGAACCAATAATTATAATTTTTGTTTTTAGTTCCACTATTTTTCTTTGGCAATATATATATATTACATGTAAGTATCATTATTATTAAACACACATTGCACATATCAATTTAGTTGGAAAATAGAACAATTTGTTTCAAATTGAGAAATTTAATTTTTGAATTCCCCCCCTTCCCCCCCCCCCCCCCGGAAAAAATATTTGTAGCTACAACCCTAATAATAGTATGTAATACAAATTATATAAAATAATTTTGATTTCCCTTATTTTACCTTTATTTCCATAAATGTATCTACAATATACTTAATCCATGTTATTTTTAATTTCAGATGTTCTTGGCCCTCCACCTCTCGATGACCACCATTGTAAGTAATATTTTTTCCTGTTTCTCCACTTTCATTTTAATTCCAGTAAAAATTAAATTTGATATATATATTTATCAGTTTTCCAATGAATAAAATCTAAATATAAATTGGATATAAATATTTAGTAACAAAATTTTATCTTAGAGCAAGAAGTAATGAATGTTCATAGAAACAGAAAAAAATTAACTAACAATATATATTTCTGTAATGTATATTTTTTTCACTTCCCTTCTTTTTAAAGATACTTTTTTGCCATGAGATCTTGATTAGGGAGGAAAACTAGAAAATTGAATGTAGCAAAATTAAAATAATTTATTTACAATTTAAAATAGTCATGACATTGTTACACATTTATGTAGTAATGATCAGTGCTTTAAAGTAGCCATGCTCAACCTTTTTTTCTTGCGGGCCACAAACGAACATGTCTAATGTTAGGTGAACCACAACACACTTATAAAAGGGTGTAAAAAAGAATTAAAATAGTTAGATAGCATAAATATAGTATAGTAAAGCATTATAACAAAATGAATATTATCAGTAGGGTTTAGTGTTTGTTGCCAAATGAAATAACACCACTATTTCCAAATAACCTTCGCAGCATATTTCTATAACATTTGTAATCTACCATGAAGATTTTTTGTTTGGAAATAGAGGTGCAAAAAGTTTGTGCATTTTCACTTTTGTTTAAAAATTTGAAATTTAAAAATGTTCTTAGAGATCATTCATAGAGTATCATTTGTCTTAGAATTTGTATTATATGCCAAATTTCATGTTTCTAGGCCCTTCAGTAACACAAATTGCATTTTAGAGTGCTTTTTTGCTCTTGCACCCCTTTAGGTTAGTGGCATCGACATAAGATGTAGCCTATGTTGGAACAGGGACTAATATCATCATTTTGATACCATTATTTTTGAAATCATTTTGATAATTCTGGAGTCCCCCTACAAATAAACACACAAACTTTATAATATTAATATAGATTTTATCTTTATTTCAATAAATGTGTCTAATATGATTAATCCCTTTTTTAATTGACTTTAATTAGTCCTCCTCATGAAGAACAATTTCAATTTATCTCTTATTTTATCTTGATTTCCATAAATGTGTCTATAATATAATTAATCTGTTTTTCTCTTTAATTTTAGCGTCCAGTTCAGGCGAATCGAGTAAGTAATAGTATTTTTTCATGTTTATTTTGTTTCTTGTAAAAATTAACTTCAATTATTCATCTCTTTATTTAAATTTTGTTTCTAATTTTAGGCTGGAGTGAGCTGATGGCGAATCTTGAAGTTGCTAGGATCTTCATGCCACAAAGCTCCTCTAGCAGCTCCAGCTCGTACGTCAGTGTTCGAAGATCTTTCACGCCCCCCCGCGCCTCAACGCCAAAACCTAACCAGCGGCGTATGTATTAGTATTTTCAGTCCTTTTCCATTATTGTATCTACCACATTTCATAAAAAGATGATTGTCAAATTAATCTTTCATAATCAAGTTCACCTGGTAACGGAACTTTTACACATAATTCTATAACTAAGCAACCATAGAATAATATTCACTATACTAAAACTATCCCTAAAAAAAATTACCCAACTGTTAATGCAATTTTCCTCAAAATCTTTTCAGTAGAACTTATTTAAAGAGTTCATCCTTCTCAATCGGTTTCACCTGATTATAAAACTTCCTTCCATAATTCTATAATTAACCACTGCTAGAATGATATGCAATACAGTAAAACCTCCCTAAAATGACCATGTTCCATTCCAATAAAATTTGGTCGCTCCAAGAGGTGGTCTCTTAATGGAGGTCATGTTTAAATCTAGATTTTAATCATTGAAAAAGGGTAACAATGTTACTAATGTATTTTCACATTAGGAAAAAATATAAAAATTTAAGTATTAAAACAAAAGTTAATTACATAAGTTAATTAGTGCAGAGCTTCAAAAATGAATACATTGATGTGTGATTTGATTTTATAGTTTTATCTTCTATAACTTTTATTTCAAAGTCCTTTTGAAGTGCAGTAAATAAATGCAATTTTTTTGACAAGAACAAATAACAATTTCATTAATTTACCTATTTCTTTGAGAGTTTCCTAACAGAATAGGGCAGAAGAGTTTATTGACCGTCATTCTTAATTTGTCATCAGAGTTAAATTCATTGCTTAAAAATGCACAAAGGGGTTTAAACACTTAAGTTACCAGAATAAAAGAAATTTCTAAACTTAGTATAGAAGTTTGATGAATAATGTGCTCTCTGGGATTATTTTGCTAATAAAACCTTCAAGTGACCAGGAAAAAACGGAATTTGTTTCATTTTCTTCAAAGAAATTGGTCTCTCATGGAGGAAATTCAACTGGTATGGTCTCTGAATGGAGATAAAATTAGTATTGAGCTTAGGGGAATAAATTTCGTTTCATGAAAAAAAAAATTATCATTTAAGGAGGTGGTCGCACAGGGACATTTTACTGTACACTAAACCGATCTCTGAAAAATTATCTAACAAGCAATGCAAGTCAATAATGTAAGTAATAAATCGCTGGCATCACCTGCTACAATAGACGGGTTCTCCAAATGAACCTCTAATCAAATAAAGTATAATGGTGAATTTGATATTGTGTTTTAACCTTTTGAACTCCACTGGCACCTATGTGGCGACATACTAAATTTAATCACAAATCCACTGACACCTATACGGTGACATACTAAGTTCAACATAAATCCATTGACACCCATATGGTAAACAGCAAATAAACATACTTTTAGGGAGCTCCCTACATATTATTTCGAATATGTAAGAATGGCGTGGAGTTACTGGCAGGTGATTGAAATTTTGGTGTGGAGTGCAAAAGATTAAAGCAATATGGACCTTTCCTGGAATTTCTATCTGCATTTCTGAAAACGAAACTAACGCAATTCCACTATTTCACTTTATAATGCATCACACAAAAGTTGAGCTGTTAAGGTAACAGGCTGCTAGGGCAAATTAACCCTTAAATGCCGGGCGTTGCTTTTCGGTAACATACCCAATTTAGGCTCAAAAATACTTTAAGAATACTATTGAAGCTATAATGCCTAATGTTGCCAATAAAATACGTTCTGAAAATATTATTAAATCGATTTTCAACATTTAGATGGCAACACTTCTGTTTAAGAATAAAGATAGATTTATTTTTTCAATTGTTGATACATGTTCTTTTTGTTTTGTTTGGAAGCTTGCGAAATACCCTAATTTGTTCTGCAGTGAGCAAGTAAAATTTATTTCTTATTATAGTTCCTAAAATTCTTGTGTTTAATATTATAGAATTTTATCAAGGGAAATTATTTTTTCAATTAAAGACCAGTATTGCCGATTAGTAACAAATTTTTAGCCGTAAACCGTACTTAAACTAAAATATGATTTTTAAAAGTATTTTCCCCAAATTTATTTAAAAAATGAAAGCCAAAAAACATTATTACAATGATTTTTGAAAAGTCAGGCATTTAAGGGTTAAGTTAAGCCTAGAAGTCGCTACTACTTAAAGCAGAGCTGTAAGAGGCTACACTAGTCACTCAAAAAGTCCCAGATGTTAATGTTAATCCTATGGGGAAGTTGTTTTCAAATATCTTGTTTGGATTTTAATATTTTTACATTATTTTTGCATAGGATAGCTGAGGGCAATCTACATCTGGGCTAGTTTTTATTTTTTGTTTTTGGTTATAGATTTTTTATATTATTATAGTTTCAATTTCAGAACCAGTTCCGAAAGTGAAAGTAATTTTTAAAAAAAATCGAAAATCAAAAAAGTAAAAAACAGCCAGGTTGTAGATCGTCCTCAGCTATCCTATGCAAAAAAAAAAAAATCATTCAAAAATATTAAAACCCATTCAAGAAATTTGAAAATAACACCCCCCATAGACTTAGCATTAGCGTTTAACTTTTTTCCCGTGACATAAGTGGGAAACTTAACTTTTATAAAAATGTGATTAAATGTATTAAATATAACAAAGTAAGGCCATAACTTCGGCCAACAAATTAACTTGCTCATTTTATGAACTTTTATTTAAATCAAGTACATGTGTGAAAATATAGAACACAAAAAGAAGCCATATAAAGTCCCTCCAATATGTACCATCTTATCAGGTTCAACTGTAACAGTAAAGCATACAGTTATTCAAATCAACCCATTAGAAACTAGCATGCATAATCAGCATGATTACACAATACTTAAATTGAAATGCAGTCATCCATCTCCAGATGCATGGAATTCATAAAAGTATGACGTCATATAATCAGAAAAATAAACGTTTTTCTGACTGAAGGCAAGGCAAGTAAGCTGAAGGCTGAAACGATATCGTAGCTAAACTAGAAAACAAACATCGATGCCGACCAGTCTCAGAATTGAGCCACGAAGCATAACATGAAACGTTGACATCAATACTGATTTCAATATCAGCAAGAATGCTGCAATATGACCAACTCTTTTAGTTCATCATTTACAGTAGGGTACAGTAATGAACGATATGCAATGTACTAGAACCACTTTTTAAAAGTTATCTAACTAGCAATGAAGTATTATCAAAATCTGCCAAATAGAAAGTTAAAAAAAAAGTTAATCTTTCATAATCAGTTTGACCTTATTTATACGGCTTTCCCTCATAACTGTATAACTGAAAAATGTTGAACAATTATATATTAAAATGTATCTTCAAAAATAATCTAACTAATAGTGCAAGTTCTGTCGAAATCCATTTAACAGAATATTTTATAAAAGCTAATCTTTCAAAATTGGGTTCACCTGATTATAGAACTTTCCCACATAATTCTTTAATTAAGCTACACAGAACTACATGTTATATACAAAAACATTTTCTGAAAAAATATCCGACTAATATTGCAAATCTCATCAAAATACATTCAGCAGAACTCCAGTTGTAAGCGGCAGAATAAAACTCCCTTTTGCATTTTATCTATACAATGGCCATCAAAATTAAAGAATGGCAGAAATAAAACATAACTGATATTTAATGAAAAATTATTAATAGGAATTTGTACAAAAGCATTAGTCAACATAAATTACAATGTTTGGCAGTTGATTATTTTCAAAATATTGAAATGAAAACCAAATTTATAGAATTTAGAAAATGATTGAAAAATTAAAACACCTTGTGGAAACATTTTTTTCTTTAATGTGGTGTATGGTCACCTTGGGCAGATATGCATACCTCACATCTTGATTTCATAGACTTTACGGAAATGTTGGTCAAGTTTTGTGGAATTGCATGCCACTCTAAAATTCAGCTCTTGGAGGATCCGGAGAGGAATTTGGCGCTCTGAAAGTAGTCATCTTAAGGCATCCTGCACATGCTCAGTCAGGTTCAAGTCAGATGAGTAAGGTGGCCAATTCATTTGAGAGATATCTTCTGTTAGTAAATATTCTGACACCACATATACTCGATATGGCCGAGCATTGTCATCCATTACCAAAAACTTTGGGCCAACAGTATCCCTATACAGTCTAACATGGGCTGCACATATCTCCGAGAAGTTCCAGAACCTCCTTGAAATATATGCAGCTCGATGCGGCCATTTGTTGAGATTCTCCCAAACCATTAAACCGCAGTCACTGAAATGGGACATTTCATGAGCAAGGGCAGGCAAGTTGTGTGTTCCTTCTTCTCTACAGATTAAAAAAATCTAGAATCTGTGTTCAGACTATATCTGGACTCGTCAATAAATAATACTCAGTCCCAGTCTTCTTTGCTCCATTGAACATGACGACAGCACCAGTTTAAAACAGGCTCCTTTGGGAGCTGGGGTGAGTGGAACATAAATTAGTGGTTTTCTCTCATACAGTCCTTCCTCATTAAGCCTTTGCACAGTAGTAGAATGTCTAATTCAAGTTCCTATAGAACTTTCCTCCATAATTCTATAACTAAACAACACAGAACAATATGTGATATACTTAAAACCTTCCCTGAAATCTTATCCAACAGTGCTAGTTCCATCAAAATCCATTCAGTAGAACTCTAGTTATAAGCAGCCAGAATGAAATTGCCTTTGTTATTTTATATACATAAGTAGATTATTATAATTTCTATTGCTTTTTTTAACTTATATAAATATTTATACGGTTATATTCTAGAATTTTTTCTTTTTCATTAGGGGCTGGAAGAATGACTTTAAGAGAACAAAAAAGGGTGGATTACAAAGGATTTTTTTAAGCACATAAAAGTAATTTTTTTTTTTTTTTTTTACATTCATTAAATTGTAATATGTGTAGATTTTTTCTAAATTAACTTCATTTTATTTCTTTTAAACTATGATTTTAAAAATACTGAAGTAAAATTCAATGTATGATATACATGTAATAATGGTTTATATGTACTGGGTGAAATGAGATTGTTTTCTAACTCATTTTTTTATTACAAAAACGGAAAAGCGTATAAAAAATTTTTTTGTACTAAATTGTTAAGGTCATTTACTCAATATATCCTCTCTCGGCTTGAATGACTGCCAACAGTCTGTGTCAGAAGCATTCGCAGGCCTGTTGTAATGCAGCACAGTCCATATCGGCGAATGCCGCTTTAATAGCGGCTCTCAATGAGGTGACGTTTGAATGGAATTTAAATCTGGGCTGTTGGGAGGCCAGAATTTTTTGGATCAAAACATGTCGATTTTGTTGGATAACCAATTTTGAACCAAATGACTTTTGTGGGACCTACGTTGGACTCATTATACTTTGCTGTGACGTCGTACACAATCTCTTGGGTACCCTAAGAATCGAATGATTTTTGTCCCTTAGCACCGCAGCACTTTGGTTATATTCCGTACTTGTTTTTAATATAGACTTTTTTGACTGTTGGGACTATTATGACTGTTTTAGTGCATGCTTGAAGCTATTTAGATGCCAATCATGATCTTGCAAATGGTACCATATGGCAGGAAATTAAAGTTGGATTTTGGCACCACACCTGGTATGTATCAATAAGTAAAATATATATATATATACTAGGAGGCTATGCCCCCTGCAAGCTACGCTCGCCAACCCCCGTTCAGACATTGCAGAATCTAAAAACACGCTAATCTGATGGGATTTAAAAATATTAGAGAAGATTGAATTATACTGAAAAAAGCTGTACAGATCTCCCTGTAAACGGTTTTCCATTCAATTCCCTTTGATTGCAAAAATTTAAGGGCAAATCAGTTGCTGTTAAGACATCAAATGGTTGTTTTCATTTTTGATTAAAGAGGATCAGTCAAACATTTGAAAAGAAACTAAAATAAAATAAATTAAGTATACAGAGCCTTATTCTCCCGGTATTTTAAAACAATCTCTATAACAATAGCCTAAGTCATGTGACTATCATCAACAGTTCCAGGCAGACCACTTCGCTTTTTATACTCTAGGTGCCATTTTGGTACTTTAATGTTAGCCAGACACAGGTGATAAGTCGCCAAATATTATTCTAACCACATCTTTTCATCTATATTATAATAGTTCAAGTCATCAACTGCCATAAACAAATACAGTCTGATCCCTTCGCTGTTCATATGAAAGTTTGGCACAGATGTCATATACGTCCCATATTGGTGCAATTTTTTAACAACGCCAATTTGGGGAATGCATCAACAGCATAAACAACATCCGGCTTACCATATCAAGCAAAATAACGATACTTTGGCGCCAGTTAAGTGCCCGTTCCGTATATGACATTGGCGTTAGAAAAAAATCGCACCAATATGGGACTGTAAGTTTTCCATTTCGATTAAAAAATCAAAATTTTTCTTTTGACTAAAACCACATGACATTTTGATGGTTGCAAAGAATTCTTGGTATTGTTACGCTAGCCGGTTGCAAATCTCGCCATTAGCTTTTTTTTTAACTCGCCAGTTAGCATTTTTTTTTTCGAGTGGTAATATTTGGCCAGATGTACGCACAGCAGGTTTGGCGTGATTTTACTAAAATTTGGCGAAAACCTCGTTTTCAAATACTAGTTACATATGCATTTTTGGTATTACAGTAGACTCCCTTAAATCCACGAACGCCTAAAATCCGCGTATTTTTTTCAGATGTAAACAATGAAATTTACAGTTAAGTTGCAGGAACAAAATTCAAGATGGCGTCGAAATCAGCGGCTACCGCAATGTTTTTTTTACTCAATTTTTTGTTAATCATTCTCTTTTGGTTATTACAGTTGATTTATTGCTAAATAAATTTACATTACTTTTGATTTTGATATAAATTAGCATTTCCTATATGATGACATATCGATCTGACGATCGCTTTACCGATAGATGGCAGCATAGGACTTTAGAAATCGAATTGAATCGATTTCGTCAGTAGAAATTTAATATTTTTCTAATTATTTTAATAATTACTTACGTTTAAATGAATAAATTATTTTAATATTTTACTTATTTTAATGTTTCACTTTATTGTAAGCATTCATTATAATTTCCCTTGCTTAACTACCAATCAAATTAATGTTTCAAAAATGCAAACAAATCAATGACCAGAAATCCACAAAATTCTAAAATCCGCACAACCTCTGGTCCCAAGCTGTGCGGATTTGGGGGAGTCTACTGTACTTAGTTATCCCGTCGACCAAAAATCTATCGCCAAACTATAAGATTAAATGCCAATAATGGTTGATCGTAAATGTCACATACAGTTGATTTTAAGCAAGTTACACGTGTTTACGTCATCATGTGATATTTCGACTTTTTATTTGTATATTTATTAATGTTATACTAATTTATTTGTTCTTTCGTTATTTAAAATAAAAATTATGTCAATTTGTATAATTTGGTGAGTGTTTTGGCGATTTATGTAATTTGGCAAAATTGGTCGACGGAATAACTAAGTAGTACCGTATTTTTTTATTTTCTAAAGGAAATATAAAAAAAATAATAATTATAGAACAAAATAATTTATATAATTTACAAAAATAAATAAAAGTAAATAAACATTTATTGTCAAATAAACAACAATAGCCGGGTTACCATGTCAACCTTTTCTGAAATATAAAAAAAAAAATCTGTTTGATTAAAATTTGTGTTGCTATCATTAGAAAAATGTATATAAAATTAGAAAAATTAATATTTCGAAAACTAATTTGAATTTAAAAATTCTAATACCAGTTTTGAGATCTGCAAATCAATGCTGATATTTGGTGTTAATTTCATCGCAAAGTTTTCCATATTTTAGGAGAAATAGATTGAAACATAAAGAGTTGTTTAATCAGTCGATTCATGTATGTTTCATAAATTCATTCCATTTTAGCCATTTCATTAGGATTTTATATATATAATATAGCTCCAAGTAAAAAAATGAGAATAATAGAAGAAAAGGAAGTGTGAAAAAAGGCTTTTATGTATCGCTTATACAAAAAGTAATACGAGATAAAACTTAATATTGTGTGAATCTACATAGTTTGTTGAATCTTTTAGCATAAAAATTAAAGTAAATAATATAAAATATTAAAATAATGTATTGTAAATGTGTTTTTTTTTTTAAAAAAAAAAGGAAAAATAGTTGTTCTTTAATATTTTGTAGCATCATCTTTACATTTTCAAAGAGCACCCAATTGCCATGTCTACTTTATGCTGGAATGGAACTTTGTTTTTTTGGAGCAATATCTTGCAGTCTTTTCTTCACTATTCCTCACATTCTGTACTGGATTTAGCTCCTGATCTTAATCTGTTGTTATGCTGCCTCTAAACTTGTGCTCCTTTTATTGTAAGTTACACAAGATTTTTAGTTCATTTTTTAATATTTTATTCTGTACTTTTCTTTTTGTTAAATTTATTTTATTAAACTTAAAAACCTAAAAGGGAATAAAACCTTTACATATATATATTTGATATATATTTAATATTTTATTTACTAAATAGTAAGTCTTCATGCATTAACAGCATTAAAGGTGCAGTGAATAACAAATTTGAGTAAATCTTTAAAGTTCTCTCTTCCACCCCCCCAAAAAAACCCTTTTGATTCCTTTAATTTAAAGTCAGTTGAAAAAAAAGTGTCAATGGTTTTAATATGTGTGTATATCCAATATCTGTCCTCCCGTTCTTGTTTTTTTATTGTAAAAATCTTTATGAATGTCTAAAGTTTGTGAGGTGGTTCTTTTTAAAAATTATTAGTATTATACAAAGGACATTTTTCATTTGATAATTTTTCATTATTCAAACAATTTAGTATGTTATAGAACTTCATTTTCCAATTTTCTTAAAAGGTGCTTGAAATTTGGGTAGTTAGGTGCTTGAATTTTCTCCTGAGAAAAGAGTATGAACCCAGTTATGATACAAATTTCTAAATTTATTTTTTTATGCTGCTTGTTAAGTTATTTTGTACTAATTTTATATTAAAAAAAAAAAAAAAATTTTGAAATATAATATCTTTAAGTTAATACAGTTCTCTCTCTCAATTCTGCAATCCTAAAAACCGTACATCATCGCAGATATAAACTAGTCGTTGGGGGCCACCGTAATACTTACCCATCATGGATATGGATAATATAAAGTATGAAAATAAAGCATGTGATATTTGCTAAGCATTCTACCATGTTACTTTTATTCATAATTTATTTGGACTTCCTTATATATAACCCCTTAAGCTAATATTACTTTTTGTTGCATTAAAATATCTCAATTTGTTGATTTTCTGTAAGCAAGTAATCCCGATAGGTTTACAATGGAAGTCTACGGGAATTTGGTGCAATATTAGAGATATTGCCAAGTTGGCATCACTTTTGGTGACTTATTTTAGCCACCAAATTTGGTGATAGAACTGTATCCCCCCCCCCCCCTACAGTAACTCCCTTATAAGTATGGAGAGGCATTAAATGCTTGACATTTACGATAAGCCATTATTGGCATTTAATCTTATAGTTTGGCGATAGTTTTTGGGTCGGCGGGATAATCGAGTAGTTCTGAATTGCGTAAAAGAAACATCTTTATAACTCGAAAAGTTATAATCCTATTAACTAACAGTTTACTACGTCGGATTAAGCCTCTCATTTCCAATTAAAATATATCTTTGAATTGAAATTTGAATGAAATACAGGGTCATGAAAAATTTAACAGTGTGGAAAAATAGAATTACAAATATCTTGGCAACTACTTATCCGATCGAGTTCATTCATGATTCAAAATTTGTATTTTTGTCTTTTATATTCATTCCTTCAAATAAATAATTTCGAAAATTTTTGTATACCTTTTTAACAGAACGAATATTTCAAGAGTCCAAAAAAAAGTTTGTTAATCGAGGTTACTGATATTCAATAGGCTTCTTCCGAGGCCGTCGCGAAACAACTTTCTTCTCTTACGGGCCTGATTCGGAGTAAGGATGACGACACGCAAGAGATCTTAGTAGCAAACTAAAGTTATAGAATAATTGTATGTGAGCATTAAAAACAGGGTTATAAATTTCCATTTTATCATATTTTGTTGAGAAATTTGTGGTTTATTAAAGATCTGTTTGAATTATACATCAATAATTAAACACCCAAGATTCAGTAAACAAGTTTTTTTTTGTTTTTTTTTTTTACTTTATTTCAAATCTATACTTGCTCTTTCATTTCAAATACATTTGATTCATAGTTTTTGCCAAAGATTTTAATTTGAAATATAAATTTATGGCAGGAGAAATCATACATTAAAATTGCATAATTTTAGCCGCAAATAATTATTTAAAATTGTAAATATCAGAATTGTTATTACATAAACTCATAAATAAGAATATTATTTTTTTTTCAGAGACTTTATCTTGAAATATAAATTTGTGGCAGGAGAAATCATATATTAAAATTGCATAGCAAAAAATAATTAAAATTCCGTTTAAAAATAAATATGCCTTAATTTAAAATTGTAAATATCAGAATTGTTATTACATAAACTCATAAATAAGAATATTACTTTTTTCAGAGACTTTATCTTGAAATATAAATTTATGGCAGGAGAAATCATATATTAAAATTGCATAGCAAAAAATAATTAAAATTCCGTTTAAAAATAAATATGCCTTAATTTAAAATTGTAAATATCAGAATTGCTATTACATAAACTCATAAGTAAAAATATTACTTTTCACAAACATTTAAAACAAAAATTCTACTTATCCAATTAGAATTTTAAATTTCATAATGAATGATTAACTTTTAGTAAAAAAGCATTTTTCACTAGTACTATGTACTTTCATTTAATTATCAACAAATATAGCATTTAATATTGCCTCACAGAAAGCAATTTAACTTAATATTAAGGAAACTAAAATATCATGAAATTTGTCGATGACACTTACATGTTTGTTAATACGGATAATTTTCTTTTATTACAATTGAATTTTCTACTGTCATTTTTTACTTTTGTATAGTTATTTAACAAGATGTTTGCAATTCCTGACAAACACAACTTAAATAAATATGAAAATTGGTTTCCACATTTGCATTTACTTATAAAATCCAGACCTAAAAGTTCAGTCTTTTCAATAGTGAGTTGCATAATAAGTTTTTTGGGTTCTGGAAATTTTAGAAAAGTGCTTTCATAATTATGATTGATTAGTTTTTGAAAAATTTGAAAGGCATTTACAATTAGAAATAATAAAATTTCCTGGGGCCATTTTAATTGACCCCTATCTGCTAACATAAAGTATTTATACACTTCATTCGAAGAGTCTATTTCTAAAGTTTTTTCTTTGACTAATATGTTAATACACTCACAACATTTTAATTTGTGGGAAACTTTGTATCCAATATAAACCAGCTATGAAAGTCAATACAGACATTGTTTCATTTTTTATCTCTATTTCACCACTGCTGTTAAACACATCATAAAATAAATCTGGTATGTTTAATTCTTCAGTTTCATCAACAGTTGTATTATAATTTAAATCTTTTAATTGAAATTCTCCATTTTGTTGTGAGTATAAGCTAATTAAACTCAAAATTTTTAACTTTCTTTCTGCTTCCATGACTTGCATACAAGATATATTGTAATTTCCTCCACTCATCTGTCGATATTGTCCAAAGCGGGCTTCTAAACTATCAGTTTGAAATTTTCCTAAAAGTATGTATCGTGAATTAGTCGTTTCAAACATATATTTAATAATTTCAATTAAAGTGTCTGTAGTGAATTTTAAAGCAAAAAATGTTTCATTTGACAAAAGTCCTCCTTTAGTTGGAATACCCATTTGTTTTTTCTCATTTGCTTTCAATTTATACATTTTATTCCATTCACTGAATTTAATTAAAAATAAAAAATTCTCGTCTTTTGTAGATTTAATTGGTTTTGACAAACTATCATTTAGGTGTACTCCTTTCTCAGGATGCTTTACATTCACAATTTTCCACCACTTGGAAAGTAAATCAATAAATAATTTTGTGCTTAATGCATTATCATCCAACTTATCTACCGACATGTCAAAAGCAATGGAATTAGTTTCATCAAATAAATTCAATGCATATTTAACATTCTGTCTTTCAATAGAATTGGGAAATAATACTTTTTGGGAAAGTTTAGGAGCTAACTTTATAACTGCTTCTTTTTCATACACATCTATTAAATTTTGTAAACTGGCACACATGATATCTTTATTATCAGGATTGGGAAAATATATTTTTTTTATCAGGGGTAGTTTGATTTAGCCAGTTATTTCGTACTGCTTTAATTATATGAACAGAATCAAATAAGAAAAATATTCTTTTATCTGGATTGTAAGGATTGCGTATGTATGGTTTTAATTCTCCACCACACATTTTTGTAAACATGTTTCTGTTTATCCTGTTGCTATCGGATATCAGTGCAAAAACTGTAAAACCACACTCGTGGAGCATTTCTAGCACTTCATTAGTATATGTAAGAAGTGTATCGGCATTTAGATTGCGCACTGGAAATAATGAAACTACATCCTTATATTTAGACATGACTGATGTAATCATAAAGGTCTGAATCGTGGTAGCTTCAGATTTTGAATTTTCAGACATACCAATGACATGACCAGCTTTATAATTAAGAGAGGGGTTTATATATATCTCATCTAGCAAAAGGTTCACTGTTTTCTCATTCTCTTCTAGGTTATCAGCTTTATTTTTAAGATACAATTTAAGGCTTTGACACGAATTTGTAGAACATAAATATGTTAATTTTCTTAAGTATGAAGGATGCGGTAATATTAAAACTTTGCTGTTTCTAATTAAATTGTATGCTGCAGGGTAGCTAAAGTACATTTCTGCGGACCAATATATAAGGTCAAGCGTATATTTCAGTTTTTTCATTAGCACAAGTGACAATTGTTGATTTACAAATTTTAACACAAGATTATTTTCCTCACTGCATTGATCATCGTTTATGCATTTTTCCAGATATTTCATAGCAAAAGTTAAATTTTCACTTAATGTCATTGAATATTCATTGTAGCAATTCAATTTATTTAAAATGTTCTCAAACTTGCCCCATTTATCGCATTTAAGGTCATTGCCTAGTAACCATTTAAAAGAATTTAAATCAATTAAATTATTTTCATAATATATTTTTACTGTCAAATTCCTGAAGACTTTAAAGCAAACATTAATTTCTGGAATATCTGTTTCTTTCAATTTGTAAAACAATATATGATCATCCCTAAGTAAATGCAACCACTTATTTTCAATTTTGTTCTCAAATTTTTGAGTGAAATCTTCGAAGGATAATATGATATCCTTTTGGCACCATTTATTGAATTGCTCTAAATCTCTTTTTTCAATTTTTAACATACGTTCAGCAGGATCTTTTCTTTTCGGAGGCAATTTTTCAGTAAGATATTTTGGCGCATTAGGAAATATAGTAGGAAATGCTTCCGGTAAAAGAGTAACTTTTTTCCTTGGGGCAACTAATTCAGTTCCATCTGAGAGTTTAATTCTATCTTCTCTAATTATGAAACGCTCTTCAAAGTGCTTAATACACATAACAGCAGTTGAACTGGGGATAAAATTTTCCCTAGGTATCTTATTAATCCATATTTTCTTTTTTTCAGGGTCTGATGGAAATTTAAAAACAGTTGTGTATTCCTTTACATTGTCATAATTTGAACGGCAATTCGGTGAGCAGCATTTCCGGCCCATAGTCTACAAATTAGATAATATTTATTAGTAATTAAGAATATTTAAATAAAAAATAATATTTATTAGTAATTAAGAATATTCAAATAAAAAATTAATATTTATTAGTAATTAAGAATATTCAAATAAAAAATTAAGATTAATGTTACAGATAGATATTTTTTTTATTTAAAGTAGAATTATATTTTAATAACGAAATTACAAAAACAAAAAACCCTTTACAAAAAAGTTTGATATTTATTTTTTCAAACGATATTCATTAAACATTTTTTTTTCATCTATCCATATGCATAAGAACTCGGTACTATTAATGTTTTAATTCTTTTCGATTTATGTAAACTGAATTGAAAACAGAAATTCTAGACACAAAATAGAACAAAAAAGGGCTTTCTTATTACTCTTATCTTTTAGATGATTCTAAATTATGTTTACTACCCTATTTCAAAATAAAACCTCATAATTTCCATCACATGTAAGCCCACGTGGGAACGGTATAGATATTTATAATGCATTTTAAATAATGAGATTTTAAAAAAAGTACTTACTGATTTATGTTAATCCTTTATCCACAGAAAATGCACATTTTTAAAAACATCCTTATAACAGAACTTGTATTACAACATAGCTTAAAATTATCTAAAATTTACACTCAATACTAATGGCGATTGTTCAACACGAGCACGAGCCAAAAGTTCATAGAGGGTGAAGTGGTCAGGTAGGCCAGGGGTGAAAGGAAAGTCAGATCTCGTGTATGACTCACTTCTCCTGTTTGCGATCTTAAATCAGGACCGTAAGCGAAGAAAGTTGTTTCGCGACGGCCCCGCTTCTTCCCATTATTACCCCCTAAGTACACACTGTATTTCAAGTCTCTATCTCAATTTGTTCGGGAGATAGAGCGATTACAGATGGATGGACAAATTTTTTTTCTAAAAATGTTTTTCGGAATCTCCAGTGTCTGAAACGTGTAAATCCGTCAAAAAATTTTTTCCAATTTTTTAAACGATTACAAGACTTACCCTATACTCAGTATGATGGGTAAGTAACAATGAAACTTTACGATTTTGCCTCTATAGTTGAACTGAGATTTTTTTAGTTTTATATCATTCCATTCGTATTTTAATGTAATTCTCAATAATTTGACTGAACTCATGATTTTTCATGAAGAATCTATAAATATATTTCTAAAAACAAAACAAGATGTTGCTTACAAGATTATGATTACTGGTAATCATAATCTTTTTTACCAAATATATTTATATAATAATCAAATTATTTTGATTACTAAGACTGGCTTAACCTGAAATAAAACTTCCTTACTTTATGATTATGATGTGAATTAATAAGGTAACTTTATGAGGAAAGTTTCGTTGAATAATTCAAAGAAAATGTATCTCATCTTTTATTATGCATATTTATACATTATTAAATATTATACATTATTAATTAATTATACATTATTAAATACTTACTTGACATTTACTGTAATAATTTCATCTTTTTTTTTAATTTACTTTTTATCAATTTAGTTTATTACTTTACTTATTTTAATATTTTACTATCTTGCAAGCATTTATAATTTTTATTGCATTATTACATTAAAATCACTTTTTAAGAAATGTAAGCACAGACATGTTACTTTTCCGCAGGAACATGGAATTCCGCTTTTTCGGCACTGAATTTTATCATACCTGGAATCGATGCAAATCTGCATTAAAATTTGTTGGCATTTTTATGGGGGGGGGAGGGAGGGGGGAGTAGTGGTAGCGGATGAAATACAACAAAAACGTGAGTATGAACCAGTTCCAAATTGAGTTTATTTCTCCCTCTGTTTCATCTTTCCTGTGACATTACCGCATATAGAAACGAATAGCACGAAAACAGAGCCAGGCGTATGTAACTATCATCTGCTTTGACTGAAGGATCGCATAAGAAATGTGAATTTTGTCAAATTATCGTGTAACAAAATGTAAATTTCGTCAAAGGAGTGCATAAAAAGAGAATTTCGTCAAAGGATCGTTTTAAAAAATGAATTTCTTCAAAGGATTGCGTAAAAAATGAAAATTTCATTATAGGATCGCGTAAAATGAAAATTTCATTAAAGGATCACGTAAAAAATGTAAATTTTGTCAAAAGATCGCGTAAAAATGCAAATTTTGTTAAGGGATTGCGTAAGAAAATGCAAATTTTGCCAAGGAATAGCATCAAAAAATGCAAATTTCTTACTTATAAGCTTATTTATAAACTTAAGCAATAGTGCTTATAGAAATCAGTATTGAAAATCTTTTAATTTCAATTGTATGTAAAGAAATGTCATATTAAATAGCATTTTATTCACTCTCACAATAAGTTACTTTTAAAAAAATGTAAATACATGTTTTAAAATCTACTCTGTTAATGCAATTAAACGTGTGTGTATGTGTTTTTGTAGGCGAAAAAGGATTTTTAGGAGATATGAAAAAATCGGGAAATCCTTTGTATGATATAATGTAAAGAGCAGAAAAACTAATAGTGCTATATATTATGAAAAAATTCATCAAAAGTCCCACTTAATAAGGTTTTTCTCCCCAAAAAATAACAAGAGAATAAAGTGTTTATTATCCTGCAGAAGAGAAAGACTATGGTTTCACTATTCTGATAAAATTGAGAGAACTTATTATGATATACTCTAAAATTTCAGCACACAAGTAGAAAAACATACAATTCTGTATAAAACTTTATAAAAGTCTGTCCATAACTTTGCTTACATTTTTCAAAAAGCCGGTGGTGATAGTATTGAAAAATAGAATCTCATAGTATTTATATTCTATTTTAGTATTTTATTAAATGTGTGAAATTTTATCAAGTTTATTATGTATCAAGACATAATATGTGTGTGTTTTTGATAGCTATATATTTACCATGATAATGCTATCTAAATATGATTTAAAGGTTTGCTAATTTTGATGTCATTACAAAAATTAATTTTGATCCCCAAGAGGGAAGCTGCATTTGAAAGCTGTGTATTCTGATGATTAAATTCCTGTTATTTGTCTTCTTTATAAATTATGAATATTTTAATGGAACATTAAACATTATGAGCAAGTCCAATTAAAATTTTAAATATCTAATAATAAAAAGATTTTTGCATAAATACTTTTTTCATTAGATTTTTTTGTATTTTAAAAAAGATTATCTTATTTTAGGTGGTGGTGGTTTACCATTTCAGGTGGAGAAAGAGGTGGTGGTGCCAATAAAAAATTGTCCAGGGCTGTTGAAACATAAAGCTTACGAGTAAGGATATTAGAAAATATATAATTGAATAAATACTTTGATAGAAATTGGTTAATTATTATTATTTTTTAAACGTTTAAACATATTCTAAATATTTTCCTTTTTTTAGGGTTTCGTTAATCTCACGAAACCCTTGTAGTCTCGCTTCTCTGTCTCTCCACCCATCACAGGCTCGTACTCGGAAACTATTTAAGCTACATTCTTTATTATTATTTTTTTTTAATAGAGCTGAATGCCCCCTGTCCTTCCCAAAATCATAAAATTTTGAGAGAAACCTTATATTATTTTAACGAAGCAAATTTGTTCTTTTTTTATATCAAAACTTAATTAGGATGAGCGAAGTGAATCCTCTACTAGGCCACACAAATTACATTTTGTCGTACACTTTACAAAAAAAAAAACTATTCAGTATTTTGACTTGAAATTAAACATAAAAATAAATTATCTGTAGATTTGCACAATATTTTTTTTTTAACAGAATAACCTTAAAAAAATTTATTACTTTATTTTACATGTTTTTTCATTACGGATGCATTTTTGCAAATAAAAAATGAAACTCATATTTTCAGAAGAAAAATAAATCATGGAGTTAATCATTATGTATAGAATCATAACTAATTAGTTTCACGATTTCTTTTATGAAATTTTTAAAATACCTTTTTTTATGAAAATTATAGCATATTTTTTATGAATTAAATTTTGTGAAAATTCAATTATTTACACTGAATTATAAAAGTGTTTGTTCAGTGTTAAGAATTCCAATACACAATTTATTCTTATGTGAAATCATTTACACAGACGATACTTACTTATTTAAAAAAAAAATATTTTGTAAAGTGGCAACAAAAGAATTGTAAACAAATAAAATTGTTAAATTTGTTAGAATATCCTCAGAAAATTTTTATTTATAATATTAGTTATTTGGCTGAATTTACATTTCTAAAATTAAAATGCGCCAAAACATAAAAAAACATTTTTTCTTAATAAAGAGGCAAAAATAATATAACAAATATTGTTACTTTCAAATATTTATCTTATTAAATAATACTTTGCAAATGCACACAAAGCCTGGCTTTTTCTAGTCTTAAATTCAGCAGATATCTCCAAGCATCAATGGCGTATTGGTAACGCTAATGTCTCCCATGATTGTGGGTTTGACGCTCTCAGCGAACTTTTTAAATTTTTTTGTGGAATTTCTTTTAAAAAGCAAGTTTGAAGTATTGTGTTCCCCCCCCCCAAAAAAAAAAAAATAAATAAATAAATAAAAAATAAACATTTAAACGGAATTGCATTGAAATTTTTTTAACTTAAATTTATAATTATTTTAGTGGAATTTCTTTTTTAAAAAAAATTTGAAGTAGTGTGTGTGCCCCCCCCCCCCCCCCCCCCTAAAAAAAAAAACTAAATAATAAAAAGAATTAAACTTAAAAACAGTCAGAGGAGTAAAAATTGAATTAATTTTTTTTTTTTTTTTTTTTTTTTTTTTTGCTGTGTTGCCATCTACTGACGGTTTTTTGAAATAATATAATTATGCTGCAATTTATGTAATTTTAATAATTATAAATTAACAATTTTGATTTATTAGCTTAAGGATAAAATGCTTTAAAGACATATTAAACTAAATAATCTGTGCGATCTGCGATCACACTTACCCGCTACTTAAATATAATATAATAATCAAAGTATGAAAAAATATACATCCAATAAAAAATCTGTAACAAAGTTCAGTATAGTTGATATTAAAAACAAACAATAAATGGATGTTTTAGTCTAATCTGACAGAGCTGTCAATGTTTACAAAACAATTGTTCTATCAGATGTGTATTCCTCAATTTTCATCTTTGCAAGAAGCATTATGTTATACACCTCACCTTCTGTACAGCTATTTTAACCAGAAATGACCCAGTGAGAGCATTTTCCATTCTACTGATCTACATGGCAAATGTGTCAGTTATTGACTTTGTTTCGACGGCTATGATCTCGAAATTCTGGAAGTTCTCAGACTTCCTCAAAGATACTTTCTCAAAGATATTATGTCTGATTAAAAAATATTTCCTCTCTAATTTAACATTATCTTCTACAACCAGAATGTTGAGTTGAGTAAATCTTTTAATTCTATTTAATGTATCCTTTTACCCATAGGAAAAATTGAAAAAGAATCTACTTACATAAAATCAGAGTATAGGGAACCATTATGTGGTAAACAGTGCCATCTATATATTTTAAAACACAACTGTTTTTTTTTTAGTCATCTGCCCTGAACCGATTTTGCTAATTATTTTTTAAATAAAGGCTGTTCATTTGCAGATGTGTCTGCACTAGCTATTTTTTAAAATATTCTCATTTTTGTATTTTAATTTCAAATTTAAAAGTTTTTATGAAATTTCTTCAAAATGGTGGCAATGGGATTACTTCCATTTATTTCAGATATAAAAAAAATAATGGCAAATATTCAGACACGTAGCTTTTCGGACATATTTTAATTTTGAAGTTACAGTAGAACCTCTTTTATCTGAAATTCTTTTAACCAAAAATGTCCGTTAACCAAAATCCACTTTTAAAGCTTTTTTAATTATCACATTCCTTGTGTGCAAAATCCATTTTGAAAGCTTTTTTTTTTTAACCATGATATTCTTTATGCGCAAGTGGTCCTTTCCGAACTAAGAGTACATATAAATATTTTCGTTCCCCTTTCTTAGAGTTCCTTTGAATTTAACTTGAACTCCCATAAGCTGTGGAGTGGAACACACACACCAAAAAAAAAAAAAAAAAAACTAACAAATTAGCAATTCCGAAGCTTTTGAATATTTTGCAAAGGGTTTGGTATGGCTGAAGCAGCAGAAAGACTGATACTGGTGAACTAATAATATTTAAAAACTCTGTGATAGAGCTTCAAAGCAAAGGCAATCGAAACTGCGACAAACAAAACATTTTTTCAAACCCTTGTGATATACATTAAAGGTACTTAATTTCAAAATTAAAATTCAGGCAATTTATTCTTTTTTCTATTGCTTTATTTTTATTAGGCACTTGTTACCATAATAAGAAATATTGCATATATTTCTCCTTAACACGTTCATGCCGGTGCAGTGGGTCACACTCGACTGTCTCTGAGTTTTTGCACACCACTATTATTTTAGAGAAAATGTTGTTCCTTTAAATCGCCCAATTGTTCCAATTAAATAAAATAACATTTTTTGTATTAAAATACTGGTATCCAAAAAGCCGGAGATTTGGCAGCTCCGAGACAGTCGAGTGTGACCCACCGCGCCTGCGTGAACGTGTTTAATCTTAAAATTGAATCATTCTCAATTATCCGAAATTTTTGATTTTCCAAAAGATGGTCGGTTCCAATTACTTCAGATAATCAAGGTTCTACTGTATTTTCGGGAGAAAAATTATGCACGTCCACTTTATTTTTTTATAAGCAAATAAAACTTCATATTTATTGCAACAAATTGTGTCTATTGGGTTTATTATATCTTTATTCAGTATGACTTCAATATGTTTAGAACAGTATCAAATAACCAAATTTGTTGCATTACTGAAAATCAGCTGTATACTTTTTTCTGCACATTTCAATTTGCAATTTTAAGAATTTATAATATTTATGAAAATTAATGTAGAAATGCAGGCAAGTGGCAATGATTTAGGAAACTGACCTATCAAAATTTTGCTCGAAAAGACACAGAGCCCTACAGGAACTAAAGTGTGGGGGTGCTGTACAGTTGCCCTGTTTGCCTGATGGTTATGCCAGCCCTCACTATGTCTTTGTTTGCTGTCATTATTTGTATATTAAGTATGCTTTTTCAAAATGGTGTTTCATATTGTTTTGGTTAGGATGCTTTCATTCAACCCATATTTCATTTTTATATATACAGTGTATCGGAAATGCTTCAACAAACCTAGGAGGATTATAGTACTCAAGATGAACAAAAAATGCAATGGAACATGGGGTCGCAAACCACTTATTAAGTCACAAATACATGTTGTTTCACCTTATCAGAAGTCGGCTTGTCGATAATAATTTTGCAAAAAATTAAAATATTGCAATAAAAATTTAACGACATGTACCTTATTTTGTATGAAATGTGATACGATCACGAAAAAAAGTAGTAGAAGTTTCCATTATACACGCCATCAGTATGCATTGGACTCTCCCCATTTTGGACTGTGATTATCAGTTCATACAGTATCATTGATTGTGTGAGTATCCTGTTTTTCCAGAATTTTTTGTGATGTTGTCACAATTCATATAAAATAAGGTACATATAGTTACATTTTTATTGCAATATTTTAATTTTTTGCAAAATTATTACTGACAAGCTGACTTCAGTTAGGGTGAAACACCCTGTATTTGTAACTCAATAAGTGGTTTGTGACGCCATGTTCCATTGCATTTTTTGTTCATCATGGTGAGTACTATCACCCCCCTAAGTTTGTTGAAGCATTTCAGATGCACCCTGTATGTGTATTTCCCTAAAAGATATATTCCCAGAGGTTGAACTGGAGTCATTATTCATCTGTCAGTTGATTCACTATTTAAATATCTATTTCTAGTCATATTTTCTCTAATCCTTTTCATCTTTTTGTTGTTGTTACAGATAATGAAATTCATTAATCTTGGATTTCTCTCAAGATGCCTATGTTCCATTAAAATTTTTCCGATGCCTATGCTACATTAAACCTTTGTCTTGGCTAAACATTGTGGCTGGAATTGTGCCAACTCCTCAAATATGTCTCCTTGTGACTTCTAATTCTTTCCCATATTGAAAGCATGATTAAAAGGATCCCATTTTGAGAGTAGATGAAGTATGCAGAATGTGACAGCCAATTTCACTATTCCAGAAAAAGCCTCTCTTCTTCCTTTTTGTCAGTGGAAGGAGTGCTAAGAGTGTTGAAACACAAGGGGGACTACCTTGAAGAGGATAAGGATATCGATCCCATCAGGTAACTTATATATCTTTTTCGCACAAAGGTTGGATACTTTTCTGACAGGCTATGTATTTATTTGCAACTAATATTTTATGAATCAATTTATAAATTTTTAGGTACTTTTTGGTTAGCTGGGCAACAGTGTTTATATACATAAATATACATTACATATGTATATATACATATGCAGCGGTAGAATTAATATAAAAAAGGCACTGGTCCCAGGGACCAGTAAGCATAAGAATTTACTGGTCCGCAGTAATCGTCACTGGCCTGCTACATAAAATTCTTTTAAGTCCCTTTAACCCTTTGAGTGCCCCCCTCCTCTTCCTAGAATATAAATCAAACTTCCTTTGCAGTTATCCAAAATTTTCATCATAATAAAATGTAAACTTATAATTTTCTAAAAATTAAACGGTACATAAAGAAAAGCTATAAAATTATTAATTAAATATTTCATTTCAGATAATCTATTTCAACTGACTAAGGTTTAATTCAATTTTTTAAAATCAGTTTTTTTAAATAAAATAAAATTATGCAATTTGTGTTTGGTTGAAGTTTTCTCAGGGACAGGAAAGTTTACATTTACCTTTCAGAGAGGGTGAAAGTTACTAGTACTGCAGACCATTCAATTTTTCAAATTAGTGGTCAGATTGAATTTTTAGTGGTCTCGGACCAGCGGACCACCAAAGATTTTGAACGCTGCATAATATGTATGTATATACATATATTGTATATATACACACTTATATATATATATATATATATATATATATATATATATATATACATGTATATGTACCACTGGCGCCCAGCTAACCGAAAAGTACCAATTTTATAATTATTTGCTTTGAGTTATTTAAATTATGACGATTTTGTGAATTTTGCTCAGGAAAATTTTGATTGTAATTATTTTTATAATTGATTTTACATATAATTTTGTGACATTGTGTTTCCGTCATTCAATTTTCCTATTTAATATTCTTTTTATTTTTTAAATACAGCTTGAATATTTTGATTTTATTTATCTAGTAATTACAAAAAGAGAATGAGGGGATATTTATTATGGTATTGGAATAATTCAGGTTTCTTTCTAAAAAATAAAAAACAATTTGGCATTATAACTCAATAAAATCCAACGTCATTGGGACCGAGACTATGCTGGGTTTTAGAAATTTCCAGATTTTTGAAGGAATATCAAAAGTTGTAACTATATTCTTTAGGCATAATTTAATTCATTATTAAGTGATAATTGTCTAAGTAAAAGAGAATTAAATAAAATAAAAAATTACCTTACTTTAATTGATAATTTCTATGTTAGAGCTTACTAATAAGTGAAATTATTTCTTATGTAATTTCAGAAACATTAATGTCAATTTTGTTTGCTTAAATGTTTTTGGCCATTCTGTAACAAGTTTTTCTTGTATTTTATACAAAAAATTGTCTATTTCGGAAATTCAGTCTTAGTTTTTCTAAAGCAAGTATTAATTCTCCAGTTACATTTATGTATTTTTCTAATGACAGCTTTTCTATTGCTGGTTCATCCTCATCTCCTGAGGAGCTACTAGTGTGATCAGCAGTTCTGTTTAGCACAGCTGTCCATTAAATTGTTTGTTGTTGGTGTATTTTCATCAATGCTTAGCCAATCATCTATATATATATATATATATATTTCAACATGTAATGCATTTTCAGATTTTGCATATTCAATCAGCTTATAAATGACGGCCCTTTCCTGGGAAATGTGACAGCTTGAATATTCCTCATCATCAATGGCGCCATTGCCAAAAGCCGTTTCTGTCCATAAATTGTGCTATGCATTCAACAAAAACTTTACTTGTTCCCATGACTTTGCCACTGTCCAAATTGCGTGTTGTAATCCCTTGATTGCAGAATTCCTTGATCCATAGATTGAGTAATTGAAGTGTAATTAGGAGGTAAGAATATAACTGACATTATCTTTATTCACGATTTTAGGACGGGCTGTGCAATTATCAAGCAGTAAGACAATCTTCAAATCACATCAGACCTGTAGAATAGGAGTCGCGTCATGCCTCCGGAATAAAAGATTTGTTAAACCAATCATTCATGATGTCAGATGTCACCCATGCATGCTGTTTGATTTATAAATTGCTGGAAAGACTTTGATACTTTTTTAAAAGGACGAAGGGATTTGCTTTTCCCAATCACCAGTAATTTACATTTATGAATACCGGCGACATTTGAGCATGCAAGTAGCGTAATGTTTTATTCAGGCATGAAAGAGTTCCTCCTAAAGGAGTAATTCTACCTTTTTTAAAGCAATTTTGGACAATCTCTGTATTGATGCAAAAATGCAAAGAAAATATTGGAAACATTTAAGGTGGAAGGGGGGGGGGGAGGATTTAATAATCATTTTGTCTACTCAAATGCTTGGAGCTTGTTTCTGAATTGCTGTACAGAAAAGCCATCAAATCAAAGGTGAGCTTTTATTATAAGCATCTGAAAGTCAAGTAAATGAAGTTCTTTAAACTGTCTTAAAATGGAAAGTTTCCATAAAGTTCTGTTTGGAACAGAATATTTTTCTCTATTTATACAGCACTTTTCGGTAGTTTCATTGATGCATTTTTGGAAATATATTTCTGCAGCAAAGATCAATTTGATGCGCATATAGGTAGCATAGATTTTTTTTAAAAGGGTAAAATTTTAAACAATCAAACCATTCAAAATAATATTAAATTTGAAAATTTAATTTCTGTACTTTACATAAGTTCATCAGATATATTTGGATTTATACCTTTAGCAAACTGTCTTGTATTTTTTTGATTTAGTGAATCTATACATTTTTTGTTAGCTTAAATTGTTTTGTTTGTTTTTAATACTTTGTAAGTTACAAAAAGAAAATAATAATCATGGTATATACAGTTATATTTCATAACATATATATGGATAACTGTTAACATGTGTCCAAATTATACGAATTTGGTCCTATTGTATAGAAGGAAATATTTTTTTCTTCCTTTTTTCCTATTTCTGACTTTCATGCCTGATTTATCTTTCATTCCTGGTGAAGCTATCTCATTTAACCCTAGAATGCTACCCATTCATCTCCTGGATGAAACCCATAGCAAACATTGACCGGCCTCCACCAAAACCGGAAATGGGTCTTGCCAGTCAGTACCTTCATTTGATCTTGGCTACTAATACTTAAGGACATTCATTCTTCCCGAAATATTTGTGCATGTGGTGTTTTTAGTGGTTAGCAGTAACCTTTGCATTTGAGAATTTGACTTAATTTCTTTTCCTGTGTTGCCATGAATGTCAAAACTTTTTTGGAGAACAGTTTTGGGGTAGACCTTATGCCCTATCCGAGAGCAAACTATTCAAAGAACTAAGTGATCAAGAACATTTTATTTCTGGGGATAAGTCAGAAAATGAAGATTTTAGTGAAGTTGAAAAGGATGAAATCACAGATAGCGTTAGGGATAAAAATGATTTATCCATTTGAAAATAAAGATGAAAAAAACAATGCTAAAACAAACCTAAGAGGATTAAAATATGCAGTCAAATTTTGAAGCTAAAACTGAAAACGACAATGTATCAAATAAAAGTGAATGGGTTGGAAATATTCTGAAATTGTTTGTCATGTGACAAGTCCATTACTATTCTATTATACACAAACAGTATGTTATTCTTCTGCCTACTTTCCACGAAATTCCAAATGTTAATCAAGAAATTAGAAAACTGGAAATGATAGAATTTTATATTTCCACAAAAGAAGCTGTAGTCACATTGGATAAGATGTGTAATAACACGTCATATAGTAGGAAAGCACGCCATTTGCTTCTTTGTGTAGAAATATCAATTTAGTAAAATACAAATGTTATGTGAGTGCATACCATGGTTCAAAAATCTGAAAAAACATTTTCCAGAAAGAAGTTTGTGATAAAGCTAAGTGAAGATCTTCTTGTTTCATAGATGAAGAAGCGTCTCAATGTATCAATTTTGCCCCAATCAACAAGGACGTTTATAAGTGAACTTTTAAAATTATATATCAACATTCAACAAACCAGACAATCTGAATGTAAAAAAAGAGTATTTTGCCCGTTCAATTTTCTCAGAATGTCATGCAGTTTTTGTCTAACATGTTCCAGAGCAATGCGTGGTGAACATTACGCTAATATGTGTAAAGATTGCTTTTGAAAAAAAAAAAAAAAAAAGAAACTTGCTTACTTGAAAATAGAAAATGGTAGACATCTGCAGGTGGTGATATACTTTTATTCTAATTAGCTTTTAAAATTGATTTTAAGCATTCCCGTAAGTTTTTCAAAGGGTAGCATTCTAGGGTTAAAGAAGCAAGAATTGATTTCAAAAAGCAACACCAGAACAATATTGTCTCATCCGCGTTATAAATTTGTTCATCTCTTTAGCAACAAATTCAGAAAACTCCTGGACAAAATTTTCAGCGGCTCCATCATCCACAGACGGTTTTTTTCCACATATTGCTAATTTAGGAAGGCCGTGTTGAGCTTTAAATCGGTGCAACCACCCTTGAGAATAATTGTATGCATCAGAAATGTTTAATTCCTGCGATACGCTTTAGCTTGTGCAATCAGCATAGGACTAGATATGGGTACTCCTTCATTTCACAGTAACCAAAACCATTCAAAGAGCACATTTTCAACCGTATCAATTTTTCCATCATGAATGCTTTTTCTCTTTAGCATATTCTTCAGAACGTCATTTTTTGTATAAAATTCTAATATTTTTTGCCTCTGTCTTTTGATGTCATAAACTGTCAATTCAATTCAATACTCGGTGATTTTTCTACCTAGTGTGTCATCTACCTTTAGTTTAGACAAAGAGGAAAGACATTTTTTAATTGAATACAATGAATTTTGGCCTCTGGATATTTTGTCCCTTCAGATTTCCCCCCCCCCCCCCACACACACACACATACACACACTTTCTCTAAAAACTTACTAGTTTCCATGATGTTAAGGATATTGTGATATGTTGGGATATATGTTTCGGGAATACAGTCTTGTTCTCTAAAGCAAATATTAATTCTAAAGTTAAATTTATGCATTTTTCTAGTGACACCTTTTCTTTTGCCTGTTGTTCATCCTCGTCTTCGGAGCTGTTACTAGCGTTATTGACAGTTCTGTTTAGCACAACGTCAGAAGAGAGACTCAAATGAAGGCCGTTGCTGAGCAATAGTGCACTCTCCCAGAAAACTTGTTCAGAAAATAATCTCTTCTGACAGATGGAATAAAAGGTCAAATATTCTTTTTTTGCATTTTTCCTTTCGATTTTGTAATTTTTAATTCATAAACATTTGCTGTTTTTCTTCTCACATAACTTGAAATTGTAAGAGAACAAGGGAATAATGAAAAGGCTGTTTTGATGCCAGATTTTTGAAGGTGCTGGATTTCTGTATGCCAGATTTTTGAAGTCTCACTTTGACGTATACAGAGTTCAGAATGAAAAAAATTTTCTTGTCGAAGTATTGTTTTATTGCAATCGCTACTAAGTCTAATCAAGTTATTCATATATTATTCTCGTTGAGTTTTTACATTTCTGTTTCGAAGCTTTGATTTTAAAAAAAAGTGAACCTACGTGATTCTATTAATGTTTTTTAGTTGAAGTTAATTTTCTGTCGAGAAATGTTTATTCTATTTGAAACATGTGCTGTGTATTGAATGCAAATTTAAATAAGACTGTGAGGTGGCAGCACAGACAATCACCTCATCAAGTTCACGGCTGAGATTCCAGAATTGGTTAAAAATAGATTTGCATATTAAAATGCAATCCATTTGCCATATCATATCTTGGTGGAAAATACCTGAAAACCCGATTTTAGCAATTGACTCGTAGGTTTACCATTGTGTTTTCCTTCACCCAAAGTTATGAAAACATGGAGGACTGGGAACAGAAAAACAGAATGGTAAGCCTACTGGTCAACCACTAAAATTGAGTTTTCAGGTGTTTTCCATCAAGATATGACTTGACAGATCGATTGTGTTTTAATATGCTAATAGAGTTTTAACTAATTCTGGAATTTCAGCTGTGAACTTGATGAGGTGATTCTCTGTGTCTGCCGCCTTCTGGTCTATCATGTTTACTTATCTAGTGGAAATGTTATAGTGAAAGGGAGGAAAGTCTAAAAGGTAATCTAAGAGATCTAATTCTCTATACATTATATCAAGTCTACTATGCTTCTTGTAAAAGTCCTGAAGTATATTTGAAAGCATTCATGCTCAAATATCTCATTTTTGTGTTTAACCCCTTGAACGCCAGGCTTCATTTCACCAATGGAGGGCTATATACCCAGGCATGAAAGAGTTCCTCTTAAACAAGGAATTCCACCTTTTTAAAAGAAAATTTGGACATTCTCTGGATAGATACAAAAATGCAACGGAAATATTAGAAGCATATGGGAGGGGGGGGGGTGTCTAGAAAGCTTAATAGCTAGACATTTTGTCTACTCTAATCCTTGGAGTTTGTTTCTGAATTGCTGTACTATCAAATCAAAGGCAAGCTTTTATTATAAGCATCTGAAAGTCAGGTAAATTAAGTTCTTTAACTAGGGAAAGGAAGTTTCCATAAGGTTCTTTTGGAATAAAATATTTTATTCTATTTATAAAACACTCTGGGTAATTTCAGTGATGCATTTTTGGAAATGTATTTCTGGAGTAAAGATGAATTCGCCATGCATATACTTAGCATAGATTTTTTTTTTTCTTTTAAGGCTTAAACATTCAAATCATTCAAAATAATACATTTATTTTGAATAATTAATCTCTGTACTTCACATAAGTTCATCGGATACATTTGGATGGATTTAGACTTTTAGCAAACTGTTTCCAATTTTCTTTTTTGATTTTAATGAATTTATACATTTATTGTTATTTATTTATTATTTTTTAATACTTTCTAAGTTACAAAAAACAAACAAACAATCATATGTACAGTTATAATTCATTTGATTGTATGAAAATCTGTTGAAATGCATCTAAATTTATACAAGTTTAGCCTTATTGTATAGATGGAAAAAAATTTCCACCTTTATTCTCGCTTCCCACTTTCATGTCTGTATACCAGGCTGCTCAGTTTAAACTAAAGCAACTAAAGCAGCTGCAACTAAATTATTGCCTTTCACGACCACAAAATTATGCCTACTTGTCAATGTTGATGCCTAGCTTTCTTTCATTTTAATTTTTAAAAAATGCTCTCATTACTTTACTGTAAGTCCCCCACCTGCATGCACTTCAACAGCACCTGTTTCTGATAAAAGATGGGAAAGTGGCATGTGTCCCAGCCGTTGGACACCAGACTTGTGTCTTAGACTCCCTTGTATTTGTCAATCACCTGTAAGTTCACTTCACTTTAACCAATGAGCCCAAATTTAAAGACTAATATCTTTGTTTCCATTTTTCAAAGTATTTGTTGCAAGATTGTCTAAAATAAATATTGGATGATAAAATTCTTTCGTGTTTATACATACACATTTATATATGTGTGTATATTTACTAGGGTGGTCCTTAAAAAATTAACTTCTAAATTTTCTATGGGGCACCCTCCTATTTTGTTCCATGTATAAAATAAAGACTTCCACAAAATTTTAAAACATTTTTTAAGGGTCACTACCAAGGTTTGAATGTTTAAAAAAAATTAAAAATTGACATTTTGTAATCTAATAATATTATTAATACAAATCCATAGTCATTGCCAAATTGAATTATAGTATGATATTAGACTGTCATTTGTTTCAAGTTTCAACATATTTACACAGTCTATTCTCCAAACACAGACAGGAGTATTTCATGTCTACATTCTATTTCACCTCAACTTGGCAACATTGTGAAAGGCAGAGAATCTAACATTCTGCCTTGAAAAATAGTTCTCTGTTGTTTTTTTATCTTAAATAGCTAAAATACATAAAAAATTTTTAAGATAATGTTTATAAATTATAGAATTTGATTTTTTAATATTCGTAAAATGTCGAACTAAATGGACATATTCATATCAGAAGCCGAGCAAGCAGAACCCAAAACTTAAAAAAAAAAAAGAGTTTTCGGCAAGCGTTCTTTTGTCTGTTCACTGGGATTGCAAAATTTTAGAAGATATTTGTAGACAGATTACCCATTGTTTCAGGTAGAGGTATTAACCAGTTACTTGTTGTTCCAAAACTTCAATCAGGAACAGGTGAGGCAATAGCTTCTGCTGTTAACGAAATATTGGAGTCGTGGGGAGTACTGATCAAGTAAAATGTATGAGTTTTGATATAACCTTTGTTAATATCGATTATCAAGAGAAGCTTGTGCTGTTCTGGAACAGAATATAAAAAAGAAATTATTTGGATTGCCATCATCACATCCTTGAAATTCTGTTTTTGTTCTTTATATTTGTATAAAGTCTATTATATTATTCCATGAGTGCTACCCCACTTTCGGCTACATCATTAACAACTTTGACTGAAGTCGCTAGTGCCTTACATGTCTTGTGGGATTCATTTTCATTCCAATTACTCACATCTATATCAAAAAAGTCTGAAGGTAAATCCATAAGTTAAAAAAACCTCAGAGCGCTGCTTGTTAAAAAATCTTGCAAGTCATTTTGGAGAATGACATGAGGATCAGCACGTGTACATTTCAAGGGTTCAAAATTTTCTTCATTTTTCAAAGCATGCACCATTTTTCTTTTACTTTTAAGAAAGACATTATCATCGAAAAATGCAAAAGTAACTAGTTCTTCTGTGAAGTACAGAAATGTCCTAGGAACTTCTTCAAAGCACACAAAGAAATGATTTAATTTACATTTTCATCTTTTTCTAATGGGCTCTAGTGCGTACACCTATTTTGGGTACTCCTCCTAAGAAAATGATGGCAAGCTCTATCAGTTCCTTGTAATAGTCCTTTGGTTGAAAATCATTAAGATGATTTTGAGCAAATTTTGTCATTTCTGAACGCATTGTTATTTTTTTCATTGATTAAATTGTCAGTTATGGGAGTCTGAAATATGTCATAATCAACAGACATCCACAAAATTTTAAATCGTTTAAATAACAGTATGTCTGGTTCGCTTGAAACTCAGAGAGACTTAACAAAAACTGCCTCAAGCATAATTTCAAGGACGTGATGATGGCAAGCCAAATCATTTATTTCTTCACATTCTAATCCAGAAGAGCACAAGCTTCTACTGAGATAATCGGGTAGTAACAAGTGTTATTTCAAAAGTCATACATTTTAGTTGCTTGTAATCCCCACAACTCCAATGTTTCGTTAACAGCAGAAGCTATTGTCTCACCTGTTCCTGATTGAATTTTTGGAACAGCTAGTTAAATGGTGAGTACCTTTATCTGAAACAATAATGGGTAATCTGCCTACAGTTTCAGATCCTGAAATGTCTTCTAACATTTTGCAATCCCAGTGAACAGTCAAAGGAACGCTTGCAGAAAACTCTTTTTTTAAGTTTCGTGCTTTTGATATGAATTAGTATGCCATTTAGTATGGCATTTTACGAATATAAAAAAAATCAAATTCTATAATTTATAAAAATTATCATATAATTCCTATGCATTTTAGCTATTTAAGATTAAAAAATAACGGAGAAATATTTTTCAAAGCGGAATGTTACTGTTTCTACCCTTCACAATGCTGTCAAGTTGAGGTGAAATAGAGTGTAGACATGAAATACTCCTGTCTGTGTTTGGACAATAGACTGTGTAAATATCTTGAAACAAATGGCAGTCTTTACGGCCTGATATCATAGCAGGACTCAATTTGGCAATGACTATGGATTTGTACTAATAATTTATTATTAGATTACAAAATATGTCAATTTAAATTTTTTTTTTTAAACATTCAAACCTTGGTAGCAACCCTGAAAACATGTTTTAAAATATTTGTGGAAGTCTTTATTTTATACATAGAACAAAATAGGAGGGTGCCCCATAAGAAATTTAAAAGTTAATTTTTTAAGGACCACCCTAATACATACTATATGTAAAATTTTTGTGCAATATTTCTCCTTCCTTATATGCTCCTAAACATTTTCCTTGAGTCCAAATGTTGTAGTTTAATCAGGTTTTAGTTTTATAGAAAGCCAGTTTTGTTTGTTATTTACACAGACATAAAGTGTTTAATATATACAGCCCCCCTCCCCTGCCCTTAACGCATAAAAATAGAAAAAATGTTATTGTTAACATGGTTGCGAAAAGAAATGAGAAAATATGACATAACATAAAATTGCAACCATGAAATGCAGTATGGGACATAGAAAAAAAATTGTTTGTTTATTGAGAGTTTCTAATTTCTAACCCTGAGTTGGGTAAGTAGCCACTTTTAAATTTTATAATACGTACTTGTTCTGGTAGTTTAAAGCGCTTTTCAATTAAACCTTTTAAATCCCCATTCTTTTCTTCTTATTTTCTATTCATACCGCAAAGTACCAAAAGTCTCCCTTTAGCACACAGGAGATTCTAATGATTTTAAGGGGGCTTATAATTGGAACTTCTGTGAAAACAATAGGAAAATTGGGTTGGTGTGGGGGGTATATTTAGAATTTATAAAATTTCTACAGGATTTTTACAATTTGCAATATAAAATCGGATCAAATTAACAGTTTTTGATTTTAAAATTCACTTCCATAGAAGCTAAGTAGTTTCCATTAATAAAAATAATGAATTAATTAAACAAATGTACATAAAATAATTAAATTGGATATTGTTTAATAATTAATTAGATATTGTAAAATTGTTTTAATTTGAGGATACAATAGCATTGTTAAAAGGACAGTAATATATAGAAAATCAGTCCCTTACGTAATATGAAAGGGTCCTTTTAATAGGTTTAAAAATCTCCATATTTTAAACACTAGACTTAAGAAAGATCTCCATTTTTAATACGTTTAAAAACTCTCCACATTTTAAAATCCTAGGTCTAAAGTAGTCTGCCCATTTCAGAGCCATTCCATGAAAAATGGACAAAATGTCATTCGTGTGACACTTACATAAATACTTAATATACCTATTAACTTATAAGTTGTTAAAATATAAATCTACACATTAAAAATAACAGAAAACCCTAGATTTTCATATGAGCATGGTTGTTTTAATTTCAGGATGTAATAACATCGTTAAAACAGCAGTAATATGTAGAAAAGCTGTTCCACATGTGACATGAAATTCATTCATATTTCACTTGTGCTTCCCAACTAATCTTGTTTACACCATACTGAAACTATAATCCTCTTCTTTTTTTCAACCACTATTACTTTCCACATTACGAGGGCTGTAAATTGCGTAATGGCAACATAGGTATAAATCAATTTTTAATGAATTTACAAATACAGTTGCATTACATTCCTTCTATGTAATCACCAGCAAAGCTTATAACCTTTTGTCAAATGTCGAAGCCGTTGTAGACCAGTTGCAAGGTGTTGATTGTCGATGTGAGCGACCGAGCGCCCTACTGCGTGGAGTACAGATGGACTCAGACCAACCTCTAAGGATAATTCTTGGACAGTCCATCGGCGGTCTATTGTAAGGAGACCGCTCAGGATGTCAATCTGCTCTTGAGGAATGGAGGACCGACCTGTGGGTTGCAAATCTGCAGTCTCATTCAGACCTGAACAAAATGCTTGAACCCATCGTGCTACTGTCCTATACGGTAAAGCATTTGCGCCACAGACTTCCGCTAATCCTCGATAGCATTCTGTTGCATTTTTGCCACGGGCAACCTTGATTTTAAGTCACGACCACTGATCGCCTTTTGAAAACATGCTTTAGAGCGATGGAAACGAAACTCCTCACTTTAACGCCACACAACAACTACCCTTCTAAGCAGGTCAACTGTTTTTTCACTCTACACATCGACAACAGCACGACCTCACCGCTCCCATATCCTATTTGCATATTCCCGCCCTTCTGCGAGTTTCAAGGTTAAGTTCCCACTATTTAATTTTGAACCCTCATATAACTTCAAAGTGAATAGCACTAGGCTGGATAGAGACTGGGAGACGGCAGCACAGAAAATCACCTTGTCGAGTTCACGGATGAAATTCTAGGATTAGTCGAATCTTGATTTGCATATTAAAACGCAATTGGTTTGCCGGGAAAACGGGAACACTTGAAAACCCGATTTTAGCAGCTGACTCGTAGGTTTACCATTGTTTTCCTGCTATCAGTCCTCCATGTTTTCGTACCTTTTGGTGCAGGAAAACACAATGGTAAACCTATGGGTTAGCCGCTAAAATCTGGTTTGCAGGTGTTTTCCACCAAGATATGACTTGGCAGACCGATTGCATTTTAATATGCATATTGAGGTTTAACTAATTCTGAAATTTCATTTTGTGAACTTGATGAGGTGATTGTCTGTAGTGCCGGCTCCCCGGTCTAATAGTACCTCTTACTCACTGAAAGGCATTGATGCTCATAGCCAAGTTTTAAACAACAAATTCTGTCCTACATATTTTTCACTCTGTTGAAAGAAATTAACTTCGACATCCACCAACAAAAAATATACTATTTCTGGTTGAAATGTCATATGTATAATAGGCAAAGTTAAAATATAAACATAGATGTAAACAAAACATTTTTTTTTTTTTTTTAAGAAAACTCGGTAAAACTTTGTTTTTTTAGAAAAACCAAAAAAAGGGCTTTGAAATGGTTAAAATTTTTTTTAATTAGAATATAAAACCCTGAGGAGTTAAATGAAAAGCAAAATTTGATTAAATTTCTTCTAGGAGCTATATTAACGGATGACTATGGATCATATTACTTAATGTTAATTTATAAATTGTTATAGATATTCATTTTTAGTTTCAAATAGATTTTTTTATGGTTGCTTAGGATTTGAGTTTAGAGTGTAATAATTGTTTTCATCATTCATGTAAAATTTTATTTAATATTGGATTTTGCTAAAATGATTATGCATGTGCTTCCATGTTTTTTAATTCAGTTTTAGTAATTCTTTAAAATAAATTTTGTAAAATAATGCAGCTAGAATATCTTACTTTAATTATCTGCAAATTACATGCAAGTAGTAAGAGGATTTTTATTTTTCTAATAAACAATTCAGGTTTCAAGAGAAGAATGTTTGTCAAGAGATATTAGTAAAGGATATCATTGCATTTTCATTCTATGTAAAAAGATGTCATTGTTTGCTCTATTTCACTATAAAAGGTAAGTTACTTTTAAAAAATGAAAAAGCCAAATGTTTTAAAATAGGCCTTTAATGTGTGTTAGTTTATTGCACATGTCATTTGATGAATAAATATAGCAAGTAGGCTGGCGTTGCTTGAAATTACCTTAAAATTTTTTTATTATGTATGTTTAAAATTTTAAGTTGATATATTTTAATCATCTCTGAATGAAATAGGGGTTTTTTTTTAAACCCCCGGTATGGTATGCTATTTCTTTCTCCCAGCTTATTTTGTGTATTCCAAAAAATAACGTTGCCTTAGAGAAGCCAGCCGTAAAACAAAACAGTACAATTAAATACTCTAGCAATTTTTTAAACTTCTAAGCACGCACATTTTTGATCTTTTATACCGTCGTATTGGGAAAAAGTTCTTTTAAATGCATTTTGTTTGAAAACTGTATCTCCATTTATTTTTGAAATATTAATTTTTTTGTAGTTTTTAGAGCCATTTGCTTAATATTGGCAACGGAAGTACTCCATTTCTGTAGAAAGTAAAGGAAAAATAGTTCTAAAATAGTAATTATATATTTTTGTTGCCATTTTCTCATAACCGAAAAAAAAATGTTATTAAAATACATGCTATTTTGAAAAAATATATAAAAAATGATTTCTGTTAAAACAATGGAGCTATTATAAACTATTTAATTTTAAGTATAGATAGCCCTTTTGTTTTGTTTTTTAGTTTTCTTGAATGACGGCATCTTTTTGCTGCATTTGTGCATTATTTCGTGATAGTGATCTGCTATGCATGCTTTACTGCAGGTGTTTAAGAGTAGATCATAAATGTGGCATTCTTAAGCGGATGCGAATGACATCATTTTGCATAAAATAAAACGTGTGCTTTAAGTCTTAAAATTGAAATATGTTTTGTACTGCAGTAGAGTCCCGCTTAACAGAGTTATTTTTTTCTGATGGACTGGTGGCTTCTATTATTATGAAACAGCTATTATAAATGAAGTGTTAGGTGAAGATGAAAAAGCAGCCATAAAAAAAATTATGGCCATTTTTTCCCCCATTCTGGCCAGAAAATCAGAGTTCTAACTTTTTACGGCTGCACTTTCATCTTCACCTAATACTTCATTTATAATGGCTGTTTCATAATAATAGAAGCCATCAGTTCATCAGAAGAAAATGAAGTAATGGAAATGCCGGGGGCGACACTACATTCTTAAAAAGCAGAATTCCTGTTCTCTAGTATTTCACTATTTTTTTATGTATGTTTTAGGAGCTAAAGAATACAGGAAAATTAACATTGTGATGCTGATTGGAAATGAATTTGACAAATCAAACTTCCTGAGTCTTATTTTTAATAATTAGACATTTTGATATAACATGGAAAATTAATTTAATGCATCCGTTTTTTGATTCTGAGAATGTGTGATGCATTATGAAACATTCAAAAATTAATCTTTATAATTTTATACAGGGTGTCTGAAATGTATCTTTTCACATTTAAAAAATAGTCAGTTGTGTGAGATCCACACTCTTAGGGACCGAGGGTTTTTTGGATTATACATTTTTGCGGATTATAGGTCATCCCTTTTTTTACATTTTATTTTTTAAAGTCTGACTATAAATTGGAAACAACTGCACAAAAATTACAGTTGAAAAGAAAAACATAATGTAATATTGGTTTAATATATTTGATAACTAAGTTAATTTAAAGAAAAATTAAAGTTTACAATACAAATTTTACTGATTTTTTTTTTTTTTCCTCCCCGTTTAACATTGGCACAACACAATGGCATTTTCAGTTTTGGTATGTTGTCAATTTTTTTCTGTTGTCTATGAACACTCATTACTTCTTGCTCCGAGATAAAATTTTGTTACTCAAGAAAATTTAAATATTTATCCATTGGAAAATTGATAACTGAACAAAATATATATATACCAAACATACTTTTTAGTTTAACTGTTAATGACAATTTTCAGTGTTTATGTTCCAATGTGTAGTGCGTATAATAGATGTTTGCTGATTATATATCGATGGATTTCAGAGTTGATTGTACTTAAAAGTAAACATTGATATGCAATTATGGTTTTTTATGTTCCATGATTTTTTTTTTGGGGGGGGGAGGGCAGTATTTTATTCAGTGAGCGCAAAAATAGTTGCTCATAACACATGGTCTATATACATAGTCTATATGAGATTTTTAACCACGTTCTGCTAAGCATTGTAAAATCTACAGTCTGGATTGTGGCTGAAATTAGTCTCATCAATGAGAGCATCAGTTTCAAAACTTGCCTTATCTAAAATTAAAAAAATAACTTTCTCCATCAATGGAACTGTATATAAAAAAAATATTACAATCTTAAAAAATTACGGTGTATTTTTGGCATTATAAAATGTTGGTTTACAATGTAAACCAATGGCAGGGTTCCTACGGTTCGGGGAAAACAGGGAAAAGTCAGGGAATTCAAAAAATTTAGGCAAAATGTCAGGGAAAATTTTAAATATTTGAAGTGGTCAGGGAAAAGTCAGGGGATTTTTGATGTACTACTTTCCATTAGAATCTCTATTATTGTAAATGAAGAAATTTTGAATTATTCATCCAATCTAAAATGTTTGCATAATTATGCGAACTATATACAGTAGACTCCCTCAAATCTGCACAGCTTGGGACTAGAGGTTGTGTGGATTTTAGAATTTTGTGGATTTCTGGTCATTGATTTGTTTGCATTTTTGAAACATTAATTTGATTGGTAGTTAAGCAAGGGAAATTATAATGAATACTTACAATAAAGTGAAACATTAAAATAAGTAAAATATTAAAATAATTTATTAGTTTAAAAGTAAGTAATTATTAAAATAATTATGTAAAATAAAAATTTAGAAAAATATTAAATTATTACTGATTAAATCTATTATTAGATTCCAAAATTGCTATGCTGCCATCTAATGGTAAAGCAATCGTAAGATCGATGCATCATTATTCGTTCTTAGTGCTACGTGGGCCACAGATTATTATCTTATTAGTAATGTAAATTTATTTAGTTATAAATCAGCTGTAACAGCCAAAATGAAATGATTAATAAAAAATTTTGTAAAAAAAAAAAACATTGCGGTAGTCGCTGATTTCGGCGCCATCTTGAATTTTGTTCCTGCAACTTAACTGTAAATTTCACTGTTTACATCTGAAAAAAAATACGCGGATTTTAGAGTTGCAGATTTAAGGGAGTCTACTGTATTATAACAATAGCATAGTATGAAAAATAATTAAAAATCGGAAATTCAAACAGTGCATACTTTTTTTGGCATTAATCTAGATTAAAGTTGTCCATTGTGGAGGGTTTTATTACAATATATAGGATGAATTCCTATCGAGTAAGGTCAGGGAAATTTTTGTAAAAGGTCAGATAATTTTTTTACCAGAATTGTGTAGGAACACTGAATGGGTGCAGTCATAGATTTCTCAAGATTTCCCAAAATTTGATTTTCTCTAAGGTGAGTTTTGAAACTACGTCCTCATATCATTTATTTTTTAGCCCCTGGTGTGCTATTTCTTTCTCCCAGCTTATTTTGTCTCCAATAAATAACGTTACCTTGTGTACGCTAGCCGTAAAACAAAAGCCAATGTTTCATTGTGCAATTAATTACTCTACAGCATTTTTTAAAACTTCTAAGCATCGCACATTTTCAATGTTTATACTGTCATATTGGGGGGAAAAAAGTACTTTTTAGTGCAATTTGTTTGAAAACTGCATCTTCATTTGTTTTTGAAATTTTTTTTTGTAGTTTTTAGTGACATTTGTTTCATTTTGGCAACTCAAATTCTCCGTTTCTGTAGAAAGTAAAGAAAAAATTGTTGAAAAATAGCAATTATATCTTTTTGTTAACATTTTCTCATAAAAATTTTTAAAAAAAAATTAAAATACGTGCTATTTTGAGAAAAATATAAATGAAGGATTTATGATAAAACATGGAGTTATTAAAAACTATTTAAGTATCTATTATTAATGCAAATGACGTCATTTTTACGGCTGCTCTTTTACCTAATGCTTCATTTATAATGGCTGTTTCATAATAATAGAAACCACCAGAAAAAAATGAAGTAATAGAAATGCCGGGGGCAACACTAAATTCTGAAAAAGCAGAATTCCTGTTCTCTAGTTTTATTATCTTGTGTAACGATACATTATTTCTGTCACCTTGTACACATATATATATGTATGTCTCTGTTGTAAAAATATTGTTTGTGCCTGATTTTATTGATTTTTGATATAACTTGAAAATGTAAACTGATTGACTCAATTCTTAATTTTGATGTCTTACTCGGCCAACATTAAAATTATTTAAACCAGATTACAGAATTTTGGCCTGCACAGGCTTGTACATTTAGATGGACATTTTGAATTTAATTGTGAAGTCCTTTCTGTAGTATTTCTTCCAGATTCTTTATTAAAATGTTCAGAACATTAGAAGAATCATCTTGATTTAAATAATTGCGTGTTTCAAAGGGATTATTTGTGTCAGATTTCATAGAGCTTTGTACATACCAGACTATTACCTGAAAAATAAAACTGATTGGTGTTTGGGCTAATCTTAATTTTGATATCTTGCTAGGCTAACATAAAATTAATTTAAAATGGATTTAAGTATTTTGGTCTGTTCAGGCTTTTATGTTACTTAAAACATTTAAGTGAAAATTTTTAAACTTTTTGAAAAATCTTTGTGTAATGTCTTCACATTCTTAATTATTAATGTTCGTATTTGACTCATAAAATTTTAATTATTTTTAATGTTTTCTTTCTTAGGTACAATTTCATTCTCGAATGGATGTTAGTACTGAGTGGCTCCATGAATTGAGGAACCATGAATTGAGTCTTTTATAATTGACATAGAAGCTGTTATAAGGCGAGTTTTGAAACTCACATCCTCAGGTCATTATTTATTTATTTTTTTATCTTGTGTAGATTATTTCTTTCACCTTGTATATACACACACGCACACACACACACATATATGTGTGTGTTTTTGTTGTAAGAATATTGTTTGTGCCTGATTTTATTGATTTTTGACATAACTTGAAAATGTAAACTGATTGACTCAATTCTTAATTTTGATGTCTTACTCAGCCAACATTAAAATCATTTAAACCAGATTACAGAATTTTGGCCTGCGTAGGCTTGTACATTTAGATGGACATTTTGAAATTAATTGTGAATTCCTTTCTGTAGTATTTCTTCGATTCTTTATTAAAATGTTCAGAACATTAGAAAAATCATCTTGATTTAAATAATTGCGTGTTTAAAAGGGATTGTTTGTGTCAGATTTCATAGAGCTTTGCACATAGCAGACTATTACCTGAAAAATAAAACTGATTGGTGTTTGGGCTAATTAATTTTGATATCTTGCTAGGCTAACATAAAACTAGTCTAAAATGTATTTAAGTATTTTTGCCTGTTCAGGCTTTTATGATACATAAAACATTTAAGTGAAAATTTTTAAACTTTTTGAAAAATCTTTGTGTAATGTTTTCACATTCTTAATTATTAATGTTTGGATTTGACTCATAAAAATTAAATTATTTTTAATGTTTTCTTTCTTAGGCATGATTTTGTTCTTGAAAGAGTGTCTACTAAGTAGCTCCGAGATGATAGAAACTTTAAATTGAATCTTTATAATCTGAAATTGACATAGAAGCTCTTTTGAATTGTACAGTAAGAGTTGTTCCCGGCTGCCTTTTTGGATCTTAGCAAATAAGTCCTATATTATGGTCTTTATTTAAAGTTATTTTTCTTATGTGAATTTTTAACTCTGTTTCCCTTCTTTGTGCATATAAATTTATTTGTATTACTTAGGTATAACTTCATTCCCCTTATTATGTGTCTATGAGTTTAAAATTTAAACTCATAAATAAATTTTCTATTTAAGAAAAAGAAACAAGTTTGTAAATGTAAACTTAAACTAATTTAAGCAGAATATTAGTCTTATTTTTAGATAGTAATATTGCATTTATAGTGTTTTTAGTTTTTTTATGCAATAGATCTAAATTAAATAAACCCACAAGAAACATTTGAAGTAAAATATTAAATATCTTTGTAAACAAAAAATAATTGACTTAATTCGTGCCTTGTTACAAATAGTATTTTTTACTGTAAAGCAACTGAACGAAAATCTTATTGAAGTAAAAGCATTTTTCATAATATTTCCTTTTAACTGTTAAATTACTGATATGTACTTCAATTTTAACTGATATGTATTTCAATTAATGAACTTCAATTCATTTATTCGATTGAGGACTCGGTAAAATGAATTAACTACCCCAAGTTTTTGTATGTTGAAGATATTAGATTGATAGCAGATATTCGGATTGCAATGAGATTTGTAAATCAGCTATTAGTTTTTGACTGTATCTTAAACTTGTTTACAACCACAAAATCAGGTGTAGCCATTTACTTAAGAACGTGTCAAGATATAGTGGGACAAGTTCTCCATTGTTTTCAGGAATTGATTTATTGATTCTGTATCGCATACAATAGTTATTTCTTCATAGGAAACCTTATGCTTCCCTAATACTTATCTATCTTGACTCTATATTTTTCGTCACAAAAAGTTGTCCAACATGAGGCTTTTGATTGGATCAAGAACTCTTCTGTTTTCCTCATAGTACTTTGTTGAATGACTTTATTCCAGCACAACTTCTTTAAGTGCATTTATCTTCTGGTTCCTTGATTCAACTGGGTACCCTTCCAGAAGGTCCCATTCGAGGGGAATACTGTGAAGTAAGATCAGCAGGACCTTCAGCTCTGGGTACCATGAGTTTAGATCTGTTTTTTCTCATCTCTACAAAAACAGTTCATGATTATTTTTATTAAATTTAATTCAATTCAATAAGAGTCAATGCAGAAGTAGAATTTTACTTCTTCCCACTGAAGTCCTTCCATGTCTGTTTTCTAGCTATTGAATGCTAATTATCGAGATACTTCGGCAGTGTCATCAGTTCTTATTCTAACAAATGTTGTAGCAATATAACTATATTGGCTCACATCGAAAAAAAATTTGTGTATTAGTTTAGTTTTGTTTTAATCAACACAAATCATCATCGTACAAATATATTTATCTCTGGTAGATAAAAACTTTTCTGTTATAAACCTCTTCTTCTCAAGATATTTATTTTTTGTAATAAAAGCTTTTGAACAGATCAGGTCAATCCATTTGGATCAAAAATCTCCTGTGCATTACAGAAAAGATTCCTTTTGTATAAATTTTCTATCTCAAAATTAGCTAACCAGTCCAAATTATCTTTCTATCGCTCCTAAATTAGACCCAGTACAAGGAAAATTGTAGCCTTGATTTCATCTTTTTTTGATATTACATGAACTTTATTTGAAAACCTAGTTTTGAATAATACAAGAGATGTGTTTAAAAATCTTGAATGCATTTATTTAAAAATTTATTTCAGTGAGTTGTTTCTATCAAACTTGCTTCCTGCAAAATCTGTTCTTTCTAAGTTCATAACTTCTTATACTGAAATAAGTCAAAACTTTATATCATTTTAATTCTGTATATAATTATATTAAAACAAGTTTTGGGTAAAATGAGTTTCAGAATTAATTATTCAAAAAGTATTCTCAGTATTGATATCAGTGTAATTGCATCAGCTGACTTATGAAAAATGACCAATTGAAATACATTAATGTTTTATTTATAAAAAAAAAATATGTCAAATGGAAATTCTTGAAATTCATGGCCCCTTATTTCATGTAACAGTTTGTTCAGTTGCTAACTTAATATAGTTACTGTTTAATGGTTTTTCTACACTTAAAAAAAAATAGAGTAATTAAAATAAATTTAATAGGAAGTTTGCCTTTTACTAACCCTAATTGTTCTTAGAATCACATGTCATTTTAATATGAAGATACATAGGAATGTTTCAAAAATTATCATTATTTTGATAACAAACTGATATTAAACAATAATCTCTCATGTACAAAATTATTGACTTAGGGCAACATTCTCACTGGCTTTTAACCAACATTAGCAATTTGGTGAATAAGAAATAAAAAACAGTAGCCAAATTAAAAGAAACGTTAGCAAAATAAATTCTGCATGAAACACTGAAAAATGTATCTTTAACACCTTGTTGTATCCCCCTTTTTTCCAAATGTTCTAAAATAATTTGTTGCAATTGCTTATAAAATAGAAATTTGACTGTCTGCTACAGAAACTAGTAAAAATATATTCTAAATGTCTCCTAAATCTGGAAATGTTCCAGTCATTCTTATAGCAGTCTAAATAAAAATGAAAAACAGCTATCTTTGATTCACCCTTGTGAAAATATACATTAAAAATTGCTATGAGATTTCGATTCTTAACTGGTAGAAATGACCGGCCAATGACATTTTGCATATAACAAATAGTAGATAAATGGCTAATTTCAACACCGCATTTCAGCAAAACTTTTCTCTATTTGGCGCTTGATGCGAGTAATTTTGTTCGTGTTTATCGGCGCGACACAATGATAGTGATTAACTGGCAACAGAGAAATACCTATCGCATAATCCTTCCTGTCTTTGGCTGTAGCTAAAACTGAATTGGTGTTGAGTCAGTATCTCTATAAATAGAGCAATGAAAATGTGATTGAATATGTAAATTGACATCAATCGTTCAGCAATGCTGATAAGAATCTCAACTGCATTGGCGCACACAGAGATAAAGAGCAGAAATTTTGAATTCAAAGAGCAGTCTCGCAATTTGGCGAATCTGATTGTTCTTTTACTCGCCAAATGGAGTATTTCATGATGATTTGGCGCAGTGGCAAGCGGTATCGAGAACCCTGGCTTAGGGTATTAATTGACTTAGGTAAAAATTAAGGTATGCACGGTTTTATTAAATTATTCCCCAATAAGTTTCATTAAAAAAAAAAAAAATTGAAAAGAAATCAATTCTGCTTAAAACCAATTTTTTTAAATATTGTTAGAAAAATTGTTATAACATAAAAATAAAGGAAATATTTTATTGAAATCTTTATACACAAAATATGACATTTAAAGAAAAGCGGGACAATGAGAAATGATGATATTCCCATTACCCATAACTCTTGTAAAAGGATTTTGATGTGAATAATGAAAAAAAGCAATAAATCCAGCTGGATCAAATAACATAGCTGCAATTTTCAAAACATTACGTTTCGTACAAGAATCCTTGTTTAATTTTGCTAACAATGGTCGTAGTTCTAGTCCCAAATTATCTTTATTGTTCCAGGTCAATTCTAAAACTTATGAAGGTATTTAGGGGATTGGAATTAGAAATAGATATGTTTTCACCAAACCATCTTTTCCTAAGTTCCTCAGAATTACTTTCAACTTTTCTTAACTTCATCCTCCCTTCTTTCAAAATATCAACAGCTCCTTTAGATAAGTTTAAAGCTTCTAGAATATTTTCTCCGGAAAACAAATCAACATACAGAGTAGAATTTAGGATTTCAAATGTTTTTTTTTTTTTATTTGCTAATATAGTGTTTAATAGTGCAAGCAAGAATAAAGGGACAGCAGGTTACACCAAAAATAGCTCTGGTCATTCTATAGGGTACTACATTTTTATTCTTATCAATCTTCATAATAATCTTAGAAAATTGCAATCTTCTTTGGCAAATAGATGTTTGGAGAAAAGCTTTTTCAATGTTAGCTGAAAAAGCAATTTTACATTAATGAAACTTTATATCTAAAATACTAGGATTTAAGTTAGGGCCATGATTCAAACATTTGTTTAATGATAGAGAATAAACTTATTTATTATTTATTTATTAGAATAAACTTATTTATTATTATAAACTTATAATGATAGAGAATAAACTTATTAAAGCATAATAGACTATGTGTGTTTTTGTTGTAGTTTTGTCATCGCGGATAGCAGGTCTGTGTGGCATCTAATAAGAGTTATTGGGAAGTTTCTTGGTGTGCAAATCTATTACACCCTCAGTAAATTGTTCTAGCAAAATGAAATTATATTCTTTAAGTAAAGAATCATTTTTCAAGAATTTGTTCTAAACTAGAAAACCACTTCTGTGCTACTCTAAAATTATTTCTAAGCAAGTCACAAGAATTTTTCCATAATCTTGTTTCATAATGACCATTTACGAATTTTAAATTTTCTTTAAATTCATTTATTACCTCAATCGGTAATTTTCTTTTCATTTCTTTCAGCAATACTGATTGATTCAATATCCCAAAATGCTTTTAGCTATTTATATTTTCAACTGAAACACTCAAACAAGCTACCTCTTTTTTATTCGACTCTATCTGCCCTTGCACTGTATGGCTGAAAATTGTTTCTGCAACATATAGCTCTTTTGTCAGTTTTCCTTAGATTCCCTTTAATATTTTCCACAAAAAGTCATACGCTAGCAAAATATTTATTTCCTGTTCAAGCCCTGTATAAGCAGGCATATAGTCTCTTGTTCTCATATTTCTAGTACTCCTAGTTCTAGTGTTTTTACAAAAGCTCCAGTTATATTGTCAAATATGAGAGCTTCAATCTTTATCAAGTTGATTCGTTGCACAACACTGGCTAATTCAAGAGCAGTAACATCATAACATGATTCATAGGGACGCGTCTCTGCCCAAAGGGATAAACTAATAAATTTTCTCTTCACAGTGGCTTCAATTTTAATTTTTGCATGAGATTTTTTCACAGAATGCTTTTCGAACCACTATCCCTTAAAACTCTAGCCAACAAGCACCGATTACCAGCAGACAAGGAAACTGTACAAGTCTACAATACTGTATCTTTTTTTTTTTCCTGACATCATCAAAACAATAGCACCTTTTGTTGCATTTTCAGGATTTTCTTTTGTTGTTTAAGACAAAACAAATAATTATGGGTGTTTTTATCACATTTCGAGCAAGGGTTAATTTTCATTTTACAATTAACTGATAAATGGGATTTATAAAAATATTTTTATTTGTGACCTTCTTTCTTTAATTTATCTTTTTTGCTCATCCAGGAATTTTGAACAATTTAGACCTACATGATCAGAAGACCTTGAAAAATATGCAAAACTGTTTTAAAGCAGCAGCTAAAAGTATATTTTTCTTTTGAGAAATATTTTGATATTTACTTTGAGTTTCATATTTGGTTTTAGAATTTTCATAAACCTTGCATTGGGAATTATGTACTAAATTGGTAGCTTCATGACATATCAATTCAATTTTAGTATTATTAAATCTGTTACTTCACAATCTTTATTGGGTCTTGCTTTCTCAGTCTTCATCTTGTCATATAATTGTCTCAGCTACGTGACATTGCTAGTAGATTTTACTGGTTCAAGATTTAAAATCTTATTCATATAACAGTTTAAATATATTTTTCTGCTTACCATACCTTTCTTCTAACAACTATAAACATGTGCAATAATTTTGATCTGTCAATTTAAAGCCAGATATAATATTATATGCAAGTCTAGACAACAAACATTTAAGATATTAAAATTTTTCAATTTTTGATAACAATTCATTTGAAACTATTACACTAGAAAGTAAATTGAAAAATTCTGAGAATTGGCTTGCATCATCAAAAAATTTTTTGATGTTTAATTTAGGCAACTTCGCTGCCGACACTGGCTTACTACTGATTTTTGAACCATTACTTATTTCAACTAAAGCTTTTGGTTCAGTTTAGATTTTACCCTTTTTAAGCTTAATTTTAAATGTCAAACTTGATATTTTTTTCAGAATAATCCTATGTTGATTTTAGCTCTTTTTCATATTCAGTTTTTCCTGAATTAGTTAATTTATTTCAAAATCTAATTCCATAAGTAGAGCTTCCTTTTCATTTATCAGTTCTAATGATTCCATTAAAGAATTGCAATCAGTCTGATTGATATCAACTGATAACTATGGGTCACATTTTGTGATTAATTTCCTAGTTATTAGATCATTTCATCATTATTAGAATAGCAGCTCTTTTATGTTTGAGGTTTTTGAGTTTATCCATGTTTAAATTTTAATTCAATTTTCAAAAAATATTAACAAACTAAATGTTTATTTTCATTAATATCAAATGTCAATAGTCATGCAGAATAATAAAGGTGTTTCTTACCTTTTATCCTGGGTTTATTGGCTCCAAAATAATGAAGAATGATTCTTATTCTAAGGATAATCCAAGCAATTCACTTAATTTATAGTTCAAGAAATCATTGTTAAGGGAGAGAAAAATATTAAAGATATCATGATTCAGCATATTTCATGAATTAAAACCAGCATATTTTCACATTGTTCTCAAGCAAATAAAATCGAAATGTTTTATTTTTGTGTTTGTCAATGAACCAGCAAGAGAGCATTTTGTGAATTATTATTCTCTCCGATACTATATACATAATTTACATTTGTACAACATATTTACAAAGAAATATTTGATTAATACTTATATAAATATTATTTGTTCTTCTTTGGGAACCCAAGCTAATACTCTTATACATCATGAACATTTATTTTCTTCCATTTTGGAAGACCAAGAAATAACTGCATCTTCCTTGCTGCGATCAAATTTACATCCTTAAAGAACAAACATTTAATATCATTTTTCTAGGAGAACACAAGATCCCTGGCACCTTCAGTCTAGCTAAAAGAGGCCTGCGTAGGGAGATGCTAAATATTCCACATTGACATTCATAAAACTGAAATTCAAAATTTTAAAGCATATACTGCCTGCTTAAATGAGAATTTTTCTAATCCCTCAATCACAATCAAATACTTAAAAATATGATTTGCTATTGAATTGTTTTAACAACTTTCACTCATTGATTAGAAAAATATATATAGTATTTCATCTCAGGAAAGTTTTTTAATTTGTGTATTATTTGCACTGTTTTTAATCATGTTTCTGAATTCTTCTAATTAAAAAGATGGAAATATTGAAATTGTTTTATTTCAAAATGTTACTAATTCTTGGAAATTTCGTGAGTGAGAATGGCAACGAGAGAATAAAAAGGTAAAGTTTAGGAAGTCCCGCAGTGGTGTATATAAAAAATTAAATGCTTTTATTTTAAAACATGTAATTCTAGTGTTACAAATAATTATTTATATTATGATGTGTCAAATGCCATGTATCATGCAATCGTTTGATCATTAGAAATTCAACACTATTCTAAAGTTTGCAGTGCTATGGAATCTGAATAAAAAGCATGTTTTAAACCTTTAGTGGATTCTAAATATTGCTAATATCCCAGCACATGCAGGGCTTTGCATCCAATCATTTTATATATATACTATATATATATTAAATAAGGGTAATAACAAAAAATCCATTATTTCATTAAATATATGAAAAATACTTTAATAAGCAATTAGTTTATAATATTATCCTTACATTTCTAGGGGATAATCTTATTAATCTTAATAAATATCCATTACAAAACTTTTATTCGAAGCTTCATAATACAATCTTACATTAATGAAAGGCAAGGCAATGGGAGAAAAAACTTTCTCAAAGTATACTGTATAGCAATAATATAAAAAAATATAGCAAATAAAAATTTCATTATTCCATTTAAAAATATTTAAAACTGTTTTATAAGGAATTAGATTAGAATGTTCTCCCTGGATTTTTAGATGGTACTCTTATAAATCTTAAATCCCCATTGTGAAACTTTTATTCTAACCTTTATAAAGAAAATCTTTGATTAATGAAAGTCAGGGACATTTTAAAATCAGTTTTTAAGAGAAGTATACTTTAAATATAATTACCAAATGTTTCAAATGACAATTTTGTAACGTTATACAATTAAAAGAGGGGAAAAAAAATCAGGTTGCTTCTATTCTGAGGTTAATTCATTTTATAGTGTGGTGTTTATGCATTGCATAGTTATTTTTACTGGTGTGTGCTAAACAAGCTTAGATTTTATGTTTAATATCAATATTCAAACCACAGATTTTTAAGTAAGAGATGCAATATGCCATCAAAACGGTTTGCATTATGAAGGTGGTTATCGCTCAAATTCAAATGTCCAACTGCACACGAACTCTGTGGAATTGCAAATATTTGGACTTACTTTTGACCGGTTTTAACTAGTTTCAGAGTTGCATTTTTGGCATCAACCCACTTACCACACTTCATTTCTGTCTATCTCTTACCTCTGTGGATTAACATCTTTTACAATTCAGAAACAAAACGACTAGAAATTTAGCTATTTCGTAATACTTCAAAACTCCATATTAGCAAAGAGGAATTTTATGATGTCTATGCTGACTTTAAAATAATTCAAGAGGATTATTTTATTTTTAATAAGTGTTATTTCAGATGGGATTTTTTTTTTTTTTTATATAGACATTGATATAATGGAAATTTAAAATCTTAAAGGTATATACTGCATGCCTGGATGGAAAATATCCACATGACTAATGTGTTAATTAATCGAAGCAAATTATTTAAAAAAAGATTGGCTGGCGCACTGTTTTAACATCTTTTCTCCTGTTAGGTAAGTGTGCATAGTATCTTATGTGTGGAAATTTTTTCAAGTTTTATGTTATATCGGTCACCTGCAAGAAAAGTGATGCATCTCGCAAAAATTCTTTTTGTGTTTATTACACTAATAGGTCTGTTATAGGTGTCTTGCTACAGTAATAGTTTCATAAGTGTAGTTGCACAGAAAATCCCTTTTATGCTATATGTCTTTGTGACCACAGAAGAGGGATGGATTGTGTGGGAAAATAAAATTACCCAACCCTCCAAACCTCATATGGATGATTCATTCTTAAGGATTTTATGCTTTCGTGCATGTTCTTAGTCCTGCATGCAGAGTTAAGTGCTGCAATTCCATCTTATAGTAAATTATGCACATTTTCTTTTGCCTCTCCTGTGAAATTTGCTTTTGTCGATGTTTTTTTCTTGCAGGTGAGCGATATGTACTGTTTTTTATCGCATTTTTGCATTATCTTAATTACAAAAGATGTAAAAATTTGTCTCCATAAAAATTAATTTTAAATTTAATATTCATTGCAAATTTTACAAATGCAGTGACGCTTCCATTTAACAAAGTTTCATTGTTACACTTAAACTCTTCGTTATGAAGAAAATTCATTAAATAGAAATTAGTGAGGGGAAATTGGAAGCTGAGTGACCAGCCCCCTTAAGAACAGAAATACTTTGAAGATTTATCGTAACTTCGTGATTGATGACAAGATTTAAAGATTCTAGAAAATGTTGTTTTTTAAGAATTAAAATTTATGTTCCAATTTTAAAATAATGCTACACGAGCTAGGATTTTATTAATTCTATGCCATCTACTTGAAAATTTTGTATTTTAGTAAATTATTGCCAGATGAATATCTTAATTTTTTGCTACATGCACCATAGAAAAACTGCATTCCCATGTATAAGATTGAGGGATTTGACTATTGTTGGATTCAAAGTAATGTTTTTTTTTTTCAGAATTTTCTTAATTATGGCATGAATGTACAGACCTTTGTTGCTGTAGACACTGTCCATATTATTGCATTTTATTTATTTTACTCTCAAAGCCCCATAGTTAACATGGAAAAAAACAGGGAGCTCTGCTTATACTAGATAATTATTGTCGAATGACTAACATTGATTGTTAGGCTGTGGGGAAAGGACTGTTTGTTAAACAAAAAGCACTATCGTGACAATAGGTATTCTAAAATGTGTTACAAAGATACATTAAAAAAAATATATAACCATTAATATATATATATATGTCTATCATGCTATCATACGTGGCACAGAAATCATGATTATTTGTTAATTATTTAGTGGCAATACCTGAATGAAACACATCTCATTGGTTATTGAACAGCATTTAATGCATCTCCATATCTATAAGGGGGGTTATCATAGGTGGGATCGTGTTCTGTCAGCAAATGCTGCCAAATTTGTTGCCAACTTAGCAATATATTGCCAAATTTGGCAACCAAAATTAGTCACCTAATATGATGCCAACTTGGTGATATCACTGATATTTCGCCAAATTCCCATAGGCTTCCATTGTAAACCAATAGGGATTACTTGCTTACAGAAGATCAACAAATTGAGATTTTTTTAATGCAACAAAAACTAATATTAGCTTAAGGGATTATATTAATTACATTTAAGGGAGTCCAAGTAAATTAAATTATAAATAAAAGCAACATGATGCAATGCTTAGCACACTTTCCTAAACATAAATTTTAAGGGAGACCAAACTGGTCGCAAAGGGTGTCTTGTATATATAAATTTCAATAACAATGAAAAATTCCTACTGTTGATGCAGGTTTTGGCGGCCAACAACTTCACTAGAGCTATTGCAGATTATATTGTTATTGTCAATGTGTTAACATTCATTTCTAAATTAGGAAATATGACTCCTTGATAATGTCAAAATTCTTTTTTTTTTTCCCTCTCAGCTCAATTCTGTGCAGGTTTTGCAATTTTAATTTGTTTTCAATCTCATATTTACCTGTGCTCATGTCTTTCTTTTTTTTTTTTTTTTTTTTTTTTTTTTTTACAATACGTGAAAATATTAGACTTGTAAAATCTTGCTACTTTAGTTTTTTCTTTGATTTGGAATTTGATTTTTTTTTTTTTAAGAAAAAGTATCCTTGTTTTGCAAAAATATATTTTTCTGCAAACAGTATAATGGTAAATTGTTTTCTATTAGACAGAAGTGCATTGCATTTCATATTTGAGGTTTAAAAATATCAGAGTTAAACTAATTTTGAATTTGAATGAGGAATGGATGCTTCGTTGAACTGTGTTTTCTTTAAAATTCACTAATCAAAGTATCTGCTTACTGAACTCTAAGATATGTATTACACTTCAGATTCATAATTAACTATATCTGTGGCATTTAAATTAATATATCAGATAATGCAGAAGAAAATGCTATGGTGACTGTAACATTTTAGTTTTGTTTCGGAACAGCTCATGAAGTGATAGTTTTGTAATCAGTAAAAAAGTATCCATATTTACATATCATTTATATATCATTTATGCAAAATAATTTAAACACAAAATAAAAACTCAAGTTTTGGGGAATGTTAAGCATTATTATGCAATGTGATTATTTTTAGAAAAATTAAACACACAAAGTATACTTTATAAATCTTTTATTACTGATAGTTATTTGGATATGCAACAGAAGTCGTATATGCATTTAAAAGTTATTCTTTAAAATTCCAATTTTTCATTTATGCCAAATTTGAATGAAGTATTAAGCATTGTTATTTGTAGTCATCTGTACAACTCACTCTCTATACTTTGTTTTGTGAAAATAGTCTGAAATGAGAGTGTTGAAATGAGAGTACAAATATGAACTGATGCATATGCGAAATATTATCGTGCCATAACTTCACTAATGGAACTTTTGCATTAAAATCAGCCAAAAGAGAACTTTTACGCAATAGTATGTCATAATTGTTTGTATAATGGTGATTTTCATGTTTCTTTTAACTATGAAAATACTAATGTGTGAAATTTCAGTGTGTGTATCAACAACCATTTTCAATCCACTGCTGGATGTATGTCTCCTCCAGATTTTTCCAATGTTTCCTGTCTAGTGCTTTAGTAATCCAATTAACACCAGCCACTTTTCTGATTTCATCACTCCATCTTACTTGAGGTCGTCTTCTTGGTCGTTTTATATCTCTGGGATACCACTGTAGGGTATTTGTGTCATCTGGCAGTGTGCCCAGTCCATTTCCATTTTAGCCGTTTAATTCTTCCAATGATGTCAAAAACTTTCGTCTGACTTCTTATCCAAGTTATTCTCTTTCTGTCTCTTCTAGTTATGCCTAGCATACATCTTTCCATACTTCCCTGTGTTGTTTGTAATCTTTGTACCATCTGTTTTGTTAGCGTCCATGTTTCTGCTCCATAAGTTAGGACAGGCAAAACACATTGGTTAAACACCTTTCTTTTCAAACACAGGGGTATGCTACTCTTCAGAATAATATTGTTCTTCCCAAAAGCCCTCCATCCATTTCTTATTATTCCATTGATTTCATTCATGATACTATTATCCGATGAGATTTCCTGCCCAAGATACACATAACTTTGCACTTCTTTAATCTCAGTGTTGTTGTAGAAGATTTTCTTTTTTGATGCAAATGAATTTAACATTACCTTTAATCTTTTCCAAATTATTTAAATCCCACATTGATGCTAACTTCTGCCAAATCTTTTAGCATATTTTCCAATTCTTCGGGGCTATTACTGAAAATTAAAATGTCGTCAGCGAACTGGAAATGACTTAAATATTCCCCATTTATTCTAATCCCTTTGTTTTCCCAATCCAGCTTCTTGAAAATATTTTTCTAAGACAGCAGTAAAAATCTTAGGCGAAATGGTGTCTCCTTGTCTTACCCCTCTTCCAAGCTTGATCTTCTCTTTTCCTTTGACCAAACAGATGGTTGCTGTTGCTTTCTTGTAAATCTTTTTAATGATATTGATGTAAGGTTTGTCTGTACTGATGTCTTCCAGAGGTCTACTACTACTGCTGATGTGTAGACCAAATCAAATGCTTTTTCATAATCAATGAAGGCAAGGCAGGGAGGTAAATTATATTCCTTATGTTTTTCTAAGAGTTCTCTTACTGTTTAGATATGATCCATTGTGCTGAATCCACTTTAGAATCCTGCTTGTTCTCTAGGTTGAGCTGAGCCTACAGCTGATTCAAGTCTTGTCGTTAAAACTTTGGTGAAAATTTTATAAATCGCTGATAGTAAGCTGATTGGACAGTAGTTTTTAATATTTTCTATCTCCCCTTTCTTGTAAAGTAGCACCATCACAGCATAATTTCAATCTTCTGGTACATTTGACTTCTCGAGACATTTGGAAACAGTAAGGACAGAATTTTTGCAAATTCTTCTCCTGCTATACAGCGAAACTTCGCTGTGCAACCACCTCCCTGAACAACTGTTTTTTCATGGAACGAAATTTATTCCTATAGGCTCAATACTAATTTTACCTCTATTCAGAGACCATACCAGTTGAACTCTTTCCATGAGCAACCAATTTCTTTGAAGAAAATTAAACAAATTCCTTTTTTCCTGGTCACTTGAAGGTTTTATTAGAATAAAAATTCCGGAGAGCACATTATTTATCCAACTTCTAAACTAAGTTTAGAATTTTTATTTATTCTGGTAACTTTTAAGTGTTTAAACCCCTTTGTGCCTTTTTAGGCAATGAATTTAACTATGATGACAAAGTAAGGATAACTATCAATGAACTTCCCTGCCCTATTCTGTCAGAAAACTCTAAACAAAAAAATAGATAATAAAATCGTCATAATTTGTTCCCGTCCAAAAAAAACAATTTCATTTCTTTACTGAACTTAAAAGAACTTTGATTTTACGGTTTTATCTTCTATAACTTATTTCAAAGTAAACGTCAATGTATTCATTTTTGAAGCTTTGCACTAATTAACTTATGTAATTAACTTCTGTTTTGATACTTAAATTTTCATATTTTTTCCTAATGTGAAAATAAATTTTAATAACATTACCTTTTTTTCAACGATTAAAATCTAGATTTAAACATGACCTCTATTAAGAGACCACCTCTTGGAGCAACCAATTTTTATTGGAATGGAACGTGGTTGCTTTAGGGAGGTTTTACTGTATATGTTTTGAATTTAGATTGATTTTAGCAACTTGCAGCATCTGTACTTCCCTACAAAAAGTAATTTTTTAACTTTATTATTTGATGCTTTCCTTTCCTCTCTTTTGAACCTTTGTCTCTGCGATATCAATTAATTAGTTTTTATTAAGTAAATATTAAACTTTTTGCCCTCTAAAATCTTGAAATCTTTCATCCCCTCAAGAAACTTCAGATTTAATTCAGTTTGTTAATTTGAATAAAGACACCTGAATGTGCAAAACAGAGTAAATACAAGGGGCAGAATAACAACATACAAAGTGACATATACAAATATTTGTGATTTAAGTAGGTAAGAACTTTTATATTTAAAATTATGTACATGTAATTGTTTCAGAGAATGTTACCAGAATGATAGTTGGTTAATGTTTTAATGTACTTTAAAACATGAAACCTTAAACGGTATTAGAAGTGATCAAACATCTAGTTCTGAATGGCTTCTTTAAATTACTTTTCTAATTTAACATATTTTTTAAAAAAGAAATAGGATATATTAGGATAGTAAATTATATTTATTTTTGATAGTTTTATAATATTCTGTATATATTGACACAATAATAGCACTAAAAATCACTAAAGATAAACATTCCAATCATCCGCCATCATTATCAATCATCATTAATAATCATCCGGTGTATGATGATTAATGATGATTTATCAGTATTCAATATTCGTCGTAATCATTGTTCATTATTAACATCGTCAATCAGCATTCATATCATCATCCTACATAATCATTACTAATCATCATCATTACTAATCATCATTACTAATCATCATCATTACTAATCATCATCATTACTAATCGCCATCATTACTAATCGCCATCATTACTAATCGCCATCATTACTAATCGCCATCATTACTAATCGCCATCATTACTAATCGCCATCATTACTAATCATCATCATTACTAATCGCCATCATTACTAATCGCCATCATCATTACTAATCGCCATCATCATCATTACTAATCCTCATCATTACTAATCCTGATCATCATCATTACTAATCCCGATCATCATTCATAATTTAACATTGCCCATCATCAGAAACATCATCAAATATCGTTATTCTCATCAATTATTTGAATCATCTAAAAATCTCATCTGATTTCATTCAAGGAAAACATCACTAGCAAGAAGCAATGATCTACCTATCCCTTAGTGAAAACTCCTTGAGTATATGCAGTCTTTGTCTAAACTCTGTGACCTGGTATTTGACATTTGAAGAAAGCAACATATGTCAGACCGCTAACAGCTGTTGAAGGTTACTTTTGTAATCGAGATTTCCTCTACTTCTGCTACAATTACTGAGTACATGTCCATTGTTATCCTGTGAAACTACCTTTTACAAGACCTATAGAAAAGTACAACAAAGATTTGCAGCTTTCATTCGTTTATGAAGGGATGATGTCATTTGCTTTTTCAGAATTCCTATACAAATTTATGAATTTGTAATATATCAAATAAAAATAGAATGCATTTACTTAATATCTGCTGTTGATTTGTTTAATTTATAGCTTTAATATAATTTATAATATTTATATTATAATTTTTATTATAATTTATAATTCATATTGTAATTTATAATATTTAATAATATAATTTTTAAGGAGCTTAAAATCAAAGAAGTCCTTTAGAACTGGATGTTTGACTAATTCAAGGAATGGCTGAGATTTTACGCATTCGAAGTATATTAAACATTGTAGTCTAGTAAGATGGTATAAAATAGTTTGCCTCTTAAAAACATATGAAACCTTTAAAATTCAGTTAAGAATATAATACATTACAAGGAAATACCTGTCCACTTTCTAACACACAGGTAAACTGTAAAACATAATTGCATGCATACATTTTAAAATATGAAAATGTCGTGGACTTGTAGATATACTTGTATATTTTGCTTGGCATGTATTTTCTTCAATCATTTTATCAGTTTTGCCTGTAAGGATTTCTAAGCTCATACATTATCAGACACAATCTTAACCAAAATTTGTCTCATCAAAAGATGCACGGATTAATATTTTAATACAGTACAGAACCATTTATCCGGAATGCTTGGGGTCAGATGTATTCTGGATAACTGGTTTTTCCGGTTAACTGGTTGCACTTTAAAGCAGCATCCATTTGATAAGTTTTGTGGAATATGTGTGGTTGTGGTATTATTTCTGATTTTAAATTATTAGATTACTTGGATTAAAAATCAATGCAAGAAAGATCAAAAGTTAACCAGAGTTTAAAAGAAGGTCATTTATGGAAATCCCAATAGGAACAAAAATTCTTCTGTTTCTTCTGCATAAAAATTAAAACATCTAAAATACAACTAAATATGTTTCCATTTCAAATACTAGATGTTGTCATCAAATTATAAAATTGTTTCAAGCAAAGCCTATGTCAAACTGGCAGTGTATGACACCTTTTTCTGCAAAGATTCGGAAATCAGTCGATCAGAAATATCATTCCGGATAACTGGTTTTCTGGTTAACTGGTTTCCAGATAAACGGTTCCATACTGTATAAAGGAAGAAAAAAAAGTTTAATATTTGATTAAAACAATGGTATTGTAACATTAAACAAATTCAGGGTAAATAAAACCCTTCAAATTAAAAATCGAATTGTAAAGTTTTTTTAGGTAGTGAAATATGTATGGGAGTGCCTTTTTGTGAACTTTTCTAAAATCAAACTAACTAAAATCTTAAATGAAAGGAAATTGCTCAAGTTTTACCAGTTAGTATATTCACATTTTGAAAGAAACATAAAAAAAAAATTCAAAGAATTACTGTAGAAATTTATTAAATGTGGTATCTGTCGTTCTTAATGAGTGACTTCCACATGATTTAACCGGATTTATGTGCTTCTCAAGTACCTTTTCGTGTCTGTTCTCTAAAAAATATAAACTTCCATTTTGTCATTTCGAATACAATTTTCACAAAATACAGTATCGATGAGTGAATTATGCAGATAACATGCCTATGGATAATACTGCTTAATACATAATTTACACAAATTTACTGTAGACTAAATATTAAATTCATAATCTTATTAACTGAATAATGGTTAAATGTGAGAGTAACATTTAAATCCAATATTATTTCTGCTGTATACCCAGTGCTACAAGTAATAAAATATTTGATGCATACTATTTTGTGCTGTTTAACTGTTTAAAAAAAAAAAAAAAAAAAAAAAAAAAAAAAACATAACAATATATAACATTTCTCAAAGTTTTATAGTTTTTAATTTTTTGTGTTCTAAATTAATTGTATAAATGATTTTTAAAGATTGATGCCTTCATTAGAACAACTTTTTGTAGGAAAGTACAGATGCTGCATGTCGCTAAAATCAATCTAAATTCAAAACTAATACAGAAAAATATACTGAAATTTTGCAGATTAATATTTTCATAGTTAAAAGAAACATGAGAATTACCATTGTACAAAAAAATAAGATGCACCGTTGTGGAAAAGCTATCTTTGGCCGATTTTAATGCAAAAATTTCATACGTTTAGTGACACTAGGATACCATAATAGTTCCCAAGTGCATCAGTTCATGCTTGTTCTCTTATAAATATAAACTTCAACACTCTGTCAGGCTATTTTCACAAAACAAAGTATTGAGAGTGAATTGTACAGATGACTACAGATAACAATGCTTATTACTTTATTCAAATTTGTCATAAACGAAAGATTAAATTTAATAAAATAACTTTTAAATGCATATGACTTCTGTTGCATATCCACTTTACTATCAGTAATAAAAGATTTATAATGTATTCTTTTTGTCCTGTTTAATTCTTCTGAAAATAATCTCATTCCATAACGATGCTTAACAAACCCTAAAACTTTTTGGATTCTTTTATTTTGTATTTAATTTTTTTTTGTGTAAATGATATGTGAATATATTTTTTTTAGAAAAGGTTGCTAAACTGATTGCAAAACCACTACTTCATTTGTTGTTCAAAAACAAAAGTAAATTATTAGTCATCATATTATCTTCTACGTCTTTTTAAAATATTAATTTAAATACTGGAGATATAGTTAATTATGAATCTGAAGTGTAATGTATATCTTAGAGTTCCATATGGAGATACTTTGATATGTGAATTTTAAAGAAAACACAATGTAACAAAATGCCCACTCTGTATTCAAATTCAAAATTAGTTCATCTCTGATATTTTTTTAACCTCAAACATGAAATGTAGAGCATTTCGGTTGAATAAAAGCCGATTTACCATTAAATAGTTCACAGAAAAATATATTTTTGTAAAACAAATTACCTTTTCTGATTTTAATAAAATCATATTCCAAAATATCTAAATCAATGAAAAAAGTAAAGTTAAAAGATTTTAATGAACCTGATATTTTCACCACATGTGCATAAAAGAACATATGCAAGATTGAAAATAAGCTTAACTAGGTAAACCTGTACAAAATTAAGCTAAGCAATTAAAAAAAAAAATTGTTGTCAAGCAGACATACTTTCTTATTTAGAAATGAAAATTATTACCTGGACAAAATATTTACAATAGCTCTAATAAAGTTGTTGACTGTCAGAACCTTCATCAACAATCTTTCATTGTTATTGAAATTTATATTGTTTATTTAAATGGATTTTTGTAATATATTTTATACCTTTTGACAAGATAGTGCTTTTTGTTTTTAATTTCCTTTTCATGCGCCTCAATTTATTTCAAACATAAGTCTTCTGTCAGTAACATCAGCTGCATTAATCATGGGATCGTTATGCATAAGACATATAAAATGCAATAATATGGATGGCGTCTACGGTAACAAAAGTCTGTGCATTCATGCCATAATTCATTTTTTAAAGAAAATCTTAAAAAAAAAAGTTACTTTGAACCCAGCCATAGTAAATTCCCCAATCTTATACATGGGAATAGTGTGTTTCTATGATGTGTGTAACAAAAAAATTAAACTAATTATTTGGCAGTAATAAAGTAAAATGCAAAATTCTCAAGTAAATGGCATAGAATTAATGAAATTCTAACTCGTGTAGCATTATTTTAAAATTGAAACATGAATTTTAATTCTTAAAAACATTTTCAAGAATCTTGACATCAGTCATGAAGTTCTGTGTCAGAAGATAAAGAATAGATCTTTAAAAAGGTTGTTATATTTAAATTTAATATAAATTGTACAAAAATTATCACTAAATGCCTAAAAAGGGGTACTGGTGTTTGTCTTTTTTTAATTATTTCTTCATTTCTAGTGTATAACAATAGGAATTAAAAATTGCATTATAAAATTTTAAAAAATAAATTGATAAAACTGTGAACTATTCCAGGTCTTTGGAAAAAGTTTTTTAAAAAGTTTGGTTTTGAAGTAGCTAATAAATTTACTCTAAGCAGATGGAGTAGTATCAGTAAAATTTTAATTCATATGGCATTATTTTTAAATTGAAATATGCATTTTCATTCTTAAAATCTAAGACTACAATGACGGCATGAAAATTATGCCATTTTCTAGACTCTTAGCCTTCATGGCCGTCATAAGGTTTTGTGTAAGAAGAATTGACTCTTAAAAGGTTTTAATTTTTCATTTTTAATGTAATATAAATCTTAGAAAACATATCACTAAATGCCTAAAAAAAAGTCTTATTTTCTTCTAATTATTGCTCTATTTTTACAAAATAAACATGATATGGGGAGAAGAATTTTCATTAGAAGATTCTATAAAATAGATTCTTAAAACTATAAACTATTTAAAGCAGTTTTAAAAATTTGTAAAATTTTAAGTTTAGAACAAGAATAAAATTATTAACTTAAAGTGTATGTATATTGCATTTTGTTCAAATGTGTAAAAAAAAAAAAAAAAATTGGTTTAAGGAAGGTCACATATACTGTTTTTTTATATACAGATTATGTAGTGTGAAAACCAATGACCAGGAAGTAACTTTTAACTTTAAATCTTTGGCACGTATGTTCTATAATTTAATCCTATAGAGATTGTATGTGAGAGTGTGTGTATGCAAATTTTATTTTTAAAATGGCTCTAATGATTTTGAATAAATTTTGTATTTTTCTATTTTCAGACATGAGAAGACCATTGTGCGAGGTCACATGTTCGATAAAATTGATTAGTGGGTCATTTTGTGGTCATTACAGGTTAATGCATTACAATGGGAATGAAGATTTTAATAGTTAAGTTGTTGAACAGCTACTAGTAAATGGAGCCACAAATTTTGAAACATTTTGATAAATTAGGTTTCATTTAAATATGTAAAAAAAATGCTTAAGGAAGATCACATACTGTTTTTTATATATAGATCATGTAATGTGAAACCCAATGACCAGAAAACAATTTTTAACATTAAATCTTTAGCACATATGTTCCATAATCTAATCCTATATTAAAACACAAGCAAATCCTATGTGTGTGGCGAAGTACGGGTGTAATGCAAATTTTATCTTAAAAATGGCTGTAACAATTTTGACTAAATTTTGCATTTTTTTTTTTTTTGTTTGTTTTGTGGCACAAGACCATTGGGCTAGGTCACATGTTCGATAAAATTGATTAGTGGGTCAACATTGACCGAAAAATCTACTTCCAAGATTACCAGTGCCAAAACACATACAAATGAAAGAATGTTGCCAAATTTGCCGTGTTTGGCATAAAAAATAGGCTTTCCGAATGTGAAGAATTTTCTAGAAATCCCTGATAGGATCCGAGATACATGATTCAACCAACCGGAGCTCAACTAAAAATGTAGTTTAGAATGATGTCCTTTCATTGTAAATTATGTAAAATTTAGAAATTTGTACACAAATTTCATGGTTTGTTACTATGAATAATAATGTCATAAAATAAGACTTTATGGCAATATTATAGCGAGAATAATACATAGAGTAGAACACAAAGCTAATTTTAACCAAGCATATCTCACTGTCTTACCCTGCTGATTATTCTTGTAGGTCAGCAATTTTGCTAGGTTCTTCACACAAACCTATTACATTTATTTCTGTGCGGAATTAGTCATAGCTTAAAAGGAATGATCACAAAGGTATAATTGTGGTAGACACATAAGAGCCCAAAAATAAATATGAAATCATGTATAGATAGTTAATTTAGTCAAACAATTCATTAATCGGCATTTTTAATGCATGAATGATGTTTAATTTAGGGATTTTCACGGGAAAGTCTTTTGCTCGTGGAAATGAAAATATAAATATTTAAAATTTACATTTTTTGTTAAATTAACGACTCTTAAATAAAAACTGTCTTCAGAATTCCACAATACGTCCATAATAAGAAAAAAATAAGTCTTCATTGTGGAAAAGAAAATATTTGTTAATTTCTTAATTGACACATTAAAAAATCCCTTTTTTAACCCTTAAAGTATTTCTGTTCCTAACTATTTGATTCTTTGCATACTGGTATCTAGTGAAGAAGTGCTATGTTAAAATTTTTGAGGTCTTACTAAAATTTGCAATCAATATTAAATTTAAAATCTACTAATTTTTGAGTCAAATTTTTACATATTTTGTAATTATATGTACTGTTTTTATTCATATTTTTACATTCTTATAACATACAGTTTGAAAAGATTTCCACAGATGAGATACTATGTATGTTTACCTAACATGAGATCAGAAGTTGTTAAAACAATTCATCAACCAGTGTTATTTTAAATATGCTATTCTGATTAATTTAGAGTTTCGCCGAGTGGGTGTTTCCAGCTCAGGAAAACAGTTTATATTTTAAGAGGGGGGAGGGGGTGTGGGTTCTGTCATATGAATGTCTTTAAAAGAAAACTAGAGAACAGGAATTTTGCTTTTTCAGAATTTAGTGTCATCCCCGGCATTTCCATTACCTCCTTTTCTTCTGGTGGACTGGTGGCTTCTATTATTATGGAACAGCCATTATAAATGAAGCGTTAGGTGAAGATGAAAGAGCAGTCGTAAAAAGTTAGAACTCTGATTATCTGGTCAGAATGGGGGAAAAAAATGGTTCATTTAGAATGGCTGTTTCATAATAATAGAAGACACCAGTCCATCAGAAGAAAATAACTTGGTTAAGCGGGACTTGGATAATTGGAACTCTACTGTAGTGCAAAACATATTTTAATTTTAAGACTACACACGCTTTTATTTTATGTAAAATGATGTCATTTGCATTATTATCGATATTTAAAATTAAATATAGTTTACAATAGCTCCATCTTTTATCATAAATCATTCATTTATATTTTTCTCAAAATAGCACGTATTTTAGTTACATTTTCTCAGTTTTTATGGGAAAATGGCAACAAGAAGATATAATTGCTATTTTCAACTATTTTTTCTGTACTTTCTACAGAAATGGAGTACTTAAGTTGCCAAAATGAAACAAATGTCGCTAAAAACTACAAAAAAATTAATATCTCAAAAATAAATGGAGATGTAGTTTTCAAACAAATTGCATTAAAAAGTACTTTTCTTTCCCAATACAACGGTCTAAACATTGAAAATGTGCGATGCTTAGAAGTTTTTAAAAATGCTGAAGAGTATTTAATCGCACAATGAAACGTTGGTTTTTTTTTTCGGCTGACTTATACAAGGTAACATTATTTATTGGAGACAAAATTAGCTGGGAGAAAGAAATAGCATACCGGGGGCTAAAAAAAAACTCTAATCCTAAATACAGCTTGTAAACAACACCAATGCTTTTTTGACATCATAGGAAATTTTTCTTTGCTACCATAACGTTTTGAAGTGTTAGGAAAATAATTGATTTTCTAGTCGTTTTGTTTCTTAATTGTGAAGGTTTGAATCCTGATTCTGACTTGGGTATTTGCAATGATTACAATCAATTTTAATAGAAGCAACTTGATTTTTTTTTTTTTTTTTAATTGCATGTTTTAAAGTTGTCATTTGAATTTAATAGTTAATTATTTTTACAGTGTTCTTCTTACAAAAACTGATTTTTCATTGTCCCTGTCTTTCATTAATCTAAGATTTTGTTTATTAAGGTTAGAATAAAAAGTTCATAATGGGGATTTAAGATTTATAAAAGTATCATCTGGAAATCCAGTGAGAACATTCGAATTCCTTTTAAAATGGTTTTAAATATCTTTAATGGAATAACGAAATTTTATTTGATTTACTTTATTTTTTATAATCTGTGCGTGTATAATTCAATTTTGAGATCATACATTTTGTGCAAAGGATTTGTTGAGGCTGACAATGATTCATTATTTCAGGTCTTTTTTCATTGGTTAAATTATTTAGTTACAAATAGTTTTAGAAAATATTTCAAATATTTATGATTTCCTTCATATCTTAAATTATTTACTTGTTCTTTCTATGAATTCGACATCCTGTTTTTCCTTTCACCAGTTTTGAATGTTTTAATTTTTAATACTTCATATATTGGTGATAAGGATCTAAGTTTATTAAAAAAAATTTGTTAATGATTAGTTAAATTAATAATAGTTTATCCAGCTTCATGTATAATGTCAGTGTAATGTATTGATACTCACCTTATAATAAAAAGACGATGAATTGTAATATTGTATAATGGTTATATATATATATATTTGTTGGGTGCAAATTTCTATGTTTTCTTTTATATTAGTAATATTTGGAATCCATTCAGTATGGTTTAAAACCATATTTCTGATTCAGATTCCATAGCACAGTGAACTTTAAAATAGTGTTGAAGCTTCTTTTGAGCACACAATTTCACAACACATAACTTGCATCACAGCACAACTAATTATGGACAACACTAAACACAAAAAGAATCTCAATTTTTTAAATAAAAGCACTTCATGTTTTACACACAGCAGTCTGTGATATTTTCAAAACTCTTCTTCCATTTTCACCTTTCCATTCTCTCTCTACAAATCTACAAAAAAAAAAAAAAAATACATGAGGAATCCAGAGAGTCATGCCGATAGATTTAATTCATCAGAATGCTATGCGAGACCAATAAACATTGACAGAAAATAACGTTTTAGTACTTTTGAGATTTTAGTTTTCTTGGCCTCTTATAATTTTTTCTTAAGGGAACTCATATTATTATATTTTTAATTTCATCTATTTAATCTTATTGTGTTGTAATGTCATATTGAAATAATAAATACATATACTTTATTGCACTCACAACTGCATAAATAGAGGAAAAATGAAATTATAAAGTGAAATGTTTTGTTATGATTGAGGAATTTCTTTCACAAATCAAATCCCACACTACATGACAAAAAAAAAAGTTGCTTTCGAAAGAATGTAGTTCAGAAGCGAATTTTGTAGGCAAATTCACTATTCACTCATTGATAACATCTTAGTCAAAATGAAGCTTTTAAACTACACAAATACAGCACTATATTTTTAAGCATGGTTGAGAGCTATGTGTAACATCCCATTTAAAAAAATATATATATTAATCAACATACATGATACTTATATATGCATCACAAACTTCATACAACTCAATTAAAACAGCACTAAAAAAGCAGAAGAAATCTCTGTAAATGGCTAGATTGTTATCAGAGATGTTCTTAAAAAATTCTTTAATTCTCAAATGGAATACATAATGTAATTCATTTTGGCCTACTATTTGCAATAAATGAAATAGTTTACAAATTTTCTTAAACATCAGCAACATTTAAAAACTGACATTAGTAAAACTTTTCATGAAACATTTAATGAAACTAAGATTCGAATTAATTGCAATGTAACAAAATATTGTATGTATGCATTATTACATAAATATGTATCACAAAATACATTATGTAATTTGCAACGTAAAATAATAATGACCAGTTAATAAAATTTCTTCAAACTCAATAAATTTGAGATTTTAAATAAAGTAGTTTAAATTTCGAAAGGTTTATCATTCAGCAAAATCAATTACACAGTATCTATTTTACAGAAAATAAGCTATGACTTACCTAGCTTTATTTCCTTAACAGAAATTGACTTTTCAAAATTCCAAATAAGTCTATTTACAAAGTTCTGGTAAAATGATATATCTTCTAGTTCAGTAATAACACTATTATTATCAATAAATTTTTATGGCATACACCAATTTAATTCTTAATACACATTAAATTATCCTTTTCCAGAAATATGATGCCAATATCTGAAATATAATAAACATGTAAGGAAGCTGAAGCTGAATTTAGAGTAGCTGCAGTAACTTTATTAACTTTAACTAAAAACTCATATTCAAATGCTTGCTCATAATAGATTTGATTTTTTAATATCACCAAGCTCTCCAGCGTTTTGTTGGGCATTACAAATTGAGATTCTGTTCTGTTCTTTCTTACTAGACTAAAAATCTTCTCGCATTCTGCATTAGAACGAGGAGTGAGCAAAACAGAAAGAGTTACATCTGCTAATCTTTCATATTTAACATTCCATCAGCACCTCTGTTGTTTTATTTCTGCCCATTGCATATCAACCTCTTTATCTGGAACAACTATAGTTGATAGATCTCCTAACTGAAATCTCGCAAAACTCCTTCTGAAGTTTGTCAATGCCTCAATTTCTGTTTCCCCATTTTTTTTTTCTTTTTAAAAGAAAAAGAAACAAATCTACAAAGTATTTGCTGGAAAAGCTGGAATTTTTTATGTTTTCCATGTTGGCAACCTCAACAAGTTTTTAATACATCATTCTTCATAGGGAAGTTCTCTAAATATTCACAAGTAATTACAAAATATTTAATTACTGCTTCGTAAAACAATTCCTGCCCTCCTCAGGGGCATTTTGCAATAAAATTAAATGTTGCAATTCCTATAATCAAATCCAGATAATTTTTAGACATGAAGGTGAATGAAAATTAACTTCAACTAGTACTTCCCCTTTTACTTCAGAGGACTTCACTAACTTTGAGAACAGTTCTTCTAATAAACCTAGTAAAAGGACTCTCAGTCGATGGATTTGTGGAGTTGCCAACTGCAAAATCATGCTTCAGGTATTATGCTTAGAAGAAATAAACTATAAGCTTTGTTTAAATCTGAAGATAAAAATACAAAAATCTTTTCTTCTTTAGATAAAATTGAATTTGATCCACTTCTATGCTTTTTTACTTTGATGACATCTCTACATTTAAATTCTTCCTTTTCTTTGAACTACTTGCATCCTGTTTATTTGTAGAAGCATTTTTCTTTATAATTCATGGTTTAGCCTCTGTGTCTTTAGGCAGAACTTTATCTTTTAATTTGTCTTCAGCGACATTTTTATCTACAACTTTTGGTATTTTGTATAATAAGATTGCAGGTAACTTACAAGACCTACCTTCTTTTCTATAAAAAATAAAAAAGCTCATGAAGGGCTCCCATTGGTTTACTAACCTGGTTAGACTTCACCCAAGAGACAACCAGTAAGTCGATATATGCTTTTAGATCTGCTGGGTTTCTTCTCCATACAAGTCTTGAAATTTTTTAAGTGACTCTTTCCTGTTAGCACTTTTTTTTCAAGTAGTAAAAAAACATCTGTCACAGCTTCACCCACTCTAACAGGAAGGATTGCAGCAGCTTTTTTCTGAAGCAAGATGAATCGAATGGCAGCAGCATCCTATATCTATATTTTTCTTTTTCTAAAAATGAAATTATTCCATTTTTTTTTTCTCCCTACATAACAAGAAGCATTATATGAAGTGAATGCTATGCAGTTCTGAAAAGGGATTTGAAAAATTTCAAATGCAAATAAAATGAGAACGTATATTCTCTCCTGTTCAATTTCCATCCAAATTTAGAATCACCAATAAAGTTCTTTCAATATGCCGATACTTGTGTTAAAATAATTTACTACAACTGGATAGAGTTTATAGTCGCTTTCATGATTTCCATCACATGCTGCAGTAAATATGTGATCTTGTAGATGTTTGATAATCGCTGAGGTGTCATCTGTAGCCATTTCATGCACAAGAAATGCTGTTTCGGTTTTTCCAAAACCGTATAGTTTTGCTGTATTGTTTTTTGGAAACATCTTCTGAGAAAGAGGACTAGCATGGCTAGTGGCATTCAGAGTAATGTTATGATCAATTAAAAACGATATAAGAGCAATTCTGAATGCATTACATAATCTTGAGTAATATTTGTCATAAAAATTTGTTCAGTTTCACATTGTTATTCTCCAGTTTTCACATTTTCCGAATGTTGCGGTGCAGTCACATGGCGATGAACAGCATTCCTATCTCCATGGGGAATCGCCTACATATATCACAATAAACATATTTTTCATCCTTTGAAGATTTCTTGATGCAAGGAAACATGAATTCTAATAGATTTTAAATTTTCACGTATTAACTAAAAATACGTTCTTCGAATTTTTTACTGTACCAAATATCATAAAAATTCCAGGTCCGTCCATAAGTCTGTGCAACTAAATGTAAGTCTGTACATTTTACAGACAATCTGTAAAAGTCGGCAAGTATGCTGCCTGTATGTTTTAGTTTTATATATGATTAAAAATAAATTTGCTGAACATCCAGCTTTTAATAATATTAAATCTAGATTAACTCTGATACTGTCCTTTGCAAAAGCATTGCATTATTCGAAACAGGGTTATTTGACTTCAAAAAATTTAAATTGCAAAGGTAATATAATAAATCGCGTCAAATTTATTTGAACCTAAAAATATTTCCATATAATTTAATGAAATGTAGTCTTTCTTGAATGAAATTAGATACCTTCTTATGTCTGTCTAAACTTTTCCAAAGACTATTTAATCACATTTCTTATATATATCGAATCGCCTAACAAAGAAAACCTGTTTTTCTTAACTGGTAACCAGACGGTATATCGCTAGATTGATATCTCTCATCCATCGAAATGATTTTCACAATATTGAATTTCTAAGAATTCAGTTTTAGGCTGCCCACTAAAATTATCAGAAACAAAATTCCATTTTGAAAAATGTTTTACTACAAAGTCTAAATTTTTTTAGTTCCAATACTAAATCAGTAAAATAAGTATTTGAGCTTTCACCAGTTCCTAATGTAATTTGTTGCATTTTAATGAACATGATTTTCAATTACAGCATGTTTATTTTCAAACTGTCCGTAAAGAGCTCTGACAATTCAAAAGTAACCCCCCCCCTTTTTTTTTTTTTTTTTTTTTTTTTGTTACCTTCGCTTCAGACTGCTGAGCATCTATAAAAATAAAATACCATAGATACTCGTGTATAAGTCAAAGAATTTTAGACAAAATTTGAGAGTTGAAAATGGCGGGTTGACTTATACATGAGGTAGTAAAAAGAAAAAAAAAATCTGCAGATAATCGGCGAATGGGCAAGTCTTTTAAGTAATCACGTGAGAGATAAAACCAGACAACGGTAATTTCCCTGTGATTGATAAAAAAAAGCTCATCAGGAATGTCCCTGTACTTGTTCTGCATTTGTTTTCTCTTGGAACAGAATTCCTTTCAATACAAGGCATTCCTTTCAACATTTTAATCCCCTTTTTAAAGAGTTCAATTTGGGAATGCATCTAGATATATCTCCTAAAAGTTCTACAATACAAAGAAGTACTATATTTTAGCAGTCTAAGAAGTTATTTACCCTTGTGAATAAGTCTTGTGAATTAATAAGTCTGATTGGAAATGTAAAAAAAGTTTACTAATTCGATGAAAATTTATTAATTTTATCTTGGATTCTAAATCATTTTTCTACATACTACCAGAAATGTGGTTTGACTTATACACGAAAATTCTTTTTTTTTTTCTCAAAATTTTGCTTAAGAATTGGGGGGTCAACTTTATACATAAGTATATACAGTAAATAACTTTCATCATCAGTTAAAATTTGTTTACAATCAAATTGATTAGTAATCGCTTTTTGAATTCTGAAAATTCTTTTAATTCGCCTCTAAACACCAGCAAAGCAATGTCAAATAACTTAAGCAAAATTTTCATGGAATTATAACCATACTTTAAATGTTACTTTTTATATAACATCATTTTCTAAAATTTAATCTAGAGAAAGTATTTCAAATTTACCTCTAAATTATGCTCCTTCACAGTTTCAAATATCAATTTGCCATTCTTAGTTAACTCTCCTCTACACCCTCATCCTTATTTAAATATTCCTCAATCAAACTGAACAGATCAGTTTTTTGTTCTTGTAAACTGGACAGTTTCCTCCCAATTAACTTTTCTGCAATGTTTTTTGGATTTTTTAAAATTATCTTAAAAAGCAAATAATGGATCTGAATGTCCACTATAATATCAGTAGATCTTATATTTGTGCTAACCTAAAGATATGGACTTCGTGAATAAGTGGGTAAGTGTGATTGAATATCACACAGGGGATTTCGTTTAATATTCCGTTCAAATCACTTTAACCTTCAATTAATAAATCCAAAACATTAAGTTCTAATTATTAAATCATTAATTTTTTTTTCAATAAGACAGTAGATGGCAGCACCATTAAATTTAATTTTCAAACTATTACAATTGGAAGATATTCTTTTTAATCAGAAATATTCTAGAACTACTTTTGAGACACTTGTAACAGCATATGTCTATATCTGTAAAGAATATTTAACTACATGATTTAATTTTAGCTTTAAAAAAAAGAAAAGAAACCCTTCAAATGAAAAAAAAACTGTTTTTTTTTATTAAATCCATTGGGCAATGAAATGTAATCAGTTTAAAATTTTGCAATTTCTTAAAGAATTTTCAAATTTAAAAAAAAAAAAATATATATATAGATATAGCAAATTTTGGCTCTAAATAGCAAAAAAATGTGTGGAAATTTTTACAAAACAATCTGTTAGATAATGAAATCAATATTCGGAAATTTTTTTTTTTTAACTCTAAAGATTAGTGTCGAAACAGGAACCTTTTCATTAACAGGCGTTACCACATAATTACCTAGTCTGCATGAAAAAGACTGAAATTTGGTTTGTGTTTTAAAATCTAAATCCAAAAAATGGTGGACGTGATGGAATTAATTCATTTAATTGAAATGACTTTTTCTAAATTTTATGATTTGTTATGTGATCGGATGTATTCAACTTTAAGTATGCAAAATTTCAAGTCTAACTTACAATTTCTGAGAACGAACTATGAGACAGAGGAGTGAAATAAATAGGGTTTCATCAGATGAACAAAACCCTAAAAATAAAATTTTAGAATTTTAAGCTAAAGCAGTTTCTTTTTTTAAATATGTAAGGGTATGCAATTTATTCATTTTTTTTAATGCAGTAAATTTTCGTAAATGTGTTTCTACTTAACAAATACTTCCTATCAATGAGGAAAATTTCATGTTCTCCATAGCCTTTTGTTTGCTAGTAGCTGAACCACCTGGCATGATAATATTCTTAAATGAACTTAAATTTGCATGATTTTATATCTTTAACTCGATTTTATCTGAAATACGTACCAGGTCACTTTGTGAAAATGGGGTAGAAGCTGCTAATTGTTGAGATTTGTTATGTAAATTTGTTTTTTCATAATTTTTTAAAAATATAATGGGGTAGTAATGAACAAATTAAAGCTTTAAAACTCTTTATCTACTGATGAAAATATGAGTTAAGAGAAGGGGAATGGTTGCTTTGTAATGTGCAGGCCAAAAATTTTTTAAACAATGTCACATGAAAAAAATCCATTTTGACTCCCCCCCCCCCCCCCCAACCAAAGGGAATACCACCTAATAATCTGGGGTCAAAAATAGACCCCACCAATCAAAGGCCTGTGAGGAGTTTCTCCCTTTCGTCAAGCCTTCAAATGAGGCTGAATCTTGCTTAATTTGGAGCTGAATTAGAAAATTTACCCCTCTTTGGCCAAATTTGGATGAGGAGGGAAGAAAGGTTCATAATATGAAAGAGTTATCCTAGGGCTTTCCGATGATATATCACATGAGGATTTCAGAAAAAAATGGAGAATTGCTCCCCACCCCTCTCTTTGACATTTTTATATTTAATAAATATTTATTGGACGTCTGTCATATAACAACAGATAAAGGATACTTATTGTAGAAAATTGCCTTGCCTCCTTTCCTCTCCTGAAATTAAACTCTCCCATCTTCTCTTAAATTTTAAAGTGTTATCAAATATCCAAAAAATCAGATTTAAAATAACTTAGTGGACCAATGTTTTTGTACAAAACTGTTTTTAAAAGTTATCCCCCCCCCCCCCCCCCACACACACACACCGAAATTCAACTCTGCCTCTTTCATTAAAATTTTTAAATGTTATCAAAAATCTGAAATTTTAAAATTGATTCAAAAAATATCTGAAATAAAATAACGATAATTATTGGAGGAAGCTTGTATTTATATAGAAATAGATTTTACGGCAAGATAAAAAGTTACTTATCAGTTTTTAAGAAAATTACATATTCGTAATAAGTGTGAAAAATTAGGCACTGATGCTTAAGTTTAAATTCTAAAAATGCTGTAGTTTTAAAATTTTTATACACTTCAAAAGAATACTAGTCTAAAAACTGTCTGTTTTTTTTCCATATCACGTGTCTGACTTTTAAATGAGGCTTTGAAAGGAATTATCCAATTAATGAAATAATTAGTTCCTATGCTTTTAATTAACCAATGGTAATGAAATTTAAATATTCATAATTGGTGAAAAAAATTACACATAGATGCATAAAAATTAAATCTGTAAATTGAATATTTAAAAAACTTTATAAGCATTCAAAAAGGTCCATTAGACAAAGGCAATATTCGCCTGCATTACGAGCACTTGTACTGTCAGTGAAATATTTCTCCAAAATCTCCATAGGAAATAAAAGTAGTTAGATTTTTCGTGGATTTTTGGACTTTTTGCAACAATACTGGAATAATTTTTAGAATTTCTAAAAAAATTTTTTTTGCGTCTGGCTGTGTAATTTTAGTTTTTAGGCCCAGTAGATTTTAAAATATTGCCCTCTTTAAAAAGATCCAGTACATATAACCCTTAACAACCCTCCATTCCAGCAAATCCTTGGTCTCTCTTCTAGTTGTTCGAAGAAATTGCCTGCAGTTTGATAAAAATCTATGCTTTTGTTGAATTATGAAAACTTTTCCATTCTTTTAATTGGACTTTTTTTTATTACTAACTCAATTATTAGAAATTTAATATTCTGAGTCTCAGGTGCATTAGGAGAGGTCTTGGACTACCTTCACAAACATTTTCAGCTTTGTACGTGCTGCAAATTTTACTAGCCATCGCAGACACACAAAGTTAAACAGACCATTCATATAGATTGTTATACCATGCATATTATTCAATGGTAAGGCAGATTCATAAATTGCCCAGGTATAATGCAACTTTGTTTTGTACAGTAATTCTACAAATGCAAATTTGATGCAAGTTTGTTTATTCAGAGATCAAGTGATTATCAGTGGCAGTGATGAATAGAAATAAAGCATCCGCCAATTTGGTAATGGGTACAAAATATCCTGACCTCTTTTCACTTCATAGTACCAATCTATTAATTTATCCAATCTTTGAGGGATTCACAAAACTGGAAGAGAGCGAGATAAAAATATCACTATTTACTATTTAACGCAAAGAAACATGAAATGTAACTCAAAAGTTAAATTATGTAAGTGTAACCAATTTCTTTGCATATTTTGTTTGTCCTCTGTAGTTTCTTCTGTATTTACAAATTGTTATTAATTTGCATTTTTATTAAAATTAGTGAACTAAATAAGTGGATCCTCTTCACAAAAAATTGGTAAGTAACTTAATTTCATTTATAATCTCAATTATGTTTATTGATCACAGGGTGTCATTTTACCAAGTAATAATAGAAATGCAATATACCGTAAAAATGTTTTGCAGTATGAAGGTGGTTATTGCTCAACTTTAAATGCCCTCATTTGGCCCAGCCGCACACTCTGTAGAACTGCATGTATTTGGACTTAACTTTGACTTGTTTTAACTGGTTTCAGGGGTTGCAATTTTGGCATCACGCCCAGCTACCATACTTCATCTCCATCTCTTACCTCTGTAATTTTACATCATGAAATTGTTTACACCATTTAATGAGAACTTCAGTTATTTCCAAGGTATCTTGCCACCTGGAAAAGTCAGGGAAATTTACCATTCCTGAGGAAAAATCAGGATAAACCTGGAAAAGTTAAGGAAATTTTTTGCTGATATGTATGGAATAAACACCCTGTATTTCAGACGAAAACTGGCCTCCCATGGAGGTTTGTACTACCAGAGGTTGACTATAGTTTGTATTTGTTTGTTACAGCTTGTATAGTCCATTTTTAACTTTGCCTGTAGGGTTCTATACGCCATTTCAAATGTGAGTTATGATGTTGGTAATATTGGATTTAATTTCAATGTGGTTATAAATGAAGGGTTATCGCAAGGCATCGTAGTACGGTGTCATATTAAGGGTTGTCACTCCTGACTATTTACATGGCCTTCCTAATCTGAATTCAGTTTGAGCGCTTTGTTCTCCCGATCTAGCTGATTTGATAGCATTGAAAATCTTTGTCAACAAATGATATAGTAGATGGCAAGAACTATCAGTGTCATTCGACATGTCATTCACGTCTCTCATTTTCTCGGCTACTTATTCTGGAGACATTCAGCAGATCATTTATAAAGTAAAGATTGGAAATACGTTGATCCATTCTTTAAATTTATATATCAGGCCATTCTTTTCAAAATTTGAAATTTGGTTTTATGCAAAACTTTTTTTCTTTCTACAAAATACATGTTTATTTGAAGAGTAATGAATCATAAAAAAAAATGTGTTTTTTAGTAAAAGTTGACTGGGTTTCAAGCATAAAAATAAATTTTCATGTCTGGAATCGAAAATAAGTTATTTCTTTCAATAAAATTAACGTTTACATCCGATTATCAGAAGAGGAGTTGAAAGTTAGGTTTTACAACTGTCCTAAATAGGCCATATTTAAATACTAGTCGTTCTAACCCCAGTTTCTGTCAGGTTATAGAAAATATCGGAAAACATTTCTTCATTAAAAACTCTAAAAGATTTATTTATTTTTTAGATTGTTTTGTTACAACACCAAAACCATTTTTATATGAAAAATATCAATATATCAGGGGTCTGTCCAGACTTTTCTCACAGGGTCCTGTTTTTGTGAAATTGTGAAGTTTTTCTTATTTTTGTGAAAATTCTAGTCATAATTTTGTGAATTTTAAATTATCAATGAATTCATGTCCTTTCCTTCATGTATAAAAAGCTAAGTAATATGCTCTTTGGTGAGTTCAGCTGCTTACTTACAGGCCAGATTTTATTTTTAAATGACTAAATTTGTGAAAAGTTCAATTTGAAAGTAAAAAAATTCTGTGAAAGGTCTATTTAAGAGACAAATAATTTTGTGAAGGGTCCTGTTTCGGGATAAAATGTTTTGTGAAGGGTCCTGTTTCGGGATAAAATGTTTTGTGAAGGGTCCTGTTTGAGGATAAATAATTTTGTGAAGGGTCCTGTTTGGGGATAAATAATTTTGTGAAAGGTCCTGTTTGGGGATAAATAATTTTGTGAAGGGTCCTTTAAAGGACCTAAACATATCCCTGTATATTCAAATATCAACATTTTTTTAAGAGATACTCATGTCATTTGCATGTGAGAAGTTAATAGCCCAAACAATCACCAACATTTTAGTTACTTACTGAGCCATCTTTGTTCAGATAATTTCTGTTTAAGCACGTAGATAATTTACATATCTGTTAAATTTTATTTATTTTATTTACTGATGAAGTTTTTACTTTGTAATGGAAAATTATCCAGAAGTAAAAAGGGTTGATTATTTATATTGGTTTAAGTGCAAACTGATTAATCTTTTGTATTCTGGCTGCATGCTATATACAGATTTTTTTTTTAAAGGTCTGCTTCAAAATTATTTTAAGACATAACAAAATCATCAAATTAAAATACAAATTTCAAAGAAATTACTTTTAAAAGAATTTTTCTCCTGATCAGATGGTGTGAAAAGTGAAACGTTTCAATGTTTAAATGTTAAAGAATTGGAAATAAAAGTGAAATGTATTGGTCAGGTGTTGCCTTCAACAATATGATGTCAGTCGTGTTTTTGCTTTATGATGTAGATTTAAAAGTTATTTTGATGGCACATGAGGAAATATATTTTTGAATGTCTTATAAATAATGAAATGAAATAAGCCAAATTAAATATATATGCACAAATTAAATATACAGTAGACTTCTTCAAATCTGCACAGCTTGGGACCAGAGGTTGTGCAAATTTTAGAATTTTGCGGATTTCTCGCCATTGCTTTGTTTACATTTTTTAAATAGTAATTTGAATGTAATAATGCAATCTAAATTTCAATGAATGCTTACAATATAGTAAAACATTAAAATAATTAAGAAAAGTATAAACTAAAATAAAAAAGTAAGCTAATTAAAAAAATTATTAAATTATTAAAAGTAAAGTTCAAATAAATAATTAATGTATAATTAAATATACATAATAAAGATGCGATACATTTTTCTTGAATTATTCAATGGAATTTTCCTCTTAAAAGTACTCTATTAATTCACATCATAACCATAAAGTTAGGAAGTTTTATTTCAGGTTTAGCCAGTTTTACTAACCAAAAAAGCTTGATTAAAACATAAATATATTTGGTAAAAAGATTGTGATTACCAGTGATATCAGAAACATCTTGATTTTTTCAGAAATGAATTTACCCTTCTTTCATGAAAAACTGAGATCAGTCATATTGTAGAGAATTACATATTAAAATGCATACCGAATGATATAAAACTAAAATTCTGTAATTTTTATCCTAAAATTTGAACTGAAAATTTCATTGTTTGCATCTGTAATGATGTGCGGATTTTAGGGTTGCGGATTTGAGAGTCTACTGTATATACAAATTAACGAATTGTCACATTATGGATACATATTCATTACTGTAATCTCTCTCATCAGGGTTTTTCTCCTTTTCTCGACTTCTATTAATTTTCAGCTAATTCTTTTACGCGACTTCTATAATTTTCAGCTAATATGCACCTGACTAGAGAGATTACAAGTACAGTAGACTCCCACAAATCTGCAATCCTAAAATCTGCACATCATTGCAGATGTAAACAATGAAACTTCCAGTACAGGTGTAGAGGCAAAATTACTGAATTTTTTAGTTTTATATCATTTCGTATGTATTTTAATATGTAATTCTCATTAATGATTGAAGCCCTGGTTTTTCATGAAGGAAGTATAAATTTATTTCTTTAAAAAAAATGAAGATTTGCAGATATCACTGGTAATCACAATCTTTCTACCAAATATATATATGTATTAAACAAACTTTTTTAAGATTTCTAAATCTGAAATAAAACTTCCTTATTTATGATTTTGATGTGAATTAATATCCCTTTATCAGGAAAGTTTTATTGAATAATTCAAAGAAAATGTATCTCTCATCTTTATTATGTATATTAAATTATACATTATTATTTACTTGACCTTTACTTTTAATAATTTAATCATTTTTTAAATTGCCTTATTTCTTATTTTAGTTTATTACTTTGCTTATTTTAATATTTTACTATATTGCAAGCATTCATTATAATTTTGATTGCATTATTATATTCAAATTATTGTTTAAAAATGTTGACAAATCAATGACCAGAAATCCAAAAAATTCTAAAATCCACACAACTCCTGGTCCCAAGCTATGAGGATTTGAGTCTACTGTATGGTGAATTTTACAAATTTGTATTATAAAGCAAAAACATTCTTGAGTAGTGATGGCATCTTATTACTATAGCAGCATCTGACTGTAAATTTTTTACTTTTAAACCTCATGAAATTTCAAATTTTTACAAAGGCAAATAAGACAAACAGTTCTTCAAAGTGAAATTTCTTTAAAAACTATTTTTTAAAATAATTTTTAAGCATATTAAAATATGTCAATCATGAGCTGCTCAGTTAATAAAGATTAACCAGTCCAAACTTAAAACGATGTAGATTCACACATCTTTTTTTGGATAATATTTTATAATGAAATTTAAACTTTTAGTAATTTAATAATTTTATATAAACAAAACCCAAATTTAAGTGATATGTAATCGAATTACTCATAAGCAAATAAATTTAGATTGAAAAAAGCCTCTAATTAGAGAAAAAATTTGTTGATTACTTCAGCTATTAAATTGTGGCATGTGACTAATACAAAAGTATTGTTTTTAATAAATTTTAAAACTTTATTTTAATACATTATTGATATTTTTTATATAAAATGCTGTTTGGTGTTCTTAGTAGACAATTTAACGAGCATTTAAACAAAAATTTAATTTTTATTAACATATGGTTTTTACTTATATTCTGTAACCATGAAAAGCCCCTTTTTTTTCCTAATTTGAAGTGAAATACTAATTTAAAGAAATAGAAAATCATCAAACGTTGGTTAGATTAGATTTTTAAATATCACTACTATAGCACTACAGTTATAATTAGAGATGGAGGGAAAATTCATTTTCGTTTTTGGCTCAAAATCAGAGGTTTGCCAAAAATTAGTTTTTGTCGTAAATGCTGCCAAAAATTCAGCCGCACCGAAACTGTCTGTATTCCAAAAATCTTGTTTCTTCTTTCATAAACTTTCAACATTACTCATTGATATGAGCTGTATTAGCTCAAATGAGACCCTCTTTTATTGCTATGAACTTCATTGTTTATCAGCCATGACTAACTCAAGATGTGAGTGCAAATTATAAAGCAAGTAATGCATATATGACTAAACTTTGAAGATTCTTTTCACGTGCTCATTAAAAGCTGCAGATTTAACAGTAATAGAAAATTTTTAGTTTGAAACCAGAAAAGTGTTTGGAATGCATTTTGAGAAAGTTCTAAAATAACAGATCATTTACAAAAATCATTACAAAAGATAAAGGGGGGTATTTACACCTAAAAGATTTTTTAATAAGATGAAATTCATTATAAATATAAAATCATTCTGTGTCGTTGATAAATTATATTTTACATAAAAAATAAAAATTTTTGGTGAGAGGCACAGACAGCCAACTTGGACACACATGTAATTAATATTTATATATATTTAATAAACACATATAACAAATTAATAATTATGTGTATTTATATATGTATTCATTATTTTTTAAAAAAAATTTGGACATTTTTGTTTTTGGCCGAAAATAGGAAATTATTAAATTTTGTTTTGGTCTTAAAATCCTATTTTGGTCGATCCTTACTTATGAAAATGAATTTCTAAACCCCCCCCCCCCCCTTCCAAAAAAAAAAAAATAAATAAATAAATAAAGTAAATAAATAAATAAATAAATAAAAAAATTAAGAAAATTTCTTGATTTTATATTAAATTCAAAAATTTGCTAGGAACTTCTAACTTGCACTGTATTAGCATACAAATCCCACCAACGTAAAAGTGTAATGAAACTTCAAATGATGTGAATCCACTGCTCTTCTATGAATTTAAATGCTTTTAAATTTTGATTTTTTTTTTTTTTCATTTAATCATTTTTTTGCGCCATGAAACATTTTAATGATTAAAACATTGCCTTTTGGTTTTCCCTACAACAATCCTAGAAACAAAATCATGTAAAAGAGGAAAATCACCAGGTAGCAAACATAAGACTAGCTTCGTTAGTTCTTCTGTACATAGTCTGCTGCTGCAACGATGGGAAATTCGCATCCTAGCTAGCCCAGTGATTCAGAATCTGCTAACGTTCAATATAATGCAGGAAAAATTATTTGATTTTATTGGTTTTTGTTTAACATTTTAAGATATCATCCTTTTTACGATAGTGATAAATTTCAGCAATTTGTAGGAAAAATCACTGCTTAGTTACGCAAAATGCATACAGCAGGAGGTGCATTCTCTTCAATTTTTAATAAATGTTTTACTATACATTTATTGTTACAATAAAATATTTTTTAATTATTAACATGCACATTTAATTTTCTTATTACATGCTAATTGGCATATTTAAGTGGGTGTTTTATAATAAGTATTCAAGTGACAACCCTTCATTGTTAATTGCATTCATTTTAAATCTTGCTGCTTCCATATCGCTCATTTTGTCGTTCATTAGACAAACTTTATTTTTTTGTAATTTTTTAATTATTTTTTGTCAAATACTTAGATTAGATTTTTCTTTTTGTGTGTGTGTTTGTTTGCTTCGAAACTTCCAGTAGTTTTCATTTATGAATAGGTTTTCACCAAAAAATCTTCTTTCCTTATTAATAACATGTTAGGTGGTTTCTTTATTGTTATTATTACCAACTTGAGTTTGGTCCACTACACTGATTGATTTTTTTCAAATGGATCTCTTTTCAAACAAACCTCTGGTTAGTATCCCTTTGAATTCATGTGAATCTTGAAAAATGGATATCTGGTTTGGTCCCCGCTGTCTAATGCACTGCATATAGGATGTGCTATGCATGTACCGGGAAATCTTTCCAAATTAATCTGATTTCAGACGCCCAACTGCCTTCGACAACATATAGTGTTTTCCAAATAAACCTCTTTCTGAACAAAACTTCCTTTCTGCCAGCATCACAGTTTAGTAGGTGGACTGTGCATACACCAGTAAATGTAAAGGGTATCGCAAGCTGAATTGAATAAAACAAATTCTGTTCAAAACGGAACCATGAAACCAAAGAAAAGAATGAGATCTTATTGTCCGAAAAGTTTAAACTAAAATCTATAATTAGGAAAACTTAAATTTAACTGAATGGGTAGTTGAATGAACCAATTACCATTGAAATTCAAACCATAAAACATAGGAAAATAATGTGATGTTACTGCTAGTAAAAATTGGAAGTAATGTTTTTAATGAAAACCATATCTTGTTCTTTTTAAATTTTAAAATTAACTCGTGTTTGACTCAACTGTAAATGTAAATAAGACTTTATATAATTCTACCTCTTTTAACATTTGTATGTCGCAAGAGGGCGTACATGCAGAATGGTATAGAAATAACGCAGTGTAATCAATGAGTACCGCCTACCTCCTTGAAAAGTGAATTTCAATGTACTCAAAATTTGCATACAATTATAAATTATACTAAACATCATAATGCACTAGCGCTTATAACACATACATCCCTAAAGCAATTTAGCACATACAGAAATTGTAAATCGCGATGTATACAACACAAATAAGACTATATGAAGATCTATGTATAAACTATCACCAATTCAGCACTTATCTACAATTGTTATTTAATAACATTAGCAATAAGTGAAATTTGTTGAGCCCATTAACAATTTTTATCAAGACTATTTTTATATTAATATCTGAATGCACTATAAATTTATCTATGCGATTCAACTCCTGCTTACATGGTAATGGATCTACACCTTTCACTAAATATGCTTTATTTGGTTTTACATTATTCACCTAAAAAACCCATTTGTCTCGCATTTAAAATATTTACAAGAGTTATGGGACCATGAATTCCATATTTGTTAAGCTAGATTTGCCGTTCTTGGTTATCTAGATAGATAATTATCTCTTACTCACTACATAAGGCTTTGGAACAAGTTCAGTTGTCTACTAATTAATAAAAAAATGACCAGGGGTCAAGGTTGCAAGTTCACTAGCATCATTCCATAATGCTATATTGGTCCTTATACATGTACCTTTCTTTTAAAAAATCATTGTAAGAAATTCCATACCATAAGTTAGTTTTATTTGAGCTAAGAACCCTTTTTAAATAAACCATTATAAATGATTTGACTCCAGATTCTCACAAACATGTAAACTTAGAGGATAGTGGAAAATAAATTTAACTGCATTTTCTGAATTCATAGTTTTCCAATATTTTCCCCTGGAAAGTTTAAGTTATGAATGTTTAAACTAACAGTTGTCTCTAACAAAGTTTAGTTTCATTGAAGAAAATGAAAGAACAATTTCCCTCCTAGCAAAAAATTAAAGTATCCCCTTGCACCTACCCTTGTTCTTTATGGCAAAGAGACCATAGATTAGAAACCACAATGGACAATATCCGTCTGACGTCACACTTCCCCATTATGTGACTTACAGGATATATTCGCAGATGTAACTGTAAAACTTACTGTACTTACTATATATGTTACTTATTTATTTACGCTTTCGATTCAACTTTTGTTGCCAAAAAGTGTGATTTAACGCCAAAATGTATAAGCCTGCGATGTTCGCAATAATATTGCTTCTAGTGTATGAGAACAATTATGGACAACATTTTTATATTAAAGTGTAAATTATATAAATATGGTTTATATATTTAACTTTAAAAATTGCGACTATATAAAAATGGAGTAAAAAATTTAAATTACAATGGAAATGTTTGCTACACACAAGAAAACCTGGTTACAAAAGTTAAATTAAATTTGCACCAACCGATGCTGATTAAAATATGCCAATTGGCTGCAAAACCAGATTATGGAACTTTTGCCTTTGGTATTTGCATAAAATTATGGAAAGAAATACTTTCTTGTCTATAAACGAATTAATTGAACTGTTGTAACAGCTATATGCAGCACAATATTTTGTCACATGGTGAAATAATTTACTTTCAGACATTTAAAAGAAAATTCACCATACTTTACTACGGAAACATACCGGTTTGTTTTCCCCAATCATGTGATTTTTACAGCCTTGAACTCAGATCAGCGGTTAATGCCCATTAGAAAATTGAAAATTTAGGAAAACCTTTTCTGTGAGTAAATATCCCAATAATTAAATTTGAAAATGTGGGATTATTTTCATATATTAATTACATTTTTCTTAGCTTGATCTGTATCATTTGCAGGCCAAATCTCCTATCTAAATCAACTAAGTACGGTTTGACGCCTGACAGATAAGGTTTCGTTTTATGGAAATACACCTTAATAATAATTTTAGCAAGGCAATACTTATCCGGCAAGTTATTAATCCTTTATATCACAAATTATGAATTTAAAAAGCTATCTCCTCGAAACTTTTTTTCCTAGCATTACTTAATTTATTAGAAGATGCACTAAAAATAAGATTTTTTTTTTTTTAAATTATAGCCAATTACTTGATGTGTTACTTAAAATACCGTTGGGTCATAATGCTTAGACAAAATCAGACTTAGAAAAAAAACTATATCCAATCTTTTCTTATTTTAATGTGACTTATCATGCCTATATCTAGTGCATATATGTCTATGATGTATCTTATTTTAATGTGACTTATCATGCCTATATAGTGCATATATGTCTATGATGTATTGTATATATGACTAGATTAGATAATGCTGTTGGTGCATCATCAGTGAGCAATTTCGTCATCAGAAGAATATTGTATATTTGTACATACATATATATAGTTGTACATACATTGTATAGAACATTATCGTCTGATGGAAAACATATTTGAAAGAAATTTCCAAATTTTTAGTTGTAGAAAACTGATTCCTAAAAATGTTAAGATTTTTTGATTTTTTTTTATATTTATATATATAATTTGTATTTTTTTTTTTCATTTTGTTTTAAAAAGTTATATTTTCTCAAGATAAAAATAGCATTTTTTTTACTTTATTATTCATCAATGTCATACATAAATCATGCAATATCTTCCCCTTCATTGTGTCAAAATCCACCTGTCTAGCAAACATGCATCCTTAGTAAATATGTACGTTTTTATGCACCATATGTATTCAAACGATAAAAATATAATTGAAAATATTGTTCAATGTAGTCCTGATGGTACCCAAAAGTACTGCTTTGAAAAGTGCTTCATAAAGCAAACAAACTGAAAATTAATATATTTTTCAGCATAACATAGTGTCAAATGATCTATTTAAGGGGACCGGGAAAGCCATATCCCCGCCATGTTAAATTCACCATCCTTATGTACCTATTTCCCAGAAATAGTGAGAGATAAAGATCTCAATTTTTTAGAGTAGTTAGAATAACATGCTTTGCGTATTTTAAGACCATTTTCTTTCGAAGTGAATCTGAAAATTATTGAGTAATTTTTAAATTAGCATTTTTGGTAAAATTTCACTGCCTAAAATAAATAATTCTCAAAAAAATCATTAAATCCCTGTGTTAAAGTATACAGTATAACACAATATAAGTAAAAAAAAAAAAAAAATCTCAGTTGTTAAGTTTAATAGATATTGGGGGAAAAAAGGAACACAAACATGAAAACTTCATGTTTTGAGAAAATGTCAATTAAAGATTTAAATGGCCATTAAGCTGTGAAGTACCCTTAGAAAAAATGAATAATTCCAACACTTCTTTTTTTTATGTATAAACATGTGACACATAGTTGTAAAGACAAAAGTTTAAACTATTTAATGATATAAAAAGGTAAAAATAGATTTTTTTCTCCAAATTTTGCTTACCTGGTCTCCTTAAAAGAAAAAAAAAAATACAATAGCCTTACCTTTTAAAATTTCAGATGTTTCCAAGCAAAAGCTAGGGCCCCATGTCAAACAAGATAATGGAAACATAATTGACACTCGCATGCAACAAAATAGCTTTGTGAACAATTTTCAGCTTACTGAAACTGCTATTGCTATCTAGTGATGGTCGATGGAAGTATTTACTATTGTTTTCTAAAAGTGCCATTGTGAATGTGTTCAATGAGTGTTTTAATTGGGTTTGAAAACTGTGGTTTTAAAGTACCATGGGACATAAAGGTTAAGGTGTTTAATGTCTTTTCTTAAATTTACATTTTGAGGGTGACCACCAACTCGAAGAACCACTCTCTTGGAAAATCTATTTAGAAATCCACTTGAGTAGATTTCTTTATTTTATGACATGTTTTTTAAAATTTCAAAAGGAAATTCTGAAATTTAAATTAACCTTCCAAGAGATTAGGCTGAAGTAAAATATAAACCTACAAATGAAACTCAAAATAAGATAGTTTAATAAACCATTACTCTTCTGTCATCAATAAAATTAAAGTTTAAATCAGTCACTAAAACAAGTCCTTTTGAATTTTTGTCTATAATCTTATATGCATGGTTAGATAAGTTTGAAAGCTTTCCAAGTGGGATCCTAATCCAAGGTAAAACAATTGTGGAATCTAATAATCAGGACATGTCACAAAACTTCACTTTGAAAACGGCGACCAAGTTAGAATCCAGACATGTCAAAGCTAATGTTTCTAACAATTCTAAACGCATTATAGTTGAGAGGTTTAGAGGTGCAATATACTATACAGTAAACTTAATGTTCTTTTTTTAAATAATTCATAAAATAAATTATAACATCTTTTGGATATCTATAATGGCAAAAATTGTGTAAAAATAAATCTATTAGAGAGTGAAATCTATTTCGTGCAAAAAATTTCAAACTCCAAAGCCTAGTATCAAATTGAGTACCTTTTGATTAGCATACAGATGCGTTACCACGTGCCTATCTAGTCTGCAAGGAAGACTAAATTCAAGATTCTTTTTTTAAATGTTGGATGTCATTAAATTTTTCATTTAATTAAAATTGTATAACACCTTTTCAAGATTTTACGATTTGTCTTTTGATCGAAGGTATTCAGCTGTAAATGCAGACTATGTGCAACAGAACTCTGTTAACTCGTCTTTATTTATTGTTTTTGTGTTTGCTATCCAGCGATTTTGCTCTTTCTTTATATGGTTTATTTTCTAGTATTGTTGTAGGTGAAATCAAAAATCAATGTTTTAATTGTTAGACTTTTATAACATAAATATCGATAAAAAAAATTTAATTATATAGCGTTAAATTCACAGGAGGTTTCTGCAGTATGCTCTTCATTTGAAAAATTATATATTGAAGGATTTGTGTACTAATAAAGGGTCAGCAAATGTCCATGGTAGATTTTCGAGTTTAATGTTAATTTAAGTAATTAAAGTCTGTTTTTCTTGTTGTTGTTAAAAAGTTCACTAATATAACATTATAGTTACAATAATAATCTAATATTTAAAATTTTAACCCAGCCAACTCTTGATAACGTATCTATTTTTTCAGATTTGTACTTGACTTCACTTGGAGAATTCAGCACGGGTTTCCTGGGTTAGATTATAGGCAAAAACAATATTTTTAATTAAAAAGAAAGTTTTTTTACATATTAATAACTGTTTGGTTAAATTGTTTCCTCAAGAGCTCTAATATAAAAACATTTTTGTATGCAAAATATCAGTGTGTGAACATAAAGTTTGAAAATTTATTAGAAGTGTTACTTTCATATTAGCTCCAGGCAAAAATGCCTAGAAAATTAAGCAAAATATATGCAAAATTTTGTCAACTTACACAGTTACAGAGAATGAACGCTGTGATGCCAGATGAACAAAACCCTAAAAATAGAATTTCAGAATTTTAGCTGAAGTTTAAAAAAAAAAATATTTAAAGGTATGCAATTTATTAAAATTTTATAAATGCTATGCAGTCTCTTTCATGTGTTTCCGTTCTACAAATACCTCCCGTTAATGAGGAAAGTTTAGTATTATTCATAATTTTTATTTGCAATTAATGTTAAGTATATCGGCTACCAGTATTACTTAACGGACATTTAAGATTTTTTGTGTGTGTACGCTGATTAAATCTTTTGTAATATGATTGTACGCAAAATAGGCAGATTTTTTTATATTTTTTTTATCATTCTTCAAAATTATCTTTTAAAACAATAAAAAGTCAGTAAATTGAAATAATATTTACTTAAAATATTGCATTTAATAGAATTCTTTTCCATTATTTTGACAGTGTAAAAATTGAGATTGTGCAGTGTTTAGAAGTTACAGAATGTGAAATAAAATCGAAATTTATTGACCAAATGTTGCCACCATCAGTAATGTCAGTGTTACACACTTTTGTTTTTACTATATTATATAGTTTTAAACATTCTTTTGAAGACAGATGAGAAAATATTTTTGAATCCCTTGCACCAAATTTTTATAATTAATGAAAGATACATAATAAAAAAAAAAAAAAATTCAAATTCAATTGCACCAAATTTAGTTAAAAATTACATAATTAAATGATCAAAAAACGTCAGAAAGTTTAGATCTAATGAAGGGGTTTTATTGTGTGTTGTTACATTATGTATAAGTGTTCATTACGCTAATCTCTCTTGTCAGGGTTTGTCTCCTTTTCTCGACTTCTATAATTTTCAGCTAATTTTTTTAATCAACTTTTGTAATTTTCAGCTAATTTAGACCCGACGAGAAAGATTGTGAATACAGGTAATTATATAAATCAGGGGTGATTTTGTTCCTAATATTCCAAAAAATAAAGGTTGTCATTTCCGAAAATTAAAAAAAAAAAAAAAATCGCTTATAAATATGAAAATTCAGACATAAAAAAAATCGCGAATTTCGAAAAATTGGTCGCCGAAAAAAGTCAATTTCATCAATCGTTCGAAGAAAAATCGTCAATTTCGTGAGAAGATCATGAAAAAAAAAATGCAAATTTCGTTAATTGATCCCTTTTTTTTTTTTTTTTTTCTTTTTTACTCAGAATTACCCCTGATATAAATATATATTATAAATCAAAAACGTTTTCATGAGTAACGATGACGTCATATTACTGTGGCAATACCTGACCATTAAATGTTGCTTCATTGCCATTTTTAAAACAGTGCACAATTTCAAGTAGTAGTTACACCGTTAAATAAGAAAAAGAATTCTTTAAATTTAAATTTCTTTTAAAACTCTTCGAGCTACTAATATTTACGGTTTTAAAATAATTTTTAAGCATAAATAAAAATATGCCAATCGCGAGCTGCCCAGTTAATAAAGTTAGCCAATACAAACTAAAAATGATATAAGTAGATCACAATTTGTTTCCAGAAAACATTTTACAATGAAATTTAAACTTCATTAATAATCCAGTTAATCAATATACATAAAACGGAAATTTAAGTGACATTTAATCTAATTATGCTCTTAAATGACTAAATTATTGGAATTTAAAAATCCACTGTAAGTAAAGAAAACTTTGTTGATTTCTTCAGCTATCCTGTTCTGGAGCTAATATGAAAGTAATGCTTCTAATAAAGTTTCAACCTTTATATTCACAAACTAATGATATTTTTCATATAAAAATATTTTGGAGTTCTTGGTAAATAATTTAAAACATTTATTAAATTTTTAAAAAAATTTCTTTTTAATTAAAAATATCGTTTTTGTGGGTATTCAACCCGGAAAGCCAGTGTTGAATTCTCTGTTAAGTCAAGTACAAATCTAAAAAAATTAATAAATTATCAAAAGTTGACTGGGTTAAATTTTTATATGCTAGATCACTAGTGTAGTACTATATAGTTATAATAAATAAACTTATTAACCAAAAAAAAAAAAAAATTAATATGAAACTCAAAAATTTGCCATTGACTTTTGGCTGACCCTTTATTAGTGCACAAATCTTCTGTGAATTTGAATGCTATACAATTTTGATTTTTTTTTTTTTTTAAATCTATATTTATGTCATAAGTCTTTAACAATTAAAACATTGATTTTTGGTTTCCGCTACAGCAATCCTAGAAAATAAACCTTATATAGAATGAGCAAAATCACCAAATGGCAAACATAAAAACAATAAAGTAAAATGAGTTTCTAGAGTTCTGTTGCACATCATCTGCTCGTGCAGGGACGGATATCTCGCATCCAGCTAACCCAGCCATTCACAAGCAGCTAACATAAAATAGAATGAAGGAAAACTGGATTTTAATGGATGTAATTATTTTTGTTGAATTTTTGAAAAAGTAGTGAACCAATTATGATAAAATTTAAATTGAACCAATTCCAGAGTATTCCCTTTCAATTAAAAAAAAAAAAAAAAATCAGATGGATTGGTCGCTTAGTTTCGGAGTAATTGGTAATTCTACATTAAAAAAAAATACATACCTGTTGAATTGGTAACCTCTTCCTTTTTATTTTGAAGTCTATTGAAAATAGGAATATCAAAAGTATTGTGAGTAGCATTTCATATTTACATTTCGTTTAATCCTTTATCCCCTGATGGTACTTTAAAATACAGTAGACTCCCTTAAATCCGCGGCCCTAAAATCTGCGTATTTTTTCAAATGTAAACAATGAAGTTTACAGTTAAGTTGCAGGAACAAAATTAAAGATGGCACCGAAATCAGCGACTACCACAATGTTTTTTTTTTTTACAAAATTTTTTGTTAATCTTTCTCTTTTCGCTATTACAGTTGATTTATTGCTAAATAAATTTACATTACTTTTGATTTTGATATAAATTAGCATATCTATATAAAAAAATTCCAGGGTTTGAAATGGAAAAATCCACGAACCAGAACGCTATTTTAAAATTGTTTGCAGAATTTTTTTTTTTAAATTATAAACAAATTTATTTCTAAACATACAAAGCAGTAGAGAAAAGCATTCAAGACTCTAAATAACAATGAAAAAAGTTAGAGAGCGCAGTAAGCTATATATACTGATAATAGCATTAACGCTCTTCACCTTTCTTCTTTCCCTATTTCTTATGTCATCACTAGTTTGAAATACCGGTCTTTTGTTTACTTTATACATATTATATTTAACTACAGTTACATTAATAATTTACTTTTATTCATCTTTATTTATTTAAATATGTAACTTACTTACCTGTTTCTCGGCAGTCTTTAACTTTGAATACTTGTTATTTAATTTATTTCTGGGATGTTTACTTCGTAAACATCGTTAAGTCTTGCCATTCTCCGTATGTAAAACGGTCCACGTAATGCTAAGAACGAATAATGATGTATCGATCTTATGATCGCTTTACCACTAGATGGCAGCATAGGACTTTTGAAATCAAATTGAATCGATTTCATCGGTAATAATTTAATATTTTTCTAAATGTTTATTTTACATAATTATTTTAATAATTACTTACTTTTAAACTAATAAATTATTTTAATATTTTACTTATTTTAAAGTTTCACTTTATTGTAAGCATTCATTATAATTTCCCTTGCTTAACTACCAATCAAATTAATGTTTCAAAAATGTAAATGAGTCAATGACCAGAAATCCACAAAATTCTAAAATCCGCACAACGTCTGGTCCCAAGCTGTGTGGATTTGAGGGAGTCTACTGTACCACAGTTTTCTATCCATTTAAAACACACTCATTGAATGCATTTGCAATGGTACTTCAATAGTTAATACTTTCATCGACCACCACTAGATAGCAATAGCAGTTTCAGTAAGCTGAAGATTGTTCACAAAGCTATTTTGGTGTGTGTGATTGTCAATTTTGCTTCCATTTTCTCATCTGACATGGGCCTTTACTTTCGCTTGGAAACAGCTTAAATTTGAAAGGTATCTATCATATTTTTTTTCTTCTTGCTTTAAGTAGATCACTTCACAATATATGCTAAAAAAATAAATAATTTTCAGTTTGTTTACTAAGCATTTTTCAAAGCGGTACTTTTGAGTACTGTCAGGGCTATGTTAAACAGGATTTTAACGTAGATTTTTATTGCTTTACTACATATGGTGCATAGAAACGTACATATTTACTAGGGATGTTTGTGTGCTAGACAGGTGGATTTTTACACAATGAAGGGGAAGATATTGCATGATTTGTGTATGGCATTAATGAATAATAAAGCAAAAAATATTTTTATCTTTAGGAAAAAAATTGTATTTTCATAAAACAAAATGGAAAAAATTACGAGTTAGAAACAATCTAAAAATATCTTATTTTTATGAATATTTTTGGGTTTTCTACAACTAAAAGTTTGGAAATTTCTTTCAGATAGACTTGCCATCAGACGATAATGTTACAACTATAGAATATTCTTCTGTTGGCAAAATGCTCACTGATAATGCACCAACAGCATCATCATCTAGTCATTTATACATCAGACATATGCACTAGACATATGCATGATCACATTTAAATAGAAAAAAAAATATCCAATTTTTGTTTAAGTATTATGTACCCGACAGTACTTTGAATACTGCATTAAGTAATTATCTGTAATTTACAAAAAAAAAAAAAAAATCTTTTATTTTTAGTGCATATATATTAAAGTGTATATATGTAGCAATGCAAGGGGAAAAGTTTCAAGGAGATAGTTTTTTTAAATTCATAATTTGGTATATAAAGTGTTAAGTTACCTGAATTAAGTCTAAATAATTTATAAATTATAATAAAACATTCTACTAGTACCGGAGTTCATGCTCTGAATTAAATTGAGGATGTGCTTACTACAGCTTTAAATATCATTCTTTTAAGATAGTGATCGATTCTGACAACCTATAGAGTTTCATTGCTTAGTTATATAAATTGCATACAGCGGAAGTCTACTTCTGTTTTTAATTTTTACTATGTAATAATTGGTTTATTATACATTTATTGTTACAATAAAATTGTTCTTAATTATTAACACGCATGTTTACATGGTTCCGAGCAACATGGAATGTCATGGAAAATCTGGTACGTCAAAGAATTTTAAATAGTCAGTGAAATTTTCAAATTTATAGAAAAAGTCAGGGAATTTATAAATATTTTATAAAAAGTCTGGGGGGGGGGGAGGAGGGAATTAAAAATGACATGAAATTCATCAAAATCGCGAAATTTGTTAAACAACCCCCCCCCCCCCAAAAAAAAACCAAAAAAATTCGAAGAGTGATTGCAGAAAAAGTTGCTATTGCATGGAAAAAATAGCAAATTTCATTGTATGCCCATTTGGTCATGGAATTTAAAATTTGGTCAGTGGAATTGTGAGACTAGGAACCCTGGTTTATTGCCACTTTTTTTATCTCATGCTAATTGTCATATTTTATTGGGTGTTTCTGAATGAGTGTGCAAGTGACAGTTCCTCATTTTTATCCCCATTCAGTTTAAATGAATTATTCCTATATCGCACATTTTGTTGCTGATTACACAAACTTTAATTTTTTTGGTCTCCCTGTAAAAATAAGAGGAATAATGACAATTTAAAAATAGGTATGGTCGAAAGTGTAATTTAACAAAATATTGAAATTTTGTGGGGACAATTTTTGTCAAAGGTAAAGAATAGCAATGCAAACAGTGTTACAATTATATTTATAGTGAGGATCCAACACAAAAGAGCGTTTTAAAAGAATAACAAAAACAGAACAAAGTTGGAGCTTCTGGTCATAAGTCATGCATGAAAAAATATTCCTACAATCCTGTTGCATGCCTCCTTGGCAAATTGGTTAAGTTTTTTATGCTTTTTGAGATGCTATACCTTGTATTTTAAAATTACAAGTTCATATAAGTAACATAATTCATACTGAAAAAGAGTCTTTAGAGTTGGTTTGTTTTATTGCAATTTTTGAACTATTTTATCAGATTCTTTGATTAGATGATTTTCTCCAAAACTTCCAACAATTTTCATTTCATAATAGGTCTTCATGGAAAAATCTTTGATCCTTATCATAGGTATACTTTTAGAAATTTTATGTTGACAGTTTCTCCCGCTACACTGGTTAATTTTTCCAAACTAATCTCTAATCAAAAGAACCTCTGGTTTGATTCCCCTCAAATTCATACAAAGCTCACAAAAAAGGAATCTCTGGTTTGGTCCTTGCTGTCTATGTCGCTATATACATGACAAGTTGTGCACATACCGAAAAACTTTCCATTTGAAACTAGTTTTGGAGACCCAACTGGTTTCAGCAGCACATAGTGTTTTATAAACAAACTTTTTTCTGAAGAAACCTGCACTATAGCACAAAATTAGAACTCGCCAGGCATCGAGTAACACTTAAAACGTGGCGATTAACTTTATTGTCTTCACTCGCCAAACTCAATGGGCACCACTCGCCAAACGCGACGGTTGAAATATCGATGCCAGGGAGGAAAGGGATGAAATTCGTTCAGAATTTATGTCGTCCAAATTTCGGCGATTCTCCCGAACGTAAGAAAAGAAGTAGCAGGGGTGATTCTGTCTCTAATTTTCCGAAAAGTTAAGGCATTCGGTTCCGGGGGGAAAAAACGGTCTTCATTCCGAAAATTTGGACATAAAAATATCGCTAATTTCGATATGGTCGCCGAAAAAAAAATAAATTTCGTCAATCGTTCGTAGAAAAAAAATCCCAAATTCCGTCAAAGAATCGCGAAAAAACGTGAATTTTGCCCAAGGACCACGTAAAAAACATGAATTACGACAAAAGATCGCGGAAAAACGCAAATTTCGTGAAAAGATCGCGGAGAAAACACAAATTTCGAGAAAAGCTTGCAGAAAAAACTCAAATTTCGGCAAAGAATCACGAAAAAGAATCACAAAATTATTCAAAGTATCGCGGATAAAACGCAAAATTCGTGAAAAGATCGCGGATAAAACGCAAAATTCGTGAAAAGATCGCGTATAAAACGGAAAATTCGTGAAAAGATAGCGGGGAAAAACACAAATTTCGAGAAAAGATCGTGGAGAAAATGCAACTTTCGTGAAAAGATCGCGGAGAAAACGCAACTTACGTCAAAAGATCGTGGTAAAAACACACATTTCACAAAAAGATTGCGGAAAAAACACAAGTTTCATCAAAAGATCTCGGAAAAAACACATTTCGTCAAAAGATCGTATATAAACGCAAATTTCGTCAAAAAATCTTGAAAAAAATGAATATTTTCGAAGGATGGCGAAAAAAAACTCACAAATTTCGTTAAAAGATTACAAAAAAAAGCAATTTTGTGAAAAGATCGCGGAAGAAATGCAGATTTCGTCAAAAGATCGCGAAAAAACAGATTTTGCAAAAGGTCATGAAAAAACGCGAATTTCGTCAAAAGATTGCGAAAAAAACTCAAAATTCGTGAAATGGTCGCAGAAAAATGCATATTAGTTAGTGCCGAGAGGGGGGGGGGGGTGTCCCCCTCTGCTGTAACCTTTCTGAAATTTTCCTGTGAATTTATTTCATTGCAATTAATAGTAAAAATAAAATTTTTCAGTTGAGTGTAATCATATCGAATGGTAAGTAATATATATTAGTAAATTACAATGTTGATAGTTAGAAAAACACAATTTTGTATGGAGCGTACATAACTTTGTTACTAGCCAGTGGTTAAAAAAAAACTGGCCAGTGGGTAAAAAAGTTAATTTTGACCTATAACCTGCACCACTGCCTAAGGCCGCATACAGCAGGTGCCAATAAAGTAAGGATAATCGCACCCATTAAATCCAGGGAAAGAATGAAACATTGTTCAAAAATGGTAGTAACTGAAATTAATATTTAAGAAAACTTTCTTTTAAATGTAACTGAAGAAAGAGTTGAATGAACAGATTCGAATTGAAATTAGGTCCATAGTCCCAGGAAAAGAATCTGACGTTACTGCTTGAAAATAGTGGTAACTGAAGTGTATACTTAGGAAAACATTTTTAAATGTAACTACTAGGCAAGTTGAAAGAACAAATTTCTATTGAAATCGAGCCCACAGAACCCGTGAAAAGAATACCATGGTACTGTTCGAAAATAGTGCTGACTGAAATCTGTATTTAGGGACACAGGTTTAAATGTAAGTAAAAGGAAAATTTAATGAATAAATTCCAGTAGAAATAATGCCCATCAACCCTTCCCCCCCCCCCCCCAAAAAAAAGTGACGTCACTCTTGAAAAAAATGTGATAACTGAAATCTATATTTGTATTCATATACATATAACATATATATTCACCTATGTAAAATACTTATCTATTTATGCTTATCAATTATTAGATCTATATCTTAAATTTTGAAAAAATGATTATTGTTTGAAAGTAGTGGTAGCTTTAGCATTTTGATTTTCATATTTATACATTCACTCTATAAATTTTAAGCAGTTATCTTTAATAACTGTTTTAATAATTTGCCTATGCCATCCCACTGCTCCCTGAAATTCAAACAAAGAATCCACCTTCAGAATTTGATATTGATAAGTGAAGTCTAAATTATTTGATACTGCACTTGAGCTGTAAGGTCATTGCAAACTAAGTTGAACAAACATCCTCGTTGAAAAAGACCCCATAGAACCGGAGAAAAGAATGCGCCATTAATATTCGAAATGGGTGGTAACTGAAGTTTATTTTTAGGAAAACACACTTTTAAATGTAACTAAAGAGGTAAAATTATTTGTGAATAAAATCTTCGATTAAGTTGATAAAACTTTAAATTATATTTTTAGCATTAATCAAAGTTTACTAATTAGTTTCCTGCCATATCCAAAATTAGATAAAGGGTCAGCTTATCTACTGTAATAATCTCGTTTTGCTTTAGTTTTTAATGAATGCTCCTCTCTGTCGTGTTCGTTCTCTGAAATTCTGTACTGTCTGGGTTAGTAGTTTTACAAAAATTAAGATAATATACTGGCCGATTTTCAAAAAAAATTTTGATTTTCAGATGCAAAAAATCTTTTAAAGTATACATGGTGAATTTCAGATATGTTCCTCAAATTGATTTCTTAATATTTGATGATAAATTAAAATTATAAAATTCGATCGATTGTGATTTGTTTTTCATTTTTGCTGGAAAGTCAAAACCAGATGTGAATATCTTCTGGTTTTCAAAAAATACTACTCTTTTTCTTTTCTTAATTGACAGAATAATTAATTGAAATTTCTTTAACAGGCTGTTTGAGTTTTTAGTTAATATTTCCGTTAACAGCCAACTTTTATGGAATACGAAACAGTTTCAAATTGATACCTCAAATAGTTCTTAATATTCCAGGATTAGTGGAAATTAGTAAAATCGGTCATCTGCCATTTCAAATCGAAGCTGGTGTTATATGTGCTTGAACATAAAACCAGATGTGCGATTTTTTTTCTTTTTTTACAGCTTTCAGAAAAGAACTTTCTTTTGAGTCTTATGACTTTTCAATATCTCTGTTAATTTAACAGTCGATTTATATGAAACAATGACTTCCCAATTTTCCAGTTTTTTTTTAACTCCTCCCACTCTTCTCCTCTCTGAATGAGATTTGTTTTTCCAGCTAGACATACACACTCTTACATGCCCGATAAAAGTATAGGTTTTGCACATTTGACCAGGGTTCTCTCTGGCTTTAGACCAACATTAGCGATTTGGAGAATAAGAAATAAAAAACAAAATGAAAATAAATGTTAGCAAAATAAATTTAGCGTGAAACATTGAAAAACCTATCTTTAACTCCTTATTGTACCCCTTTTATGAGTATGTTCTAAAATAACCTAATTTTTTGTAATTAGTTTATTAGTTATAAATTAGAAATTCGGCTATCCGCTACAGAAACTATTAAAAATAAGTACATTCTAAATGTCTCCAAATCTAAATGTGCAAGTGTTTCAGCCATTCTTTTAGCACTCTAAATAAAAGTTCGAAACGGCTATCTTTGATTTACCGTTGTGAAAATATACACTAAAAATTTCTATGAGATTTCGACTCTAACCGATAGAAACATTTGACCGGCCAATGATATTTTACATTCAACTAATAAATAGTAAGGTGAATGGATAATTTCAGCGCCACATTCCAGCAAAACTTTTCTCTATTTGCACTTGATGCGAGTAATTTTGTTTGTGTTTTTACCAGCGCGATGCCGGCGCATAGATAGTAATTAACTATTAACTGACAATAGAAAAATATCTATCCCACAATCATTGCTGTCTTCGGCTGTTACTAAACTGAATTGGTATTAAGTCAGTATCTCCATAAATAGAGCAATGTAAATGGTACGCTGCGATTAAACATGTAAAGCGACATCGATCGTTCTAAAACGCAGATAAGAATCTCGACTGTATTGTCACACACATACACACACACAAACAGTGCAGAAATTGAACACTCGCAATTTGGCGAATCTCATTGTTCGTTTACTCGCCAAATGAAGCATTTTGTCGCGATTTCGCACAATGGCGAGCGGCAGTGAGAACCCTGCACTTGACAAACCTGAGGAAAGGGTTTGCTTTCAAATACATGCGTATAATTCAAAATATCTTCTAAAAAAGTTAAAGATGAAAAAAATTAAAATCTCTGGAATTAAGAATGTTTATAAAAGATAAATTATAAAAATATCCTACAGTGTAATATTTGCATTTGAGCTACATGAGATGTGTACTCATTAATAAAACTAAAGCAATGAAACATTCCAGTCGCCGTTACTTCTTACTGACATGCGTTATGCGCTTGCTCATAAACTTATTCTGGCACCGATACAACAATTGTCTGTGACTCATCTTAAAACTCAAGTAAATTATTAGAATGAAACGTGATCTATAGAGTCCGTTAATAGGTTGTTTATGAAATATGTGGAATATTCTACAGCCATTTTACTTGGCAAATATTATATGGCATTTCACTAATTATTTATGTAGGTAGATTTTAAATACTTTATTAATAGTCTTAACATTTAAGGATGCTCCATAAGTTACATTTTTCAAAAAAAAAAAAAAAAGCCGGAAAAATCTTTTTTTTTTTCATTTACTTTGTTTTTCTTGAATTCAATTTAGTCATCTATCGCAACGTTTTCTAAAAAACAAATAGCTAAAAGTTTGCAAAAACATCTTTTTTGCTGCACTATTTTCTTTTAAACAAGTAACTGTGATTAGAAATTTTTACATTTTACTCAGTTTGGGTTTAAAAAATACATAATTATGAAAATGGCACAATTTTCATCTAATATTTTTTGACTCTCTATATTAATGGATAATTTTTGTGCTACATTTCAATATCCGACCACTGTAATTCCATTAATTTAAATAGTTAGGTAAAAGGATAACTAAATTGTTATTTTTACCATATTAAAAACATCATAAACTATTTCAAATTTTAAATTATGAGAGTTTGACATCTTTGAAAACAATGCGGGTAGTTATCCTCAAATATATTATAATTAATATAAAACCAATATGAAATTTATCATACTATCTGCTGCATTGAGTAGTTGCAAAATAGACACCTGGATTTTAATAAAATATTCTTAAATTAAATTTTTTTTAAACGTCGTTTTTACAGTAATAGTGGGGGAAGCTTGCTGAGAAAAGTTTTAAATTGCAGGACAAGTAGATCTGGTAAGGGAGGGGTGGAGTATCTGTTTAAACAGTGCATTAATAGAGATTTTTAATCACGAAATTTTAATATACCATTCTCATAATTCACGTGTAGTTTTTGGGGATACTTAAAAATATATATATTTCTAAGTTAGAATTTTTCATTCAGTACTACTACTATCTTCTTTCTACTACTACTTTCAAGTGCTACTACTATCTGCCTATTTTTTTTATCCATGTCTTGCAGAATATCGGAATGTGAAGAATAGAAAATAACCTTGCTTACGTAAGACCTTTTAGTTTTTAAATGATTTAAAATGGAAAAAACGACATTTACTGAATAGCAGATTGGCATCTTTTTATAGTTGCAGCATAAATCTAGTTTAGATCAATTAAATGGAATTTGCGAGGTAAAATCTTTTGTAGATTTTATATGGAATGACTGACACAATGCTGTATAGAGAAATAAGCACATATTTTTTAATAGAAATATCATATTTTGAAACATTTTACATATTTTTCTTGTTAAATTTATAAATGCTACTCTAAGTTTTAAGAAAAGTTTTTTTATTTTAGTCTGTTTTCTAAAACAGATCAAATAGAGTCGAATTCAAAAAAGAGGTGCATCCGTAAATTTCTTGATTTTTAATTGAGCTTATGTACAATTAATTGCATCTTCCAGATACGGCGAACCTTTTTACATCCACGTGCCAAATTTTTCCAAAAACATATTTTATGTGATCATGACGTGCCAATAATAAAAAGATTTAATGGATCAAATAATGAATCAAAATTACTTAAAATTTTGTTTCTAGCATGAAAAATATATGGGTAATATTTGGTGTTATACTTTAGAAATTTATTTAAAAAATATTATTCTTGTGTCTCATCTTAGGTGCCAAATAATTTATATCAGCTTCGTACTTAGTTATTTTTAAGAGAATGCAAGTTGAATTGGACTTATTTGACAAGATGTTTTTACTTGAATTTTTAATATTTTCGAAAAGAATGCTTCACAGAAAAATTGTCAAAATAGCAAGCACCAGACTCTACAGCTTTTAGTGTCTGGAATTGAATTCCAGGTTGTTTAATTTTACCATCGACATTTATGCTTATAATACCTTTTAATCTTTCTTTTGCAATAAAATCTTAATTTCCTCTTATTCTTAAAATTTTGTGAATTGATATTGAGATAGATTAAGTATATTACATTAAGTTATATTTTAGTTCCTTCAATCTGTATGACAGTGACAACCAGCCGAACTAATCAAATTCAGATAAACAGAGACAACATCTAGATTAGTTAATGCATTTTGTGAAATTCTACTCTATTTTGATGTAAAACTTGAATCTAGGCCGTACCAAAAATAATATGCAGTGTGCCATAGGTTTGCCGTCCCTGTTATATACACTGAAGAAAAGATAACTATATCAGAGTAAAACATTCTGTTCCATCAAAAAAAAAAAAAAAAAAAGTCTGTCCAAAAAAAAAAAAAAAGATTGCAATGCTTCTTGCGTCAGATCAACATTTCAATCTAAACTGAAATTTTTTAAGGTGATGTGCATGCTTGCGGTGCTTCCGAAACTAAAATTTCTAGGACAGTGTGCATGCGTAATTTGTGCTAGTATTGCCGTTAGACAAATAATTTTTCTATACACTCCCCACCTTAACCCTTAAGTCTCACTGCTGTAAATTGATATAACTGTTCACTAAGCTGTATGTTTCACTGCAATAAAAGCATTTTATAAATTAATGTAATTCTACAGATATAATCCAGTTTTGAAAGATTAAGATTCATACTCTCAAGGATTATATATTCCTATACATAATTAAATTTTTTATATTATGTTGAAAAAATTGTCTTTCTTCAATTAAGGAGAAAACATTACAAATTTGCCCTGACCTGGTCAGGGGGTTAAAGAGTTCATCAATCAAAATTCAGTCATAAATCATGTTTTCATATCAGTCATAAATCATATTTTCATATCAGTGGTTCAGTAATCTAATACAATTTTAAAATACAAATACAAAGATTCAAACAATATCTAATTAATCACTTAATTAGTCAAACTCAAAATATCAATAAGTAGATCAATATCTATAAAAAAATCATTTTAAATTCAAACAATATTAGAAAATAAAGCAAAAGTAATGATTACAAAATTAACACAATAAATGACATTTCTCTTTTCGAACAGTTAATATTCTCGCTTATACTAAAACTCAAAAGGATTATTGTATTTGGAGGAAGGTTTGAAATTTTAAAAAGCTAGAAAGAAAGAAAATTTTTAGAGTTCTAAAAACAGAAAAAACATGTCTATAAAAAGTCATTTCACATTTCTAGTGCTGGATAGATCTTTTCAGTATTCCATTCATTGTTTTTATTTCATATGATCGAATATTGCCATCGCTACCCCAAATAGCTCTCTGGATCTGCCTAGTTCCTAGAGAATCTTATTTTTTTAAGTTACCTACAATCAAAACACCCACTTTTAGTGGTGCATGTGCAATAGGGTTTTTTCAGTGAATGGTGCTATTTTTAAATGCAGCAAATGTTTTTTCCACTTCAACCACAATTGTTTTAGTAGCAAAGATTGATATTTTTTTCTCTTTAGGAGTGCAGATCTCCTTGAATTTTCTTCAATCACATTATAAAAATTAATAGAAAATGAAAGTTCTTTTCTAAAATTTAAAAAATGCATTGGAGTAAGAGGCTGTGGTTCATCACTGCCGCTGTATACATATGTAATGGCCATGAATTGTCGACTGCTTCCACTTCTGTCAATAATATCATCAATTCATCATAATACAAAAGAGCTGTGCCAATTACCTTTCGCAAACATTCTTTAATGGGCTCATAGAGAAGCCTCTCTACTATGATTCCCTTTCAATAACATTTTTCCATATGATTCTGTCTTTTATGACAAAATTTAAGAATGTTCTGTCACTCCTTATGTCAGATAAGATTTGGAGTTGTCTTTTGGCCTTTAAAGTTTTAGTGTTATCAGAATAAATAACTTTGCAGTTTCCTCTTCTGGTTGTAAATCTTTTAAATGCCAGTAGAAAAGAGTTTGTTGTTATGTCAGATATGAGTTCTAGGTACAGTGCTTTGGTGACACCGCATGTGTATAGAACTATATAAGATTTTTGTGTTTCTTTGAAATTTTTCACATAGTTCGAACCTGTAAAATCTAAATCGCAGACTGAAAAATAGTGGCACTTCATTGACCCTATCTGGGCAATGGTGCAGTGATCTGGTCAACATGATTGGAGAAATTTTTTACATATTATGCAATTCTTAATTACCCTCTTGGTCAACTGATGGCCTTTTGGTATCCAAAAATGAGACCTAATTTTTGCTAAAATACTAGCTGTCTCTCCATGCATAGTTTTCTCATGTTCTCGATGTATAATCCAAAGTAATTAACCATAATCAAAGTAATTTATCAAGAATGTTTTGGTAGAATTATTGGGTTTTTCACTCCTATATGCAGGTCAGAATTCTAATCATCTTCCTAACCTTATCAAATTGTTTTCATCAATAAAAGGCACAATAAAGTTCGATAAAGATGTCTTCTCTAATGATTTACCATGTTTTAAAGATTTGAATTTTTCCTTGTAAAATTGTTTTCGTTCGGATTGTATCAAAAAATTCTTGACTTCCAATAGTTCTTCCATTGTCACTATGTTGTGTATTTCAGATGATTTTTTTCAACTTCATAACGAATTTCTTTACCCAAGCAGTTCAACAGTGTTTCTAAATTACTATATTTTGCAATATTTATGGGATTTTCAAGTTTTTTAACTAAGCACTCGGATGCAATACATTGTTAAAAAATTTTTTCTAACTCATCTGAGTAAGGAATTTCTTTGTTTTCAGGCATTGGCCTAAACTCGAGATATTCTGAGCCACTCTGGCCCTTGAAACTAAGTTGTATCATTAATGATTCTAGTGATTTTTTACCCTCTTGAAACAATGTCTGCGGGACTTGTAGTACCAGGACAATGATACCAATCAGCAGGAGAAGTCAATTTACGAATCTTCTAAACTCTATTTCTAACAAAAGGATTGAATTTTTCCAGAGATCCGTTTATCCAGAAATAAGAAATTGTAGAATCAGTCCAATAATAAAAAGGGATCTTCAATTTTAATGCTTTTAAAATATTACTATTTAGCTTAGCTGACAGCAATGCTGCCATCAGCTCTAATTGGGACAAAGTAAGAGTTTTTAACAGAGCTTTTCTATTTTTGTAAGCAACAGAAACTGTTCTAATATCTTTGATAGATGTTATATGCAAATAAGCAACTGTTCCATAAGCTTTTATACTTGAATCTGCAAACACATGCAATTGTAAGTCATAATCATGTCAATTGGTAACTTCAGAAAAATATCAAGATGCTGAGAATTTTATTAATTGAGGGTCTTAATTACACCAGTTATTCCAGAGTAAACTTAAATCTTCATGTAGGGCATCATCCCAATCTAGAACCAAAATTCAAATTTGCTGCATTAAGCAATTCAACCTTTAACATAAAGGGTCCCAAGAATTCAACTGGATCGAAAATCTTACCCGAAACTTGTAGAATAGAAATTTTTGTGTCTATTCTTTTAGCGATAAAGTCAACTAGGCCTCGAATATCAAAATAAAAGAAATCTTTGGAATTATTCCAGACAATGCCTAAAACCTTAGAAGGGAGATTTGTTCTCCTAACGCTTCAGAATTGACATCTGAAATTATACCATTTTCATCCCATAGTTTAAGAGATGGAGAGTTAGTATGCCATTTATGCAAATGCATACTTTCATCTTTAAATATGTTAATGCAGTGCAAACTCATGGACAAGGCTTGATCAATAGTTTCATGACTTCCGATGATGCAATGGCGGATCCAGACATATCTAAGCCACTTTTAATGCTAAAGTAATTTTAAACGGATACACCCATCATTCTTATACTTTATTGTTTAAATATTTGAAAATATATTCATCACCAGAAAAGCTTTTTAAAAACTTTACAATGCAAAAGAAAAAAAAAAAAACTTACATTTTGTAAAAAGTGTACTTTTCCAACTTTATTTTGCTTTTAAAATGAGTGTAAATTAACAAGTATGGGTGAGACTAACAGCCAAAAATTATCTCTTAAGTATGTAAAAATTCAGTTTCCAGTCATCTGGCTACTGAATAACTGTTTAATAATTTTCAGAGTATTCTTTAAAGAAATGTTTTAGAAATCAAGAAGCATCAGTTTTGTATGCAGCATTTTTTTTTTTTTTTCAAACACACAATTCTGTGCACAAGAGTTACATTCTCTTCAAAACAGATATAAACAACCATAAGAATAAATCTTTGTAAAATTTTTCACACAACTATGGGGTAAGCATCGCTAAATTTAAGAAAGAGAAGTTTTCTCTTTTTGAAAGACTCGAAGCATCTAAATTTTCTGAAGCACAAATCTCAAGCTACTGTGATAGAAAAGCTAAAAACTGGTAATTGTTTGCTCTATTTAATGTGAAAGTAACGCTGCATGAATGCTTACATATATTGTTAGGGGTTTTTTTTCAGTCATTAGTGTAAGAAATCCTCTCTAATGGGTAGTCGTTAACCGTTATATCTAATAACTCCTTTATATAAACTGTTGAGTTGTTTTTTGTTCGGAGGGATTATGAATTCATCCTTATGTAGAAATACCAAGTTTGTAATATTGTCCCTCCCTTGAAAAGGATGTTATCGACATAAGCATTTTTGTTTAAAAACTTTAGTCACTTGATATTTTTTAGTATATTTTTTCAAATGGTGTTTGATTGCCACAGCAGATAAAAAGTGACTGCTACTGATTTCAGACAATACCCTCGAAAATTTGCAAACTTCTGGGGGTTTAGATTTATCAAACAAATCTTCTGCAAACAAAAATTGTCTTGTATCTCAATCTTCTTTGTCTATAACTATCTATAGAAAGGCTTGCTTGATGTCAGTAGTAAAAGATATGGGATTAAATCTAAACCATAATAAAACGTCAAATATTTCTGTATATAAATTTAGACTCATGTGCAGACAATTATTTAAAGAGTGAGCATGAGTCATAAGCAGAGGCATCAAAAACAATGCATAATCTGCTCATTGTCCTTTCTAATTATTTCTCTAAAGCAAATAAAATGTCGCATTTTCTTTTTCTTCTGGATTTGTAACTATCTCAATAATTCCTTGCTTCCAATCTGCTAATACCTCCTTATATTAAAAAAATAATTTGGTATTCTTAATCTTTAAGCCTAGAAAATCTATTTTGCAATATTTTGATTGTCATCTAATTATTCCTTTTTAAGTTTCCATGGAAATTTAACTGTATATCGTTTAATATTGTATTGAATTTCTGACTCAAACTGTTTCATAACTTTGTTTTCTGAAAGGTCTAAATGTTGTTTAGTATCAATTAGACCTGACGATTCAATATTCCAAAAATGTTTTATTTGTCCAGATATGAAATTTCTCTACTATTGCATTAAATATCAAAGATGTGTGATTATCAGTTGTTTCTTTGTAGACACCAATCAAAAATGTCTACAGCTACTAATTTTTTACTTAGATGCTGTATTTTGCTGACACTGTCATGATAATAGTAAACCCGAAATAAGCAAGTAATGGTTTCTTTACTGTCTGGTGAATCTGTAAAGGTTAAATTTGAAATTTTGTTTACTTTTTATTACATCATTAAATTCAGGAGAGGGGATTTTAGTGGCTGGTATTTGATCAGTAATTATAATGCTTCTATGTCTAATTTAGAATTAGGTAAATATGTATTTTCTATAGTCAAACTATTTCATAAGGTTTTATTCATTACAACTGGTTAAAGAAATTGGTAGTTATCTCTTTTTTTGTAAAATATTTACAAGAATAATCAGATTAATTAGCCAAAAATATTCTTATGGAAATATCACAATTCTTATAAAAACTATATTTAAATGTATTATGATCCTCTCTGTAAATGAAAAGGCTTTTGTTGCTGAAAACTTTTTCATTAAACTTTTTTAGAAAATGAAAAGCTATATACTTATGTAAATGATTAAGAAATTTACCACTTTTTGAAAATATTTAGCTTCGACTGCTTCTCTATGCTTTCTAAATTTGATTGAGCATAGTATTTTGTGTGGGGGATATATATATATATATATATATATATATATATATATATATATATATATATATATATATTATTAATAGACAAAGTAAATAAATTTGATATTAAATTTTCTCCAATGATACTTGAAAGTACAGTCAGTGCATAAAAGCTTCTTAAAATTGTAATCTTCTTTAAATAAGTTGAACAAAAGGCAGCTTCTTTAAAAGCATTTTTTGCCCTTCTAAGTATTTCTTCTCAGATTCTTTGTTTTAACTTACCTGTCTCTATAGTGTACTTGACATGGAGAACTTGTCCTTCTTTGATAATACAAAGGCAAAAACACTCGCATATGTTCAAAGTATGACTATATGAGAAAATACATTCCAGCTCGGACTATGTAAATGGAGGGGTGAAGTAAGAATGTAAGTTAGTATACTTCTGTATATTACAAATCCTTGTTAAGCATCATTAGGATACTTCATTATTCGAAACAGAATTTATTAGATCCTGACTTTATTCTTGCTTGTTTAACTTTAATATTATAGATAAACTGAAGCTACATGAAAGTAAAATTAAAGTAAAATGTATGCAAAAGTTTTAGGAGATGGAGTGGAATCTTCATTAGTTAAAACAGTCTTTGTAAGTTATTACAATACAATGATATACCATCCAAAAATTGGTTTCTATAAAAGTGAGAGATGGTATTAATGAATCATAAGAGAAATATTTTTACATAAAAGGTAATTTTATTACTTTTAAATTAGTATATGATGGCATTTTCAGAAATGCTTATAAAGATTTATAGATAAATTTAACATATGTTTTAATAATCTTTACTTTTATTAAATAATGAAATGCTAAGTAAGGCTGGAGCAGTAATGGAAATTGGGAGCATAATTATGAGCAGAGATAAGTAATGCTGCACATTAAATTTAATTTTTTTTTATAAATAGGCTTCATTTCTATATGAAGTTATGGAGTGAAGTTATACCTATAGACTTAGAAATACATTTTGTTTCTAATGTATATATTGTCAAATTTTTAAGTTTTTGAAATCTATCTGTGATATGAATGCTAAATCTGTTTATTTATAGTATAAAATCTTTTGTTTTGTTAAACACATGGGTGCAAGTCTTCAGTCTAAGGACTGATTTCAGTTTTGGAGAAATTTTTGGGTAATAGTAAATTATACTTTTTATGATAAAATAATAGCAATTTCATAAGCAAAAACTTTTCATCTCTTTCTTTTCTTGTAAAAGATCAATTTTAGCTATATTGCAAGTCATTGAAATCTAACCTACCTCCTTTAACCCTTAAATGCCTGATTTTTCGAAAATCATTTTAATAATGTTTTTCGGCTTTCATCTTTTAAATAAATCATGGGAAAAATACTTTAAAAATAAATCTTATTTTGTTTTAAGCATGGTTTACGGCTAGAAAACAGTTTGTTATTAATCGGCAATTCTGGTCTTTAATTGAAAAAATTATTTTCCTTGATAAAATTCTATAATATTAAACACACAAAAATTTTAGGAACTATAATAAGAAATAAATTTTACTTGCTCACTGCAGAACAAAATAGGGTATTTCGCAAGCTTCCAAAAAAAAAAAAAAGAACATGTAGCAACAATAGAAAAAATAAATCCATTTTTATTCTTAAACAGCACAAGTGTTGCCATCTACATGTTGAAAGTCGATTTAATAATATTTTATGAATGTATTTTATTGGCAGCATTAGGCATTATAGCTTCAATATTATTCTAATAGTATTTTAGAACCTAAATTGGGTACATTGCCGAAAAACAACACCCGGCATTTAAGGGTTAATTATAACCAAATGCTCACAAGCATTTTCAGTCTTGGCTTCTTGCACCCATGGTTAAACAGTGCATGTCTCTTTAAATTTTAATGTGCATGTGATTATATTTAAATTTATGTATAAAGAAGTGTTTAGTAATATAGGCACATCAGTTATATATTTTGTTGCTGTGCCGAGTTGTATTTTTTGCTGCTAATACTTTCATCAAGCACTTTATTTTCTTTGAAAGTGGGAAAAAGTCAACTTTTAGAATCATACTTGTAAGTGATGTCTAATGACAAATAGGATGACAACCTCAAATTTTTAAAACTGATATTTTTGGGCAATTATTTATACAATAACTTACATCAACTGGATATTTAAGGGGACCGGGAAAGTCCTATCTCCGCCATGTTAAATTCACCAACTTTATGTACCTTTTTTCTCAGAAATGGTGAAAGATAGAGGTCTAGATTTTTTAGGGTAGTTGGAATAACATGCTTTATGTATTTTAACAGACCATTTTCTTTCTAAGTGAAACTGAAAATTAATTATTATTTGTTGAAAGTCATTTTTTAATTAGCATTTTTGGTAAGATTTCACTGCCTAAAAAATATAATTCTCAACAAATTATGAAATCCCTGCATTGAAGTATACAATATAACATAAGTATTAAAAAAAATCAGAGTTCTTAAGTTTAATAGATATTGAAAAAAAAGAACACAAACATGAAAAATCAAAGTTTTGAGAAAAAGTCAATTTAAGATTTTAAATGGCCATTAAGCTGTGAAGTACTCTCAGAAAGAATGAATAATTCCAACACTTCTTTTTTATATGTATAAACATGTATGACACATCGTTGGAAAGAGAAAAGTTTAAACTATTTAATGATGTAAAAATTATTTTTTTCCCAAATTTTGCTTACCTGGTCCCCTTATTCTTTTACATATGTTTTAAGTACAGTAGAATGTAACAGTAGTATATGTCTAATTCTCTATATATTAAGTACAGTAGTATGTCTTAAGTACAGTAAGTCATTCTTAAGTACAGTAGAACCTCGATTATCCGAAGTAATTGGGACCGACCATCTTTCAGAAAATCGAAATTTTCAGATAATCGAAAATGCTTCAAATTCAATCTTTTGGAGAAATATATGCAGTATTTCTTATTATGGTAACGAGTGCTTAATAAAAATCAAGCAATAGCCAAATAGAAACAAAAATAAATTACCTGAATTTTAATTTTGAAATTAAGTACCTTTTACATATATCACAAGGGTTTGAAAAAGATGTTTTGTTTGTCGCAGTTTTGATTGTCTTTTGTTTGAAGCTCTGTCAGAGTTTTTTAATATTATTAATTCACCAGTATCGCAGTTTTTCTGCTGCTCCAGCCATGCCAGACCTTTTGCAAAACATTAAAAAGCTTCAGAATTGCTAATTTGTTCATTTTCTTTGATCCACTCCGCAGCTTACGGGAGCTCAAGTTAAATTCAGAGGAACTCTAAGAAAGGGGATCGAAAATATTTATATGTACTTGTAGTTTGGAAAGGACCGCTTGCACACAAGGAATATTATAGTTTTAAAAAAAAGTTTTAAAAATGGATTTTGAACATAAGAAATGTGATGGTTTTTTAAAAAAAAAAAAACTTAAATATATTTTTGTTAACCGAGAGTTTCGATTAAAAGAGGTTCAGATAAGAGGTTCTACTGTAATAGCAAAATCTTTTTTTTGTCTATTTTATAAAAGAATCGTTTGCTTTCATTTTTAAATATTTGAGGCACATACTATTTTATGATCAGGGGTAGGGAAATACATAATTTTACTCGCCACTGGTGGGTGAATTTTCAGGTAGTCTTTGAAAACTGCAAAATACAAAGATATGCTAAAACTTTATTTCTTTTTACTAGTTACCTATATCTTGCAACTTTCCAAATTGCTGCGATATAAACATGGTACTAAGTTCTGTCCTATGCTGAACTTTCCTCTCTTGTATATGTTTCTTAATTTTGTAGAAAAAAGTACGAAAATGCATTGTACTAAATAGTAATTAACTATTTCTGAAGTCGTGTAAATTTTGTCAATTTTCAGCTGTACATTGCATTTTTCTGGCTGGTAAAAATTCTTGTCTGCTAAAATTTTCTGAAAACTCTCCACCTCTGTTTGATATAAACTATCTTTATGAAATCCTTTAGTATCTAGTACCTTTTTAGTGTTTTATATCCTGAAAATCACTTGGTGATTTCCAGGTACTGAATGATGAATGAAATGCATTCCTCAAATTTTTGCAATGTAGGCAGGGAGATTACTATGTTAAATGAACACAAGATGGATTTTTGACCTTTTTTTCTAAAAAATGAGTTAGCAAAACCCATCTCAAGGTACTGAGGCTAAGAAATTTGCATTAAAAAATTATATATATTTTTTTTTTTTTTTTTTTTTTTTTTTTAAATATGAAGTTCTATATAAAAACTTTGTTTTCTGAAAATATGTCAAATAGTCAAATGTTGTTCAGTGTTTTAAAACTTGCATTTTGATCTAATATGATAAGTATGTAATGCACTTTTCGTAATTTGAATCTAAGGCCGATATGATGCAGCGGTAAACTCTAGTTTTATTTTAATTTTTAAAAAAGTTTTTTCCCCATGTAAATTTTCCCGTCTGAAAAATTTTGAAGGCCATTTCTTTTTTGAATGCAGATTTTAAGACTATCTTTAAATATTAATACTTATATTTCCTTAGTTTCTAATTTCCTTCATATTCACCTATACCTAAATCTAACCGATCCTCAAAAGCATTGCAGTTTATAAATTTTCCTAGATTCGTTTTTTTCATTTTAAATAAATTTTTCCTCATTTTATTTTGTTATTGACTGAAAGCGATAATGTCTATATTTGGCAGGTAACGCAAAATTATATCATACTCGCACTTAGCCACTTGACAATACCATGCCCTTTCAATTGTTAAGAACCCCAGTAGCGCAGTGGTCATCTCGCCTGTCTGCCACGTTACAGGCCGCGAGTTTTGCTTCTGGCTGGACAAGGTTCACTCAATCTTTCATCCCTTCAAGGTCAATAAAATGAGTACCGAGCTTGCTTGTGAACTAAACAACAAGGGTCTCACATTGGGTTGACAACCTGACCGGGGCACATACTGCGTAGCACCATGTCAAGTAAACAGAGTTGGACACTGTAGGCACTGACCCTTCATGGATCATACGGCCACAGGTTAAGTTAGTTTTTTTCAATTGTTAATGAGTTTTAGTTCTGCTTTTCAGTGGTTTAGTAATTACTACAGGCATTGATTTGTTTTCAAATACCTGCCGCACCCTGTAAGAAATAAAGAAATCTGAATTTGCAGAATTTGACACAGTGACATGATTTAATGTTATGATAGTCCTCTAGGGTTGCCAGATTTATCACAGAAAAAAAAAAAAACCAGAAGATTTTGATTTACACTGGCTAGTTTCGGTTTTATCGCATTATCGTGCTTTTTCATATCATACTAAATTATGTTCAATGTGCCAGTAATGTTTTCAGTGACTAATTTGTTTAAAAAGTGGTTATTATTAGTTCATCGATTTAATCATTATTCTCCAACTGTATTTATATTACATTATTCTATTAACATTGTTTAACTAATTTTGCTGTTATAATCTCATTATAAATGAAAAATTAATTGAATTGTAAGAATAAAAATAAATCAAACCATCCTACAATTCAATGATGATCCTGAAAATTTTAGCAATGGACATCCTCCAAAAATAAATGTTTCTATTTAAGCATAAAGGGAGATAATAAATCAAACAAAATATTAAAGCTTAAGATATAGATATAGAGTGAAACATGTTTAAGATACGAATCAAGAGTCTGAGAGCATTTCATATCTTATCCGGATTTCATAGATTCTCGAGTAATAATGCATATAAAGCCAGTGCACATTGTTATTAACGTATTTTAACCATTTATAACTCTCATTATACCATTTCTAACGATTTTTTAGATATTCTAGGAAATTTGAGTTTGAGATTTTGAAATAAAGAATAACTTACTTTTTCTCCAAAATTTTGAGTCATCGATTGTACAATAACAAAATTCAAATGCCTTTATGCAATACTCTCTGCCAAATTAAAAAAAGATAATAAAACGAAATGTTTGTTAATCTTTAGAAAACAAACTAAAATACACTACATACTTAAAGAGGAAAAATAATAAATTTTCATAATTTATTTTTAAAAAGAATAACTAAATGTATGCAAGGAGTGATAATTATTTGATACATTATCAAAATTAAAGTACGTGAAGTAGTTTTAGTTGGTTGAAAAAAAGTCGTTTACCGTGGTTTGATGCAATGTAGTTAGATTTTATCATGAAGTTTTCTGCCTTGTAGATGTGATAGAGAAAATCTTCGGCGGAGGGACAAGCATCCATCGATGAGGCATACAGTGGAAATAAGCTGAACGAGCTCATTACAGATGCGAATGATGGTATGGCTGGTACATCCATTTCTTTATATGCGTCATCTTCTGCTTCTTTTGAAGACGTGGGTTTATCGAAACTTTTGGCGTCTGCGATTATATCTGCAGTAGAACGAACTTCACTTGTTAAAACCTGATAGACAATTTTGACAAATGAGTCCCAACCTTTTTTATCATGATGCTATTCAACGTATGTCAATGTTTTGCAAAGTGTCATCAACGTCAAAGGCTTTACAGTAGCAGTTCTCAATGATGGTTGATGTTGCATCTTCCTAGGACGCTCTTAGGAAATATATGTCGCCCAAGATATTAATAGGCTTACAGGTTGGGCGGGACAGATCCTTTTTGAGATGATCTATTTGGTGTAGAAGACGTACAACGACACGACTTTTGTATTTCACTTTGAGAACATGAATTATGCCCTGATCCATGGGATGAATCACGCTAGTCGTATTGGGTGTAAAAAGGACTAGTTCGATGTTTTGTAAGCCGGGGATATCCTTGCGATAGGCGGAAAGACACAGTACTTTCCTGGACTCCTTTTTTGATAGTTCATCGAACTTGCGGATCCACTTAATGAATATATCGCTTGCCATCCATGCTTTGGCTTGACTTTCATAATCGCAGGGCAGATTTCTGGCATTTTTAAAGCAGTGAGGATTCCGCGACTTGCCGCCGATGACGAGGGGTTTTAATTTATCTGTTCTGCTCATATTTGATCCAACAAGAACAGTGATACGTTCTTTGCTCAGTTTGCCTTCAAAACGTTTCTCACCCTTAAACACCATTGTTTTATCAGGCATTAATTTTTTTAAAAGGCCCATTTCGTCGACATTGTAAATATCACATCTTGAGTACTTTTTCAATAGCGATGCAAGCACGTTTTTTTCCCAAAAATTGGCATCTACATTCACAGCTGTTGACTCTCCACATACCTTTCTATTAAACTATGCAATATCTTTGAAGTGGTCTAGCCAACCGTTGCTAGGTGTGAAACCCACTCCAAGACGTGTAGCAATTTCACAGGCCAATGATCCATTAGTTGGGATGTTCGTCAATCGGGTTTGGGCGAACCACGTAAATAAAATCTTATCCAATTCTTTGAATTTTGCCACCTGAATTTTCTTTCTGCCAAGAGTCTCCAGCTAATACTGTTTTCTAGTTGCTGTCTATTTTTTAACAGAGCTCGAAGTGTTGACTCATGTATTCCCACAGATGTGGCAAAGACAGTCTTGTTTATCACATCCTCGGCACAATATTTCCTTAAGACATCCAATTTTTCGGTCTAAGAAATTGCTTTTCCCTTTACTTTAAGTATTACACAAGCACCATTTTGTATATTAAGCGGGTTTTTTGACATCAAGGGAAAAATTTTCTTCGTATATTAAGTGAGATCGTATCTTATGCTTACGTATATTAAGCGGGTAATTTTAAACAGGTTGAATAGGCATTTTTCAAGGGACCGAAGATAATTCATATCTTAAGCAGGATCGTATCTTAAACGAGTTTCACTGCACTAAATTAAAAATTTTATAATATAGATACTTATAGTCTATAATAAGGTGAAATCAAGTTCAAATTATCTAATGCTACAGCAAATGCACAGTTAATATTACACAACTCTCCCAAGATTTTTGTATTTCTGATCGGAAACAAGTTGTTTTTACATTTGATGCGCATGTATATAAATTATTTTTGGCAAAAGGTGAAATTTTGAAGCAAACTGAAAAAGAATTTTTTTTTTTTTAAAGTTCTATGTGGTAGAAAAGTGGAAGAATCATGGTACGGGACACATTTAAACGTACACCATATGATAGGCTTAACCCTCCGAGCGTCTTGCAAAAGGGTAAAATTGTAATGTTGTTTTCTTTGCATTTAGTTTTAAATGCTAAGAAAATATGATTCTTTCAACATTATAAAAAAAACTCAATTACAAATATGAATGTAATCCTTGAGAGTATTAATCATTTTACAATGTATTTAAATTTCATTAAATCTATAGAATTATATTATCTTAATTATTGTTTGTATTGCTGAGAAACCTGGAACTTAGTGAACGGAATATTACGCCCCAGACACTTAGAGGGTTAAAAAGCACTAAAAAACATACAACTTATGCGAAAAACTTAAAATCTGGTAACCCTATAGCCCACTGCATTATCACATATTATCATAAATCCACACTTAAGACTAACAATTTTTTCAGTTGGGCATTTATCAGGAATGTTTTACTTCCTTATCAGCCATAAATTGAATGTTTCTGACTAAGGGGCATTTCCCAGTGTTTAGTTGTTACGGACTCTACACTTTATAAACATATATTAGCCTCATATTCTGTATTGGTTCACGTATTTAAGCTAAACTTCATGTAATTTTATGTTCCTATATGTAAATATATTATTAGCATAGAAAAAGTTTAGATTTGTTTGAAATTTATATAAAATATAGGGATATATATTGCATGTTACAGATTCTACATGCAAAAGATATGGAAGTTTTTTCTTAAATTAAGTTGAAATTTTCCTTGAAATTAGCAACCATTCCATTTGAAGTTTTCTCATTATATTTTAGTTCATATATAATATAGCTACACACAATAATAGTAGTTAAAAAGGCATAAAATATTTTAAACTGAATTATCTATTGAACAACTGCTTGTTTACAAGCATGTTTCAGACTCTACATATTTGTCTCATGTGAAATATTGATAAAGTTCTTGGAAACAAAAACTGCACAACAACAATACAGTCTTATTGCTCAATTATTTCTATGACAGATAACACTCTTCTGACTATTTCTTTATATATTACTATAATATATATTAATGGCACAAATTTATCATTCCTATCAGTTAAAAGTTTTTCAAACCTAATTCTAGGTAAAGCTTTTGGAAATAAGTCTGCAGCTTGAGCCTTGCTGCTGCAATTAGAAATGCCTATTTTCATAAAGTTCTCTGATAAACTCATACGAATATCTATATGTTTAGTTCGGTTATGAAATGTTAGATTTTTAATTAGTTTAATAGAACGTTCTCTGTATTTACCACAGGTATTTTGCTTGAAGAACATAGTTCATATAGCAAACTGGAAAGCCATATGGCTTCTTTCCCAGTTTGACTAGCTGCGACAAACTCAGCATTGGTTGCTGACAGTGACCCGGAGCCAAAACATTTTTGATGCTCCAGCTCCGCTCCCAGATAAAACACTGTGGCTCTGGCAACTGCTCCAACTCTGCTCCGACTTCGCGCTTTTGAATTGCAGATTTTAATTTACACAGTTCATTTTTTGCTTACAAATTCTTCCTTTACCTTAATTAAAGGTCTGATAAAAGGCATTTTTCTTCTCATCAAACTTGAAACGCTTGTTCAGAAAATCTGACATCTTTTAGCTTTTACTTTTAAAAAAGAAAGTTTGGTGGAATTTTAAACACAAAAATCTTAAATTTCTTCTACACTTTTTAAACAACCAAAATTGTACAACTACACATGTAAACAACAGGCGGCCGTATTTGTTTTCAAATAGTGTTGCCACTTACCTCAAGTAGAAAGTAAAAATGAAGTAGTGTTACCATATTTTTGTGAGAAGTTTTCAATCTCTAATTTAAAAAAAAAAAAACTTAAAAAATGATATATTAATTGCATCATTATTCAGTATTTTAATATTTTAAGCCTGGAAATTCATCATCATATATCAACAACATATATCAGACCTAGTGACTATAGCTAAAAACATCAGGCTCCCTACTAACTCTCGATATGGCACATCATCAGAAAGGACTGCTAATTCTTCAACTGTAATGAAGCCTTTTTCCATAGATACACAAGCTGAGTTGGATTCTAACATGTTGAAATGATCCAAGATCTTTTTCCAATATGCTTCTTGATGTATGAAGATTTTTCCACGATCCGGGTGTTCAATTTGAATTTTTAAATAATGATTGGCAGCTTCAACAGTTACACAGAAAAATCAGTTTCAGGTTTCTTTATAAACTGTTTAGCAGTTCCCTCATCTTTAATAGCAACGAAGCCATCATCTACATATACAATGAATAGAAAAGATTTTTCTTCATTATAATATAAGCAAGGATATGAAGATTGTTGTAAACCATAATTTTCAACGAACTCTTTAAAACGTTCATTTCAGCATCATGGTGCTTGTTTTAACCCATACATACTTTTATACAGTCTGCAAACTTTATTTGTTCCATCACGAAAGCCCTCATGCTGATCCATATAGATTTCTTCAGTTAGTTCTCCATAAAGAAATGCAGTTTTAACATCAGACTGTGAAAGTTTGTTTCTTGCTATCAGCAACACTCTGAGCTGTTCTTAGTTTCCCATTGAACGAAGGTCTCCGTGAAATCAATGCCATACTTTTGGTATGAACCCTTTTGCAACTAAACAAGCCTTGAACTGTTGTACAGATCCACCTGCATTTATCTTTACTTTGAACACTCACCGACTGTCAATTGCTTTCCTCTCAGGTGGCAAATCAACCAGCTACCGTGTCTTGTTTTCCAATAGTCCATTTCTTTTTGCATGGCACACTGCCATTTTTCTGAGTTTGCAGATGACATAACTTCCTGGTATGTTTCATGTTCGGAATATTGAGCTAAGAACAAAATTCTCAAGTCTAGCAGGCTTTCTTAACTTGCTTCTATCTCTTAAGTAGCTAGTTTCGTCTTGTGCATCTTCATCTGAGATTTCATGTTCAATACTGCTTTCATTTTTTAGATTATCAGTTGCTTCAACATTTTCCAATGTCTACTTTTCTTAGAATTTGCTTTTTATTTCCACAACTTGCTCACAGCTATCTTCAGAAGAATATGTGGTATTCAAGGCAGATATTTTTTCTTTATGAAAAATGACATCTCTACAGAACTTTGTCTTGTTCTTTTATGTGCACTTGATAGCCATCCTTTTCGCCACTGTATCTAACTAAGGTACCTTTGACACTTTTTTTTTGTCCCATTTCTTCCTGTTAGATTTGGGTAAATGGACAAAGAAATCAGTTCCAAAGACATGAAGATGGTTAATGCTTGAAACTTCTTTATTAAACCATAGTTTATAGAAACTTTTCCCTTTTTGATTGATGATGAACAAGTACTGTTTAAAATATAAACTGCTGTGTTGACTGTTTCTGCCCACAATTTTAAAGGAAAGTTCTGGAATGCAGCATTGTTCATTCACTTTCAACAAGTGTGCAATTCACTCATTCACCTGCACCATTTTGTTCTGATATTATTTTCCACCATCACTTAAAAATTCTTTAGCGACATGACCAGCATTCTTGGCTTCATTAACAAAGATTTGAAAGCACTTAGAAACTTCTTTTCTTTTGCATGAAAAATACTCTGATATTTAGAAAAGTTGTCCTTAAAACACTTATAATATTTTGAGTGGATGTTGTTTTCCAACTCCAAATGATTTTCTGCATTTTTTCTAAGGCAGTGCTCTTCGCATAGTTCATCTTTTTTTTTGGAAGTAAATTTAATATTGTCTTTGCTGAGTATCTCTTTAACATGAGCTTTATTTTGATGACACAACCTTTCATGCCACAACTGCAGATTATTAGTTGGAGCAACACAGTTTCTTAGAAAGACAACAGGTTCTCAGACTCTTAACTCATTTTATGTTTTTACAAATGACCAATAGAAGGCGCTATTGAAATTTGTCTTCAGGATATTCGTAAAATTCACACTATTTATCTTGGAATCAGTGGCATCTTAGAAATTGTCTGCATATTTTGTTTACAGTGAGTGTTCTAGAGAAACAAGCGAGTGAAAAAAATGAAAATAAGTTGTGAAGGTTTCTGTTGGAGGATTTTTTGACTTTAAAAAAGGCCTCACTTGGCAAAAAATCTTAGTACCGCTTCGCGAAACTTTTGGTAATGTAGCACCATCAGAAAAGACTGTTTACAATTGGTTTGCAGAATTTCATCATGCATCCATCAGTGATGAATATCATGAAGGATTACCAAAATCGGTAGTGGTTCCAAACATCATTGCTGTGCGCAAAGATTGACATCTCGCATATCGTAAGATAGAAGCATCCCTTAGCATAACACAGACTGCAATACATTCGATTTTGCATGAACATTTAGCTGTTAAAAAGATTTCCAGATGGATTTCGCACAATTTCAAAGAAGCTCAAAAAGAGGCTCATGCAAATTGGTGTAAGGAAATGCTAAAAAAAATTCAACTTTTGAACTGCAAAATCCCATATAAAACATCATTACAGGTGACGAAACTTGTATATATTTGTACAAGCTGGAAACTAAACAACAATCTACTGTTTGGGTGTTTCCAGATGAACCGAATCCTACGAAAGTTGTTCGTTCACGGAGCACTTCCAAGAAAATGATTGCTTGTTTCTTCAGCCTTACAGGACTATCGCAACAATTCCTTTAGAGGATTGAAAAACTGTTAACACTAAATGGTATACAGAAATTTGTACGCCATCAACGAAATCAGGAAAAACAACAAAAAACGCCACATCATTCTTCATGACAATGCCAGCTCCCACACAGCACGTGAAACAATTGATTATTTGAAGGATAAAAATATCGAATTAATGGCTCACTGCCCATATTCTCCTGATTTGTCGCCTAATGACTTTATCTTGTTCCCTTATGTCAAACAAAAAATACATGGCCAGCAATTTTCATCACCTGAAGAAGCTATTGATGCCTTCCAAAACTGTTTCTGAGATATCAACTTCAGAGTGGAAAAACTGTTTCAAGAATTGGTTTTAATGGATGGAAAAGTTCAATCTTAAAGGCGAATATCTTTAAAAACAATAAAGCAGTTTGTTCCCAAAAAATCATCCATGTTTCCAACTAAAATTAGTTGAGCCAAAGTATCATCTTTAGCGAAACTTTTTATCTGTTTATCATAAGCAGATTGCTGATCGACTGTTATGGACTCGCAATGATCTGGTAATTCCTGATCTCCAGTGCCAGTCACAAGGTCAAACACTTCACCATGGCGTGACAATAATTCTATTTGTCTTCTCCACTTATAACAGTTTATGGTGCCTTTTTAATTTCTCTATTTGACTTTTGAATTCCATACTTGAAAGTATATTAAAAAAATAAAGTTCTCTAAGAAAGTTGAATCTAATCACTTGCAACTTACTAGGCCTAACACATAGACTTAGTCTGTAGTATCAGAGTCTTTAAAATACTGAAATAATCATTTCCCTTGGTGCATAACCACTTATAATTATTAAATAAGCAAAGTAAATAAATGATTACTGATAATAAATACTTAATTATAAGTTTAATGACTGATTGAATATGCTACACAAGCAACAGCACACAGCTTAGCTTAGAAATAAACAGTAAAAGTTGGTTGCCAAACGATGAAATATAAAAGTGGCAAAACAATTATGATTATTATTTTGATTCATATTATAACAGTATGAAAAAAATTGTGCTGAAGAATCAATTGGAGGCAGATCTCCCAGGTAAAATAGATAAATATGTGCCAAAATCAATTTCTTCAAACTCTGCTGACTGCATAATCTCAAATTTGTTTGCAGAAATAAATTTTAATTCAAACTTAACCAGTAATTTCTCTTCTGGCAGCATTTTGATTGCATCCAAGGACTGTATAGATCCAGCTACATTAGTTGGTCACTTGAAAGACCACATATCCACAATCCGTCCTGTTCCAACTAGCCTGTGCGCTGGTTATTCCATTTTTGTGCATAATGCACTTTCTTCGTGTAGTCATGTCTTTTTACAACAGGATGCTGCTCGTAGAAGTCTTCAACCATTTTACACTGGACCATTTCTAGTGTTATTCCGCAGTGATAAAACCTTCACCATCCAGCTACACAACAAAACATCAACTGTGAACATTGATCGGTTGAAACCAGCATTTATCAATGTAGTTCCTGATGCAGTGCCTCCAGAATAGACTGTGTTTTCCCTTCAGCAACACCTGACCTACCACAGTCTCCTTCTGGCCTGACAACCAGTCAACCACTGTCTTCTGACCTGTCTACCAGTCAACAGCCATATGTTACCAAATCTGGTCGCTGAGTTAAATTTAACCCCCGTTATCATGAGGCCACTTCGTCACTGGGAAGGGGGTGATGTGGCAACATGCAACAGCCGATTTTGGCTGAATCACTGAACTGAACTGATTTCATCCCAAGTCATCACTCATCATGGAACTGATTTCATCACTCTTTGAATTTTGGCAACAGTCCACAAGAGTTAGTGTGGCTTGTCCTTCCGATCATGTAGTTTGCGTGTATTTTTGAGATGTCAATAAAATATAGTCAGTTGTTACAACCCTTCTGATTTTATAATTTAAAGTAAAGTAAGTTACATTCCATCGTAAAAGTACACCAGATATTGATTTTATGGTGTCATCTAATTTCAAGGTTAAGCATTTGCTACCACCTCAGACTCTTGTTCAAACAGAATGTTTATTAAATTAGCCTCCTGTTTAGCAATGCTATAGAAATCATAGGCATTGGAAAGCACATCTTTTTCTGCAAGGTACCGTACCACACACTTCTTTTCACTTCTGGCCCTATACTATTTACTGGTCCTTCGCCATGGGCTGTAGCGAAAAGTTCCAGGAGGCAGTGCAGCCATGATCTTGCTTGTGGTGTATCTGGTTGCTTCCAAGATTAATCTTTTCTAATTGACTCCCACAACCATCTGACCAGTAATGCACATGTTGAAATGGTTTTTTCAGTTTCTTTCACATCATTCAAAATAATTTTACTGGAGGTAAAAACTTCTTTTTTACCGTAAGTTAGGACTTCTGAAACAATTGCATAGGAAATATGTTTTAGTTCTTGGACAACCTTGTGGTATACAACTGCTGTGACTATTGTTACCTGGTTGGGTGACCAGCGAGACTTCATTACCTCATTCTGCTGTTTCAAACTGTAGTTTTCAGCAAAATCTTCTTGAGTGATTATCTCTCTATCCATCAAATTCTCTTTTAGATGTCTCAAGTTCTCATGCTGCCATTTAACATTATATTATGTGCCTGGCAGATGAATTCAGCTGTCTTTTGAGAATTTGTTTTCCTTCAGCCAAATCAGTTTCAACAACTTCCTTCCTTATTTGCGGATCACGGATGATCCATTGAAAGTAGTAACTGGTGTGTCTTCATTGATTGGATTAAGATCTAAGGAATTTACACCAGACATTGTTTATCAATGCAACCAACCTTCGTTATCCAAACTACACAGTTTAGAATAAGAAGTCTGTAGTACTGTCAGGTAGTGCAGTTATTATATTTTTTAATTCCTTGAATGCACACCTTCAGATTTTCATGATATTCACCCATGCACACTTGTTGGTGACGTTCACAGGTAACATAATCTGTTGAAGACGAAAAGTTGTAAATTTTACAAAACCTTTGTTTTAAATTGCATCAGCTTTATAAAGTGTATGCTCTTCCTTTAGATTGTACAGTAAAACTCTCTTGTGAATGCAAATTCTTTTTACATCAGCATTTTTTATTGATTTGTAGTCTTTTCTACCAGGAAATAAATGACTTATATCGTTCTTTTCATAAAAATTAGCCGCATTTCCCAATTCCATATCAGAAAATGCACCAGACCTTTTCTTTCTGTCTAAATTTTGTACATTTTTAGTTTTTAAGTGTTTCAACAGCAGTGGAACTTTTTTTGTTGGTGACATTTCCTTTAACACTCTGTTGAAACTATTGCCAAATGTAGAGTACGAAACTTTTTGTAGAGTCTGAAACCAAATTTATAAAATTAATAAATAACAGATTTGAATTATAATGAAAATAATTTTAGAATATTGTGACACGGAATTAGAAAACATACATTTCAGTAAATATAAAATCATAATTTAAAATTTCAACAACACTTTTCTTCCAATTTTGTTATGGACTGTACAATGATCATTTTCACAAGCTCTTAATTTTTTACAGAACTCATCTTTAATTAAATATATGAGCCATATTAGAGAGATGCCTCAACTTTACATGTCCTAAGTACAAATTTTAATTTAAAAATCCATTCAAGTCATTATTAGAAAAAAATTCAATGTAGAGTCTGTAACAATAAAAACTACATATTTGATCTTTTGAGCACAATTATATATGTAACACAAAGAAAAAAAAAATAGAAAAGTGTGAAATTAATGTCCTTTTAAAATATGCTTTTTCAATATCTAATTTTTAAATTTTAATAAGTTTTGTTTGTCACTTATGTCACAAATCCTGTGAAATGCCCCCTTAGTACTTCTAGTTTACTTATATTTACAAATTAGTATCATTGAATTTAATTAGTTTATTTTTAGCTTAAATTATTAATAACTTATTTTTATTAAAGCCTGTTGGCAAGAAAACTTGCCAGGTAAAGCAAACAATTTTTTTAAACTTTAATACCAGTATTTTAGTTTTTAAATTTTCATATTTAATCTCTGATTTTGAGCAATTAAATAAATCCAAATTACAAAGTGGCAAAAACTGGTGTTGAAGAATTTTTAAAAATGTAAAGGAGGCTCGTTGTTAATGGGTTAATGGGTAATAACTGGAGTTTCAACATCAGTCATTAGAGAGGGCTTAATTTTTTAGACACACATTTTGTACATTATCTGCCAAAATTTACAATTTTATAACAAAGCTGTCATAAACAGCACAAATATAAATGTGTTTAGAAGTAATCTAAACTTTTAAAGTTAAAAATGGTAAAACTACGATTGAAATGTTCATAGTTTCTCTTCATGGTTTTTAGCTGCATCATATCACCTGATAGGGTTGGCAAGTTTTTGTCAAAGATGGAAAAAAAAAACTGCCCTGGCAAAAATAGATCTGTTATTTACAGCAATGTAATAAATGTATTTTAATTTTTAATAATTTCAACTCTAATAATATATAATTTTATTCATTTACCTTAGAATATTCAATGTATCATTGAAACAGTAATCTAAGTAGTTTGTATTTTTAGTAAAATGCTTTAGTAATCAGTTTTACTGTTTGATAAATAACTTATTGGGCTTTGGTTTAAACTGTAATAATTATTAAACAACTAATCCTTATCCTGCAGTTAATTTTGTTACAAAGTCAGAGAGAGAAATAATACCAATTTTGCTATGCTATTAGAACAACAGTAATTTGAAGTTAAAGTAAAAATTAAATAGTATATATGAATATAATATAGTGTAGTATATATATTAAAAAAAAGTACAGCTCATACAAATTATTACTTTTAATTACAAAAAGAATTACACATATAATAGTTTTAAATTTCATCAAATTCAACTGAATCAGGGCACGTGTTTTGTTTCAACATTGCATAACAACAAACACGTTTTGAAACTTTATCTATTTCGTGATTTTGAATGCCCAAATGAAAAATTGGAGAATATTCTCTCTATTGCAGCACTATTTGAAGGGCATGTTTGGAGATGTATCTGCAACTAGCTAGCAAGTCTTTCGAAATGTCACATGCTCTTGTTACACTTCTCCACCTTTTATTAGCATCAACAGTCTTAATCACTTGATCTTCAAAAAGTATATCTGGAAAGGGTTTTTCTTTCAGGTCAAAATTTTTGGCACAGATTATAAATAATGGGTTTAATTTTTGTAGCCATCCTTTGGCCTTTTCTTTCTGTTCTAATTAAGAGTTTCCCCTTTGTATTTAGGACGTAATAAATAAGCAAGAAGATGCCAATGCAAAATTGCTTGCTCAAACCTTTTTCTCACTACAGCAGAATGAGGTTTCAACTCATCATTTTTCAGCAAATTGCACTATATATGACAAGCAGGCTTGCCAAGTCTCCTGGTTTTGGCACATGTTTTTCGATACTCCTTCCTGAATTTTGACATATTTCTCCTGATTTTTCACACATTTTTAAATATTCTATTTTACAGTCAAATGTACTGTGATTCAGAGATGAAAACTCCAGTCAGTTGTAGTTGTTCTTTAGTATGATTGATCAGTAGTATTTTATGCGATAAATTACATTCAGATTCATTATAAATGATGTATCTTTAAGATTTTTTTACTCTTAATTATGGACATGTTTTGAATTATTAATAATCTGTCTTGACTTATTTAATATCTTTATTTTTGTTTTAAATAAGTATATGAAAACACCCCTCTCCCCTTTCCTGTAAGATGTAGTTAATTTAAAAGTATGTTAAAACATCCTAAACATCATATGCTTAAATGCATTCTACTTATAAGGAGTACATATTTTCTTTGAGTAAGAGTGCCATTTCTTTTTAATCTTCAGTAATAACCAAGCTCTGCTTAAAGTTAAACTTGCACTAAACATATTTACATTTAAAAATTAATAAGTTTTTATTGACAAAAATATCTCCTGATTTCTGAAATGAAATCTCCTGACTTTTGGCTTTCAGAACTTGGCAAGTTTGGACAAGCATTGGTACTAAATTGCTCTCCAGAAAAGCTAGAGCACTTGCTACTGGTTTTGTCTGATGAAAGGTCTTTCACTTGTTGATAAAGATTAAAATCTTGTATACAAGCTACGATGTTTAGAGAGATCTCCTCATAATGCTCATTTGTTATTTTTACAAATGATGTATGATTTTGAATAAACAATTCAGCTGACTATTTCCGGGTAATTAATGAAAAACATGTGCACCACATTCCTTTAACCATTCAGACTTGCCAAGTCTCCTGATTTTTGCTTGTTTTTCCATACTCCTTATTACTGACATATTTCTCCTGATTTTCTAACGCATTTTTTCTCATTATTTTATACTTAAATGTGCTAGAAAAATCTTGGATGTTTATATCTTTTCCAGTGCTGTAGTTGGAAAAAAATATTTGTGGGAACTCTCCTTTTCATACAATAGATGTTGATGCTACCGGATATTTGCTTAAACCAAAAGCCAGTTTAAAACATTTAACTAAAAGCCAACTTTTTTGAAATTAAGTTATAATTATTATAATCTAATTTTTATAGTATTGTATTTGTGTAACCTTTATCTAAAAGCAACATTTAATCAATCTCGTGGTAACATCTTCCATTATGAATGAAAATTTAATTGAAATAACAGATATAAATCCATATTACTTACTGGCACATCTGTCCTAGAATTTTCCATAACGAACGATAAGGAGAGGTTTGTCTGTGCTCTCTCATTTACAACAAGCTGTCTCATCTGCTGATCTTCTTCCTGATAGCAACCAAAATTTCACTCATGGTTCAGGACAAAATTCTTTTAAGGGAGGTCGTACATGGCTTATAAATATAAGTGAATTGGCTCTTTCTATAAGGAGAGAATTTTTCGCATCGGTCATGTTATTCACACAGCTGAATGCTCTTTCACATTTAGACGTTTGGAATGGGTATAATTTTCACAGTCTGAAGAAGAGGATTTAGCTGTCTAGCACCAGTAGTAGAATTTTCTGTGTTAATTTCCAGTAAATCTAAATTTATCTGCAACCCAAGAATGCTGTAAAAAGTTTATTACCATAAGAAATTTTAGTAGTCCATAATATAAGCAGAGTTTGCATTTACAAAAACAATATAAGCAGAAAGTACAATAAATCTCAAAATAAAAATTAAATTTTAGCAATTTTTTGTCAAACCAGAATTTTTTAAAAAGCTTTAGTTGATCTGCAAGGTATAAATAAATCTGCAGCGCCACTGCCATGCTGCACTGTTTCTGCTACCATGTTGTATAGGCTCTTCATTTTGCTTGATTGAAAAAAAAAAAGGTGTGTTTGTACTTGAGATAAAATATATATATATATATATACATATATATATATTTTTTTTTTTTTTTTTTTTTTTTACAGTAACAAATCAAATATTTCTGGGAATGGCGTTCCCACCCAACTACAGCACTGATCTTATTAGTGCTATTTGATATGATAGAAGTTCAGATCAAATGTATAGGATAATTCTTAAAACTTTGACTACTATGGGCAAATTTTCAATTTTCTTCCTTAAATGCAAAAATTTGGTACCATTAATTTTATGTTCTATAATGAATAAATTGTAACTTTATGTTGCTTATTGTTTTTTTATGGAATCTTCATGCATCCATTTCAATATTATTAATTTCTTTATTAATGAAGAATTATCATTCATAACTTTTATAATTGTTTAATTGTTCAGAGAGACACAATTTGTATGAGAAAACAAAATCCACTCCTAGTGTATTTATGATGAATTTTAAAACTTTTGTCATTTGCTTAATCAAAAGCATTCTGAGGCCCTTAATTAAAAGCATTTTTAATTTAAGTATATAAAGCTGCAATATTACTTCAAATAAATTTATTATATTTTATGTTTACATTTAAAATATTTAAAAAACTTTATTGAAAAGTCTCTTGATTTTTGCCTTCTGGAACTTGGCAACTCTGTATGCTCCAGGAGCATGGTGATTTCAAAAGTACTTGTGAATATCTACACATGTTTAATAATGACGATAGCTGTTGTATTTTGAAGTTGAACCCTCAGGTTTTTCTTCTAATTCACGTCTCATTTTCTCCATATTTTTAGCTTTATCAAAAACAATGCTTTATCAAAAAGATTAATAACTTGGCAGTTATTAATCTGAATAATTTTGCTACATTTTGTAGATAAAAATTCTGCAAACTTTTTTTGTGGTTCCAGTTTTATCAACAGCTACAATATATGAATTTCCATTAATTTGAATGCAAGATGCTATTATTGGTTAATCCCTTAACTGGTCAAATTTTTTACCAAAAATGTTGACAGAAAAATCACTTTTTTTTCCATATAATTAAACACATTTTTTTCATTTTACACTTTTGGAACACAAATATGCCTAAATGTTTGCTTTTTGCAAGAACACTCTATATGCAGTGAAGAATGTTATACAGATTTTATAGAAATTTTAAGTCTTTTTGTGATACAAAGTCCTACATCGCAATCAAAGCAGAAATATATCGTTTCTTTCCCGATTCTCTTTCCACTTTTTTGATATAGCACATTGTTTTGCTGGCCTGTATCAGAATTTAGTTCATCTAACAAATTAATTTTGTCATTTATATCATCCATAATAAATACGGTAGAACAACATCTTCATTAGCAAAACATGTGTAACGAAAGCAACAAAATTCCCACATTCATATCGTAACAAAACTCCTTATCTTACTAAAATCCCGAATGAAAAGTAGTTTAATGACATGGACAATATTTAAAAATATTGATACTAAAAATCTCTCCTTGCAAAATTAAAAATACGGGCAAACCAAAAATGTGAAGACGCACAGGCAATAAATATTGAAACCTGATAACATTTGGAAGGGAATACCACCTGTTATTGCCTGCTACTAGCAGTAGATAGGTGTCAAAAGATAGCGAAAAATACTAGAAACAAAACTATTTTGCAATGCAATTAATCCTCATTTCCTATTATCAAATTATATTTGTCTGCATAGCCTGTATGATGAGAATGGGGATAATGGTTAGAAATATTACCTAAAAGATTAATTTGCCTGTATCTGCAACATTGAATAATCAATTAAAATCATTCTATCCTCCCAAAAATGTTGTAGGGATTTTAAAAATTTACTTTCTATAAATTATTTGTAAAGATTATACCTAGAGGTTCAAATAAAATAAAATGAAGATTGATTGGGAAAATGTTTATGTATTAATGATGTTTTTAATTATAGTTTTCTTAAAATTAGAAATTTAAAAGTTTTTAATATACATGGTACATATTACTTTTGAGGGCAACATTACTACATTAATTTGAGAAGAAAAAGGGGGGTTTACGTCATAAATTTATTTACAAGATTGATTGTTGTATACTTTTTTTCATTACTATTATCAGTGAAAACTATTTTAATTAATCAAATTAATATCAATGAAATATCTAATTAATAATCTGATTTAAGTCTTGATTATAATATATACAAAATTATTTTATTTCAGTATATTTATTAAATAGTCTTTTTTGCCAGGATTTTTCAAGTTTTTGCCACTGTCCTGGCAAAAATACAATTTTGCCAGCAAATTGCCCAACCCTGTTGCCTTATGTATTCATCTTGTGTGCAGAGTATTTTTTATGAGAGCTTGACCTTTTTCTGCCTGCAATTTGTAGTGTTTTATATCTTATTGATTTAACATAATATCCATTACATCTATGTCCGGGTTATCAAGCTGATTAAATGCTGTAACCTATTAACTCTTAAATTATGCTATAGTACGCTCTCAAGATCCTTTTTTGATCCTTATTACATGTAAAATAGCAGGTGTCTACAGAATCTGAAAATCGGGGAATCATGGAAAAATCAGGAATATTTATCAATCTGGAAAACTCAGGGAACTTTTTAAAAATTCTCAAAAATCAGGGAGATTTATCTGTATGCAAAAATATGTGCATTTTCACGTTGCCAACGGGACTGATTCATTTATTTTATATACAGTTGAATCTCAATTATCCAAAGTAATTGGGACCGACCAGCTTTCGGAAAATCGAAAATTTCGGATAATCGAGAGTCTGATGGTCCAGCCATGCCAAACCTTTTGCAAAAGATTCAGAATTTCTAATTTGTTCATTTTCTTCGTTCCACTCTGCAGCATACGGGAGCTCAAGTTAAACTCAAAGGAACTCTAAGAAAGGGGATCGAAAAAATATATATATACATGTAGTTCAGAAAGGACTGCTTGCAGACACAGAATATGATAGTTTAAAAAAAAAAGCGGGGGGGGGGGTCAAAATGGATTTTGTACACAAAGAATGTTATAGCAAAAAAAAAAAAAAAAAAGCTTTAAAAATAGATTTTGGTTAAGAGTTTTGGATAAAAGAGGTTCTACTGTACCGTATTTTTTCACATGCTGATTCGTCTTTTCCAATATTCTTAAAAAGATGCATGTGGTATGAATTTTTTATATTTAACACAAATTAAAGTGTTCCGATGTCCATTTTCTGTGGATAGTGCTTATGCGTAAGGCAATTTTACCCATTTTTGAAAAATTTAAATGATACACTAGCATAATCTGACATATGGCCAGCTTAATCCAATTAGCTATTCTGTCAGATGTCGATAAGTCTTGGAATTGAATGTTTTTCAGAAAAGGAGGAAATTTTCTGGTCACCCTATATCCATTAGCTACTTATGAAGTTGTTGGACTAAATTTTGATTTCGGATTTATAAAACTGTCAACCAATACTTTATGAATATTAGGCAATTTTTATGTTTTTCTCTTGTTTTATCTCCCAAATCAGATATTAGCTAGCCCGATAAGTGTGTTATACGTGGAAGCAGCATACATGACAAAATAACGTATATGTGTATTGTTAATAATAGAAATTGGGGATGTCTGATGAAGATAGTCGTAGAAGTCAGGGAACATTTTTTTGCAGTTTCTGTAGACACCCTGAATAGTAATGTAACTACTGCAGTGGAGGCAACTTATACGGGCCCGCCCAGTAATTTGATCTCTCCGCCCACCCAATTTCCATTGATTTATTTTATTTTATTTTTTAATTTAATGGCTAAAATAAAATTTGGTTTTATTGAGGTTCTCAAAATAATTTTGTTTCAAAAATAGTAAGGACATATATTAGACTGACAGGAGCACTGACAGCACCTTCAGTTACAATTAAATTTAATTATACATATAATTATTTTTTCCTTTCTCTCAAAAACAGACTTCCTGCATATTTTGCCATCTATTTTAATGTCTTAAATTGATAAATCACTTTGACTAAAATGTAGTTTTCCTAGAGTGTACACCTACAAATTTAGAAGTACAGTGAAACCTCCCTGTGCAACCACCTCCCTGAATGACCAATTTTTCATGGAACGAAGTTTATATCCATAGGCTCAATACTAATTTTACCTCCCTTCAGAGACCATCCCAGATGAACTCCATCCACGAGCGACCCATTTCTTTGAAGAAAATTCTATTTTTCTCCTGGTCGCTTGAAGAAGGTTTTATTTAGAAGAATAAATCTGGAGAGTGCATTATTCATCGAACTTCTAAACTAAGTTTAGATTTTTTTTTTTATCCTGGTAACTTTTAAGTGTTTAAACCCTTTTGTGCCTTTTTAGGCAATGAATTTAACTCTGATGACAAATTAAGAATGACTGTCAATAAACTCCCCTGATCTATTCTGTCGGGAAACTCTCAAAGAAATAGACAAATTAATGAAATCTTCATTATTTGTTCCCATTCAAAAAGAATTGCATTTATTTGCTGAACTTTGAAAGGACTGGAAAATAAGTTTTAAAAGATAAAACCGTAAAATCAAAGCAAACGTCAATGTATTCATTTTTTAAACTCTGTAGTAATTAACTTAGGTAATTAACTTTTCTTTTGATACTTAAATTTATGTGAAAAATAAATTTTAGTAACATTGTTACATTTTTTCAACAATTAAAATCTAGATTTAAATATGACCTCCATTAAGAGACCCTCTTGGAGTGACCACTTTTTATTGGAACGAAGCATAGTCGCTTTAGGGAGGTTTTACTGTATAATCCTTTTCCACAGATAGATTAGTGAACATGCATGTGGCATTGGAGCAGAGATCCTTCTGCTATGCAAACAAATTTAAAATTGTCTGAAATATTTTAAACTAATAACTTTTATTTACAGAATACATTGTATAAAAATTTGAGGAATTGCAAAAAGAACATAGAATATGATTGGTACAATTTTCCAGCTATTTAACATGTATGTACTTTAAGTTGTTTTAATTTCATATTAAAACTTATAAATGCCAGTAGAATATAATCTTTATTAACGACATATAATAGTATAAGGCATAAGTTCTTGTTTCAATATAGAAAATAGTAAAAATATCTGATTTGTTTTATTGTGCGATCACCATACTTTCTTTTACGTGTTAAGCCAGTTTCTGTATATTGATTACAAAAATAAAATACGGGAGGTTGTCATCCTTATTTATGTTAATACTTCAAGGGTCATTGCATGGTGATCAATATAATGTTTACAGCTAAAGTACAACCTATGAATTATGGAGGCAATAATTTTTACATATAGTTTCCTTAAAATCTGTATACTAGAAATTACTACTTCTATTATAGAATTGTAATAGGTTCAAAGATAAAAGAAATGTTTAATATCAAATTTTTAAATGAATTTCTAAATGTTTCTATCCAAATGAATATATATGGCGAGTGTAATATTTTTCTAACCTCCATAAATTTACCTTGTCATCTACCTTGATTTTCAAAATCATTCATTTGAAACTAAAAACCATCAAAAATGTACACTTAGGTATTTTTTTTTATTTTAGAATGTGACAATTGATAGATTCCAAATGCTGTCTAAAATATTGTCATATGTTTGGCATATTAGATAATCATTTTTCTCTTCTGTAACACACTCGCATTTGTCCAGATTTTTCTGTAAGTTTTCACTTGATCGAAAAGCAGTAAGCATTTCTTTCTTGCAGTGAGCAGATTACAAGACTCTTTTTCATTGGTTACCAGGCATTTTCTTTCATTGAAACTGATCAAATTCTCTTCTTTTTGTAATAGTCTTTTAGAGAATTTAACATGATCAGTTTATACATAATAGTGTATAAGTCTAAAATAAATGTAGCATAGGCATCATTTGAAATAATTTAAATTACACATTGAGCTATTTTTCAAATCAAACATTTTGATGTCTGGTCATCTTTTTCATTGAAACTGATCAAAATTCTCTTCTTTTTGTAATAGTCTTTTAGAGAATTTAACATGATCAGTTTATACATAATAGTGTATAAGTCTAAAATAATGCAGCATAGGCATCATTTGAAATAAATTAAATTACACATTGAGCTATTTTTCAAATCAAACATTTTGATGTCTGGTCATCTTTTTCATTGAAATTGATCAAAATTCTCTTCTTTTTGTAAATAGTCTTTTAGAGAATTTAACATGATCAGTTTATACATAATAGTGTATAAGTCTAAAATAATGTAGCATAGGCATCATTTGAAATAATTTAAATTACACATTGAGCTATTTTTCAAATCAAACATTTTGATGTTTGGTCATCTTTTTCATTGAAACTGATCAAAATTCTCTTCTTTTTGTAATACTCTTTTAGAGAATTTAACATGATCAGTTTATACATAATAGTATATAAGTCTAAAATAATGCAGTATAGGCATCATTTGAAATAATTTAAATTACACATTGAGCTATTTTTCAAATCAAACATTTTGATGTCTGGTCATCTTTTTCATTGAAACTGATCAAAATTCTCTTCTTTTTGTAAATAGTCTTTTAGAGAATTTAACATGATCAGTTTATACATAATAGTGTATAAGTCTAAAATAATGCAGCATTGGCATCATTTGAAATAATTTAAATTACACATTGAGCTATTTTTCAAAAAAAAAAAAAAAAAAAAAATATTTTGATGTTTGGTCATCTTTTTCATTGAAACTGATCAAAATTCTCTTCTTTTTGTAATAGTCTTTTAGAGAATTTAACATGATCAGTTTATACATAATAGTGTATAACTCTAAAATAATGCAGCATAGGCATCATTTGAAATAAATTAAATTACACATTGAGCTATTTTTCAAATCAAACATTTTGATGTCTGGTCATCTTTTTCATTGAAACTGATCAAAATTCTCTTCTTTTTGTAAATAGTCTTTTAGAGAATTTAACATGATCAGTTTATACATAATAGTGTACAAGTCTAAAATAATGTAGCATAGGCATCATTTGAAATAATTTAAATTACACATTGAGCTATTTTTCACGTCAAACATTTTGATGTCTGGTTATCTTTTTCATTGAAACTGATCAAAATTCTCTTCTTTTGTAATAATAGTCTTTTAGAGAATTTAACATGATCAGTTTATATATAATAGTGACGTAATAATATGTAATATATAAATATGTATATATATCTATTTGCATAATTGGCAAATTCAAATATACCTTATTTTACATAAGATTTGGAAGATCACACAACCATGTGTATTTGACAAATTAACTGGGTGCCAGATTCAAAAGTTTTAATGTCAAACGGTGTAATATATATATGATATAATTGAAAAAAATGGGTTGCGACTACAGTCTATGTGTATTTTTAAATCTGAAGTTTACACATCTATGCAATGACTCTAAATATTATTATTGTTCTATATTTTAGTGTCAATTAGTCTTTTTAACTGCGAATGTTTATTGATTTGAAGCTATTTATTGTTCTTGCATTATGTCTTGAGTATATCGTAATGCAACTATGTATGTTTAAACAGGTTCATATCTAAATAATCATGAATTTTCATTTTAACCGTTGACATATTTTTGTATGATGTATTACCAACGAAATTATTTCAATGATGAAAAGAGAGGGAAGTATATTTTGTGTATTAAAGAAAAAAAAAAACTTTCAAAAACGTTTTTTAATTTTCATATTTTATCAAAAAATTTGTTCAAGTTTGTTTCCTGAAATTTTCTTTTTAAAAAATCTGCTTTATTTAGAGTTAAAAAAAATTTTATATGTGTGTATTTTTTGTGATTGTGTATTTCTATGTAATATTGTCATATTTAATGTCATTTAAGCTCAATTTCAGAGCAAATTTTTACACTATCTTAGGTGACAAAGAAAGTCACTTATTTTAAATGTTCATTTGATAAAAGATTATAATTTGTCCTATTTAAATCTAGATATTGTTTAAAGAAAATAGATTTTCTTTCTACATTTAAAATCTATAAAAAATGTTATGCATGTAACCAAATTTAAGTTATCGAGACGGAGGTCAGTAACCCCGTACCCAATATATTATTTGATATTCAATAAATCAATATGTTTTAGAAAAATCTTTGTCTTTTTTGCATTCATTCATGGCTTTTATGTCAGTTGTTTAAATTTAAGGCATTTGAAAAAAAAGAGTCATCAAAGAGAGATTAAAATATTTTGCATTCAGACTGCTTAAGAGCCTACATTTGTCATGCGGAGAAACTCGAACGCTAATGTCAATCATATGGGATGATTGTTTACAAATTTCTCAGTCACATTTTATCAGTTATAAGTGATTTATTTTCTATAAGGTACCTGAGGTCTATATTTCTTATTGAGTGTTTTTATGTTTTCAATTTTGGCCTTAGTTTTTTTTATGAGGATAGTTTCATTTTCACTACCGGTTCCAAAACAGAAACTATATTAATATAAAAAAAACTTCAACCAAAACAGAGGGAGAAATCTGTAAACAGTCCTCTCAAAGGATTAACAAGTTGACTAGTTGCTTGAGCATTTCTTTTCATGTCTAGTCTAGTCTCTCAACGGTAAGCCCACTCAAAAAATGGGGAAAAAAAATTCCACTTTTACATAATATTAAACACTATGAAAGCAAAATATGCAAAATAAAATCAATCTCTATAGGTAATCTAGAAGTACTCTAAATTTGTTTCTAAAGTAGGACGTATGGTTTTTTGCTGTCCCTACAAAGTAGCATGCTTTATCAGAATTTGTACCATTCTCCATATCATAAAGGTCATCTTGGGAGATTTTTTTCCTTATTAATTTGCCAAATTGGGCAACATTACGTTGAAAAAATTTCAAACACATTTTTTTTTTTTCTTCTAGACAGTACAGAAGTTTTTTTTTTCCAAAGCATAAATAAAATGGAAATAGACTTCCTCAAATCTGCATAGCTTGGGATCAGAGGTTGTGTGGGTTTCAGAATTTTGCAGATTTCTGGTCATTGCTTTGTTTACATTTTTAAAAAAGTAATTTGAATGTAATAATGCGATCGAAATTATAATGAATGCTTCCAGTATACTAATATAATTAGTAAAGTGATAAACTAAAATAATAATAGTAAGATAATTTTTAAAATTATCAAATTATTAAAAGTGAAGGTCAAGTAAATAATTAAGGTATAATTAAATATGCATAATAAAGATGCGGTACATTGTTCTTGAATTATTCAATGAAACTTTCTTCTTAAAAATACCCTATTAAATCACATCAAAATCATAAAGTAAGGAAGTTTTTATTCAGGGTTGTAGTGGGTAGCTGTCCAGCTCCCCGCTCAGGCAGGGCCTTTTATAAAAAAACCCAGGTTTTTAAAAAATATATATTTCTGGAAAAGAACAGATGATGTATTTGTTAACAGTTTATGGTTATTTTGTTTTATTTATTCACTTCTTTGAATCTTAGAAAATATATTTGTACTAATTTACTTGCACTTTTAGATTGGAAAAAATTAGAAAACACAATTCATAGCTTTGCAATTTAAAATTTGCTTGTTATTTAAATTAAAGGGATCATATTTATTTTAAGAACAAAGAAAAATAATGATCATTATTAAGACTATGAAGTCATTCCCATCTATTAGACTATGAAATGTTCACAAAGATTGTATTAGAGATCAGGATTGCCACTTATTTTGACATTCAAATTCCTTGTGCTTGCCTAAGCAAAAAATTACATTTTCCCAGAGTAATTCCTCTGAGAAATTTCAAAATTTCAATGGATAAATTTTGCAAAGTACCAAAGTTTAGTAAAATCCTTTTTTTCTTAATACTCATTTTTAAATTCTCTCAGATTTTCTAGTTTTCCCTATACAGTGGCAACTGTGAAGAATATTATTTGTGAAGAAGGTGGAGTCATCGTCCACATTTTGACATTTTAATTTAATTTACCTGGGGAAAATTACCCATTTAACCTGGGTTTTTTAATAAAACCTGCACGGGCTGGGTTTTTTACAACCCTGGTTTTATTTCAGGTTTAGCCGGTCTTAATAACCAAAAAAAGCTTCATATTTAGTAAAAAGATTCAGATTTAATTTTTTTCAGAAAATAAATTTATACTTCCTTCATAAAAACCATAAGTTTAGTCATATTATTGAGAATTATATATGGAATGATATAAAACTAAAAAATTCTGTGATTTTGTTATTACATCTAAACTGAAAGTTTCATTGTTTACATCTGTGATGGTGTGCGGATTTTAGGGTTGCAGATTTGAGGAAATCTACTGTATTTATTCTTTTGAAAAATCTTAAAATTATTTGATAAATGTAGATTTCATAAAGTCACAAAACATTTTGAGGTATAATTAGATGAGTGGTTTAAGAGAAAAGGTACATTTGGATAACATGTAAAGTACCTGAATTGGTTATTCCTTATAGACCGAGGGGGGGCTGTACAAACCATCACCTCATCGAGTTGGTGGCTGAAATTCCAGGAATAGACAGAAGTCGATTCGCATCTTAAAATGAGACTGGTCTGCCAAATTCATACCTTGGTGGAAACCACTTGCAGACTTTAGTGGTTGTCTGGTAGGTTTACCATTATATTTTCCTGCTCCCAATCCTCCATGTTTTCATTCCATTGGGTGCAGGAAAACACAATGATAAACCTACCGATCAACCACTAAAAACAGGTCTGCAACTGGTTTTCACCAAGATATGATTTGGCAGACCAGTTGCATTTTAATTTTCTAATCGAGTTCATGCCTACTCCTGGAATTTTAGTCATCAATTTACTGAGGTGATGGTTTGTGCATCCGCCTCCCAGTTCATTAAATGGTTTTTCACCATTAAATGGTTTTTCACTAATTTCACCAAAGCATACATCTACAAGCAACACAGAATGACTGATTGTATGTCAGTTTTTTTTTCTCACTCTTTTGCAATGTGATGCAATCTCGTACTGTTCAGGGTTCCTACAAGTCAGGTGATTTTTGATATACTACTTCCATCAGAATTTCTATTATAATCGTAAATGAAGAAATTAATAATTAATTACTCATCCACCCAGAAGTAGAATTTTCAGCATCAGTCTGCAGCAAACTAAAATTTATCTGCAACCTAACAGTGCTAGACTAAATTTACTATCATAAAAAATAACAGAAACCCATAAAATAAGCGAAATTTGCATTTATAAAGAAAATATAATAAAAGGATACAACAAATACCATAAATCTACACACTAAAAGTAAATCTTAGCTATTTTTTAAACTTAGCATTTCTTTTTAACCTGGTGGATTAATCTGCAAGGTTTAAAATAATCTGCAGCACCTGCTGCCATCCTACCCTGTTTCTGCTACTGGGCTCATCCAATCTAAAATTTTTATATGAAATTTATGCAAACTATATAACAATATGAAAAATAATTTAAAAAATTGGAAATTCATACAACACATACTTTTTCTCTAGCATATCTAGATTAAAGTCCATTGCGGAGGCTTTTACAACAATATATATAAGCCGAATTGTTACTGAGAAAAGTCAGGGAAATTTTTGAATAAGGTCAGTGAAAACCTGGAAAGTCAGGGAATTTTTTTTACCAGAATTGTGTAAGAACCCTGCTGTTTTCCAATACTTTTACCCTGATACAATTGCATGGCCAGTGACATGAGCATAAGAAGCTATAAGTAACACAAGCTGTTATTTATTGTAGTGTATATTTCCAAAATGCTACTAGCTCATATAGAGTAGGTGCAGATAAAGACACGCTCTTTCCGTAAATTTTTAATTTGTATGACCAGATTAGTATAAATTTTTTTGATGGCTTAAAAAATATTTTACATTCGAACCTTACTCCGTATCAGCATCTGCCTACATTCTGCCAAAGTATAATTTCACTAGAAACTGTAATTTTTGAAAAACATTACTCTGTGTGTTTTTGCCCCATTGATTGGAATAAAAACCCGCGGGGAGGGTGCTAAGTTCCGTTTAGTTTAACCGGCCAAATGAAAGTTTACATAAATGCAATCAAGGTTAACTACACGGCATTTAGAAGCTAAAGAGTTTGTTCTTCACTGAATATCTGATTTGTAGACATCTGCAGTATTATTTCAACAATCACGTGAATGTTTTAAAATAGTGCTTCAAAATTAAAAACTGAAACTTGCCTAACTTTCACTGCACAGAAACTTTCTGTGCATGTTATCAACAAACAATTGGTATGATTGAAGACTGTCAACTACTGTTTAACATTGAAAAAACACATAATGTGTTCATACTAAATAAACTTGTGTGTGTTATTGTCCTGTGCATGTCTTTGCCCTGTACATATTCTACTCTTAATTTCAGTCTAATATTGTGTACAGAGAGAGGTCAAATTCCTTGATACCATTATTTCAGAAAATAGTTTGTGCTTTTTTATCCAAGAACCTTTTTAAATAAGGTAAAGATAACTATTCAGAAATTGTACTATCCTAAATTTCTTCTCAAGCTACTCCATATGTGTTATATAACAGGGATGATTGTGAATTTATGAAAAAATACCTGAAATTTTAGCGAGAAGTTTTGGTATGGAGAGAGAACATATAATTTATTTCAGGGAGGTCCATTTCTCTCATTATGAAATATAATACTTTTAATTATGTTTAACAATCATATGAAATTGATGTTCTAGAGTTATTTTATGAATTTAACAGAAAAACTGGAATTCCAGTATTGAAAATGAAATAAATACCAAAATTAAGGTATATTACCTAAACACAATCACCCCTGATACAATTTCTGAAAAAACAATTTATTATTAAAGAAGTGAATTTAATTATGAATGTCCAGTAGATATTGTATGAAAGCATTATAATCCAGTAAACTATATTTCACAGACTAAAATAAGAAAGACATTAGAAAATTGCTGTTTCTAAGAGCCTAAACTAGTCGCACAATTAAACTCTCATGCTAATGTTAATCCTATGGGAGCATTCATTAGATTTCCTGCTCACATTTTAATATTTTTAAATGATTTTTTGCACAGGATACCTGATGTCGATATCTATTGTTGTGCATTTGTACTTTTTCGAATTTTGTTACTTTTTTAATATAAGGATAATTTAGATTTTGGAACCAGTTTTGAAAGTGAAACTATTCCCATATTTAAAAATAGACTAACTAAAAGCAAAAATGTATAAACTCGCAATAGATATCGATCTCAGGTATCCTCTGCAAAAAAATCATTTAAAAATATTTAAATGCAAGCGAAAAATCTCTAAAAATTGCTCCTATAGGTTTAACATTTGCTTTGGAGTTTCATTGCATGACTAGTGTAGGCTCTTAAGTGTCTCACTCTTCAGAAAACTGTTTTATTAACCATGTTATTTTTTTTTTATTTAGCTGATACTTAAAATTTTCGGTTTTTGCAGATAATTTTTTTTTTTTTTTTTAACTAAATGCACATTGTTTTGTGAACAGTGTTCCTTTTCCAAATAACAATAAGAGCCTGGTTACTGTCTAAGAAAACTTCCTCTTGTTTTAAATAACACTTAATGTGCAAACACTTGCGACTAAATAAATCAGAAAGTAGTTTTTTAAAAAAAGCGGCAGGAATTACCCTAGTCGGTAATCGGACTATGGTGATAATAAGTGTGCCACTGCAAATTGTGTTAAAAATGATTGAAATGAATTTAATCATTCATTTCTAAAATGTATTTAACAAAACGTTTTGAAAATCAGTTAACCCTCAGCTGGCAAGAATTTGTTTGCACATTTAGCATCATGGTGCCATTTCATCCCCAATTAGTATATAACATATAAAAAACAAGTAAAATGAACTTTTATAAAAACAATGGCATTTTAACATGACTGTATTTGTCAAGTGAATAAATCTGTAAAAAAAAAAGGGCTTGAATAGGTACTTTGAATTTTTTTGCTTGATGAAAGAAATATAAGAAGAAAAATATCTGATGGCCCCACAACACATGTTAATGTTTAATAATTATTTAGTTGTTTCACACCCTTTGATTGGAACAGATGTGCACTAAAATAGGGCCCTGTTATTTTATATCTCCATTTCAAATCTTTTTAGTTAACAATACATAATTCCAAAAAAAAAAATTGCATTAGGGTAACAAGTATTTGCACGATTACACAAAAACCAGAAGTTATTGGCTGTTTTTAACCCTTAATTACTTGATTAACAAGCATTGTCGCATAATTATTATGACCTATCTCTGAGATTGAAAAACGAATAAAAGGCTCAATTAACTAATAGGCTACTATTTCTATACTAAAATGTATCTACAGAAGGTATCAGAAGTAAATTTCACCTATTCAGAAATCTCTAACAATAGTACTAGGGCTTCTAACAAAATAAAATTTCTTTAGTGTCTATAATTAACACTTAACTGAAGTGACAGAAATTGAAACAGAGCTACATTGAGCTATCTCTGAGACCGCTTGATCGAAAAATGAGTAAAAGGCTCAAATAACTAATAGGGTACTGTTTCTATTCTAAAATTTATGTAAAGAAGTATTATAATTAAATTTCCCCTATTCAGAAATCTTTATCAATTGTATTACAGCTTGAAATGAAACAATTTCTTTACTATATATGGTTGACATTAAACAGCTGCGACAGAAATTGTCCAATTGTTATTGTGAGCGGTCTCCGAGATTGCTTGATCAAAAGATGAATAATAAATGCGATTAACTCATAAGATACTGTTTCTGTACTAAAATTAATGTAAACAAAATCTCCTTAGTATCTAAATTTAACCCTTAACTGTTGTGGCAGAAATTGGCACATAGCTACTGTGAGTGGTCTAAGAGACTGTAATGATGGTACCTTATTAAATGGTGAAGTCTTGTTAAAGTATTCTGGAAGAGTTTGAAAGTGTTTCGTAATCTATGCTTGATGCATGATTTTTTCTTTCTTGTTTTTTCTCTAGTAGGATGCCAAAATTTGACATTTTCTTGCAATTCTTCATATGCTCAGAACTCTTACCACCATCTGGGGTTACTTAAGCTACTGGTGTAACAAAAGCCATTCTGCTCAGTAAATTTCAGATGCTGATTTTGGCAACACTGTTTTGAGTTTGACGGTTAACTTCCCTGCCATCAGTTCCATGTTTTAGTAAAATTTTGGATCACATATTTTAATACTGTGTGGGATTTAAAGATAAGTTTATAAACCTCTATTTATATTTAAGATAATTTCATCATAAATTTATGTTTCATAACTTTAATTACCAAACTTGTATTTTTAAATTGAATTCACTATAAACACTTTCAAACATAATTTCAAACAGTACTTTTATGGTTGCTCTACTTCAAAGATTATATTTCTCAAGATGTGGCTTTTTTCAGACTTAAAAAGATAAAATGGTGGGAGATGTTCAATGACTGGAAAAAGGAAAATCATGGCACTGTGCCTAAAGGCAGGTTTTCTTTACTCTTAAAAATGTGTATTGATGACTTAGCAGAAGAAAACATCAAAAACAACTTGAAAAGTGGCTTCAGAGCAGCAGAGATTATGCCTTTGGTTAGACAATAAGCATTAAAGAGGCTTCATAATGATAATAAAAAGAAAGAATTTGAAGATCGTGTTCTAGAAACAACTGGATTCAACCATTTAAAACCTATCTACAAGAAGCAAAAAGAAAGAGAACACATGGGGGGTGGGGGGAAAACATTAAAAGGAAATAAAATGTTCCAGCAGGAATTGAAAAACTTGAAATTTAGAAGCAGAAGCCTCTAACGTCAAGTGTAAGTCTCAAGTAAGCACTTTCAAAGGCCCTACAGACAGCAATTTCGAAAAGCTCCCTTTAACAACCTATAGAAAACGCCATTTTTTCCAATTGAATTTGTTAACCAAACTTCAATACCTGCATATTAAATTAAACATCTTGATCATTTTTAGAAAATGAAATATCAGAAACACTAAGATGTAAGACTGAAACTTAAAAAACAGCACAATAGTTTTATTTGACTGTTGACATGTTTCAGTTCTTCCCGAGTCATTTTCAAAACAAATAATGATATTCTGAAGTTGCACGGTCTATGATGCAATGAACTGAAATGCCATCATTCAGTTTTTCATGTAATTGCGTGTTACTTTTTTATTTTACTTGAATGTTCATTTCTATTTTTGAAACCATTGAGTAACTCGGGCCATAGTTTTGGTAAGTTGAATGATCCTGTATCGTTACATATATAATTTTTACATGCTAGAATCGCTATTGTTTCTCTCATAATGGAGATGTATAATATTGGTTTGAGGGGAAAATCATCTTACTTTCATTGAAATTTATATGGATGTCTTCTTGATGTAGTCTTGCAGGACTGTGGTTTTTCTATTTTATTTAATATCAGCTTCATGCTCCTTTTTTCTATATTTCCTGTTAGTCATTCCAATATAATTCTTTGATCCATCTGCTCTGGTTAATGGTATTTCGTATATGCCTGAATAATTCTCAAAATTATGTAAAAATAACATATATAACGATACAGAATCCTTCAACTTACCAAAACTGTGGCTCAAGTTACTCAAAATAAAAATAAACATCTAAGAGAAAAAAAAAAAAGTAATGTGCGTTACATGAAAAACTGAATGATGGCGTTTCAGTTCATTGCATCATAAACCGTACAACTTCAGAATATCATTATTTATTTGTTTTGAAAATGATTCGGGACTCAACAAATGATTCGGGAGAATGTCAACAGTTAAATAAAACTATTTTACTGTTTTTAAAGTTTTAATCTTGCACCTTTTTAGCAATGAGAAATAATATCAAATATAAATAAGTGAAATGTAAATAAACTACAAATCAATTGCTAAAATGGCGTATACACATTTAATACAGATGTGAGTCACATAAAAATTTAATTACAGAATCAATAGAATTTTTTTTAAGAAAAGATGAAGTATGTAATGACAATATATCATATAATATTCAAAAACTTTAATTACATATCCTTAGAAACATCTGATTTTGAGTTGTGCTGTTTAACGTTTTTCACACATTGATAGCGACAGGTATTTATATTACCATCATATCTCAACAGATGGCAACAGAGTATTTATATTATCATCATATCTCAACAGATGGCAACAAAGTATTTATATTATCATCATATCTCAACAGATGGCAACAGAGTATTTATATTCTCTCAACAGATGGCGCCAGTAAATTCTTATTTCCCGGTCATTGGTTAATTTTCCCATGTGTACGATTTTCTGTCGAGCGGAGTTTTGACATAGCTGACATCTTGGTTCATTTAGATTCCTGAAGAAGGCCATGGAGGTGCGCTGAAACTGTAGAATATTTTATTTTAGTGATTTTAATGTTTTAGTCTGTATTAAATGTGTATACGCCATTTTAGCAATTGATTTGTAGTTTATTTGCATTTCACTTATTTATATTTGAATTACCTATGGTGTAATAGTCCAAAATTGTTTAGAGAAATAATATATTATTACAAGGTGTTAAACTGTTATATGTTAAAGTAATGTAAAGAAGATGATGAAATTATTCTGAAAGATGACTTCTCTGAAGATGTACAGAAAACCTTGGAGAATAACTGAAGCTATAGGGAGAAAGAAACCTAAAAAAAATAAGATCAATAGCAGCCTGGTGAGCAGCTCTAGTGAACAGAGCCCTTTTCAATTCAGTTAAAAGTGGCCGTCCACTAGGGTACCTCTCCTGGACCATTGCTTAAAAGGAGAAGCTGTTATATTTTCAGATACAGAGGTGTGGCTGAGATTTTGAAAAAATTAAATATCTCTTGATTATAAGGCAAGCTTGGGTAACTGGGCCATAGGTTATTTTATAATAAACCGTTCATGTGTTTTAAGCTTTAGCTATTGTCAACATGGCACCTCCATCTGTACTTCTTACCTGGTAATTCTCCCTCAACCTCATGTTGTGCGCTTAAGTCTCAGTTGAATGTGAAATTCAATTTACCATTTACTCAACTTGCCAAAATGGGAGGTAACAAGTAAAAATTAAATTTAAAAAAAAATCAAAAAACCCGACTGGGTAAAAGCGAACTAATTATCTCTCATCAATGTGAAACTATTTTTTATATTACTTACCTATTTTTTTATTTACTTGTATGGATGACTTTTAAGTTGTGTTTAATTGTTAGTTCCTATCTATAAACACTGTTTTGATGTCTATGATGGTTAGAGTTACAATATACCTACACAAATTCCAGATTGTGTAACATTTAAACAGAGTTTCTGACTGTAAAATAATCAATGAAACATCGTCTTCATTTTGAAAGACCTATCCAATGATATGCCACTCAATAGGGTGCGTAATTTTTTTTTTAGTCTCTACCATCATTTTTTATTTTACGGCCGCCCTTTTGAATTTATAAAAACAAAAACTAGCCTACAACTATCGGACGGTTACGACGAATTGGTGGAAACTTCATTAAAATCCATCACACAGTTGGGATGTTTCAAGGGTATAAAGAAATCCACATACCCAGATACGCATGAAACACATAACTCTTCTTGGCAGTCGGGTAAAAACAGACCTGGAGTCAAGAAACCCAACCAAGCTTCAAATGGTAAGTTAGTAAAACGTGAATGCCCAGTTGAAAAAAAGATGGCAGTTGTTTTAAACTGTGTTTTGATGCTTCTTTTTTTAGCGAAAGCTATTTGTGATTTAATAATTAAATGAAGCATTAACTATAAAAGAATGTGCCACTTAATTTTTTTGCTTTTTTAAATATATTTTAGCTCTATGAATGCAAAATCATATTAATTTGTGATGAAGACTAAGCTTTCAGCTTTTGTCATTTTTTGGTGGTGCGATCTACTGAATCCAAATAAAAATAACAGTTGTAAATTTCTAAGCGGTTGAAAAAAGCCCGGGCAAGGATTCGAACCAGGATGTCTTGGCTGAAGCCGCTAATGCTGTACCAACTGAGCCATCCTGGACAAATCTGGAAGTCTAATTCATCCAACCAATGTTTAATGAACACAGCATCTGGTCTGATATCTGAATCAGCTCAACAGTATAAATCAAAGGTACTGATAGAAATAATTTTCTTTCAATTCCAGTTCAGTAATATGATTCAAATATCTTTTATTTATAAATATACGGTAGAAGATCTTTATAATGCAAACCTAAAAACGCAAAGTTGTGTGTTATATAGAATTTTGCATTATATGGATTACATAATTAAATTCACCTTGTAAACATGGCCAAATATGTCCGAAACATATCAAAATATATTTGAATATCTTTATACTGCATTCCTTGTTACCAAGAGTTATCCAAATTATAAATTTTTGCATAATATAGGTCAGACATTGTTAAATTTACTTTATAAACATGATCCAAATATAACTGACGCAACCATCTCTTATATTAGACATTTTCAAAAATGTTTATTGTAATAATAGCATTTTTTTTTCAATAAAAAGGTCTTAAATTAGAAGATAAAATTGAATTGATATATGAAATTTAGTCATCTAGAGAGTAGCAATATGCAGGTGCTTTTTAACTGCAAAAATCATTGTTTACACCTGAAGTTGTGCGTTATATGGAGAATTGCATTATATAGAATTGCACTATAAAGATCTCCCACTGTATATATATATATATATATAATATATATATAAAGGAAAACAAGTTTTCTTCCATTTCAGTTCCCTCACCCAACCATTCATATTTGTTTAAAGCTTGAATTTTCTTTAAGTATTGTGTGTATGTAGTGTTCATAATAGTTATGTTCATAATAGATAAATAATTATTTTTTTAATTATATACTTGGTAAGTTCGAAATAATTATATTTTTGTTTTAAGAGACATTTTTCAGAAGATTTTTTTTTTTTTAAATTTTGCGCTACATTAAGAATGTTTTCGGCCTTCTTCCAAAATTTATTAAACAAGATCTCTAAAAAAAATCGTTTATAATAATCTACACATGATTGATTTTGTTTTTTTCATGACGTTTTCTCTCTCATTTTTTGGTACCGGCATGCTATTTTGTCCAATACAGTAGACTCCCTCAAATCCACACTGCTTGGGACCAGAGATTATGCAGATTTTAGAATTTTGTGGATTTCTGGTCATTGATTTGTTTACATTTTTAAAACATAATTTGAATGTTATATTGCAATAGAAATTATAATGAATAGTTATAAGATAATAGAATAATAAAACAAGTAATAAACTAAAATAATAAAAATTAAGATGATTTTAAAAATACTTAAATTATAAATGTCAAATAATCATTAATAATGTATAATTAAATATACACCATAAAGATACATTTTTCTTGAATTTTTCAAAGCAACTTGCTTCATAAAGGTACCCTACTAATTCACATCAAAATAATGAAATAAGAAAGTTTTATTTCAGGTTTAGCCAGACTTAATAATCAAAGCTTGATGAATACATAAATATATTTGGTAAAAAGATTGTGATTACCAAAAATATCAGCAACATCGTGATATTTTTTTTTTTTTTTTTCAGAAATAAATATTTATTTCTTTCATGAAAAAGGCATCAGTTCCAGTTCAGTCATATTAATGAAAATTGCATTTAAAATAGGTACAGAATGATAAAAAAGGAAAAAAAAACCCTAATTTTGACCCTGCATCTGAACTGAAAGGTTCATTGTTTACATCTGTGATGTGTGGATTTTAGGCATTTGCAGATTTGAGGGAGTCTACTATATATTTTAATTGAATCTGTAATTAATTCGACTTAATACTGCTAGTTTGATCAGATAGTTGTTTATTAAACTTATAGGTTAAACAAAGTTTTTTTTAAAGTAACTTTTTTTTTTTTGTTTTGTTTTTTTTTTTTGTTTTTTTTTAAGAAATTTACTATAGTGCCAAATTTTATTTTGTAAACAAACAAAACCATCAAATCAAAATGATTAAATTTATTTGTAAGGATTTTTTATTTAAATATTAAACATGAGTTGTATGCATTTCCAGTACTGCCTTTAGCCTCCGTTATTGGAAACAAACAGATAAAGATGGTGTCAAACCAGGATAGAACTCAGAGGCGATTATTAGGTCATGTGATTCCTTTGGCCAATCAGCTAAGTACTTTTCAATTGCAGGTTCAATATCCCAAGGTCGAATAATCACGTCTCTGAAATTATCGATGAATTCCAAATATTAACTGTTGGTTAGATTTATCAACATGAACATAGAATAGGGTTCTATGAACAGGGTTCATGAACATAGAATTCTATGTTCATGTTTACCAGCCTGCCTAATGTTTCTCAACTGGGATTCGAATCACAAGTTGAAGGTTAGCGGTGAGTTGACAGGTTAAAATAACATGTGTCAGTTCAATCCTAACTCTGCCTTTGCTGTGATATGTTGCGAAAAACTTAAGGGTTTTTTTTACAAACGTCGATTTGGTTAAACTTTCTTGGCTTTTTATTAAATATTTATTAATATAATTTTTATAAATTAATAAAGAATTATAGTTACTATGATTTTTATAAATTTATAAAAAGCTTGCAAAAATAATTACAATGAAAATAAATCTTAGTGGCTTTCTTAAATCTTAAAATAAATATTATTTTAAACTAAAGTTACCAGACTATTGTTTCTTTAACTTCAACTTTTCAAAATATTGAAAAATTAAACTTTATTCACTTTATTAGCAATCAGTAGCACATAAACAAGATAAATAAATATGCGGCTATCAAGGGTAGTACTTGTCCTGAAATTCCTAAAATTCCTGAAAAATGAAAAAACGTCCTGAAATGTATTGAAATATGGTAACATGTCCTGAAATTCCTGAAATTTCGCAAGTTTTGTGCTATAGCACTAACAGTTATTATATTTCCACGAATATATATATACTAGGGGGCTCTGCCCCCTGCAAGCTACGCTCGCCAACCCCCGTTCATACACTGTAGAATCTAAAAGCACGCTAATCTGATCGGTTTTAAAAAGATTGTAGAAGATTGAATTATATTGAAAAAACCTGTAGCGATCTCCCTGTAAACGGGTTTCCATTCAATTCCCTTTGATTGCAAAAATTTAAGGTAGAATATGTTGCTGTTAAGACATCCGATGCTTGTTTTCGTGTTTGGTTAAAGAAGATCAGTTAAACATTTGAAAAGAAGCTAAAATAAAATGAATTAAGTAAACAGAATCTTTGTCTCTCGGTATTTTTTAACAGCGTTATAAAACGATTGACATAATACAATTACTAAAATTTGCTGCTGTAACCCCTTCAAGGGCGGTGGTTCATTTTTGGACCACTTAATTTTAATTCTTAAATGCCACATTAGCATCAGAATATGGGGATGAAAATTTCCCTTTTATTAAGTAAGTGAACAAAAGCATTTTTGTATTTCGAAATTTGCTTGTTAATTCTGGTGCCATTCACTGATTTCAAGATTTTACGAATAGAAGTGCCTTGTCCGTGGAAGGGTTAAACGCATATTAATGTATTTATTATTTTAAAGTTTCCTTTCCCTTTTAATATTCACGTGTAAATACAATTTTCAGGACATAATTTTCAATATTTTCCTGCCTTAAACACGTACTCATTTAATAGTTTTTTTAAAGGGGTTTTTTTTTTCTGTTTTTAATAGTCACGTGAAAATAAATTTTTAATCGTTAGGAAATGTTATTCTTTGCGCTGTTTTTAAAATGGAAAACAATCTATAATAATAGCCTAAGTCATGTGACTAGCATCAACAGCTCCAGGCGGATCCCTTCGCTTTTTATATTCCAGGCGGCCATTTTGGTACTTTAATGTTAGCCAGCCACAGGTGTGATAAGTCACCGAATATTATTCTATCCCCATTATTTCGTTTATATTATAGGTACAGATGTCATATTCACCCCATATTGGCGCGATTTTTTTCTGTCGCCAATATCATATAGGCAGCAGGTACTTAACTTGCGCCAAAGTGTCGTTATTTTGCTTGATGTGGTAACCCGGATTATGTTGTTTATGCTGTTTATGTTTTCGCCAAATTGGCAACCGAAAAAAATCGCGCCAATATGGGGCGAATATGACATCTGTACCATATTATAATAGTCCAAAGTTATGTAACTGCCATAAACAACGTGCTGATTCCTTCGCTTTTCATAAGAAAGGTTTCCATTTTGATTAAAGAATCAAAATTATTTTTTCGAATAAAACTACATAAAACTTGCCATGATCACAAAGAATTCCTGGTACTTTTAAGTTAGCCGGGTGAATATCTCGCCAATAGCTTTTTTTTTAACTCGCCAATTGGCATTTTTTTTTATTTTTCGAGTGGTAAATTAAAACGGTGCTACTTGGTTATCCCATCGACCAAAAATCTGTCGCCAAACTATAAGATTAAATGCCAATAATGGTTGATCATTAATGTCACATTCACTTGACTTTAAGGAAGTTACACATGTTCACGCCGTCAAGTGATTTTTATTTCGACGTTTTATTTGTATTTTTATTAATGTTATACTAATTTATTTGTTCTTTTGTTGTTTAAAAAAAAAAAAATGTCAATTTGTATAATTTGGCGAAATTGGTTGACGGGAGAAGTAATAACATTAAAGCGTTGCTTTGAAGTGGAAATTAAATCTCATGATTTGTTGCATTGTCACATACGCACCGGGTTTGGCGTGATTTTTTACGACAATTTGGCGAAAACCTCGTTTTCAAATACCTGTTACATATGTATTTTTAAATTATTTTCTGTTAATTTTAAAATGAAATAACAATAAATAAAAAAAAATAATAACTATAGAACAAAACAAATTATAACATTTTTTGTAAATAAAAGGAAAATAAACTCAAATAAACATTTATTAATAAATAAGCAACAATAGCCGGGTTACCATGTCTGGCAAAATAACGCCATTTTGGCGCCAATTAGGTAGCCCGTTGCGTATATGGCATCTGTGTCTAATATTTTTCTTTTCGTTTCGTTTAAAAAAATGAATGAAGTAAAAGCCATTTATTTTAAAGGTTTCAATTTTAAATGAAAGTTTTGTATTAAATAAAATGATAATGAAATACTAATTGAATTCTGAATAAAAGTAACATGATGCATTTCTTAGCATACATTTAAGGGAGGCCAAACTCGTCGCCAAATTAATTTAAAATAACCTTTTCTAAAATATGAAAAAAAAAATATCTATTATGATTAAAATTTGAGTTGCCATCATTAGAAAAAAAGTATTTAAAATTAAAAAAAAAAATTAATATTTCGAAAACTAATTCTAATTTTAAAATTCTAATACCAGTTTTGAGATCTGTGGATCAATACGGATTTTTGGTGTTAATTTCATCGCAAAATATTCCATATTTTAGGAAAAATCGCCGTGAAACGTAATCAGTTGTTTAATCAGTCGTTTCATAGAATCGTTACATAAATTCGTTTCAATTCGATTCATTAGGATTTTATATATATAGGGTAGATATTTTGGCGCAATTCCGCAAATCATTCATTTTTGAAAAAAAATCCACAAAATCTGTATTTTGGAATTAATAGTTTTATAGGAGAACCAGAAAATAGTGCAATATTTTGTCATCTGATGATGAAAAACTCACAAATTTCGTCAAGTGGTTGCAGAAAAAAAAAAAAATGGGAATTTATCAATCGGACAGGAAGGAAAATTGCGAATTTCGTTAATCGGTCGTTGAAAAAAATTGTGACAGTCTTCAATCTATCTCTAAAGAAATGGGAAATGTAGTCAGTCATTCGCTGAAACTCGCAGAGATGCCACTTTTTCATTTTTTTAACGGATTTCCACTTTTTTTTGCTTTTTTAAAAATCGATTCGCGGTTTCCGCAGAATCGTGAAAACAAAAAATTCTCTTTAATGTGTGCTGCAAAGAAGACTGAGAATTTTGTCGAACGGTCCAGCAAACGTTTGGCAAAAAAATTCCGAATTTCGGCAAACGATCGGAGAAAAGGAACACTAATTTCAGCAAACGATCGCGGAAAGAAATCGCGAATTTTGTCAAAAGATCATGGAAAAAATATGGAATTTCGGCAAACAATGTCGAAAAAAAGACGCGAACTTCAGCAAATGATTGAAGAAAAAAAACGTGAATTTCGGCAAACAATCGCAGAAAAAATCTGGAATTTTGGCAAACGATCGCGGGGAAAAAAATCTCTTATTTCTGCAAACGGTTGCAGGGAAAAATCCCGAATTTTGGCAAAAGATTGCGAATTTCATCAAACTATCCGGGGGGGGGGGGGATCTTGAATTTCAGAAAACGAACGCGGGAAAAAAATCATGAATTTCAGCAACCTATAGAAGAAAAAACACGCAATTCTTTAAACGATAGCGCAAAAAAGTGCAAATTTCGTCAAACAATCGCGAAAAAAAATTCAAATTTCGGCAAAAAATCGCGAATTTCGATGAATGGTTGCGGAAAAAAGTCGTATGCCAGATAAATGTGTCCTAAAATATCGATAAAAGTATGTCCTGAATTATCGCCTAGGACCAGTACTACCCCTGGTGGCTATCAATTGAGTCTTTGATCTTTTGTTATTACGGAATGAAAAATCAGTAAAAATTGTGAAAATGTCACACTATAATTTTATTTCCATGAAATCTAAACGTAACATCATTTTCACTGTCTAAGAATTTGCTTGTGTACTTTTCATAATCATATTCACTGTTTTTAAATTATTTTAACTTGCAGTAGAATATTATTAATTATAGTTCCAATCTATGACTTTGCATTTGAACATTGCTCTCTTGACTTGAGGTTCTAATCTCAGTAGAAAAAGTAGTAGAGATATACTTTTTTAAAAATAATTTTTTATAAGCCTTAGAAAGCTTTTTTTAAACAACTTTTTTGTGTTTTCTTATACAGTAACATCTATTGGGGAGGCGCTGTTCGCAGCCTTCAGTACAGGAAAATTGTCCCTTTAATTTCCCTTTAACTAATTCTAAAGTGCCATTGAAATAATTCTTTATTGTAAATGCATTTGAAAGTTTTAGATATTCAAATTCGGATAATTTTTACTTTGTCTTAAAAGACAGAATACAAATGTCACAGAAAATCTGAAATTATGCAAAAGAATAATCATTCTGAACAAATTTAAAATACATGTAATGCAATGCGCTTTCACGGCCCTATCCTGAAGCGAGAAGTTACATCTTTTCTCCACCAGATGGCGTGTTCGAGCGCTTGAATTGCCAATATATTTAAAACGCTGAGCGTTTTCTTTCGACTCGACAGTCCGTGAGAAGAAACTACTGCATCAAATTACACCAATCTTTTTTTAAATGAAAGATATTTGGCCACAGATTTGTTATTGTCCATTCGTTTGTTAAAATGTTTTATTAATTAACCGTAATTTTAAATTAAAATTCTACAGTTGCGCATGCGTAGTATATAAGTACTTTGGAGTGACAATTCCTCCTCTAAGAACGCGCTGCACGTTTAAGTTCGTCTGCTATTCGATCTTACTGTAAACAAGCTTTTCTTTCTTTCACAAAGTTAATATTATTTGGCTCTTTCAGCATTATAAACAATTAAAAAATGTATTGTGTCTATGTTAAGAAAGAGCTAAATACAGTTTATTTCGGAGTGTCATATTGTTTTGGTCATATTACACACAGAAAATAAACACAGCGATTTGAGGCTAAAAGTTATGGACTCTGTGATCCGACTTATGAATTGGCAATAGTTAGACACAAAGGAAATTAGCATATTAAGTTGCAGCTACTTCTCTGAAAAAATAAGGTATAAATATTAAAACGCAAAACTATTTCTGCGAGGTCAGAACTCAAATTCGAGACATTCGTATGCGTCAACTGTTTTTCGAACCTCTTCAATTTAGAAGGAAGTTAAACGAGTTCCCGCTAGCGTAGCGGATTAACGCAGTACTTTATAGCTCCGAATTTTTGTACAGGACGGAGGTTCGAACCCAAGAATGGCAAAATGTGTAACATTTTTGTCGGTAATTCATTTCAATAATGACAAATTTTATTAGGAAGAGGAGTTATAGGACTTTTATTTTATTATTATTATTTGAATTCTTTATAATTAAATAATATTTTGAAAAAATAATGATTTTATATTTAAAATATTTTGCATGTAATTATCAACTAAACAAATTGAGCTGATCTAAAAGTTTCATTATATTTTCTGACCATTATCAGGAATATATATGTGTGTGTCAGAAAGAAAAGTTTGTCATTCATTTGCGTAAAAAATAAAATGGAAAGAAAAAAGATATTCGTATAAGAGCTATAAAAGAAATTACCTTGATATCCAGGTTTAATATTTAAAAAATGTATAAAAATGTAAAATAAAATTCAAGTTATAAAACATATATATTATAAATTGTTAGCAGCATCAAGCTTCAAATTTAGATTTTTAGAGAATGAGACAGATAAAAATAAAATTCATGGCAGCTTTTAATGTCCGTGTAGTTTTAACAAATAAATAAATCAATGAAAATAGATATTATTAGAAAAAAAAATGAGGTCGTAAAAAGTAAAAAAAAAATTCTGTATCCGGTGTTTTTAGGTAAATTTCTGATAAAAAGCACGCATAATTAGTTGTAAATTATAAACTTAAAAATTTTTCATTTCATTGAATAGGTTAGACTGGCAGCACCATCTATCACCATAAATAAATAAGAATCACTTATGCAATATAGAAATTCGTCATTCAATAATTAGTTTAAAAGCAACGAATTAAAAATTCAAGAATTTTTCTAATGAAACATTCAAGTTATTTACCGTCAGATCTTGACGGGCACTAACTAGTTTATTTATTAAAAATATAGAGAATTTAAAAAAATTATTATTCAAAACATATATCTTAATTATTTTGAATACCTATTATTGTATCAAACCTCCTCATTACTGGGGAGAATTGATACCCTTGCAAGGAAGATTTGATACATTGTTATGTAAATTGAAAAAATAAAAATACAGACAATTCTATTTATATGTCATACAATTTTTTTATGATAGATCTTGAAATATTTTACTTAAATTTAAAAAGATATGACATTGACATTTTTGTTTCAGAAATTTTTATTGTAAATTTTTTTAAAAGTTCTATCAACACTTTTTAGAAAAAAAAAGAAAAAAAAAACAATCTTGCTACACGGAAAAACTGAAGTGAGCATTGCTAATTTCCAAAAAAAAAATAACATAAATTTAGCACATTTTAAGCTATCTTTAAAAGAAAAACTAATAAATCTATCATTTTGATAAGTAAAGTCGGGTAGATTTAATGTTAGTTTTTCAATTTGCCCTTCTTCAATTGTAGAAACATCTATTTCAGGCCATTTAAACTTTTTTCCTTCTGCATGGCGAGGAAAATGAACTAACCATCCATCATTGCACTTGAAATATTTACTATAAAATATTTAATATATAAAAAATAAAATATATAAAATGCTTTTCTATGTAACCTGCATAATGTCGGTCTTTTTAGTAGAAAAGGCCATGATAATTTATGAATTAGCATACATTGGATTATATGAATAATAAATCTACATCATCATTGTCAGAAGTATCTGATAAAAATTCTACTTCTGCACTGTTTTGAAAATTCATTTTTTTTTCTTAACATTTTTGATTTATATAACTTTTTTTTGCTGCAAGGTTCTGCGTTATCTTTATTTTTAAGTTATTCATAAAGTTTTTTTTTTTGTTTTAGTTGACAGGCGTATCTGTCAATATTAAAGATTTTACTTTGTTTTCCACCCTTTGTGGTTGAAGCTGTTTCCTTGGGATAAGGCCTAATATCCTCTTAAGACTTGTAAACTTAGTATAACAGCCCTGTATTTTCATCTACAGATTTTTCAGGTGTCATGTCAGTTAGATAACTGATTCATATTTAATTCGCTGGTTTCTTGGAGACGATCACAAGATGTTGAGGGTAAAAAAAAAAAAAATCAGTATCGCCAAAAAAATTAAGATCAAAAGGATACATTTAAATCTTTTTAAAATCTAGATAAAATATTTGTTCGAGCAAATGATTTTGTAAAAGCTTTACCAATAATCCTACTTATCAATTTCCATAACTCTTGCTGTAAAACAATAATGAATATTACAATCCTATATTAGTTTGCAACTTAAAAAACTATTAATTTTCAAATGTGTATCATTTCCCCCCCCAATAATAATGTATCATTTCTCCGTATCATGCCTTATTGGATTTTCAATCACTTTGTATAAATGCAGTTGCAAAATGGCAATCTACTTTTTAGAAAAACTCACCCTAACAATGTGCTTTGTGAATCATAAAAAGTACAAGATATTATCTTCACAGTAATAAGAGTTATGAAAGAAAATCAGTATTTGAAAAAAATGTACATTGGCATTTCAAAACTCATAAAAATTAAAAGAAAAGCAAAGTTGTCAGTTCGTTTCTGCTAAGTCCATCTAGCGATGGCTTCTGCAAATAAAAGAAGCTTTTACATATGTCTGAATGGCTGTTAATGCCATCTGTTAAGAAAATGTATCAAACATCCCCTACCTGCAAAATCCAAAAATTTATCCTTTAATGGATTTGTAAAAGCATATTTTGTTTTATCAAAGAAAATACTTGCTTCTTTTTTACTGTAATATCATTTTCACCCAGTGAAGCATTTCACGTCGCTTGAGATTAGTGTCTCAAACTCAATACCAATAGAATAAACAATAAATTTAATTGTAACACATTTATTAGGAAAAATATTTTGTTTTTCTTGTTGTTAAGTGTAACGTCTTTATCTATTCAACATATATATTTTTAATAGTAACGAGAAAATAGCACCAGTAAAGATATTAGTAATTCCCATTATTTCCTTTTTCTGTATAATAATGGAACTAACCCAATTGACACTATTGTGAAAAAATTTTAAAATAACTTTATTAAACCATAAAAATGGAATATTTTTAAAAAATAGTTAACGTGGGCACATCTACAAACAAACTGCATTCTTTAAAATAAAAAATAATTATCAAAATTGCTTCCTTAGAAAATTCAGAACAGAAGACTTAAAAAAAAACGGCCTTGTGTTTTGGATAGATTTCGTATGAAATACTACCTATTACCTTCTCACCTATGTTGGAATTTCTGAAAAATTTTTGCAGATCTAAATCGATCATGACCCCTAGATCCCAAAACCACCCTCAGTAAAAAACTTTATCTATCTATCTGTCTATCTATATATATCACTTTCTTCTGGACACGATAACTTTCGTAACTCTGCACCAATCTCTTCCAAACTGATACATAAAATCAAGGGGTATAAAATCTCGATCAAGTTCGTTAATGAGCAAAATCGGACCAAGGGGATGGAAATAGGGAGGGGTTTTGTGAAAACCGAAAAAAACCCATAACTTCTTAATTTTTGTACATATCAAATCAGTTTAAAGTTTTTATTACTTCTAAAAATAGGACCAAAAATTTATGTATCACAGATTTTTGATCAAATTAAAAATGGGCTCAAAGGGCGCAAAAAAATACGGTTTTGGGGCAAAAAAAATTCATAACTTCGTCAATTCTCACGATATCAAATCCAAATTTTATTATAAATCTCCTTAATATTATCTACACCTTTTATATTCACAAGTTTTTGATAGGACCAATTCGTACCGCAAAAAATAATTGAAAACGAAAACAAAAAAAAGGGAGGGGGGGGGGGGGGGGAGTGAAGGAAAAAAATCCATAACTCCGTCAATTTACAAGATATAAAATTCCCATGAATTTATCATATATCTTCTTAATATTGGCTACAACATTTATATAGGTATTATATTTATTTATATTTTTTGATAGGACCAATTCTTACAGCAAAAACAAATTGAAAAAACATAGCGGTTGAAGAAAAAAATCATCTTATTAAGGGTGTATTCAAATCCAAACTGTTTATTTTCTGACTCATTTTTAAATTCATTTTTGCTCTCAAACGCATCCAATTGGTAGATTCTCTTATTCAGAAACTATATAATGCACCGTAATGATCGATTTTTTGATAGAGGCAGAATATATTTCAAAAAATGATGTCAAAGTGGGCATTTTGAACAGTAATTTCCCGAAGCGATTGTGTTAGAAACTTAAAATATTGTTCTACTGAGAAAATAATTGTTTATAAATCAAGTTTTAATTAATTGAACGAAAAATAAAAACACAGGTCTTTTATAAATTTCTTCAAAAATCACGTCAGCAAGTATAATATTTTTTCTATTAAAAATGAATCTGAAAATGTGCCAGAAAATTTCGAGTTGTTGAGCATTGAAAAATATTTTTTTGAATACCTCCTTAACATGATTCTGATAAAACCAGCTATTATATAAAAATGAAATAAAAACTCGTCAAAAGCGGCCCGATAAAATTGTTAAAGTGGATAAATCTCTAATCATGACTTAGTTTTTGTTGGTGAAATTATTATACTTAACTTCGAAATCTACCTCCACCTGTAGGCAACATGTCATATAACAACGTTCTATGTAACACATCCTATTTAAAATTCTGAAAATTATCGTTGATAGAATATAGATCTTTTGTCGTACTCAATCATGGCAATGTTTTACAGTTTATTCCAGACAAAGCGAATGAGGGCATACATTTCATTTTGACATATATCTGTATTATGGACTATATCTGTAACACAACTCTGAATAAAACAATTTAATTAAAGTATTATTTTTAGTATTATTTGTTTTTAAGATCTAATAAGGTCTTTGAAAACAATCACAAACGCCTTAAAAATATATTTTATAAAAGATATATCTGCATATGTAATATTTAATTAAGTGTCCATCTTTTAACTCTGCATGAAATGAAATACTGCATAGTTAGTGCCACTAGTATAAGGAATGAGTAAGAAGAAATTATATGAAATGATTTTTCAAACATGTAAGAAGGAGTCAAATTGTTGAACGCGAGAAAAAAAAATGGGCAAAAATCTAAATTTCTTTGCTAGCTGTTTTGTGACGTAGACTAAAATTATTCCTTTGTCAGTATAAATTTACATTTTATTTTTAGAATGCATTCAAGTTATCTTAAACGTTTAAATTTTTGGTGTATGAACAAATGCCAAGGACAGAGGTAAAAAGAAAAAATATATAAGTTTCCTTCTTTGTGGAATAATTTAAAAAATACTGTTAAGGTCTTGGAAACGACAGTACTTGAGATTTTCCCCTGTGACATATATTCAGAGAAAATCTGAACCACGCATATTTTTAATGTTACATTTAAGCTTGCATTAAGCACGCAAAATATTTTCGTTTTAGTATTCAAATATTGTTCTTTAATATGTTGCCGCAAAATATACATATGGTTCAGACTTACTCTAAATTGCTTTTCAATATTTGGTTTTCACCATCGTCAAACATTATTCTTTAAAATGCTGTTGTAAAATGTACATACACGGTTCATATTTACTCCAACTAATTTAATTTTCAATATTTGGTTTTCATCATCATAAAAAGACTAAGCAATCATATTTTGCAACGCAACATCATCTACTACAAAATTCCACGTTATGCTAAGGAGAAATTCAACCTTCGATTATAGTTTCATAATGCGTCTCTCAAAATTTACTTTTCACCATAATAATTGTAATATCAATGTAGAACATTTACAAACATTAACTCTCTAAATTTTAAGTATTTTGAACAAGGTAATGAATTTTGACACATGAATAAATGTTATTACCTCCTCAAACAAGATTTAAACTAATTAAAACATATATATTTTTTAATATAATATAGTATATCTTGCAGTTATTGTCATTATTCGTATAGAAATAAACGTTTTTGTTGTTTAAAATGTTGCCTAAATTGGTATTTTTATCCAATTTTAAGATTACACATGACCATTATGCAAAAGGCGTCATGAAATAGCAAACAAATATCATAAACGGTATGTAACAAAAATTTAAAGTTTTAAAATATTCATTTTTTTTTCAAGTCAATGACAATGCCCAAAAATTATTATTACTATATGCAGAATGGTATTAACTGAGATTTCTGTAAATTCCAAAATTTGCTACAGAGGGGCGCTCAAGGACTGCACTTGCATTGTTGAAGACATAATCACTCTCCACTCAGAAAAATGAAACAACTCAAAAATATTGCATTTAACAGGAAAGACAAAAGAAGATTTGTTTTCTTTAACTTATAAAAGTATCACACTTATCCTGAATACAACTGTAAAATGTTTATGAATCAAGTAGTAGAAGAGATAAGAAGGATTGGGTCGATTTATCCACCTCCTTCACCCTTTGCTGCCTGTCTGTGGCGGCAAAGTGACAGCGTAATCTATTGGTTTTTTGATAGCCACACTTATGACACTTTCCCTGTTGTAAGATGCAAAAAGTCATACCTATTATTGCAACAATACATAAACTGAATATTTTGGTATTGTGTCACTTTACTTTGTAAATGAATGATGTGTCCATTATAAAGAATTTCTTATATTGTCAATGCATATTTATTAATTTCAACAATGTTAACAATTAATATTGGTTGTGTGGTGGGTAGTACTTTCGGAAATACAGAACTTAATGTGATGAAAGTAGATGATAGACTAGATATACAATATTTTACTATAGTATTGGGACTACTATAGTATTTTGTTAATTAGAAAAAATATGTACAGAAATCATGTCTATTTTGAAAGTATTGAATTGTTTTGTTTTTAAGGTCTAATACAAATTTGAAAGTAAGATATATCTGTCTATATTTATGAATAATTTTTAATTAATTGCTCAAAGTTTGGCTCTGCAGGTACTGAACTAAAGATCTGCATGCCACATTGTTAGTACCTCTGATATAACGAATGTGGTGATAAGGAAGTATTTTGCAAACATGTTAGAAAGATTCAAGTTTATGAACTTAAGAAAATAAAAAATCTTCATCAAATTTATTTTACTTATATCATAAACAGAAATTATTACTTATCAGTCTAAATTTTCGTTTTAGTTTTAGAGAAATCTAAGTTATCTGAAGAATAAATTTTTTTATAATGAAACAGATGCCTCAGACAGTGAAAAAGAAAGTAAACAATATAACTTCTCTGATAAAATGATAAAAATAACAGAGAACTTGTAATTGACTGTCCTTGGAAATTTTATCAATGACTTCTTATGTTTAGAAGAAATCTGAATCGTGTATAATTTTCGATGTTACATTATAGCTTGCATTACGTGCATGATATATTTTCATTTCAGCATCCATTAAATGCTGTTCTCTAAAATGTTGTGGTAAAATGCATATAAGCTGCTAACTTTTATGCTTTCTCTTATTATTAAAATTTAAAAGAAATTTTTTGTCTTATTTAATTGCAGGTACAATTCACTATTAAAATTTAGTGGTAAGGAAAAAGTGTAAAAGATGGCAGTTATGCACAACTCAGGCTTGCTCTAATTTATTTTTTTATAGTTGGTATTCACTGTCATAAAAATGGCTTGGTGACCCTCTTATGCTATTCGCATGTACTGCAAAATTCCACTTTATGCTAAGGATAAATTCAAACCTTCATTACTCATTATATAATGCATTTCTGAAAATTTAGTTTTCACTATAAGAATTCCAAGATCAACGTACATTTGATACCATCATTATCCATCTAAATTAAAATTATTTCAAATAAAATAATTAAATCGAATAAAAGTTACTGTTTTGTTAAACTTACTTTAAACTTATCACAATTTTTTTTTAAATATAGTACGCTTTTATTGTACGCTATGAATGTGTACTATGCTTTCTTATGGTGAAAACAAATTTTGAGAAATGTATGAGGTAATGATAATTCAGTGTAAATTTTCAAACAGCATAACACATAATTTTACAATAGTTGAGTATAGCGAAACACTCTTTTAAGATCTTTTCAAAAATAAAGATAGAAAAACTTAAAATTTACTTGCAGAACTTTGTTTCTGATTAATTTAAATGTCACTAGAATCTTTTAAGTTCCACTTCAGGCTGAAAGAGATTCACTCAGCTTTTCATTCGTTTCAATTTATAAAATGAGTACAAAGTTTGCTTGGAAACTAAACACTGAGGATCCTGCGCTAAGCTGGATACATGACCGGGGCATACTCTGCATAGCAACCCAGGGTCCATGGTCAAGGCAACAGGATCAGGCATTATAAGAGCTGATTCTTTATGGATCGTAAAGCGTCAAGCTTAGTTTAGTTTTAAAAATCTTATAAGAGTGTGCAAGTAGAATAATTTCTTTCTCTTGCAAATGTCACTGAATTTTATTAAATTTATCAAAAACTAGTAACATGATGCTTATCGCTCAAATGTATATTACTGAAACTTGTACTTAATATTTTGAAATTTTCATAAATAAATTTTAATTTTCAGAGCAATTTTATGAATTTTTGTGAATAATGGTAATGATACTTCTAAAACTAAAAACTGTCTTTAATTGCAGGTCACAAAACATCTTTCATCATTTATGAGAATATTCAGAAATTAGGAGAAAATACAAACATATATAGGGTGTCCCACTAAAAGCTAGTAGTTCTGCATTAGGTCATGTGACTCAACTTCACTTGACTTGTTTCAGTTGATTCTAACTTTTTTTTATAGTGAGTTGGGTTCACTTTAACTGTTTAGAATTGCAATTTAATTCTTGTGGTTTGGGTTGGTCCAATTTTATAAAAAATTCTATAACATTATTTCAAAAAAAAAAAACTATACATTTGAATAATTATAATCCCTTATATTTTCATTTTTCAACTTAAAAGATAAACTAATATTGGAGATAAATTGTAGAAAATGTTGTTATATAATTGTATGGAAATATGGCATAATTTTATTCCCTTGTGGGACAACTTGAAATAGACTATTTTGGATTGAGTTGTGTTTAACCCAACATTCGCAAGACTAGGGGGGGGGGGGGAACCTTTTAAAATTTTGCTTTTAGAACAGAGAAGAATCTGCATTTCAACTTTGTTTGGAAGCAGAAGAAAGATATTTCCAACTCCTCGTGTGATTACTTTTACGGATACATGTTTTATCTAAAAACATTTTCTGAAGCTATCTTCTGTCTTTTATTGGAACATAAAATACCCCACAAACTGACTTGAAACCAAAAATTTGTATTTATGTCAACCCAGAATAGAAGAAAATTCATACATAATTTTATATATTATTATGAGAATATTTTACTATCATATTGTTAATATTTTTATTTCTTTAGTAAGGAAAAACTAATACATATAAGCTCATTGATAGTGAAATGTATAGTTTTTCACAAAAGCAATATTTTAGACTTTCTTTGAAAAAACTGATTAGCCTCAACCTAAAACAATTAGAATAACTTCAACCCAAATGTGAATGACAACGAAAAAAAAAATCATGTTCCTAACCCAACTTGAACTGTAAATTATATTTCAAATCAACATGAAACACAACCCAAACCTGGGAAAGAAAATTTTCATCAACTCGAAACACTTCTATTGATCTCAAGTGAAATGCAAATATCCATATCCTAATACAATAATGGGAAAATAGTCTACTATCTCCCTATATCAGATTTATAAATAATGTTGAATGAATATTTATATATATAAACTAAATAAAGGTTAAAAATAATATTTGTGTGATAAGTACTATAGTTGCAAATAACCACACAAATTATATATAGCATATTATGTTTGAAAAGTATTTGGAAGACCCAAAAGTTGCAAAATTCTGGTCTGACAAATACTTTTTAAGCATAATGTGCTCTCTCTCTCTCTATATATATATATATCTAATGTAACGAATTAGCCGCTTCTCCCGTTGTGTCGGTGTAGATCGGGCCGACGTCTGACCGCTCCCTCTGAGCTTCTAGCATCGTTAGGTAGTCGCCGTGAGTGGTATTTGAGAATTAATGAAAGTTTATGTGAGAGTCTGCTTAAAGAAAGACAGTGTTTTCGGGGACCTGATTTATTAATCCTTTGGAGAAATCAGGCCCCTTTTGACTTGAGAGCTGTTCAGTTACTTCTTTATGGACAGGGGAACTTAGGTGGACCGCAAAGCGATCCCTGGAGAGCCGAGTGACGTGGAGTTAGTGCATTCTTTTGATGGTCAAAAGCTCCTCTTGCTGCCTGTGCAGCGGTATAAATATGCTGTATTTTACGTTATTCCTGCTAGGGGCCGTTGAAGTCAAAGGAGGCGTCTTTAAACTATAATTGGTCGTTAGCTGAATGATTGACTGCCCGGGATAAGGGTGGTGGCTCGAGTTCGGCCGATCGAATGCAGCAAGACTTACAAATTGCACTTAATCAGCAAAAGTATTCTTATGAGATGTGCCAAAACGATCTTTGAAAGTTATAAAATGCGATGCGGGAAAACTGACTTAACAGGGCAACTTCATTCAATCAATTGAGACACAATTACAAAAGCATTTTAAAAGTTTTAATTTTAATTTCTAAATTTAAATTTCTGTTTTTTAAAACGGGGATTTCAAATTTTAAAAAGGGCAAAAAGGGATTTTATAAAGGGGATTTTAAAATTTAAAAAGGGGCTTAGCTTTTATCGTTTCATATAGATATCCCCCCTCCAAGAAGAGGTCCACCCGGAATTACCTGCAAATCCGGGGAGACTCGCACGGAGAATGGCGAATACAAAAACAGATAAGTGCGACATTACAGATTAGGGTTAAAGTTAAATCTAAAGGTAAATTTAAATTAAATGTAACGTTAAAGTTAAGTTTGCTAAGACGTGAGGGTTAAATTTTGCTGCTGGAAAACCTATTTAAAATTTAAATTTTGAAGTATAAACTTTAAGGAAAAAATTTAAAATTTTGAGTTCTTAAGCTAAAATATCTAAGTTTGGGATATGGGCTCTTGGACACAGATATTAAATAATGTCTCTAAATGACACAAATGTTCCTCTTCATTTTGGGAGAACACAATAACATCATCAAAGTAACTACAGGTAAAGTCAATTTTGTATTTATTAAGGATTCTTCTGAGGGTACGGTTAAACCAAGCAGGTGCGTTTTTCCATCCGAATGGTAAACGATTCCACTCATATAATCCAAAGGTGGTGGCAAATGCCAGTTTCTCAGTGTCTCGAGGGTGGATAGGAATGTGCCAATATCCACTGGCCAAATCAAGAGTGGAAAAAACTTTAGCATGCGTCGATTTATCTAACAAGGTGTCTATTCTAGGTAAGGGTTCTGCATCTGTTTTTGTAATGGCATTTAATTTCCGAAAGTCGATACATAACCGGGTTTTCTTCCCTTCTTCACGTTTATACACCAAAGTTACGGGTGATGAATAAGGGGAATAGCTTTCTTTAATGATACCGGCTCTCAATAAATTTTAAATTTGTTCTTTAATTTCCTCTTCTTCCCTAGGGGAAGTGCGATATGCTGTTAAAGAAACGGGGAGGTCTGATGTTAATTGTATTCTCTAGGGTTCAATGTTTACACAGCCTACATCATATTTATCTTTAGCGAAAATACAGACATATTTGACTAGAAGAGCAGGTAATTGTTCCTTGAGTCTGAATATTTGGTGCATGTTCAGTGGTCTCGAACAACTCCGGCTCAAAATTTTCTTCGAATATCTCTGCATTTTTCATTTTTGGCTGACTAGTACATGCTCCTGATAAATGTAAAGTATGGTGAGATGAATTTGTTGAAATATTGTCCATGAGAGCTACTTTCTTTTTCTCTTGAGTGATTTGCATTTTAACACAGTCAATATTCAATTTAAACAGTTTACAGTGGGGTAGCCCAATCAAAGCATAAGATAACTGATTATTAATTATAAAAAGTTCAATATTCTTAGAGATACGTCCTAATTTCAAACTAACAAGGCATTTTTCCTTCAAAGCAAGAACACCTTGTGTTTGTGTGACCGATATATTCTGCTGAACTTTACATATTTTTAGGTTAAGTTTGTGGGCTAACTGATAAGGAATAACACTGATTGAACTCCCTGTATCGATCAAACAAGGTAGTGAGTCTTCACTTTTTACATAAGTAACTTTTTGACAATTTCTATTTGATGTTTTGTAGCTAGCTTTTTCTTTTTGTATATGTCCAGACATAAGAAACCGTCATTGATTCCTAGATGTATTTTCGGATGACTCACTAGCTCCATGATCTTGGTTGGGGTTCGCAAAGTTCATATTGGGACTAGGGGTTGGAACTGCTAAGACTTGTTGTCGAAAGGGCAGTATCCCACCCAATGATACGCATTTGGTATTCCTATATTAAGACAAACTTTGCATGGGGAGGGTGGCAAAGTGGTCTCGTGATGTACATTCGGTCTCGGTTGAACATTTGCCGTCGGTCTAAACCTATTTTGGGGATTTCGTGTTTGATTAGATGGAAAAGGTCGATAGTTGGGTGTTTGATAGGGAACTCTGTAGTTCCACTGTCTGTTAAAATTCTGACCCGTCTCATAGGGGGGTCGAAATTGTCGCCATTGGCGGTATTGATTGGGGTTTTACGGGCTTGCGTCAACTTTGCTCTCATTTCCTTTTCTGTCCAGTTGCAGTTTGCAAATTCTGAATACTAATTAACGCCATGAATGTGTAGTGGAGGGGTTGCTTGCAATAACTAACTTTTGCATTTCTAACGGCAAGCCCTCCGTTAGTCCTTCCAAGATAAGTTTCTGTTCTAAGCCTAAGGTCCTCCCTATTTTAGTCTTTTTTGATAATATTCGTTCAGGTCCTCTCCAATTTTGTATCTAATACGGGAAAAATCATTTAAAGAAAGAGTTTCAGGAATTTCGTATTTTCATTGAACAAAGTGACAAATTCGGACCAATGCAGCACATTTAAACAATTATTAATGTACAACGTAAGTGCACTGTCTTTTAAGTATTTCTGTATGTGCCTAATTTTCCAGAAATCGTCTTTTTCCTGTTCTATACAGACACTCTCGAAATAGGCGAACTAAGCTGCCCAAACCATACCCGAATTAGGCTAAAACGCAATGATATCAGGTTCTATTGACATTTTCGGGACAGCGGTTATTGAATCGTGACCAGACCCAGCTTGAGCTGACATGGTCTGTTCACCTAATGTTGTTACATTATGTGTCTGTGTGGCAACCCCGGACTTCTGACTATCTTTCTCTGATTTGTTTTCTAAGTCATTCACTTCGTTAGGAGAGGTTGGGGTACTCATGTTGAAATACAAAATATCACTGGATTACACCAAAATATAAGGCACAATTTAAAACAAATAAAAATAAAAATAGAATATTTTTAAAAAAAATTGCAACACAATATTTGTAAAAGATGGGCTTAAATCTAAATAAAATTCAAATTTGATACATCATTTTTTTTTTCAAATTGAGATAAAGAAAAACGAACTTTGAAATAAAATTTTAAAATTCCAAAGATTTAAATACTGTCTAAAGTTCAGAAAGTTACTTTCTTTTATAACAAAAACAAATAAAATAAACTGTCTTATTCTATTATATGAAAGGATAAAAACCCTTTAAAATTCCAAAAATTTAAATTAAAATCTGAAGTTTCTTTCTCATAACTTTAAATCTCATTCTAAAACCAGTTTTACCCCTTATAACTTTGTTTCCCAGCAATACATCTTATTACTTTCGGATATCATTTTCGGACGATCTTTAAGAGTAAAAATAGCTGAGTTGCAGATTTGGTAGCCATGTGTGGTTTTCTCATCCCCGGGCGAACCAAGCCCAACTCTGGCATCTGATCCCGGACAATCAATCAAAAGCTAATCAACCAATTAAAGAAATGTTCTTCCCAATTTTACAACTGTGCCCTCTGCTGGAAAATTGGAAAATATGATAAACAATAAGATATTAGCTAAAATCCGCGCCAAAAACGAGAGATCTTGCCATTTTGAGATGCCGGCAAAACTCATGTCAATGTAGCTCCTGAAAATCAGCGACATAAGTGGCTCGAGGGGCCCCTGGCCGAACTCGCGGATCGGACTGTAAGATGAGCGGCGAAATAAATGAGTTCGGTCCATCAAGTGGTTCCCGAGTCTAAGTTATTTATACACAAGTACTGTCAACCCCATGATGTCACCGGCTGTACGGACACATGCCGGGAAGTGAACGGCTCGCTATTCCCTATGCAAGTCCGGAACGCTCGCGCGATATCGTCACATATATATACATACTCATTATTGTTCAAATATTTGTATCAAAGCAACCTGCAATGGAAAAATTTGTATGAACTAGCAATGGAAAAATTTTATGAACTAAACACAGTGCAGGTCTTTACTTTGTAACTTAAAATCATGGAAAAAAAAATAAACACTTTCTGATACTAAATAATTCAATTATACTCCAAATAAAAATTCCTTCAAAACTACAATTTTTTATTCAATCTCAGATTACAAAAGTTAATTGAAGTTGAATTATACTACAAGTGCAGCATCATCTGTTAGTAACAACAGGTCTGACATTCATTATAAAAACAGATTGAAAATGACTTCATCTGAAGTGCATGTCATGACAAAAATTTTTGATGAAATATTGTCTTTCTGATTTTGTTTTCAAAAAAATTTTTCAAATATTTCAGAAGTAAAATAAAATATATAATATTAGAAAAATTATTTTACACACTTTTCCTTAAAAGGTTGTAATTAACAATATAATTATAAGAATAAAATCTTAATCTAGGTTTTTTTTCTTTAAGTTTTTTAACATTACTTAATTTGCTAGTCCTAATTCATGTATCATTTTCCTCCAATCTTCTCTTTTTGTACAGTCTTAAAAAAATTCCCACAATTATCTTTTCCTTTCTCATTACATTTTACTCATTACCTCTCCATACATTTTACTAGGTTTCTTTTAAAACTGAATCATTGTTTACTTAGATAAAAAAGCAAAAGTCTTTAAATAATGAATATTGAACTATACAGGCCTTAAATACTAGTTAAAAGTATAACAGTTCATTCAATTGATCTGTCAGAAAAAAAAGTTCTTACGAAAATAATGAATAATGGAGAATAAGTCTTTAGTTTCATTTTGTTTCAACTGTATAGATAAATGAGTTTTTTAGTCTTTAAGTTCATTCTTAACACAAGCATGTTTAACACAGGCATGCTAATGTTATAGATTTTTATCATCTCTAATATCTTCATTTGAAAAAATCAAGTGGTGATATTTCCTTCTAGCCATCTAATCAAAATAAAATGTGGGGACATTAGTTTAACATTTTACTTTTTCAAAGCTTCATACATATTCAACTCCTTTCTTTGTGAGTTGAAAATATGTTGTTAAGGAGCACATGCATTTTTCCATTAAGGACAATGTTGAGGCCAAAATATCTTCAATGAAAAGGTAATCTTTCTTTTTCTTCCTTTTAGAGATCTTGAAATTAAGAGTCTTATCCAATGATCAAAGCCATTTTCAACAGCAAACAAAATTTTTCAGCAAATTCTACTGACTCTTGGATTAGTCAGCTTGAAATGGTTAATAACGATTGTTCCATTTGACCCAATGGAATCAGTTTTCTTATTATTTTCTCTAATATTTCTTCGAAAGAAGATAATCCACCAAATGACACATACCATGAAAATTATTCTTTTGAAATACTGGTACACAAAATAATGAAAAATAATTGGCGGTGGCAGCCCATATGTGCAATAAATCTGTTATTTCAGTTATTGTTTTTTGTGTTTGCAGCACTTTTATCAAACGTCTCTTTAAGCAAGTGGTAGGAGTGAGAAAAAAAATCCAAGCCATCATTTCTACAAACTTTTAAGACGTACAAGTTAAATAGCCATTTTATTATTTTTAAAATTTATTCTTTTGAATATATTAACTAGAGGAAGATAGTTAGTTGTAACAGAGACTTTGTGTTTTAATAATATATTAAATAGGTAAATTTAAACATCTGTAAGTTTTAATGTGCAATATTATGAGAAAGTAAAACACTTTAATTTAAAATCAGATAAATCACTCCCTTTGATAAGTGACTTTGTAGAATTTACAGACCACAAAAAAATTTCCACATCGTTTTGATTTTTTTTATCTAAAATATTGATCAATTTTTAACATTTGAAAAAAAGTTATGTAACAATTTAAATTTAAAAAAATTGCAATTTTTTTTCTTTTCAACATCTGACATTGCATATATGTGTGTGTGGTATAATAGTTAATAGAAAGTGAAAAAATTTACACAATTTGTAATTGTTCAAAATTATTTAATAAGAATGAACCATTTTCCTCTATGGAACAAATTAAAATGTTATATTTTTATTATCACAAAAACTGTAAAATCTAAAAAAAAGAGTGAAATGCACTATTAAAATTGGACATGAGCAAAAACATTTAGAGACAACCTAGCAATATTTCTGATTAGCTAAATTACCTACCCGGCGTTGCCCGGAATTTTAAGAATGTTTTGAAAAATCAACGATTGTATGTTAATTTACTTAATTTTCACTCTTAAATATCACGTACAAAAATTCTATGAATTTTATTTTAAAATAATGTGAAAACTTTATTTCAGTTCTTCACTAAGAATGAGCTTTAGGGAACTAAAACTTTGTGGAAATTCTAATATGCACGCATACACACACTATATATATATAATAGATTTAAAAAAATGGCGAAAACAAATTCAGAGAACCTCAAATTGTTAAAATATGCCAATATTTCCATAATCGGGTTTTTATCATGTTTCAACATGTTTTTTCAAACTCATATTACATTATATATTCACCTGCTGACGTCCATTCTAATTCCATTATGACGTGATAGTCACTTTTTTTAATTTGTCAAACTATTCATTTCATTTTCATTTTACACATGGAAATCTTGCATTAGAAATGTTACGACGTAATATTCACTTTTTTAAAATTTGCCAAACTGCTCATTTCCTTTTTCATGTGGAAATCTTGCAATGGATAAGTAATTGTTGTGGTAAGAATTTTATCGTGGATTTTTAATTGTTGACAACTGCTATAACGAAAAACGTTTAAATTTGATAGGAAATTGCTGTTAAATTAGTGTTTTTTTATTAAGTAAAAAAATAACTATAAATCATTTCGATTTCGAATCACTTTAATTGCCTCGGCCTTGTTTTAATACACATGTACGTAACATTTTACAATTATGGCTTCCAAACTGTGGATTTGCATAGAATTACAGACAGACAAATTTTCATTTTTCTAATATTTCTCATTTAAAAGTCAATGTCTATTTCTGAAAGCAAATAACATTTTTTTCTTGTTTCCAGAAAGTTAGTGGGGGATATTTTACTGTTTGAAATTTAGGACAATGATTAAAAAACTATGATACTTCAGGTGTTATTGCAGGCTATGAAATTGCTTAGATGAGGTATTTTCACCTTCTTCTAAACTTCTCTTATCGCACTTAAAAATGGAGTCATCAGAGAAACAAAACAGCAGATCCCAATTGGGTTTTTTGGTTGCAAAATGCTCTTTAAAGTAAGGACACATATGTTTTGCAAATTCCTCTTTAAATTTTAACATTTCCTTTTTTGATGGAAAGCATTCTCGGATACAGAACTCAAGAAAATCCCATTCATTTTCATGAATGGAATGTCGGCAAAAATCATTCATTTTATCACTGTAAATAAGTTTCTCTTTAACTGTAATGGTGGTATCCTTAAGGATTAATCTGATTTTTTTTTTTTATCTTTAATATCGAACAAAGACGGTAGTAGCCAACTTGTATGAATTTCATTTGTCATTAAACTTTTTAGAGCATTAGGGCTTTTCTGCCAAAATTCTCTGAAAAGCATTTGATAATTACAGTCCTTATAGCCGTTTCTAACTTTATGGAGAATGTCTCCCAATATATTGTTATAATCTTATATTGAGAGAAAATCCCAAATTGAACTTGCTATTCCAATAAAAAAGCTCTGAAAAGGCCATTGTAGGAAAGATTTCAACACCCCGTAAGGGTCATTTTTAGGTGCGTTCGTAATTATATAAATACGTAGCACCTATAGTCGTCGTTCAGTCCGTCCGTCTGCCCCTCTGTCTGTCCGTCCGCATGTAACAGAGCAAAAACTACCCAACCGAATGGTATGAAATTTTTAATATATGATTGTTGCAAAATTTTGTCGAGCCATTTCAAATTTTATGAAAATCGGATGCATAGTTTAATGACAGGGACAGTCAAAAGTGTTCCGTTACATTACGGGCAATGGGAAAAAATTATTGGAAGTGCATTTTAATGATGTTACAGGCTATGCACCTTATGAAGTGCAAAAAATTATACATTCAGTACAATATGGGGTGCAAAAAATAATTATAAAACTAGTTATAATACGAACGCACCTCATTTGCCACGTTTGACGAGCAATTTCCAACTTGTTAAATGCTTCCATTTGTTCCTCTTCATACATTTCTGATATCAAAAAACATAAAGTATCAACATCTGATACACATTTTGCAGCCCTTACCAAGGACTTCTTTCTTTCCGTTGGAGTTAGTTTTCGTAGGAAGTATTCAGCAGCTACCTTATTATCCCAACTTGCACACGTGTGAAATTCATCTTTGTAAGAAATATGGCTTCCTCTACTTCTCATAATTCGTGACCAAAAATAATTATTAGAAATGTGTGTGAAACAGATTCTCTGAGATCTTCAGTCATGTTGTTCCAAAATAGTATAATATCGTCCTCCATGCAGTAAATACATGCTAATTTGTAGTGTGTGGATACATCCAAATTCTCATCTCTAACTAACACTTCTGCTGCTCTTTTTCTATCTACTGTACCTTGTGGAGCCCAAAAAAAATTTAGCTGGTAGATTTACATGAAGACAGAAATCTATGCAATGAAATACCATCCATTCTAAAATTTGTATGCCAATAGGCTTAATGAAGCCTAATACCTTCTCTTTTAAGAGATGTGGTAATGAAAGCTGTGGGACTTTCTCTATTATTCTTTCTTGAATTGTCTTCCATTTTTCATTTGTTAACAGATCACCAGAACTCAGCTTTGAAATTAAAGTCCTAACATCATTTTGGTTCCACAAAGAAATGACAATTTTAACAAGTGCTATATGCTCGAGTGAAGGCTTCAGAACAAAAATCATAATTAATCTAAAAGGAGCACTGAATGTGCCACAAAAGATGAATTGATTTAAGAAGGAGAACAGAAAATAGTCATAAGTTATAATGTCACAAAGAATTTTTTTTCAATATTCCATTGAGAGAAATTAAAAATATTTTTTTCTTTTATTTTTAGTAATCTCCAAGTGAATTGACACTAATCTAATATTTATATATCACTGCAATCTTATACTAGTCTTAAAGTCAAATGAACTTGGATGAGTCATAAGCAAGAAGATGGTTGTCTCCTAATAGCTGTTCCCTTAATAAGGTAAATCAGTATTGATAAACACAAATATTTCAAAAAATGTTACATCAACTTTGGTGCTGAATGTCGAATTAGCTATTTTTGAAAGTCAATAACACAAGTAGATTGACAAGATAGGTAATGATACTTTCCTGGGTTATCAATGATAGCAATTACAGCAATTTTTCTTCTTGAAGAATTATCTCGGGTACCAGACACTCGATGACTGCTTAGAAGCTTCATTAAAATATTACTGAATTATTGGAAGGCGCACCAAAGAAATGTGACCTAGAACAATAAGTAAAATATCATTTAAAATGAGAACATGAAACACTTAAATCTAAAGAAAGCAGTTATTTATCTGTGAGTAAATGGTATAAACACTATATAGTAATAACTTTCCATGGTTTTAAAATCGAATAAACATATTGTGAACCAGAAATTTTATGTAATAAAATGTGTTATTTCTATGTGGTATTTATTGATTCCATTTATGTATATTTTACTTTATAAAAAAGAAGGGAGAAAACGTTTGTATGCCAGTTGTCAATGTCAGAAAAGCAATTTAGATGCAAAAAACATACAGAAAGAATTTATTTCCATTCTTAAATTTATGAACAATTGATATATAATGGAGAGAAAAATAAAAAGAGCTATTCGATCAGGAATTTTATTTGTATTTCAAATTATGTTACAAAAATAAGCTTAAGATGTCGTCTTCATACTAAAATTGTATAAAACTTTGAAATTTTGAATATGAACACTCCAAGATAACATATGGGATTTTTTAATACATTTCTCCTACGGAAACTATTTTGTTTCTCGTTTGATAGCCTAGAGTAAAATTTATTGAAAAAGCCAAAAATGATGTAAAAGTTAAATGTTTGTACCTATCGAAAGTATCAGAATTTCGTACAATCTCAGTATGAAGCGACCGCCTACGATTATGCATTTTTCTGTTACATAAATTGTAAAGAAAAAATTACCAGTTGAATAACTAGTTTCGTTCTCTCTGACACAATACTGAGATTAAAATGTATAGGGTGTATCATTTTCTTTTTGCACTGAATATACAGTGTGTGCCATAAATTCGTGCAAACCTGAAAAATTCATAATAAAAGAAAAAATTTCAGTCTGCGCAAATATGATCAGAGGGACATTGGACTTTTTTCCATGTATAACAAATGATTCCAAAAGTAACCGAAAGTGGGCGCTACTGCGTTCTCCTCATTTGACTGTTTATTGTGGTTTCACAATAAACAGTCACAATAAATACAGTTCACAATAAATACAATAAACCCAACTAGGGTGAAAAATTAGCAGGAGCCAGGAATGAAACCTGGTACCACAGCCTCCCAGGCTGTCACTCTAACCACTGAGCTACTCCGGCCGATACCTGGGGAATACACTAATAAACCATGTTGGGGAAGTTATCAGCCATTTATACGACGGCCTTGGATGACCTGACAAAGATAAATAGATTTTACTATTACATCGATCTACGATACATGAATTTTACTACAGTTTAATATTACATGGCTTTACATCGATCTACGATATATAATAAAACACACACACTATATTAGTGAAAAATTACAGATCTGCGTACTAACTACTATACACATCTATTTACAGAATCGCACAAGAAAGATCACTTTAAGAAACTATAGAATGCACTTTTTTTTTGTTTATAGTAATATAAGGATAAGTGTCATCCATTAAAATGTAAATACAGTTCTTTCAGGCATTATTGGCTATTTGTGTTAATACTTTGCTACTTAATCTTTGTGTTCAATCAACATGCATTTGGATGATTCCATAATGTAGAATGTCAAGTGGTCGTATGCATTTAATAATAATAACAGCAAATTTCAATACCTGTTATGTTGTTACTGCATTCCTCATGATTCTTCAAAGTACTTTTGAAAAAAAATTCCTATCATGACAAATTCTTTTAAACAGAAAGCAACAGATAACAGATGCGTGAGATTCAGTAATTTTTTAATTAAATTTATGTATTTAAAAAGTCTTTATGAAATCTGGAAAAAAGAAATATCAAAAAATGAAAAATACTTCAAATTAGAATATGTGAAATTCCATATCGTAAATAAGAAGATCAATTGAAAGGCTTGATTATCAACATACAATTAGACAACAAGGGGAAGAGAGTCCCTTTAAATCTAAAATAGAAGAATTTTGGTCACTTTGGACATGTTTTATCATTTAGCTCCTCTTTAACGAAACATATCATCCCTTGGGGTCCCTAACAAATCAGGGGGCCTGGGCAAGGGCGGATCCAGGGAATCGTTTTGGGGGGGGGGGGCGATACCGAGTGACATATAATCAACATAGTCATACTTTCTGTTGCTCAAATCCTTCCTTGCAGTTAATTATTAAATGAATATGAAATTAATGCGATTTAAAAATATTACAGACTCTCGATTATCCGACATCCGATTAACCGAAACACTCGGTTATCCAGCACTCTTATTTTATAATCCGCCCTCTCCGCAAAATATCGTTTATTGTTACTTATTAGGTCGTAAAATTAAAAACGTTATAACAGAATTTATTTATTAAATGTCTTTTTTTTTCTTTTTCTGTTTATTCTTATACTATGGTAATTATTTATCTTATTTTTTGTTCTTTTAGTTATGATAAACAACGTTAATAACACAACCCTGCGATGATTATCTTTTTAAACTTTTGACAATTGATTTTGATGTAAGACTTTTTAAAAATTTGCGATTTATGGAAAATCCTAACGTGATGACATGGTAAAAAATGAAGATCATTTTTGGATTCAGCACTAAAAAATACATAAGAACCAATTATTGAAAGCTGAAAAACATAACCATCACATCCATTTTTTAATATCAGATTTCTGAAAGAGGATAATCTCTGAAAAATGATCCCCTTCAGAAATCTGACGGGCCTTTAACATACTAGAAAGTCAAAATGTGTCATCTAAGTGATGTGTATACCTCTTCACTGGCGCGGATCCAAGGAAGGGGGGAGAGATCGCCCCCCCCCCTTTGAATAAAAAAATATAAATCCACCGATTATCGCGAATTTCGACAAATGGTCGCAGAAAAAAATCAATTTCGTCAATCGTTCGAAAATAAAAAAAACGTGAATTTCGTCAAAGGATCACGCAAAAAAACGCGAATTTCGTCAAACGATCAAGCATAAACGTGAATTCCATTAAAGAAGCGCTGAAAAAACGTGAATTTCGCCAAAAAATAAGACATTTCATCAAAGGACCACGAAAAAAAACGCGAATTTCGTCAAAGGATCGCAGAAAAAACGCAAATTTCGCCAAAGGAACGCAGAAAAAAACGCTAATTTCGCCAAACAATTGCGAAAAAACGCTAATTTCGCGAAAGAATCGCACAAAAAATGCGAATTTCGTCACAGAATCGCGAAAAAAATACGCTAATTCATAGGTCCGCGGAAAAAACGCACAAGCAGCACCAGGAGGAGATTCCCCTAGGTGCGCATCCACGGGGGGGGGGGGGGGGGATCGATCGGGGTGGTCGCTCCCCCAAGATATAAATCCAATGTTTTTATCGGCAGTTTTCGCGGAACACACAGACAAGCAAACGAAAATACTTTTCAGGTGTCAATGGTAAACCTCACTGACGTTTCGGCAGTTAGTGAACAAAATAGGATTATATCCAGTCAAAAGGCATATGGCGCCATAATTTTTTACACTAATGGGTTGAGGTGGGGACGATGCCATTTCGTGTACCTTTTGTTGAATCTCTACAACAGAAATTGACAACGTTATGCGGATCCCTTTAAAGTGTTGAAACTTTTTCGTTCTTTCAAAGAAGCTGCAATTCTAATTTCTGTATAACGATATTTTTGAGAGTGCTTTATTGTTTGAGAAAAGAATGGGATTAATAGCAATTTCCAAAGAAAGAAAGAAACAAGAAAAAGAAAGGTCCTTTGAAAAATTCAAGCATCTTAATGTTTTATGAAGAAAACCAATAATGTGTTAAAAATATACTGTTATTTCCACCCACATTGGTAAATTTCAAGGGTATTTCATGAATGAAAAAAAAATGATTATGTCCTAATCCTAGTCAGTTAAAAGCTAAAATGAGTATGGTGCGTTGATTTCTTAAAAACCAACTAGGTAATTTAAATTAAAATAATAAAACTTTGTAAAAAATCACCATAAAATAAAAGCAAAACATAGGACGCGTTTCGAGCTAAAAATATAACAGCCCGTCAACAGCTACAGTAAACACGTGTCCGTAAGCGGACAAGGTCAAAAATGCACTGAAAGGGAGGAATGTTGCAAAGAATGCGACAGATGGCGCTAGCTGAAAGGGGAACATACAGAAGAGAAAAGTGTTGCCAAAACAATAGAAGAGAAATTGATAGGAAAAAATGGAAATAAAAGAAATAAACAAAATTAAAATAAAATAAAAGAAGTAAATTAAAAAATATAAATAATAATAATAAATAAAGAAATATAAAAGAATAAAACAAGAAAAAACCAAAAGATCCCCCTTTTTTTACAAAATAAAAAGAATAGAAACAAGAGAAGAGGGAAAAGAATTACAAAAGTAATTTCCACGCTGGAGATAGGAAAGGAGATGATGGGAGATCATCGACAAGATTAGCAGAATTTTTAGAAATAAAATATGCTTCATGAAAATCCAAGTGAGAGGGAGAGGCAGAGGAAGAAATAATTTTGACCATGGAGAAATTGAAACAATGACTGGAAGACCAACAGTGAGAAACAATCGAAGATTTAGAGATTTCTTGATTTGCAATATACCTCTCATGCTCGCCTAATCTGAATTTTAAATCTCTCTTTGTTTGACCAATATAACCTAAATTGCAAGAGAAAGGAATAAAATAAACACCCCACCGGTTCTCAGTAGGAATAGGATCTTTTAGAGAAGAGAATTCAATTTTATTCATAGGTTTGAAGATAACTTTAAAATTAAAACGAGAAAGGATTTTAGCAATTTTAAAACTGAGAAGAGAATAAAAGGGCAGAACTATTATAAAGTTAAAATTAGGAGGATTATTTGAATCAGAAAAAGGACGTTTAGGCTTATTAAATTTATACAAAGCTTTATCAATCAAAGAGGGATTATAACCACGAGCAAGGGCAAGAGATTTGAGATAATTAATTTCATTATTCAGAGTAGAAGCAGGGCCGAAACTAAGGGGGGGGGGCAGAGGGGGCATGTGCCCCGGGAGCCAGAACGAAGGGGCGCCAAATGAAGGATTATACCTTTGGAATGCATCATTTTCTTCTGATGGACTGATGGATTCTGATTTTCTGGTCAGAATGGGAAGGAAAAAATTGCCATAATTGTTTTTTGAAAAAAAAAATATGCCATTTTTTCTGACCAGAAAATCAGAGTCCTAACTTTTTACGACTGCTCTTTCCTCTTTACCTAACACTTCATTTATAATGGCTGTTTCATAATAATATAATCCATCAGTCCATCAGAAGAAAATAACTCGCTGAAAGCGGAAACTCGGTTAAGCAGGACTCGGATAATCGGGACTCTAACTGCATATTTCATTTTTAAAATGATATTTAGAATATTTTTGTTGGTGTTCAGAGGGGAGTCATGACCCCTGTGACCTTCTTCTTAGATCCGCCATTGTAGATTACGTAGTTCAGTATTACATATTTTATGATTACATATTTTAAATTTTAAAATAAGTCGGCTATTAGAAAATTAGTAAAATTCTCTTTGTAAATATACTTTGTGGAAGAGGGGGGGGGGGGGCGCCAAAATCCATACTTGCCCCGGGTGCAAAAAAAGCTAGTTTCGGCCCTGAGTAGAAGAGTCAGAACAAATGCGTAACGCCCTAAAAACAAAAGTATAAAAGGACGCCACTTTTTGTTGAGGAGGATGATTTGAAAAAGCATGAGGAGGAAGAGATACAGCGAAAGGTTTTCTATAAACGGAAGTAGAGAACCGATCTGGGTGTTTCGAAACCAAGACGTCAAGAAAAGGAAGAGAATTGTTCTCTTCGACTTCGAGAGTAAATTGAATACAAGGATCAAGAGAATTAACAAGAGAAAGGAGATTAGAAAGATCCAGGTCAGAGGGAATTAAAATGAAAATATCATCAACATATCTAAACCAGAAAGAATATTTATATAAACTGAAGAGTTTTTCTTCAATAAAATGCATATAAATTATCACATAAAAGAAGAGACAGTGCTTTTATGACCCATGGCCAAACAATCAGTTTGAGAATAGAAAGAATTATTAAACTGAAAAGCAGTTTGCCTGACACAAATACTAACTAAATGCAGGATTTTATCAATCTCCATGGAAGAGTAATGAAATTCGCGCAACCTTCTTTCCAAACAATCAATTGCCCCTTGAACAGGCACGTTAGTGAAAAGGGATTTAACATCTAAGGAAACCATTATATAATTGCAAGGAGAAAGGCGTTTAATTTTATCAACAAAGTCAAAAGAGTTTTTCACAGTGTGAAAGTTAGTGGAAGATAAAGGAGCGAGTAACTTAGAAAGGAACTTGGCAAGTTTATAAGAAGCAGTACCAATATTGGAAACGATAGGGCGGAAGAAAAGAGTAGGTTTATGGACCTTAGGAAGAGCATAAAAACGAGCACAATTAGCGATAGAAGGTGTGACCAAACGTTTGGTGTTATCATTAAGAAAGACAGAATTTTTAATGACATGCTTGATATGAGATAAATGCTTAGTAGAAGGATCCTTCTTTAATTTGGAATATGGACCAGAGTTTAACATAGATTCAACGTGGGAAATATAATCAGATTTATTGAGAAGAACTGTTTGACCGCCTTTATCAGCCTTACTAAGAAGAAGGTTAGGAACGGAATTAAGTTCCTCATGCTTTTTTAAATCATCCTCCTCAACAAAAAGTGGCGTCCTTTTATACTTTTGTTTTTAGGGCGTTACGCATTTGTTCTGACTCTTCTACTCTGAATAATGAAATTAATTATCTCAAATCTCTTGCCCTTGCTCGTGGTTATAATCCCTCTTTGATTGATAAAGCTTTGTATAAATTTAATAAGCCTTAACGTCCTTTTTCTGATTCAAATAATCCTCCTAATTTTAAATCTATAATAGTTCTGCCCTTTTATTCTCTTCTCAGTTTTAAAATTGCTAAAATCCTTTCTCGTTTTAATTTTAAAGTTATCTTCAAACCTATGAATAAAATTAAATTCTCTTCTCTAAAAGATCCTATTCCTACTGAGAACCGGTGGGGTGTTTATTTTATTCCTTTCTCTTGCAATTTAAGTTATATTGGTCAAACAAAGAGAGCTTTAAAATTCAGATTAGGTGAATATCAGGGGTATATTGCAAATCAAGAAATCTCTAAATCTTCGATTGCTTCTCACTGTTAGTCTTCCAGTCATTGTTTCAATTTCCCCATGGCCAAAATTATTTCTTCCGCTACCTCTCCCTCTCACTTGAATTTTCATGAAGCATATTTTATTTGTAAAAATTCTGCTAATCTTGTCAATGATCTCCCATCATCTCCTTTCCTATCTCCAGCGTGGAAATTACTTTTGTAATTCTTTTCCATCTTCTCTTGTTTCTTTTCTTTTTATTTTGTAAAAAAAAAAATCTTTTGGTTTTTTCTTGTTTTATTCTTTTATATTTCTTTATTTATTATTATTATTTATATTTTTTAATTTACTTCTTTTATTTTATTTCCATTTTTTCCCTATCAATTTCTCTTCTATTGTTTTGGCAACACTTTTCTCTTCTGTATGTTCCCCTTTCAGCTAGCGCCATCTGTCGCATTCTTTGCAACATTCTCTCCCTTTCAGTTCATTTTTGACCTTGTCCGCTTACGGACACGTGTTTAGTGTAGCTGATGACGAACTGTTATATTTTTAGCTCGAAACGCGTCCTATGTTTTGCTTTTATTTTATGGTGATTTTATACAAAGTTTTATTATTTGCTTCATATCGCCAGTTTTCGGTGCTGTTTCGCTGTCAACTTGGTAATTTGTTTTTCCCTTCTTTGCCCCGATCTACCCCCCCTCCCCCCCACGGTGGATGCGCGCCTACGGGAATCTCCTCCCAATGCTAATTGTGCGTTAATTTTGGCGACCCTTTGACGAAATTCGCGTTTTTTCAGCGTTTCTTTCGCGAAATTCGCGCATTTTTTCGCAATTCTTTGAAGAAATTCGCATTTTTTTAGAGATCTGTTGACGAAATTAGCGTTTTTTGCGTGATTCTTTGACGAAATTCGCAATTTTTTGCGATCCTTTGACGAAATTGGCGTTTTTGCGCGATTCTTTGACGAAATTTGCGTTCCTTTTGCGATCCTTTGACCTGCGAACGATTGACGAAATTGATTTTTTTCGGCGACCATTTGTCGAAATTCGCGACAATCGGTGGATTTTTGGGGAGGGCGATCCCCCCCCCCCCCCCGTGGATCCGCGCCTGGGCCTGGGGCAACTACCCCGCATGTCCTTGCATTAGCCAGGCCCTGGTCAAGTGTGCTGAATTTTTGCATGCAAACAGCGGCTTCTATGTGCTGATTTTTTGCATGCAAACAGCAGCTTCTGTTCTTTATCCGAGGTAAATATAATTGTAAAAGAGTGTGTAAAAGATTTTTTTTTAAACTGGTACAAGAAAAAATGGAAAAAATAGTCACCAGTGGCAGTTCTGCATTAACAATAACTGTCATTTTTTAATTTATCAAAGTTATGAATTTTCTGTTTTAATTTTTAACATAATTCTACAAACGATATGAAGCTATACTACTTGTTTGCTTTTGTGCCAAAAAGAGCTTTGTTTTTGCTTTTCGACTTGCCTCTGTTTTAATGATTGTGTAACACCTTGTGTGAAATGATTGGCGCTTTTAACTTTACAAAATGCTTGAAGAGACCCTCAGATTTAGCACTAAAATTAATAACATAGACGTTTTTTAGCCTCCGGTACGGTATACTATTTCTTTCTAGCAGCTTATTTTGTGTCTTCTCCAAAAAATAACGTTATCTTACAGAAGCCAGCCGTAAAACAAAGCAGTTTAAATACTCTGTAGCAATTTTTTTAACTTCTAAGCATCGCACATTTTCAATATTTATACCGTCGTATTGGAAAAAAAAGTTGTTTTAAATGCTATTTGTTTGAAAATTGCGTCTCCATTTATTTTTGAAATACAGTAGACTCCCTCAAATCCATGCAGCTTGGGACCAGAGGTTATGTGGATTTTAGAATTTTGCGGATTTCTGGCCATTGATTTGTTTACATTTTTGAAAAATTAATTTAATTGGTAGTTAAGCAAGGGAAACTATAATGAATGCTTACAATAAAGGGAAACATTAAAATATTAAAATAATTTATTAGTTTAAAAGTAAATAATTATTAAAATAATTATGTAAAATATAAATTTAGAAAAATATTAAATTATCACCAATGATATAGGTTCAATTCGATTCCAAAAGTCCTATGCTGCCATCTAGTGGTAAAGCGATCATAAGATCATTACGTCAGTATTCGTTCTTACAACGAAGGTCTCCATACGGGCATATTCAGAAAAATCTGAAAAAAATTACAGAGTGTTCTTCTCATGTGTATATATATGTTTATAAAAAATTTTTTGGCGGAACTGCGATAGAACGTTCGTAAAAAAATAATGAAAATTTCGTTTATTTGGCGATTTATCATCGGTTGGCGACGAAATGAAATTTCGAAAAATACTTTTTTATGCGGATAAAAATGTTTCATGTTGAACTTGTTTAAATAAATTTAATGTAAATGACTTTAGTTTTGTCAGTTTTAGATTGATTTAACTATAGTTTTGTCATATATAAATTTATAATGAAAGTTAAATATCAAATTTTATGAATTAAAACAAAGTGAAATAAATTAAAATTGTTTCAATGTCTCAAAATTAAGTCCAACTAAGCACTGTAGATTCAATTCTGTTGCTATGGAAACGACGAATTCTTTGAAATGAATAACTGGTAAATGAATCTTGCCTTTATTTTGGAATACGCTTCAATATATGAAAGTATTTTTTATATATGAAATTGTTTTTAAAGTAATAAAATTAAATAACAAGCAACATAAATATGTAATACGAAAAAATGTATTTATAAAACTCTCTCATTGTTTAAGCTTAAATTCATTAAATACTATTTACACGCATTCTAAAAATCCATTAACAATCAATTTTCAGGTGCACTAAAATTGTTTGCTTTTGGCGAGGAAAAGTATTGCTCGCCAAATAGCGTGACGCTTTCGCCTTTTTGCGCCAAATACTCGAAAGTATTTTATTTTTTTACAGACTTTCTACTGTAATTCCGCCGCTAAATTTGACTGATCCTTTATTACATACACAAGTAGTTTAATTTGTATTTTTTTCAAAATATTCTGAGTATGCCCAGTATGGAGACCTTCCTTGTTAGCCCTACGTGGACTGCCGAGAAGAAGTTAAGTAAGTTACTCAGTGTTGATTTCAGGGGGTGGGCCTGGGGGGACATTCCCCCTCGGAAGATTTGAGATATTGGGTTTTCAATGGTCAATATGTGCAATCCCCCCCCCCCCCCCCCGGAGCCACAGAAATGCCTCCCGGAGAAAAGTGTCTGAATTCAAATAATGAAGTTACATATTTAAATAAATAAAGATGAATAAAAGTAAACTATTAATGTAACTGTAGTTAAATATAATATGTATAAAGTAAACAAAAGACCGATATTTCAAACTAGTGATGACATAAGAAATAGGGAAAGAAACAAGGAGAACAGTGTTAATGCTATTATCAGTATATATAGCTTATTGCACTCTCTGTAACTTTTACCATTGTTATTTAGACTCTTGAATGCTTTTCTTATACTGCTTTGTATGTTCGGTTCGTGGATTTTTCCATTTCGAACCCTGGAATTTTTGATATAGATAAGCTAATTTATATCAAAATCAAAAGTATTGTAAATTTATTTATTAATAAATCAGCTGTAATAGCGAAAAGAGAATGATTAACAAAAAATTTTGTAAAAAAAAACATTGCGTTAGTCGCTGATTTCGGCGCTATCTTGAATTTTGTTCCTGCAACTTAACTGTAAATTTCATTGTTTACATCTGAAAAAATACGCGGAATTTGGGCGTTCATGGATTTTAGGGTCGCGGATTTAAGGGAGTCTACTGTATTAATTTTTTTTTTTTAGTTTTTGGAGCCATTTGCTTAATATTGGCAACGGAAGTACTCCATTTCTGTAGAAAGTAAAGGAAAAATAGTTGTAAAATATTAATTATATATTTTTGCTGCCATTTTTTTCATAACAACCGAAAGAAAATGTAATTGAAATATGTGCGATTTAAAAAATATATAAACGAATGATTTCTGTTAAAACATTGAGCTATTATAAACTATATTTACTTTTAAGTACAGTAGAGCGCCAATTATCGGACCTCCAATTAACCGAACTTCCAATTATCCGAACAGCCTATTTCTCTAAAAAAAATTACCGAACTTCTAATTATCCGAACAGCCTACTTTTCTCTACTAACTATAATAAACTATGTTTAATTTTAAATGCTATCTATATTAATGTTACAAACAAATGAAGGTCTATGAATCATTAGACAGCTGTTTTTTTTTTGGGGGGGGGTCGCGTTTCTTTAATGACGGTATCTTTTTACTGCATTTGTGTATTATTTCGCGATAGTGACGTCCTATGCCTACTTTACTGTAGATGATTAAGAGTGGATCATAAATGTGGAATTCTTAAGCGGATGCGAATGATGTCATTTTACATAAAATAAAAGTGTGCGCTTTAAGTCTTAAAATTGAAATATGTCTTGTACTATTTATATATACATATATATATATATATATACTTTTCATCGGGGGCGACACTAAATTCTGAAAAAGCAGAATTCCTGTTTTCTAGTTTTATAATTCATGTTGGTAACTTATTAAGGACTGATGAAAAAGTTTTGGACACAATTTTTTTTATGTATAACACAATACACAAGAAGCATCTCAATGTTCTCATCTTCATCAATTTTAAGTAAGCCATTATTCATCATCAAAACACACTTTTCTCTTTTCCCTTTTACATTCTCGTTAACTGATTATCTGATTTTGAAATTTATTCATGGGTGGGGAATTTTCAGAAAATCTTACCAGCCAAGGATTTATTTTACCCGCTAGCAAAATGCAATGTACAGTTTGAAATTGCAATAATAAAATTTACACGATTGCAAAAATAGTTGATTACTATTGCTACAATACATTTTCACATATATATCCCCCCCCCCCCTGTAAAATTAAGAAATATACACAAGAGAGAAAAGTTTAACAAAGAATACAACTTAGTACCGAGTTTACATTGCAGTCATTTGGAAAATTATGAAATATAGCTAACTAGTAAAAAAAAATAGTTTGGGGCATGGAGTTTTTTAAAGACTGCTTACAAATTCACTCGCCATGTCAGAAAATCCACTTACCAGTGGCGAGTAAAACGATGTATTTCCCCACCCCGTTTATAATGTATATGTCATTATATTTATTTACAGTAAAGCAGTACTGTCCAACCTTTCAGTAAACAAGTACGTCCACTCACCTGGTTAGAAACAATGAAGGGTGAAAATTTTCACATGACTTAAAAGATGCAACAGTTTTATTTCACTATTGTACTGCCAGATGTATCATCTTCCTCACAATTGTAGTGATTATTGCAGGGGTAATTTCCACCAGTATTTTGTATAGTAATCGTTGTCTTATTTAAATGCAGATTATCTGCCATAAATATGGAGAAAATTTACTATTTGGAATAACTGGTGGAAGTTTGCCCCTGCAGTAATCAAGGCCTGAGTAGTGGTATTCTTATACGTCACACACATCTTATACGATACGCGCACATCTCATAGTAGTAGCTATATAGTCTCTGCCATTCAATAACTCTATGCAAAAATAATTTGAAGAGATAACATAAATTGTAGTGAATTTTAAATGACATTTTTTTGAGAGGGAGTAGGGGGGGGGGGGAGGTATGTAAAAGATTTTGTAGTGGAAGCCAGTATAAACCTTAAATGCTCTAATAACAATTAAAAAAAAGGTTCAGGTTGAATTTCGAGCTGACTTCAAATGTAATTTTCAGGTTCAAATCAGGTAGGTTGCGTGTCAATGGAAATTATTTTGACGTGATCATATATGCGCTTCTTAACTAGGGATGGGACGAATATTCGGCCACTATTCGGTATTCGGCCCTTTTGCTGAATAGTGAAGGTTTATTGACCGAATGCTTCGGCCGAAAATCTGTGGCCGAATGCTTCGGCTGAATACCTGTGGCCGAATAATTATCTATTATATGAACATTATTCTAGCCATCTGTGTATAGTCGAAATTTCCTAAATAGTAACTTTATTTTTCGATTTTGGCCAGCTTTTTGATATTTTGCCCCGCTGTGCGACCGATCAATGAATTTCATGACTTTTTCTGTGACCAACTGACAAATCGTGCAGCATTTTCCAGTGACCGATTGACGATTTTCACTCCTCTTATGATTGACAAAATAAGTTATTTTTTTCAACAACTGATTTATATAATCTCGCGAGTTTTCTGATTTTTATTAAAAAAGGAATGAACCAAAAGAGTAGTAATGGCCACCAGAAACTGCACCCTACCAAACTGAACTAGTCAGCACTAAAAAACTAAATTAGACTTTGTGGTGCACATGAAGAAAATAATTTTTTGGAGCTCCAATGAAGTATATTTAGAAACAACAGACTAGTTGATCCTTGCAATTCGCAAAAATTAGGTCTTGTCTTTTGGAAGTGAATCATCTCATGTAATAGAAGTAAATGAAGTGACAGTTTCCTTTTCAAACTTTGGATAAAATTTCAATGCATAGAGCATAGTTCAATCAAAGAAAATACCAGGGATTCCAGTTTTGCTGTAAATTCATTAAGGAAGTAGTAGTAGAATTTCATTCAGGAGTGACCATATTGTCAGTTCCATGCAAGTAGTTAAAAATGAAGGCACATCAGATTGTGCAAAGTTCTCTAAAAAAATTGTAAGAGAACATAACTATGTGTTTCTGATTTTTCCAAAGTTATAAAAGTTGCCTACGGTGTCTGCCAAAAGTGTATCTTGGCTTCAGCCCCCAAAATTGAATAAAATCAAAATTCGGAAATGCATTTAAGAACCCAATTGTTGACTGCCCATAACATGGGGTGAAAGTTCAAACATACATGAGGTATATATACAAAGCTTGATTTTATTCCTTTGTTTTAATAAAAATAAACATTTTGGATAATCATTCTGAGTTGTTATAAATTACTTCAATGATATTTTGCCATGTCTGTATTAATGTAATTCTTTAAGAGAGCAGTTTATTTCAGAATTGGCCAAAAAGTTGATTTTTATTTTTAAAAATTATAAATGAAAGAATGTTTAATTGTAAATACTTTGACACCTCATTTTTACCCATACGGCAATTATATTGTGAGATATAGTAAATTTTTTTAACACTCTCAGTGCAATAACCCACACAAATTAAAACCTTAAATGGCTTTTTCTCCATGTTCATATTTTCTTCACTTTCATGTTTAAAAAATGCTAAGGTTTTTTTTAACACTTTCCAACAAAGTTGAAAAGTATTTATGACTTCGGTTTGTCTGGCCATCTGTCTGCGCTCTAACTCTTGTAAATATACTTGGAATGCCCTGAAATTTTTGGATGTTATTTACGTTTACCCTAGCACAAACAATATTTTATATGACGTTTGTAGCATGTTTAGTTTATTTACAGGGACAGTCAAAAGTTTTCCGTTACATTATGGCCAATGAGAAAAGTCATTCCAAATGCATTTTAATGACGTTACAGCCTTTCAAACATAATAAAATTGATATGCATTTACAAAGTGCACTAAAATATGCATTCTGTACAATATGCGGTGCAAAGAATAGTTACTATTCATTTACAGAACCACACAAAAGGTCCATTACACAATGGTAAATCTATTAAATAATGGTATAGGGGGAAATTGTTTGCGGCTTATTTGAATTAGTATGTGAAACTATTTCATATATAATAAAATTGCTATACGTCGGTGAGGCTTACTATAAGTTATTTCATGCATAACACGAAGTGCACAGCATTTACAGGGCTACACAAAATATTTCAGATAGTATGTTCTATCTGAAGTACTGTATAATAGTGGTGATTGCAGGAAATGCATTTGTAATTATGATATATACTTTTAAGTTTCCCTATATTTATGCATACTATATAGTATGTATAAATAATATAGTCGATATGCAGGGCTACACAAAAGAATTTGTAAAAGTTACTGAGTATGAGCGTAAATTACTGGAAGGTGGTTTTGAAATGTATTATGCCTTTTTACGCTGAATAGCATTTAGTTTACTAAGAAATGTTTGTAGAATATAGATAAAATGATATACATGGTCACGCAAAGAACTAGATATACGGCCGTCTATGGATGATAATTTCCGGAAATCTGATTTCAGTAGTTTTTAAGTGTTTTAGTTTGAATTAAATTTTAGCTAAATAAAACGTGTAATAAAGATACTATGTAAACTACAGGGCTGAACAAAAGTATTTAAGTATGTTTCCATCTATAATAAACTGCTGAAGGAGAAATTTCAACCCGTTATGTGCTTCCTTGCTAAGCTAAATTTTCCCATTATACAGTATATACACTGGTGTGCAAAAATTAAGGACCAATCACAAAATGCTAATTTTCAAATATGTGAACACTCAAAAGGAAATAATATAATTCGAGTAATTACTATCTCTACAACACAGCTAGTCCATATAACATCTCATTCATGTCACACATGGTCACAAGTGTCACAGTCACTACGGTGAAGCAAAAAAATAGGAAATTCCATACATCTCCTTATGAGTCTCAAATGATCACTATATGTGACTCCACTGAGACGTCACTGTGACTGCTGCTTTGTGATGAGTCACCATGTGACTTTACAATGTAGTTACATTGTGACTCTCACGTGATTGTCATTTGTAGACTCAATTTCAAAGTCATCGTGAATGCTGCATTGTGATAAGTTACCAAATAATGTCACATTAAAGTCACATGATGACTTTCAGGTGACAGAGAGACTACTGTAAAGTCACTATTGTGCTCTTTTGGGAAAAGTCTCCATGTGACTATAATGTGATATTATTTGGTGACTTATCATAATGCAATGTTCATGATGACTTTGAAATTGAGTCTAAAAATGACAGTCACATGAGAGTCACAATTTAACTACATTGTAAAGTCAGCTGGTGACTCATCACAAAGCAGAAGTCACATTGACGTCTCAGTGGAGTCACATATAGTGATCATTTGAGACTCATAATGAGATGTATGGAATTTCCTATTTTTTTGCTTCACCGTAGTGACTGTGACACTTGTGACAATGTGTGACATGAATGAGATGTTATATGGACTAGCTGTGTTGTAAACATAGTAATTACTCAAATTATATTATTTCCTTTTGAGTGTTCGCATATTTGAAAATTAGCATTTTGTGATTGGTCCTTAATTTTTGCACACCAGTGTATATCAACCTACAGATCAAATACAGGGCTGTTCAAAAGAATTAGAATACATATTTGTCTATGGAAGGTAACTACTGAAATCAGATTTTGAAAGGTTTAAGCTGTTTTCTACAGGGGCGGATCCAGAAAATTTTTACAGGGGGGTCAAGTTTCAGTGGCCAGCGTTATGCCTTCTACTTATAAAATTATCAGTAAAGTGGAAAAAAACGAAGTATCATTTAAACCTACTTCAAAATATAATATATTACACATCAATTAATGCATTTTCATGAAATAATATAAAATTAACCATTAAAAATTATATTAATATTAAATATATAAATTACAAATTATAATAATATTATTAAATTAACTTTTAGTAACCAATTTGTTATCATTTTGTAAGAAACATATAAATATACTATTTAATAATTCTATAATATATAGTTAATAGAGAATTGTTAAATTCTTCAATTAAATAAAAATAAACATTTTCATATTTAAGATGTGTAGAACACTTTTTATTGCAATGAAAAAATAATGGCAAAACATTGCTGCATTACCTTAAAAATACTGCAGTTGCAATTTCCTGTGATGCTTCATTGCGAATTTAATACTTCTTCAGGGTGAATTTCCTTATCGCAATGAATGTTAAGCACTGCTAAACCGTTTAGCCTTTCTTCTTTCATATTTGACCTCAAGTAAGTTTTTACCCGTCTTAATGTTGAGAAAGACCGTTCACTGATACAGGTTGTAACAGGAAGGATACATAAAATATGGAGAAGATTCTTGATATTCGGGTAAAATTCTGAAGCGTGTAATATGCTTTCACTTGCAGTGCGTGGAAGTTCGCTCTCCGGTTTGTTTTTCCATTGCCGCTGCTATAAGTCTATTTCTGCTCGTAATTCAGAAAATGCCTTTGGAATATCTTTTTTGTAAGGTTCAGCTGCATTCATCAAAGTTTCAGTATCCTCGTTGGCAAATGCCGGGATCAATCCATCTAATGCAAAGATATTTGAATGTTCAGCAGCGGAAAATCTTGTTACTAACTCTGATATGATAAAATCTATAAACGGCAAAAATAAATTGAGTTTGTAATATTCTTCAGGACTTGACGCTGCAGTATTGGATCTGTTGTGCTGTGTTTTTACAATTCAATGGAATGTTTAGTTGTTACTTTCGATGCTTCGTCATATATTTTCGAGTAACTTGATGATGAATTTCGATAATCATTTAAAGTATCGACAACATGCTTTACCATATCATAGCATTGCTTCAAATCTAACGAAGGGCTTTGAAAATTGCGAGATAAAGAAATAAATAAACTTAAGATGGATGAAATGATATGCACTGCAATAAGGAAATCAAATCGCAGAACTGATGCTATTAAGGATGCGGATTTGGAGGACGATTCTTCGGCATCTAATAATTCTAAAAAGCACACAATGGCATCGAAAACTTGCAAGAATTGTAAAATTGCATCATGGCGTTGAATCCACTGAGTTTCACAAAGTTTTGAAAGCTTCAATCGCATTTCCTGAGGATGATGCTCTTGTATTTCCTCTCGCATCCAATTCATTCTTTTAGCGGATTCCCTAATTGCATTGATAACTTATTTCATGACACCAACAGCATTTCTAATACTGCGTAATGAACAGGCTTTAGATATGGCAAGATTTAGTTTGTGAGACGCGCAATGCATGTAAATAGCAAGTGCCTGTACCCCTTTGAATTTTCCAGCCATATTTGAACTACCGTCGTAACCTTGTTCTCGCATATTTTCAATTTTTAATCCCAATTTCTTTAAATTTTCTTCAATTTGGTCTGCAAGGAACTCACCACTTAAGCCTCTAGCTTCTACAAAACCTTCCCTGATTTTCTTCGTTGTTATATCCCAATATCGGATGCTAAGACTCATCTGCTCGATAGTACCAATATCGGTCGTTTCGTCAGCTAAGATACTAAAGAACCGACTTTCTTTCACAGAGTTCAGTATTTTCTGTAATATGAGCTCTCCACAAATGTCAATTAATTCGTTTTGAGTTGTTTTACTGATAAGAGTAGCGTTACGAGGAGCGTTGTTTATGTGATTTTTCAAAACAGTGTCACCTGCGTCAATGCGAAACCTCAATAAGGAACGAAAGTTTCCTTCATTTGTTATTGTACCTGAGCCATCCTCTTCCGTCAGGTTCCCATCATCTCTGTGACCTCGTAATGGAATATTTTGTTTACCACATAATATAATCGTTTTTATTATGGGTAGTAAACGTAAACGATTTTCTTCAATTCTTCTTTTCATTTCAGTATTGATTTTCACGTCAATCGATTCCGCTGTGTTTTCAAATGTTCTAATGAAGTCGGTAAAGTTAATTGTTGCGATTTTGTGGTACTCCTTAAGAGCGTGTCCTCGCAGACTTTCCTTGCCTTTTTTGTAGTTATGAAATGGACTCAGTACAAAACTGCCAAGCGATATCTTGCTTTTCCCCCCTTCTTGTGCTCCAAAGAGTACACATATTTTGCAATAAGCTCCAGCATGCTTAGCACTGTAACTCAACCAGGAAAATTCTGTAAGCCACGATCGTTGAAACTGCCTTTTATTTCCTGATTGCATGACAATCGGAAATTCATATGTTGCTGGTGGAATCCAGGTATTTGACACAATGCGATACTTTAATTCATCTGCAATTTTTTCCGACTTTCCAATGAAATTCCCGATATCATATTCATCGGGTTGAATTTCTGCAGCAATAAAAGTTTCAGTTGGATTCTTTGCTTTCGGTAGGATTTTGTTGGATTTCATATTGCCGTTTGTATTCACATATTCTTTTTAGTTTTGTCTGTTAGTTGGTACATCATCTGTTGATGTTTTCTTCTTGAAGAAATGGAAAATATCTGCTTGAGATTTTCGCTTAGACATATTGAGAGTGATAGGCTGGTTACGTGATCAGGCAGAAATAAACATACAGCACATTCCTGGAGAAAAAACGAAACGAACGAACTATTTCTTTTCGAGCTAAATTTCATCTCTCGCCCAAGCAAACGTGACAGATTTTTCTCTCTTTTGCGATTGGTTGATGAAAATTAAGGATTACCAAATAATCAGGAACATTATAAGTATTGTTTGCAAAAGGCCAGAAAAGTCGAAAAATTGCCTAATCAACGATGCCAAGTCACAGGAGTGGTTTAAAATGAACATAAGTTGAGAAAAAACAATGTTTCTTGCCGCGAAAAAACGGGCAGACCAGATAATAGAATGGAGAACAGGACGCCCCCCCTTTTTTTTTTTTTTTTTTTTTTAAATGAAGAATTGTAAAGAAAATATCTTTATCGTCAGTGAACAGTGATTCCCCCCCCCCCCCACCGTTTAAGATAATTTCTTGCACGTGAGCTCAAAAAAAGAAGCAGAACTAAATATTGTCTTCAATGGGGGTTCAGGGGGACAGAATTTTCCTGTGATAAAAGAAAATAATCCTTAGTTTATTTTTCTCTTAGTGCAGAATTATTATGTGTATTATTATTAATTTTTCAAAATGATCAGATAAAAAACATTACTTGATTAAATCTGAATATCAAGAGAACAGCAATTTTCTCTCTGCCCCCCCCCCCTCCCCACCTGTCTTGCTGACGCCGTAACTTTCGCAATATTTGGCCATATCAAGTTTTTGAATCAGACGAACACGTCAAAGTTTTTCGAATCAGCTCAATGCCGATGAAAGCAGGAGGTCCATGCTTTTTAAGAACAAATACATTTAAAATCTTTTTTTTTTTTTTTTTTTTTTTTTTTTTTTTCGAACGATTGAAACGAGCTTTCTCATTTTTAACCATAGCATCCAAATCAAATAAACATCTTCATTGTAACATATTCTTGCTTACTTTAATGAATAAAAGTTTGTTTTCTATAGTGGGGCCGGGGGGGGGGGGGGGGTGTTGCACCGGTAAGAAGACAAAGTGGGCGAAAGAAAAGAACTTTTTTTTAGCTATTCCAGTAGGGGAATTTTTTTTTTTACAAAATGTCAAATTTGCGTTGGTGATGAATGTCCATCTGGGAGTGAACAAAGCGCCAAGTTCAATGGTTCAGAGAACAAATCCACTCTCTTTTGTGTGACGGCCTGAGCAGAGGAGAAATATCTTACAGGACTAAGAAAAAAAATGGTTAACATTGATTTCCTATACTAATTTTTCGGAACTGTAAAAAGTGTGTGAAATAACAAAAAATAAGAATTAAAAAAAAAAATCCTTTTGCTAATAAGTTCTGCTTGCGCCACTAATAAGGGTGTTTCTCCTCACAGGGGGGGTCAGCTGACCCTTTGACACCCCCACCCTTGGATCCGCCACTGGTTTTCTACAATGTTTTCTTAGTTATCTTTTTACCTCATTTCCCTAAATAACGAAGTTTTGTTAAAGATTTCAGGAAGTGTTGGAAAGTGTTTCATAATCTATGCTTAATGCATGAATTTTCTATCATGTTTTTAATTTGTATAATTTTTTATTCGAATTTTTATTATTTTAATAGAGTTTTAATTCATATTTTGAAGTTTCCGATTTTTAATACTTTCCAACAAAGTTGAAAAGTGTTATTGACTTCGGTTTGTCTGGCCATCTGTCTGCGCTCTAACTCTCGTAAATATACTCGGATCGTCCTGAAATTTTTTGATGCTATTGACGTTTAGCCTAGCACGATCTCTATTTCAAATGAAGTTTGTAGCATGTTTAGTTCATTTACAGGGACAGCCAAAAGTATTCCGTTACATTACAGCCAATGGGAAAAAAGTTGTTTCCCATGACTTGTAAAGATATGACACTAGGGTGGCCACAAGCAACATGGGAAAAAACTTTTTTAACGTTTTCCTCAGGGGGACCCTCCTAAAAGCTGCCAATTAGTTAGAAAATGAGATTGGCAAAGTTACAGCCCAAATAAATAACATTAACCCATGCCTCATCGAGGTTGAATTCTTGAAAATTTGTGATTTTTGGCAAAAAATTGTTATTTTTCTTTCTTTACGTTAAAACTATCTATCTTAGAAACTTGATTCTTGTTTTATTTCATAGAAACTGTTGTTGCCTTGAACTTTTTCTCTCATTAAAACTTATATTTAATGAACATTTAGTATTTTTCTGGTCAGCTCGTGAACCATACCCTCAAACTCTGCGTTTTTGAAACATAAGTGAAAAATGACAAATTAATAATTTTATTACTTTTGATACATTTTTTCTATTATTTTCATTAATAGTCAAAAATAAGAGAATAATTTTTGTAACTTTAAAAATATTTCACGAATTATAATTGATTATTAGTTATCTAGTTCTGTGTCTAGTAAGAAAGAGCTTCTTGATTTTTATTGCAGATGACCTCTGAATTTCTCTTTTTATTACAAGGCTGTTTTTGTTACCTGTTATCGTTATCTATTTTTAGAATTGGCGAAACATTCCGTAAACCACTCTCCCCCTTTTGATATGATGGCAGAAATGTAAGATTTTTTAAATTGGCCATATGTCTCATCAAGTCACCGACAGTAAGCTACCAAGTAATTGTCAAGTTTTATGTATTTTATTTCATAATATTCGCAAAATGAAACTGAACGCCAGAGAAGATGCTAGAGTACATTTAACAGTTAACCACAGACTTTAATTTTAAGTAGAAGTGCAATCGACTCCGCAAATAACTATTTCATAAACAAAGAACTGAGCTCATCAAAAACAGATTTAAAAAAATCCGGTTTAGAGAGAAATGTTGTTCACTGGGATGGAAAACTGCTTCACCATTTTTTTGAATAAAGAAAATGTAGAGTGGTTAGAAGTTTCAGTTAGTTGTGGGGATGAAGAACAGTTACTACGAGTTCCACATCTTGAAAATAGTATCGGAATAATTCAGGCGAAAGCTGTATTTTCAGCAGTTGAAGAGTGGGAGAGAGTTTGTAAAATCCAGGTTATATGTTTTGATACAACTGCAGTAAACACCGGTCACTTCAGAGGAACCTGCATTTTTCTATAGCAATTGTTAAAGGAAAAGTCGTCTGTATTTACCTATAGCAATTGTTAAAGGAAAAGTCGCCTGTATTTACCATGTTGCCACCATAATTTAGAAATTATCCTAAAAGCTGTTTTTTATTGTAAAGTGGGCATAATCACCTCCCCTCAGCCAGATATTTAAAAAAAAATTCTGATTGGGTGGTCTAAACTAAACCAGAGTAAGTATAAAAATGCTATTGAAGATGAGAAATACTAAATATAAATAGTTAATTCAGAAGAAATTTCACGTTTTCTTACGGGATCTTTTAAAAATTATTAGCTCAGGGATGATTATAAACAGTTTATCGAACTTTGTTTAATTTTTATAGGACTTCTTTCTCCAAAAGACTTTTTTTCAGAGCACCTGGTGCTTTTTTAATCATATCAGATGGATAGCACAGGCCACTTATTCTCTCAAAATATAGTGTTTCAGGGATAATCTCTCAATAACAAATTTAGAAAAAGAAGGCATTAAATACCTTTGCTTATTTCTAATCAATATTTATGTAAAAGCATGCTTCAATACTCCCACTTTGGACCCCAATCCAAGACCTGCAAATAATAAAATCACTTGTTCACTACAGAAAAATTGATAAATAGGTTGCAGACAAAGCACTCGTTAAAATGATAAACCGCCTTTGGTATCTTAACTCGGATCAAGTTGCATTTTCATTTTTAGATGATACTTTTGGGAAAAAAAAGTCAACATCAGCATGACTGTAAAATTAATGTTATTTGAAGAAGAAATGATGATGATGATAGGAATTTAAGACCAACAAATTGGATTATTTATCGAACAAAGAAGTCGATGTTTTTGTTTCATCTCAAACTGTAAAAATTTTTAAGAGATTTTATATTAATAAACATTTTTTAAATACTGATCCCAATGTATGGTGTGAAAGTAAACCTTATTTGAAAGCATGAAAACAGTGAATGGTTTTAATGTTGTCAATGACACAGCTGAAAGGGGAAGAACATTAACCCGAGATTTTAATTCCTGTTTAACAAAAGATGAAAAATAAAAACAGTGTATGCTAAAAGTTGTATCTGAATGTTGAAAAATTTTTCAAGGTTCCTCAAAAGCCACCTTATCTGAGCCATTGCCACCTTAATCCATTCCGGCGCAGTGGTCCCATGTCGTGATTACTTAATTTTAATTCCAAACTTACAAACGGCACCAAGAATATTTTAAGAAAATTTTCCTTTTACAAGTAAAGGTTAAAGTAATGTGTTTTTAATTTCTAAAAAAAGTCGTTTGTAAATTTCGGTGTAGTCAATGATTTCATTATTTTACGAACAGAATTTTTCTGTACTGGAAAGGGTTAACGTGACAATTGTAAGGGATAATAGTAATTTCTTTTCTTTATTATGCTTCCTTTCTTGTAACACCACTTTAATAATAAAATGCATTTGAGCATTATTTGTTCTCAATTTTTTATATTTTCCTTGCCCCCCCCCTTTTTTTTTAATTCTTTCAGTTTAAAATGCGATTTTTTTCATTTTCTTTGGAATTTTTTTTAAATATTAAACCCTTTATTATGTACAAAATGAAAACAAACAAACAAAAAAAAAAAAACAAAGGTGGAAAGCAAATGAAATAGACTGTTAAAAAATTTTTTTTCGCATTTTCAGAGAAAGTAAATTTTTAGAATTGGGGTGAAGTGTGGTCCTGAAAAATGCGCATATTTTTAAATCTATACATTTTTAGAAAAAAATTGTGTGGGGTTCTTCAAAGCAAAACTTCTTTTTATAAAATGAGAACTGAATTATGTTTCTAGGTTCAATTGTATTTATTTCATGAAGGAAAAACAGCATTTTTTTTGCGAAAAATCACGTTTTTTTCAAACTTAAACCTCAATGAGGCACAGGTTAATATTATCTAAATGAGCTGAAACTTTTCCAATCTCATTTTCTAGTCTATTGGCAACTTTTTGGGGGGGTCCCCCAGAAAAAAATCAAAAATTGATTTATTGTGACCACCCTAAGTGACACCCTTTCAAACATAATAAAAATGATATACATTTATGAAGTGCACTAAAATATGCATTTTGTAGAATATGCGGTGCAACGAATAGTTACTATTCATTTACAGGGCCACACAAAAGAATTCCATTACATAATGGTATAGGGGGAAATTGTTTGCGGCATATTTTAACTATACGATTTCATATATAATGAAATTAATATACATCAGTGAGGCTTACTGTAAGTTATTTCATGTATATTACGAAGTGCATAGCATTCACAAGGGCACACAATTAGATTTCAGAGACATATATTCTATCCGAAGTACTGTATATTAGCAGTGATGGCAGGAAATGCATTTTTAATTATGATATACGCTTTTAAGTTCACTATATTTATGCATACTATGTGGTGTGTATAAATGCTATAGTTGATATACAGGTCTACACAAAAGAATTTGTAAAAGTTACTGAGTATGACCGTAAATTGCTGAAAGGTGGTTTTTAAATGTGTTAAGCATTTTTACGGTGAACTACATTTAGTTTACTAAGAAATGTTTGTAGAATATAGATAAAATGATATACAAGGCCTCACAAAGAATAGGATACATGGCCGTCTATAGATGATAAATTCTGGAAATGTGATTTCTATAGTTTTAAGAGGGATTTAGTTTGAATTAAATATTAGCTAAATAGTGGCATGTAATAAAGGTACTAGGTAAACTGCAGGACTGAACAAAAGTATTCAAGTATGTTTCTATCTATTAGTATAAATTGCTGAAAGAGAAATTTCAACTTGTTACGCGTTTCCTTTCTAAACTAAATTTTCCATTATATAGTATATATATATATATATATATCAGCATACAGGTCAAATACAGGTCTGTTCAAAAGAATTGAAATAAATATTTGGCTGGGGACAGTAACTGTTCAAATCATTTTTTTAAATGTTTACTTAGTTATCTTATTTCCATAAATAACGAAGTTTTGTTAAAGCTTTCAGGGAGTGTTGGAAAATGTTTCATAATCTATGCCATACGCATGATTTTTTTTAAAATTTGTAAATAGAGATTTAAACTTCTTTGTACATGATCTTTATTATACATGTGATAAATATGCATACATAATTAGCCTTCAGGTTTTTTGTTATTAAAAAAAAATAGTGATAGATTTCATAATTTTACACTAAGTAAAAAAATATATATATTAAATGTAATATTAGATGTATCTAAACATCTATGCACAGTCTTGTGTAATACACATTTGATAATCTTAAAAAAAAATTGGACAAAAATATCAATAATTAAAAAAGTAGTAAAGATTTTTAAAAAATCAAATTTTCTTAAATTTTTTAAAAAATTTAATTAAATATGCAGTTAATTTTTTTAAACATACTTTTAGTTGAACATTGAAATGCAGTGAGTTTATCATTTGAATCATATTTTAAAAAAATAAACAAAATTGTTGAAATGGTAAACTGTCCCCTTAAGTGGCAGATAAAAAAATAGCAGGATTGAAAATTATTTTTTCTCTCTCGCAAAACAGTTCAACTTCCCTCTATTTATAAATGTTGGGAGGGAGACTCCCCTCCTGAGAAAATTTGAATTTCAAGCCCTGGAACTATATATGATGATAAATATTCAGCAATATATACGGGAGACTGGGGATACTTGGTCCCTGATCATAAAGTATACTAAAATCAATATGGAGAGTTTTGAAATCTGGGAAGATATTTTAAGATGCATTATTTTCGATAATCTGGGAACATAAAATCATTTACAGCCATTTTGTTTCAGCATGAAAAGGAAATATTTAAATGTTGCAAGTTCAACTTTTTTAAAGGCTTTTAAAGTTTTGTTTTTATTTTCTATTGTTGGAAATTTGTTAAATTGAATTGTATATCATTTTAAAGTATAAACACTACTATTCTCAATGTAACTTCTTTAGCAAATTAGTTTTGTTTATCTACCATCTAAAATATACATTTATGTTCTACACACAAAATGAGGATACTTGATCCCCTTTTTGTAGGGATACTTGATCCTAGGGATCATGTATCCCCAAATAGCTAAACTTTTAATACAAACAGAAAAACTTCAGTTTTGTTACTAAATACAGAACATTAGCATCAATCTAGCAAAAGGTGTTTCCGATACTTTAATTGGTACTTAAGTATTAACGCCACTGCAGCAATAATAATAATAATAAATATAATAATAAGTATATATATATATGTTACCGGCCAAACCCGATTTTAGGCCAAACTAGATTAGCCTAGGCCAAACTAGTTTATCCTAACGCGCATAGGATAAACTAGTTTTTCCTAGGCCAAACTAGTTTATCCTAACGCCGATAGGATAAACCAGTTTTTCCTAGGCCAAACTAGTTTATCCTAATGCCCATAGGATAGACTAATTTTTCCTAGGCCAAACTAGTTTGGCCTAACACTCATAGGATAAACTAGTTTAGCCTACTATTCTTTGGTCCGAACTAATTTATCCTAGGCCGATCTAGTATATCCTAGGCCAATTTAATTTGGCGTGATTTTATTGATCCCAAAGACCGCACCGGCGCCAAACTTTTAATTTATCCTAGGCCAATGCAATTTCACTGTGCTTTTATTAATTCCAACTACCGCTCCGGCACCAACCTTGTGCAAAATAGTATTGCGGTCACCCCTGTATAATATATTTTATTCCATGGGGAGCGGGATGCTGTCCCCCTATCTTCTCCATTTCACCGACGTCGGTAGTTACAAAATATGTTCCATGTGACAAATTGAGAGCTGGAGGACCAAAGAATGGGATGAGAGGTTATCATAAAATTTAGGAGAGGAAGAATTTCGAGGATTGATTAATAATATACAGTATAACCTCGAAAAACGGGCATCATCGGGGCCGGGTCTTTGCCGGATTTTTGGAAATTCCAGATTTCTGAAAGAATATCAAACGTACAGTCGTGGGAAAAAAAAAAAAAAGTAAACACCCCCTATTAACTTCTCAACAAATTATCATAGAAGAGAGTTACTGGTACCGAACGATTGGAAATAAAGTCTACTTTTAAATGATGTATATAAAATTTGTTTAAGGGCCCATCTACATATTAAAACGAACCATAACTTTGTTTTTTCAATAGCAGTACACAATTCTGACAGCATAAATGAACTCTACAACTTTCAATTAGTCTATAAACAAATTTTTATGCAATTCGTGCCATAAGTTTACGAGAAATTAATTATTTTAAAACGAGCGTATTTTAAGGACTGTATCCAAATTGAAGTTCCGAACTCGATTGTTAACCGAGAGAGCCGCCTTCTTGATCAAGGCACGTTTAAGCGTCAATGAAACCTGTTTGATTACAGGATAGCATAATAAATTTCAAAAATTTACTTACTTCTATCATAGACGGCCCCTTAAACTATCATTTTGCCGTTTTTTAAGCATAATTTGAAAACTAACTGGGATAAAAATGTAAAATTTTGGATTTCCATAAAACAGGACTTAATAAATCTAAATCCGTCAAAAAAATTGTATGTTGCAATTCATAATTTTTTCGAATATTAATTTCATAATTCATATAATAAAATTATAAAAATCGCAAATTCAACATATTTATGTTTGGGTATATTATTATTATTGCTACACAAAAAATTAGCTCATTAGGAGCATAATTTCAGGAGATATAAATAAAAATATGAAAATATAACTTAACATTAGAAGTACTAAATTTTGAATGTCTATAATTCAAAAACTTATCATTCGAATGACTTGAAATTTGGTTTCTAGGCCTATTTTGAACCGAAGATTTGAAATATCGCGTTAAATTTGGGTACTGCCATTGAAAAAAATGAAGTTTGGATTCGTTTTCATATGTATATGGCCCCCTAAGCAAATTTTACACATACCATTTAAAAGTAGAGTTTATTTCCAGTCGTCCGGTACCAGTAACTTTCGTCTGCGATAATTTGTTGAGGAGTTAGTAGGGGGTGTTTACTTTTTTTTTCCATGACTGTACTTCTGATATTCTTAATGGAATTGTGCATTTATTCATAATTAATTCAAAGCCAAGTGATATTTATGTGATAAAAAAAATAAATATTAAAAAAACATTGATTTTGTCTATGGTACATCAATTCTAATAAACAGTGAAATCACAGCTTATGTAATTTCGATGAAACATTGATGTCAATTTCATTTATTTAAATTTTTGCTGTTCTTTAACAACTTTTTCTTGGATTTTATGAGTGATCGATTTCGGAAATACAGTTTTGTTCCTCTAAAGCATAGAGTAATTTTCTAGTCAAACATATACATTTTTCAAGTGACATCTTTTCTTCTGTCGGTTCTTCGTCCTCCTTCCTATGTGCTGCTACTACAGCGTTATCGGCGGTTCTATTTAGCACAGCTTGAGTGATCTCAGCGTCTCTAATCCATCTCCTTCGATCTCGAAATTTTTAATTTGCAAACAATTGCTATTTTTGTTTTTCCCATAAGTTGGAAGAATAAAAAAAAAGGGGAGAGGTGGCCTTCGTTGCCAGATTTTTAAAATTGCATAATTTCTGAATACCGGATTTTTGAGGTCACATTGTATTAGTATTTCAAAGTAAAAAATGAAACAACTAGGACAAAATAAAAAGGGCAGAATAAATAAAAATGAAACTTAAAAATTTTAAAGATTTCTAATTTTGTGTGCTGAGGGAGGGTGGAGGGGGAGGGAGACGAGATTTTTATTGTATAAAAATTAAAATTGTGATGATAAATATGTAACTCATTTAAATGCTTCAACTCCCACTTAATTTAACTGAAAATATTTCAACTGTGATTTATTTAATTGCAGTATACAACTAAAATATATTATATTTGCAATTGAACCTACTTGCAATAGAATTCAATTGAATTTTAATTAGTTGCAGCTTACTTTTAACCTTTAATCACTATTAAATCAAATGCACTTATATATTATTAAATAAATTTATTATTTGAATAAAAATATAATTGAATGTGGCTCATAACTGCAAAGTTATGCTGCTCATAACAAAATCATTAAATCATTATTATTAGTAATAATAATATTTTTCGAAGTTCAATTGTGTTATAAATAAAATCAATCAATTAATAGAATAATATTTATTATAAGAAAATTGTTACTTCTGTTTATTTTTTGCGCTAAAAATAAGTTATCAAATTTCTTCAAAATTTAACAAGTAGGGAAATTAAGAATTATTACCAAACTGGCAAAAAAAGTCAATTTTCCTTAATTTTCGTTGAGTTATATGTATTTCAAAATTAAAAGCACTTAAACCTCAAAAAGCTCTTTGCTTTATGGAAATGCATTAAATGCAAATCACCGTAAAGTAATAATATTTCCTCACTCTAATTCTCCACCCTCCCCCACTTGATAATATATCTGACCCCTCCCCCCTCTTCGCAGCAGCAATGAAATAGGTGGAAACATTATAAATATATAAATGTTAATTGTGGAACAATAGCGATTTAAAAATACGTTCATTAAAAAAAAAGTTGGGCCGGGGCAAATGTTACTGATATTTTTAATGAACAATTCAGCGATTCTACCAGTCCAAATGATTTTCATATGAGCTGGGTTGGAAATTGTATTAAAAATTTCTGTCTGTGCAGACCTGAAGAAGAATGCACTCCAGTCCCGACTTAAGCCGGAAAAAAAAAGTGATTCCCAGTGCATCTCGATCCGAACCTCTCAAAAAATGTTATCCCTAAACCAAGCCCGGACCGAGTGTCAGAAAGGAAAATTGGGCGGGCCCGTAAAGACCCTTACATCGAATAACCAAAAGACTAGCTCGCAAAATTTTGTAAATTTAGACGCTAAACTTCTATTATATATTAAAAAACAAATAAAAATAAAAATAAATAAAATAAAACGAGTTTAGTGAATTTTGCTCACTTCCATAGATGTATTTGAGTTGAGCGGATTCGTTTGAAAATTTTTGATTTTGAGCGTGAACTTGACTCATTTTTGAGAAATTAAATTTAAGTTTGAATTGGTTCGTTTTTCTTTTTTGTGAGTGTGTTCAACATTGGTTGGCATCAATTAAAGCGCGTCAAATTGAACCGGCATAGGATAAACAAGATTGGCACCAAAGAGGCCTTTGAGTTCAATAAAAGCATGCCAAATTGCATTGGCCTAGGATAAACTAGATCGGCCTAGGATAAACTAGTTCAGACCAATGAACAACAGGCTAAACTAGTTTATCCTATGACCGTTAGGCCGAACTAGTTTGGCCTAAGAAAATCTAGTTTATCCTATGAGCGTCAGGATAAACTAGTTTGGCCTAGGAAAAACTAGTTTATCCGATGTGCATTAGGATAAACTAGTTTGGCCTAAAATCGGGTTTGGCCAGTAACATATATATATATATGTATATATACATATACAGTGTAACCTCTGAATAACGGTTACCAGTGGGACCGTTGTAAAGTGACCGCTATTCAGAGGTTTAATAAAAAAAAAAATCATAATTACATAAATTTAAAAAGAAATACACAGTCATTTTAATTAATCCTCATTGTTTTTATACATTAAAAAAATCAGTGATTTTCAGTTGCTTTTTTTCTGCAAATATCTTTCTCCAAAGAAGTAATAGTTATGAGTTGTTTTGCTGTACAACTCATCATCATTATGATTTAATGCAAAATTTTTGATTTCACGAAGGTTCGTACAAAATTTAGTATATGTGTTAATCCCGGAAATTTTAGGTGATTCTATAATCTCTTCCATATCCCTTCTGCATCACTTTTTTCTTCCTCTGTCCTATCTTCCACCATTTGCTGTATGAATCAAATGTAGCAGTAACTGCCAAATCTTTGTCCAGACACGCAAACTTACTGGCATTCGTGTTAGTTATGGTTCCTCTTCTAAGAATATTTTCTAAATTTTCCCCATCATTATTGTCTTCATTTTCTATGTTTAGTTTTGGAAAAGGATTAAGTGTTCCAGAGATTAAGTAACATTTTGTTGACATATTAAGTAAACTTTGTTTGATCTGCTTCAGATTTTGGTTAGCAAATAAATATGAAATTGTACCAGAAACTGTTAAAAAAAAATTTCTCATGACTTTTGAGTGGCTGCTCTTCAGAATTCCTTATTTAGAGGTTCGTACTAATGATAATGCTATGGAATGTGTTTGGTTCCATCAATATGTGGCCGGTAATTGGGGGTTGTCGTTGTTTAGAGGTGACCGTTGAAGGAGGTTTCACTGTATACACACACATATATATATAATGTGTATACATATATATATATATACATATATATATATGTACTGCGGTGGCATTAATTCATAAGTACCCTTTATTAATTTTATTACAGTATTATAACAAAAAGTGGGACTTTTTGAATATGAGATCAATTTTTTACGATAAAAAGGCACACTTAATAAATTCTGTTTCCCGGAAAAAGTTGATAAAATCATAGTTGATGAGTCAGATTACATTATTAAGTTGTTTAGTCCACTTATAATAGGAGGAACCTTAAGAAATGCTATAACTATTTAACCTTTGACTTTTAAAAGTTTCAAAATACCTGCTGATAATGAGTCAGTGGCATTTATTTTTTGAAAGCTTTATTCATTAAAATAAAGTTTAATTATCTGTTGATTTCTTTCTAGCTTTTGTTTCTAAAGTTTTCATTTTAGCTTTTTTTAAAAATTAAATTGGGCTTATAATTTTTATAAATTTCAACACAATCAGGTCATCAAAGAAGTGTTTAAATATTCATCTTGTAGTCATAAATGAAAAAAATAACAGTTAAATGCTTATTACTAACTTATAATACTGCGATTTACGCTTAATGAAACAATATTAGCTTGATTTTTGACAGGGATCAAGTATCCCTTTAAGTGGGGATACATGATCCTGCTTTTGAAAAATGCAATTTTCTGAAATTAATTTGTTTTTTATACCAAGAAAAGAATTATATTGTATAAGAAATGGACACAAGATTATTTTGGTAAAAAAAATTCTTAAAAATGTCAAATGACAACTGAAAAAAAAAAAAAAAAAAAAAAAAAACAGAAAACGGCGCACAGATATCCCCAGTCTCCCCTATATACAGAACCCTAGTTTTAAGGTACTTTACAATGGATATAATTATTTTGAAATATTTTAAACTGTGTACAATATGCTATCTTGTAGATATAAATTTGATTTTGAAATAAGAGAATACTTTCAGGTATGCATAATTAGTTTAACACTAGATGAATTTAATGAAAAAATAGATAGGGTCAGGTGGGGGAAAATGTGTCTAAAATCAAGCATTTTTCAGAAAATGCTTACATATCAACCTTTTATAACTTTCTTAATGAAACTTTTGATACATATTATATACATTTGGCTTATATAGATTACAAATGTAACATTATTTTTCACTATAATTTAAATGTTACTTTTCAGTACTTTATTTAATAAGGCAAGTACTCATAAGCATATTTTCCCCCATGGTGGGGGAAAATGGGCCTAGTATTAAATTAAGTGAATATTTGAATAAAAAGAGTCTAATACTATGTTTAATCTACAGAACACTCATTTTGTTGTATTAAGTACACATTTAAATAAAAACATATTATTGAAAAATGTGGTTTTTTTTTTTTTTTAAATATTCAATTAAAGAAATAGTGTCCACAGTTGTCAAATTTTGGTTCCTTTACTATGCGGCAAATCTGATTTAGCTCCACATCATCTTCGTCAGCAATATCAGGTAAAATGTAACATTTCCCTAACTTAGACTATACGATAAATTTCATAAAATAAAACTTTTATTTTATGCGATAAAATTCATTGATTTCTTTTACTTGGCCTATGAGCGTTTGACTTTATTTCTTAAGTCATTGTAGTATTTAACTTCTACCCAAGAACCTTGCTTTATTTCTGAGAGTGGTGCTGCTACTTTTAAATTAGGACTAATTTTACTTTCAAGTTCACCAGCTTCATTTTTCCTTTTTTTAAAAAAAAATTCTTACTTTACTTGATGTTTGAATGACCTTTCTTTCTCTTTTGATTGTATTTTTTTTTTTCAAAACATGTGATGAAAATAAATGGAAAATAGTTTTATAGGTAAAAAATTGTAAACTAGGTTAATAAAACAAGAACTAATGATAAAATAATTGTTATTTATTTTATTTTTTAATACTTCAAAAGTAAACATAGAGTTAAAATGTGTTGCATCATACAGCTTTTACTTAAGCCTAACTATAGACCCATTTTACCCCACCCCAGAAAAAAAATTATAAAAAATTAAAATGATAAAGTTATTCTTGCCTTTTTATACAGTTATGTTCCTAAAAGGGTCCTCTAATAGTCTGTATCAAAATAAAACAGTATTTTTACTATCTAAAGTAAGAAGTAAGAGAGTTTTTCACAACAAATTGCAATTAGACAATAGCAATTCAGTGAATGTAAACAACAAAATTTAAGTATCTATAAATTTGTTTCCAGATCCTAAAAATTGATTAGAAATACTTGGCATAATCTCAGAGAATTCTTCTACAGAAAAAAAATTCTAAAACAAGTAAATTTATGTGGTGAAAAGGACCATATTTTTAATATAGACCCATTTTACCCCACAGACCCATTTTATTCCACCTGACCCTATTAAAGTTCTATTAAAAGAAATTGATCACTGAATGCAAATATTTTACATCTTAAGAAGGTAATTAAATAAAATATGCAAAATGCAATTAATGTATAGAAAATATCACTTAAATATATATGAATTACAAAAAATATTGAAAAAAAAAATGAATTTTTTGCACATAGAATTGACATTTTAAAATTACTTAAAAAATGACAAAAAAAAGTTAAATATTGCATTAAAACAGAAATATGAAAGTATAATAAATAGATAAATATAAATATCACACCTTTACAAAAGTTACCTTCAACGGAAATGTTTCTAAATTATGATTATTAGGCCTAACAGAACTACACAATAAAGCACATTTTTCGTCAACTACTTATTAATATTTCTCTGCTATTTTAGGAATTAAAAGAGAAATGAAGTTAATTAGACTCAGAAATATTACTTTAAGACTGGAAATAGTAAAAATACGATGTTGAAAGTAGCGATAAAATACTCAAATAGAAATTAATGCAACTAGCTAGGTAATACCATTTTCCGATTAAATTTTCGATAGACTTGATTTGTTATTTGAGCTTTGAGGTAGGTGCTGCAGCTCCAGCCGGCATGACCTCAAATGATCACATAGATCCTATACAACAAACAAAATGAAAAACAGTTCAAAACAGGAAACAAGGTGGGACAGCCCACACATCAAACCACAAACCAATAACACAACCAGGAGAAAAAGAAACGTCCCCGAAAATCACAAAAAAAACTGCACCCTAAAAAAGGCTCATGCTTAAAAAAGCTAATCACAAATAGGAAATCAATCCATCAGTAGAAAAGTCCACAGACAAAATTCAATCCTTGAAAGAAATGCTTATTAGAAGACTTAATATTGACTAGTCTTCTTCAAATAAAAAAATTACAGTTAAAATAAACTGCAGGCAGCAAAAGTCATTATTGCTCAGTGTCAAGCTTCATTCTAGCACATGCAACCACCATCTGGTTTAGATGGCTCGGTAGGGGCATCTTTAAGATCCACATGAACAATATCCTCTTTTGTTCTTTCAGGTGTTTCAATTCCTGGTAAGGCAGCAGCTAAACGTCTGAACAGCTGTTTCACATTATAGCCAGATTTTGCACTAGTTTCAATAAACATAACATTCAACTCTTTTGCTTTTCTTTCTCCTTCTTCTGTCGTTACTTGCCTTTTATCAACCAGGTCTGTTTTATTTCCAACTAGCATAATAATTACATCATTTCTTCGCTCTGTTCTAACATCATCGATCCACTTAGATGTCTGATGGAATGAATTTGCATAAGTAATATCATAAACCACAACGGCAACTGTAGAATCCCTTATATAACTGGGTATTAAACTACGAAATCGCTCCTGACCAGCAGTATCCCACAACTGTAATCTTACTGTTCTGTCTTCCAAATACATAGTCTTTGATAAGAAATCAATGCCTATTGTGGCTTGATATGTGTTGTCAAAACTATCATACATGAATCTTGTTATCAATGATGTCTTCCCAACACTCTGCTCTCCGAGGAGGACAATTTTGAACTTTCGTAATGGATTTCCGAAATCACCGGATGTAGACATAGTGAGACTAAGGAATTACTAATTATTTTGATATAAAAATCTCCTCGTATATGAACAAGAATACAGTCAGCACACACCCTTGGTCAAATCCGATAGACTTGATGATATCAAATCCCTTTTCGATACATGTTCGATTATCAATCTCTCATGCTGCTTTCTATCACTGAAAGATATAAGATTATAATCGAAACATGTATCGAAAAGTGTATTGATATCATCAAGTCTATTGGAAATTTAATCGGAAAATGGTACGTAGCTTGTTGCATAAATATCTCTATTTGAGTATTTTTTCGCAACTTTCACATGGTATTTTTACTACTTACAGGCTTAAATTAATATTTTTGAATCTGATTAAACTTTATTTCACTTTTAATTCCCAACATAGCCGAGAAATATTAATAATCAGTAAACGAAATTTGTGATTTACTATATATTATATTTTCTTATTATCGTTTTAATACAATATTTATCATTTTTTAATGTCATTTTTGAAGTAATTTAAAAATTTTAATTCTATATGCTAAAAATGCAATTTTTTTCTCAATATTTTTTGTAATCCGTATATATTTAAGAGATTTATTTTGTGCTTAAATAACATTTTGCTTAAATATCATCTTAAGATGTAAATTATTTACGTTCAGTGCTCAATTTCTTTTAATAGAATTTTAAGATCTATATTTTTGATTAACCCATAACTGGCATGACAAATATTGTCGCTTAATTGCGGTGAGTGGTCTTTGAGAATGCTTAATGTAAAGATGAATAAAATGCGACATTAACTCTCAAAGCACTATTTCTGTACTATACTTTATGTATAGGACTATTATATTTAAAACTAGCTGAGCCTCCAGACTTTACCGGGACCCATTATAATAACCATAAACAAAACTCAAGTTTGCATGATTTTATATCTTTTGAAAATCTTCTAAAGAACCTAGTTTCGGGGACCCCCCATTGCCTTCCCCAGCGTCTAGTGTGTTCCCAATAAACATCTTTTCGAACAAACCTGGGACCTGGTTCCCCGCTACTTAAAAGTGCATGCACAGGAAGTGTTTAGCACATACTGGAGACAATCTAAAACTAAGTTGAGTGAGCCAAACCTTGTAGCAATCCTACAGGCCCGTAACCAGATAGGAGCAGTGTGTGCTGAGGCTTCCCCGTAGTAGAGGTTGGCACTCAGGGTTCGTAAATATCATGATATTTTCGAAAATATCAAAAATATCCGATATTTTGATATACCTATATCCGATATTTTCAAAGCAGCCAACTTACCGCTGATAATAAATGTTTTCGAAGATAATATAGATAAAAAACTAAAATATATTGCACTTAACATGAAAACTTAATCAAACAATATTCTAAAAATGCATTTATTTATTTTTTTTTCTGGGTTTTTTTTTTTTACTTAGAACAAAATTGAAGATGAACTAATTGAAAACAATAACAATTCGCTTTATACACTTATAAAAAAATTAAGTATATGATTCAGTATCAAGATCAAATATAAAAAAATCAGATATTTTTAAAACAGATACAAAAAGTTTTTTTAATTGAAAAATTTTAACATAAATGTAAGTGTAAAATGTCTTATTTCGTATTTCCTAACATGTAGTTCAGGGTTGGTGAACCTTTCTATAGTCGCGTGCCAATTTCTTTTCAAAAAATATTTTACTTGACCTTGACGTGACAAATAAAACACAAATTCAGTGGATTGAAATATAATGAATCAAAATTACTTGAAAATTACTTATTAGGATATTTTCTAAAATGAGTAACTTACATGTAAGTATTACACTGCCTTAATTATAGAAACAACTATATTTAAAAAATTAATAAAAAAATAATTAATATCATGTTCATGTTCAGTTAATTTCAACAGAATGAAAACTAGATGAATTTATATGGCAACCACTCACTATTTGATTTTTTATATTCTAAATTTGCGAAAATGACTGATATAAATAGTAGAAAATTACTAAAATTGAAAAAAAAAAAAAAAAGCAGTTTATTAAAACAGTTCGAAATTAATTTCCAATTTGCCATAATTTACTATCGGTAATAATCTTTCCTTTTTGAAAGTTTTCGAATATTTTCTTTGTTTGATACATTTTCGAAACCATATTGAATAAGATTAAAATTCTTCAATTTTCAATTAATCGAATTTAGAATATAATGAGATCATCTAAGTTCGTGTATTTTGTGTAAAATCGCTGTATCTTCATTGAGAGACGTAATCAAGGCCACACCGTGCCAAAAATATTCTTTCGCGTGCCGAAAGTGGCACGCGTGCCATAGGTTCGCCGACCCTGATGTAATTTAAACTCAACTGAACCAAAACTTGAGAAAATATTATTTTCTAATGAAGCTGTATATAACTGCTTATTTAAATTAGTCAGTTTATCTTTCAATGGTTGTTCTGAATTAATTATGTCCCACATAACTATTAGTTCAACATTTAAAAATAAAAGCTTCAAATCCAAAGCTTGAAAAATATATTTGTTTTCTTTTTTGGCTAAAAAAGTCGCATCTAAAAGAGACAAAAGTTCTTTATCAGATTCACACAGTCAATAACAGTTGAAAATTTATTTAATTTACACTGACATATTACAAACTACAACTGAAAATATCAAAAATATCTTGCACAACTTCATATTTTGAAAATAAATATAAAAAATCTTGATATTTTGAAAATAAATATTGGTTATATATCATAATATATATCCACTGATATATACAGTAGACTCCCTCAAATCCGCGACCCTAAAATCCGCGAACGCCTAAAATCCGCATATTTTTTCAGATGTAAACAATAAAATTTACAGTTAAGTTGCAGGAACAAAATTCAAGATGGCGCCGAAGTCAGCGACTACCGCAATGTTTTTTTTACGAAATTTTTTGTTAATCATTCTCTTTTGGCTATTACAGCTGATTTATTACTAAATGAATTTACATTACTTTTGATTTTGATATAAATTAGCATATCTATATCAAAATTCCAGGGTTCGAAATGGAAAAATCCATGAATCGGAACACTATTTTAAAATTATTTTTCGCGGAATTTTTTTTTTAAATTATAGATAAATTTATTTCTAAACATACAAAGCAGTATAAGAAAAGCATTCAATACTCTAAATAACAATGAAAAAAGTTACAGTGAGCGCAATAAGCTATATATACTGATAATAGCATTAACACTGTTCTCCTTGCTATCACTAGATGGCAGCATAGGACTTTTGGAATCGAATTGAATAGATTTCATTCGTAATAATTTAATATTTTTCTAAATTTTAATTTTACATAATTATTTTAAAAATTACTTACTTTTAAACTAATAAATTGTTTTAATATTTTACTTATTTTAATGTTTCACTTTATTGTAAGCATTCATTATAATTTCCCTTGCTTAACTACCAATGAAATTAATGTTTCAATAATGTAAACAAATCAATGACCAGAAATCCGCAAAATTCTAAAATCTGCAAAACCTCTGGTCCCAAGCTGTGCGGATTTGAGGGAGTCTACTGTATATCAATGAAACCTGGCTGTATATAAACGATTATTTAAATTACATTTTATCTTTCAATGGCTGTTCTGAATTAACTGTCTCACATAATTATTAGTTCTGCATTTAAAAATAAAAGTTTCAAACATAAAGTTAGGAAAAAATTTCTTTTCTTTACCTAAAAAAGCCACTGCCAGAGGCAAAAGTTCATTATCTACACCTACAGAATGATGCAGTCAATAACAGGTAGAAATTTCATTTACACTTGCTTTGAATGTAGAAAATATAAAAAATATCTTGCTCAGTGATATTTTGAAAATAAATATCAAGAATTTGAAAATATCAAAAATCTTGATATTTTAAAAATAAATATCGGATATATATCAAGATATATATCATGATATATATCCATCGATATATATCAACGAACCCTGTTGGCACTTCAACTTATTTTGAAGAATCGATGCTGAGTCGACTTGATTAATGAGTCGACGTGACTCAACTCTCGGTTCACTTGCGGAAGTACGACTGGTTGGTTGGCTGTAAAGATGGCGAAATTCTATATTAGACTTTATTGGATGGGAACTGGGAACAGCCAAACTTCTGCACAGACTGAAATTTATAGTCCCTGGCCCGAACCGCCCATAGAAAAATGTTTGGCCCACCTCAGTATAAAATTTAAAAGTTTGGACCATACAAAAAAGTTAATGTACCGGCCCGGTATAAAACTTAAAATTTCAGCCCGAGATCGCCTGCGCAAGAAAATTTTTGGCACGAGACTGGCCCGGCCCGATCCTGTCTGGTCCCACTAAATTTCTAGAAAACATGCATTTTTATGTTGATATAATTAAAAATTGTTCCATACAAGGAGTTCTGACCAAAAATACTTATTTTACCCATTATTTTCATGTTTATAATCTTCATTTTTAAAGAAGAGACCTGTGCTGCAATATTTATGTTTTTAATGAATCTCTATTTGTGTGTAAATGTTTCAGTTAACATTAATATCGTTAATCCATATTTCATGTATTGGAGACTTAACAATCTGAAAAATCCTATATAGTAAAATCGTCTAAGAGGAAATTGCTTAAGAAAAAAAAATATAGGTTATAGACAAGTTTCCTGCTTAGCAGGTTTAAATGTATTATATACTTTTTCGTTTCCTCATATATTATTATATTAATTTTTCATGTATCAACACATTTTTTATTTTAAGATAGAATTCCATCATAGGCAGATTTTTCACATGTTTTATTGTATTTTAATTTTATTGCCTAAAAATTGCTATTCTTTAAACAGAACAAATTTAAAAATTTAATTGTACAATAATGGCAATTTTAAAATATATGCATGTTTTGCAAAAAGGTTTGGGCCAAGCCAAATTTTATTGTTTTTTGCATGGATCAGGCCAGGCCGAGACAATAATTTTTGTACAGGCTGGGTCGAGGATGGCACTTACAATGTTGGCCCTTGCAAACCTTGGAAAAATGAAGCCAGTCCCGTATCGGTACTGAAAAATTAAGTTAGGCTCGGCACGATCTTTCAGAAAAAAAAAGGCCCTAGTCGAGTCTGGAAAGAGGAATGCCTAAGCCTTCAGAAAAGAAGTAAGGCCCGGTTCACAACCCCATTGTATTGAAATATTGGCCCTAACCCTGCCCACGGGCTGGGCCGATGCACACCTCTAAGCCAGACTGTAAAATATAGGAATATTCTTGCTTAATCCCATACCCGCATGTCGAAAAATTTACTTTCTTTTTATGTGGGAGTGGAAGGTTTTGAGGTTTTATTGTTTATATATCATGTTTTAAATGTTTAAATTTTCTGTGCTGAAAACAAAACGGGAAATGGATTTTGTGTGTGTGTGCACGTGCGGGGAGCATGGTGAAAGTTTCTGCTAACAAGGACAAGAATCCTTCAAAATATCCAAAATCCTCCAATCGGTATTTACTGCTTGTGATAAAAATGTCATTTAAATTCCCTCCCGAAATTTCTGTTTTTTCTCCTTTGTCCTGCCCTCTCCAATCACAACATTTTAAATTCCTAGATCTCTTCTTCATTGATTTTTTTTAGGATTCTGTACTTAAAAGGTGAAAACAGAGCTATTATAAGTTGGTTGTTTTCACAAATTTACAGATTAAAAGCTATTCACAAATATTTTTCGAAAACAGAAATAGGGGGACTAATTTAGTTTTTGAATTTTTTTCTTTTATGTGTGTTTATCATGCTGGATACTAATTGTTTGAAAGATTTCATAACACTGAATTCAAAAATATATTTGTTTTAATTTTAGATACTGTCAAAAATGTATTACAAAAATATGCCCCCCCCCCCCCTTCAACCTATTTAAGAATCTACTGAAACTAAAATGATGGAAAAAATTAAGGGCAATTGTAGTTTGTTAACTTTGCTGGAAAATTATAGCGGTTATCCTCGGTCACATAGTTTTGGAGGAAATCACATTTTTCCGTTACACACAAACTTTATTTTGCGGGGCTCAGCGGCAGCATTTTTAACTATAAAGTCATGAAACTGACAGGCCTGATTATTGGGGTGATTTGGAATGAAATAGCATTTTCCATTTTTTTTCCATAAATAAATTGCTTATCAAGTAAAATGAGATTTTTGTTATGTAACAACAAGTTTTTCTCTTTTCCCTGTGTTATCGTGTTCCAAAATTCGATTAAAAATTCCAAATTTGACAGCATTTTTTAAAAGATATTTTAGCAAAAAATGGAAAACACCATTCGATTACATAGTTCCTGAATAAGAACACATGTCAATTTTACGTGTTTCCAAACAAAAATGAATTCAATAATGAGTCCCCACCTGCCCAGAGGGGTGGGGACTAAGTTTTAAAAAGTTCTTGTTTTCTCATGTTTATAGTTTTAGATTTACTCCCTTTTAAAATTCTATTTTTAAAACCATGATAATATATTGAGATACATCCATAGAGGCACACACACAGTTTAGCTGTTTACAAAAAAAAAATAAGGGGGGGGGGGGGGTCGTGTCGTGAAAGCGACAAGATTCCGAAAATATCTTCCATATCTGGGTTTAAATTGGGAAGATTAAAAAAATCGATTGGCTAAATTTTTTAAAAATATATGTAAATTATTTCCATTTAATATTGCCTGCTAACATTTTTATTTATAAAACAGAATTAAAATAACATTATATGCGCAATCAAATAAATGACATTCACTTTTATCTAAAATACATCTATTATAGAATAAATTCAGCAACTTTGTATATTTTAAACAACCTGCTACTAAAGTTGAATTTTATTTCTCTTTATTCTAAGTTTTTTTCAATATTGCATGAGATGAAAACAGTTGAAAATATTCCCCTAACTAGTCCTACTTCTTTTTCCCAAAAAATACAAAGGTAACATCTGCTTTGTTTGATCGTCTTTCCCCTATACGTCTTCCAGCACAAGCATATCCTAAATTCAAATAATCTTTAACAAAATGTCCTGCTGCCCATCCCCTTATCTCTGTCCCTCCCTCTCATTTCATTCATACCGTCATCTTCCTAAACATACATCTACACTGCTTTCTTCTTTCCCAAAATCACCAATACAAATGCAAAATGTAAATTTTTAAGAAATATTAATATTCTAAAGAAAGATTTTATTTCATGCTCTTTTTGGGGTAATTTTTAAAACAAATATAGTCAAAAATTTTCTTGAAATGTTAATTAATGCTATTAAAGAATTAAAAGTCACACCTTTTTTTAAAGGAAGATTATTGATTATAACATAACATTGTAAAGTTACAACCGATTTATTATGAGGATCATAATCTTTCTTTAATTTTACGAACAGCAAACTCAAGATTTTTGATGATTAAAAAATAATGGATATCCTTCAAGATGGTGTAATAGATTTTTTCTGGAATTTTTCATGCCTAAACTGTGACTCCTCCACATTTTCATTAAAATACTGTTAATCAAATCATGTCCATACCTTATTACAGAAACCTGTTTGAAAAAATCGCACATCTTTCTAAACCATTTGGTACTTTTACATATTTTGTTCCACAAAAATTTATAACGCTCTGTCTGTTATTTTAAAGACAAATCCCCATTTCTCAGCAGAAAGGAATAATCTATGGTATACCATATAAAGAGTGTTACGCAATATCACAGAGACTGGTCATTCTTGGAGCTACAGTTAAAAGAACGCCAGAGTGCTTTTCATTCCAGAAACTTAAACTCTAAAATTGTATGACTTGCAATTTTCCAAGTGGACAAAAAATGCCCAGACCAGGATTCGAACCAAAGTTCTCTTGACTGAAGCTGCCAATGTTCTGCCAACTGAGCTATCCCGGACGAATCTGGAGGACCTAATTCACCCAGCTAATCTTATTGATCATAGCATATGGTCTGATATATATAAATTAGCTTTTAACAATTTTCAGGTAATGGAAACTCCAGTAAACACTGGATATGTAATTATACTAGATTGATTTTAACACAATTATACTAATTGGTAAATAAATCATATGAGTTATAATTTTCGGATTGGGCACAAAATGTCCATATCTTTATTGCTCGCCCAGTTGAAAAATTACAATTCATATGATTTATTTACCAATTTGAATAACTGTGTTAAAATTAGTCAAAAATTGTGGCCCTTGCCATATAAATCAATCGTTTTCTGATTTTGAGATGGCCAAAATCATTAAATCAAATTGCAACATATACAAGAGTTGTATTTTCTTGTACGTGTGATTTACAAGATCAGCGAAATTTCTACTGAATGAGGTTAGTTCAGTTCCAGATGAATATGCTGTTTTAATCTGACTCAAATACTCATCTCCATGTTGAATTTTTTGTGATGCATGCTGTCAACTGTAAGTTCAATTTATGTCATCTCTCTTGAATTCACATTTATTTATATTACTGATGAGTAACTTTAAACAAGTTCGAAATGGTTAATATTATATTTTAAAGATTTTTATGTGCTTTTATCTGTTTAATTGTCTTTTATTTATGTAATTGTTTTTGATTAGAAACAGACGCAAAATTCTTTTTCCCTTTAAATGAAAAACTTCTTTGTTTACAATACAAATGATTTGTGGATTTTTAAAAGTCGAATGTATTACTATTATTTCTTTCCTTACTTAAAAAATGAAATAACGGAGAACTTTATAAAACAATATGTTATATTTTAAAATTTTCAACAATATATTAAGGAAATATTTCATTTCAGGCTCCTTTTTGATAATTTTAAGACCAAATACAGACGAATATTTTCTTGCAAAGTAAACTAATGCTATTAAAGAATCAAATTTCCTTAAAAAAAATTTTCCTTAAGAAAAAGTTTATTTTTACCGTGAAATATGCAAGCATTGTCAGTACTTTTCCAATGCAAGGCGCAAATGAGAAATCACCAAATATCGTTCATCTGCCTCATTACACTAATTAATTTTGTTGCATCTGATTATAGAATGTAAATTTTATTTGTACTGATATATTCTTCTTTGCGTATTTTATCACAATTATTTTTTGTTTAATTTTTTAAGAAATTCTGTCTTTTCTATTTGAGTAATGAAATTTATTAAGTTTATAAAATAAGTTGATATCATGACAACTAGTATGTTTTTAGAATAATCTTTTTTAAAAAATGCCATAACTGAGACAATGAACTTCATTAAATTACTATTTCCCAGTAGCAGAAATTTATGGTTGTATCTGCGACAGCAATTTAGTGGGATGAAAATTGTCTGCGGGAGTAGCGTGTTACAATTTCCTTATGTACAGTCGTGGAAAAAAAAAAGTAAACACCCCCTACTAACTCCTCAACAAATTGTCGTAGACGAAAGTTGCTGGTATCGAACGATTGGAAATAAAGTCTACTTTTAAATGACGTATATAAAATTTGCTTAGGGGGGCATCTACATATTAAAATGAATCCAAACTTCATTTTTTTCAATGGCAATACCCAATTTTAGCGAGATATTTCAAATCTTTGGTTCAAACTATGCCTAGATAGCAAATTTCAAGTCATTTGAATGATAAGTTTTTGAATTATAAACATTCAAAATTTAGTGCTTCTAATGTTAAATTACCTTTTCATATTTTTATTTATAACTTCTGAAATTATGATCCTAATGTTTTAATTTTTTGTGTAGCAATAATACTAAAATACCCAAACATAAATACGTTGAATTTGCAATTTTTATAATTTTCTGATATGAATTATGAAATTAATATTAAAAAAAAATTATAAATTGCAACCTACAATTTTTTTTTTTTTTTTTTTTTTTGATGGATTCAGATTTATTAAGTCCTGCTTTATGGAAATCCAAAATTTCACATTTTTCTTCCTAGTAGTTTTCAAATTATGCTTTAAAAACGGCAAAATGATGGTTTAAGGGGCTGTCTATGATAGAAGTGACTAAATATTTTGAAATTTTTTATGCTATCTTGTAATCTAACAGGCTTAATTGACTGCTTAAGGTGCCTTGATCAAGAAGGGAGCTCCCTCGGTTAACAATCGAGTACCGAACTTCAATTTGGATACAGCCCTTAAAATACGCTTGTTTTAAAATAATTAATTTCTCGGAAACTTGTAGTACGAATTGCATAAAAATTTGTTTTTAGACTAATTGAAGGGTGTAGAGTTCATTTATGCTGTCAGAATTGTGTACTGCTATTGAAAAAAAAAAACAAAGTTATGGTTCGTTTTAATATGTATATGGCCCCCTAAGCAAATTTTATATACATCATCTAAAAGTAGACTTTATTTCCAATCGTTCGGCACCAGTAACTTTCTTCTACGATAATTTGTTGAGGAGTTAGTAGGGGGTGCTTACTTTTTTTTTTCACGACTGCGTACATTATAAGTGTTAAAATAAAATAGACTTACTGATTAATATTATAAAAATATAACTATATTTCAACTATAATATAACCTAAATAAGTAAATAGCAAAATTAATATTTTATGGAGAATTAAGATAATAATGAATATGTAAAGTGGTTCTTTAAGGTTGAAGCTAAGTCTAAATCTATTTAAAATTAAATTGAAATACTTTTGTGTACACTTTTGTGCAGAGGTGATTCTGAGTAAAAAAAAAAAAATTCTGAAGTTCACAGCTATTTTTCTGAAAAGTTACAGCAGAAGGGTGGAAGGCGGGAGGGGGAAATCCACTATCGGCACTAACTATGAGTTTTTTCCGCAGCCCTGTGGCGAAATTCGCGTTTTTTCGCGATCTTTTAACGAACGTTCCGTTTTTTCGCGATCTTTTAACAAACTTTGTGTGTTTTCGCGAAATTTGCGGTTTTTTCGCGATCTTTTGGCGAAATTTGCTGCTTTTTCGCGATCTTTTGGTGAGATTTGCTGTTCTTTCGTGATCTTTTGACGAACGTTGCGTTTTTTCGCGATCTTTTAACGAACTTTGCGTCTTTTGTCGAAATTTGCGGTTTTTCGCGATCTGTTGACGAAATTTGCGGTTTTTTCGCAATCTTTTGGTGACATTTGCTTTTTTTTCGCGATCTTTTGACGAAATGTGCTACTTTTTCATGATCTTTTGACGAAATTTGCTGTTTTTCGCGATTTTGGACAACGTTTTTGCGATCTTTAGACGAAATTTGCGACTTTTTCGCGATCTTTTGACGAAATCTGTGGTTCTTTTGCGATTCTTGCACGAAATTTGTGAGTTTTTTTCCGCAATTCTTTGACAAAATTTGCGTTTCCCGCGATTCTTTGTCGAAATTTGCGTTTTCCCACGATCCCTTGACGAAATTGGCGATTTTTCTGCAAACGATTGACAAATTTTTTTCGGCGACCATATGTTTTTTATGTCCGAATTTTCGGATTGATGACCTTTATTTTTTCGGATTTTTTTTCTTTTCTTTTTAAAGGCCTTTTTTTTTCAAGTTGGCAAATTTATCTGCAAGGTCCAAAATAAATCTGCGACGCACGTCGCGTGTCGCGCACTTTCTGCTACCAGGCTATTTATTTTTTACCAGTAGGCAAGGTTCATATTGTCACATTTCCGTTCTGTTAATTATTTTTTAATTTCATTTCTAAACTAATTATGAGTTGTTTTTAAATGTTATTTTGATATTTTCATTTGCCTTTTTTTACTAGATGTTTTCTAGAATATTTGATATATATAAAGCTACTTTCGTAATTCTTGGACTTCCTGATAAATTGTGCATAAACTAAAAGAAAGATTATTCGGGATTTTTTTAATGAACAGATTAAAGTAGGATTTTGATTCTTTATAATTGCAGTATACTCTCTCAAATCCACACAGATTGAAACTACAGGTTGTGCAGATTTCAGAATTTTGCGAATTTCTGGTCATTGCTTTGTTTACATTTTTCAAATAGTAATTTGAATGTTATAATATGCAATCGAAATTATAATAAATGCTTATAATATAGTAAAATATTAAAATTATTAAGTAAAGTAATAAACTAAAATAATAAAAATTAAGATAGGTTTAAAAAATTAAATTATTAAAAGTCAATAATTAATAATGTATAATTAAATATGCATAATAAAGATGAGATACATTTTTCTTGAATTATTGTAAGAAACTTGCCTCATAAGGTTACTCTGCTAATTCACATCAAGATTAGAAAACAAACGAATTTTAATTTAGGTTTAGCCAGATTTAATAATAAAAAAACTTGATTAATACATAAATATATTTGATGAAAAGATTGAAATTATGTGTGATAGCAAAATCTTGAATTTCTTTTAGAAATTAATTTATGCTTCCTACCTGAAGAAGCGTGAGTTCAGTCATATTAACGATAGTTCGATATAAAAATTCATACGGAATGATATAAAAATAAATTTATCAAAAATTTAAGGCACAAAAACTTTAAGGGGCCCTGTATTGGCCCCAAGTGTGTCAAGGTCTTAATTGGAATGCAGAATCAGAGGAATAATTGAGCGGAAAAAGGGCCCCCAAAAACGATGAAGATCGAATAAAAAGGAAACAAGTTATTAACAATTTACGGCATAAAAACATAAACAGGCACAAGGGGGCCTGGGCTTTAAAAAATAAGAATCTGAGCTTCAAGTGCATCAGGAACTACTTGGACTACTCAAATACACAAACTTTCAACCTTGTATGTGTAGTAGATTTCGCTAGTCATCGCAGACGGACAAACAGACAGAACGAAACTTTCTTTTATTAGTATAGATTTAAACAAAGTAACCCCAAGAATTTTGTACCGTTATTTTATTTCGTATATATGTATACAGGAAAAAGAATACATTTGCAGATATTGCAATTAGAGATACAACGATTATTCGGCCGTAGCCGAATAATCGGCCTATCTGCCGAATATTCGGCTTCGGCCGAATATCGAGTCCATTATTCGGCCTTGGCCGAATAGTACTACTGTGAGAAATGTTTTTATATCTACACAGTAAAAGTAAAACTTTTTAATTTGACAATTTATTTTCATCATGTATAATGAAAATTTTATTTGAAATTAACACATTTTCTCCCCCTTAACTTTCATACCCTAAATGGGCTTTATCTATTCATTTTTATATAAGACAGTAATTTATCAATCAAGTTAAAATTTTTAAGCTGTATCAACAAGTACAAAAAGTATCTGTAATAAGCTAACGTAATTTATTAAATTTAAAGTTAATCTATTCAAAATTTTCCTAATAAAGCAATACAAGAAAATTCTATCTTTTTAAAGCCTAATGGAAAATTTAATATTTATGCCTTGTTACTTCAAAAAATCTTTCTTTCAATATCTTTAATTAGAGCTATAAAGAATATAAATATTTAAGTCGTATATGCTGCAATAATTTTTTCTTTTTTGAGTAAAATATGCCTAAAAGTTAAATATAATTTAAGTAATTTTTTTTAAGTGTGTAAATAAAAGAACTGCAAGTACTAAATTTTTCTAATTGATATGTATGTTTTACATCACTATTTTCTTTTATCTGAAACTTGAAATTTATGTTGTTTAGTACTTTTAAAATTTTGTGATTATTTTAAATTATAACAGCAACAACATATATAATATCAATTATAACAATAACCTAACAAACCTAAGATACTACATAGTCAATATTTTTGAAATTTATTTTCCTTACAGATATTTCCTTCCTCTGAATCTGAAACCATTCACTAAACACTTCTTAAAAGTGCTTGCTGTCTGCTGGAATAGTCCAAAAAAAAACTTTTTTTGTTTATTGTTAGCTTCATAAAGTCTACACTTGTTTCTTTTAGAGGATATTCCTTCCTATCAGTAATTTTTCTTGAGATATAAAGATTTATTATTTTCTTTCATCTGAAAGTTGAAATTTATGTTTTCTAGTACTTATATAAAATTGTTATTTTAAAATGTACCAAAATACATAATGTCTACTAAAATATAACTATAGACAGTAACTAATGAAAAAACTTTCGCTAAGATTTTTTTTTTTTGGGGGGGGGGAGGGGGAGGGAGCGAATTATATTTCTGATGCAATTTTAGGCTGAACATAGCCAAATATTTTTTCAGAATAAAATAATGCTTTAAATAATTAAATTTGCACATAAATAATTTTTTGAAAAGAAAATAGATTTCAATTGTGAAATATACAAGAATTGTACATATAGTGCATACTATATTTTGTTTTTAGACAAAAATGAGTTCATTATTCGGCGGCCGAACAAGCCGAATATTCGGCCATACCTAGGCCGATTAATTGATATTCGGTTATTCGGCCAAACCATTATTCGTTGCATCCCTAATTGCAATTAAGTATCAAGCTTGTATATAAGACCATAATTAAAATAGTTATGTCTTGAGGGGAGAGGTGGGGATGATCTTAAAAAATACAACTTAATAATAAAGAAACTCAAATAACAAGGCTAATAAACTGAAAATATGACAATTTTACCCTGAAAGAAAAAAGTCATCATACGAAAATTGAAAGCGATTCTGCTGCTAAAATAGTAAATTCAACAGAATCAATAAAAATATACATCACTATAAAATTAGCATCAGTACTATCGATCAAGATTCACGATCAAATTTCCTACTTATTCGCTAAGTTTTGGAATTATTCATTTTGAGCTTATGTGTATGAATCTGTGAATATAGAAATATCGATTCTAGTATCGATACTAAAATTTGTGAATCGATTCAGTTTTATTATGTCGTATATTCAGTTATATTATGTCGATTCTCAAGTTTCCCAGAATCGCCCTTCTCTAATTTGTATCTCTAAGTGGTTCTATCTATTGTTCCCATTTATCCTCAATTGCAGTGTTATTGTTTTTCTAGTAGAATATTCTGTGAAAGAAAGCGTTGCTACATATTAATATTTTGAAAAGATTTTCTGTATGTATGTAAATGAAAATTTTGTTAGTCTTACTTAATGTCACATTAATAGACGAAAATAGACAAAGAGGTAATATTTTTCAGTCAAACATTTTCATGTTCTTCCAATAACAAATTGGAATGGTGAATTCAATTAAGGTTATAAAAGAAAAAAAAGAAGAACAAAGGAAGAAAAAGAAATAACAACAACAAAAAAAAAATACATACCTTGATAGTTCTTGTTTCTTTGTTTGTTGGTATGTATATGTATAAAATTATATACATCATTCAAAAGTTCAGTGTTATTAATCAACACTGAATTAAATGCAATGATATTAATTTAACTAATTCATGCATAAATAATTGTAATATACTTCTATAATTTTTATAGCATATTTAAAACATAGATCGTTTGTTAACCAGGATATAATTTATTATTGAAAATATTATAAAATGAATTTTTTCATTTAACCAAATTTTTCAGTTTTGTAATTCAATCCCATGAAAAATTCTTTAATATTATTAAATAATAAATCCTCAATTTTTTTTATTTCGATTATGAAGATTTTTTCAGCATTATGTCTGTAAATTTATCAGGGATGGAATAGCAAAAATCTATATTCTAAATGTGTAATAATTTTGCTATCCTAATTTGGTATGAATCTCTGCATTCTTGTTATATCCTATTCAAATTAATGTAAGGAAAATTCATGATGCGTCACAAAATTCAAATAATGGCTTTCAATAAGTCAGTAAATGAAATTTAAAACACAGTATCTTAAATTATTATTTTAACACCATCAAACTGATTAGTAAAGTTATCATACGAGTTGAATAGTTCCAACTGAGTGAGAAAATGCCCAGGCCGGGAATCGAACCCAAATCCTTGGCTTACAGGACCAATGTTCTAACGTTTAAGCTAACTAGGCTGGCAACCGGTGTGCATAACCGATGCTCACCAGTTGTCGGCCTAATTAGCTTAAACGGTTAAACATTGGCCATGTAAGCCAAGGATCTGTGTTCGATTCCCAGCCTGGGCATTTTTTTGCTCAGTTGGAAATATTCAGTTCACAGTATCTTAGTTTGACTTTGTCATTAGTTTCATAAAAAGATCCTTTGAGTTTCTTTATTTACTATAATGTAAGTACCTTTCAATTTTGGGAAATCGAAGAACTTACATTTTTATACAAAAATGCATTTATTGCTTAATCTTTACTATAGATTAATAATAAAGTGTATTAATTATTTTTTAAGTGTGATAAATTCTACAGCATGGAAATCAATAGTTGTATAGTTATTCTAATCTTATGGTATAATATGCTTTATAATACATAACATTGCTGCCGCTATTTGCATATGAAAAATTGTTGTAAACATTTTAAAGTGAAAAAGGTAGGTAAGTATGTAACACAGTATTTAATTTTCATTACAAATGGAACACTTGCATCTTGCATTATCCTATATCTTTAGCGTGTATATGTTATATTATAAAAAAAAGAAGGATGTAGAATTATTAGAACAGGAGAAAATGATTCTTTAAATGTTGTGAAAAAAATGCACCACAAATTGGGTTTACTTGGACATTGAGATGTTATTTGTCCCCCTCTCAAAGGAAAGTGTTTTAAATTAGTCCTGGATCTACTGTGTCCAGAGTATCTATATGTTTCACTAATACTCTACAGGTACTCTACAATACTAACTAGTAACAGAGTACACCCAGTGATATAAAATACCCAGGTATTTTTAAGGGTAAGTACCCAGGTTATATACCCATGTAAATACCCATTTGGGGTATTTTAAATTCTATAGCATGGAAAACATGTTTATAATAAACAGTTGTATAGTTATTTTAAACTTATGGTATGATATGCTTTATAATACATAACTGAAGCATTGCTGATGCTTTTTGCATATGAAAAAATGTTGTAAACATTTTAAAGTGGGAAAGGTAGGTCACTATGCAATACAGTATTTAATTATCATTACAAAATGAATTTTATACTTGCGTCTTGTATTATCCCATGTCTTTAGCGTGCATATGTAATATGATAAAAAAAAGGGAAAGATTTAGAATTGTCGGAACAGGAGAGAATGATGCCTTAAATTTTATGAAATTAAAATCACAACAAATTGGGTTTACTTGGACATTGAGATGTTATTTCCCCCCCCCCCCCCCTCTCAAAGGAAAGTGTTTTAAATTAGTCCTGGATCTATGTATTCAGAGCATCGACATGATTCACTAATACTCCACAGGTACTCTACAGCACTAACTAGTAACAGAGTACACCCAGGACTCATTTAAAGCTTTTTTTTTATTTGGGTTCAAGTAACCTAAAGTTAAAGATATAAAAATTGAATGATGCTCCTCATAATAAAAATAAATTAAAAAGTCTAATTTTTCAAAAGTTTTGTTTTAATATGTACAGCTATAAGTGAAATGAAATTGCATGATTGGCGAGAAAGTTAAACAGACAAAAGTGAAACATTTAAAATTAATATATTTAACAATATTTTGGCTGCGGTAGCAGTCTTACCGACTTTTGTGAGTGAGAGATGCCAAGTTGGGCACCGTCCTCGTGGCTTAGTGGTAGAGCACTGGAGTGCTATTCCAGGGGCCCGGGTTCGATTCCCGGCTTGGACATTTTTCACTCTGTTGGTTTACGCTTAGTTAGCATAGTGATAATTCACGCCTTTAATATTCAATATGTTTAAGGACTTTAAATTTACACTATAAATTTTTAGAAATGGCGTTTGATGAGACAAAACAAAAAAATTAGTGATTTTGTTCAAAATATTTATTTAAGCAAAATCGAATGTTTGTGATATCTAACAAAACTATTTTTATTTCTTAACAATAAAAATCGAAACTTTTTAAATTTAATGTTTTAATGGTCTAAACGTTTTTTCAATACATCGAAAAATGTGTGTTCAGTTTAATTTGTATTGACCTTTTAAATAATAAATATAAATGCTATGCTGTTTACTAAAAGATGTAACTAAAAAATATTAACGTAGAAACCACAATCTTATGCAAAGTATTTTTGCAGAGATGTCAGAGGAACACCAAACAATGTTTAGATCTTTATTTCTTATAGTTTCTAAAAAAAATGCGACATTGAAATATTGTACCTTTTAAAAAAAAGGTTTAACAGCTAAAAAAAAGAAACTCATAAAATTTTTAAAGTTACCGCATTTTCAAACTTTCAAGATGTTATTCACGAAACTGGTGAATCGTAAATGGAGATCTAAATCTCCATAAATCGATTTAAAAAATATCTTAGCATTTTTAATATGCTGATATATTTATTTTGTACAACAATTTCAAAGTATTTTACATTTTAATAATTGTTACTTTCGGAAAATTAAAATCACTGTGATACCAGATACTATAATATCCGTCTAATTACAGTATTTTATTTTTGAACATTTCATTAATTAAATTTTTTATTAATGCTCACAAAATCTTTACGGATTTCGAAATTCGTTTTATGAAAACTAGTAAAATTACTTTAAGAAATAATGATGTAATCATAGTTTGGCATCCCCCTATCAGCATTCTGAAAATTTTGCTTGTGATTGTAATTATGGTAATTTTAGAAATTTAAATAAAGTGTACAAAGTATGTTTTAAATAAATATTCTTATTTTATTGATGACAGTCTTATGGAATTTCTTATGCAAACATTTGAAAATTCATGAAGAATTATGTGATATGTATATATTTTAATTTATATTTCAGGTGCAGATGTTTGTAGTCCATTCTGAATATATACTGAATGAAAATATGAAAAGAAATCATGCCCAAAAACTATATACATATATCTAATTCGATTTATTTTCCCCTAGAAAAAACCTGTTCATTAAGGATCTTTTTAAGTTTTTAAGCATGTGCACAATCGCACGATTTTCTTCCTTTCCACATACATTTTACAGGATAGAATTTAGTAGTTCTTTTAAGATAGGATTTATTAAAAGATATAAATTTGTTAAAAAATAAAAAATACAGATGAATGTTCATATATGATATATATCCTCAGCATTTTTTCTCTTAAGTCAAAGATCACTTCTAAATGCCTCAATAAAGAATTAAATAATTTTATGGCACTACATCATCGTTGATGGTTCCAAATTTATTTGATAACTTCAATCTTCTGTATAAAAAACTTTCTACTGCCAAATCCTTAATGGAACATTATTACATTAAATGTGCTTATATTTCTGTAGACTTGTATATATATATTAAGGTGTAAAAAAAATCTTCATTCAAAAAAAAAAAAATAATAATAATAATCAAAATTTTCTCATTTAAATCAGGTTTTTTTAAAATTTAAATCTGATTTTTATGATTTTTTTCCCTGTATTAACATACAGAATAGTTACAAATAATCTTAGATTTCTAAAACAATTAATCCTCTAATTACTATAATAGTCTATGTTTTTAAACTTTAATTATAATTATTAGTGAGTTTGATTAGAGTAATTATAAAAACTGGCTTCATTTTCATTAGTAGTACATACAATAATGATACATACATTAATATTTTGTAATAATTATCTAAAACTATGTTAAATACTATTGATATTTACATTATTATAATTGTTAATAACTGCATTTAATATTAAATTGTTAACAGTGCTTGAAATTAACAATAATTTAACATTTAACCCTTTAATTATTCTCTAATAGTCTTTTATGCTGTAATTAATAAAATGATAATTTAGTATTTATTCTAGAAACGGAAAGGGGTGCTAGTTCCAAAAAAGGCTTTAGTTCAGTAAAAGGGGAGCATTACTTCATGAGTAATTTTGTTTAGTAATGATATAAGAAAAAAATGTATACAATTTGTTAATATGATAAATAAAGCAACATTAAGTTCTAAGGATTTTATTAATTACAAATTGAAAACTACAATTACATAACGACATGATTTAACAATATCTTGTTTTTCTAAAGATTTAAAGTTCTATAATTTTTTCAAGGTCTTGGGCACATTGTTTTAGAAATACTGTGGTGTGGGGAAATTTTTTAAAAGGAATCTGTAGTTACAACTTAAGGTGAATTTCACTACTTTAAAAAACAGTGTTGTATTTCGACAATTTTAATCAGAGCATGTTGCTGCAACCTTAAATAATAGCCTACAGGGAACAGTAAGTAATTGCAGAGTTTCTAAAAACTGCAAATAAATATAATTTCATTAGTTAGTTGCCCAAATAACAAAACAAGTAAATATGATTTCCAGCTCATCTTACGTTTGTATTTGGGAAAATTACTAATTACCTAAATCTAAACTTACACAAACGTATATGTAAATAAAAAAAACTGATTTTTTTGCACCCTAGATTTGTCATCTGTCACGAATACCAAAAAATGCCTTAAAATTTATTTATTTAAAAAATTATTAAAATCAGTTACACGTAAAGAATAAATATAAAAATAACCAATTATATCTAAAATCCTCAAAATATTTAAAGTTGCATTGTTACTACTCATTAGGGATTCTTAACATTCAGTGCTTAGAAAAAATGCTGCTATTTCAATCCCTAACTAATTACTTTATTTGTTGTACATAAGTTCAAAAGTAAAAAAAAATAAACAATTATTCAACCTCAACCGAAGAAACTCTGTCTGAGCTTAACATTTTATACCAATTAGTTCTTTTTCTCTTATACATTCTTTTTTAATAGTTGTTAAGCAGGTGTCATTCTTTCATTCTTCCTTAGCTTCAATTTGATATAAATTTATTATTGTAAATGTAGGATAAGAAAACAACAAATTGACTACTTATTCTTTTACTTCCAGAAATTTAATATATTTGCTACTTTATTTTATATATAAAAATGAACAATTTGATTATTTAAAGGAAATAATTGTAAGAAAAGTCGCATGACAATATTTAAATTATTTTTTCAAGAGATGAGCTCTTGGATAATAGACATTTTTTCTTACTCCATGTACTTAATTTATTTTTTGGATTCAGACGAAAAACGCGAGATGTTCTACGATGAGATTTTTTGATATTATTGTTTTTTGCTTTGGGTGTGTATTCGTAGTTGCTGTGATGTGATTGTCTAAATAAATGTTTTGTGCATTTAAAGAAGTTATGTTTATAGTAAAAAAAATTATCATTATTTTAACTAAAATGTTAAAAGTAAATAACAATAATATCATTGCAAATTACGTATATTAGATTTAAATATCATTTTTAATTCATCATTATATTGCTTTTTAGACAGATAAAAATTTGCTTTTTACAATATTACTTTACTAATTTTTTTGTAAGTCTAAGCTTATAAATAATTATTTAAATCTCCTTTTTTTGCTTATTCATAAGGCGAAATACCAATAGAAACTTTCATATTATGTTCATCTTAGATTTTAATACTTTTTTATGTAATTTTAAACATCTAGAAAATTTAGGAATTTAATCAATGATTTTTTAAATCACGATTTAATCACTGATTTAAATCATTTGATTAAAATCGTTGACACTTAATATGTATGTTTGAGTATATTTTAAAAAAATCTACATTTTTAATTCAATTACTGTTCATTTGTAGATTTAGAGTTTAAATTTTTCTATACATCACTTTAATAAATATTTCTCATTTTAATACTAAAAAAAACTTTTATTTTTATAGATTAAAAAGTTCTTCTATGTATGAGACATAAAATAAAGGATATCTTTAAAAGTCTAATTTAACATTGAACCAAGGGCTTCATTGGATAATTTTGCAATAAATCATCTGCACAGATATTTAATTTTAAAATGAACCATTGTACTGGTGGTAAAGAAAAAGAATTCGCTTGTGAGATAAGATCAATAAGAGATATTCTGTCAAATCTGCATTGAATAGTCCTGTTTCACAACCTGTTACCTGTGCCAGTGTATAACAAACGTTTCTTCAAAGATGTTACTTAAACACCCATCTGTGGTATTCTAGCAAATAGTTTTTTTTTTGGGTAGTATTTGCCAAAAGGTTCTCTCCAAAGCATAATATGGGCATCATCGTGTGCTTATTAAAGAGAAACTTTTGCTTGTGATATGCGTAGTAAACTTTTTCTCAAAAAACAAATTTAAGTGATGATCTGCGAGTTCATACCTATAAGAAACCATTCACATGCGTTGGCAGAAGATTTTCTTATATATATATATATATGCCCTAAATGTCCGTCTGCGTGGTCATACTGAAGAGACACCCTTTCTCTTGTGACGTGTGTAAAAAAAGGTTTTCTAAAAATCTAATTTTAATGGACACTTGCAAATTTATACGAACGAGAAACCTATATCTTATACTGCATGTTAAATTTTTTTAATAGTAAATCTGCTTTAAATGACCACCTGCGTATCCATACTAAAGAGAAACCTTTCTCTTGTGAGGTGTGCACCAAACGATTTTCTCACAATTCTCATTTAAATGTCCAAATGAGTCTCCATACTGCAGAGAAATCTTTCTCTTGTGAGTTGCGTAATAAGGGATTTTCTCAAGAACCTGCTTTAAATGACCACCTGCGTGTTCATACTAAAGAGAAACCTTTCTCTTGTGAGATGTGTAATAAGGGATTTTCTTCCAAACATCATTTAAATGTCCACCTGCGTGTCCATACTGAAGAGAAACCTTTCTCTTGTGAGGTGTGTAATAAAGGATTTTATTCCAAATCTAATCTAATTGGCCACCTGCGTGTCCATACTGGAGATAAACCTTTCTCTTGTGAGGTGTGTAACAGAGGATTTTCTTCCAAATTTAATTTAAATGTCCACCTGCGTGTTCATACTAAAGAGAAACCATTCTCTTGTGAGGTGTGTAACAAAAGATTTTCTCATAAATCTGCTTTACTTGTCTACCTGCGTGTTCATACTAATGAGAAACCTTTCTCTTGTGAGATGTGTAACAAAAGGTTTTCTTATAAACCTACTTTAAATGACCACCTGCATGTCCATACTGGAGAGAAACCTTTCTCTTGTGAGGTGTGTAACAAAAGATTTTCTCATAAATGTGCGTTAAATGTCCACCTGCGTGTTCACACTAAAGAAAAACCTTTCTCTTGTGAGGAGTGTAACAAAAGATTTTCTGATAAATCTGGTTTAAATTTCCACATGCAGCGCCATACTAAAGATAAAACTTTTACTTGATTTATGCAGAAATTTGATTTAAATAACCACCTGCATATTCATGCAAGAGAGGAACCTTTTTCTTTTGTGAAGGGTGTTGCTAAGATGTTTTTTAAAAATGTCATTTGAATGTTCATTTGCTTGTTCATACTAAAGAGCAACTTTTTCTTGTGATGTTCTTGTGTTTTCTTCTAGAACTGTTTTAAATACCCATAAAGGCATCCATTCCAAAGGGTTCCCTCTTTAACATACTTCACATACAGTTCATTTTATCAATCATTGTTATGCCTAAAGTAGCCTTGTGGTGTTTATGTTTTTGTAAGTACGATTTAAGCATGCATAGTCATATTAAAAGGACATTTTCATTTGGTAAATCTGTAATATAATGGCACAGATCCACTGCAAAATAAAGCAAATCGTAACCAAATTATGAATGTTAGTAAAAGGTAATTTGACATTAGTTCATATAGCATTTAGCAGACTGTGCCAAATTTCTAAATGTACTTTTAAAGCTGCGACAAATTATCCATATGTATTCCAGTGAAGAAGAAAAACTCATTCTGTAAAGGTTTAAACTTATCTAATACTTTAGTAAATTTGTTTATTGTCTCTCGGTCTATAATAGTTTTCTTAGTGATTTAAGAAGTTTTCTTTGAGTCTGAAGTAACAAAATTTCTTTTTCTATTAGTTATTGTTATATCATTTAAAAACTGATAGCAGGAATAAAAATGTTCTCTCACTGATAGTGCGCTTGTTTTGCCTTTAATTAGCACTTTTCCGGGATTAGATATTAACACCTATTCTTCTCCAATTTTTTGTGGTTTATACATAAAAGGATGGAGAGATTCAACAATGGAAAGGAGATCGACTTGAAGGAAAGTTTTTCTTCCTGCAGCATGTCCGTCCGTTTCATTCTAAAATTACTAAAGATGTAAAACATCGTGTGACCACGAAAAAAAGACACCGATAATGAAAATAATTGAATGATATGTCTATTCAGAATTTTAATACCTTTACAGGTACATCACTTGCACCACCCTTCCGTGTGACTCCAGCTTTGCATATTTTTCCATCTATATTCCTTTCCTTTTGGCTCACAACTTACCTTTACAGGTACACCACTCGCACCACACTTCCGTGTGATTCCAGCTTTGCATGTCTTTTCTCTATAATCCTTTCCTTTTGGCTCACAACTTTTTAAATATACAGTAATAATCAGCCATCCAATCTAAATTTTCATTAGGTCCTTAAGTATATTCATTTTACAGGATTTCACATCTTGTTATGCCATATCAAATTAGAAATAAAATTTCTCTTTTTTTTCTCTAAAATTTCATTGAGCCTTTCTCCTTTGAAATTTATACTTCCTCCACCCTTCAAAACTAAAAAAATTAAATCTTCTACGTCCTTTTATTTTTTAATATATCATGTCCGAACTATATGTTATTTTGCAATGGCAGTGAATAAGTAGTTGCGTTCTAACATGTTACAAAACCAAATGTGCATGAAAACTGACATATTTGCATAATTATAGAAGGTAGAAATTATGAATTTCCAAGACGGTTCGTATGCATTAGATACTTAACTTGTTTTTCTTCGTGGTCCGCAAACATATGCTTTCTACGTTAGGTGGGCCACAATATACTTAATTATGTAATCATGTTTAAAAAAGAAGGCAGCTTAATAACAAACGTAACATTGAAAGTAAGATGACAATTAATATAACTAATCTTAACTGTATAGTAAGTAGAAATTGCAGTGTATACAATTTCTAAGATCCGAAAAATCAGTCAAAAAAACAGTGGATTTTTTTTTATCTGATTTTTTTTAAATATAAGAATATATAATGAAAATGTAATACATTTTAAATAATGCTCAATTATTGTTCAAGTATAAAAAATGTGTTTACTATTTACTGTAATGCAAAACAGATTTCATGTCAACACAATTTTAACTAAACAAATCACATTTTGACTAAACAAATGACATAGAATGTTTTTATATAATTGTAAATTAATTATAAATAATAGTACAAAATTTTTCTTCCAATAGAAATATATAATTAATTAATAGATAAAAATTACTATTACTAAAAAATATGTGATGATTATATTCAAATGAAATATAAATAATTCAAAAGATTTAAAGATAAATTTGCCCAATATAATGGAGAAGTTTAATAGACATTTTATACTTTATTTTGCTAGTAGCATTCTAAATAATGGAAGTTGGGACTATTCTTTAAGTAATACCTATAAAATTTGAAAAATATATTTAGTCTTAATATTGCTTATCAGAGTAAAAAACACGCAAATCACAGACCAGAAATAATTTCTGGTTTGCCACTTTTATCTCTCAACGAGAGTATATCTGAAAGTAAAATAGCAAAATATCCAGAAATATATTAGAATATCAATAATTTTTTAGCAAAAAGCAGATGTTTCAAACAAACAATTGGCAATCAGCAAACTTTGGTCCAAATAAGGAGACTTGGCAAATCTCAGAATCTAAAAATAAAACGTAATAAATGTGTCTAAGCATCTATTTAAAAAATAGGCTAATTCATCCTCATCTCAAAATTTTATAACTATGAATTGAGGAAAGAAAATCAGTTGAAAATGGAGTGAAACTGTAAGAACTAAAAGATCTTTTATATATATGTATATACATTTTTTTCAATTTCATGTGCTCCCATATTTTAATACATGTGTGAGTTTTCAGTTTATTATTATTTATTTTAATTTTATTTTATTTGCATATATTTTTTATTTTCCACTTTGCTTCCTTATTCCCCCTCTACTCTGTGTTCTTTTGTTTTGCTTATACACTTCTGTGATTGTGTCTTCTACTCTCCTATTGGCTGTTTGTTCAGCTTGTTTCCTTCCCCTTTATCTTTCATTTCAGTCTTGCTGCTGCTTTCATAGTAGAAGCACCTCTTCTTTGCACCTAACGAAGAAAGTCTCGGATATTTCGAAAGGCATAGCGCATTAAAAAAGTTTTTGAAGGTGTTTTAAGAAAATCTTTTAGATCTTATGAAGTGAAGACCTGAGTGGAAGGAGATGTTATATAACTAAAATTTAAATTCGGGAAAATTGAAGAGAAAGCTTTTTCATGTAAATTTCATTGTTTTTTTTTGGTAACATATTTTTCATATGTCAACACCAGGGGCGTCGCCATGGGGGGGGGTATGGGGGGAGGAGCCCCCCCCCCAATATATGTGAAGTTGGGAAATTTGAGCTTAGAGTTGGGAAATTCTAGATTTTTGAGACATTTTCTTTTTTTAAAGTAATAGTAAAATTACGAAATTTTTATTGTTTTGGTGATTATTTTGAGTACTGCAACAGTAAACAAGTTAAATTATAAAAAGAAATCAGCCACACTCAATCTATCATTGTATTTTTCAGTTCTACAAAAATATTGTACATCTACCAGACCTGAATTTGTCTACTCCTGTCCATGAATAACTGCTAACCAGTTCCTTTATTTCTTCCAAAACTTTGTTCCTTTCTCAAAAATTTCACCCTACCTCCCCTTCTCCTCCCAAAAGAGAATCCAGCTAGTTTAATCCAAAGGGATTGCAGCTTCTTTTTAAAATTGGAGATCACTTGTAGCACAACAGAAAGTAATGTAATAACCTACTTGAAACACAGCTATGGGCAAGAAGATTTGATGAGTTTTCACAACTTTTTTGACTAATTTTGCGATTTTTGGACAATATTTTACTCATTCTCGTGATTATTTTGCCGCAAAAATTAGTTAACCCTTCGCTGTCAAGTAAAAAGCGTTATATGAGCAAATACGGATATAAGAAGTTGTTAGTTTAGATAAATTTGTCACATTTTACTTTTATTTCTGTGCGGAAATATATAACAGTCCTGTTCATTTATATTCATATGTGTTTATAAAATTTTAAACCAAAAGTCCAGTGTTCTGTGTTTAAAGCTGTTCTAAAAAGTTACTATAAATTTCAACGCGAAGAAACCCTTCATAATAGGAAAAGAGTTTTCGTGCAAGATTTTGGAGCATCCATTCGAGGATGAAAAAGGTAAAAAATGGACGATTTTAATTTGGAACAGAAATATGACCATGAAAGCAGTCCATCAACTGAAGAAAAAATCGACATGCACTGTAACACTGACACGTTGCACTTGAATAAAATTTTGAAGAAATAAAGATTTCCTTACAGACAAGCTCACAAACAATTATGAATATTAGGATATAACTGAAGAAGCTGAGTTCCGAAAGCACCGTAGGAAAACGGTTTCACCAAAGGCAATAGATAAAAATAATAGTACAGCAATGGACATTGATACACATAAGTTTTGCAGTAAAGAATTATAAGAAATACAAGAAAATTTCGGGAATTTAGTAATGGGCTTAAATGATAATGTTCCCTATATCAAGATAATATTGCAGCAATGCAATTAAATTACAATTGTGCAAGGGAAAAGTTAATAATGTTTCCTCCTGCATATGAGAAACCGGATGTACATGACTTGCTGAGTCAAATAGAGATAAACCAAATCCCAACTCCCTTAACAAACCTTTTACTCATGCCATGAAATTCAAAAACCATTTGGGTCACGCCGTCAAACTATATACTCGTACCTTAACATTCACAGCAGCTTATCTTTATGGCGTTACATCTAATCAGGGCTTAATTTGCGCCGGAGCCCACCGGAGCCCAGCTCCGGTACTTCTCTGTTTTTAATAAATATTTAAATATTGGTCGGAATTCACCGGAGCTCATAAATACAGGGCTCCGGAGCCCAGTGCAATTCGTAGCTATGCATTTTTATGAAAAAATGCATAGCTACGAATTATCCCTTTTCTGTGTTAACACTATTTCCGAATCATAATCCTTACCATATTTAATCGCAGAATTCTGCAATTAATTAACACTAAAATTAGGCAAAGATTACTATTCGGAAGGACTGATAACTAAAAAGTGGAACAATTGACGACTAAGTATATGCTCATAGATATTTTTTTAATTTTTATTTTGCTAAAGAAAAAAAAAATGCTTTAAATTTTGCAAATATTGTACGAAATAGAAATATGCAGATTGTAGTGACGGGGGGGGGGGGGGGGGGTACAGTTGTAGTACCAGTACTATATAATATTAGGGCTCCGATACTTTTTTCCTTAGAAATTAAGCCCTGCATCTAATGAAAGAATCTTTAGTCAAATAAAAATTTTAAAAATATATATTGCAAGCTACAATGAGGGATGACAGACTTGACAGCCTAATGCTTTTAAAATATGAAAGTGAAATAGGGAACTTTATTAAACTAAGCGATGTTATTAACAGGCGGACTTCTTTGAAGACCACAAGAATTAATATTAAGTTAAAACTAGTCGGATGTGCCAATCCCAAAATTTTCTTCTACTCCATACCTGTTAATGCCTCAAAATTTGCAACCACAGTGCCAAAATTAAATGACAATTCTTTGCCTATAATAACAAACTCTAAAGGTATAGATTTGTTGAATTGTGTGCATTTAAAAAGGAGGTATAAGCAATGCATTTTTCAAATAAATCATTGGATTCTGGTACCCAGCCTCTTAGATGTCTGCAACCAAAATTCCTTACTCAAAGTGCACAAAAGCGATAGCTTTGGACAGTATAGACCCAAGCTTAATAAGAATCTATTTATGTAGAAATGCTACTTATGTGGAACATAAAGTTTGACTAAATTCCGTGCATTAGTTTTTGAGATACAGCTATCACAAAATCGTGAAAAATGCTGCATAGCAGCGCCACCTGCTATATGATATACATAAAAAGCTAATCTGCATCAAATTATGTCAAGGTTTAACAGAATATGACATTTGATCAAATTCCGTGCAATAGTTTTTGAGATATAATTATCGCTAAAATCATGTAAATCGTGAAAAATGCCACATAACAGTGCCACCTGTTGGACGATTTACACCAAAAACAAATCAGCACCAATTTTTATCAAGGTACAGTCAAACCTCGTTAACACGAACTGTTTCCGATTGCCTCGTCCAGTTGTATGTAATGTAGCTAAGTTCCGATAACACGAACTACTTTTAATACGAACAAAAAGTGTTTCCCCTTGAGTGTTCGCGTTAACGAGGTTCGACTGTATAAGTGAATCTCTAAAGTTTTATTAAATTTCGTGCATTAGTTCTTGTGTTAGAGCGCCCACAAAATTTGTATCACAGATATTTTCTAAAAACAGTCAAATCGTGTTCAGGACTTATTAAAACGTATAAATCAGTCTAAAACCGGAAGTCGAATTTTTTCACGAATCCAATACTTTCTTGTAAAGATAGAAGAAAGTAAAAAGCGTATTTATTTTTTTAGTAAACAAACCCATAATTAGAATTTTTATGTTTTCAGTTTCAGAATTTTTCTTTGGAAAGGAATTTTTTATGCAAAAGTATCATTATAATTATTACACACGTTGTGCATATTATTTTAGTCAAAAATTGGAGCAATTTGTTTCAAGTTGGGAAATTTTCGAATTCTCCCCCCCCCCCCTAACCCGAAAAAATATCTGTGGCTACGCCCCTGGTCAACACGTGGTACAAAACCCTCTTAGAGAACTTATTAACAATTAATTGAAATTGCTAAAAATTAATATTATTTAATTTATTTAAACATTAAATACTAATAAATAATGTTGCAGCTCTTCAAGACTAATTATAGTTTTAGTATTTTAGATTTAACATATGACAGAGCACCTCATAATACCTTCATCCTGAAAGTAAAACAATTTTTCAGAAAATGTAACAGAACGTGTTCTTCAACTAATCTCTTCAACTAATGATTATATTTTAGGCCACACTTAAAATGTCGGCACACCTCATGCGGCTCGTAGGTGAATATGGCTGCATTACATCGATCTTGTGTATTATCTTGCATGTGGCCTATAAAAAGTATTTCTTGTCATAATTAGTTTTACAAATCTTTTTTTTTTTTTTTGTACTGTAAAAGCTTATGTTTTACAGTCATTGTCAGAGCTGAGGATCAATTAAAATCCGAGAATATTAGTTTAATTTAATTGATGGTTATAGTAGTCCTCTCCCAAAAGACAGACTGATTTTTTTGTGCATCAAAGAAAAGACTTTTTACTACTTTCAAGCCTTCCGAAACTTTTATTATTCCAGATGAAATTGGGTTGAAAGTATATATCTTTTAAGTATTGTCATTAATAATCTTCCAATTAACGAGTCTTGCTTTATTTTAAAATTGCTTATTAAATTCAAAATACAACCATTTTTTGTAAGTTTCAAGTGGGGATTTTATAACAGTTGAAAAAACTGAAAAAAGTACAATGTATTCACTTTTTCATGCGTGCCTCACCTTAGTGTAAGGTGTGCTTCCTGATATTTAATTACCCCATTTCAGGAAAAACGTTGAAGCAACGCATTGCAATCTGTATTTAGTCGATTAAAATCTAATTGTTACTACTAAAATTCTTAAAATTATCTGCAGTATTTTGTTTCATGGTTTTGCAAATATAAGCACAAAATTAGGAGAGGAACAATTTTACCTAATGATCTACGAAACTATGTGCAAATGTAAAATACTCATGTTTCACGTATACCTGGATATTTAAAATAAATTTTGGGTAGATAACTTCATGGTATACAATAAGTATATTTTATCAATACAAAAACCCTTAACGGGTTAAAAGTTTGTGACGCAGCGCTTTATCTTATGCTCTAAGAATTTTAAATATGGAACTTAAAAATAATGATATAAAATTTTGAGTGACACTATGCTATTAGTTATAATATCTATATACATTTATTTCATCATTTTATTTTTTTATAATTGCATGTGCAAAAATTATGTTCATTTTAAAAAGATGTATAAAAGTTTATTCATTGATGCATTATCATCCGTATCTCTCATAAATTCAAAATATGAGTTTTAAAAGATATGATATCAAAATTTAAGTGACGCCTTGATGTTGCTTAAAACGATTAGTTTTAAAATTCAATTTAAATTTTCTTTTGGCTAAATACATTTACACATCTAAACAATACTTTTCATTTTCCAGTGCACTGTTGAATATATTACTTTCACTGAATCTATATAATGCACTGAAATGTATTCATTTGAATAAATTGATTTATCTTTTGTGCCATGCTTTCCAAAAATCAAAAGTAAAATTTATGTAAATAGTTTTTTTCGTCATATTATCCATTTGCATACATTTAACTTAGTTTGGATACAATGACGCAAAAACTATTTACATAAATTTTACTTTTGATTTTTGGATAGCATAGCACAAAAGATAAATCAATTTATTCAAATGAATACATTTCAGTGCATTATATAGATTCAGTGAAAGTAATATATTCAACAGTGCATTGGAAAATGAAAAGTATTGTTTAGATGTGTAAATGTATTTAGCCAAAAGAAAATTTAAATTGAATTTTAAAACTAATCGTTTTAAGCAACATCAAGGCGTCACTTAAATTTTGATATCATATCTTTTAAAACTCATATTTTGAATTTATGAGAGATACGGATGATAATGCATCAATGAATAAACTTTTATACATCTTTTTAAAATGAACATAATTTTTGCACATGCAATTATAAAAAAATAAATAGATGAAATAAATGTATATAGATATTATAACTAATAGCATAGTGTCACTCAAAATTTTATATCATTATTTTTAAGTTCCATATTTAAAATTCCTAGAGCATAAGATAAAGCGCTGCGTGAAAACTTTTAACCCGTTAAGGGTTTTTGTATTGATATCAGTACTTTTTTTAAGTTAATGATAAAAAAAAAAATAAAACAACAACAAAAATTAAAGACCAGACAAAGAATTCATAGTCAGGATTTCTATTCACCTTCAATCTCTCCCCTCCCTCCCAGCAAAAAAAAAAGATGCCTCATATTTCAATTTAAAGAGCACTGTGCTATGAGATTTTTTAAAACCACTCATTGGTAAATATGGAAGTAATTCACAACATGCATGTTTAGATGGTATTTCTGTTGGTTTGTTTCAGAGATATAAAAGGCTATGTTAAATTTTATTAAATAAAAAATTTACTGTCTTAAGAAAAATAGCAAGAAATATTGCTCTTTAAACATACATATATATATATATAAATAAACTTCCACCATCCTTCTTTAAAGCTCTTTATTGGCAATAATAGTAAATCATATAAAATAATCTCCTGACCCCCAAAAATTTCACTTCTCCCTTCTCATTCATCTCTCCAGCTTACCTAAATAATTAAAATCTTTCAAACTTTAGTTTGAAAAAAAAATAATCTGCAATATTTGTTGCTCACTAACATAAATAAATAAAGCCCAAACTCCCCAAATGTACATTTCTCCTCTCCTCTCTCCCCCTACTGCACAGCATAAAAAAAAGCACTCGCAGATATTAAATCTTTAGGGTTTTTGGTGAGTGAATTACATATGAAGATAAATATGATAGATCTTTATAACACACCTTGGGATGAGAAGTTCTGCATATTACAGAATTTTGCATTATATAGATCATATTTCATTCATCAGTAAATTTACCTTGTAAACGTGCTTTAAATTACATTCCTTGGAACTAGAAATTGTGAAAATTATAAAATTTTACATAATAGTATAGGTGCAGATTCCCAATATCTGGAAGGAGAAAGTGGCTCCAAAATCCAAAAAGTCCAGTGGCCTCATTGTGAAACAAACACATAAAAAGAATTTAGTGTTTGTAAGGGACTGAATTCAAAGTGGAAAATAATTTATTTTATATATACATATGTCTATGTACAAGAAAACACAGACTAATTACATCAAATGGGTTTGTTTAATTTAATCACAAAATTCTTTAAATTTAATTATTAAGTCTAATACAAATCTTAAACTATGTTCATTCAGAAGATATAGTTGGACAAGATACATTTTTTAAAAATGTAAAGCTAAGCAATCATGGTAGGGGGAAATATTAGGACAACAATATTTCTAATTTTGATTTTATCGTATAACATTACATTAAAAAATTTGTGAATGTGAAAAATTATTTAGCGCTATAAAAATCAAAACACACTTCAGACGTTTGTTTTTCTATGTAATACAATAGTTTTCTGTGTTAAACAGATCATTCTAAACTGTAGGAAGGAAAATGCACTGATTTCATTTTTTTAAAAAGGTAGAAATCCACCATTAGCAGAAAAGGAGCATCCCTGTATAACGTATGGCGACTGAGACATTGAAAGGTAGCGGCCGAAGCAAAAAATCTAGTCGTCACATGGCGACTGTGAATCTGCACCTATACATAATAGGAATAGATCACAGGGCCAAAACTAGTCTTTTTTGTACCCGGGGCAAACATGGATTTTGGCGCTCCACCCCCCCCCCCCCCCTCCCTCTTCTGTAAAGTATATTTACAAAGATAATTTTATTAATTTTCTAATAGCCGACTTATTTTAAAATTTAAAGTATGTAATCATAAGACATGTTATTCTGAACTACGTAATCTACAATGGCGGGTCCACAGGGGAGGTTACGGGGGTCATGATTCCCCTCTGAACACCAACAAAAATTTTCCAAAGAGCATTTTTAAAATGAAATATACAGTAGAGTCCCGATTATCCAAGTCCTGCTTAACTGAGTTATTTTCTTCTGATGGATTGATGGCTTCGATTTTTATGAAACAGCCATTATAAATGAAGTGTTAGGTAAAGATGAAAAAGCAGCAGTAAAAAAAAAGGCCATTTCCCTTCCCCCCCATTCTGACCAGAAAATCAGAGTTCTAACTTTTTATGACTGCTCTTTCATCTTCACCTAACACTTCATTTATAATGACTGTTTCATAATAATGGAAGCCATCAATCTATCAGAAGAAAATTATCCATTCCAAAAGTATAATATTTCATTTCGCGCCGGGGCACATGCCCCCTCGCCCCCTTAGTTTCGGCCCTGATAGATCATGTCACACATTATTAAATTACCTTTAGCTCGTGACTGACAGTTTGGGGGCACTAAATGCATGGCTGGCAAATTTATTCCTTTTTCACTATTTTAATAATGAAATCTTTGCCTTATTTTTGGCAGAAGTTTCTTATATTAAATAAGGCAAAAATTTCTTTTTTTTTTTAAATATTACTTTTGGAAAGCATGAATTTAGTGCCAAAAAAAAAAAAAAAAAAAACCGTCAAGAGCTGCCACCGATTGTAACACTCATTTACAAAAAAATTTAGTATATTGTTTTCATTGCTCCAAAATAATGCGTTAAAGACGACAATGTATCAAATTTAGTGTTCCAAGAAATTAGCAATATTTGTGAAACACATGTACTTCTTAACTGCAAAATTTATTGTTTACATCTGAGAAAAACATTATATGCATCTTCTGTATTAAAATTTTTTAGTGGCAGGCTTTTGTGATTGAACAAGGACTGCTTGCAGAATACTTTAATAATTTTACAATATAAAATTATGGCTCTCGAACTACTATTGATGAAATACGGTAATAGGGATATAAAAAAAATCATTAAATAAATATAGTTTATTTTTAAAAAAATAATTGAATTTTCATCAGATATACTGATTATTACTACCATACATTATATGTAACATATTTATTAGAAAGATTACAACTATTTAGATGAAGTATTAAAATGTAAACAAAGTGATGCCTTATAAACACATCAAAAATACAGTTCGTTTTCGAAAGCTGTGCCTAACACTCTGAGACAATTTTACGATCCAAAGGGGTAATGCTGAGATGGGCATTTGCCGAAGTTCCAGTTGTATGTTGTCACTCAGCTAAACAGCCTCCGATCATCCATATTTTGATAAAATCAAAACAGACCTGATGCATGCACAAAAGCGCAGAATGTTTCACTTTACGAAAACAAACAGTACCTCTGAACAAAATCATTATACAGTAGACGCCCTCAAATCCGCTCAACTTGGGACCAGAGGTTGTGCAGATTTTAGAATTTTGCAGATTTCTGGTCCTTGCTTTGTTTACAGTTTTTAAACAGTCATTTGAATGTATTTATGCAATCAAAGTTATAAAAAATCCTTGCAATATAGTAAAATATTAAAATAATTAATTACAGTAATAAACTAAAATGATAAGAAGTAAGATAATTTAAAAAATGATTAAATTATTAAAAGTAAAGATCAAGTAAATAATAATGTATAATTAAATCTGCATTATAAAGATAAGAATCATTTTCCTTGAATTATTGAATGAAACTTACCTCCTTCCTAATGGTACCTATTAATTTGCATCAAAATTATAAAGTAAGGAAGTTTTATTTCAGATTTAGCCAGTCTTAATAGTAAAAAAATCTGGATTAAAATACATAAAAAGATTTGATAAAAAGATTGTGATTACCAATTTTTTTTTTTTTTTTTTTTTTTTTTTTTAATCAGAAATAAATTGTATTTCCTTCCTAAAAAATCATGAGTTCAGTCATATTATAGAGAATTAATTACATACTGAAATACAAACGGAATGATATAAAATTAAAAAATTCTGTAATTTTGAACTTACATCTGAACTGAAAGTTTCATTGTTTACATCTGTGATGATGTGCAGATTTAACGCTGGTAGCTGGTTGGGTACCCGGGCAGATACCCACTACAACCCTGAAAATTATTGCTTGTTTTTAGCACAACATATATTTGTTTTAAATGCTTTCTCGTCACTTTTTTATATGAAAAACAAATACAGGAATAAACATAAACATCGAATCTGATTTATGTCTAAAACTAAGATTGAATCAGATATGAGGAAGATGTGTTTGGTAAAGCAAGCATCACCCTTATCATTAGCAATACAACAGAATTAATAGTCATCCTAGTGCATATGTATCAATCTACACCAATATGCCATTAAGTATTGTAGCTTTTTTTAAAAATCAACACACTATATTTTGATAATGTACATATTAATAATATAGTAATAATGATACTAGTACTTTTTACTTGATTGTTAATATAAAGCAGTCAATCTAAGCATACCAATTTAATAAAGTAATCGTCCAATTAAATAGAGTAAAATCTGCTTAGACGGAGCACAAAAGACTGCACAAATACCTTGTTTTAGACAGATTCCATTTACACAGGTTTTTCTGTAATAGCATGGAGTTTGTAACTTGGTGGTATGCGGAAGTATGAACTTCTATTCAGTGGTACGTCGATCTAAAAGTTCGGGAACCCCTGCTCTAGAGGGTAGCAATATTTCAACAAAATGGATTGCTGGCTTTTTTTAAGAGTAAAATTCATTATTTACATTAAAGAAGCTGTCTGTTATACAGAGAATTGCATTAAAAAGATCTTTTACTGCAACAATGCTTTTACTATAATGCGGTCCTTTGACGAAATTCACATTTATCTCGTGATTCTTTGATGAAATTTGGTTTTTTTACAATCCTTTAACGAAGTTAGTGTTTTATCTGCGATCTTGTGTCAAAATTCATACTTTTTTCAACATGCTGTGACAAAATTTGTGTTTTTTTCACAATTATCTGACGAAATTTGCGTTATTTCCGCAATCCATTGACGAAATTTCAGTTTTTTGCGGCCTTTGGCTAAATTTGCGTTTTTTTCCGCGTTTTTAATCAATCCTTTGGCAAAATTCACGTTTTTAACCAATGCATTGACAAAATTCCTGTTTTTCGGCATTCCTTTGACAAAATTCGTGTTTTTCAGCGATCCTGTGATGAAATTTGCATTTATTTCGTGATCCTTTGGCGAAATTCGCATTTTTTTATGATCCTTTGGTGAAATTATTGTTTTATCCCCGATCCTGAGGCTAAAATTCGCACTTTTTCTGCAATAGTGTGACAAAAAGTGTTTTTTCCGCCATCCTGTGACAAGCGTTTTTTCGCGATCCTTTGACGAAATTAGTGTTTATTTCGTCATCCTTTGGCGGATTTTGCATTTTTAACGACATTAGTGTTTTATCCTCGATTCTGTGGTGAAATTCGTGCTTTTTCCTCGATCTTGTGACAAAATTCGCATTTTTTCGCAATAATCTGACGAAATTTGCGTTTTTTCTTGATCATTTGACGAAATTCATGTTTTTTTTTTTATCTTTTGGCGAAATTTGCGTTTTCACGATCCTTTAACGAAATTCATTTTTTTTCTGCGATTCTTTGATGAAATTCGCTTGTTTTCCACGATGCAGTGACTAAATTCATGTTTTTTCTGAGTCCTTTGACGAACTTCGCGTTTTTTTCGTTATCCCTTGGTGAAATTCGCATTTTTCCGATATATATGTTTATTTGGTGGGCAGGATGATCGGGGCCGTTTGCCCCCCCCGCCCACTTCTGTACCCGAAAACTTTCGGGTTTCCGTTTGTTTGTATTTTCCGCAAAAACTGCCATAAAAAAGTTGCATTTATATTTTTTTTGGAGGGGGGGGATCAGCGTGATTATTCCCCCCCCCTCCCCTGCACCTACCATAGGGACCTGCTGGATTCGCACCTGCCATATGGACACTAAATGGTAAAAAGTGACTATTAAGAAATTGTCAGCGGCTACCTTCCTACAAGGACAAAATATTTTTTTTTCAAGAGAAAAACATAAAAACTGCCTAATATTCATAAAATATTGGTTGACGGTTTTTCGGGTGCGAAGCCGTGTGCATCCGCACCTGTCGCACACCCGTAGGGACGCCTCTGTTGATATGAGGTAAAGGAGAATGCAATAACTTTGAAACGAAAGATGTTTGTACTTTCGCTGAAAAAAAAAAAATTAACAACATGTAAATATACATTTTTTTTTAAAGGAAGAAAAAGACGAGGTTTGTAGTATAAATTTGGCGCCTCCTCCGTGCCTGGGGTTGACTGCACCATTCGTACAGCCCTGTTGAGACATATGTAAATCTGACAGCATAGCAAATTGGATTAAGCTTTCAACCTGGTCAAGTTATGCTAATATATTATCATGGTGCAAGAAGTTCATCCAAGTGAAAACTGACAAAATTTCTGAGTATTAGGAATAACCAAATGTAAATAAGGAAATGTAAATAATTAATTTCAAATCCATCTGCTCGCAAGAAGTACACAAATAAATATAGATTATCTATCACTTGAAAGTGACAGTACTTTGCAATCAGGAATTCACGTTTGTAATCAAAGATAGGTGGCGCTTTTAGACCTGCTAATGTTTGTAAACAGTTCCACGTGAACGCGGTTATCACTGCTGGCTTTCGCTTGTGTCTTGTGTTTGCCTCGTGTGAATTGGTTACTTGTGGAATAAATTTTTTGCTTTTTTAAGTCTCTTAATGGAAAATCGGCTTACTTTAGTATGTTTGTAATGTAGGGTGTAAAAAAACATAAGTATTATTATTATTATTGAAAATGGATTTTTATGATTATTTTTCTGTGTTAACCTTTTATGTCCCGACGATATTTTAAAGTACCATTGAAATTACTTTTCATAAAATTCATTTAATACATCGATTAGTAGTAATACAGTTTAGAATCAGCTATAGATACATTATTTTATCTTGTTTCAAAATCATTATTGGTTGCACAAAACAAAAATATTTTTAAAAGGATGATTTCTTTTGCCTTTGCATCTTTTCAGTTTTCTTGACGTTAAAAGATTAGGGGGGGGGGGGAGTTTCAGTTCGGAAATATTTCTATTGTAAGAACATTATATTTGTACATTTCCTAATTCTACAAAATACTAAAAAATATTTTTTAAATAAAAGATTTGAGTGAAGTTATAAATATTGCACAAAATCTCAATAAATTCAAATTTAATTAATTTTATTCGGCAAAATCCTTTTAAAATTTATTAAATGATTATGTAAATCTTCTAATATAGTTTAAAAAATTCACGAAAAATGCTTTAGAAGATGAAATTTTCATGAATTCATAATTTGGGACATAAAGGGTTAATCGCCGTCAAAATTGTAGGTTTTTAAAACAACCAAACCGGTAATTAGGACATTAAAGAATATTTTTATCGTTAATTATTAAAATAATAGATGGTAATTGGATAAATAATAAAAACGATAAATAAATAATTTCATTAGGTAATTTAATGCATGAAATTAATAGAATTCTTAGAATATAACAAATAAAAGAAATTTCATGGCAGTTCTTTATGTATTTGTAATTTGTAAAATTATTGCAGTTGCATAATTCTAAGCTGATGCAGATATATGTGCATTAACAACAAAAATAATAATAATATCCGTTAATTCATACATATACAGAGACTAAATATAATCATATTAATGGTTAGTCATACTTTCTATCAACATTAACTACCCAAAATATTAAAGAAAAAAAGAAGAAGAAAGACATTTAGAATATATTAGTTTTCTAAGTGCATTATGTTTCAATTTCTAATTTGTGTGGGCTCCGAAAATATTTATAATCATCGATAAGTTGACCATTTTGAAATTATCATGATATTTATTAACCTTGATTGGAACGTAGCTCTTCCAATTAAAAAGCAAAAAAAAAAATTGTTACTTTTCATCTTTTATCAATTGCTTTCTTTGATATGTTGTGCTAATCCAAAAGTAGAAAATATTTTATAAACTTTTACTGAAGTAGTTCTTCCTAAACATTTTTATACTAATTAGATTTTTTTTTTACTTTTTTCCATTCTCTTACTATAACTGTATAACAGATGTTATCATTCTGAAATTTTCTTTTACCTGAAATTTATTATGTATTTATTTATAAAAAAACAAATAAGAATCTTTTATTTATTTATTTTATTTAATCTAGAAAAAAATATTTTATTTGTTGTGCTTATTTTCTATAAAAGAGTGAATAATTTGATTATTCAAAGAAAGTTTTTATGACGATGACCAGATTTAATAAAAGTTTTAAATGAAATGCTTTTTAAACCTGGTAACATCTATTTTAATATATTTTCACATCAATAAAAACATATTTTAATCCATTATTTTTTTTAATAATCTGATTTAAATCACGATTAAATTTCAACAAACTGTCAGCCTCAACGAGACATCGGAATTTCTGCTGATCAAAGTTTTGTTGCCGTTTTTAGAGACGACAGGTATTTAATTTTTTTCATTTGGAAATAAATGAAAGCTTAAATCGGGATTTTTCGATTATCTAGAGTTGCATTGGGCACATAACAGCATGTATTATCTTTTTTTTTTTGCGGTTTTATTCAGATTTATTAAGAATTAAAAATCCCAAATGCTATTTGACTCACGGTAAGTAATGCTAACGCGATGAAAAAAGCAGTGGTACCCGGTACCCTTTAGATCGCTAGAGGGCGAGTTTTTTGTTACAAACGCGAATAACTAAATGTAAATAAGGAGATATAAAATAATTAACTTCAAATCCGAAAGGAAACAACGACTTAAAACACTAAATCCATCGTTATAGCGTAATTTGTAATTTCTGCTCGCTACACAAATAAACATGGATTATCTTTATCTATCTACTGAAAGTCACAGCCCTTCGCGCTCATTGGCGCGATGTGATGACGTCAAACCTACTCATTACGAGGCTAATGTTAGCCTCGCACTCACTAATCACAGACGAGAAAATTACCAGAGATTAATGGTTGACTGGGCATTAACGGAAACGAAAATGTCAAAAGTAAAATGAGTTTTACCAGATAAAAGATATGTCTTATTCAACTCATCTTAATCAGATTAATATTGTGTATCAATTTAAAGAAAATTGTTAGAACCATTTTCGAGATTTTCAAATTAGGAACTTCTTAAATACCATACCAACGTTTTCGCTTTAAAAATGGCTATTTAGATCTCAAAATATACTGCACGTGGAAATGTAAAAATTTCAGTATACGATTAGACTGCAGATATAAGACTGTTCTAGAAAATTCAGAACAATAGGACCTATATCTGCTGAGTTATTAAAAGGCGGCTTTTCGCGTTTTCTTTGATGTCGAGTTAGCTGTATATATGAGTTCCGCCATCTACGAATTCTACGATACGATACGATTTTAACGATACGATACGATGCGATTTTAGGCTTAAGGCTGCGTCACTCGGAATACTACCGTCTTCCATGATATTTTAAGCCCTAATTTAGATCCAATAACTTATCCTATATTCTACCCAAACGGAGAGCCTGGCTGGATAACAAATTTATCAATATCACCTTATCCAGGATTTTCACCTGGTGTTCGAAGTAATATATCAATGCTTCAGTTCAAAGTTGCTCAAACAGCGATTCGTGATAATGAGTTTAATCACGGTGGAAAACTTGCTCAACAGTGGATAATAGACTCTCACTTACAAGTGGAAGCTAATAATCTCAATTTCATAAGACAGAAGCAAAAAAAACTTCGTTCAGAAGATTATTCTGGCCTCAGGGACTTTGTAGCCCAAGGAGCCGCTAATGCAGGTGTTACTGCTGGAAAAACCACAATCCTACCTTCTTCATTTCAAGGGTCTCCTAGAAATATGAGAGAGAGATACAATGATGGTGCTAATAATGTCCATTGTTTCAAAGTTTGGAAACCATATGTGTTTTGTACATTCACGTGCAATCCACAATGGCCAGAAATAGTCAAAAATCTACTGCCCGGACAAACGTCATCATACAGACCTGATTTAGTAGCGAGAGTGTTTAAAATCAAACTACCAGCATTAATGAATGATATAACAAATGGGGAACTATTTGGTAAAGCTGTGGCCTTTGTATATACTATTGAATTTCAAAAAAGAGGTCTTCTACATGCTCATATTCTTTTAGTTCTAGCAGAGCCCTATAAATTTCGTAATGCTGCTCAAGTTCATCGTTGTATTTCTTCGGAGTTACCAGATCCTGAAACTTATCCGCGATTATCAGAAATTGTTTTTCGTACTATGGTCCACAGGCCATGTGGAACTTTGAATCCAAATTCTCCATGTATGGATGGCAATAAATGCAAAAAAGATTTTCCAAAAGAGTTTCAAAAAACAACTAAAGTCAATCTGAATGGTTATCCACTCTATCAAAGACGACAAGGCCCAACTGCTATAGTTCGTGGCAAACAGATAGATAATCGCTACATTGTACCATTTAATGCATATTTACTTCTTAAATATGACGCGCACATCAACATTGAAGCCTGCACGTCAATAAAATCTATTAAATACATTTACAAGTACATATACAAAGGTTATGATGCAGCAAATGTAGTAGTTCATGCTGGAAATAATGAAAGTAACGAGTTTGTGCATGATGAACTGTTGCCACATGTTGATTCTCGATAAGTGAGTGCACCAGAGGCAATGTGGCGGTTACTGGAAAAGGAAATGCATCATCGTTCTCATGCAATAATTCGTCTTGCCATTCATTTGCCTTTAAGACAACAGGTTTATATTCAGGCTAGTGGTGAAAATGCTGCTCTGGAACAAGCTGCCAACCGCGAAACGATGCTGACTGCTTGGTTCAAGTTGAATAGAACAGATAATCAAGCAAAACAATATCTTTATGTTGATATACCATATCATTATGTATACGAGAAAAATGCTTGGAGAAAACGACAAAGAGGAGGCGATAAAATTGTTACAAGATTACATTATGTTAATCCAAAAGATATTGAACGTTTCTGCCTTCGGTTACTTCTCCTTTATGTTCTTGGTGCTACATGCTTTGAAAATTTACGAACATTTGATGGAGATCTGTACAACATATTTCAAGAAGCTGCACATGCACGTTGTCTTCTTGCTGAAGATAATGAATGGTATCAATGCTTAGAAGAGACTACTTTAACTGCAATGCCATTACAAATGCGTCAAACTTTTGCATTTATTTGTATATTTTGTAATCCAACAAAGGCGTGTATAATTTGTGGGGAAAATATAAAAATTCAATGAGCGAAGATTACTCAAGAACTTATAATGAATCAGCTGCTCAGAACTGAGCTTTGCAAGATATTAATTGCATGTTGGAATCTCATGGATTAAACTGTGCTACATTTAATCTTATATACTGCAGGAAATTCAAAATCAAGAATTCGATTATTTTAATGAAGGTGAAGTAGCTGTTGAACAAATAGCAACTTTAAATTTCTTACAACGACAAGCTTTCTACCAAATAAAATCAGCACTTGAAAGTGATTCTGTTACGAGACGTTGCTTTTACTTAGATGGTCCTGGAGGATCTGGTAAAACATATTCATACAAGGAACTCATGCATTTTGTTAGAGGTAAATGCCAAGTAGTACTTCCACATGCAACAACAGGATATGCATCAATTTTATTAAAGGGTGGTAAAACTGTTCATTATGGCTTCAAATTACCAGTGCCGATTTTAGAAACTTCCACATCTGCCATTCGAACGTCTTCAAGTGAAGCTCAAATACTACGTGAAACAAAATTAATTATAATTGATGAAGAGACAATGATGTCATGCCATACTCTTCGTTGTATAGATGTCTTACTGCGCGAAATAATGTTGAATGGCATGCCTTTTGGAGGCAAGGTTATGTTATTAGGTGGAGACTTTTGCCAGACATTGCCAGTTGTCATAAGAGGAAACAGACCAGAAATTATTGAAACATGCTTGAAATCTAGGCCTCTTTGGCAAGAATTTATACAACTTAGAACTATCTGAAAATATGAGATCTGAAGGGCAAAATTCTTTTAAAGAGTGGCAGCTTAAAATTGGTGAAGGAAACACACCCGATATATCAAATTTACCTGCAGGTACAATAGAAATTCCACCATCAATGATTTGTAAAGATTCAATTATTGCAAGTGTATACGGAGATCATATAAACTACACCGATTTTGAACAACTTAAACAAAAAGTAATTTTGACAACAAAAAACAAATATCAAGTATTAAGTATTATCATTAAATAACAAAATTTTGAATTTGCTGCCTGAAATTGGGAGAACTTAATATAGGGCAGATTCAGTCGTGTCTGACAACCAAGAAAATGTTAATAATTATTCACCTGAGTTCTTGCATGAACAAACTCCATCTGGGATGCCTTCTCATAAGCTTACTCTGAAAAAAGGAAGTATCATCATGCTTCTCAGAAACATGAATCCAAGAAAAGGATTGTGCAATGGAACCAGATTAATTGTGCACTCTCTCCACAACCATTTTATTGATGGTTTCATTTTAACAGGAACAAATCAAAATGATAGAGTTCACATACCAAGAATTGATTTGACACCAAGTGAAACTTCTCTACCTTTCATTCTTAAACGTCGGCAATTTCCTGTTATACTATCATTTGCAATGACGATAAATAAGTCACAAGGACAAACATTTTCCACAGTTGGGCTGTATTTAAAAGAACCGTTTTTTTCTCATGGAAAACTATATGTAAGTATTTCAAGATGTAAAGAGGAAGAGCAGTTAAAAATTTATGTAGAAGATACTGAAGAGCAAGGTCGGCTTTTAAATAATGAAAGAGTTTTTACAAAAAACATCGTATATCCTGATGTTTTGTGAACGAATTTTAATTTCATTTTTTCTGTATTCATTATTACACAGTTTTTCATAAATTCGTTTCGTTTTTAAATTGTGTTATTTTCATCTATTACTGCGGAACAAGAAAGGAAAACTCATAGTCTTGCACATGTCTTTTATTCCTTTAAGACCTGACCTACACAACTGTGTAGGTGATCCTAAGGCAAAAGAAAAAAAATTTCCTCTGTTTCTGGCATTAAAGCAGAGCCTTCACCACACAATTGTGTGGATCCTCCCTTGATGTCACCTGAGATCGAAAAAATTTTTAAATATCTTTTTTCAATTGAATATGATCATATGAATTAGGGTTAAAAGCCAAGACTTTTAACTTCTACCAAAACTCTTCAGGTCTTAAAGGTATATATATCTTTCTATCTCATTTTCCGTCATTTTTGAGGGGCTATCTTTCTAGTGAAGATATAATAGTTGAAAAAATAGATGACACAGTTCATCTAGCTAAATAGTTCAACATAGTTGAAAAGTGTGTACGAACTCGGGTTGTCATATATGTTTTTGGGGTTTTGTATGGATTGAATGTTCGTTATTGAAGCTAAATGTGTAGCATTTATGGTTCGTTTACAGGGACATTCAACAGAATTCCGATTCATACGGTCTGTAGTGGAAAAATCGTTTGTGGTGCACTTTATTTTTATCGATATAACATTACTTTAAAAATATGGAAATTAATATATATAATGTATACTGGAAGGCGCTAACTGTAGAATAGGGTTTGCATAGAATTTATCGTTCGTTTACAGGGGCACACAAAAGAATTTGATTAAAGTACTCCTTGAACAATAATTGATGGAAGCTGGATGTACATTTTCAATTGTGGTACGCGTTTTAAAATTTAAATACGATATATATTTGCATATTACTTGGTGTATATAAATTCTATAGATTATATACAGGGCTGTACAGAAATCTCAAGTACATTTTCGTTTATTGATGGAAAATTTTAAAGGGGATTTTTTTCAACTTTGTTACGCGTTTAACTGAACTAACTTTTAGCATACTGTATAGTATATATACGAATCTATAGATCATATACAGGGCTGAAAAAAACGGATTTTTTTCAGACTGTTGAAGGTAATGGCAGAAATTGGGTTTTAAATAGTTTATTTAGATATCATCTTTCAGCCTAATAAACTGTGAAATTTTGTTACAGTATTCTGAATGTGTTGGAAAATGTTTCATAATGTATACTGGAACGCATGATTTTTCGCTCGTTAATTTTTGAAATTTTTTTCCAAAAATAATAGGTTTATTTTTATACAGTTTGTTAAGCAGTGATAGTATAAAGCACATTCTAAAGGAAGAATACCACAAATTGAATAATGAGCATGGTTAGAATTTTACTTTTTCAAATTCATTATAATTAAGCATATTTTTTAATGTTTTTAAATAAATTCGATAGCAGTTCATAAAATAAGAGTAACTGAGCATTCCTTTAATGGATACTGGCCTTAAAATCTTTAAAATAAACGAAGTTTTGTAAATGGCAGTATATAAAATTCAAAGTTTTCTATTACTATGAATAAAATGTCAATTTTGTGCTTCCTGACTGGTTTAATCAAGATTGTCACCAATAACAACATTATAGCGTTACAAGGAGGAGTTATGAAAAAAAAATAATGATAAAAGCTAAATTTTTATTTCCTATTTTTTTAAGAACCAAAAACTTTGAGGGGTGGGGGTTTACGTCTATTAGATATTTTCAACCTGATATCAACCAGCAACAAAGCATACTCTCAACTAGTAACTAAGATAATTATAGTGAATTTTCATTTATTTATTGTGATCATTTAAAGAAAGATAAGAGTTATAGAGTGGTCTATAAAATTAAATATTTCACTCGCTTACAATATATATACATGCATATTCAGCACATGAATTATTCAGTATATATTTGTTGTAATGTATTTAGAGTACTGGCACTAGATGGCAGCACATGGCACGTATAAAATTCCATAAATAAATACTTTACCTTGGGAGAAGAAAGATCAGACTTATAGGGCGTATATCTATAAGATTGAATACTTCACTTGTTCATAATGCATATATAAGTATTCAGAATATGAAATAAGCATTTATTATTTCGCACTCATATTCTTGCAGGAATTCCCTAAACAAGAAATGCGTGCTCAAATGGATGAAATATCGAAGTCGAATTACCTTCACACTTGCATGCACGTCGAAGTTCATTTTCTCCCCAAAGCTCTTCGCTACACAGGTTGGCATCACGAGCGCTGGGATATTGAGTGGTTGTGCACTTGCTTCTTTGATGCAATCTTCAAATGTTTCTTCCCGTCGTTATATACACGACGTGGCTCCTTATTATAAGCCGGCATTTGGCGTCAAGCGCACAAGTCGAATGTATGCGATTAATAAATAAGTAAACTAAGTAAATACGATATAAAATCACAGAACTCCATATTCCGCAAAAGATCAATCGAATGAAAACAAATTATTAATTAAATTCTACTTGTACATAAAAGAATTCAGTTCGGCAATGTCAAGTTCATACAAAGGAAATCTAAAACACATGCACAACTGAGAGTGCCCCCTGGTGGTTATTACATAATGGAAGAAATAAAGTGTCTTAAATTAAGACGTTCGAAAATAAAGTGTCGTAAAATAAGACGTTTGCTGATTTATTCGGCATTTTTCTCAGTTCGCTTATATTATGATGAAAGTAAGGCACTTATGTGTCTTAAATTAAGACATCTATAATGGCTTAATTCTCATATTAAGACACTTAAGTGTCTGGAGTTTCTTTTCAGTCATATATGTGTCTGAATTTAAGACTATCTATTTGCAGTGTGTATTTAGTTATTTTTATAATACAATCTTGTTAGAAACATTGTTCAAACTCTTCTGTCTGTGTGGCTCCTGCCTCAAAATTTCGATTCTCACAAAGAGAATAATGAATTTCGAAATTTTCTTCACAGGAAACAAATACTACATTCATTGTAACGAGAAAATACTTAATGAAGTTTGGTGTGAATGACATTTAAAGGATGCTCGCGGAACTACTGAAAAATTCATCTCATCGACTACATTTAAGGAAAAAGAAAGCAATTATCAATCATTCTTATTTATTAAAAGTATATATTTATTGCACCGAACGGAAAGTATAATTAAATATTAGAGATAGGTAAATTTTTGAAATATTTATAACCAACTTATATAAAGTTTTAATTTATCTAATGTATTAATGTAATGTATCCTCGATTCAACAAGAACTCCAAAATAAAAATAATTTTCAGGGAATTCTTTGCAATCGCTAAATTGAAAAAAACTAAAATTGTTTTATCTATTGGTGCACATTTGCATCATTAAGGAGTGAAGCTGAGAGAAAAGGCCACTAGTTATCAAGATGAATAAATTGTCTTAATAGCCTTTAATGAATTAAAAATAATCCGTTTCACACCAAAAACGTGAGTTTATTTATGGGATATATGGATCACCCAAAGAACATTCACATTCCTGAAATCCAATGACAAATGCTACACTTATTATTTCCAATAGAGATCATGCTGTAATGAACCTCCATATCATATATCGATTTCATGCCAGTTCAAGTAACAATTACAAAAGTCAGAGTGTGGACAGACAGATAATCAGTGCTCGAGGACAACATAGAAAACCAGTTCTCACCACAGACAATTAGACTTTAAATTGCTTCGTAAGACTGCGACTTTATTCTCCTTAAAAAGTTGGCAATTCACAGTAAATGTATCGAATTGTTTACAAATATCAAGAGGCTGAATTTAATTGAAACATCAAGAATGAATAAATGGGTATTTTTAAAAATATTTAAATAAAAGAGGCAGAGGATCCATCATAAAAGTTCTAGTCGTAATGTATTATCTATCTTAAAATTATTATTATTAATTTTCTTTACAAAATCATGTTGGCAAATTGATAAGACTAACTATTCAAAATCCAATTTTTTCACTCCTCTCTTACATAGGCATCTATATGATCAAATTTAGTTAGAATGTATATACAGGGTATCCACTCTCAATGCTATCCAATGGGTATATCCTAAACCGTTAGTCATAGACATATAGTTCCAATTACAAAAATGTTTTAAATGAGGTAAAGAAATATTTTAAAAGCGATTTGTGTCAATAAAAACATTTCTTAAAAATTTACGAAATTTAAATTTTTATACGGTCCCCGGATCCTATAAGTTATATTTGGTAAAATTTTCCTGTTATCCTGATAAGCAAGACAAAAAAATCCCGTTATTCTACGATTAAAAGTGGCCGAGTAATAGCTGTTTAAAGTTGGAGCATATTTTTCGCTGCAAATTAGGGGTCATTAACAAATTTAGTAGAAATATAATTTCGTCAGATATATTAAAAAATGGTTGAGAGTAAAATTAACACTGCAATATAAATTTAAAATCTTTAATCATTCTAACATATTAATAGAAAATATATAATTTGTAATAAACACATTAGAAGAAAAAACTCAGAATTTTTGTTAAATAAAATGATGGAAATTAACAGCCTCAATTCTTTACAAAATGATACATATTTTAAAATGTTATTAGATTACGCTAGCCTACAAAAGTTGGGTTATGTCATTTTTTTTAGCTTTTGATGATTGATTCTTATAAATTCTGTACTGCTGAATTCGAAAGTGACCTTCATTTCTTCCATCAGGAATAGATTTTTAACAAATCGTAAATTTTAAAGTTAAAAAAAGAAAAAAATAGATGTGATTGTTGTGTTTTCTACTTTTGATAATTGATTTTTATGTATTTTTTACCACTGAATCCGAAAATGACCTTCATTTTTAACCATCACGTCAGGATTTTACGCAAATTGTAAATTTCAAAGTTAAAAAGTTCAAAGTTAAAACTGAATCTTCTCCCCCACCTCATCGAATCCCTCAACTGTGTAGCTGTAAGAATCCCAGTCTAAGCCAAAAAATTGAATAAATTATTAAATAAAATAAAAAAAAGTCATACATCTCTTTCACAATATCAGATTTTCGCTATATTTTAACTTTGACATTTACGATTTGCAAACAAATTCAACTGTGATGGTTAAAAATGAAGGTTATTTTCAGATTCAATGTTAAAAAGTAGATAAAAATCAATTGTTAAAAGTTAAAAATCACAGCCATCTCCTCTATTTAAGTATCCGATTTTTGTATTTTTTTTAACTTTGTCAATTTACGATTTGCGAAAAATCCTGACATGATGGTTAGAAATTAAGGTAATTTTCGAATTCAATGCTAAAAAATACATAAAAGTTAAAAAACACAACCTTGTGTTATCTAATCTAAAACTTTTTCTTAAACTTCTTGGCGGTAATCTATCCAAAATGTTTTGCGTTATCCTGTAAAGTATAAGTGGTAACTACCGAAATTCAGAATAATATTAGATTGTCATCGAATTTACGTCAGTATTAAAATTTAATCTCGATCGGATATTTGAAAGGGAGTTAAAGTTCGAGTACAAATTTTGAACTGGAAAAACATACATACGATCGTTGAAGTTAAATAAAAACTTTGTTAAATAAATCATGAAAAGAAACTGTATCAAATCCTTAGAAAAGAAAACATATGTTAAAATACAATTATTTTAGCCAATCTGAAACTTAATTTAACTCAATCGTTATACTTGTAGGATTTTTTTCAAAGCGCATATACCCATGAAATAAGTTCTTCGAATACTTTAAACACTTGGTATATGACCCCTTAAACCATGGTGTAGCTGATTTGTGTTCAGATGCGGTAAAGTGGTATAAGTCATGCATTTTTAAAGTTTCATAACTCGGTCAATTTTAGTGTTATATGAACGGCACTTTTTTTTGTCTTACTTGTCAGTATAATAGGAAAATTTTACTAAATATAACTTATAGGACCGGGGGACCGTATAAAAATTTAAATTTCGTTATTTTTAAAAAATGTTTTTATTGACCCAAATCGCTTTTGAAGTGTTTCTTTTTACCCCATTTAAAATATTTTTGGAATTGGAACTATATGTCTATTACTAAACGTTTAGGAATTAGCCATTGGACACCGTTGACAGTAGACACCCTGTATATATACACATATATATATATATATATATTTAATTTTAAGCACTTTAAAATAAGTCAAAAAATAGTCAAAGTCTAAGTCATTTAAAATAAGTCAAAGACCTTTGTTCCAGTAAATATTTTATTTATTTTTCCTTTGTTTATTTATTTATTTAGAACTTACTTAAACTATGCCAACTAGGAAATTAAGTTTAACATTTATGTCAATGACCAAAATTTGTCCTTGCCTCAAATGACCAGGATACCCGGGTATTTGCTCCAATTTTAACATACGTGAGGCATAATACACCCCTATTTCATAGAACGTAACTTTCCCTGTCTTTGAAGAAGAGAAATTTGGCACATGTTTTGCAATATTAATTACTTTAGGTATCAACAATTCAAACAAAGATCACACATTAACCGATTCTGGGATATTAACATTTATTCGGCTTGACAACCAGAACAACTGAGTGTTCAAAATGCTAAAGCTGCAGAAATTCGTGATGTATGGACTATGCTAAATCAGAACCTATTGAAAAATACAAACCGATGGAAAACTTACCATTTGACAAACAGTTATTTCGTATCAAGGAAGAACGAGATTCACACAATATTTTCCGTCTAAATATGGGATCAAAATATGTTGTGTATGCGAAGCAAAAAATTATTATCCTCTCAACAGCCACCAGAAAAGTAGGTGAAGACCATAATGTGAGAGACTTGTCCATCCCATTCAAGAATTCTGGACGAAAATCCACTATGGACAACTTTTTTTCTTCTCTTCCTTTGGCCAAATATTTAATATACTGAAAGTCCTCCATCGGTTGGCACTTTGAAAAGAAACAAATTTTATATTCCCTAAGAAATAAGGCCAAATAAAGCACAAGTTTTATCCACAGAATTTAGATTTCATGATAACGTAAGATTTTGTTCGCATATTTCAAAAAGAACAAAGCTATCTTTCTAATGTCAACAATGCATCATAATAAAACCATCGCGGAACAGAAAGATATACCCGAAATGATTCAGCTTTATAATGCAACGAAATATGGAGTGGATATAATGGATAACTCATTCGGGCGATACATTTATAACATATAGGCTTACAACCACATGGTCATTTGGATTATTTTTCAATATTGTGAATACAGCAGCACTTCCTGCTTACATTATACATACTGCCAATAATGATATGGTTAGTCATAAAACAGACAATTGTCAACTGCTTTTGTGGGAATTAGGTCAGCCCTTGAGCTTTCCAGCAATTCAAGATCAATCACAAAATCTACAGGGTATGAGACATTTTTCAACCAAATCGGGAATTGAAAATATACTGAAAAAATATTTGCCCGTATTGGAAGCTACCACATGCTCAGAATCCAGCCCAAAGAACTTAAAGCGGGAAGAAACAGGAAGGATAAAAGTAGGTGGTGTCAAGCATGCTTGTTGGAGCCACAAAAACGGCTCAAAAAATCATGCAAATAAGGTAGAAAACAAGTAGTACATGATGTATAGTCGTACACCTTTTACATTTGTAAAGCTTGTCCGCAAAATTTCCCGTAAATGAAATATTTTTTACCTTAAAAATATGTATAACTCTTATTATCAAATTAATTTTAAGTTTTATTGATATAAATCTAAATAATCTATCAACTTCTGTATTTTTCCACAGAAAACTTGCATGGGTACCTGGGTACTCAAATCACTGATCAAAGGCATAAAAATATTTATACACAAAATAGTAATAAAAAAATTTTAAATTTTAAAGTGATTGTACTAATAGGCAGGAAATACTACAAATATAATGGGGATATAAATTCATTTTAGTTTATTTTGATATTATCACTCTAAAATCGGGTGAAAAGAGAAAATATATACCCGAGTACCCAGCCTTTGACATAAGGGTTAAAGAAAAACTGAGCATTTTTTCTCAAAATTTTGAGAGTGGTGTATTTAACTGTCACAAACAATGTTTCGTATTTCTCAGTGAATTACAATTTTACATTACTAATAAACTGATTAATGAAAATTTACTATGTTATTGTTTTTTTTATCATACACGAAGTAATAAAAAATGTCAAAATATGGTAGAAAATATTTTTAAATGTTATTTGAACCAGAAACCTTGCATTAAAGCAATATATTTTGTTTACATTTATCACAAAACATATTAAAATTACAAATTTTCAAGTGCAGCATAGGCATCTTTAAAATCGAATAACTTAAACATTTAAAGTAACAGAAAAGCATTTTCTTACTCCTTTTTCCATAAGTTTATCTCAGACTAACATTCTATATTTTGAACTTTTCCAATTTGTAGATACACATGGCCAGACTTTAGATAAGTATGCACAATCAAATATGGAAACTGGGTAGCATGATTTGTAAAGAAACTTTTCATTAAATATATTTTCTGTTTAAAAATGGAAGGATTCAATAAATGTATAAAATAACAATGCTTATCAGCTTTGTAAATAATTATATTTTGTTATTATTGTTATTATTCAATAATTGCTAAACACTCTATATTTTATTTCATTTTTTTATCAGGAAACTTACTTTTCCAGAAATAAATTAGGCAGAAAATCAATTGTCCAAAATCATATTTTTAATCAATGAAGTTCAGAATATTAACAATAAAGGGCCAATTGGTACCAGTTTGACATGCGTACATACATAAGAAAGGGTTTAAAACAGAAATATTAAATATAGGGCAATTTAATTTTCTTGCATAATTATTATTTCCAAAACATAACTTATAAACAGTTCATTTTGAAACATTAATTAATCTTTGATTTCGATTGGATTTAATTGAGTAATCTAATAATTAATTTGAAAACAGATACAAATGATAGGTTCCTCATTTGTATATAAACGAAGATAATTTTTTTAAAAGAAAAAATGTTTTACTGCCTACTTCATAACTGAAAAGTTTCTCGTATGTATTTAGAAAACAATATTTTTTCAAGCTACACTAGCCAGTAAATTCTTTAAATCAAATATTTCACAACTGAAATATTTCTTATATGTAACTATTACGAAGTTCGATTTTCAATGTACTTTTTTGAAACAATGTTTTGTAGCATACTTCACAATCAGAAGGTAGCTTATTAGTATGAATATGAAATTCTCTATTCAAGTGACTTTTCTGGGAATATGTTTTGCTGCATACTTACATCACAATAAAAAATTTTCTCATTCGCATGCATACAAAGGTGTTTATTTAAGCTAATTTTATGAGAAAATCTTTTGTTGTCTCACAACTGAGAGGTGTCTTATTTGTATGCATGAGAAAATGTTTTTTCAAGTTGCCTTTCAGAGAAAATTTTTTGTTGCATATCTCACAACTGAAAGGTTTCTCATTTGTATGCACAAAAAGATGTCGTTTCATGGTACCTTTAGTAGAAAATTTCCTGTTGCATATCTCACACGTGAAAGGTTTCTCATTTGTATGGATGAGAAGGTGTGTATTCAGATTACTTCTCTGAGAAAATTTCTTAAGGCATATTTCACAACTGAAATGTTTCTCATTTGTATGCAGTAAAAGGTGTGTATTCAGCCCACTTTTGTGAAAAAATGCTTTGTTGCATATCTCACAACTAAAAGGTTTCTCATCAGTATGGATGACAAGGTGTCTACTCAAGTTATTTTTCTGAGAAAATTTTTTGTTACATATCTCACAACTGAAAGGTTTCTCATTCGAATGCATGAGTAGGTGTCTATTTAATTTAAATTTATGAGAAAATATTTTCTTGCATATTTCACAACCGAAAGGTTTCTCATTTGTATGCATGAGAAGGTGCGTATTCAAGTTACTTTTCTGAGAAAATGTTTTGTTGCATAACTCACAACTGAAAGGCTTCTCATTTGTATGGATGATAAGATGTTTTTTCAAGTTATCCTTGGTAGAAAATGCTTTGTTGCATATCTCACAACTGAAAGGTTTCTCATTTGTATGCATGAGAAAATGCTTTTTCAAATTACCTTTATGAGAAAAATTTTTGTTGCATATCTCACAACTGAAAGGTTTCTCATTTGTATGCATGAGAAAGTGTTTTTTCAAGTTACATTTCAGAGAAAAAATTTTCTTGCATATTTCACAACTGAAAGATTGCTCATGAGTATGCATAAGCTTGTGTTTATTCAAGCTATCTTTCAGAGAAAATGTTTTGTTGCATATGTCACAACTGAAAGGTTTCTCATTCGAATACATGAGGTATTTATTTGAGTTACTTTTCTGAGAAAATTTTTCTTGCATACCTCAGAACTGAAAGGATTCTCTTCACTAAGTACAAGGTTGTGTATTTTCAAGCTAATTTTCTGAGAAAATGTTTCCTTGCATATCTCACAACTAAAGGGTTTCTCATTTGTATGTTTGACAAAGTGATTTTTAAGTTACTCTTAACTGAAGACTTTTGTTGCATATATCACAAAAAAATGGCTGTTCATTTCAATGCATGATAAGATGAGGCATATAGTTACCTGACTCAGAAAACCTTGTGTTGTAAAACTCGCATGAGAAACGTTTTTAACTCATTTGTATAAGAGAGTGTGAACTAAAGAGACTCCTTTTTGGATATCTTTTGTTGTTTGTTTTAGAAACAAGCCTTTTATTTTAGCATACATGAAAAAACTGATTATTTAAGCCACTCTCACAAAGCTATAGAGCTTTCTTTACAGATAAAGAATATTTGTTATGAAGATATATATTTAAATCAACTTTTCAAGTTATAGATGTTACACTTTTCTCAATGACAAGAATTCTTTTTGATATAAATGAATCTTTGGTGAATTACAATTTCGCATGATAAAATCTTTAATGATATTTCTAATAACTAGTTGTATGCCATTGTGAAAATATTCTCGTAATGCCTTACACAGATAAAATTTCTTTTGTATGAGAAGAAAGATACATACTGATTATTGCGTTATACAGCAGCTAAGTAAGAAACAGAAGTAAACAATGCTTCAAGAAAATGAGAAATATTAGGTAAAAAACAAGTGTTTCATGTGGGTGGATTGACAACCAGATCAATTTAAATATTTCTTTTTCAATTTTGTTCTATTCAGAATTCTTTTTTTTATGCCATTTTTCAGTGTATTTAACATCATCTATTTTTTTCTCTTAAAATGACTCATGTGATTTACCTGAAAAGGAAGAAAATACAGGAATGTAAAAAGTTTTATACTTTAATGAAACTTAATGATTTACTACATTATTCTGCTCATACATTTGAACAATTTAACAAAAATTGAAACGAAAAAAAAAAAATCAAAAATTCATTTTTTGCCCCCAGTAGCAGAAAATTCTCCATGTGTCTGCAACAGATACTCCAGGGGCAGAAAATAATCTGCAGATAAAATATTTTACAATTGAAGCGTTAATCAAACGATCACTTACCTTTGACGTTATTGAGCATTTTATTAATTTTACTGATAATAATCTTAAGTTTTTGTGTTAAGTAATAAAAAGTTAAACATAATATAAAGCGAAATAAAGGTTCATTAGAAAAATAATCTGCATTTATTCTAGATTAATAGTGAAAACCAAATAAATCTTTTTAGGCCTAAATAAATAATCATTTTATATCATCAAACCAAAATAAAAAAAATAACATGTTAGCCATAATTACTTAAAAAATTAATTAATAAGTAAGGTAACACTCATGATGCTGAATATAAATACTCTCCTTCCTTAAAGCTTTGTTGTAAAATATCTCTTTTACCAATTTTCAAATCTTCACTAAATTACACAAATAACATCCTATAATTCTGGACAAGTAAAAACACACTAAATATGTACTGATGAGTAGCTCTACCTATATGTAAATAATCAGAACTAAAATAGATAACACTCATGATGCAGTTCTGGAGACAGACCTTTACAGTTATATATTGTCATCAAGAAAATTTTTTTAAGTTTTTCTAATGTGATAACAGGTTTGTTTATCACATATAAAATAAGTGGCATTCCTTTTTAAAAATAAATAATGCAAATCCGCTGCGTCACAAACTTTTAATCTGTTAAGGGTTTTTGTATTGATACTACTACTTGCGATGGGGAATTTTCATAAAATCTTACCAAACAAAGATTTTTCATTTTACGAGTCAGCAAGATACAACGTACAGTTAAAAAATAATGAGAAAATACACAGCAAAAATAGTTTATCACTGTTTTGAATATTTTTTACCTCACTAGAACAGTCACAACTTGTTTTGAAACTTTTATCAATAGAATAACCACAGCCATTATACTCGCCACTGGTGAGTACATTTCCACACAGGGTGAGTGGATTTTTGGGCAATCTTTGAAAATACTGCAGGCTATATAAGGTCTGGCAAAAATATTTTTTTAATAGTTGGCTAGAGCAGTCAGATTTATCATTTTACGAGCCAGCAAGATACAACGTACAGTTAAAAAATAATGAGAAAATACACAGCAAAAATAGTTTATCACTGTTACTAAGAAATTATTAATTGTTATTAAAAAATATATACAACAGAGGAAAGTTTAGCATAAGATAGAACTTAGCACTATCACAGTAAATTTGAAAAATATAACCAACTATTAAAAAATATTTTTGCCAGACCTTATATAGCCTGCAGTATTTTCAAAGATAGCCTAAAACTCCACTCACCCTGTGGGGAAATGTACTCACCACTGGCGAGTATAATGGCTGTGGTTATTCTATTGATAAAAGTTTCAAAACAAGTTATTTGACTGTTCCGGTGAGGTAAATAATATTTTTGCCGTGATGGTTTCTTCCACTTCGGCAAAAATTGGCCAACCCTGGTTGAAGTTCACAACAGTTTCAGACACAGAGACTTATTTAATTTTGTTAAGCAACGTAGATTATAGAAAATTGCAGATAATGGATGCATATATTATTAGTGACATTTTAGATACCTTGTCTTTGCACCATTAAAAAGAAAAAAAAGCTAAGCGTAACTAGAGATGAAAACGCTGTATTTTATTTGGCGGTAGATGACAGATTTTTTAATCACCACTTTTAAAACTTTAATTGCCATGTGGCAGGGTTGGCCTTTTATGCCTCATTCGAGACAAATTATTAATAACAACTACATATGTAGTGAAGTATAAATAGAAAAACAAAAAAAAATCGTACCTCAAATGAAACTTTACAATTTAAAAAATGATGCTGAAATAAAACCACAACATGATATAATTATTACACAAAATAAATAAGACGAGAAATAAAGTAAAAATATTCCAGACTTTCTCCAAAAATAGCTATCAAGACTGCAATTATGCAAAGCAATAAGCAATAGCAATGATAGAGTTGAGTCGCAAGTCGAAAACCGCGAGCTTCGATCATAAACAAGAAATTAAAAATAATTTTTTTTTGAAAATTGAAAAAAAAATATAAATAACAATTATATTGAATACATATATAATTAAAAAAAATTTCCCCTTTTTTAAAAATGAATCTAAATATTTTTCGACAAAAAGCAGTAATATGGAATAATAATTTCCTCATAACAAAAGAGAAAGATAATATCAATCGAAATTTCATTTAATATATTTAATATTTTAAAACACATAATAATTAACATTTAAAATTTTAATATTTAAAAAAAAGATTTACACCCTACATTCATATTGTTAACTCAACTTAGAATATCTAAAATGAGGGCAAGAGGGGGCGACGAGGAAGAGGCAAGAGGGGGCGACGAGGAAGAGGCAAGAGGGGGCGACGAGGAAGAGGCAAGAGGGGGCGACGAGGAAGAGGCAAGAGGGGGCGACGTGGAAGAGGCAAGAGGGGGCGATGAGGAAGAATCAAGAAAGGGCGACGAGGAAGAGGCAAGAGGGGGCGACGAGGAAGAGGCAAGAGGGGGCGACGAGGAAGAGGCAAGAGGGGGCGACGAGGAAGAGGCAAGAGGGGCGACGTGGAAGAGGCAAGAGGGGATGATGAGAAGCCAAGTGGGTGTGATGAGAAGGAGAAAAGACAGTGCAAGCAGGAACAGGCGCGACAGGGCAAGCAGGAACAGGCGCGGCTGGGCAAGCAGGGACAGGCGCGGCTGGGCAAGCAGGGACAGGCGCGGCCGGGCAAGCAGGGGCAAGCGCGGCTGGGCAAGCAGGAACAGGCGCAGCTGGGCAAGTAAGAACAGGTCCGGCTGGGCAAGCAGGAACAGGCGCGACAGAGCAAGCAGAATGAGATGCTACTGTGAAAACAGAACGAAAACCCACAGAGACGACCGGTAATTTTGGTGTTGGAAAAGACCCGACACTTTTTGAAGACTGCTTAAAGACACGAAAGGTGAAAGCCCATCGACCATTGCCAGTCTTTTCCACACCATCAATGCCATGGTGGAACGATCTCTGATCCCTGAAAACATAAAAATCCCCACTTTCTAACTCTGCACGCGCAACCTCTTGCTTGCGGTTGTCTGCTAACACAAGAGTGGCTCCAACACCATGGCATAATGTAATAACCTTGTCACATGCGTGGATAGGTTCATCATCCTTATGCAAGTTAAGGCCTGAAGTCACTCTTAGATAGTACACTAACAGACAAGCATTAGGTTTTGCAAGATGCAAATCCCTAACAACCCCTGCACACAGATGCTGGACTTCTGAGAAGGTCTCACATGGCTCAATTAGCCTACACCCCCCTTTCCCATATCTATAACTCCTACTTGCAAAAAGCCATTCATAACGGGCACCCGTTACCTTATTATCCACTAATGAGCCTTTAATTGAAAGATTCCTAACAAAGTTGTGCATTGCTACCTTCTCAGACATGCAAAGCCGCCCGCGCTCTAAACCAGGAAAAACAGTAATACATGCAGGACGAGATGTTAGTGAAAGAGAAGATTTAGAACGAGATGAATGAACAGAATCAGGAGCAGAATGATGAGCAGAGTTAGAAAATGAATGAGTAGGAAAAGACTTAGGGAGAGATATTGCGGGAAGATACTTACCTTTACTTCTATCTGCTTCAATAGCCTTCCCAGCAGTCTTAAATTGTGGAAACTTGTTAGATGAATTATAACATATTCTTGATGTAATCCTATTAGCCGTCACTTCAGCATAAGTAAGCCCACCAACAAAATCCATACTCAAAATTCACCTTAGAAAATTGGAATAATGCTTTTATAATATAAAATTACAAATAAAATGAATAAATAAAGAGAAAATAAAGAGTAGGACTGGGCGATGTAGAAATTTCTTAAATCGATTTATCATCCATCCAACATCGCGATTTAGTGCTAAATCGCGATTTAACACTGATTTTACATTTTAGAATATGGAAGCCTATTTTTTAATTTTTAGTAACAAAATACGATCTTTATGTGCCCCCCCCCCCCTCCTGTATTATTTAGTATACTTAGCTTTTAATTTGTCAAATAATTTTGAAAAGAGGTATATTTTACACATAAAAAAGCTTTGAATGTTCCAAAACACTAGTTTTTTTTTCCATTTTAAAAATTAGTGACCTATTGTAATACATTTTATAAACTCATTCTATAAGAAATAATATAATAGAAAATGATTTTTTTTTTGTCTGACTTGTTATGCATGCTACAATCTAAATTCCTTAGGGAGGGGGAGGGGCTTCCCCTAGCCCACTCAAATAGCACTTCATTACTAACAGCCTACATACACTTTTTTTTTTTACAGACACAGATTTAAAAAGTTACTGAGGTAAAACAGAAGCATATTAAAAGACTCCAATGATGAATTTAACTATTCATTTACCATGATGAGAAAAGTAATAAAAAAAGGGGGAGGGAGATATGAGAAATAAGATGCAATTTGATATCTTTTTAACTTTTAGATTAAAATAAGATTTGTTTAACATAAATGCTGACATTTATATAGCGGATGGAGAAGGATTGAAAGTGTGACCCTTGGAGCACATCACTGAAATTGCTGATTTTTTTCGAGGTTGTTGCCATCCTTTAAGATTAGTAATAAAATATAATCTTAAAATATATCTCTTTTTAATGATAACAAAATGACAAAAAAGCAAAAAATCGCAGATCTGCAGAAAAATCTAATGAATGCCTCCTCCAGCCCCCCCCCCCTCATTTTGCTGTAAAAATAAAGTTACTTGACTCATTACAGAACTTTATTAAAGTATTTTTAATTAATTACAAAATAATAATAAATTAAAACTAAAATGTTCCCATAATTCCTAAACATATAAAAATTAATTTTTCATGAAAATAATGCATAAAAATATAAACTAAAAATGGATGAATTTGGATATAAATAGTGAATCAATTTCAGCAAGGTACTCAATCCATGTGGCTGGTATTGAAATCGGATGTCAAATCTGATGCATGACTATTTTAAAATATTTTAATTAATTACAGAATAATAGAAAATAAAGAATAGGTATTAAAATATTACCCAAACATGTGAAAAATGAATGTTTCATTAAAAGAATGCATAAAAATAAAAACTGAAATTCGATGAATTTGGATTTTAAATATGAAACTTTTATTCTTTTTTTTTCCCAACCATAAATACTCAATCAATTTCAGGGAAAAAATATTATTAGTAAAAGAAATATATTTCATGTGGATCACGGCCAGATAGTGATACACAAAACAATGCATGACTATACCTTTAAAATAATTTCATTAATTACAAAATAATAGAAAATAAAAAATAAATGTTAAAATATTACTAAAACATGTAAAAAATGAATTTTTCATCATAAGAATGCATAAAAGTATAAACTGCAAGTCGATGAGTTTGGATTTTAAATATAAAACTTTATTATTATTATTTTTAATCATATAAATGCTGAATGAATTTCAGGAAAACAACCTTTTGAAACAATGCAGGATTCTACTTTAAAACATTTTAATTAATTACAGAATATTGGAAAATAAAAAATACATATTGCAATATTACTCAAATATGTGAAAACTTAATTTATCATCAAAAGATTGCATTAGCATATAAACTGAAATTCGATGAATTTGGATTTTAAGATTTAAACATTACTTTTTCCTTTCAACTTTCCACTATATAAGTTCTTAATTTCTGAAAAATACACATTCCAATCTCGTAAACTCTGAATCTTGTTTACAAAATAAATAAATAAATATCAATTCTTACTTAAATCATCGTTTCCTTAAATCGCCTTTTTCTTAAATTGGATCCTGCTAAATCGATTTAACACCAGTTTGCCTTGTTTTCATTAAATCGTCTTTTTCTTAAATCGGAAAGCATGGGGGCTTGCGATGTTTGCTTAAATCGGATTGTCCTAAATCGATTTAACACCAGCTTGCCTTGTTTGTCTTAAATCGGAAAGCATTGAGGCTTGCGATGTTTGCTTAAATCGGATCCTCCTGAATCGATTTAACACCAGCTTGGCACGTAAGTGGTAGATACATCAAAGTAGATAAATCGGTTTTCCGATGTTAGCTCTGAATCAGTATTTTGTTTTAAATCGATTTAAAGCCAATGGCTAAATCGCGATTTAAGATAATGGCTAAATCGCGATTTAAGATAATGGCTAAATCGCGATTTGACATTAGCTAAATCGCGATTTCCGATTTTAGCTTAAATCGATTTAAGACCAATGGTTAAATCGGGTTTTCGATGTAAGCTTTAAATCGATTTAAGAGTTAAATCGATTTAAGGCACAGACCTAATAAAGAGGATTATTTTTTTTATTTATTTAAGCGGAAATCCAGATAAAAGTGGCATGCATAGTCTTTCACGCTACTTTTGTGACTGACAGAGAAATTTTTAAATATTTTCCCATGAACGATTCACAAAATGTGTGAACTTTTGATGAAAAATTTTTTTTCCATGGGCGAGTATCGAATTTCGGGAAACATTTTGCAACTAATTGACAAAATTTGTAAATTTTTCCACCAATTGTCGAAGTTTGTAACTTTTTACCGTGACAGATTGGCGAAAATAACTATTTTTTTTTACTATAAACTGGTGAAACAGATGATTTTTTCCGTAGCCAATCAATGAAAAGTGTTTAATTTTCCAGGTCTGACCAACAAAATTGGTGATATTTCAGCACACAATCAACGAAGCTCAGGATTTTTCAGTGTCCAATAAACAAAATCTGCAATATAATTTCACATTTTATTATGCTGAAAATTTTGGATAACTAAAGGAAGTGAGTCATTTTCAAAAAGTTTGCCAAAACAGCATTTAAAAAAATCAAAATTCAAAACTGAAATTAAATTGATTGTTAATACACAAAGCTTAAAAATAGCCAATCTTTTAGAATACAATAATATTCAAGCTTAATTTTTTGTGTCATTAAAGATATTAAACTTTGAAAATGAATCATTGGACTTCAAAATCATGAGTGATACCAGACAAAATGTTTGAATTTCTTAGTTAAGTAAAAATGTTTATTTCTATAAAATGAAGTTTTTTAATTACATATTGGTCCTTCAACAAGGTCTCATACAAAATAAACAACTACAATTAATTCTTATTAAAAAAAATTACTGTGTGCGTCGTCATGAGTGTTATTTTTTGTTTTTCCCATTGAATATTGTTGCAAATGAAATTTATAAAAAGTAAATTTAGAGGATATTTTTGTTGGTAAAATATGTTATTTGAAGTATTTTATGAATTTCCATAAAAATTATGATAAAAAATATTTTTAAATGGTTAAAATTTAAAACATTTCATGAAGTAACACTCATGACAAATGGTAACACTCATGACAATTGGTAACACTCATGATGAAAAGCAGCATTATTTTTTCATAGACATTTATTAGAAATGGAAAATAATAGATTCTGTTCCCTCTCATAACAATTTCTGGCTAGGTAAAGTTCTCATAACTTGACTATATTCCACATGTGAAATATCCTTTTCTATTAAGCCTAAACATTTGGCTATTTTCATCAGTTACTCTGAAAAACACAACTTTCAACTCTTCATCATCATTATACTCTTAAATTACTCCAAAATATCAATAAGATGTTTTGTTTCTATGGTAATACTAACAAAACTAACTAATACATAAGAACCTGGTTGAAGATTATTTACACTTATAGGTTTACACCCACTAAATTCTGCACTATTCTCAATATCAAGTAAAGAAGTTGAAGAATCATTGTCAGATTCACTGCTATAAATAAGTCATATTCTGAGACTTTTCTTATTGTTTCAAAGCAATCACAAAAATTTCCTACTGCATATTTGTTTTCTTTACAAACACGGAGTGAAAGAATTCCTCCTGTTTTATTATGATTTGATGCATAGAATGAGTACCTGGAACGGTTTGAAGACTAGATGGTATTTATTGTAAATATTTAATAATTTTTTTGCTCTGGTAGGATAAATAGTTTCATTTTTAAGTTCTTTTTTTTTGTAATGCATCAAATAAAGTTTCAGCATCAGGTATATTGGTACAATGTGTGACGATCTGATCGGCTGATCTTTAATAAAGTAACACCCATGACAAGTAACACTCATGACATTATTATACTTCAATGTCTTTATTCTAGATTAATAGTCAAAACAAAATAAATCTTTTGAGGCCTAAATAAATAATCATTTTATATCATCAAACCAAAAAAAATAACATGTTAGCCATAATTACTTACAAAATTAATTGATAAGTAAGGTAACACTCATGATGGTGAATAAAAATACTCTCCTTCCTTACAGCTTTGTTGTAAAATATCTCTTTTACCAATTATTAAATCTTCACAAAATTACACAAATAACATCCTATAATTCTGGACAAGTAAAAACACACTAAATATGTACTGATGAGTAGCTCTACCTATATGTAAATAATCAGAACTAAAATAGGTAACACTCATGATGCAGTTCTGGAGACAGACCTTTACAGTTATATATTGTCATCAAGAAAATTTTTTAAAGTTTTTCTAATGTGATAACAGGTTTGTTTATCACATATAAATAAGTTGCGTTCCTTTTTAAAAATAAATAATGCAAATCGCCCAGTAGCAGAAAATTCTCCATGCGTCTGCAACAGATATTCCAGAGGCAGAAAATAATCTGCAGGTAAAATATTTTACAATTGACGCGTTAATCGAACGATCACTTACCTTTGACGTTATTGTGCATTATATTAATTTTACTGATAATAATCTTAAGTTTTTGTGTTGAGTAATAAAGAGTTAAACATAATATAAAGCGAAATAAAGGTTCATTAGAAAAATAATCTGCATTTATTCTAGATTAATAGTGAAAACAAAATAAATCTTTTTAGGCCTAAATAAATAATCCTTTTAAATCATCAAACCAAAATAAAAAAATAACATGTTAGCCATAATTACTTAAAAAATTAATTAATAAGTAAGGTAACACTCATGATGATGAATAAAATACTCCCCTTCCTTAAAGCTTTGTTGTAAAATATCTCTTTTACCAATTTTCAAATCTTCACAAAATTACACAAATAACATCCTATAATTCTGGATAAGTAAAAACACACTACATATGTACTGATGAGTAGCTCTACCTAAATGTAAATAATCATAACTAAAATAGGTAACACTCATGATGCAGTTCTGGAGACAGACCTTTACAGTTGATGATGTTGACAATACAGTTATTTATTGTCATCAAGAAAATTTTTTAAAGATTTTCTAATGTGATAACAGGTTTGTTTATCACATATAAAATAAGTTGCATTCCTTTTTAAAAATAAATAATGCAAATCGCCCAGTAGCAGAAAATTCTCCATGTGTCTGCAACAGATACTCTAGGGGCAGAAAATAATCTGCAGGTAAAATATTTTACAATTGAAGCGTTAATCAAACGATCACTTACCTTTGACGTTATTGTGCATTTTATTAATTTTACTGATAATAATCTTAAGTTTTTGTGTTAAGTAATAAAGAGTTAAACATAATATAAAAATAAATAAAGGTTCATTAGAAAAATAATCTGCAAACTAGAAAAGAAAATCTGCGACGCCCGTCTCGAACTTTCTGCTACCGGGATTTTGCCATATTATTAAATTACAGGGAAATGATACATATTTATTAATTAAACAAAATAGGACAAATCAAATTATTAAAATACTATTGTAATAAACAATACAATGATAACAGTTTTATAAATATTTTATGATGTTGAAAGGTTACACTTTGGAGAATGTTAACCCATTTCTTTGGATAGATGGATATGATACCATTATGAAAGCAGAAAAAAGGTTAATCAGAGAGTTTTAAATAGCATGTAGGGTATACATCTTTAAATTTTTTGCAGGTATTTGAGCACTTCAAAAAATAATTATTTAATGCAGTTTCTCAAAATCAACTTCTTAATAGACGGAGAAAAAAATCGTGAATTTCATTAATTGGAGGAGGGAAAATATCTCAATTTCCGACGACCAACTGTATACTCTGAATATTTTTTGGATAACTTTATGAAGTTTCAAAGAAAAGACAGAAACAAAAAAATTAGCTTTTCATTTTAAAAGGCTTTGTTCATAAAATCCAAACAGTAATCAACTCTGTTGCACAACGAAGAATGGAAGCAGACATCACATGGTGATGACAGTTTATACTAGTAAGTGGGTTGATACATTTTAAGCAAAGAAAATATAAATAGAAACTCACAAGCTAATATGTGATTTTTTTTTCCAAAAAAAAAAGGAAAGAATTGCTCTAATTTATCTGTTTATGTATTGATAAATTATGCATTTATATTTTAAAAGTTGAGAAATTAAAGCGAAAAATACCGTGAACAAAATCTTGTTTTATTCTTGAAACATGATACTCTAAACACATTATTCAAAACATCAAAATAAATTTAGACTATTTTTTGCATGTCATAATACTTAGTTTTACATATTTGCTATATACGTACATACATTTAATGTCTGAATTTAAAACTTTTAAAAGACTAAGTAAAGTAAATAAAATAAGACAGACTTGAATACAGTTGAAAAATAAAATTTATAAAAAAAAAATTAAAAATACTAATCACATTTAAAATAAAATTAATAAACGATTCGCCAAGCTACCCGCAAGGAATTATCAGTACAAATTAACCATTGTACAACAAACAACAGAACGAATCAAGAACACTTAAAATTAGTTATTTTATTAACTAACTTTACCTGTTCTTGATTCGTTCTGTTGTTTGTTGTACAGTGGTTAATTTGTACTGATGATGACTTGCGGGTAGCTTGGAGAAACGTTTACTAAGTCAGGGTTAGAAATCTAGTTTGATTCTTGAAACATAATACTCGAAACACATTATTCAAAACATCAAAATATATTTAGACTATTTTATTTAAATTTGATAATACATAGTTTTACATACTCAGAAATTTGTCTCAGTTTGTGTTTTTTGAATATTGTTCTGAGAATGGCCCCTAAAAGAAAAAAAAATAACCTTAAACGAAAATGTTGAAATATTAATTGTTTTTGAAAAAAAAATTAATTTATTTGTCTAAAGTTTCAAAATAAGCAAAATAAAGGAGGGAGTGATTTTACAACATGGAGAAAGAATAAGAAATCTGTATAGTACTAACTTTATCAAGAACACAAAACATGTGAAATTGAGGAAAATTAATTTCATTGAAATTGATTCTGTATTCTGCACTCGTTTAGATCACTTAGTTCAAAAAATATTCTCAATGTATATGCTATACATATGCTAAGAAATATACAGGTGTAAAAAGGTAACTGGAAGTGAGCATTAAGATTCAGTATCACATTTTTATCTAATTGTTTATCTTTTAAATATTTTCCAATAATTTTCTAACAACAGCGTTGTCGTAATCTATTGTAAATTATATTGCAACATTATGCTAAAATAACTATGTAATAAAATCACCTAATTTAAATAGTGTTCACCCTAAGCCGCTTGAGCAGGGCGCAGCGCTCGGCGGCCCTTTTTATTTCTTTTTTGCGCCTGGAGGTTCTTTTAAACCCTTCCAATGCGTCCGGCTGCCCTTTTTATGACATCCTAAGCGTCCCGTGGCAATTCAATTGATCCCGGGAAAATATCGAAATTCTAGGGACTCTAAACAAAAAAGTTTAAACATTTTTTTGTGAACAAGGTACAATTATGCCCTTTTGGAAAAATAGTGCCCTTTTTTAAAATAGTGTTTTGTTTTTGAAAAAATGTACTCTTTTTTTTTTAGAATTGTGTTCCCTTTTTGAAAAATGTACCGTTTCATTAGAATAGTGTTCCATTTTTGAAAAAATGTACTCTTTTTTTTTAGTATTGTGTTCCCTTTTTGAAAAATGTACCGTTTCATTAGAATAGTGTTCCCTTTTTGAAAAATTCCCACCCAGCAGTCCTTTTTTCCTAGAGTCAATACTATTATACAACACAAGCCTACAAAATTTGGATTGTGTCAGGTTTTTTAGCTTTTGATAACAACAGTGTGCATTTTTAAACTTTTTGTCAGATGATTTATTATGAACAAGTTCTTCTGAATCGATTTTTGATGCTGATTCCAGAAATGACTTCTATTTTTATCTATCACGTCAAGATTTTACCAAAAATAAGAAGTTGTGTTTTGAATATTTTAATTAATGCAATAAAAATTTATCACAATTTCATACAAAGTATTTCATTATACACGTTAAAAATACTGTAAAAAATGTTCTCATAAGTTCATGATATTTCTTTAATAAAACGAAATGCAAACAGTGTTTAATTAAACAAATTTACATCTTTTGGTCTTTCTTGCACATCCTCCTCCATCATTTATGTCCCTCTTCAACACCCAACAGTGGTCTGCCATCATATTTACGTTCCATCTTCTCCGGTACCTATTCTTCATCTCTTTGATAACCTGGTGAAAGCACTCACCGTGTTCTTCACTGTAATGTCCGAGATTTTCTGGAAAGTAGTCGATATGGAAATGCAGAAAGTGTATTTTTACACTCATATTACAGCTCAACTTCTTGAAATTTTCCAGCATTGTTTCAACAATATTAACGTAATTTGGATCTTTCTTATTCCCTAGAAAGTTTTCGGTAAAACATTTGAAGGCGGTCCATGCGTCTTTTTCTATATCACTCATCGTTTTTTTCAAAATCTTTGCCCTTCATCAGTTTTTTCATTTGAGGACCAACACAAATTCCAGCTTTTAATTTTTCGTGTGTGATGAAGGGAAATTTCATAGTAAGGTACTTGAAGCAATACCCATCTTGTGGTAGAGCAAATTGCTTCATTACCTAATTTGATGTATAATGGTGGAAACAAGATTTTTTTTTTTTTTTGGGGGGGGGGGGGTTACGTGTGGTTAATACACGATGTTTTTAGTCCCTGGAACAAAACTGTATTCTAAAATACGTTAGATAAGGTGGCAAGTATCCAGAAGTACATTTACGTTATGTGCGACTGCCACATGATGCTTGTTTTCAGCGATGAATCTTCGAAATCAACTCAGGTCGATTGCAAACAAACTATATGTGATAGAAAAAAAACTAAGGACAGTTCTGTAATCAGCATAAAAAATGCATGGTTTTTAATCATCTGATATCATGCAGACTAGTGTAATTGGTTCATATGCAATTTGTAGCGCTGAATTTAAAAATGACCTTCGTTTTTAACCATCACATCAGGGTTTTTTGCAAATCCTAAATTTCAAAGTTAAAAAGTAAAGAAATAGCGAAAATATGGTACTATAAAATAGATGTAATGATTGTGTTTTTTAGCTTTAGATAATTAATTCTTATGTATTTTGTAGCACTGAATCCAAAAATAACCTTCATTTTTTATCATCATGTCAGAAATTTTTCTAAATAGTAAATTTTAAAAAAAGTTGAAATATTGCGAAAATTTGATACTATAAAATAGACGTAAAACATTTTTGTCATAAAAATTTACTTTCGTTTTTGGCTTATACTATGGATTTTGTTAATTAAAAATGGAAAAGATTGCGTATTTAAAATCCTTACAATTTTATTCCAAGCGTGGAAGTTTCTTTGAACCAGTTATGCTCTACCTCGCACGTTGCTTTTTATATTCTCTACGGAATTCATCTCAGTGTCCTCTTTTATTTTGGCAGTTGGTAACACTGGAAATTTGTTGCAGATGTATTTAAAACATTTGCCTTCTTTCAGTAAGGCTTCGAAAAATTACTTTGACAGATTTTTGCTATTGTTTTACTTTTTAACTTTGAAATTTATGATTTTGTGAAAAAACCTGTCGTGATGATTAAAAATGAAGGTCTTTTTCAGATTCAGTGCTAAACATTTCATAAAAATAAATTATGATAAGATCAAAAACACAATCATCACTTCTATTTTAAAATACTATCAGATTTACGCTATTTTTTTAGTTTTTATCTTTGGAATGTACAGTCTGCGAAAAATCCTGACATGATGGTTATAAACAAAGGTCATTTTCGTATTCAGCGCTAAAAAATACATAAAAATCAATTATCAAAAGATAAAAACCACAACCACAACCGTTGCAGGCTTGTGTTATGAAAGGTGCTCGTATACTAGTCAGTTTCAAATAAACTGAACAATTTGGATCATCAGTTATTAATAAAACATCTATTAGAATAATTAAGATTCCGAACTAATTATTAATGATATTATTACGAAATATTTTAATTATTTTAGATGGAATATTTAAGGTACTTGGTGAGTATAACTATTAAAATACTGAGAAAACAGATGGATGGCGGGGAAAGCACTATTTTTATAATAAAATGTTCGTGCAGAAAAAAAAGTTTTTGAATATCAGTGCATACACAATTGTATTTCATGTTTACAATTTATGAATTAAATCTGCTTGAACTATATGAAATCTTATGTGTAAAAATATTAAAATACGAAATTGAAACTGCAGGTTCAAATATTAACCCGTCAGCAAGCGTGCTGGCATAAAATCTACCCCAATCTACAAATGTAGGTGCGTGTGCTGACGGATTAAATATATGAGCATAAAATAACAATGCAGAGTTGGCATTAAGAGGCTACTTCAGTCAAACGAAAAAACCCGCTTGCTAATGATAATCCTATGTAAGAAATTTATAAAGATATCTCGGCTGCATATCAATATTTTTAAATGATTTTTTTTTTTTTTTTTTTTTTTTTTTGGCATTGGATAGTTGAGAACAATCTATACGAAGGCCGTCTTTTACTTTTTTAGTTTTGCTAACAGGATTTTTTTTTATTAGCTTGCTTTTGCTTTCGGAACCGGTTTTGACAGTGAAAGCATCCTCATAAAAAAATCTGCTATCAAAATCGAAAAAGTAAAAAACAGCCTTTGTACAGATTGATCTCAGCTATCCAATGCAAAAAAAAAAAAAAAAAAAAAAAAAAAAAAAAAAAAATCATTTAAAAATATTGAAATGCAAATGAAATATCTTGATAAATTTCTTACATAGGATTAGCATTAGCAAGCGGGTCTTTTTGAGTAACTGAAGTAGCCCCTTAAGACCCTAGATCCAGAAATTTACACATTAGATATATAATCAATTGTTATAAATACCGGGTTATAAGTACGGATACAAGTTCGTTAAAACTTTAAAAATTCATAAAAAAGGGAAGAAATTGTGATAACGGAATGGTGTTTGCAAGAAAGGGCTCACAGGTAGTCGGATTTTTTTTAGCAGCAAAATAAATAAATAAATAAAATAAAAATAAAAAAAGCAATTTAACAAATTAGAACGACCATTTGGAAAATGATTTTTCAAAGACTAAAATTTAAGACATAAAAAAATCGCACGGAGTTGATCACACATTACGTATGCCATGTATTAAACATTAACATTCCTGGACCCATCATGAACAAATTTTAAAAGAGATTTCAGTTTTACAGTTTTCGGTACTGTCAATTTTTAAACTTCTACGGAGGGAGCTGGTCATACATTACGTACGCCATGGATTAAACATTAATATTCCTGGACCCATTTTAAATGAAATTTCACTTTTTAAACTTCTAAACATCCCACAATATTACTTTTTATATCGTTGTATAGAGAAAAAAATGCATTTTTAATTGCAATTTGTTTAAAAGCTGTATCTCAGTTTGTTTCTGAGTTATTAATTTTTTTGTAGTTTTATTACTTTTTGGTCATAGTGGCAACAGAAGTATCCATCTCTGTTGAAAGTAAAGAGAAAATACAGATTACTGAATAGACTAATCAGAAAACGAATAAAATGCGGGATTCAACTAATAAAATGTTTCAGATATGTTTTTTTATTTCCTATTCAGATATGTTTTTTATTTTCCGTTAAAAAAAAAATTTGACTACCTTGTGAGCCCTTTCTTGCAAACCGCACTCCTTTATCATAATTTCTTCCTTTTTTATGAGTTTTTAAAGATAAAAGTGCGTTAAAACGCACTTTTGGCTCACCCGGTATGTATATTAAATGTACTGCGATGGTTTTTCAAAAGAAATTATCAGACATAGAAAATACAAAATAATAAACAGACTTTAGGATAGGCCATCTGATTTAAAAGATTACCTTCATTTGATGGGGCGGACTTTAGTCCTATGAGGCCTTTCCTGTTTTATGTCCCTGGTCCATCTTATTGCTTTTTCTATTGTTTGAGAGATTATCTCTATATTAGGGGAAATTTCTTCCATCCAATTCAAAAACAAAAGCATAAACGCAACAAAGCAAAACTCTTTTAAAAATAAAAGGTTTGAAAAATGGTGACATATTTCATGTTATGCATGGAGGTGCTGTTTCTAATACTGTTTCAAAAGTAGTAATTTCCATTAAATAGCTTTGCTTTTATAAATGATGTTAAGCCTTTTGATCCCCTCGACTGCACATAAGGCTCCTAGCATAAGTTAAATAAAAACAGGGTCTTAAAATTATTTTTTGACTGACATCTAATAAATATCGAGTCTTCACATATGATATAATTTGTTTAGATACACAAATTTTATTAGTATTTTATTTATTGTTAAAATTAAAGAAATAATTAAAAAAATAATTTATGAGTAACACGATTAAATATTAATTTGCAGAAGAGGGCAAAAATAAAACTGATACATATCTCTATAATCCTTAAAATGGTGCTATTAGACAATTTTGTTCATATTTTAATTAATAAATGGCACCACTAAGCAATTTTTATCCAAAATTGAAATATTTAAAGCATTAACAGAAAGACGTTTTTAACCAAGTTGAAGCAACTGATATACCTCAAAAAAATTTGCTGCCCCCCCCCCCCCCCCTCCTCTCAAAACATTTTGTACACCCCTCAAAAACATTTTGTACAGTTGTTAAAAATAGGCATTAACTATGTTTGATTCTTCTTTGTATTACAAAAATTTTAAAACTACATAGATATATAAAAACATTAAGGTTACGAAACACTAAAAGGCATTTATAAAACTTATCCTTGAATAAAAATAGCTTTCGTCTTTTGCTTACAAGTTTTATTGGCAGATTTAAAACACACGGAGACTTTTATTTCTTTAAAATTTATTGTTTTTTTGGAGGGATGGGGAGGGGGGGACAATAAAGATACAATTTCAAAGTGTTATTTAAAAAAATTATTAATTATTAGTATTATTTCAACAGTTGCAGCACAGCAGACTTTTTTCAACGACACATTTTTATTGCATATTTGTTCATTTTTTGTTTTATTAAAAAATCTTAATTTTGTTATGGTATAATAGCCGGAAAGCCTGATTTACCCAGAAGTATTGTAAATGCTAATATTGTGTTTATTAGAACAAAAACTAGCCGAACTTTGCTCATCTAAACGCTTCCATATTGTCAATTATTTTTATCAGTTTTTTTTTTTTCAAATTTTAAATGAAAACACAATTTTTACCCACCGTCCTAGGACAGACATTTACACTAGTACATATATATAAATACACATAATTATTAATTAACCAGTGGAGAAGACCAAGCTAAGCTTGGTTAAAATTAGCTTTATGTTTAAATCAATAAAACATCAATGTTAATCAGACAGTAAAGTATGTCTTCCACGGGTATTCATTGTATGGAACAACATCATTTCTGTTCAGGAACATTTTATGGACTCTGATTGGTTAATTGATGTATATTGGCTCAAATTGAGAATTTCTGGAAAATTTCTTCAGATTCTGAAAGTCAAATTTTTCGCCAAAAGTCAAAATTTAGCAAAAACTCGCAAACTTAGAGATCCTTTCTTTCATTTGGCTCCAAGCAATTATTTTGACATTGGTAGAAAGTTGATTTTTCCTCCCAATGTCGCCAACATTTTGTCAAATATCACCAAATTTGTTGAAATATTGCCGACTTTGTGATTTGGTTTAGTGCTCATTGTTCAAAAAATCAATAACTGTTTCAACCTTTATTCCCATTGAAATGCACTGACCTGTAGTAACCCAAAAATGACACACTACTTGAATCTTCTCGAATATGTGACTTAGCCCAATGGTATCATGCTTGAAAACAGTAAGATACAAAAGTTAGTCAAAATCGTTCTAGTCATTTTTTAAAAAATATAATTAGCTTGATCCTGATCCACAATGATCAACTAATTAAATTTTCTTGAACACGTGACCTAGCCCAATGGTCTTGCAGCCGAAAACAGTAAGATACAAAATTTAGTCAAAATCATTACAGCCATTTTTAAGGTACTGTAAATATCTATATTTTCTTCGGAAACAGAGTTTTGTTTCAGAACGAAAAATAATGACTATAGACTGCAAGAAAAAAAATACTGGACCAAAAGTTCTCAAACAATGACACTTGATACTGTGTTTGAAAATTATTAAAACAAACAGTAGAAATTGTATTATAAAATTTAAATATTTTTTCGTTAAATATAATGCAATTAAATAACACAATGTGTTACATCATCTTCCTTTTTTATCAATCAATTTATACATTACTAATTACTGTAAAATTGAAGGAGAAAAAAATGTAAACAAAGTAATGACCTATAATCCGCAAAATTCTATAATCTGCACAACCTGTGGTCCCAAGCTGTGCGGATTAGAGGGAGTTGACTATATTATAGTGATTGATACAGTATATTTATATTATATTCATTCTGCTGGGAAAAACACACTGTTGGAAATAAAACTGCCATGCTTGTTATCATTTATTGCCAAAACTTGTCAAATTGATGCTAGATACAAACAGGGGTGTGGAAAGACATAATTTTACTCGTCAATAGCGAATGAAATTTTGATGGGGCGAGTGAATTTCTTGTTTGTCTTTTAAAAATTGCAGGCTATAGAGATATGAAAAATTTTTTTTTTTTTTTTTACTAATTAGCTGTATTTTGCAACATTCCAAAGTTACATGATGGTACAGTGGAACCCCAAAAATCAGGATTCCGCGGCGATTCTGGATTTTCGAATTTTTAGGATTTTGCAACTCTGTTAAAAAATACTTTTTATAACAATATAAAAGCATTTAATATGCATTTTTTTCCCTCTAGTGTAAATAAATGACAATCAAATTGCCAAATTAAATAATAAAATAGGAATGATAATCTAAAACATAACTCTTATACTGAAATTAAATATACAAATTAAAACACAATAAATTAAAAAATAGTACACCATAGATTATATAGAAGTGATTCTATTCCAAATTTTCCAAAAATTTAAGTCATTCGATTCCAAAACTTTAAAGCAGACATAAAAAAAAAAGGCCCCAGAAAAAAAATCTGGAAAAGAAAACAAACTTCTTAAGATAAAACCTTCTTAATGGATGTTAAAATATAAGTGAATCATGTTTCTGCAAACAGTTATATGAAATTCTGTTCTCAGAAGGTTAAGTGCCATTTCTAAAGTTTCTTGAAGGGGGGGGGGGGGGTGTTGCGTGCTATTTGAGATAATGTGTAAAGTTGCTTGATTCTTCAAAGAATTTTTTTTTTCATACATCTGCAATTTTATTTTTATTTTTATTTTTTGGAATTTAACAAAATCATTTCTTGAGTCGGCGGTGGGAATAAAAGTTAATTTCTTCAAACGACTGTGGAAAAATATGAATCTCGTCACATATCTAAGAAACAACTAAAGATTTTCTTCAATTGCTCACTGTGAAAAGTTCAATAATCAATTGCAGAAAAAAAAATGAAATTTGTTAATTCGTCGCTCCGATCAATCAGAAATTTTGTCAATCGGTTGTGGGAAAAAAAAAAATCAGAGTTTCGATAAACAAACAAGGGAAAATATCACAAATTTCGTCAAAAGATTGAGAAAATAAATAGTCTATTTTATCAGTATGTTAGGGAAAAATAGCCCGAATTTCGACAAATAGTCACAAAGAAAAAAAATCCATTTTGTCTATCGATCGCAGAAAATATTGCCAATTTTGTCAAATGATCGGAAAAAAAGCAAATTTTGCAAAGGATTGCAGAAAAAGAATTTGTCAAAAAGACATGAAAAAAAAAACTCATCTTGTTTTCTTATTTTCCAACTGCATTCAAAGTTCTGTTCAACAAAACAAAACTGAAACAAACAACATATCGGCATTGGCCAATGTGCGTATCAAGATCATAGGGCAAAGAGTCACCAGGTTGATCAGTCTGTTGGAGAAGGAGCAGGTGTTAATAGAGTGAATATCAAGTGTGTTTATCTTTTACTCCAATCAAAAGAAAATGAAATTGCATGTTTGTTTCTTTAGTTATAAATACGTACTTGAGTGATTTTATTAAAATTAAAATAAATGAAGCTTCCAGTCATCAATGTATTAGGTCAAGTTTTCCTTTCTTATGCCGTTTTTCAATTTTCCAGTTTTCGTAATAATTAAAGTCTTTAATTAACGGTCAATTTATAAAAATATACCAGAATATATCAATATTTATCAAGTATTCTGTTAAAAGAATTTAACTGCATTCGATGAGAAATATGAAAGTTACAGCATATCTTATTTTGAAAAATAGTAAAACTGAAAGTGAAAATATGTCTAGAGATTTGTGAAATGTTTGGAGATTTCCGGAAATTAGATGCTCGGATTTTTGAGGTTCTTCAACTGTAATAAATTTTATCTTATATATTAAACTTTCCTATGCACTATATATTTGTAATTTTATAGAGAAAATTACAAAAATCCTTCATTATGTTAATAGTAATTAACTATTTTTGCAGTCGGGTACATTTTGTCTTAACAATTTTCAACTGCATGTTTTATCTTGTTGGCTGGTATAATAAATCCTTGGGTTGTAAGATTTTCTGAAAATTCGCCACTCCTGTATTACAAATGTACATTTAGAGAATGCATTGAAGGGAGATGATAAAAATATCTCGGTGACTCAAATAATCAGAAGGTTTTGTAGAAAAATAAACTTTATTAACATAACAACACATAGTCAAATATTCGCCATCGTCACTGACAGAATATCTGCCGCTCTCTGCAGAGTTCGAATGTTACTGCGTCACGTGACTTCAAAAGCTCTCCGCAGAAAACGCGGGGGGGGGGAATGCGCCTCATTGCTATTGGCTGGCTCCTCGCGTGCGAGAGAGAGAGAGAGAGAGAGAGAGAAATAGCAGACGGCTACAGAGTATGCCCCCAGTGACGAAGTCGCGATTACAAAAAGGTAGCAATTAATAAGATACATAAGAAAGGTCTTGAGTAAAATTAAAGTACATATGATGCAAAAAAAATAGAAAATATATTATGCATTACATGAAAAACAATACTTTTGAGAAGGAAATAATATGCACACTATATACATCAAATGTTTTAAACAATATAATCCGTAACGAGATGTTTCGGAAAACGAACTTTACGACCAGATTTGGTGGTAGGGTGCTCAACAGGAGTAATTGGAAAATTTATGGGCTCATTTTGTTTTCGAGGTTGGGAAGGTGAAATAGAATCTGCTAATTGATACGCAGGTTTAATGCGATCAATAGATACAGTACAGCGCTTCCCGTTTATTTCCAAGTCAAACGTTTTCTCAGACCTGTCAATCACTCGATGAGGTCCTGTATAAGGGGGTGATAAGGGAGGATTGACTTTATCTGATCTAAGAAACACGTGTGAACAGGTTTTTAATGAGGGATTGACATAAATTTTAGGATTGCCGTGCATTGCAGTAGCAATGGGATTTAACTTTCTCATTTTTTCAGTTAACTCAGTGACGTATGTAAGAGTAGGTGGTTGATTCATAGTTTCAGTGTTAATGAGATCAGAGGGTAGTCTGATATTTGTGCCATAAACAAGTTGAGCACAGGTAGCTTGGATATCATTTTTAAGAGCAGTGCGTAAACCAAGTAAGACAATGGGGAGGATTTCAGTCCATTGAATTTGATTGTGAGCTTTAAGAGAGCTCTTAAGATGGCGATGGAATCTTTCAATAAAACCGTTAGACTGTGGATGGTATGCTGTAGTTCTGATGCGTTTACATCCTAATCTATCTGTAAGCTCTTTGAAAAGAGTGGACTCAAAGTTTCTACCCTGATCAGTAGTGATGGTAACAGGGGTTCCAAATCTGGAGATCCAACTGTGTATCAATGTACGAGCAGTTGTTTCTGCAGTCATATCAGATGTGGGTATAACTTCGGGCCATCTCGTGAACCTATCAATGATGGTCATGCAATACTGATTGCCATCAGATGATGGTAAAGGTCCGATAAAATCAATATGAATATGGGCAAAACGAGAATCAGGTTCAGAGAATGTACCAATTGGTGATTTGGTGTGTTGAAAGATTTTAGCTTTTTGACATTTCGTACAGCTGCGAACCATAGATTTTATATCCTTACGCATGCCAGGCCATACAAATCGTTTAGAAATTAAATCTAATGAAGCTGAGATACCAGGATGCGAGAAATAATGCAAGGTTGAAAAAACTGATTGTCGCATACTTTTAGGAACAAATGGTCGAGAATGTTTTTGTGACATATCGCAATATAAATGTACATCTTCGAGTGGAAAATAATGTTTTTCTAATTTTAATGAAGTGGTGTCAAATTCGAGAAGTTGTTTTAGTTCTTCATCATTTGTCTGAGCAGTGGCAAACTCTTTAAAATCTAACACATTAGAAGAAATTGAATCTATCTCAATTCGAGATAATGCATCGGCCACAATGTTGTCAGAGCCTTTAGTATATCTAATATCAGTAGAAAACTGTGAAATATAGTCTAAATGTCTCAATTGACGTGGGTTACATTTATCAGGGTTTTGTTGAAATGCGAATGTAAGGGGTTTTTGGTCTGTATAAATAATGAAATTCCGACCTTCTAGCATGTGTCTGAATTTTTTTATAGAACAATAAATAGCAAATAATTCACGATCATAAGTAGACCAATTTCTTTGAGATTTATTCAATTTACAGGAATGAAATGCTATTGGTTCCCATTGGTTTTCGGAGAGTTGCATTAAAGATCCACCAATTGCGACATTGCTGGCATCGACCCATAAGCTTAGCTGGGCGCCAGGAATTGGATGTCGTAATAATGTAGCTCGAGCTATAGCTTCTTTTGAAGCAGTGAAGGAAAGAATAGCTTCATCGTTCCATTGCAATTCCTCAGTTTTGTTAGGGATGTTTTTTCATATTTTTGTGTCCTTCTAAGAATTTAACGAGTGGAGCTAAAATATCGGCAGCTTTGGGAATGCACCGTCGATAAAAATTGAAAAGACCTAAGTAGCGTCTTAGTTGAGTTAAGGTAGAGGGCTGGGGGAAATCTAGGATGCATTTTACACGATCAGGTAAGGGTTCAATTCCTTCAGCTGAAAGTTTGAAACCTAGAAAATCGATAGTGGATTGGCCAAATTTACATTTATCAACATTAATACACAGACCATACTCTGTAAGTCTAGAAAACAACAACTCAAGGTGTTCTAAATGTTCAGTTTCATTATTTGATGCAATTATAAAATCATCAAGGAATGCGTAAACAAATCCTAAGTCACGAATTACGTCATCAATAAATCGTTGAAAAGTTGAGGAAGCGTTACAAAGGCCGAATTGCATACGAGTGCTTTCGAAAAGTCCGAATGGAGTGCAAATCGCAGTTTTATGTACATCATCAGGATTTATGGGAATTTGATGGTAGGCTTTTACAAGATCAATGTGACTGAAGATTTGTTTACCATGTAATTCAGCAGTGAAATCTGCGATACAAGGGATAGGATATTTTTCTTTAACAGTTTGTGCATTTAGAGCACGATAATCACCAACAGGTCTCCAATCGACAGATCCTTTCTTCGGCACCAGGTGGAAAGGCGAAGAGTAATTACTTTTAGAAGGTCTCATATGACCGAGTTGTAGCATGTGCTGAAATTCAGCTTTGGCAATTTTTAACCGATCTGGAGCTAGCCGTCTAGGCTTACCAGCGACTGGAGGCCCCTTAGTGTTTATATAATGCACAGTATTATGCTTAACCGGTTGGTTGGGATCCGGTAATTTCGTGATTTCAGGAAATTTAAATAATAATTTACCATATATATCATTTACAACACTGGGTTTCACAGAAAATATATTACAAGTACTTAATATAGCAGGAGCTTTTAAATTAGTAGTGGAATCAATAAGACGACGATTCCGTAAATCAAGTTTTAAATTAAAATTATGCAAAAAATCAGCTCCTAAAATAGCACATGAAACATCACAAATATAAAAAGAATATGTAAAATTTCGGCGTAGGCCTAAGTTGATATTAATACATTTACGACCATACACATTAATTTTTGTGCCATTAGCAGCACGAAAGGTTTGGAGAACAGGCTTAGTTTTGTCATTTTTATTCGCGGCCACAAGTGAGGCATCAGATCCAGAATCGACTAGAAAACACATACCTGTATTTCTGTCTCTAACGAAAAGGCGACGAGAAGGTGCTGGGGAGAAGTCCGTCGCCGCTACTCTTCCCGCTTCTGGTTTTCCGAATAAGAACAAGGCGCTAGGCACTTTTTTGCTTTTCCTTGATATTTTTGGTGATACCAACACAATGTTGCATCCCTATGGCGGGACTGAGAACGATTACGCTGATGGTTATCACTTCTAGATACACTTCTTGAACGACGAAGATGAGCGACCTCTTGGCGTAATGCTTGGATTTCTTTTACGAGCATATCAATGGCTGGTGGTGTCTGAGATTCAGTTGTTGGTGTTCGAATCGAAACAGAACTAATGTTGGAAGGCGTTAATTCAATTATTCTATCAGCAATATCCGCCGCTTTATCTGGAGTAATTTTTTCAATGGTAGCTAGAATCGTTTGCACTGTGGTTGGCATTTGTTGAGTAAACAGTTCTAAAAGAAGATCGTTACTAATATTATGGCTTTCAGCCCGTCTTTTCATTAATCGAAGTAATTCAGTTGGTTTTCTGTCACCCAGGCTTTCTCCAGCTAGCAGTTTCCGTATTTCTAAAGTACGACTTTCTCCGCAACGTTCGATAACTTTTGCTTTCAAAATCTGATAAGGATCAGTAGGATCAGGACTCATAATTATATCTCGAACCATAGTAGCAGTAGCAGGCGGTAGATGCGCTACAACATAATTATATTTTGTTTTAGACTCAGTGATAGCTTTAGGAGTAGCTAATTCGAATGTGCTATCCAGCATATGAAACCATAATGTAGGGTCCACAGGGATATAGGGTGGAATGACTACGGCAGATGTTTCAGCAGTTGCCATTTTGCTAGTTAAACAAAACGTTCCATGAAACAGTTGAATAGTTCGACGTTCTATGAAATAGTTGAAGGTTCAAAAATTTTGATCAAGTTTTCCATTTTGATTAAAAAATAAAAAACTTTTTTTCGAATAAAACTACATAAAAGTTACCATGGTCACAAATAATTCTTGGTACTGTTACGCTAGCTGGGTGCAAATCTCGCCAATAGCTTTTTTTCAACTTCAGTTAGCATTTTTTTAATTTTTCGAGTGTTAAAACATTGATTTGAAGTTGAAATTAAATGTCATGGTTTGTTGCACTGTTTAATATTTGGCCAGATGTCATATACGCACCGCAGGTTTGGCATGATTTTTTTTTTTTTTTTTTTTACAAAAATTTGGGGAAAACCTCGTTTTTGAATACCAGTTGCATATGTATTTTTTATACTACTTAGTTATCCTGTCGACCAAAAATCTATCACCAAACTATAAGATTAAGTGCCAATAATGGTTGATCATAAATGTCACATTCACTTGACTTTAAGCAAGTTACACATGCTTAGGTCATCAAGTGATTTTTATTTCGAAGTTTTATTTGTATATTTATTAATGTTATACTAATTTATTTGTTCTTTTGTTATTTAAAATTAAAATTATGTCAATTTGTATAATTTGTTAAGTGATTTGGCGATTTATATAATTTGGCAAAATTGGTCAACTGAATAACTAAGTAGTACCGTATCTTTTAATTATTTTCTATTATTTTCAAAAGGAAATAATAATAAAAAAAAATTGATAACTACAGAACAAAATAATTTATATAATTTTAAGAAAGAAATAAAAGTAAATAAACATTTATTATTAAATAAACAACAATAGCCAGATTACCATGTCAATCAAAATAATGCCATTTTGGCGCCAATTAGGTACCCCGGTGCGTATATGACATCTGTGACTAATATTTTTCTTTCGTTTTGTTTTAAAAAAGAGAAAGAAGTGAAAGCCATCAATTTTAAACGTTTCAGTTTAAAATGAAAGTTTTGTATTTTAAATAAAATGAATGAAAGGATTATATTTTAAGTGAAATTAATGAAATATAAAAAAATGGGATGGGAAAAATGTTTGGCGATTTATCACCTGCGTCTCGCTAACATAAAAATACAGAGTTCTTGATTTCTCTATCAGAATCTTTCGATTTGGCGAAAGATTGTTCAAGTAAATTGAATTATGAATAAAATTAACATGATATATTTCTTAGCATACATTTAAGGGAGGCCAAACTGGTCGCCAAATTAGTTTAAAATAATAACCTTTTCTGAAATATGAAAAGAAATATCTATTATGATTAAAATTTGAGTTGCCATCATTAGAAAAAAGTATTTAAAATTAGAAAAAAATTAATATTTCGAAAACTAATTTGAATTTAAAAATTCTAATACAGTAGACTCCCTTAAATCTGCGACCCTAAAATCAGCGAATGCCTAAAATCTGCATATTTTTTCAGATGTAAACAATGAAATCTACAGTTCAGTTGCAGGAACAAAATTCAAGATGGCGCCGAATTCAGCGACTACCGCAATGTTTTGATTTACTAAAGTTTTTGTTAATCATTCTCTTTTGGCTATTACAGCTGATTTATTACTAAATAAATTTACATTACTTTTGATATTGATATGAATTAGCATATCTATATCAAAAATTCCATGATGTGAAATGGAAAAATCCGCGAACCGGTACGCTATTTAAAAATTATTGTTCGCGGAATTTTTTAAAAAAAATTATAGACAAATTTATTTCTAAACATACAAAGCAGTATTAGAAAAGCATTCAAGACTCTAAATAATGATGAAAAAAGTTACTAAAGTTAAAAGTGCTAAGAACGAATAATGACGCATCAATCTTACAATCGCTCTACCACTAGATGGAAGCATAGGACTTTTGGAATCGATTTCATCGGTAATAATTTAATATTTTTCTAAATTTTTATTTTACATAATTATTTTAATAATTACTTACATTTAAACTAATAAATTACTTTAATATTTTACTTATTTTAATGTTTCACTTTATTGTAAGTATTCATTATAATTTCCCTTGCCTAACTACTAATCAAGTTAATGTTTCAAAAATGTAAACAAATCAATGACCAGAAATCCGCAAAATTCTAAAATCCACACAACCTCTGGTCCCAAGCTGTGTGGATTTGAGGGAGTCTACTGTACCAGTTTTGAGATCTGCGGATGAACACGGATTATTGTAGTTAATTTCATTGCAAAGTATTCAATATTTTAGGAGAAATCGCCGTGAAACACAATCAGTTGTCTAATCAGTCATTTCAAAGAATCGTTTCATAAATTCAGGTCCAAAACTAGGGGGGAGGCAGAGGGGGCATGTGCCCGGGCGCCGCTTTAACAGAAGGTGAAGGGGGCGCCAAAATGAAGATTTTGTTTGACGTTTGATACAAGAATGTACGTATATATGAAATTTGCATAAAAATGTCTTGTAGCCGGAAAATTTAAAAGGAAAACTGAACCAAATGCATTAAACTTTACAAATAGATAAAAAGATTAATCTACAATACAAAATTGCAAATGAATAAGAAAAAAGAATTGTCCTATTAGGCTTTTTTATTCTCCCATTCCAAAAGTATCATGTCTATGCCTTTGACTTTCTATCTTTTAAATAACTTACTGTATAAGAAAATCACTAGCGTTTTTCAAGGTCAGTCTCTATTGTGGTACACTGCCCACTACGGGTAACTACCAAATGAGAAGCGACCCCTCAGTCTGACTTTTTGATTAGATAAAAAAATTCCATGAAAGCTGTTTGCTTTTTTTCCGCTGAGCAGCGTTGAGCTTCCTTTCTTTTTTTTTTCCCCGTCTTGCCATGGGCGATGACTGCCCGGGACAATAAAAACAAACCAGAGGGGGAATGCACAAAGTAAAATTCTTAGTGAAACCTTTTTTTTTTTAGATACTTAGCCTATACAGAAAAAAAAAAGTTTAAAAAAGATTAAAATGCAATTTGGTTCCTTTTGATTCCGTTTTCAAGGTTTTAAATAAATCAATGTTTGACAAAGCTGGTTACGTAGTTCAGTTTTATATATTTTAAATTTAAAAATAAGTTGTCTATTAGATACTTAGTAAAATTCTTTTTGTAAATTTACTTTGTGGTGGAGAGGGGGGCGGGCGAAAACCCATGTTTGCCCCGGGTGCCAAAAAGGCTAGTTTCGGCCCTGCATAAATTCGTTTCATTTCAGCCGTTTCATAAGGATTTTATATATATAGGGTAGATATATTTTTACATAAAAAGTACATTGTTAAGAAACTCTGTCTCTTAAAGCTTGTATTCTTGCTAATTTTCTTTTAATTGTACTATTTCTTGATTGAATGAAAAGAAATGAATGGAGATTGAAAAAGTGAAACCGAAGAAGTATAAACAAGTTTTCATAGAATCATACGTCAAACAATTCTCGTGTATAACGGAATCTCCTGTATGAGAATACCGATCACTTTCTCACGGAAGTAGGAGTAATATAAAATAACATTTTGCTATAATAAAACATTCAGATAATTTGAGACTATACATTTTTCATTGCATATAATTTCAGTGTTACGTATTTTTAAGCACTTCGTAAATATACATCGTAAAAATCTTACAGATTTCAACTTTGTCTGGTTGGCAGGTATGTGATAAATAAACTTACCTTAAACAACCTATTTGGATAAAAAGTATAACATAAGATAAGATACTGCAACAATCTATGATACTGCTTTTAACATCCATGGCTTTTAAGAGACGCCAAATGATTGATTCAATGTAAATGAATCATATTCGTTACAATGACCATAGGATTTACTTGGAAAAAGCGCATGCGCGTTTTAAAAATCAATAACAAACCGAATTTGTTTTTCGGAAGCGTTTTTGTTTTGAGGAACATGGCGTGGTGCTGAAAAGACAATTTAGAAGCCATAAATAAATTTAAAAAAAAAATAAAAAAAAACTTTTGAATAAGAATTCCCAATCTGAAAAATAAATCGATAATTTAGTTTATTTAAATAATCGATTACTTTTAACTGCATATTGAGCGTGTTCAGAAGTGCACTTCGCGCCGCGCGCGCGCTCAGAAGTTTATGCCATGGAGTAGGTGTTATCGAAGAAAGGAATTTTAACATAATTCAATTATTTCATTATTTTTATGGTTCAAAAAAGGTAAAACCAACGACTATATTTCTTTATTCTTCCAAAACATGATTTTCGTAACAGGAATACATGCATATGTTCACTCAGATAAAATCTAAAATAGTCGGGAAAAACATCACGTGACCTTCTTTATCTACTTTAGCCCATTTGGCATTTAAAATTAGTTAACCAACCGCGCGCAAACTCCGCGCGAGCTGCTCAAAAAAATTGTGTGGGCGATTTGATCACGTGATTGTGCGTTTTCTGCTTATGTGTTATTGGTTGTGCTTTGTTTGGTAGGTTGATTGATACAATTTAAGAATTCAACTGGTGATCTAAAAATTTTAACAATTTTCTTTTTATTTATTTAAAAATGATTTATCAGTTGATTTATATCTTCCGTGATAAATAAAATGCTGTTAGTAAACCAAGATTGTGATCTCAACATATGAGATTTGTTTGTAATCTACTATACTGGATGGATTTCAATGGAATTTGCACTGTTAGTTAGACAGTTTTTCAGAGAAGGTTTTAATATATATATTTCTTATTTTATGATTGCATATTTCAATACCGTGTGGATAACAGACCAAAATACATCATCAAACATGAGAAATAAATGGCATTCAAAATTCTGTTAGTATAAGCAAAATACTTATTTATACTTTCAGTAGAAAATTTATAAACATTCTGATCATACTTTATTCACTACAAAACTAGACAGCAGACCTATATATTTTATCTCTTTAAAAAATATATGTACAGGTATTTTTAGTTAAAATAATCTACAACTATTACATTTTATTTTTATAATGTTCAAAGTAAAATATGATTTCCAGCCTAGTCTCGATAAAAATTCACTCGTAAAGTACTCAAAAAAAAAAAAAAAAAAAAAAAAAAAAAAAAAAATCAAGGAATTATCCTACGTGCGATATATATTATTTTTTCATTTGGATTTGCTTAATGTTTATATCATTATACATATACATACTTAGAAACGAAACTTTGAATATTTAAAAGGTGTTCAGATGTAAAACTTTCATCTCGAAATACCTCATTTTCTCACATTTAAATAAGTATTTTATTATTATAATAAAAATACACGTGCCTCTGTATAATAAAAATAAAAAATATATCTTCATCAAAAATATCTTATTCATTATGAAAAATATAAAACAACCAATAAACAAAACAAAATAAAATTGTAACACAATGTGGTCTCGGAAGGATTCGAACTCAGAATCCCTGGTCTGGAGTTCACTGCCTTATCCATTCGGCCATCTGGCACACGACGCTTCTGTATCAAAATATCTTTATAATTAGACCTTAATTAATCAAATCCATGATCTGTTCCTGAACACACTACGTGCCTACCTGTACACTACCTGAACACACTACATCCATGATATGGACCCACTCCATGTTCCTGACTCCTGAGTTCGCGCGCGTGCTTCTTGAACACACTCATCCTTAACTGAATCCTGTCTGATTCATTCAAATTGAATCAATCATTTGGCTTCTCTTAAAAATACATTATTGCAGCATTCGATGCTTTTATCAAAATATCTTTTTAAGGTAAGTTTGTTTATCACGGCAACATATCAAATTTGGAAAACTGTGCGATTTGTACGATATATTTTTATGATATACTTTAAAACACGTAATATTAAAAGTATGTGCAAAAAAAAAAAAAAAATGTACAGTGAGCAAAACAGGTATTTGCACATCAGGTGAATTCGTTATACCTCAAATAAATAAACTCAAAATGAATATCGAATGAAAAATATTCATTAATAAATAAACATATTAACATTTGTGATGCAAAAAAAAAAAAAAAGTATTTGCGCCATAAGAGTGAGAATTACTATAGGGTAGATGCACCAGTTTTGGCCACCTTTAGAGAAAATTTGAAATAGAAATTTTACAGTTCTTGACCGATTGAAGCATATTAAATCATAATAACATCATTCTTTAGTAAATTTATTTGTCTTTCTCTTAACTATAATGACTTTCTACAGAATATTTTAGATTGTGAGCAATAACTCATCAAGTAATTTATTCCAATTTGTACCAGTTTTGGCCACCCCTACACCAGTTTTGGCCATCCCTATGCACCAGTTTTGGCCACTCCAATATCATGCAGTTTAACAAACATTTTAATTGATAATGAGTAAAAAAAAAAAGCCTTTTTATGCAACATCTATTTTACCACACATATATTTGTTTGCTGTATTAAGAGAATTGTGCCAATTTCTTTATGAATTTATAAAAACGTCAAGTAAAATATACTTATGTTAATTTTAACTGAAAGTTTCAATTAAAAAACAAAAAATATGCTTAAATTTGATTCATAAAAAAGACAACAGTGCCTATAGGACATAACGATTAACTATTTAATCAGTTTTATAATTATCCATGGATTGTGGCTTATTTAGAACACTTGAATCTTCATCAAAGAGTTATATTTCTTGAAAGCATTTTCTGATTTTGGTTTGATTTTCATCAAAGAGGTATATTTCTTGAAATCATCTTTTGATTTTGTTTTGATTTATATTAGCTTGTGCCTTATTTATGTATCCTGCTTCTTTACAAGTTATTTTAGGATGTGATTTCATAAAGAAATCGTACCATTTCATGCCTGGTCTTCCATCTTGAAATGGAGTTTCTATCTTGCCGGCTACAATTTTCTGGACAGAATCTTAAATTTGTTCCATTTTTATAGGAAATAGTATTCTGACAATAGCTAAAATCCACTTTTCTAATTGATTTTTAACTTCAATTCCTAGTACCTAGATCTACTACTTGAGATCCAACATTATTAGAGAAAAGTGGTGTCCGTCCTGCAAACTTGTGATGTAAGGCAGAATGGGTTACTCCAAAACTTTGCTAGCTTGTAGTGCTGGTATTACATTTTGAATGGCCTTAATTTTACTTCCTATCTTAGAGCAGTGTTCCCTCTAGCATATTTTTTAAGAGCACAGAATTCTGTCTTCTTTAAACTTGGTAGAATGAATCCTGTTCTTTTTAAATAGTGTGAAATACATTCTTACTTGTATTTAGATATCTCTAGTAAAGATTTTCACAATATTTAGTATTTCTAAATCCGTGTGCCAGAAATCTTGCAAAAAATATGGAACTTCTTCATTTCTTTAGAAAAAATACAAGCAATTAAATCATGCTATAATTTTACTGAACTTTTTAATTTATAAGTTGTAAAATCTTTCAAAATTTATGTTTTAGTTTATTTATCATATCTAAACATTACATATCACCTACCCTTTTGTTTTATCAATACGAAACACAATACTATATGTTCTTTAGCAATGTCATTCTTTAGTGACTAGCACTATGTCCTTCTTTCTAAAGTGAATTATCTATATGACAGAGAATAACAAAATCTCTTTTATAAAACTGCTATTAGCCTTGCTTTTTTTTTTATTATTGAAGCCATTACTATATAAAACAAAACTAAATTGATTGTTTTATCCAGATGTCCTTAAATTTATTAAATGGCTAAAATTCCCTCTATAATGAATCATGTGGCCATAAGTAGAGCATATGTTGTACCCTTTTTGGCCACCCCCATGGCCATAACTGGTACATATAGCAAATTTAACGCACCAGTTTTGGCCACCCCCCATTAAACTGTTAAAATAATTAATTTAAATGTGAAATTGCAGTAGAGAGAAAGCTTACCTCATAAAACCTAATAGCAATTTGTTTCAGAACAAATAGAACCCGATAAGTGCTTAATGTTGAAAGATTCTGAAAACTTGTCAGCTAAGCAAAAATCTTAATACATGTAAGTATTAAGATTTTCACACATTTATTTTTTTTTAAAGTCACATTTTATCAAAAAATAAACAATTGATATTGTAAATGATAAAAGAGAGTTTGCTTAAGATGTAAGAATGCATATTATTTGTTAGCATCAATTCACAGCCTAAATATTGGAGAAATTGATCCAATGTGGCCAAAACTGGAGCATCTACCCTACAGTAAATATTTAAAAGTAAAAATGCAGTCCTAGTATTTCGTATGCATACCCTTTGCTTCAATTATAGAGTATAAAAGTTTGGGCATTGATTCAATCAATTTGTGACATGTTTTGTGATGATTTTCACTCATTGTTCTGTTGGGTGACTTTCCTATTTTATTTTCTAGTATTCTAGTTCGTGGGTTGGTAAATAACAACGACTAACATTGTGAAATCTTTTTTCTCTTTGCAGATTTTGATTTTCATAGAGCCTAAATATTTGTTTTTAAAACAAAAACTAAAACTTTGCATGTCATTGATTCAGAGAGCAATATTGCATATAAAAGCTAACTAAAAAAACAATACCACGAGCTATACATAATATAATGACAGGCTTTTGAGCAAAATATTTACAATACTGAACTGTTTAAAAGAACATACATTTAAGCCTCTCTTCACAGTAACAAGTTACGTTAAAATTTACATCCAGAAAAAATTTAAAAATTATGTGCTAATCTCGAAAGTGCACAGGATTGTTCATTTTGTATGTGACTGTTTTACAGGAAGTTTTTAGATTTGAGGATGTGAATCCTGTGGTTATTTTGCAGGTTGTGTTTCCTTAGTTGTTATTTTGTAGGAAAGTTTGGTGTTTGCAAGAAGTATGCTGGATTTAATCTATCAACAGACACAGTGACAGTTTTGTTTTTGGTTTTAAGAGTTGCCAATTCAGAAAAGGAATGTTATATAGTAGACTCCCTCAAACCTGCATAGCTTAGAACCAGAGGTTGTGCAGATTTTAGAATTTTGTGGTTTTCTGGTCACTGCTTTGTTTACATTTTTTAAACAGTAGTTTGAATGTAATAATGCATTTGAAATAATAATGAATGTTTGCAATATAGTAAAATATTAAAATAATTAAATAAAGTAATAAAAATTAAGAAAATTTAATAAATGATCAAAATATAAAAAGGAAAGGTCAAGTACATTTTTAATAATGCATAATTCAATATGCATAATAATGTTGAGATTCATTTTTCTTCGATTATTCAATGAAACTCACTTTATAAAAGTACATTAAAAATTTACATTGAAATCATAAAATAATGAAATTTTATTTCAAGTTTATCCAGATTTTATAACCAAAAAAATTAATACATAAATGGTAAAAAGATTATGATCACCACTGATATCAGCACAATCTTGAATTTTTTCCGAAATTTATACTTAATTCATGAAGCATGAATTCAGTCATATTAACCAGAATTTCATATTAAAATGTGTACGGAATAACATAAAAACAATGAATTTTTCTCATACATTTCAACTAAAAGTTTTCTTGTTTACCTCTGCAATGATTTTACATGATAATCTTTGACTGATTTTAAGCGTTTGCCAATTTTAGGATTGTGGATTTGAGGACGTCTACTGTATATAAAAATTAATTACAAACAAATTAGCAAAAGTCTATTTCTAAAATCTCTAAATGTCTAATGTCTCTAAAATCAGAACAGCTGTTTAATTTAAAGTTTCTTTACTCCACCCACCTAAAAAATTTAACTGTGTTATGAAAAAAACACCAGAAAAAAATGAAATAATAAGCATTCAATATAATTAAATAGTAAATACAGTACACTCCCTTAAATCTGCGACCCTAAAATCCACAAACGCCTAAAATCCGCATATTTTTTCAGATGTAAACAATAAAATTTACAGGAAGTTGCAGGAACAAAATTCAAGATGGTGCCAAAGTCAACGACTACCGCCATGTTTTTTTTACTAAATTTTTTGTTAATCATTCTTTTTTGGTTATTACAGCTGATTTATTACTAAATAAATTTACATTACTTTTGATTTTGATATAAATTAGCATATCTACATAAAAAATTCCAGGATTCGAAATGGAAAAATCCACGAACCGCAACGCTATTTTACAATTATTCTTAGCGGATTTTTTTTTTTTTAAATTATAGACAAATTTACTTCTAAATATACAAAGCAGTATAAGAAAAGCATTCAAGACACTAAATAACAATGAAAAAAGTTACAGAGAGCGCAATAAGCTATATATACTGATAATAGCATAATGACGTATCGATCTTACGATCGCTTTACCACTAGATGGCAGCATATGACTTTTGAAATCGAATTGAATCGATTTCACTGGTAATAATTTAATATTTTTCAAAATTTTTTATTTTACATAATTATTTTAATAATTACTCATTTTTAAACTAATAAATTATTTTAATATTTTACTTATTTTAATGTTTCACTTTATTGTAAGCATTCATTATAATTTCCCTTGTTTAACTACTGATAAATTAATGCTTCAAAAATGTAAATAAATCAATGACCAGAAACCCGCAAAATTCTAAAATCCGCACAACCTCTGGTCCCAAGCTATGCAGATTTGAGGGAGTCTACCAGTGTTGAATTCAGACACGTTTCTCCGGGAGGGATTTATTTCTGTGGCCCCGGGGGGGAAATTGCACTTTTTGACCATTGAAAACACAAAATCTCAAATCTTCCGGGGGGGACATCTCATTGCTCCGGGGGGGACATTCCCCCCCGCGCCACCCCCTGAAATCAACACTGGAGTCTACTGTATATAATATTTTTAACTGAAAGTCCTTTCATTAAAATGTTAACAATTTTAATTTCGGTAACATGAAGAATAAATGAATTTTAAGTTATTTCTTTGCAGCATTCTTCAAATTTTCTTTTTTTAACACTTTGCACTCCGTGTCATTTTGAGTATGGGCTACCAGCAACTCTGCATCATTACACAACTATTTTATTCGGTCGGCACAACTTTTTAAAAAGAAGTTTCCTTCCAGTACACAAATTCAAAAATGCCCTTATTAAATAAGGCAAATTTTATTTTCCTTTATTACTTGTGCAAAAAAGACATTTTGCAAGGAAAGATGATGTCGCCACAGTGGCGACAACAGAATTTTTCAATTACCTTACCATGTCGCCACAATGGCGACAACAGAGTGCAGAGAGTTAAAATTTCCCAAAATAATTTCACAGAATTTTGGAACGTACCTATATATATATATAAATTTTATTTATCAGTACTTTTCTTTTAAATTACTTTGAAATCACTTTTTATTTTTGAGGGGGGGGTAGAGAGAATGTAGCTATTTGATTTGATTTTCTGTTGTAAGTGAAATAATATAACATGAATACATAAAATCTTTTAATATCAGCTCAAGTTATTTAAATAATCAGAGACCAGTTTCATTATATGCTTACAATAAACATAATCTGCACTTTAAGTCAATATTTCTATCTATAACATTTGCTTCCTTGCTGAAAAATTAACTCTTTGCAGATTACCAAAACAAAGGAAAACAATTTAAAGTTAACAAAAAAAAAAGCTGAAAATTTTTTTTCCAGAAACCAATTCTTAAAAAAGCTCAAAGCTTCACAGCTGTATGTTTAAATAAGATTAAATGAAATCGGTTCACTTCGTTTTGCAAAAAATGAGTTTAGACATACGTAGCAATATTCTCACAAATTGCTGTAAAGGTCCAGTAATTGAAAATATGCTTTTACACTATTACCTTTCTGTGTACTTTTTACACCATCCATTTGCACTTGAATGATACAGAGTTGCAATATTTAAATTTTTTGAATGATCCTTAACGGTGTTGGTCAGTGAAATCTCAAATTCCCTTCACTTATGTTGAACATCTGGGCATGTATGGACATTCCAATTTTTGAAAAATCTTTTTAGGAAATTAGTATTTTAAATTTATTTTTTCTGTGTATTCTTCTTAAAGTATGTCTCGTTTCTTTTGTTTTCAAAGTACTTCTAAAGTATATACCATAAAGTATCGAAAGTAAGGCCCCCTTTAACAGACGGGAAATTCTGATGATTTTAATGGGGCTTATAATTGGAACTTTTATGAAAATAATGAGAAAATTGGGAGTGTGGGGAGGTGTATTTGAAGTTATTTCACAGTATTAATACAATTCGTAAAATAAAATGAGATCAAATTAACATTTTTTGATTATAAAATTCCCTTTTATACAAGCTAAGTAGTTTCCATTAATACAAAAATAATAAATTTATGAAACAAATTTACATAAAGTAATTAATTTAGATATGAAAGAAGTATGAACAAATATTATAAAACTAAAACTCAATATAAATAATCTAATAAACTTAGTGCATAAAATAAAACTGGAAGAGGAGGGCTTATAAATGGCACTTTTTCAAAAGAGAAAAAAATATCTCATATAAGGGGTGGGGGGAGGGAGGGTTACTTTCGGTACTTAATTTACAATTTTATATTTTAAAATCTTATAGAAATTAAATAAGATTTTAATACTTGAAATAAAATTAAATAGGTATTTTATACATATTTTGACAACTAAAAAAAGTTAAAATGTTAATTTCCTGGCAAGATATTAAAAAAAAAAATTCCAAATTCTTCTCATGCTTATATGTTTAAACATTACTTGAGATCTCATTGATAAACACCCTTAAAGTGTATTTAATTAAATTAACAATTTTCCATATATAAATAGTTTATTTATTTTTAAAAGCATGTTAAGTTAATACTTTTTCCCCCATATGCCTCAACATTTATTTATTTTTTCCTTAAACTAACTTTTTGGAAATAATTAGCTTTGGAGCACACTTCTAAGATAAGTGTACACAACAAATGTTATTTAAAAATCTTGAAAATTGCAGAAGTGTGGCTTTAAAATTTTCATACATTTTTTTTTTTAATTACAGTTTTTAACTTTTGCAACAAAAATTGCATTTTTCCTTGGTTAATTTTCTGTCATAAAATACACAATAATATGCCAATAAGATATTGCAAAATAGTACTCAAATAATAATAATAAAAAAAACTTAAAATGGTACCAAGTCCTCTTAAATTAAACAAATCAACTAACTAAAAATTTAATTTTAATTTCTTTGCTTTTAAATATTATTTCTACAAAAAATACTTTGAATATCTCGTGGATATGTTGAGTATCAAATACTGCGGCAAAATTTTGCTAATCGAAAGGGAAGATTCATTTAATTTCACTTTAGGGATATTACTCTGTGTTTAATATTAAAAACAGTGCAACGATTTTATTTGGTTCAAGAATTAATGCTAAATTTTTTAATGAGCAATTAGGAAAAAATTTATGGCATGATAGGTCATTTCCTAAAATATTTCACATTAAGATATTTTGAAATCATAGAAGAAAATTAAGCGGAATTAATGTCTTATATATAATTTATTTTACTTGACAAATATGTGTTTTACATTTTAATAATTTTAATTTTATAATGAAAGATGGTCGAAGTAAAAAAAAATTATTCAAAATATTTGCAATGTTTAAACCTTTATTCGTCCTGCAGAATTTTTCATTCTTGTTTACGATTTTTAAAATAGTAGCTATAAAAAGTTTTTGTTGAGAAAAGTCGAAAATTTTCATTTGGTAACCTTACATATTTATTTATCTCATTCACTTCTAATAATTAGCTTTAATCTTTAATATCGATTTTTTGTAAAATCTGCCTGTGATTCCAAAAGTTACATGGCAGAAAAACATGGTTAAGATGCTTAAAGGGTTAAGAGATACTTTCCCTAAAGATTTTCTGTTTTTTTCTATGTACTAATGATATGATCTAAGCTCCAGCATGATTTTTTAAAAATATCTTTAAAATCGTAATAATTATCTAATTATATTGATTTTTAATATGAAAAATTTCATAAAATTGTTGGGGAGGTTGCTCAGGTTTTGTGAGAGGAAAAAGAAAGGCCTCATCTCTAACTAACTTAGTATTCCATATAATGATAAATATTAAAAAATTACTATAACGGAGCAAAACATTGTAATATGAAATCCTTCATGAAAGACAAAAAATCCGCAAAGCTTGGGACCAGAGGTTGTGCGGATTTTAAATCAAAATTCTAACATAATGAGAAAATTCCGACGCTGAACACAAAAATCTCTTAAAGTTATATTGAATTTCACATTAAAAATCACTAAAATTCGAAAATAGAAATGAACAAAATTTACTGTACCTATTAGAATATAAATTTGAAACTGATTTTCTTTTCCCAATGTCAATCAATCTCTGTAAAACTGGAAAAACACTAAAAATCGCATTGAAAATCGCTAGATATTCAAAAATCACAAGGAACAAACTATACTATATGAGTAATTGCATAAAACATTGTAATAGACATTCTTTCCAAATGACAAAAAATAAACCTGAAATGCAAAATATCACCAAAAATAGCATTTTACATCGCATTAAAAATCTGTAAAATTAAAAAATCGTGAAGGACAAAATCTAATACATTAGGTTAAAAGTTTGGAACCAAATTCCTTTTACCTATGTCAAAGAAATCATCACAAAATGCAAAAAACACTAAAAATCCCATTAAAGAAATTTGCCAAAAATTCAAAAATCACTTTATGAATTCTGAATAAACTTTAATGAAAAGAAGACAAAATTTATTACATTGTGTTAAAAGAATAAAACTGTATTTCACTAACGGGAAAAAATGTTCCAAAACTTCAAAGATCACATAAAAGATTAAATTTTAAAAACCTAACAAAAAAATTCAAAATCAGGCATTAAGGTTCAAAACTACATACAACAGTGGAAAACCCGATTTTAGCGGGTTTACCATTATGTTTTCCTGAACTCAAATGTATGAAAACATGGAGGACTGGGAGCAGGAAAACACAATGGTAAACCTACGAGTCAGCCGCTAAAATCGGGTTTTCAGGTATTTTTCACCAAGATATGACTTGACAGACCGATTGCATTTTAATATGCGAGTCAAGATTTAACTAATCCTTGAATTTCATCCGTGAATTCGATGAGGTGATTGTCTGTACTGCCGGCTCTCGGTCTAATAGTGATTGTTTATTTATTTATGTATTAATTGTCAGCACCATTTTAATCTGTAATTAATGTTTAATATTGTTTTTTCATTTTGTGATAATAACCTTAAATTTACCTCAAATCAGCGTTGAATGATTTTGTATTTTTAAGCAAAAATCTTTCCAAACTTACTTACTGTTTGAGGTCCCACTAAATTCGACAGCACAACCTCCTTGAATTTGCACAACTTTATTTTTTATAAGTGGAAATCTATCCAAATGATCCTACCGTTTGAGGCCATACTGCCTTAGTCATTGTACATCAGGTGTGCTATGCATGCTCCAGTTTGTTTTTTGAACTAAAGCTGAAAATTTGTATGATTTAACATATTTCAGGCCAATTTTGTGTGAATTTATATTTTTTTAATGACAATGTCTCTAAACAACGTAAAGTGCCCACTACTTAGTGATTGCTGATTTATTTCTGTCATGTAAATATATTAATCTTTCAATTCTGATCAATAGTTCCAAAGGAAAATTAAATAATGAAAAATTACCTGCCCTCTCATTTTTAAGATTTGACATGATATCTTCCATCCCTCATTGGAAAATTACCAAAGCATACTTAATCCATTTAGTTTCTAAAATTGTCAAATATGCAAATCTAAAATTACAGCTCAGTCCGCTTAGTAGTTTAGATTTATGCTTAACAAACTTCCTTCATTCCAATATGTTTTGTATAGAATTAATTAGTAGATGGTATTACATATTTTAAAAACTGTCATTTTAATTATTTTGGTTCTTGCTTATTTTTGTGATTATGTACATGTAGGGAGTTTGGGGGAGGGAAGGGCCATCTTGTAGGTTTTTATTTTCAAAGCGTCATTTTAAGGCATTAAACAAAAGTATAAGAATAGATCCTTTTCAACTTTTTCTGTAGGGGAAGCTCGCCCTTTCCTTCTTTCTGTTGTGCTTATGGACTTGATAAATTTAGTTAATACATTTGAAAATATTGTTTATTGTTTTTCTAAAGAATTTGTACACATTATAGCTGGGATTTTAGAAAGTATCATATAAAACAAAAAACAGTGAAGTAAGAAAATATCGTTCAAGTTATATTTAAATAATATACGATTAGCTTTAACATTCATTTTTCAATAATTTTCCTTGCTAACTTGTTGTGTATTAATAAAAAAATATATTCCCATGTTTTTTGGCATAGGGAACTTAAACCTGGCAATAGAATGGGTGTTACCAATCACAATCAGTGGCAGACAATTTGGTTGTGGCCGGCCCTTTGCAAGGAAAGGATTAAATACTCAAATGATAACAAAATTTTAGAATCTAAAATTTTAAATAATGGTTGGTTGGGTCATCTCTTTTGGTGATTATTCTGCTTCTTTCAATCTGCTCTTTCTGCTTCTTCTTGGTATTAATTGCTTTAATTATGATGATGTAAAAAAAAAAAAATCTTGCAGTGAAAGCTAAAGTAAAAATGTTGTTATCGTCCTTTCCCACAGTTTTTATTAGCAGAAAATTACACACAAATTTCCAGTCATGTGTTTTTATTTTCTCTATATCCTATGTTGTTATGAGAAGGAATATATGTATATATATATATATATATATATATTACAAACAGTGCCGCATCCAGGATTCGGTTCTAGAGGAGGGGGTTGAGATGTTGATAAAAGTGATCGCCGGTTACTCGAATCACCGGTTAATTGATTCAGTTTAGTTTATGAATGAAATCATGATTCTTTTTTTCTCGATTAGTAGAATCTCTTGTTACGTTGGTTGTGATTCATTTAAATTTAAACAGTGTTTACAACATTACAGTTGCAAAACATAAAATGCACCAATAAAATAACTATACTACTACTATGTTAGATTTATATAAAGTGTTTAAAAAATGATGAGGAAAACTTCAAGAGATGGAAGAGCACAGTACAGCAAACAAGTTTTGTACAGAAAATCAGGAATCCATTGTACAGTCAAAAATACACACGGAATTTCACTCCAAGACAATCCCGAATTCTTGTTTTTAACTTAAAAATTAATTAAATAATTTTAGCAAAATTTTCAATGGACTTACCTTGCATTGTGTCAGATGTAATAATATCACGAGAATTCGTGAAGTTTATCATCACCCGTGTCCAAACAGTGCTGAATTTTAGATTGTAGTTGGTATTATTAGATATCCGTGCAAAAATTATTAAAATTTCGCCCAGCCTAGCAATTTTTTCAAAACTTGCATATATTTTACTTACCCGTCATACATAGTATAGGGTAAGTCTTGTAATCGTTTTTAGGTGCGTTCGTAATTTACGTAGCACCTATAGTCGTCGTTCAGGCCGTCTGTCCGTCAGCCCGCATATAACAGCGCAAAAACTACCCATCCTAATCGTTTCAAATTTAAAATATATAATTGTTGCATAATTTTGTCGAGTCGTTTCAAATTTTATGAAAATCGGACGTATAGTTTAATTACAGGGACAGTCCAAAGTATTTCGTTAAATTACGGCCAATGGGAAAAAAATATTTCAACAGCATTTTAATGATGTTACAGGCGTTGGAACAGAATGAAATTGATATGCATTTATAAAGTGCACTAAAATATACATTCAGTACAATATGCAGTGCAAAAAAATATTTATAAAACTAGTTATAGTACGTACGCACCTCATTAGCTACGTTTGACGTGCAATTTCCAACTTGTTAAAATTTCCATTGTTCTACAATGAAAATTTCCAATTTATTATTTTCAAAGAATTGTCATTTTCTAGGCAATAAATGTTATAGACTATAACAATTTCTAGGCAATAAGAATAAATATAACGTTTGAAAAAGAACCTGCATGTGACAAAATCCTGTCTTAAACGGAAAAAATGTGTTGATCCATACAAAATGAATATAATAATTATCTGTGAAAATAATATAATACATTTACAACATACGGTGTACTTGCTAAGAAGGAAACTTGTCTATAACGAACATTTCTGCTTTCCTATGCGATTCCATCTTAGAAAATTTTACGACATAGCCAGGGGTAATTCTGTTCTGAATTTTCCGAAAAATTAAAAAAAAGCGGTCATCATTCCGAAAACTCGAAAATAAAAGTATCGCAGATTTCGACAAATGATCGCGTAAAAAATCAATTTCGTCAACTGATCGCAGAAAAAGCTCACCAAGGGATCGTGCAGAAAACGCAAATTTCGTCAAAGGATCGCGAAAAAACAAAAATTTCGTCAAATGATCGCGAAAAACAAACAAATTTCGCCAAATGATCGCAAAAGAAATAAGAATTTCGTCTAAAGATCGAGAAAAAGCTAACATTTCGTCTAAAGATCATGAAAAAACGCAAATTTCGTCAAAAGACCGCGAGAAACACAAATTCCACCAAAAGATCGCGTAAAACACAAATTTTGTCAAAGGATCGCGAAAAAAAACCCTAAATTTTGCGAAAAGAGTCCGTAAATTTCATCGAAAGATCGCGAAAAAAAGCAAATTCCTTCAATGGATCGCAGAAAAAAGCGCAAATTTCATGAAAGGATCGCGAAACCCCCCCTCAAATTTCGTCAAAGGATCACGAAAAAAACGCGAATTTCGTCAAAGGAACGCGGAAAAAACACGAATTTCGTGAAAGGGCCGCGGATAAAACGCATAGTTAAAGCCCGGAGGGAATTTCCTCCCTCTGCTGTAATCTTTCAGAAAATTTTCAGTGAATTTCAAGATAACAAAACAAATATAGCAGCCCAGGACACTTTTTTAAAAATGGAGAATACAAATATGAAAAAAGTTAAAATAAGTATATTTTTTGTCAGAACTCCTCGTACAAGACAATTTTTAACCATAATGGCGTGAAAATCTCTATTTTGTAGAAATTCAGTCGGACAGGGTAGGGCTTCTTAAGTTTTTATATGAGCCAGGCCGAACTTTTAGATTTTATACCGGGTCAATAATTTTTTTTTGAAAAAAATGACAAAACGGGCCGACCCGGACCAAAATTTTCGCTTTTTATACCGGGCCAAAATTCTTTTCTGTGGATCGGTTCGCGCTCGAGTGCGGAAATTTCGGCCTCTACGGACTTCTAACAAGAAATTTGAAACTGAAAGAGACCTATAAAGCGTATGTTTTATGTTTTTGTCTGGAAGTCGATGTTCCATTATCTTTTCGAACGGAGCAAAGACAGAAATGCAATTAAAAAACTCTACACTGTACAATACAGTAGAGAGCCAGAAATCCGCACTGTTTGGGAGAGAGTTTTGTGCGGATTTCGGGATTTTGCGGATTTTAAGTCATAAAAAGAACAATAATTAATAGCAACGCACTTTTATATTAGGTTATTAAATTATTTAATATTAAATAATTTTATTATAAAGGAAAATTTTAATAAACAGAATAAAAAGAATATTTGAAAACAATATAAACAAAACAACTTATTTTTTAAACTTTGAAAAGATTTGTTCAGTTGTGACCTGTTTCAAAAGTTTAGTTTGTTCTAAGTTTTTTTTTTTTTTTTTTTTTTTTTTTTTTTCTTTGCAGCTTATAGTAGATAGTCATTATAGTCCAAGAGCCGGCCGTCGATTTTCCTATGTATAAGATACAAGAGAAATTGGCCGGCATAAGTAAGCCCTAACAAAGACCTATAAGATGCCATCTTTTTTAATTATTTATTCCTGCCGGGACATGGAATTTTTGCGTCACTTCCGGTGTCAATTTTGAGTGTTTGCCTATGTACCGAATACAAGGATCAAACATGTATCCCAATCTAGGTTTCAAAGTGTACATTAAGAATGTACCGGTCAGCCAAGTCTAATCCTGCCGGAACCAGGTGGCAGACTTATTTTTATGACGTCAATTTTGAGTGTTTACCTATGTATCGAATACAAGGACCGTACATGCATCAAAATGTAAGTTTCAAAGCGTACATTAAGAATATATTGGACTGCCATGCCCAATCCTGCCGGAAATAGGTGGCAAACTTACTTTTATGACGTGAATTTTGAGTGTTTACCTATGTGTCGAATACAAGGACGGTACATACATCAAAATGTAGGTTTTAAAGTGTACATTAAGAACATATTGGTCTGCCAGGTCCAATCCTGCCGGAAACAGGTGGCAGACATACATTTATGACGTAAATTGTGAGTGTTTACCTATGTATCGAATACAAGGACCGTACATACATCACACTGTAGGTTTCAAAGTGTACATTAAGAATATACAGGTCTGTCAGGTCTAATCCTGCCGCAACCGGGTGATAGGCCTACTTTTTTTTACGTTAATTTTGAGTGTTTACGTATGCACCACTTTTTTATCTTTATCTTATCCATAGAATTTACAGATTAAATTAGAAAGAGGGTGATTTTTTCTGGCAGGATTCAGATTCTGGCAAGTATTGAATTTTCAGATCAGCATATTCTTAATGTACATTTTGAAAATTACATTATGATGTATGTTTGATCTTTGTATTCGATATATAGTAAACACTCAAAATTGACGTCATAAAAGTAAATCTGCCACCTATTTCCGGCATGATTGGACCTGGCAGACTAATGTATTCTTAATGTACACTTTAAAACCTACATTTTGATGTACGTACGGTCCTTGTATTCGTTACATAGGTAAACACTCAAAATTCACGTCACAAAAGCAAGTCTGCCACCTATTTCCGGCAGGATTGGACCTGGCAGATCAGTTTATTCTTAATGTACACTTTGAAACCTACAGTGTGATGTATGTACGGTCCTTGTATTCGATACATAGGTAAACATTCAAAATTCACGTCATAAAAGTAAGTCTGCCACCTATTTCCGGCGGGATTGGACCTGGCAAACCAATATATTCTTAATGTACACTTTGAAACCTACATTTTGATGTATGTACGGTCCCTGTATTCGATACATAGGTAAACACTCAAAATTGACGTCATAAAAGTAAGTCTGCCACCTGGTTCCGGCAGGATTAGACTTGGCAGACCGGTATATTCTTAATGTACACTTTGAAACCTACATCGGGATATATGTTTGATCCTTGTATTCGATACATAGGCAAACACTCAAAATTGACACCGGAAGTGACGCAAAAAATCCATGACCCAGCAGGAATAAATAATTAAAAAGGTGGCTTTCTATAGGTCTTTGCTGGGGCTTACTTACGCCGGCCGAATTAAATCTTCTATCTTATACATAGGAAAATCGACGGCCGGCTCTTGGACTATTAATTCCTGCTCAGTTACACAATTTTGTTGCTTTAAGAACTCAATGTATTTCTCCCCCCCCCCCCCCCCAAATTTAATCGCTCATCAAACTGATTTTTCTCAGAATTATCCTAGTCATCATCATCATCATTAGAATTGCTTTTGGCTGGATTCAAAACGCTCTCAACAGTTTCACCAAGTCATCTGATACTGTTCTTCGAATTCATCAGAATTAGCCATCCAGTACATAACCTCATTTTCATTAAATATGTTGTCATTTTTTGTTACTGCTTTTGCAAACAACAACAGCTCAACACATCCTCTCCCGGCACAAACTATGCGTTTTTTTCGCGGCTCTTTGACGAAATTCATGTTGTTTCGCGATCTTTTAACGAACCTTGTGTTTTTTCGCGATCCCTTGACAAAATTTGCGGATTTTTGCGATCTTTTGACGAAATTTGTGGGGTTTTTTCGCGATCTTTTCACGAAATCTACAGTTTTTGTGATGTTTTCACGAAATTTGCGGGTTTTTTAGCGAACTTTTGAGGAAATTTGCGGTTTTTTGCGACGTTTTGACGAAATTTGTAGTTTTTTCGTAATCTTTTAACGAAATAAGCAGCTTTTCGCGCTCTGTTGACAAAATATGCGTTTTTACCGCGATTTTTTGACGAAATTATCGTTTTTTTTCGTGATACTTTGACGAAATTGGCAATTTTTCTGCATACGATTGACAAAATTATTTTTTTTTTCAGCAACCATTTGTCGATATTCGCGATATTATTTTCCCGAATTTTCGGATTGATGACAATTTTTTTTTTTTAATCTTCGGAAAATTCGGAATAGAATCATCCCTAGTGCAAACCTGCGGATTTCGGACGCTGGCGGATTTTAGGTCGGCGGATTTGTAGTGCTCTACTTTACATAAACTGAAAACGTCTATACGGCAGGAAATGATAATTCTCTTAGCCTAAGACATCTCGAAAATGTGATCACTGACCTTTTTCAAAACAAATGACTATTTCTGACTTAACCAACGCATGTAATATACGCTTTCGCAGTTTTAAATACAATATTCGCCGTTTAATTGGATCACTTTGTTGAACAGAATATTATTCAGCAAAGTCACTGATTCCAAAAAAGCCAAAAAATTTTAATATTAATTTTAGTTTTGGTTCATAAAAATGGTTAATTTGCTTAACTAGTGATTCATATAAGCGGCAATTATAGTAATTTTTGTAGCTCTGGGAGGGGTTTTAACCATGACCCCCCCCCTTTCACTGCACCAGTGAATTAGTTATTGAGTTATAAGCGATTTGATCGCGTGATGACCGGTTTTTTCTCTTTTTTGTCGCTATATCACGGCGTCAATTCGGTTCAAAACATCTACTGTGGCAATATCTTCTAAAAGATCTTTTGCGTTTATCAAAGAATGGAAAACTTCTTTCAGTTACATAGTTTTTGAATGACAAAACCTATTTCATGCGTTTCTGAATAAGAATTAATTAAAAAAAATGTGTCTGAAAGTCCCTTTAGATTTGGGAATAGTATTAACAAAAGGACAATATACCCGAACTGTAAAGCACTCACGTTTATATTTTTGCAGAAACATAAATATAAAAGAATTATATACTTTCCGAACATATCTGAACTAATGAAAGTTGGAGGAAGTCAAAGACTTAAAAAAATGTTTTCTTTTCTTACCATCTTTTTCATAATTTTCTTCTCTGAAGAGGATTTAATATCAAATTAATACCTTAGCACAACAGCAACTAATAACAGAATGTGTGTGGAGCCTACTCTTCAAAGCATGCGTTTTCTGTTTTTCCCGTAATTCGAGGGTCCAATCCCATTTCCAAAAAAGATCAAGAAACAGATGCAATTAATTAAGACTCCCAATGGTGCAGTATTGAAGAACCCAAAGCACCATTGACAGTAACAGGAAATGACCATTCCTTTTAGCCTACGGCTGATATCCAATAGTGCGAATGAATGCTTCCCTCTTTCGAAATGAGTGACCAGCCGATACCTATTACCATGTCTTTTCCCCATTTAAAAAAATACATTACCGCCGTTTAAATGAAACAAACTTTTGAGCAGGATTTGATTCGATAAAGCGGCGAATTTCGAACAAAATAAATATAATTCTAACTTTAGTTATAAAAATGGAAATTTCTGTCTTCGTTCTGGGGTGTTTAACCCCCCCCCCCCCTCAATCGCTACGCCACTGTTACAAAAAATGGTCTTCAGAAATATTTGAAAAAATAGCAGAAGCGAGTTATTGTAATTGGGATTCTTTGGCATTTTTAAAATTTAGTAGCTTCAAAGGAACATCTGTCACGTATGATTGGTTGAACTAATAGTGCCAATAGAACAGGAAAAAAGTTGGGAATTGCATCATGTAGAAAACATCATAAATATTTTTAATTCAATAGAAGTTTTTCAACTGATGCTTGCAGGGAATAATAGAACAGTAGGAACCATGAGTAAGTCTTTTTCTCAGTAACATAAAAATACTTCAAATAGTTTAAATAAAAAAAATTAATTGATTGAATATTTGATAACAAATCCAGTTGAAACTTAATTAACGAAAAATGAAATGGTATAATTTTCAATAAACAGGAAGCAATTCATTTGTTGCTTCTGATAGGTTTTGAAAAAAAAAATTGATTTGACACTTGAAATTTACTATAAACACATTTTTTGTCACAATTAGAATCCATATTGTTGAAAATTTTCAATGGACTCATTGAATGCATGTCTAATAATGATTCTCACGCTGAACAATTTTAGTAAGAAAAGTGCAATGTTATTCGTTCACTTTATTTCTGAAAGCCGTAAAATGGAGTCTTAAGGTATTCTTTTAAAAAAATCTGGTATTTTTACCTCTACTTTAATTTATATCTGCATGTTTAAGATCTTGTATAGTCAGCATGAAACATAAAAATAATACACGAATCCATACATTTCAATCACAAAATTGCCTCTGAGGAAAAGGAAAATATCCATTCAACAGAAAATTTTTCCTTTCTTATTTATGTAACCTTAACAAATGATTTTCATCTAAATATTACAATTCGGTAAAAAATATTCATAATTTCTTTACTTAAACTGCCAACAGTAGCGATAAACACACTGAAATAGCTACGAAAGTGCCTCTTCCAGAGGAATATTCCCATTTTCAACTGGGACTTGACGTCTATAGTCAAAAACATATACCTATATGAAGTTTGGTTCTTTCCTATGCAAACTTTATACACTTTTTAATGATACAATAATGAAAGTGGCACAAAAATTGCTATCAAAGCTTTCCCTTCTGGCGGAATATTCCCATGTTTCACTGTGATCTCTGATTATAGCCAAAAGTATAATATGAAATTATATTGAATTATATGCATAACTTCATAAAATTTTCATTGTTACAGTAATGAAAATGGCATTGAAATCAGTACCACAGCAACTCCTTCTTGGGGAGTATACCCAAATTAAATTGGGGATTGCTAGCCATAGCCAAAAACATTAAAATGATTTTCGGTGCAGGTTGTTTTTTAAGTGTAAAACTACGTGTCGGAATTATTTGTAACTTTGAATTTGTATATCTGAAGCATCTGGAAATTCTAAGAATTCTTAAAATATTTAATATAAATCGTTCAGTTCATATTTTGTTTTGAAATCCACTTTCAAATTATGTATGTTTTCAAAATTAATTTTCGACCTATTATTTTTTTAAAGAAAACTATTTCTAGAAGCTTAAAATTTGAGAATTAAAAAATATTGCTCATTCCGGCAAGTAGTTTTTGAGTTGTGCCTAAAAAGGACAACCTACATTGCATTCTGCTTTTTCATGATTAAAAAAGTATTTCATATTCCGAACTCCAAATTTTAAATCTCCATAATTCTTAAACTATTTGACTAAATATAATAACTATTTGAAAAAATAATAGGTCGGCTTATCATTTGGTATCCAAAAATACAATGAAGTGTTTGAAATATAACAAAAGAAACAAGAACGATATTCCGGTTTGTGAAATTATGGTAAATATCTTTCCGGTTCATGCAGATATTAAAATACAGTGGTGGCCAAAATTGTGGACATTTTTAGGTAGCTTTCATTACAAAAATTAAAAAGTTTTTGTCAATATTGAATATGAATGAGAATTTCGCGAAATTAGACAGCGTTATCAAAGCTGGTTTTATTAAAGTGATTTATATTTTGTCGCCAAATTCGATGATGTCCCGAATTATATTAATAATTATATTAACCCGAATTATCGGTGATAGCCCACCATTTTAAAACAACATAATGTGTGCAACAAAGCTCACCTATGAACTTGGTCGAGACTTTAGTAATTCCTGTGCACATGCTCACTCATATCTAAATCGGTTGATATATACGAGTGCTGTTGCAGGCAAAAAATCAGATTTTTCAAAATGCCACACACATTCGAAATTCAAACTGCTATACCTCGGCCTTTTTTAGATAAAGGCAAAAGAAAAAATGATCTGCAGTCTTTGTAACAAGCTGAAACACATAAGAAAAAAATCTTTTTCAATTTCTAATTTTTTTGTACCTCATTTTAAATTAATTTTTTAATGGTCGCCATTTTGAAACAAGATGGCGGATGAAATTAGCAAACGAACTCGGCCGAGAGATTGCTATGTACTATGCACATGCCTTGTCACATCCTAATCAGTTCATAAATACGCGTGTTATCGCGTGACAAAAATCAGATCGTTTCAAAATGTCAGCCATGCTAGAAATTCAAAGTGCTATAACTCAGCCATTTTTTAAGACATAGACGAAACAAAAAATGCTCCGGAATCTTTGTATCAAGCTCAAACACATAAGGAAAAAATATTTTTTAATTTCTAATTATTTTTTACCTCACTTTTAAATTTTAATTTTTTTAAATGACCGCCATTTTGAAACAAGATGGCGGATGAGGCTGGCTAACGAACTCGGTCGAGACATTGGTATGTACTATATACACACCAAGTTATATCCATATCCGTTCATAAATACGCGTGTTATAGCGTGACAAAAATCAGATCGTTTCAAAATGTCAGCCACACTAGAATTTCAAAGTGCTATAACTCAACCGTTTTTTTAAGATATAGACGAAACAAAAAATGCTCCGGAATCTTCGTATCAAGTTCAAACACTTAAGAAAAAAATCTTTTTTGGTTTATAATTTTTTTGTACTTAATTTTAATTTTTTTTTTAATTTTTAAATGGCCGACATTTTGAAACAAGATGGCGTATGAAGCTGGCCAACGAATTCGGTCGAGACATTGCTATGTACTATGCACATGCCTTGTCACATCCAAATCGGTTCATAAAAACGCATATTATCGCGTGACAAAAATCAGATCGTTTCAAAATGTCAGCCATGCTAGAAATTCAAAGTGCCCAGCCATTTTTTAAGATAGACGAAATAAAAAATGCTCCGGAATCTTTGTATCAAGCTCAAACACACAAGGAAAAAATCTTTTTCAATTTCTAATTATTTTGTACCTCACTTTTAAATTTTAATTTATTTTTACATTTTTACATACCGCCATTTTGAAGCAAGATGGCGGATGAGGCTGGCCAACGAACTCGGTCGAGACATTGGTATGTACTATGTACACACCAAGTTATATCCAAATCCGTTCATAAATACGCGTTTTATCGCGTGACAAAAATTAGATCATTTCAAAATGTCAGCCACACTAGAATTTCAAAGTGTTATAACTCAACCGTTTTTTAAGATATAGACAAAACAAAAAATGCTCCGGAATCTTCATATCAAGCTCAAACACATAAAAAAAATCTTTTTCGATTTATAATTTTTTTTGTTCTTCATTTTAAATTTAATTTTTTTTTAAATTTTAAATGGCCGACATTTTGAAACAAGATGACGTATGAAGCTGGCCAACGAACTCGGTCGAGACATTGCTATGTACTATGCACATGCCTTGTCACATCCAAATCGGTTCATAAAAACGCATATTATCGCGTGTCAAAAATCAGATCGTTTCAAAATGTCAGCCATGCTAGAAATTCAAAGTGCTATATCTCAGCCATTTTTTAAGACATAGACGAAACAAAAAATGCTCCAGAATCTTCGTATCAAGCCCAAACACATAAGAAAAAAAATATTTTTCAATGTATAATTTTTGTGCCTCATTTTAAATTTGTGAAATTTTTTTAAATGGCCGCCATTTGAAACAAGATGGCGGATGAGGCTGGCCAACGAACTCGGTCGAGACATTGCTATATACCATGCACATTCCTCGTCACATCCAAATCGGTTCATAAATGTGTGTATTATCGCGTGACAAAAATCAGATCGTTTCAAAATGTCAGCCATGCTAGAAATTCAAAGTGCTATAACTCAGCCATTTTTTAAGATATAGACGAAACTAAAAATGCTCCAGAATCTTTGTATCAAGCCCAAACACATAAGAAAAAAAATCTTTTTTTATGTCTAATTTTTTTGTGCCTCATTTTAATTTTTTCAAAATTTTTAAATGGCCGCCATTTTGAAACAAGATGGCTGATGAAGCTGGCCAACGAACTCGGTCGGGACATTTGTATGTACTATGTACACACGAAATTTTATCCAAATCGGTTCATAAATACGAGAGTTACAGTATGACAAAGATCAGATATATGTATATATATATATGGATATATATATATATACAGGGTGATTCATAAATATCGAAACAATAGGCTATTTCCTTAAATAGTGTCCCTAGACCCATACTTCCAATTGAAAAGTTTCATAAAAAAAGGTGCAAAATTTAATGACATAAGTTGCAACACCATTTGGGGTCTAGTTAAAAAAATGAATACGAAAATTAAATTTTTATACGGTCCCCGTTGGGTAAAAATTCCAATTAGAAAATCTTTCCCTATCCAACCCCGAATTAAACACAAAAAACTGTATCTTCATATCTACAAAACTCGCAGATTTATGGCCGTTGAAATAATTCATCAGGCTTTAAGGGATTAGATACAAATTGAAATGCGTGCAATTCAAGAAACAATGTTACTTTAAGAATTCTAGGAAACATGTAAAAAATATATTTGTTGAGTTAGAATTTTGATTTTTTTTTTTTTTTTTTTTTTTTTTTTTTTTTTTTTTGTAGTGGTTAACCATATAACCTGCAAGCAAAATCGCATCCTAATACTTCTTATAAAGTTTTTAAAAAATTTAAATGATTAGTATTTTTTTAAGCGGATTTAATTCAAAATCTTTATAACTCGAAATCATTATTCATCGGATTTCCAATTTTTTTCATTTAAATAAAGAGGAAAGTTTAATTTTAGTTTTGTTTCAGGATTTTTTTAAACATTAATTTTAAAAATATTTATTTAAAAAATTATGTAACTTATTTTTTAAAAAATCATATTTTCAAAAGTATTTTTTTTTTTCAAATTTGCCGAAACAAAATTAATGTAAACTAATCAAAAAAGACATGTTCAAAGTTTCCACCTTTTTTATTTACGATTCTGTACTTATATGAATTTAAAGACGAGAAATGGTAAAAAAAAAATTAAATTAAAAAAAAAGAAAAAAAAATAGAAAAAAGAAAGAAAAAAAGAAAAGAAAGAAAGAAAAATATTATGCAGAAAAACGCATTTAAAGTTTTAAACATAGATAGGCTCCTAATAAAATGTTTAAATGCTTTTTAAAAAATTGTAAGTGAAAAGCGACTTCATCCTGTAGCTTAAACTTCCGATTCAGTTTAACTTTTGCCATTTTCACCTCCTTTTTGTACTATTTAAATGTCCATAAATAAATGTTAAATGTGTAATTTGAAATAATGCTTTTTTTAACATGCCGATTAAGAGTTTTTCATAATTTTAGCCCTCACAACTTCAGGCTGTTTATCGTCCCGGTGAGGCCGGTAAAAAAAAGTCTATTCTGGGGCCGGGACGGGCCAGATCCGGGACTGGCTTTCTTATTCCTAGGCCTCCACGGGGCGAAATTTTCAGCCCCGGTCTCAAGACAATACGTATTAAAATCATTATCTCTGGTTGACCTAATCCGTGCAAAAATAAATAAAGTTTGGCTCAGCACATAAACTTTTAAAACAAATGCATAGATTTTTAAATGGCCATTATTTTACAATGAAACTTTAAAATTCATAATTTTAAAGGATAGTAGATTTTAAGGGAAAAAAAATTAAAATACAGTAAAACTAGTGAAAAAAAAAATTGTGCCTATGACGGAATCCTTTCTTAAACGGAAAAATCTGTTGATACATGGAAAATGAATATAATAATATATGAGAAAAAACATATTACATTTACAACTCCTAAGAAGGGAATTTGTCTATAACGCTTTTTTTTTCTTTCCTGTGTGATTCCGTCTTATAAGATTTTACTTTATAGCATTTTTCAACGTTTAAAACACATGGAATATGGATTAACGATATTAAAGGAGAAGTGAATCATTTACACATCAACAGAGATTCATTAATAAAACAAATAATAACAGCTTTTGACGCTTCTTTAAAAATAATAATTATAAATATGAAGAAAGAAAATGTATAATAAGTATTTTTGGCCAGAACTCCTCCATATGAAAAAACTTTTAACCATATCAACACATCAACACATAAAAAACTATGCAGAAATTCAGTCAGGCTGGACCAGGCTACGATTTGAACTTTTTTTCCAGGCAGGACCGAACTTTTTTCCCTATTGGTCGGTTCAGGACCGGACCTAGATATTTCGATTCGTGCAGACCTCTAATGCAGACCACCAGCATATTTTGAAAGCAGGTTTAACGTAAAATCTATATGCTGCCTATTTTATGTCCAAAGGTGAGGAACTGTCTTAAATCGACTTTTAATAATGTACAATTTGACGATGATCCCTATCTTGCATTCAAAATGAGTCAAATCTCGTCGCTCAGAGGCATGGATAAATGGTGTAAGTCACGATTTTTCGACTTGATATCTCTGCGAAATTTGAAGATATCGAGATGATTTTTTTTTTGTGTTTAATTGAGGAATGGATATGGAAAAATTTCCTAATTGGGAATTTTACTCTACGGGGGCCGTATAACAATGTAGATTTTGTATTTTATCAAATAGTCCCCCCATGGAGTCGCAACTTATGTCATTAAAATTTGCACCTTTTTTGTGAAACTTTGTAATTGGAAGAATGGGTCTAGGGGCAATACTTAAGAAAATAGCCTATTGTTTCGATATTTATGAATCACCCTGTATATATATATCAATTTTGAACGGAGGGTGGTTTTGGGGTCTAGAGGTAATGATCGGTGAAAATATACCAAAATTTTTCGAAATCGTTTTCCTCCGAACGGCTGCAATAGGTAGCTTTTTGTAATAAAAGCTACCTATTGCAGCCGTCCGAAGGAAAACATTTCGGGAAAATTTGCTATATTTTTGGCCGATCATGACCCCCCAGATCCCAAAACCACCAGTTGAAATGTTTACTTATATATATATATATATATACAGTGAATCCCCGATTTTACGTTTCTCAAGGGACTGTGTGAAAAAAAAAAAAACGAAAAATACGGAAAATACATAGGAAGCAAAAAATCGTAGAAAAAAACTAAAGGTAGTAAAGATGACTCTTTCAACAAGTATTACAATCTATATTTTACGAAAAGAACATTGTTATACATACCATTTTAAAATCCTTTTAACACATTTATTTGCGAATCCTGGCGTTTAGGTTGAAAATAGTTCGTAATAGTGGATTGTTTTTTAGTCATTGAGTTCAAAGTAAATGCAGCATCTTCCAGGATTGAAATGCCGTCGAACGAGGCGGTTCTAGTTTGGGTCACTTTTTCCTGATTCTACTCATATTTCCATTATTAAAAAAAAATATTATATGTGATTTTTCAACGTCGAAATGGAGTTGTAAATAATTAACATGAAACAATGAAGCAAACTGTATGGTTAAAGAGGATTTTTTTTATTTTTTAAATATTTTTAAAGTTTTGGGAACGAAGTAGCCCCTGCTATGGGCTTCTTTGGTCCATTCACTTAGTTTCATATAAAATGAATGCATTTCATATGTAAATGAATAAATTTTTATGGAAAACCCTTGCAATAGCATTTGCTAATAAATTAACACTGGAAACACGATAAACAAATGTTTTATTTTTTACATTTAAACACAATTAACCAATTGTTAATATTAAAGAAACGAAAAACTGTTTTCGTCATGTTGTCCTCAGCAACTGGAACAAAAACAATTAATGTAACAAGAACAAAAGAACTTCTTAAAATACCATCAAAAACTTTTTATTGCACTAGGCCTTTCGAAAGATCTGAGTTTTTCTTCATCAGGCGCAAAGAAGACGTGCTTCTACTATGAAAGCAGCAGCAAGACTCAAATGCTTTCATAGTAGAAGCACGTCTTTTTTGCGCCTGATGAAGAAAGATTCAGATCTTTCGAAAGGCCTAGTGCAATTAAAAGTTTATGATGGTGTTTTAAGAAGTTCTTTCATTCTTATTCATTCACACCAGTTTCAACTTAATTTTTTTCAATTAATGTAACATTTTGCAACAGTAACATTTGAAAAAAAATTACTTAAAACAAGTTTTAAGAGATTTGGTTGTATAAAGGCCATTTCTAAGTAATTGGGGCCATTTTTGGACCAAAACAGGCCTAACCCAAAGTAGCCCCGAAATACTAGTTTTCATGCTAGCTTTATGACAACAAACATTTTCTGCTAAAATAAAAAGTTAAAGGAAAAATTATGATCACACATGGGTTACAGGTTACTAAAGGTAATATTTTGACACATACTTTATTTGTAGCTCTTATCAAGATTGTTTCACAATAGAAAGTTTGGGGGGTTAAAATCTACACACGAAAACATTTGTTTACAAACACATTCAGTGTTAGATATAAATTTCCAACTGGGCGAAAAATGTCCGGACCAGGATTCGAACCCGGGACCTCCTGGCTGAAGCCGCCAGTGCTCTGCCATCTAAGCTATCACGGACGATTCTGGTCGAACTTTTTCACCCAGCTAACCTTGAAGATCTGATCTGAAACCTGGTTCAGCTCAACAGAATAAATCTCAGGTAATGGAAATCCAGAAATCGCTGGATACGAAATTACACTAGATTAATTTTAACGCAGTTATTCTAATTGGCAAACAAATCATATTAGATGTAAATTTCCAACTGGGCGAAAAATGTCCGGACCAGGATTTGAACCCGGGACCTCCTGGCTGAAGCCGCCAGTGCTCTGCCATTTGAGCTATCCCAGACGATTCTGGTTGAACTTTTTCACCCAGCTAACCTGTGAAAATCTGTTTCTCTTTCTCTGTTTCTATTGCAGATAAAGTTCATTGTTTAAAGGAGTTTTATAAAGGAACACCAATTAATACTCTTTGTAGGAATTATTTACTTGGTAAATCCACCATATATGATTTAATCGTATATGATATCTGAATATGAAATTATGGGACTTAATAGAATTAGAAAAAAAGTAATTTCTAACAGCCTTAAGCTAAAGTGACAAACCTTGACAGAAATGTTTTTTAAAAAATATTTTAAAATGAAACATTGTTGGGGTGTTTTCTAATTCCGATTTATTTAGTAATTTATTTTCCTTTTTACCTTTGTATTTAATTGTCAACACTTGAGTTTACTTTGTGTTAGATACTGTTTATGTAAACTGTTCAGAGATGGCGCCATCAGCGATCGTAAATACCGCGATCGTCGTTTTGTGGCTTGCCACAATAAAAGAAAGTATTCTAATTCAATAAATCGATTTTATATATCTCCATCTGCTATAACGGCTTTCTTATGTATTTTTGTTTTTTATAGAGTATTTTTTAGAAACTGTACAGTATGTGTTTCTTATTTCTAAGTGTGGCTTTAACTTAGAATTTAAATTGTTATTTCTCAGCCTCTAAAATCCGGAACTGTGGAGTCCCAAGTGATTCTGGATTTTAGAAATTCTACCTGTATACCGTAATTTCGGGTAGATAAGCCGCAGCTTATACTTGTTTAAAAGTTAAATTTTACCTTTTGCGGCTTATCCGCTGGTGCAGCATATACGAAGTAATAACGATTTTTTCCAGAAAAAAAAAATTAATCAGATCATGTAATATTATAGAGTGAAAATCTGTAAAGCAATATTAAAAATGTTTCACAGATTAGAAATAACAATCGTTAAAAAAATATCGGGAAGTTCTTTTTTATTTCAATAAAAAAGAAAAAATATATCTGTGCTTGGTTTCTTTCTGCATAATGAAACGTATTACTCAAAGATAATGATCTCATTCTGATAACGTTCAACTTCCAACTCCACTGCAACATGCCAGAGTTGAATAAACAAACTGCAGATAGCTGTCTTCCTTTTTATAAACTAGGGATTTTGGGGAGTGCTGTAATTTTCTAATAACTTATTATATTTTAATAAAATTTTGTTACACAGTATAATTTACTGATATTGGAACTTGCGGAATATTTGAACAAAATCTGACAATTAATAATGGAGTTTTTTTTTTTTTTTTTTTTTTTTTTTTTTTTTTTTTTTTTTTTTAATAGCTAATAAAAAACAAGTTTTGCTTTTCATATTTTTTTCTTTTAAATTATTTTTTCTGTTTGCTTGCAGCTCAATAATTCCTTTTTACTGCACTTATGCAAAGTGAAGTTGCTGACACATTTAACGAATCCTTGTTATGCTCAGTTTTGCATAAACGCGGCGTTTTAATAGAAAAGAAAGTAGATTCTCTTGTTTTCTGTAAGTGTGCACATTTGCGGATGTTGTATTTTTTATTTTCAATAATGAACATATGTATTTAATTTTTGTTTATTTTAAAACTTTCTTAGAACATTTTATTTTAAATATTTACAGAACATATCAAATCGAGTACCAATTAATTTCTGTTAATAGACATTAATGTTTACAGTTAGTAGTGAAGAGATTTTCAAAAAAATTATCTTTATACATCTCTCCCAACTTTTGCCAATAGTTCATGTTGTCAAAATGATTATTTATCATTAGTTATTTTCGGAAGTTTACGTTGTGTTATTTAATTGATGGATTCGAATAAAAAATAGTGTTATTTGTAATTCTAGTGTTATGTTTTATATTAAGAATTCCATCAAATATATTTCTACTTGCCGATCCAAGGGTGAAGTGTGCGATGCAATTGGATAAATTCACAAACCAAAAGATATTTATTTATTTTCTTTATTTGAATTAAATTTAAAATTCAAATTTTTAAAATGGTTTTAAAAAATGCGCGAAAATTTTCAATATGGTGTCTATAGTAGTACGTACACCACTTTCAATAAGTGCATCTTATACGCCGGTGCAGCGTATACGATGGAATTTCAGTTTTTTTTTTTTACCATTTTCAGACGTAGCGGCGTATATACCAGGGTGGCTTATCTACCCGAAATTACGATAATTCAATTTAGCAAATTTCCAACAATAGAAAATAAAAACAAAACTTTAAAAGCTTTTTAAAAAGTTGAACTTTCTCTAAAAAATAAATGATTTTCTAACTATGTGCTGCGTTCTAGACATCAACTAATTAAGCCCTTTAAACTACTTAATTCTTAACTGCTTTAATCTACTTAAATATATAAAAAATACAAACCAAAATTTTGTTCCGGCTTTCTATAATTCGAGTTCTATTGCATGGATTTTGATGGAACTTACACTGTTAGATATTATTTCAGGGAAGGTTCTAGTATATAACACATGGTTCTACATAGATTAGTTATAGAATTATGATAGAAAGTTCTATTATTTTTGGCGAAAAGGTTACAATTATTTTTTTGGCGATCATTTTCGTTGATACATGAATTGAAAAGGCTATACATCTTGGGAAAAGAACTGTTTCTAATTTTATTTAAAATAATAAAAAAAGAGAGAAAAGAAAAACAGTTTTGATGAGCGGTAATATTATAAAACAAAAATATTTAATTTAAACAAGAAAGGAAATGTTCGTAATGCTCAAAAATTTATTCAGTATGAAAGATTGCAGTTTTAAACAATATTTTGAGATTTATTTATTGCCTCAGATTAAAAAAAAATGCATCAGAAAATTTGATATGATAATATTAGAGTGGCAATTGATTTTTTTGTTTATTTACTTTTTATTTTTATCAAACTCATCCATCATTAGGCTTGCAGATGAAACTAGCAGATATAGTTATAAAAATAATGGTACTTCTGAGTTGCATGTTGTATGCTTATTTACGATATTGATTTCATCACCAAACAATTTGATTTTAAGCCAAAAAGACATAAGTGTGGCATTGGTTTGAGCAACGTTCACAATATTGCTGATTTTTCAAGCAGATGACAGCCTTTTTGGAATAATCTAATTCTTCTACACACACGCATAATCAAACCAAAAATTCAAAACCACAAAACTTATCCAAAGATAAAAATAAACTAAACTGAATGACAACAATTAAATCAGCTTAAAAACTTCTAACTTTAAAAAACAACAAACTTTAAGAACGGCAAGCCCAAACAATATGCAATAGCTAAAACCAGAAGAAATTAAGCCAATGGAGACAGGCGGCATGACTTGTGACACGCTCAGCAGGGTTAAACCAGTTTTAAGTGCACGACGCTCCCCCAACTGCCTGTCAACACCAAATAGAAAAAACTAGCAAGTCAAATGAGCTGGCAAGACTTATTGAAAACAAAATCAAATAAACGTGAATCTCCAACAAACGTGCACAGACCTTAGACAGTCAAACTTACAGTTACTCCTCCCTTGGCATCAACAATACATCTAAATTTATATGTATATAATACAAATGGAAATTTCGTTCTGGCTACTTATAACTCGAGTTCTGTTGAACTTGCACTGTTAGATGGGTAATTTTTCTGGGAAGGTTTTAATATATAACATATCATTCTACGTTGTGAATTATGGTTTAAATTTCTTTAATAAGATAAATCAGATTATGAAAAAATAATCTTTTGAAAAGATTCTGCCGACTGTTTTTCGATAGAACTTGCACTTTTAATCAGATAATTTTACAAGGATGTATCTAACATATCCTTCTACCTTGCTCAACTGTAGAACTATGGGGAGAATTCTGTAAATTCGTGACCCCAATTATAAAAAATGTACCTTTATAAAAAATTCTAATAAACATTTTTTTTTTTTTTTTGTAGGATTTGCATTGTTGGTTTGTTAATTTTTCAAAGACAGTTTTAGCATGTAATATATTGTTCTACATTGCTTAGTTATATATCAATGGTGGAAATTTTGGTAATTTTCCAGTATAGGGCCCTTGGCAAGATGGAGAAAATGGGCTTGGCGAAAGAAGTAAAGTTTCAATGCATATTCTTTGTTCAATAATTATAGAATTTATTCACCATAAAGAAGCCATTTATCTTTTTTATATAAAAACAGAATTAAATGTAATATAAATAATAATAATAATAATATATTTAATAAAAAAGTTTATTATAAGAATACATGCGTAAAAAAGCATAAAAGTTCATCATATTTGTTTTCATAGCTGTTCATATCATTTGTCAACAAATCTCACTTTTGAAGTCCGAATTGCGCCATGTTTTAAAAAAAAAAAAACGCCGATTCCCCTATACTGGAAAAGTACCGAAAATTCTGTAATCAGGTGAACCCATTTATGACAGATCTCAAATGACAGCATTGCTATTTGACTAACCATCGTCAATTTGGAAAGAAATATTCGTAAATGGGTTTAATCAAACAATACCTGGCTGATATTTGACATCAAATTTGATTGTTCATTAATATTGGCGTCGGAGTGGTTTCTATTTTGCCTATCACAATTTCCTTACAAAATTTTTTGCTTTAGATTTCACTTACAAATTTCGTAGACAACAGCTACGCAAGGAGGTTTTTTCGATCTTTTAAGTTAGCCGGGCGCAAATCTCGCTAATAGCATTTTTTTTCTCGGCAGTAGCATATTTTATTTTTTACATGTGTAACTTTGAAACAATGCATTGGTGATTAAATAGAATATTTTTGTTTATAGTATTATTTGTTATTTTTATCCTTTTGAATTTTTTATGAAATGGGTCAAAAGCGATTCTTTTAACGGTATGTAATATGCATATTTTACATGTACGTATTTTAAAATAAAAGAGTGAAAGGTTTATATTTTAAATGAATGGCAATGGGAACAATATTTTGTTGTTTATCAGATGCGGCCGGTTAACATAAAAGTGCTGTTTTTCCTTGAGATTTTTTAGGCAACCTATCACGGAAATAATTTAAAAAAATGATTGCTGAACAAAAAAAGACCGCTTCTATGACTGTTAATAATATCAGAAATATTGCTAATATTGAATGTTATAATAATATCTCGCAGATGAAACTAAAATACGGCGACAGTGAGAAACATATCGCTCACCTGCAAGAAAAGTGACACATCTCGACAAAAGTAAATTTCACAGGAGAGGCAAAAGAAAATTTGCATTATTTTACTGCAACATGAAATTATAACACTTTTCTTTGCAAGTGGGAATAAAAATGTGCATAAAAGCGTGAATCCCTTAAGAATGAAGACGTAGGATGAGCTTTTGGGAGGTTGGGTAATTTTACGTCCCCACACAATCCACCTCTCTTCTGTGGTCACAAATGGACGTATAGCGTAATAAAGTGATTTTCCTTATAACTATACCTATGAAATTGTTTATATAGCAAGACGCACCTATGACAGAGCTTTTAGTGGAATAAAAAGCAAAATGAATTTTTGCAAGATGTGTCACTTTTCTTGAGGAGGAGCGATATATACATTTAGATAATAAAAAAAAATCAGGAAAATCGGAAATAGGTTTAGTTTGCAAAGTACGCGTTAATTAAGGAAGTAAATTACGTAACCGAATCTACAGACAATTGAAATATTTGGTACCAATAAATTACATAATCCAGTCTACAAACAATTGGCATATGTTACCGCTCGTGGTTTGATGCATAATTAACTTAATAAAAAAGGTAATTGATTCTTCGTTTTTAGAGCGGACCTAGTCCGTATTCGAGTTTTAAAGTGGATTGGAGTAATTTGGGACAAAAAAAATATGAGATATTTTGCAACATTTACGTTACACCAACACTATACCAAAATGTTTGCTGTGTCATTTATTTCAAACCTGAACATGCAAAGATTTTTTGATACTTTTCCATTATCGGGACCTTGGCGAAATCGGAAAAATAGCCTTGGCGGAGAAGTAAATTTAGCAGTATATTTTCTGGCAACCTATTCACTGTTTCATTTCATATACACAAGCATATTTTTTTTTCAATCTTTTTTTAAATTTATTTAACGTAATAACGCCAATTATCTAATTTTATATAGAAACCTATTTAAAAAAGCATTAATAATATATATACATTTAAAATACATATATAAACAAACAAAATATTTCATCAAGTTTGTTTTCATAACTATTTATATCATTTGGCAACAAATCTCACTTTCTGATGCCCGAATTGCGCCAAACTTTTTTTAAAAATACCAAGGTTCCTATAGTGGAAAAGTACAAAATTTTTATTGCAAACCGTGCCAAACATTGGAACTTACTGTATATTGAACGTCAATCTCTTTTGGATTTAATTATTATTTAGTCGTAACTATGCATTTTTTCATTTACTATTTTTCGAATCGAATTTTTTTTAAAGTAAAATTAAGTTATAACTCCATTTTCCGCTGATTCAAAAACGGAAATGTTTACAGCATTACTAAGAGACACAATTTCATGTGTGTAGTTTAAAATATTATTTAAAATAAAATATTTTATTGTATAATATTTATTTGTGCTTTTATTTTCGGCATATGTTTGTATTCTTTTAATAAAATAGTCCTCGAAACTGTAATTTTGAAATGTAATATTTTTTAAATGATAACTTTCGCGCCAACAACGTTTTTTTTCAAATGCTTCGTTTGGTGCCAATTATTATGCTTTTGTGCTTGGCGACACTGGTGTTGAAATACCAGAAAAGTACTAAACTTTTAGATTGCAGCATGGAGGCTATAATATATAACATGGAACAATATACAATTAAAAAAAACTGATTTATAGCTTCAAGTTGGCACTGAGACAGTAAAATACATTTTCTTTAAATAATTTTAAAAAAGAGATGAGGAAAATCTTGTTTTCGGAACTCTCACCATATTGGCTGATTTCAACGAGAAGCCTCTGATACAAAATGAAATATTGTATATTGTACTATCATTCTTAACCAAATCCTACTGTGAGTGATAAACTAATAGAGTTAGACCGTAACAGCTGAAATTTTGTCTGCACATTAGAAAATATAATAGCACAATGGTATTCATATCGATTCAGCACTGCGGAAGTACATTCAGTTAAATGTTCATATTACTTTAAATCACAAGGTCAAATTCACTATTTCGTTTGATTCAAGGTTCGCTTGGAAAAATAGACCAGCGGAGCGGGCATATCCTGCTTGTCTCTATTAAAAATACATTTATATTGTTGTGCACTTCTCTTTTGGATTTGCTCAAATAAGAGTTCAAAGACCGCTGTGAAATAAGCAGCGGTTTCATATTTTAATTCAGTCACAGGAAGAAAATTGTAAAATTTTAAGAATTATATTAGATGGGAAAAAACCTATTGCTACTTAAAACACATTGCTTGTGCTTGATAAATAACGTTATTTCAAATCTAAGCTCATGAAACCGTGGGTGAATGGTTAAGCCACTTTTCTAGAGAACAGCAGGGCTGTGGATCGATCCCGTCTCGGATAAGCGTTAAAAGTTTACGGTAGTTTGAATTGAATATATAATTCCTATCTAATATACGACTTTGGAAAGTGGTGGTTGAAATATGGGGTTTGTCCTTGAAAAAAATATATTTCATCTTTTAAATGGACATTTTTATACTGTTTATCCGTGAACATAACTATATCATTTTTGCTCTTTTAAATTAAAGTGTTGGGAACATAATGTATTAGAAAGAAAATATAGCATCAGAATGGATATGACAAAAAAGTTAAAATTGTGTAGTAATTTTAATTTCACGTAAACTGGACAAAGTATCAAATGATTAATCGAAGGTTTGTATGCCCTTTTGAGGTTAACTTTTTTTTTGCTGAATTGTATTGCACTATCCTTTTTTTCAGTATTTACCAAATATTGGGTCGTGACCAGTCCCTGGTCTTGAAAACGGCACTCCAGGGACACATAAGAAAAACTTCAAAAGAGTAGTACTTTGATTTATCTAAAAGGCCATAAAAATTTTATCTTTTGTCACAACTTAAAAGTTTAAAATTAGTCTTTTTTTACACTCTTAAATATATATATACATGTAGGAATTAGCTTGAAATCGAGCCAGGCTCCATTAAATTAGAGCAGATATGTATATTGTTGTACACTACAATCTTTGAGATACATGCATTTCTCATCAATATTTAATAAACTGCAGTTTTTAATCAAACAACGTCTTTTAAACAAAGTCCGAATGTATTTTGCCAAGAGCCTGATCAAAAACCTTTTGTATGAAATCTCATTCATAGTTTGGCGTTCTTTTATGTGTGTAGAAACAGGGATGTTGACATCAGAAATAAATATTTACGTTTTCTTCCAAACTATAACAATTTCGTTTCTTCTCACATGTAATTACTTCTAAGCATCACATAAATATAACGTTTTCACTGTCAAATAAAAAAAAAATACTTTCAAATGCAAGTTGTTGGAAAGCTTTATGTTAATTTACTGGTTGTCTATGGTTTTTAAAACAATTTTCAAGCATAAAGTGTTTAAAAATGTTTCTATATTGTGTGTAGCTCGATTACAAAAGATCAACCCGTTTTTACTTAAGACAAATTTAATGTTATTTGATTTAAAATTTCAGCATTTCTTTCTGGCTCATATACCATAATAAAATTAGCTCTTCATCATGAAATAAACAAATAAACTGATATAAATAACCAACAGACTTAAGAGATATCAATCAAATCAGATGAAGGCTTAAACATTGAAATAGGATTAAAGAGGCTGGTGTTAACAGCGAAAACTTGGTGCTTCCTTTAGCTGTTAACATCTCGCACATGCACCTATTATGGAATATAATGTTCCTTTTAACGGCTGTGATTTGTCTTATATTGGTGAAACTAAAAGAAATCTTGAAATCCGTCTAAAAGAACACTCTCGTTATGTAATTAATCAAGAAATTTCTAAATCTTCTATTGCCAAGCACTCTTGGGATTCCGGCCATAGTTTAAATTTTTATCTTTAGTGCCAATAGTATCTCTGAATTGGATTTTCTTGAAAATTTAGCTGTTTATCTTATTGTTGAAGTTATTGTTAATGATAAATCTGATTCCACAGTGCTCTCAGCAGCTTGGAAAAACATTTTCAGTACTACCATATAATTTATTTTTTGTATTAACTAATTTTAGTCTGTATTTATATTTTATTCATTTATTTTTATTTCATGTGTTCACATATTTTAATATATGTATGGGTTTTTCCTTTATTATAATTTATTATAAATTTATTTTCATCTACTTTTTTTTCAATTTGCTTCCTTATTCCCCCTTCTACTGTGTATTCTTTTGTTTTGATTATACTCTTCTGTAATTGGCTGTTGTCTTCTTTTTCCTATTGGCTGTTGATTTTTCATTTCCAATTGGCTGTTTCTTCAGCTTGTTTTCCTATCCCCCTTATCTCTCATGTGTCTTGCTGCTGCTTTCATAATAGAAGCACGTCTTCTTTGCGTCTGACGAAGAAAACTCAGATCTTTCAAAAGGCCTAGCGCATTTAAAAGTCTTGATGGTGTTTTAAGAAGTTCTTTTAATACTTATTATGGAATTATTGCTATTAATTTTTTTATTGAAATACATAATTCATATTTTAATGAGTAATAAAAATACTGCTTAAAAACTTTTCGAATGATACCTTGTTAATCGTTGCGTGTTCTGTAAGCACATAGGAAAAGGCATGTTGATATCCGAAATAATATATCACCTATGATTTGAGTTCAGGAGGGCTTACCTCTCCTTTAGTCCTGATATTATGGCAAATTTTCAATTTTTGCTATTATTTAAGGTTCGGTTATTTAATAACCTATTAAGAAATTAATTTTGTAGAACTCTACAGAAAATGAATAATTCTTGAAATAATCACATACCTGGGAAATAATTTAAAGGGCAAAAGTCCTGCATACTATTTGAAAATCTTTGGTCAATCTGTTTTCCATTCTTGTAATGTATCATACCCATCTGTTTAAAAAAAAGAATTAACTTTCTCTAAATGTATAAACTTTTAACATTGTTATATATTTATGAAGAGTTTATCATTGTATTGTGTATTACAATGTGTTTCAAAAGTTTAAGCACAACATAAAATTTCAAAATAAAGTTCTTTTATTGACTGAAAGTTTCTCTTTTTTTCACATATCCTGCAAATTGTTGTTTTAAAAAGATATTTAACAGATTGGTGCTTTAAAATTTATCTTAAATAATAGAATTTATTAAAAGAACGAAAATGAGTGCGTCTAAAGTAAAAGCACAGTAATTCTTTAGTCTTTAGTAAAACAACAATTTTTAAAAATGCTACTTCAGGGACCGCGCTAAGAAATTAAGACAATTAGCCAACATATTAGCCAAATTTATCTATTATTAGCCAAAAGTATATTATGCAGTGTATTACATTATATACACATATATATCATATATATATAATTATTGTGATTAAGGTACAATTAAAATTCGTGAGATAGGTAATAAATAAAAGCAGTTTTGCTGATAAATACATATAAATTATGATCAAAGGTTTAAAATTATAAAATATACATTAAATTATATAAAAATGCGCTGTCCCAAAAGTATAGACATCTGTTATTTTGTTTTGGTTTTACATTTATAAAAGTAACTAAAAACATACTTTTAATATTTAATTGCATTCCCACGACACTTCATATCATCAAATACACGTTGTTCCATAGAATTAACTAAGCACTGCATTACAGAAGGAGGTATTTCATACCACGCTTTGTCAATTCCAATTTTTAAGTCATTTAAGCATATTGCTTTCCTTTTTCATATATTTTACAAGATAAGATCCCATATGTTCTCCATGGGATTCAAATCTGGACTAAGTGCTGGCCAGTCTAATAGTGTGATATTCTTTAGCCTAAACCATGTTTTCCATGATGTGTAGTGTAGATATGGATGGTTTTTTGTTGTTTGGTTCATCTTGTTGGAAAACACTGCTGGCAAATCTATAATTGTTAGTAAATTAGTACGTAAAATATCCTGATAATCCTCTGATTCATATTTTTCTGTCCATAAATCCTAGAAATGCTTGGCCGTTGAAAGAAAACCCTACCCGTACCCAGGTCATTACGGATCCTCCGCTTTGTTGCCTGCTCAAACAGGTCTTGGGTTCTTTTCTTATGTTATGCCAGTAAAATTTATGACCATCAGGACCGTTTAAATTTCATTTCTTTTCGTCACTGAAGATGACAGAAATCCATTTTTCACCGTATGACATATTCTTTCTAGTCCACTTTAGACGTACATCTTTATGTCTCTGCTTTAAGTAAGGTTTTGCTTTCATTCCCCTGTAAACAATATTTGTTGAAACTTTAATTCTTCTGTGTACGGAACTTTGCGGAATTCTGGAAATTGATGATATTTCATGCACATATAAATTATCAACTGGAGCCATTTTTAATAACATTCTATCATCACGTAATTTGGATTTGCTAGCAGGACCAGACTGTATTCTCCAACAAGATAGGGCATCCGTCCATACCTCCACATCATCGAAAACATGGTTTAGGCAAAACAATATCACATTATTTGACTGGTCAGTTCTTAGTCCAGATTTGAATCCCATGGAGAACATAAGGGGATCTCGTAAAATATATGAAAATGAAAAGCAATATACATGTGTAAATGACTTAAAAATTGCAATTGACAAAGCGTCGTATGAAATAGCTCCTTCTGTAATGCAGTGCTTTGTTAATTCTATGGAACAATGTGTATTTGATGTTATAAAGTGTCGTGGCAATACAATTACATATTAAAAGTAAATTTTTAGTTACTTTTATAAATGTAAAACCAAAAAAAAAATTACAGGTGTCTATACTTTTGGGACAGCACATTTTTATATAATTTAATGTATATTTTATAATTTCAAACCTTTGATCATAATTTATATGTGTATATCAGTATAACTGCTTTTATTTATTACCTATCTCACGAATTTTAATTGTACCTTATAACTTTTTATATTAATTCAAATTTTATTGATTATCTAAACTTTTGGAACACGGTGTCTATATATCTAAAAAAATTATTGAGAAATTTCACTTTTTGACATTGAAAACACAAAATCTCAAATCTTCTGGAGGGGATGTCCCGCTGGACCCCACCCCCTGAATTCAACACTTCTTCTAAGTTATGGCAAGAAATATTTACAGGGATTAAATTATTTCATTAAATGTACAAAACAAAGAAGAAAATGCAAACAGTTAAAGAAAAGCTTTTTTAAAAGATAATTATCATAAAGTTACTTTTTAGTAACCTTATAATGTTATTTTTAAAAGGAGTTTTCTAAAAAAATTTATTATCTAATTATTAAAAAAAATTATCCTAATATTCCGCCGAAATTTGCCATTTTTTGGGATCTTTTGACGAAGCGGTGTTTTTTGGAATCTTTTGGCGAAATTTGAACTTTTTTGCGATCTTTTCATGAAATGTGCGGATTTTTCTCGCTCTTTTGACGAAATTTGTAGTTTTTTTCGCGATATTTTGACAAAATTTATGGACTTTTCGTGATTTTTTGACGAAATTTACGTTTTTTCGCGATTATTTGTCAAAATTCGCGGTTTTTTGCGATCTTTTGACGAAGTTTGTGGTTTTTCGCGATATTTTGACGAAATTTGCAGGGTTTTTTGCTTTTTTGATGAAATTTGTATTTTTCGCGATCTTTTGACAAAATTTGCGGTTTTTTCGTGTTCTAACGAAATTTGCTCTTTTTCGTGTTATTTTGACGAAATTTCCTGTGGTTTTCGCGATATTTTGACGAAATTTGCGCGTTTTTTCGCGAGCTTTTGACGAAATTTACGGGTTTTTCGCGATCTTTTGTCAAAAATTTGCGTTTTTCCGCGATTCTTTGACGAATTTTGTGTTTTTTCCGCGATCCTTTGAGGAGATTCGTTATTTTTCTGCAAACAATTGACAAAATTTATTTTTATCGGCGACCATTTTTTAAAATTAACGATGTTTTTTATATCCCAATTTTCGGATTGATGACCGATTTTTTTTAATTTTCGGAAATTATTTCCTTACATTTTCGAAAAAATTGAAACAGAATCACCCCTAATTGGCCGGCCGAGAAGAAGAGGGGGAATATAGACTGGAAATACGGTCGTACTAGAAATACTTGCGCTAAAAACAGAAATTCATTGACGTTCCAAAACATGATTACACAACAAAAGAGTCTCAAAAAATCATTCGCCAGCTTTTTCGCCATAATAATTTTTTTCTCGCCAATTTCACGATATATTCGCATATCGCTACTTGATTTTTGCTCCATTCTGCTGAATTACTTTAAATATACGGTCTTTCGTCTATTAAATGAGGTTCTGTGTTGTTTCTGGTTAAATTTTAAACTACGCGTTTTAAATGGCATTTTTCAAATCTTTGGCTGAAGATTACTGCTTTCCCATAGGATTTAAATCACGGTTAATTGCCGGCCATTTCAAAACAGATACTTTTTTCGACTTAAGCTACTTTGAAGTTGAGTTTGAGGTACGAATCGGCATTATCATGTTTAAATAACCATTTTCTCCCCCTCCCCCAAAAAAACCTCGGAAACAGGGAGCAAATGATTGGCAAATGTCTCTTGATACTTTTCAGAGTTTTCACGACCACTGATGAATGCTACAGATGTCTGACCATTGAAAGAAATAGCCCCCATACCATTACACAAGCACTACGATATTGTCGGACATTTATACTCCCAGGATCTTTGCGAAGGTCATGCAAATAGTACTTAAACCTATGAGGACCATCGGGGTTCCATTGTTTTCCATCACTGAATATGACATTCAGACACTTTTTACCAAGTGAATTATGGTCTTTGGCCCACTGTAATCTAGCTTCTTTATGGTGTCGTTTCAGACATGGTAACCGAGCCATTTTCCGGTTTTTGATGTATTCTGATTCCAAACTCTTCTATGAACAGTTTTTATTCGATATTTATCCTCCAACTGCAAGTTTTATTTGCGAAAGAGAGTAATTACCAGTTAAAGACAAGTTTCTGATGCATCGGTGTTCGCGCAAAGTAGTCACTCGTGGCCTTCCTGAACGGAATTTTCGTTTGAAATCGTTAGCAGGAGCCGAAACTTGATGAATACCTCGTTTTGATCTTTTTAATGAACTAGGAATTTCAGAAACAGACGTATGTTTTGCTCTCATATTCCAGATATTTATCATCTCCTCCTCTGACAATTCTTTCGACTTAGGCCTTTTGTACTAACTCAAAAAAAAACAACTGACTGCTTGTTATATACACAGAAATCAATCGCGTGCGCAACCGCTTATATCAGTTTGTAATATTTGCATAAAAAGGATTTTGTGCTTAAACTTTTGACACGGTTGTTTTTGTTCTAGTCTTAAACTCCATGGCTTGAAATAAAATTTAAAAGATAACTTTGTTGAATATGATTTTAAAACTGCTATTATTAACCTATACAAGACAAATATTGAAATAAAGTGAATATGTAAAATTTTATTTTAAAACTGTTATTGTGCTTAAACTATTAACACGCACTGTACAACAGTATTTTAATCATTTGATTATATTGTAGCTAGGTTAAATGATAGGCACTAAATAAAACTTGATTAAATATAATTATAATAAACACTTGATTAATCTATCATGACAAAAACTAATACAGCACTTGTGCAAAGCACACCGCGTCAAAAGTAAAGAAACATCCGAACTAAAAGTTTAGTTGTACAACTACTGCTGCAAGTACATTTTTTTTTCAACACTTCCTTTAAAAATATACTTGTTTAAATGAACACATTATGCATACATTGACATTAAACACAGAAAAAAAACACTGAAAAATAATTTCAATCAACAGTCTTCAGTTCTAAATAAAGTCTAAGCTTTTCAAAAGGAACTCTAGCAAGAGGTTTTGTCATAATGTCAGCAGCCTGACTTTGGCTGTCAATATGTTCAATGTTCATTATCTTTTCATGAAATTTTTCACGAACGAAATGATGTCTCACTTCTATATGCTTTGAACGCTTATGAAATTCAGGATTGTTTAATAGTTTGATAGCACTAGCATTATCCACAAACAGGGTTGGAATATCTTTAAGCACTGAAATTTCACAAAACAGACGTGCCAACCAAATAATTTCTTTCGTGGCTTCACTGGCTGCCACATATTCAGCTTCAGTTGTCAAAAGCACTATGCTTTTTTATTTTTGGCTAGTCCATGTAATAGCACCTCCAGAATATAAACACAAGATCCCAGTTCTTGACTTTCTAGTAATTCCATCACCAGCAAAATCAGCATCACTGAAAATTTTAAGATCACCAATTAGATAATTTGCTTTATAAAGCAATCCATGCTCAGAAGTTCCTTTTAAATATTTAAAAATTCTTTTGACTGCTTGCCAATGACACAACAAAGGTGAGTCCAAATTTTCAGACACAACAGAAACTGCGTAGGCAATATCAGGACGCGTGGCTGTACACAGATACATCAAACTTCCCACAGCTTCCCGATAAGGAACTTTCGCATCAAGAGTTAGATCACTTGTTTCATACTTTTCAGATGGAGTTGCAACAGCATTAGCATGACTCATTCCAAATTTTTCAAGAATTTTCTTGAAATAATTACCTTGACTTATAAAGACTGAGCCATCATTCAGCTTGGTAATTAGCATTCCCAGAAAACAATCTAAGGAGCCAACTGTCATTTTAAATTCAGCTTTCAACTTTTCCACAAATTTGAAAATTTCACTTTTGTCAGAACCCGCTATCAAGCCATCATCTACGTAAATGGCTACAATGAGCTTCTTTTCTTTATTTTTATAGAAGAATAAACATGGATCAGCTTGACTACAATTTAATCCTTGATTTTGAATAAAGTTTACAAAGCGTTTGTTCCAGCACCTAGGAGCTTGTTTCAAACCATATAAGCTTCTATCAAGTTTGCATACACGACCTGATCCATCATTATAGCCTTCTGGCTGTTTCATAAAAATTTTCTCATGAAGCACTCCATACAAAAAAGCTGTTTTTACATCAAATTGCAAAAGATGAAGATTTTCTGATGCTGCGACACTTAGTACTGTTCTAACGGTATCAAACCTAGCCACAGGACTGAAAGTTTCATCATAGTGTATACCATGTTTCTGACTATAACCTTTTGCCACCAACCTTGCTTTATATCTGTCAGTGCTGCCGTCAGCTTTAGTCTTTACACTTAGCACCCAGCGATTTGATATCAGTTTTTCTCCAGAGGGTAAGTCCACAAGTCTCCAAACTTTATTCTCTGCTAAAGAAGCCATTTCTTCATCCATAGCTTGCTTCCATCTTTCGGCATCGCTGGATTGCATTGCTGAGGCATAGGAGTTAGGAACATCATGCTCTGCCAATAAAACATAGTCCTGTAAATGGGAAAGTGTTTTGATGATTCTTCCACTGCGACTTTGCACTGTTATGTTATTTACAGAGTCTTCTGTAACAGATTCCAAACTTTCAGCAGGATCAATTAAATTTTCTTCATTTTCAGGGTCAACATTTTCATTTGGACTGAGTGTACAGTCCAAAGTTTTGTTTTGATCATTGGTACTCAGATCTGATGGAATTTCAGGTGTATTCTTAGAAATGAAGACTTTCTCTTCTTTGAATATGACATCACGGCTCAGAATAACTTTACCCTCAGCTGGAAGCCAAATTCGGTAACCATCTGTATCACCACAGTATCCTACAAAGTTGCCCTTCTCACTCTTCTTGTCCCACTTTTTTCTTTTTTGTTTAGGTATATGCGCGAAAGTAGAACGTTCTACTTTTGCGTCTCTTACAGCATATGGTATAAATCTATGTATTTTGAAAGGGGGGGCTTGGAATAAAGGAAGGACCCCTACTGGGGTCCCAGTATCCAGATAATTAACATTAAATTAAGCTGTAATCAAATCAATTAGTAGTGAGGTAGGTAGCGGTGTTTACTAAGCTTTTAAATTAAAAATAAAACCGGTTTTTCTCCATTTTTTTTTTATTTTTTTACTTTTCACACGCATAGAAAGCTATCTGTTTAATTTTTTATATATATATACATGAATTTTACAACGTCATTGCGTTTATAGTTCGTTTTTGACAAAATTTTTAAAATTTGGACCTTTTTTCTTTTTTTTTTATATTTAAGACATGACAACTATATGTATTCGATTTCGAATGTAAATTTCGATATTTAGTTAAGTTTAAGACATTATTATTGCGTTTTTAGCTCGTTTTTTTCAAGTTTTCTATTTAAAAAGGTTTGGTAAAGATGTGTACGAGAGTGTGTTACATTATTTTTTTTTTTTTAGTTTACAGCAAGTTTTTAGTTAAGAAACGAATTATTTTAAGATTTTTTTTTTATAAGAAAAAGTTTATGTTGTGCAGCAATGTACATCTTTTTTTTTATTTAGTACTGAGAATTGTTTTGTTTAACTTGTACAATTTGCGTGTTAATTATAACGATAAGTATGATTAGTATATAAAGAAATAAAGCAATTGTAAAATTAAAGTCTAATGGAGGAATAAATATAAGACACGTTTGTAATATTTTATGAAAAAAAGCAATTGTGATTGTAAAATGAAATAGTGAAAGTATAATGGAGAAATAAATAAAGACATGTTTACATTTAAAAACTTTATTTAATATTTAGATGAGTAAATTTTCTTCATTTGGTCCTGAAGTTATGTTGAAAGAATTTGATCCAGACCATTGATTTGTATGTAAAAATCTTTTTGTGTAATTTTGTTGGTGGATAATGTTTGTTTGGTTGATAGTTTCGTTGTATATTGGAAAGAAACGTACATCGTTTATTAAAACTAATACTTTAGATGTGTAAGTTACAAGTACTTGAAAGAATAAGTAATCGTCTTGTGTATAATTAAGTGGCATTGGTCTTATTAAAGAAGATGGAATTAAATTGAAGTTATTTGGGGTATTGGTAGAGGAGTTTTTCTTTGATTCATAGTGTGTTAAATCAATTCCTCCATCCCATCTTCCTGTGTAGTTTGCTACTTCCAATGGTCTTCTGTTAGTTTCAGGTATTAAAGCATGTCTCCATTTTGGAATAGTGGATTTCCAAGTGTATCCGTATGTGTTTTCTGGTGATAATGTATTCCAGTTCCACGAGTTCATTAGTTCTAAATTTCTGTACTTTTTACTGAAACTTGAGTAGGCATCGTTTTTTATTTTTTTTTTTTGTATTTCATGTTCATTCCATATTATGTTTTGTAATAAAGAATCACTCCATACTGCGTTATTATTGAACATGTTGTTGTTTGGTAGTTTGTCTAATTGTTGAATTGGTAGTATAAAATCTTTGTCTATGAATGTTTCAAGATATGGTTTTGTATCGTATAAAATGTGTTGTTCTGGCCAAGTTGATGTAGATAATTGGACTGGCACAATGTGATGTAATAGAAATCCGCATTGCAATGGTGTCCATTTTCTGGATATACAGTTTAATGCTTGCCAATCCGATGCTTTAAGTGACGAACCTATGTGTTGATATGGAATGTCTGACCATCCTTGATTTATATTTGTGTAATCTTCACTGGGTAGGCCTATGTAATGTCGGAAAGCGCGGCTGAATTTCAAGACGGTTGATTTCGTAATTCCTTCTTTCAATCGTTTGTTTTTGGATTGATTTTCTTCTAATATTATTTTTCTTTTGTTTGTTTCCATGTTAGTTTCTGAAAATAAATAAAAGAAGTGCATTTGTTATAGTAATGTATATTATTAAAGATATTTAAAAATGAGATTTTTCAAAACACAACTTACTCTTACAGTCGTCCAATGTTGAATGGGTAAATGTTTAGATATATGTAGGTGGCGCTGCTGTTTATGCTGACGTCTTGTGTTGCATAATTGTTATTACGTTTACATCGTATCTGTCGACTTAAACATTGTATCTTATGAAATACGTGACTTGCATAATAATTGAAAAATTCTCTAGTATACACCCCTACCTATCCTTTTCCCTTCACGTTTCATAAGTGAAGCAGCACCGGGGGGGGGGGGGCCCACCCCCGAACGTTCGGGCACAAACGTTGGGGGTGGGTGTAGACCCCCCATGGCGGGGGGTCTAATGTAGAGCCCACCAGTAAGGAAGGTAGTCGTGTTAAGCTAGCTTTTTATGAATTAATTATATCTATTGTTTTAAATTATTAATTAGTTTTTCTCGGTGTGAGAAGGACAATCTATCACTTTTTCTTCTCTACGATACTGTTCCCGCCTAATCTCTAATATACCTTCCACCCAACACATGTATATACGCTATATACAACAATGGCCGACTTAGGAATACTAATTTTTGCTGTAAGAGACGCAATCGAACGTTCGACTGCGTCTGTGCCAAAAACATGGAAATGATCTATCTTATTAGCTTCTTTCTTGAACCATATTTCATACGGTGTTTTTCCTTCTAATGTTGTGGATCCAGTTCTATTTAATGTATAGACAACAATGTTGACTGCTCAGCCCACAGTCTGACAGGGAGATTCTTCGCATGTATCAAGGATCTTGCACTTTCAACCAGCATGCGATTTTCTCTTTCTGCAGAACCATTCTGTTCTGGAGTATATGGCATGGCAATGTTTGGGGTTATTCCCTTCGATGCAAGGATTGCGTGAACTTCAGAATTATCAAATTCCTTACCACCATCACACCTGAACGCCTTGATTCTGTTATCAGTAGTTTCTGCTTCATTTATGAAGGTTTTTAAACAGTTTGCAACTTCAGATTTATGTTCAATAAAGGAAACTCTACGATATCTTGAAAAGTCATCTTTAAAGGAAACAAAATATCTCGACCCTCCAATTGATCTCTGTTGCATGGGACCACAAACATCTGCATGAATTGTCTCTCCAGCACACATTGGCCTATTCTTTCTAATGCCAAAACTTTTTCGTTGTTGTTTGCCAAGCACACAACCTTCACAAAACTCTTCACTACCTTCAACACGGATACCTTTTCTCTCTAAAATATTTTTCACATGGCGCTTATTTTGGTGACATAGTCTTTCATGCCACAGCTGTAATGTATCTTCTTGTGAGGCAATGTAAACATCAGCAGATTTATCAGGCATTCTCACTCTCATTTTGAGTGCATACAGCCCTCGAGATGTTCTCTTGCCTGTCATTCGTACATCACCATTTTTCAAAAAAGCGCAACCATTTGTATCAACTTTAAATTTGAAACCCTTGTCAACAGTTTTACTAATAGAAAATAAATTTCTGCTTACTTCTGGGACATACCACACATCTTTCAGGTGATTTCTTTCCCACTTTTTGTTGACCAGCATTTCTACGCTGATTACACCTTCACCATATGCTAAAATAACTTCATTATTCCCTATTCTTACTTCTTTGGGGTGTGAAAAAGGCTTGTATGATAAGAAGTATTTTTCATTGCTTGTAATGTGTGCTGAAGCACCCGAGACAGCTAGCCATAGGTCTGTTTCTGGAACACCAGCACTACATACAAAGGCATCACCATCCGGTTGCTTTTTTTCGATATTATTCTTGTAACAATGTTTCGCAACATGACCAGTCTTGTGACAAGAAAAACACTTCTTCTCAGTTTTGAGTTTTCCTTTTTTCTTTATTGAAGATTTAGCAAGAAGGGCTGCACTCTCACTCTGCTTCGATGTCAGTCTCATTTCAATAAGTCGATGGCGCTCCGTTAATTTGTTAATTGTCCTTTCCTGCACTGGAACAGATTCCCACACACTTTTAAATTCAAGATATTCTGCAGGTAGTGTTGACATAATTCGACTCATAAGCAGTAAATCAGGTAACTCTGTTTTCACCAGCCTTTTGAGTTCATTCAGCTCACGGAAGTTTCGTTGCAAACGTGCTATGTGTGTTACGACATCTTCTGCAACATCTTTTTCTGAGCTAAAAAACTGCTCCATTAAGCGATCCACCCGCTGACCCGAACTTTGCTCGTACACAGAAAGCAACTTTTCCCAAACGCATTTTGCTGTATCGCAAGTTGCCGTTAATTCAATATTTGCATCGTGCATGCTATTAACAAGAATTAACTGAGCCAATGCATCGCTCCTAAGAAAAGCCTTACGTTCTGTTTCATAGGATTTTCTTGCATCCTCAGCAGCGGATTCTCCGGGATCAGCCGACACTTCACGACCTGCAGTCACAATATCTAAAACATCGTGATGGCGCAACAACAGTTCGATTTGACGCTTCCATTTTGTCCAATTTTTTGTGCCTTCCAGCTTCTCAATTTGCGCTTTGAAATCCATTGCAAAGGCAGTACGTATCAAAAGCGTTCGCAAAATGAGTCCTTATCAAAAAATATTCATCGCGTGAACAATTCGTCACGTTGTACTTAGGCCTAGCAGCCGCGATCAGTCCTAGCAAGATGTAGATTTAATATCGCAGTTGACAGCGTGAGAGCCCATAACCTATAGACGGGTTGCACATGACGTCACATGTCTGAAATCGCTTTCTATGGCGCCCAAATATAAGGCGAATTTGGTGCTCTCCATTTGATTTTTCGGACTTATTTGCACTATAATAATTAAAATAAGGAAGCTCTAAATTAAAGAAAAAGATAACACGTGCTTTTAACGGCAAACGGGGAGTTCTGTGCTCCACGTGTGTACTCCAGAAGCTATAGTATCAGTCGTTGCTAATAGCAACGTGACGTCAATGCAAGGGGTCTATTGTAGCTAGGTTAAATGATAAGCACTAAATAAAACTTGATTAAATATAATTATAATAAACACTGGATTAATCTATCATGACAAAAACTAATACAGCACTTGTGCAAAGCACACCGCGTCAAAAGTAAAGAAACATCCGAACTAAAAGTTTAGTTGTACAACTACTGCTGCAAGTACATTTTTTTTCAACAGATTAATCCTATCTTGTGGAGTTCAAATATATATAATTTCCCTGTAATTTACTAATATTTTAAAAAATGAAGTTTTCATAACGAATTTTTTTGTTTTTTTTATTGTTAACTTGTTCAATTTTATAATCATAATAATGTAATAAAATATTAATAATAATTATTTGTCATTAAAATTTAAAACTATTTGCATTCATGTATTTTCTTTCATTTTAGGTACTTCAGGTAAGTCATTTTCAGAGAAAAAGTACACAGATGATGATAAATACTAAAAATGGCATCAGTAGAACAATTCTGAAAAGGACAAATGAGAAAAACAAACATTAAAATTGATCTAATGGATGACCCTCCACAAGCAACAACACTTGCTTTTTACTTACTATTTCTCATTCACTTGAAGCATTTATTTACTTCTCCTGTTTCGTCTTTAGCTATTGTGCAACAGTCATATCTTTGTAGTGTCATATCAGTGCATATCTTTCTTCTAGAATAAAACAATTTTTTTCCGTGTGAGACATCAGGTTAGTATTTTCACTTTGGTATAATAAGAGTTAATTTTGTAAATGACCCTAGATGGATTTATATATTGTTGTCATTGTGCAAAATGTAACAACAATGATGTTGAAAGATAATTTGAATCAACATATTTATAACAAGTATTCTTTTATCTGTATAGAAAGCTGGTGAAGCTGTGTAAGCGAGGCTTAAGTAATAAAATTTTCACGTACGTACGAAAAAAAGACAATTTTTTGAGATACACAACAAAAGATTTGCAGATATGAGCAACTTCAGTTCACAAATAAGTGAAAAATATTTTGTTTGCGAATTTTGCAACAAAACATTTTCTCAGAGAAGTAGCCATAGGGCACATCTCCGCATGCATGCAGATAAAAAACTTTTCAGTTGTAAAATATGCAACAAAAAGTTTTCTCAAAAAAGTTACCTGAATACACACATTTTATTACATACAAATGAGAAACCTTTTAGTTGTGAAATGTGTAATAAAAAATTTTCTCAGAAAAGTAACCTGAATACACATCTTGTCGTGCATACGAATGAGAAGCATTTCAGTTGTAAAATATGCAACAAACAATTTTCTCTGAAAAGTAACCTGAATACACATCTTGTCGTTCATACAAATGAGAAACCTTTCAGTTGTGAAATATGCAACAAAAAGTTTTCTCAGAAAAGTTCCCTGAATACACACATTTTCCTACATAAAAATGAGAAACCTTTCAGTTGTGAAATGTGTAATAAAAATTTTTCTCAGAAAAGTAACCTCTATAAACACATTCTCGTGCATACGAATGAGAAACCTTTCATTTGTAAAATATGCAACAAACGATTTTCTCAGAAAAGTAACCTGAATACACATCTTGCCGTTCATACAAATCAGAAACATTTCAGTTGTGAAATATGCAACAAAAACTTTTCTCGGAAAAGTAGCCTGAGCACACATCATGTCGTGCATACAAATGAGAAACCTTTCAGTTGTGAAATATGCAACAAAAAATTTTCCAAGAAAAGTAATCTGAATGTGCATATTCGCGTACATACAAATGAGAAACCTTTGCGTTGTGAAATATGCAATAAAATATTTTCTCGGAAAAGTAGCCTGAAAACTCATCTTGTCGTACATACAAATGAGAAACCTTTCAGTTGTGAAATATGCAACAAAAAATTTTCACAGAAAATTAGCCTGAATACGCATTTTCTCGTGCATACAAATGAAAAACCTTTCAGTTGTGAAATATGAACAAACAATTTTCTTATTAACGTAAACTGAATACACACGGTCTCGTGGATACAAATGAGAAACCTTTCTGTTGCGAAATATGCAACAAAAAATTTTCTCAAAAAATTAGCCTGAATAAACATTTTCTCATACATACAAATGGAAAACCTTTCAGTTGTGAGATATGCAATAAAAATTTTTCTGAGAAATGAAACTTGAAAGCACATGGACGTACGCATACGAATGAGAAATCTTTCAGTTGTGAGATTTGCAACAAAACATTTTATTGGAAAATTAATATGAAAAAACACCTTTTGATACATACAAATGAGTACAAAAAATTAGCCTGAATAAACATTTTCTCATACATACAAATGGAAAACCTTTCAGTTGTGAGATATGCAATAAAAATTTTTCTGAGAAATGAAACTTGAAAGCACATGGACGTACGCATACGAATGAGAAATCTTTCAGTTGTGAGATTTGCAACAAAACATTTTATTGGAAAATTAATATGAAAAAACACCTTTTGATACATACAAATGAGTAACCCTTCATCTGTGAGATATGTAATATACATATGACATATACTGACATATCGTATACATACAAATAACAAATCTTTCATTTGTGAGGAATCCAACAAAAAATATTCTGACAAAGATAACTGCATACGAATGAGAAACTTTTCAGTTGTTAGGTAGGTAGAAACACTTTCTTCGAACCTAACTTGAAAACACAATTCCGTTTTCATAAAAATTTGAAATACAGTAGAGCGCCGATTATCGGAACTCCAATTAACCGAACTTCCACTTATCCGAGCAGTCTATTTCTGTCAAAAAATTTTTGAAACCGAACTCCCAATTATCCAACAACCCTATTTCTCTACATGACCCTGAATATAAGATTTTAAATGATGCTGAGATTTTGGATGATATTCAGGATGTAAAAGAAAATGAAGATAATTAAAACGAAGGCTCTGATAAAGACCCAGATCCATCACATAACGAACCCTTTGTATGTCTAAAGCAACATGAAGTGGCTCGAACGGCAGAAGAACGCTTATCCTATTCAACTAACGTATTGACAAGAATTCGATATATGATGCCGACCATATGGCGTTACGCTGATTGGTTTCATATCTCCGTTTTTTGCATGCACACGCGAACAATTTTTCGGGCTTTAGAGTATATATAAGAAGCATTACAGTCTGAGGTTTAAATATAATGTTCCCTTTATGATGTATGCTATAAAGACTTCGATGAGAGTATCAAAAATACAACTCACAGAAACAAATAAAAATACGGCTGTAAAATAGCAAAAGTTATTCTTAGTCTCGTCATTTGAAGGAATATACTCCTTCTCAAAGATTTGTAACGTAGCGTTATTTTTCCTGTGTGAAATACATAAACTAAATTACAGAAATTTTGTTGTCTTTTCTTCCATGTTTGTGTCACATTTTTCCTGGGTGAAAACAATAAGGGTGACTTCATGCACTAATTCCCTATGCCTAAACTACCCACTCAAATTGTCCCCGTACAATTCACTCACATGTTGGTTTAACAACTGCAAACACTGCACATTGTAACTGATGAAAATACTTAATAACGCATTTTACATGTCTAGTTCTCTATGCCTCAGCTACCCTCTTAAATTAGTCCCTTTACAATTTACTCACATATCGGTTCAACAACTGCAAACACTGCACATTGTAACTGATGAAAATACTTAGTAATGCATTATTACATAATTTACCATTCACCGTATTTCTAAAATGTTCCACACTTTTACAGGTGAGGGAATTGTCTTAAGTCAGTTTTTCTAGGTTCAAATGGCAGGGAATTGACATATAAAGCCAAGGTCTCCGGTACGAATCCTATATGATATTTTTCATTCTATTGGGAAAATTGTGTTCAACTTTCATCGCCACATATGTATTTATTAATAAATGAGAGTAAAAGAACGTACCAACAAAATTTTGTATACTAATTTGTTTTATACTAACTTATTGTGAAAAATTGTGATTCTTAATATGTTTTGTATTTGTTTTAATAAATGTAAGCAAAATAGGATGCCAGGTTTCTGGTTTAAATTAAATTTTAAAAATGTTTTTTTATCATATTTTATATATTTCCTGTATGATATAAAACAATAGCAAAGCTAAATTTTCAGTAATCTGTGTATTAGTAATGTAAAATTATAATTAACTAAGGAATTACAGCACTCTTATAATTTCGTTAAAAAAATGCTAAATTATTCTTTACACTTACTTTCCTCGTCGATTTACATAGCCTCACCTTAATCCAGAGTTTCTTCCAGGTTTAAAAAAAGGAAGTATGCTGCTGGTGAGAAAAATGAATATTTTAGGTTACCGACGGCACTTTCTAGGCCTTTTAAATTCTTAAGAGCGCTTGTTAGATTCTAACGGTACATTTTAGATTTGCAACAGCACTTTCCTCATGTTTAAAGGTATTTAAAATATCTAAAAATCAGGGTAGTGTTTTTAAGACATAACAATGAGTTCTCTTTTACCAAGCAAATTTAATACAAAATGCAATAAGAATTTAATGTTTTTGTTTGAGAGGGTGAGGTGGGTGCTGTTTCTATATGTGGTGCAAGAAGAGTGCTATTTTTAAACCATAGGACAGGCAATATGCACCACACTTCTAAAACAAACTTTTAAAAACTTTTTTTTTACCTATTAGAAATTAAAAATTATGAAGTCTCAACACTTACCTGATTTTCCAAAACGTCATATTTACTATCACAATGTTGACTTCCAGTGTTACAGTGCATGCAAAATTTCTCTTTATATTTGAAGGAGAAAAATACAATAAAATTTAAAGTTTTTACTTGAGTGAAAATTTCAAATTTTTACTTTTTTAAAAGAGCTTAAAATTTGTGTATTTTTATATACAGTTTCGTAAAACCAGTTTTCTGATGGTAAAAGCAAATTTTTGAAAATGAATTGGGTAATGAATCTTTGTGATAGTCTCCATATGTTAACCTGGGTTTTTGCTTTCTGTAATGGAGAATCCTGCTTCAGCAGCATCTCCTTAAGAATAAGTTTTTCGTGGTCAAACAAGAAATTCAAAATATTATATCACTTGTACACATTATGCCTTTTTTTTATATCTCTGTGTTTTAATTGTGTATACCTTGATACGTGTTTTTTTTTTTCAGAATCGATATTAAGTGTGATTTTTACAGTTTTCCACTGATTATTTTGAATATATCAGAAAATCTTTATCAGTTACCTTAATTCTTTCGTATTGGCATCCTATTTATAATTTTACATTCACTATTAATCCATTTACTAGTCTCTATAAATGCTGTTATCATTCCATTCATTTTTCAGCAATTAGCAATAAAAAATGTTTCATTGATTTTTAGACTTTTATTTTAAACATGTGTTTTTAATTTAAAAGTAATCTCTAAAACAAAAAATTATGATTAAATAAAAAGTATTGGAAAGCTTATTTTTCATGTTGTAATAATAATAATATTTAACATTTTTGAAGTGTCTTTAAATATTTTTCAATAAACTATTGTTGCGTCAATAGCTACACAAAATAATTACTAGTGTTAAATGTCAATATACTTTGATTTTTATTTTTTTTTTTTAACAAAAAGTAATTTTCTCCAAAATTAAAAAATAATCAAACCTAAAATTAAGACACAAGTAAGAGGTATATTCAAATAAGTATAGAAGTAAAAATAGTTTAAAAAAAACACTTTTTTTAGCATCTTAATGTTTATCTTCAAAGTAATGCCTAGTTTCATGACTACAATTTATATTGCTCGAAAAAAATTCCTGCTAAAATAAGTTAATTTTAGCTCCTTTATAGAAAATTCACTGCTTTGCTTAAAATTTGTTAGAAAGTGTGAAATAGTGAATATATTAAATATAGATACGTAATTTTTGCTCTTTTATAAGATGTCATAAGAGGAAAGAAAAAAACGAGCATTATTTAAAGGATGTATTTCAGAATTTTAAATTGTTTTTCCAATGCATGATAATTTAATGTCTTTTTTCTTTGTATAATGTGTGTATATTCAATGAGTTTTTTCAATGTATAATTATTCAATGTGTTTTTCCAATTTATAATTATTCAACGTGTTTTTTCAATGTAATGTATAATTATTAAATGTGTTTTTTGAATGTCTAATTATTTATTTAAAAATTTTAACTGATAAAATCACATTTTGAAAAAGATATTTATATTTAATTCAATATTTTACTTATTTTTTTTTTATCTTCTAGTGTTTAGAATAATTGATTGTTACTGGCTCTCCATTGTAATTGTAATCACAAGGAAAATTGGGCAATTGATTACCTGTAACCGGCCAATGATAAAATGGCATATAATTAATTTATGGTTGAGTTCTAAAAATATTAAAAGGTTGTATTGTCATTGGAAACACTCCTGTATACTTTTTTATATAATTCTAACCTCCAGAGAGTGAAAAATCTATAAAGACTTTTAGCGTTGCATACATGCATTAAATTAATTTAACCCTTTCACCGTCCGAGGGTTTTCCTGTATTTTTATAAGAATACTTGTAAATTCCAAAATAAAATGTCACTCAGAATTTCAAAAGTTATCACCAATTAGTATAAATAAATTGCAAGAGGCTACAGATTTTCCCCTGTTCAGCCATTTGAATTTAAGTCTTCATCATCTGCGGGTGGATTGTTGATTTATAAACTATATAGAAATGCATTTTCATCTTTAAAGTGAAGTTTAAAAAAAAAAGATTTTTTTGTGAAAAAACAACTTCTACTTTAACATATTTTTTTCATTCTTCATAATCTCAGTAACTCAGTTATATTATTTAGATGTTCAAATTCTACTTCGTAAGTTTTTATTTTTTTGTCATTTATGTCAAAATATACCAAATATTTTATCATTAGTTTTGTTCGCAATATTATTTACTGTTAATTTTATATATATATTATTTCAAAGTTTTTACTACTGGAGTCCTTAATCAAGTAGATAGTACTTTTTAGAAGGTTTTCAGTATGTTAAAAGCATTATTAACAATCTTTGAAAGTTTAATAATTTTTATTTCGTTTTTAAACATTTATAATGAAAGTTCTAAAAGGAAATTTAGTGGGCATTTTCATTTTGTTTAAGAAATCTGTATTCTATCCTATTGTATATGTGTAATATCCTAGCTATGTATATATGTATAACTATGTATGTTGTTAGCAGTATATTTTGTTTAATAAATAACATTTATAAGGAAAGAACATGCTAATAATGTTACTGTTTCTGTAATCATTTTCCTTACTCCCTTTTAAACAGGCAGTTGCATTCACTTATATTAAAAAATAACCAGAAAGAAGAATTGAAGGAGGCATTAACAGTTTCAAAATCGTCTGTTATCAATATGCCAATTTATTGGAAACTCTTAAAGAAATTTCTATATTTTATTTATTTCTACTTATTACTTGTTGTTTTATTTCTGTTATAAAAACAATATTGCGTTTCGTAATTTTTATTTCTTTCCAAACGATCCATGTGTTGTTTATCCACAGCCAAAAATATGTTAAAAACTACTAACATCCCTTCAAGTCACGGAATGTTACGCCAGTATCAGCTGTTTCCCATAGGATTTTATACGTGTTGTTGCACCGTTAATAAACTGCACAGTTTAAATTCAAAATAAAAATGCAGAAGAGTTTTAGGATAAAATTCTATGTGAGTTTTACAATTCTGAATGTTTAAAGAACTTAAGATTGAAAGACCTTTAGTTGTAATATGATTGTCAGTTTTAAATTTCAGAAAATACTTTTGTTTGAGGCGACGGTGGACATTTAAGAAAAAAAAATATATAAATTATGACAGACTTGAAACAAGCAGTTCCGGAAGCAATGATGTCAACATAGCATGCGCTGAAATAATAAATAACACTTTTTTTTTATACGAGTAAGGTTTTCATTGAAGGAAATTACTGCAGGAGAAATCAATATTTAAAAATGCTCCTTGAGCTTTCTAAATGATGGAAAACCAATGATTACTTTAATACAGAGCTTTAAAAATATTTAAGTCTGCACATTCGTTTTGGTGTACCTTAACTATTACTAACGTTATAGCAATTTCTTTTTGCATATTAAGCAATTTTTCCCCTTAATATGTTACATGATGACTATAACTGTATCAATTAATCTTTCTTTCACTATTAGGTAACCATTTATTTAAAAAATAACATTCTTAAAGTGTTTGAGTAATATGAAAGGATTCATTCACATGGGATATTTTAACTGTTGTTTATAGGTAAAATTTAAAAACAGTATAAAAATTATTCAAAGCATGATTGGATTCGATTAATTTAACCCTTTAAAGGTGGTGGTATATTACATATACCACTCATTTTTATTTCCAACTGCCGAAATAACACCAGAGTATTTGAAAAGCAATTTGCTTTTGTAACGTATGTGAAGAAAAGTATTTATTTATTTCAAAATCAAATTCGTTCATAAATTTTGGTGGCAGTCAATTCTTTCAACATTTTATCTAACCCAACTATTCTGCACCTGAATTCATCATATCTTTTATTCAAAATTTTCTAAATCGGAGAAGATTATAATTATTTTGATTTCAAATTAATCATAAAAATTCATTTGTTCAATCAGTACAATTTAGTAGTTATAGGATATTTCAAAAAAGATTTTTATGTATTCTGCATTTACTAAAAACTAATTTATAAACATTTAACATAAAACATTCTTCATTTTATGAACAATAATTATTGAACCCCACCCCCCATCAGTTAAATATCCTGATCGCATTAAGATATTCCCCGACATTTTTATCAGTATTGCATAAACACGTTTACATGGAGAGTTGAGAAATAGTTCTATATACTGACTGATATAGTTACTAGATTATTAAAAGTTTAATTGAGAAAAATTATTTTCACATTAGAAAAAAACATACTAGCTCTACCTGTCGATTTTGAAATTTGATGCTTGAGTGGAAAGTTGCACATTTTATTTTTTCTGTTACTTTGTTTTCAGTAATCTGATTACAGAAATTTTGCAATGACTAATTACTAAGGAAAAATCTTATATTACTATACATTTTTACTCCATTATATGAATATTTATGAACATGCTATAGCAATTACATGATTTTTTTTTATCCATGTCTAAAAATGCCCTTTTTGATAGCGCGTGGGGAAAGAGCGGAAGTGGAAACTTTAGTTTGTGTAATAGGGCGGGCGGTGGCTGCACAAACTATCCCCTTATCGACTTCACAGCTGAAAATTCAGAATTAGTTAACACTCGATTAGCATATTAAAATGGAACTGGTCTGTCAAGTCACATCTTTGTGGAAACCAACTACAGAGCTAATTTTAGTAGTTGATTGATTAGGTTCCATACTGTTTTTTCTGCACCCAGTCCTGCATCTATTCACACCTTTATGACCCCCACTAGGTGTAGGAAAACAAATAGTAAACCTACACTGTTAAAAATTTCTGTAAAATCACAGAAAAAAAATCGAGACTCTCTGTAAATTTACACTAGTTCTTGGTTAAATGCATTCGATCGAGTTTCTCGGTCAAGACTCTCTGTAAATTTACACCAGTGCTTGGTTAAATGCATTCAATCGAGTTTCTCGGTCAAGACTCTCTGTAAATTTACACCAGTTCTCGGTTAAATGCATTCGATTGAGTTTCTCGGTCAAGACTATCTGTAAATTTACACTAGTTCTCGTTTAAATGCGCTCGATTGAATTTCTCGGTCATTGATTTACAGACATTTCCCTTAACTTGTATCTAATTCCCTATAGGGATTTCCATGTTTTTATTTAAAAATATTTTCAGCTTTGTTAAAACTTGTAATTCAAATACACACGTTTAAAATACTTTTGCAATTTTATTAGAATTATTAAAGAAAAAAAAAATAGTTACATTGCTTTTATAAGAATTGTGATATAACCTTAAAAGTAATTTTGGTTAATTAATCTGATTATTTTTGTAAATCTTTTACAAAAAATGTTATAATTACTAATATATTGAACCAGTTTTAATGAAAAATTACACCTAAATTTCACATTATTATTATTTAAAAAATTCCAGTATATCTTCAGATATTAAAGAAGATAACTATAGAGAAGAAGCAATTTCTTGATATATAATTCCGTAAATAAAGGATTAAAAAATTAAATTTGATTAAAAAAAATAATGGGTATTATGTTTCAGTCCAAACAAAATAAAAATAAACCGTTTAAGAAATTTTCTAACGAATATATTTGAAGCTAAATCTTTGAAAAGTACAAGTACAATAGATTTTTCCCCGCTTTATTATAAAGGACATCCTTCATACACCGCAGTAACAGCTCCTATGGCGCAGTCAGTAAGATGTTTTTCTCCTGCCCAGAGGTTTCGGGTTCAAACCCTAGGCCGACCAGAAGCAAGTTGTCTAAAAAAATTAAAAGACACAGCAGTTCAAACTTGCTTGAATAACTCTGATACTTCGAAGTTCTAAAATTCGCTGATTTCAAAAACTAAGTTAAATTATTTTAATTAAAAAAATAAATTGATTTACATAGTCTTGCATATTTTTAACGATGTTAATTTACAGAGTCTTGTGCATTTTTAACGATGTGAATTTACAGAATCATGTGTAAATTTACCAAATAACATCTCTGTTATTTAACACAATCTCTGTTTTTCTAATCTCTGTAATTTTACATAAGACTTAAGATAATGGATTACCCGTAGATTCTCTGTAATTTCACAGAAAAATTTTTAACAGTGTACCAATCATCCACTAAAACTGAATTTGCAGTTAGTTTTTATCAAGATATGATTTGACAGGCCAGTTACATTTTAATAGGCTAATCCAGTTCCAACTAATCTTGGAATTTGACCCTTGAACTCGATGAAGTGGTGGTTCGTGCAGCCACCGCCCGATCTAGAAAGGGTTGGTTGGTTGGTTGTATTTATGACGGCCAATTATCTGCACGAGGGATATAGGTCCAGGGGGGAGTGCCCTCCGTGGGGGTCTTTCTAAGGGAACCTAACCCGTATTAACGCTTGGAAATCCAAGGTTCGAAGAAAACCACGAAAACTCCGAACGATTAGGCCGACGGGCGCGATTGGGTTCGAACCCAGCACCTCCCGTCTACCAGCTTCGAGAGCAGAACCTCTCAGCCACTGGTGGGACCCGATCTAGAAAGGGAAATTAATTTAGATTACTTATTGTTACAATAAAAGAACACATTGGATTTTTTAATTAGGGATTTAAAACTTTTTTTATAAGGGGAAATTTTCATGGTAGAGTTATTGTGACAATTCTTTGTTGCATAAAATAAAAAAAGAGCATTAAATTTGTAAGAAGAATAAAGAATTTTGAGTAATTTAAACTTTGTGTGATTTTTTTCTAAGTTTCAATTTCTTCACACAATTATTTATTTTCACTACAAAATAACAAATAAAACAGAAAATATTTTAACTTTGTTTGTGAGAGGGAAACTTATTTTCGTTCTGTTTTATTAGGGGCAGAATAAAATTTACATTACTTATTTGTAGTTAACATAAAGTAGAATATAGGACACGATTTCTTTTTAAATTAATGTTTATTTTATTTTAATTTAATTTTTTTATAGTAACAAAAAGGAGAAGTCACAATTTATGGGGAAAAATTTAGCTGATGTATTACTCACTTGTTGATACCATAAATTAAAGGAACTAAAATTCTTTAAAATCTTACATTATTTACAAAATTATGAAATAGCAAATTATCAAATTGGTAGGCGTTCTCTTTGAGAAACTATGTAATTGAACAGTTTCTTTTTTTTTTGTAAAGGCTGGAGATTTTTTCATAAAATTCTGTAAAACTTGTCATTTTGAGCCGAATTTCCAGAGGCAACTGCACAGAAAAAAGGAAAAACTACTGTCCTGAGACAACACTCACTTATAACTCAAGATTTAATTCATTTACAGGAAATTTAAAAACTGTTTAATTACAAATCATTTTATTAATCATTTAAGTAAGTATGTTCGTTTTATGTTGAAAAATGAACCAGAACGGCTTTAGTTGTCGATGAAAAGTATTTTATTTCGAAAACCGTCTTCATATGCGGTAAAATAATTTTGTTCTTGTGAAAGGGAAAATGAATGGAAATGATATAATTTTAATGCCATCATAATAACATTAAGTTCTATTAATTTAAATTCACTTTTAGCTTATACATATATTTTTAAACATGCACATTTTATAAATAAATACGACGTTCTTTTTATTTAAAAGTCATATATTAAAACACCAAATAAAATAAACTAAGACAGACTTGAGCACAGTTAAAAAATAAAATTTATAAAGAATATACTTAAAAACAATTGAAAATACAATATGTAAACGTTTCGCCAAACGACACGCAAGGCATCATCAGTACAAAAATTATCCAATGCATTTCAAACGTCAGAACAAATCAAGAACAGTTACAGTTAGTTATTTTAAAAACAAACAATATTCACTAGGGACAGAACGAGCATCATCCAAAGCCTGCGACCGCAACCAAGCCTCAAGGAGCAATCTACCATGGTAGTTGTTGCAACCCGATTTCAAAATACTAGCGTTCGCAATGAGCGGAATGTGATTCGTTTGAAGTGAATGCTGGACAATTTTTGAATTCAAATTACCCTTTTTTAAAGCAGCAGTATGTTCTTTTAGGCGAATTTCCAATGATCTGCCAGTTTCACCAATATAAACACTATTGCAATCTTTACAAGGAATAATATAAACAACACCGGGTAATTTAGACTTATCATATTGAAATTTATGCTTATTGAAAAAGGAACTCAATTTATTAATAGGTTTAAAAGAAACCCCAATATTGAATGATTTTAGAATGCCAGAATTTTTTTCAGAAATGTTCTTATAATAAGGGATACAGATAAAGGAGCTTGGTTTACTACGTTTACTTGGTTTACTCGTTACTACCCCCCCCCCCCTTTTCAACGTAGTAAACCAAGCTCCTTTATCTGTATCCCTTATTATAAGAACATTTCTGAAAAAATTTCTGGCATTCTAAAATCATTCAATATTGGGGTTTCTTTTAAACCTATTAATAAATTGAGTTCTTTTTTCAATAAGCATAAATTTCAATATGATAAGTCTAAATTACCCGGTGTTGTTTATATTATTCCTTGTAAAGATTGCAATAGTGTTTATATTGGTGAAACTGGTAGATAATTGGAAATTCGCCTAAAAGAACATACTGGTGCTTTAAAAAAGGGTAATTTGAATTCAAAAATTGTCCAGCATTCACTTCAAACGAATCACATTCCGCTCGTTGCAAACGCTAGTATTTTGAAATCGGGTTGCAACAACTACCATGGCAGATTGCTCCTTGAGGCTTGGTTCACTGAATTGCGGTTGCAGGCTTTGAATGATGCTCGTTCTGTCCCTAGTGAATATTGTTTGTTTTTAAAATAACTAACTGTAACTGTTCTTGATTTGTTCTGACGTTTGAAATGCAATGGATATTTTTTGTACTGATGATGCCTTGCGTGCCGCTTGGCGAAACGTTTACACATTGTAATTTTAATTGTTTTTAAGTATATTCTTTATAAATTTTATTTTTTTAACTGTGCTCAAGTCTGTCTTAGTTTATTTTATTTGGTGTTTTAATGGTTTTTAAATTCAGACGTTAAATGTATATGTACTGCAAGTCATATATTAATAATTCAAAACTTATCAAAGTATTTTTTCTTTAACTCAGCTTTCTGTAACAACAGCTTATTAAAAAACATTTTATGAGAAAGATATTAATTTGTCTGTATTTGAATAACGAAATTTAGAATTTAATATGAATCTGTGCATGGATGGGATAAAAAGTAACACATGTCATTTTTTTCGGCTATAATCCATTTATAAATTTTGAAAGTAGAAGCATTTAAATTTCAGCAATTTTGTTCACTTTGTTTGATAACAAAATTCATTGACATTAACAAATGTCATTTGAACAAATCGATAATTCCTGGACATATTCAATTTTTCTCTCTGACAGTTTGATTTATATAAATTTTAATTAACAGGAAATTTTAATCAAATGGAGCGTATACTATATAAGAAGACTGTTCTGAAAACTTTAAAATGATATCTCATTCATCTCTTTGCTCTTTGCATGTGCATTAAAAAGGATTTAGAATATAAAAGTAATATATATGATTGTACTCATTTATCAATATGTAATAGTCAGGTTAACTGTAGCTGTTAAACATCTTTTGAATATTTAATCTCCACCAGATCTTTTTGTGCTCAAATTTGGCCTTTCATCGTAATTTCAACATTTTTCAAATATTATTCTCCATATTTTTGCTGTAAAATGTACATTTATAATTCAGAATAAATGTAATTCATTTTTCAACATTTGGTTTTCACCATCATAGATTGGACCACAACATCGTTTTTTGTACTCCTTATCTACTGTAAAATTCTACCCCTTGCTAAGGATAATTTAAACCCTGGATTACTCAATATATAATACATATTTAAACATTTTACCATAAGAACTCCAATATCAACGAACAACATTTGCAAACATTACCTCTCAAAATTTTAAATATATGGAAAAAGGTAATTAATTTTGAGATTTCCACACGAGTAAAAGTTATTACTCTGACAAAAGTGCTTTAAACTTATCAAAAATTGTTTTTTGAAAATGTATTATGTTCTGCAGTTATTTTTATTCATATTCGTATAAAAGTAAAGCAACGTTATTGTTTTTAAAAATATTGTTTAACTTCGTTTTTTTAAACCAATTTTAAGATGACATACGACAGTTATGCAAAAGTGGTCATGAAACAGCAAACAACTATAATCGAAGACGTGTAACATTCATTTGAAGATTAAAAACATTCAATTCTTTTACATGTGAATAACAATGGGTGAAAATTAATATTGGTATAAGTATGGCGGTATTCCCTGAAATTTCTGAAAGAGTCAAAATCTGCGATAGAAGTCTCCCGAGACAAAAATGACACAACACAAAAATACTAGATTTCACAGGGTAGGAAATAGTACAAGATACGCTTTCTTTAACTGAAAGAGATAAAACTATAACACTTATCTCTGAATACAGCTGTAAAACGATTAAGAATCAAGACGTAGAAAAATAAGGAGGATTGGGTAGATTTATCAACACTACCAACATCCGCTCTTTTCCTGCTGTTGCAAAGTGTCACATAGCATAATCTGACAGTCTTCTGGATAGTTACACTTATAACGATTTTCCTGTAGTCAGACCTATTTGTGCAGTAATACACAAAATAAATTATTTGGAGTTGTAAAACTTTTCTTTCAGAGTGAGTGATTACGTCCATATGTTATAATGAATTGCTTATACTAACTATAAATGTGTATTTATTAGTTACAACAATATTATCAATTAATATTGGTTGTGTGGTAGATGGTCCTTTTGCAAACAAGGTTTATACAACTTTTCTTTCAGAGTGAGTGATTACGTCCATATGTTATAATGAATTGCTTGTACTAACTATAAATGTGTATTTATTAGTTACAACAATATTATCAATTAATATTCGTTGTGTGGTAGATAGTCCTTTTGCAAACAAGGTTTATGAAAATGAGAGGATAGAAGACATAATATTTTACTCTAGTATTGGATTTTTTATTTGAAGAAAATATCTGTAGAAGTCATGTCTATTTTTATTGTGTTGTATCGATTTTAATGTCTGATACAGACCTTGACAACAATAGCAAATTCCTTAAAAAATAAATTTTTAAAATTTATATCTGTATATATTTATTTATAATTTTGAATTAAGTGTCCAACTCTTCACTCTGCAGAAAGAGAACTCAAAGGCTGCACGCCGTGTATAGTACCCTCGGTATAAGAGACAAGTATGAAGAAATGATAAGGATTGATTTTGGGAAACGTGTCAGAAAGATTCAAGTTGCTGAACATGAGGGAGGGGAAATTGCAGAACACACATTTGTTTCATAGACTGAAATTATTCTTTATCAATCTAAATTTTAAATTATTAAATTAAATAATTTAATAATTTGTTAATTAAATAATCTAAATAATTAAATATTTAGATATATCCAAATAATCTGAAGGATTCAAATTTTTGTGATGGAACAGGTGTCTAGGACAGTAAAAATGAAAACAATGTAACATTTTCCAGTGAAATAATAACAAAAAGTTGAGGTCTTTAAATGACTGTCCTTGGGATTTTTCTCAATACTTATACTTAGAAGAAATCTGAACCATGTATAATTTTCATAATTTTAAGCATCACATTTAAGTTTAGATCAAGCACATTAAATATTTTCATTTCAGCATCTGTCATATGTTGTTCTTTAAAATGTTGCTGTAAAATGTATAGATACATAGCTGCCAACTTTTATGCTTCCTGTTATTACTGAAATTTAAAAGAAAATTTTAGCTTATTAATTGCAGGCATAATTTTCTATTAAATTTTCGTGGTAAGGAAAAAGCCTAATAATTGGCAGCTATGCATATAATTCAGACTTACTCTAATTTATTTTTCAATAGTTGGTATTCGTTGTCATAAAAATGACCTGGTGATCGTGTTCTGCTGTTCTCATGTACTGCGAAATACCATTTTATACTAAGGAGAATTTTAAGCCTTCTTTACTCATTATATAATCTATCTCTCAAAATTTAGTTTTCACCAAAAATATTCTAATGTCAACGTATGATATTTGTAATCATTAGCTGCCTAAATTTTAAGAATTTTGAAAAAGGTAATTAATTTGAATAAAAGTTATTGTCTTATCAAAAGTACTTTAAATTTATCAAAATATTTTTTTAAATGTAGTATGCTGGTTTTGTACTTCAGCTTTCTTATGGTGAAAACCAAATTTTGAGAAATGTATTAGGTAATGAGCATTTCAGTGTTAAATTCTCACACAGTATAACACGTTTTTTACGGTTCTTGATGTTAACAGAAGAGCCCTTTAAGATGTTTTCGCAAATACAGTTTGTAAAACTTGTAATTTATTTTCAGAGCTTAGTTTTTAATTAATTTAAATGCCAGTAGAATCTTTTAAATTCAGGCTAAACAAGATTCACTCCGAATTTCATCTCTTTTGGTCAATAAAATGAGTACAAAGTTTGCTCGGGAATGAAATACTGAGGGTCCCGCGTTAGGCTGACCACCTAACCGGGACATTGGCACCTCAGGCCCCATGGTCAAGAAAACAGTGTTGGGCATTGTAGGCCTTTATTATTAATGGATGGTAACGTCACAGGTTTAGCTTAGTTTTTAGAGTCTTTTAAGAGCATGGAAATAGCATTATTTCTTTTTCTTGAAAATTTTCTTGAATTTTATGTAATTTATTTAAAACTGCTAATATAACTCTTATCACTCAAATGTACATTTCTGGTTGATTAATAAATAACTCGTTTTTAATATTTTCAAAATTTCATAAGTGAAATCTCAGTAACTTTATCAACTTTTGTGAATAATGATACTTTTAAAACTAAAAACTGTCTTTAACTGAAAGTCACTAACATGTTTCTTTCATTTATCAGAATGTTCAGATATCTGAGAAATGAGGAGAAAGCAAAAACAGGGTGTCCCACCAGAAGGTAATAATTCTGCATCAGTTCTGGTAACTATACTTTACTTGGCTCGATCCGCACTTCAACTTGATGCTAATTTTTCCGATTGTGTGTCGAGTTCACTTTAATTAGTTTTGATTGCGGTTTAGTTTGGGCCATTTTTTCAAGAAAAATCTGGAATAGCTTTTCAGATAAGGAAAAACTACTTTTTTGAGCAACTATGAGTCTATATGCGTTCATTTTTCAACATAAAAGATAAATTGATATTAGAAATAAAATTATAGAATCTTTACATAATTCTGTTGAAATAGGGTATAATTTTATTGTCTTTCGTGTCGACTTGAAATTGAATTTTTGGGTGCGGATTGTGTTTATAACCCGGCATGGATAATACTAGAAAATAGCCCATTAAATTTTTGTTTTTAGAAAAAAGGTATAAGAATTTGTATTTCAACTTTTTTTTATAGCTGAATAAAGAAATTTACACCTTCTCATAATTCTTCATAATGGTTCAAATGGATTACTTCATTTTTTACATGTTATATATTTTATCTGTCTATGTATTTTTTACTAAAACCAATATTTCCTGTGGCTATCTTCTACTGGGGCATAAAATCATGCACAGGAAGAGTATAAACCGACTCGAACATGAAAATTTTTCTTTATGTCAATCCGAAATCAAAGAAAATTTATCGATAACTTTATACAATTATGAAAAGATTCTATTATCATATTATTAATAAAATTTTTATCTTTTGTGAAGACAAACTAAAACATTTAAACTTTTTGATATTCAAATATGTAGTTTTTCATCGAAGCAATATTTTAGCCTCTCTTTGAAAATATCAACAGGTTAGCCTGAACCTAAAACAATTAGAATCATCTCAAGCCAAATCTGAACGGCAATGTAAAAATAGTAGCTCCTACCCAGATCGAAACGAAATTTATATTTCAGGATAAAAATAATCCTTATTCTAATACAATTATGGAAAAATAGTCAGCTATCTAAAATATCATCTTTACATTTTATGTTGAATGAATATATGTTTAAATATCTGTATCAACGCAACCCGCACTGGAAAAAATAGCATGAACCAAACTCGATGCAGATTTCTACCCTGCGACTTAAAATTAGGGAAAAAAGAAACATTTTAACTTCAAACAATACAAAAAAAATGAGAAAAGACAAACAAAAGAAGGATAAAAGTCAATAAAATGTGGAATTACGTTATTTTATTAAAAACATACCAACATAAAAACTACATGTCAATGACAATAAAGTATTACAAAAAATAGTGTAAAAGATAATATAAGAGGAAAATTATCTTAACACAAAATAAAAAATAATAATTGAAAGAAACAAGCGTAAATAAAACACTAATAATTGAGAGAGCAAAACACGATTATTTTCTGTGTATGTTTTAAGAAAATTTTCATTTAAATTACATAAAATTGATGTAAGCATCATTTGTAATAATTTTTACAGAAGATTACGTAACCAAAGCTCTGAATTTTTCTCTTAATAGCATCATGCACTTACGCAATTATTACAGGGATGAGACTAATCAAACTGAAAAAAAAGAGAGAATCGTGTTTTGTCTTCTCTTTCTCTAAATAATAAAGATATTTTTCCTTTCTCATAAATATAGGTTTTCAAGTCTTCAAAAGATAATGAGTGAATTAAATAGATAATATGGAGGTTTGATAAATATTGCAAACTCTTTTCTAACATATAACTACTACACTAAAAGAATAAAGTATAATTCTTGTATACCTTGCAATTTTCGGTACTTGTTAGTTATCCCGTCGACCAATTTCGCAAAATTATATAAATCGCCAAACTACCCGCCAAATTATACAAATTGACATAATTTTTATTTTAAATAACAAAAGAACAAATAAATTAGTATAACATTAATAAAAATACAAACAAAACGTCGAAATAAAAATCACTTGATAACATAAACACGTGTTGTCAAGTGAATGTGACATTTACGATCAACCATTATTGGCATTTAATCTTACAATTTGGCGGTAGTAATTTGGTCGACGGGATAACTAACAAGTACCTAATTTTCTTCCCCAAATTTATTTTAAATATATGGAGCACATGATAATAAGTATTTAGGATATGCATGACGCCTATACAGTGTACACATGATCACAGATCATTAGGTAAATGTCTTTGGCGGTAAATTTTGTACTTAAATTTTTAAAAAAAACGTAAAACAGTACATTGCTAATAATTTTAACATTAACCATTAGCAGGGATGAGAGCGCTCTGCCACAAATGACCGATTGCTACCACTAAATTTTAATAGTATTTCTCGCCTTATTGAAGAACGAATTTCTGAGATTTAATAAAGCAAAGGATACTATTAAAATTTAGTGGTGAAAACGAACCATTTGTAGTGGAGCGCTCTCATCCCTGCATTAGACTTGCTTACATTAGGATGTCGCATACATGAAAAGAAATAACTTAACTTTTTCATTTTTTGAAGTGTTATACAAAATCACAATTTGAAACAATCAAAATATATTATTGTATTTTTAATTAAATAACCAATTACAAAAAAAAAAAAAAAAAAAAAAAAAAAAGGCAAGACTGCTTAATTTTAAGATAACTTCAATTACAAAGCATAAAAAATATATACTATTGCAAAGCCAATTTCATCTAAAATAATAAAAGATTCTGAATGCAGAAAAGTAGTAAAAAGTTTTTTCTTTGATGCATCAGAAATTTACATTAGTCAGCTTTTAACGATAGGAATGGCAAAGAATAGACATCAATTAAAGTAATATTTTTGGATTTCAATTCATTCTCAGCTCTGACAATGACTCTAAAATATAAGTTTTTATAATACAAAAAAGATTTTATACAATAATTCTGAACATAAATACTTTTTCAGAAATCGCATGCAAGAAAATACATTTGAAACTAAAAAAAAAAAACAGCTCGATATAATGTAGCTCATGAACCGCATGAGGTCCGCTAACTTTTTAGAGCTCAAGATATAATCGTTATTCGATAGTCGTAAAATTTGGAATGAGCAAGAATTACATTAATTAAAAAAAAAAGCTTGGACACACCTATTGATTTAGTTTTTACACTATGAGACTTGTCAAGTCGCTTGATTTTTATAGAAAGCTACTGATTGTCATTTGATTTTTGCAAAAATTTTCTTAATTTTCTAATTCATTTTTGGATGTTTTGCTATTTTATTCTCGAGTATGGCCCACTTGAGGTATAAATAACCCAAACCAGAAATTATTTCTCTTCTGTGATTGGAGTGGTTTTGTATTTTGAAACCTTTATTAAGATCGAATATATCTTTCAAATATCATGAGTATCAATAAAAGAATGTTCAGCCAGAAAATGGCTGCCTTTTTTCTTTCATAAATCGTGCCATACATCTTTGTTCTGTTTTTCACTCGCTTCACAGGGGAATTCAATATCTTAAAGCGATTTCGATTGACAGAAGTTACAATCCTACTATTATCGATACTGCTTTACGTAAACTATAGCACCCTTCGTCCCTCTAATTCAAATCAGCCCTCTTCTTCTCTTTCTAGAAGTAGCATTGTGTTACCTTTCTTTCCTAAATCCAGCTTTCCTATTGCCAAAATTCTTAGACAGCATGACTTCAGAATAATTTTTACCCCTACGAATAAACTTAACCCTCTCGAAACTCAAAGATACTGTTGAGTTATACAACTCATGGGTTATCTATAGTATTAATCGCCAGTGCGGTCTTTCCTATATTGGACAGACCAAACGGGGTTTGAAATTTCGTATTAAAGAACACCAACAATACATTCAATAACAGGAAACCAATAAATATTCAATTGCTAAACATTGCTGTGAGATGACTCTTTTGATTTTAATTCAACCAAAATCATCTCTAAACCCACTTCTATACATGAACTTAACTTTCTTGAACCATTTCATATCTACAAAAATTGACAATATTGTTAATAGTGAATCCGCTTTGCCCCCTTTATCAGATTGCTCGAAATATTTCATAAAATCCTCTTTTGCTTAATTATACCCAGTATTTTTCACATTTTTGGTGGCATTACCTATACTATTCTCCTATTTGCTGGTACCCGTATTTTCCTGTTTCCCCATTGGTTAATGAACTTCTCAGTAGAGATGTGTCATTTGTTGAGGAACGATTCCGGCAGTGAAACTGAAGGAACGATTCCATTCTGTAAAAAGGAATCGGTCCTTTTCGGAACGAGTCCGAAAAGGAATGATTCTGAAAAAGAACGACTCCTCGGAATCGGTCCGAAATGTACCGACTCCGAAAAGGACCGATTCCTCGGAGTCGTTCCGAAATGTACCGACTCCGAAAAGGACCGATTCCTCGGAGTCGGTCCGAAATGTAACGACTCCGAAAAGGAACGATTCCATGGGAATCTGTTCTTTTCTTGTAGACTGGCCAGTTTTAATAAATTAAAATACACTATTTTATTTCAAAATAACAGATTTTGATTCTATTAAACCTGACTTTATTGCCAAAATATCCTTCTAATGTGTGTGCCCCCCCCCCCTCAAAAAAAAGAAAAAAAAGAAAGAAAAAAGAAACTGAAGTGCGGGGCGGATGAGGGCGTTTAATAAACTACAACTGAGTATTATATTCTCTTAAATTTTATGTTTAGATAAATAGAAATATATTATTTTACTTCAATTAAAATATTGTCTATTATAAATTATTTACTTATCATCTGTTACTTAATTACATTACTATTTGATCTTCTTGTGCTAAATTAATCTGAAAGAAATAATTAAAAAATATATTTTATACGAATTGGATTTTTTCCACCTGAGTGAAAAAGTGCCCGAGATGGGATTCGAACCCAGAAACTTTACGTGCTTTATCGATTGAGTACCTGGACCCCGATGGTAATGGAACACCATGTGTACTTTAATACACTAATACTTTTTCTAATTGGTAAATGTATCATACGAAATGAATTTTTTCTAAATGAATTCTTAAGGCTGTTCTCAAATCCAAAAGGGTAACTTTGTGACAAAAATTTTAATTTATTTTTATTCAGAAATGCACGAAACGAGCAGGTATTGTTATTCAGAAACTATGTAATCGAGCTGTTTTTTCCGTTTTTTTGCAAACGCAATAGATCTTTCAGAAAATAGTGTCAAAGTGGGCGTTTTGAACCAAATTTCCGCGCGAAAGAGGCATAATCGTCAAAAATGGGTGAAAAACACGTGATCAAAATCGTTTGTCACGTGATGAAAATCGATTATAACTCAATAGGTAATTTCCTGACTAAAAAATGGAAAACATAGTTCGATTCCAAATCGCTTCCATGGTCAAACTTTGCAATTTTATATCTTTCCGTTAAAAAATGAATTTGTAACTGTGTCAAAACGTTCTGCGCTTGTTGAGCAGATCACTTAAGAACAGGCAAAGAAAATGCTTGTTTCAGTAATAGTGAAAAATATTTTTTTTAATTTATTTGAGAACAAATTTGAATAATATAAGATATACATCACTAGGCCATAAAAATTGCACTTTAATAGGATAATAATAACTGATTTTCAATTATTTTAATAATTGTAGAGTTACGCACTTTCATGTATATTTCACTGTTTCATGTTTTTTCCTCAAACATAATTTCAATTTCTTTGTCAAAAAAATATATGACCAGCTACGAGCGCTCGAGCACCACTATATTTCCACAGTTTGGCGTCTTGTTTTTCTCTCTTGAAGAAGATGATTAAAAAAATCTCGAAACTCTCGAAGATTGATGTTTTAATAAACTTATATTGAGGTTTATTACATAGAATATAATCTGTTCGAACAAGGAATTTTTGTAAAACGTTTCTTTCTTTCTTACGATAATGAAAGTTTCAGAAAGCATAATGTCTAATAATAATAAGAAGAAGATAACAGTAACAGTGGTGGGTGGGATTAAAATAATTTAACCGCGGTTCGCTCTCTTAATGGCCGTTTTGAGTATAAAACGGGAAAGAAAAATCACGTGCTACATACAGATTATCGGACTTTCTCCAACACTGCGACATATATGTAAAGCTGCATATTTTATGCTTGTTTCGGTTTAATAGATTTATGTTAACCCTCCGCCTACCAGAGGTGTTCAATGGCCCCGACAGGTACATTTATAATATTTCTCATTTATTTTAAAAACTAAAATTTCTGTAAATATGGGATTTTTTTTCTGGGATGTGCTATTCTTTTGAGTAAAACATTCCAGAAAAAGTCACATATTTACAAAAATTTCATTTTTTTAAATGTGAAAAATAAATTTGAATGTACCTATCGGATCTGTTGCACCGGTCTGGTATACGGAAGGTTAATATTGCATTAAAAAAGTTTTACAATATAGGAATTTAATTATTGGTTTCCAAAGAATGCACGTTGTGATTTTGTACAGTTTTTTCATTTGTTATTTTATTTCTATTTCTTGCTAAAGAATTAGAATTTAAATAACGGTGACTTTGTTTTAATTCAACTTAAAATAAAAGCAAAAAAAATTGTTTATCGTAATAATTTCTTATAATAATTCAGATTTCTTGATCGTTATTGATACTCGCAAATCCCGAAATCAATACCACGATTAATGCCTGTTACTGTGGTGATGGATAATATATATCCGAGTTTAATTTCGATCCGAGCGAGGCTCCCTTCATGCCAAAGTAAATTTAGTGTTCCAAGCCTAATACCAAACTTCCGTTTTTATTGAGTAAAACTTCTGCAAATGCGATACTAAATTTTATGTATTTTCCTTTCTTATTATTACTTTCTTCTATCTTTACAAGAAGAAAGTATTGGATTCATGAAAATTTTCGAATTCCAGTTTTCGACGGATTTACATGTTTTACGGCTCAGAGAACCCAAAAACATGTTTTTACAAAATGTCTGTCTGTGAGTCTGTCTGTCTGTCTGTGACACAAATTTTGTGGGCGCTCTGTCTCAAGAACTAATGCACGGAATTTAATAATTTTATATTCAGTTAGTCTCTGATACAAATTGATGCTGATTAGTTTTTGGTGCAAATCGCTCAACAGGTGGCACTGCTATGCTGCATTTTTTACGATCTCCACAATGGCTTTATCTCAAGAACTAATGCACGGATTTTCATGAAACTTCAAATTCTGTTAGTCCTTGATATGACTTGATGCTGATTACGTGTTGGTGCAAATCGCTCAACAGGTGGCGCTGCTATGCTGCATTTTTTACGATTTCTCCAATGGCCCTATATCAAGACGTAATGGACGGATTTTCATGAAACTTCAGATTCAGTTAGTCTTTTATATGACTTTATGCTGATTACGTGTTGGTGCAAATCTCTCAACAGGTGGCGCTGCTATGCTGCATTCTTTACGATTTCCGCAATGGCTTTATCTCAAGAGCTAATGCACGAATTTTCATCTAACTTCAGATTTAGTTAGATGTTAATACAAGTTGTTGATGATTAGGATTTTGTGTTAATCGTCCAATAGGTGGCGCTGCTATGCTGGAAGTTTCATGATTTTCGCAATAACTATAGCTCAAAATCTAATGGACGGATTTTCCCCAAACTTCAGATTAAGTTAGATTTTGACATAAGTGGTTGCTTGGTGATTTTGGTGTAACATAGGATTTGGTGTAAAACACCCAATGGGTGGTGCTACTAGGCTGAATTTTGCTGGGTTTACACGATTTCAGAGATAGCCATATCTCAAGAACTAATGCGCGGAATTTCATATCTTTAGAATCCTCATGATGGGCATAGATTGCTGTTTCATTTTGGCAGTGTGATAGCGAATTTTCAAGTATTAACATATATGAGATAGAAGAAAGTTTTGGGATTGGTACATCCGACTAGTTATTCTTTTCACTTAGAACATTTATTTATTTATTGATTTTTAATTACATAAAGTTTTCTGAAAAGTTCGAATTTAACAAAATGTTTTATCTATTTTAAATAGTTTTGACAATAAAAAGTTTAACTCCAAATAAAAAATAGTCAAATTCACAAAAAATTAAGGTTGGTATTATCTATAACACGTTTACAACACATGTCTTTCATTCAACGGCCGAAACATCGTCAAAAGAATATTTCTTTATATAGTACTACACTCTGTAATAATAATGGACATACTTTTAATTTGTTTGATTTAATTAAATCAATAAACTGTTTTTGAGTTAAAAAGTTAGCAAATTTCAAATTTAAAGAAATAGAACTTTGAAATTTAGTGAATCACTATATCTTTTGGCGGAGATAATATGAACTATATATGTATAAAATCATATATATTACTATATATATACATATTATAATATTAATATATATAATATTATCTTATAAATATCACTAGTCATGCTGCTAATGAATCTGTTTACAAATCATCTGAAGGAACTTTTACCCTTTCGTGTAACACAAGTGTTCCATGACTTCATGAGTTATGACGTTCCAAAGATCTCAATCCAAACAAACATATTTGCATCGTAATTCACTCACACCAAACTGAGGTTCAGTATGATACAAATGGAGAGAGGGTGACGGCAAATGAGGGTGTGAAATTAGAGAAACTCCTGTAGGTTCTCGTGAAATTGGAGATTCAAAAAGAGTTGTAAGTTTATTGAAATTCTACGTAGTTAACAGCAGTTCACAAATAGCGATTTTAGGGTATAAGACAAGACATACATCAGTCACTCAGGAAGGACAGTGCGCAAAAACGTGCTTTACTTTTTAACTCTTTCCAATAAAGTTAGTGTTTATGAATGCGGTTTGTCTGTCCGTCAGTCCGTCTGTTCACGCTCTAAGGCAAGTCACACACTAAGCCGACACATAAGACATGTCGCTTGAATTCGCAGGAAAAACTGGTTTAAAACAAGTTTGAAACAACTTCGTTCTTTGTTTCGACCGGTTTTTGGACTTCATGTTGCATTTCATGTCTCTCTGTCATCTCAATGTATGATATACCTAACTCCCGTAAATATACTCGGATTCCCATACAACTGATATATGTTAATGATGTTTACCGTGGGATGTTTGGTATTCAGTATGAAGAGTGTAGCATTAATAGTTCATTTACAGAGGCACTCAAAAGTATTCCGTTACATTGTGGTCAACGGGAAAAAATCGTTTGCAGTGTATTTTAATGGCATTAAGTTATTTCAAATGCATTAAAATTGATATATATCACTAAATTTCACTACAAGATGATTGCTATAGAATAGGGTGTTCCACTTCTGAACCAGGTCCTGAAGGCAGTGTAATAATGTTGATGAATTATGCGAAATATCCTCTGTGCGTAAAGTTAATTGACTGAGGAGAAAGACGATAAAGGGGATAAAGTTATTGAAAGTACAGACACTGGAACAAAACGAACAAAAATGCAATCTACTTTAACAAGTTACATATCCAAACGAGTAGGGCCATCCAAATGAAAAATGAGATTCAGAATGAAAAATGAAATTAAGATTACCTAGAGGTAGATTTTGAAGAGGAATCTATGAGACTAAAAATTCCTTGACCCTGGTGACAAATATCAGAGCAATAATAAAATTTTCTATACAGGATGTCGACTCTCAACGATGTGCAATGCCTAATTCCTAAACCATTAGTCATAGCCATATAGTTCCAATTACAAAAATGTTTTAAATGGTGGTAAAGAAGTATTTAAAAAGTGATTCGGGTCAATAGAATCATTTCTTAAAATATTACGAAATTTAATTTTTTATACGGCCCCCCGGTCCTCCAAGTTATAGTTAGTAAAACTTTCCTATTACACTTACAAGTAAGACGAAAAAAAGTCCTATTATTCTACGATTAAAACTGACCGAAGTAATGGCTGTTTAAAGTTGGAGCATATTTTTTGTTGCGAAATAGGGGTCATTTACAAATTTACTAGAAATATAAATAATCTTCAGATATATATAAAAAAAAATAGTTGATAGTAAAATTAACATTGCATTATAAATTTGAAAGCTATAATCATTCTGAAATATTAATGCAAAATATGCAGCTTGCACTAAACATATAACAAGAAAAAAAATAATAGAATTTTCATTAAATAAAATGTTGAAAAGCAACAGCCTCGATTCTTTACAAAATGCCATATATTTTAAAATGTTATTAGATTACACTAGGATGCAAATTTGTGTTGTTTCATGTGTTTTAGCTTTTGATAATTAGTTCTTATGTATTTTCTAGCACTGAATCCAAAAATGGCCTCCATTTTTATCTCGGAAGTGTTTTTTTTTCCCCTTGGAATCCTTTATTTTTCAAAATCGTTCCTTTTTTCTCGGAATCGTTCCTTTTTCTCGGAACGATTCCAAAAGGAACGACTCCAAAGAACTCGTTCCTTTCGGTGAACGATTCCGGCTGGAACGATTCTTTAAGAGGAACGATGTTGCCCATCTCTACTTCTCAGTTGAAACCGCTTCTCCTCTATATAATTGAACAAGTTTCCTTTATTCTTTGCACCGAGGACGGTACGCTAAAGGCTACCGAAACTAATCTGCTCAAAGTTCGCTTATTCTGGCGTTTTTAACGTTGCTTTTAAATTTATATCATTCTGCGACAAATAGCATCTTAACCCTTAAATGCCTGATTTTACAAAAATCATTGTAATAATGTTTTTCGGCTTTCATTTTTTAAATAAATCATGGGAAAAATACTTTCAACAATCATATTTTGTTTTAAGTATAGTTTACGGCTGAAAAACAGTTTGTTACTGATCGGAAATACTGGTGTTTAATTGGAAAAATAATTTACCTTGATAAAATTCTATAATATTAAACACGCAAGAATTTTAGGAAGTATAATAAGAAATAAATTTTATTTGCTCACTGCAGGTCAAAATAGGGTATTTCGCAAGCTTCCAAACAAAACAAAAAGAACAAGTAGCAATAACGGAAAAAATAAATCCATCTTTATTCTTAAACAGCATAAGTGTTGCCATCTACATGTTGAAAATTGATTTAATAATATTTTCAGAATGTATTTTATTGGCAACATTAGGCATTATAGCTTCAATATTATTCTAATAGTATTTTAGAGCCGAAATTGGATATGTTGCCGAAAAGCAACACCAGGCATTTAAGGGTTAATAATTACATGACTTCGGCTATTATTATATAGATGAAAATGCCCGAAAGTCTTTGAAAGGGTAATATGATTTTGCTTCCAGATCTAAGGTTCCATGTGGTTGAATTTGATTTAAGTCATATTAATTTGATCGTAGCAAAAGGCAAAGAAGAAATAATTTAGACAATGAATTTCTTAAGATTTTAAGTTTTAAACTTACGAATTTTTAACCATGTATAAAGAATCCCAAATTTCATTAATCACATTGACGATGTCGATCAATTTTGGAAACATCATAAAAGTTTCATTATAATGCTAATAATTACATATAATTAATAAAAACTTATATATTAAAAATATAAAAAGCAAAAGCACTTTTTATTGATTTGTAATAATTAGTAAAGTTCGACAAAATATTCGTTATCGTTCTCGCCTAACATTCATTTTCGACGAAAATGTTGCCGAAAATTCGGTCGAGACCGAAACTATCTGTATTCCAAAAATCTCATTTCTTCCTTTGGAAATTTTTAACTTTACTCATCGATTTGAACTGTATCGGCTAAAATGAGACATTCTTTATTTATTGCTATGAGCTTCACTGTTTATAAATATCGGTCATCACTAAATCAAGACATGTGTGCATATTCTAAAGCAAGCAATGCATATGTGATTTAACTTTGAAGACGCTTTCCACGCGTTCATTAAAAGCTGCAGACTTAGCAGTAATAGAAAACTTTTAATTTGAATGTGCAGAAGAGTTTCAAATGCTCTCTAAGAAAGCTGTTGTAAAACAGGTGAAGATCTTTTCCAAAAAATCAATTATAAAAGATAAATTGAAGTATGTATACCTAAAATATTTAATTTGATGAAATTCGTATAATTAGAAAAACATTCTGAGTTGTTAATGAATGAATTACATTTTATTTTATATGACAATTAGCATGCTACGCCCGCTTCGCTGGTCCATTTTCCAAATGAACCTTGATCAAACAAAATGATGAAATCGATCTTGTATTTTAAATTAATATGGACCTTCACCTGGAAAGTCTTTCCGCATTTGCTGAATACGATGCGAACGCCATTTAGCTCTTATACCATCTTATGCGTTAGACAAAATTCGGGCTATTCAGATTCGGGCTCTTTTATAGTAGATCTTTAAAGTAGAGGGTGTGAGAAAAATACGGTCGTTATAATCATAAGAAATTAAAATGTTCTCTAGTCAACACACTACTTAAATAAGAGAAAAATATTCAAATGTTTTGAAATTTTAATATATTTTGAAAAAGAAAATGCTAATAAAATTATTAATGTATGTAAAAAAGATTAGCCAAATGTAGTGGCAAAATCCCAGTAGAAAATCTGTAAAACAAATACAATATTTTCGAGTATTTGGCGCGAAAAGACGAATGCTCAACCTATTTGGCGAACCAATACATTTCTTGGCCAAATGCAAGAGATTGCAATGCATTTATAAATTACTCGTTAAATAAGTATTTAAATGCCTAACACCAAATGAATTTAATCTTAAACGATGGATTAGTTTATAATTTTTTTCTGTAAGTTTATATAATATATACAAATTGCGTGTTGCTGTAGTTATTTAATTTTATTACTCCTGTTTCTATATAAAATTAGATAAAAAGAGTCCTTAGTTAAATAAACTGTATAAACATTGAAAAAAGTGCTTGTGTATCTGAAATGAAACAGTGAATAGGTTGCCAGAAAATATGTTGCCAAATTTCTTTCTCCGCCAAGGCTATTTCCTATATTTCGCCAAGGTCCCTATACTGGAAAATATTTTGTCATGTCAAAAAAAATTTGCACGATTAGGATTAGGATTCAAATAAATGGCGCAATAGATTTGGATACAGAATAAAATGGCGCGTACATTTTGGTATGGTTTTTGTATAACGTAAAAGTAGCAAAAATCTCCAAAAAACTTTGTCCCTAATTACTCCATTTCTCTGTAAATTCGATTATGGAATAGGTCCGCTTTACAAACAAAAAATCAATTTAACCAGTTTTTGAGTTAATTTTGCACCAAATCACGCCCGGTAACATAAGCTAGTTGTCTATAGACTCAATTATGTGTCTTATCGGTACCAAATACGCCAATTGTCTGTAAGCTCGATTACGTAATTTATCTCCATAATTAATGGATACTTTACAAACTACACCTACTTTCCAATTTTCCTGATTTTGTGATCAATGGTTACAGTTGGATGTAAATATGTTTATCGCTCTCGCGGTATTTCAGTTTGGCCTACGAAATATTATTATAATATTCATTATTAGCAATATTTCTTATGTTATTAACGGTCCTGGGAGTGGCGTTTTTTCGGTCACCAATAATTTATTTCAATTATTCCCGTGATAGGTTGCTTCAAGAATCTCAAGGAAAAGCGGTACTTTTATGTTAGCCACCCGCATGTGATAAATAACCAAATATTGTTCCCATCGCCATTCATTTAAAATTATAAACTTTTCACTCACATTTCATTTAAAATACATACCAATAAAAATAACAAATAATACCATAACAAACTACTTAATCATCAAAATCTTGTTTTTAATTTACACATGTGGAAAAATAAAATATGCTATTGCCGACAAAAAAAACAAACAAGTGGGTAAGTGTGATCACAGATCGCACAGAGGGTTTCGTTTAACATTTCTTTCAAAACACTTTATCCTTTTGAAAAATCTGTTAGCTCCACATTTCGCAACCAGGGGCGCACCCTATTCTAAACAAACCTCTATCTCAACAAAACTCCGTTTTACATACTATCCGTAGATATATTAGTCGAGGGGATTGGGCTCATAGCACCAGAGATAAGTAGGTGCCCCCTGGTGGTAAAAAGTGGAACTAAAATATGTATGGCTATGGTGAATAATATGAAAGAATGGTCAAAGGGGTGTCGGCAAAAGTTAGAAAAGTGAAAAGGGCGGAGGTTAGAAAAATTGCTTAAAATACACAAGGTAAAGCCCGGAGGAGTAAATAATATAAGACTTTTTGAAAATTTTATATGTCGTGTGGTCTGAGGTATTCAGCTATACTTATGCAAAAATTCATGTCTCCAACTTAATTAGGGGCTGTCTAAGAAAGAATTGCTTAAAATACGTAAGTGGAAGCTCAAAGGGTTAAACGTAAGTCTTTTTCAAGATTTTATGATTTGTCGCCTGGCCTCAGGTGTTCTGCTATAAGTATGCAAAATTTCAAATCTCCAATTTAATAAGAGGCTCATTTTGAAAGAATTGCTTAAAATACGCATGTGGGAGCCCAAAGGGTTAAATGTACGACTTTTTCAAAATTTTATGATTTGTCGCATGATGGTGTTCAGCTATAAGTATGCAAAATTTCACGCCTCCAACCTAAATAGGGTCTCACTTAGAAAGAATTGTTTAAAATATATATGTCGGATACTAAAGGGTTAAATGTACGACTTATTCAAAATTTTATGGTTTGTAATTTGATGTGAGGTGTTCAGCTATAAATATGCAAAATTTCACGCCTCCAACCTAAATAGGGTCTCACTTAGAAAGAATTGTTTAAAATACAAATGTAGGAGCCCAAAATGTTAAATGTACGACTTTTTAAAGATTTTATGATTTGTCGTTTGATGTGAGGTGCTCAGCTATAATTATGCAAAATTTCACGCCTCCAACCTAATTAGGTGCTCACTTAGAAAGAATTGTTTAAAATATATATGTGGGAGTCCAAAGGGTTAAATGTACGGCTTTTTGAAAATTTTATGATTTGTTGTTTGGTCTGAGGTGTCCAGCTATAAGTATGTAAAATTTCACTCCTTCAACCTAATTAGGGGCTCACTTAGAAAGAATTGTTTAAAATACACATGTGGGAGCGCAAAGGGTTAAATGTACGACTTTTTCAAAATTTTATGATTTGTCGTATGATGTGAAGTGTTCAGCTATAAGTATGCAAAATTTCAAGTCTCCAACATGTATAGTTTCTGAGAACGGGCTCTGTGATGGACGGACAGACAGACAGAGGAGCGAGACGAATAGGGTTTCGTCAGATGAACGAAACCCTAAATAAAGCTATTGGCGAGATTTGAGCCCGGCTAACTGAAAATACCGAAAAAAACCTCCTCGCGGGTTTCTACGATGTTTGTAAGATAAATCTGAAATGAAAAATTTGTGTAAGGAAATTGCGATAGTTAAAAGAGAAACCACTCCGACATATATATCTGTGATTTACAGTCAAGTTTGATCTCAAATATTAATCGGGAATTTTTTGATTAAACCTATTTACGAATATTTCCCCCAAAATCGACGATGGTTAGTCAAATAATAAAGCTGTAATTTGAGATCTGTCATAAACGGGTTCGCCCGATTACAGAATTTTCTGTACTTTTCCACAATAACGGCCTTGGAGTTTTTTTTTTTAAAGCATGGCGCAATTCGGGCTTCAGAAAGTGAGATTTAAGGCCAAATGAACTGTTATAAAAACAAATATAATGAACCTTTATGCTCTTTTACATGTGTATTCATATATATAAACTTTTTTAATTATCTATCCCTATTAAAATCCGTGCGAGTACCTATGTAACCTCAAAAACTTGGAAACTACAGGTCGAAGGGCTACGAAATTTGGCACACGCGTTGCTGATTAGAAAGTGAGAAACCGGGAATATTACAGTATATATATATATATATATACCGGGTGTCCCAAAAAGGACTGACTGATTTTAAAATTCAATAACTTGCAAACGGTGACAGATATTTAAAAAATTCTTGCAGGAGGTTTATGCATAAGGTCAAAAGTTTTATTACAGTGATTTTCGATTTTAGTTCGAATTACAAACAATAGATGGCGCTGTAAGCAATAGTCGCTAAATACAGGCTCGATTTCTGGTCCTTTCTCTTGTTCCATGCTGAAAAAGGAGATGGAAATGTATTATCCGGGCCACGAAGTACCAAAAATCGAGCCTGAATTCAGCGTCTATTGATCTCAGCGCCATCTATTGTTTGTAATTCGAACTAAAATTGAAAATCACTGTAAAAAAACTTTTGACCTTATGCATAACCCTCCTGCAAGAATTTTTTAAATATCTGTCACCGTTTGCAAGTTATTGAATTTTAAAATCAGTCAGTCCTTTTTGGGACACCCGGTATATATATATATATAGAAGGAAAGTTTTCATGTATATTTTCTGTTCAATATTTTTAGAATTTATTTACTATAAAGAAGACATTTATATATTTTTTATATAAAAACCGAAGTAAATTGTATATAGATAACAATAATTTTAATATATACTAGCTGTTTAACCCGTTCTACGCACGGAAGTTGATGTTCAATAACTATTCAATTTATAAAAATATTTTTCTACTATTACTTTTCTACTACTACAGCACGTCTATATATATTATTATATATAGAAGTGCTGGCCTTTTACCCGTTCAACCATGATAAATTAAATTTCATAAAAAAAATGCACAGTAGTAGAAAAATATTTTTATAAATTGAATAGTTATTGAACATGAACTTCCATGCGTAGAACGGGTTAAACAGCTAGTATATATTAAAATTATTGTTATCTATATACAATTTACTTGGGTTTGCCCATGAACAATTGGGTCAAAAAATTCGAAAATTTAATTTTTTTATGTTTTTGACAAATTTTTACCATTTTTTACGTTCAACCCGTAATCGCGCGAGTTCTAACCGGTTCTAAATGTTTAGTGAGATATTCATATTACGTAAACCACGCTGCAATACTAAGAAGCTATGGCGGTTAGTACGATAATTCTTTTACCTCGCACGCAAATAATTAGAGATTATTTAAAAATAAAGAAAGCATTTTATCACAAACAGCAATAAAAGTTTTATTCTATTTATTCCCTTATGAAAAAGATATCGTTTTATCGTCTGCTGCCATAGCAACATGATAAATTAAATTTCATTAAAAAATGCACAGTAGTAGAAAAATATTTTTATAAATTGAATAGTTATTGAACATGAACTTCCCTGCGTAGAACGGGTTAAACAGCTAGTATATATTAAAATTATTGTTATCTACATACAATTTACTTCGGTTTTTATATAAAAAAGATATAAATGTCTTCTTTATAGTAAATAAATTCTAAAAATATTGAACAGAAAATATACATGAAAACTTTCCTTCTCCGCCAAGCCCATTTTCTCCATCTCGCCAAGGGCCCTATATATTGGAAAATTACCGAATTTTCCTCCGTTGCTCTGTGACTAAGCAGTGTCGCACAATATATTATATACTAAAATTATTTCTGAAAAAGTAACAACTTGTCAAACTAACAATGCACTCCTATCAAAAACCGTTTATTGTAACTTTTTAAAAAGGCTACATTTTGATAAGTGAGTTCACCAGACTACAGAATTTCCCCCAAAACTCTGTAGCTTAGCGACGTAGAAGGATATGTTATATACTGAAACACTCCCTGTAAAATTATCTATTGAGCAGTGCAAGTTCCATCGAAATATATCTGGTAGAATCTTTTTCAAAGGCTGATTTTTCTTTATCAAGCTAATCTCATTAAAGAAATTAAAACCATAATTTGATACAAAGCAACGTAGAACGACGTATTGTGCACTAAAACCTTACCCGTGAAATTACCTATCTAGCAGTGCAAGTTCAGCAGAACTGGATTTATAAGCAGGCGTAACTAATTTTCCATTTGTATTATACATATATTATATAGAATAATTAGAATTAGATCAAAAATGTTGTCGGCCACTTGAAAAATCACCAATGTTGTGAACGTCTCTCAGGTGGATGCCACGCTTACGCCTTTTAAGCTTAAAATCAAATTGTTTGGCGATAAAAATTAAATCGTAAATAAATATACAAGTAACTCAGAAACACCGCCATTTTTATAATTACATCTGCTGCTTTCTTCTGCAAGCCACATGATGGTGAGTTAGATAAAAGTTAAAAGTAAATTTTAAAAAAAAATCAAAAACAAAATTGTCACCCAGACATTATCTTATCAAATTTCCTAATGGCACCTTTTAACATGACGCAAGAGATAAGTCGCCAAATATTGTTTAAACAGCAAACTTTCATAAAGAATGAATTTTTAAGCAATACAAACATTCTCTTTCATGTTTAAAGGGACCTGGTAGTCAAAATTTGGGGGGAAAAATCGATTTTTACTTTTTTATATCATTAAATAGTTGAAACTTTTATCTTTCCAACGAAGGCGTAACTAGTGGGGGGGGGGGTGGTCCGGGCCCACCCCGGAATTTCAAACTCAAGTGAAACTGTTATAACTGTGATATAGTCTAAATTTTAATTACTAAACGTTTGAAAGGTTACACAAACAAATATATTTCTGATTTGTGAACTAATGTAATCAAAGCGCATCATGCGCACGCGTAATGTGAATGTGTGTGTGAGGGGAGGGGGTGGTCAAAGGTGCAGCAGCTATGTGGCCCGAAGCTAATAGAGAAATATTATCTGAAGGCTTATCTGAGCCAACTATAGTTTTCTTTTTTGTCACGAGGTGATGGAGAAAAAAACACGTGCTGTGGTCAGAGCCGGCGACAGAAGGAGGGGGGGGGGGCACAGGAACCCGAACTACATGCAATTTTTCTCAAAATAACGACAAACTTAAGTTGAGATTTTTTTTCTACTTTTATCGCTACACTTCAATTAGGGAAATGACCATGGGAATTCCAAGAAGCGATAACCAACACCTTTCAGGTAAACCAGGATATAAGTGTCAACTTATTTTTTCATTAATTGTCCAGAAGGAGGGTCATCTTGGCAAGGGGTTTCTTTTTAGATTTTTTGCAATTTCTCTGTGACTGTGGGTGGGTGTGCCTGTGGGAACTTTCAGTTTCCATACCTAATTATCAATGCAAGAAAAGTCCCGTCAAATACGGGAAGTGTTACTGTCGTGTGGCCCTCCGCTTCGAATTCTAGACTGTATTTTTTTGGGAGTAAATTTTTCCTTATCAAATTCTTTGTTATTTTGTATAAATGGAGGTGCTTACGCTTACAGGAAAAGGGTACTATGTAACCAAATTGAAATGAAAGCTTTTTGTTGCAAATTTTATTGTTGTTTTTAACAATTTTTAGCATAGTTGTAAAGTTTTATGAATTCGGTTTGTCTGTCTGTGCCTGTGCTGTAACCAGAGTGTGATTTACTGGAGAGCATTCGGGGCATGGCTCTGGACCCTTGATTTTAGAAGATCCTCAAGTTGCATTATTCAAAAAAATAATGAACATATTCAAGATTTCAAAAATATTATGCTTCTATGCATTAGTTTTGCACTTAAAATGTTGTAGGTGGCCACTATTATGTTTGTGCCCAGGGCCCCCAAAATCTGTAAGTCGATCTTCGACTCTAACTTGCGTAAATATGCTCGGATTGCTATGCAATTAATATATGTTATTGAGGTTTACTATGGCATGTTTGGTATTGAAAATGAAGCGTATAGCATATATACTTCGTCAACAGGGACACTCAAAATAATTCCGTTATATTACGGTCAATGAGGTAAAAATCGTTTGCGGTGTATTTTAATGGTGTTACACTATTTCAAACATATCGAAAAGTATTCATCGTTCATTTACGAGGATAAACAAAAAAAAAATCGGCACCTATGCTGTCTATTAACAATAATTGCTGGAAGTGCTTTCTGGTACGCGTTTTTTAAATTCAATTGATTTTTGCTATTACTTGGTGTATATAAATTCTATAGATCATATACAGGGCAGCACAAAATATCTCTAGTACATTTCCGTTTATTGGCGGAAATGGCTGAAGGGGAATTTTCAACTGTGCTATTATTGCTTTATCTGAAATACATTTTAACCTACTATGTATTCAAATCCATAGATCATATACAGAGCTGCAGAAAAGATTTCGGATATTTTTTCGATCATTGATAGTAACTTCTGAAATTATGTTTTTAAATGTTTTATGCGTTTTCCAAATTATTTAACCCTTTTGCTACGAAACCGCCTCAAACGCCCGGACAATGAAACTACGGAGAGACCACTCGAGTGCCTGAAAAACAGGTATTCGTTTCTACCCTCCTTGGAAATATCCAGCTATTATCCCGGAGTAAGTGAGAGGGCAGTGATTGATGAGGGATTAAAGCAATGAACGGATGGGGAATTTCCGAAGGAAAACACTTTTAACATTTTCTACTATTGCGATATGTGATATGTTTGCTAAACTTTATGCGTTATTGAAATTTGTAGTTTACAATAATATTATTTTTAAATTTTAACTTATTTGTCTGCATTTTATTCAGTTATTTGTATACGGTATATAAAATGTATCGTAATTGAAAACGTCTAACGCAAGAAGAAGCGTTAGCAATAATTTTTAACGAGGATACAGATACATATAGCTCGCATTTTAATTATTACTAAATTATTTTTATTTTTTAAGATTTTTTTTTAATTTTTTTTTTTTCATAGGGTATCTGAACTTGATAACTTTTATTGTGCGTCAGGATGGGGGAAGGGGTGCGCCAAAATCCATGTTTGTCTAATGAATATTAGATCCATTTATTAGAAATGTATAAAAATTAACAATGTCCATATTCCAGAATAATAATAATAAAAAAAGATAGTCTGCTAACTTCATGAATATTAACAAAATGAATCCAATTATCACAAATTTGTAAAAATTGAAAATATTGTCCATTTTCCAGAATTTGAAAAAAAAAACTAGTTGGATGTGCCAATCCCAAAACTTTCTTCTATCTTATACATCTTAATATTTCAAAACCTAGTTACACATGTTAATACTTCAATATTATTAGTTCAATACTATACCAACTTTGATTTTCATCTTAAATTTCTGCTCAAGTCAATTAAACGGACTAAAAACGAGTTAATCTATATCATGATATTTGTTAAAATTATTAATTTTTCCTTATTCTGTTGTTATCAGCTGTTTGCGGATAGCCGGCTTAGCAGGAAGCGAGTTCCCGCCGCTGCATGAGCCGCCGATGCACAATAGAACTACGAAAAATCATAAAATTATACAAAAATCGCTAACACGGAGCCCCTTTACCACGCAATATTTCCAAATTCAAGGAGGACCTGTTGGCCAAAGCCAAAAACAAGCACAAACATTTTGGTTCAATTGTATGCATAATTTTATACGCTGTTCGATGGTACAATAATGAAAATGGCACAGAGATCGGAATTATAGCGCCCCCTTCTTTCGGAATTTTTTCAAGTTCAGGGAGGACTTATTTGCCATAGCCAGAAACATGCACAAAAAATTTGGTTCAATTATATGGATAACTTCATACACTTTTCGATGGTACAATAATGAAAATTGTACAGACATCGCAATTATAGTGACCCCTACCGGCAGAATTTTTCCAAATTCAGGAAGAACCTTCGTCACATGACTAAAAATAAACACATAAAATTTGGTTCAATTCTATGCATAACTTCATACACTTTTCGACGGTACAATATTCAAAATGGCACAAAAATTGTACAAAAATCGCTATTACAGCGCCCTCTACGAGCGATTTTTTTACAAATTAAGGGAGGACCTCCTTGCCATAGCCAAGAACTTAATTTTTTTTTTTTTTTGGTTCAATTCTATGCATAACTTCGTACACTTTTCGATGGTGCAATATTCAAAATCGCACAAAAATCGCTATTACAGCGCCCCCTAACGGTGAATTTTTTGCAAATTCAGGGAGGACCTGCTTGCCATATCCAAAAACTTAAAATAAAAATTTGGTTTAATTCTATGCATAACTTCATACATTTTTGGATGGTACAATATTAAAAATCGCACAAAAATTGCTATTACAGCGCCCCCTACCGGCGAATTTTTTCCAAATTCAGGGAGGACCTGCTTGCCATAGCCAAAAACTTAAAATAAAATTTTGTTCAATTGTATGCATAATTTCATACACTTTTCGATGGTACAATATTCAAAATCGCACAAAAATCGCATTTACAGCGCCCCCTACCGGCGAATTTTTTCCAAATTCAGGGAGGACCTGCTTGTCATATCCAAAAACTTAAAATAAAAATTTGGTTCAATTCTATGCATAACTCCATACACTTTTGGATGGTACAATATTCAAAATCGCACAAAAATTGTTATATCAGCGCCCCCTACCGGCGAATTTTTTCCAAATTCCGGGAGGACATGCTTGCCATAGCCAAAAACTTATAATAAAGTTTTGGTTTAATTCTATACATAACTTCATACACTTTTTGATGGTACAATGGCGACAGACAGACGGACAGACGGACGGACGGACAGACGGACACACAGACAGACAGACATTTTCTATAAACATGTTTTTTGGAATCTCTGACCCCTAAAACATGCAAATCCGTCGAAAACCGGAAATCGAAAAAATTTCGATTACAACACTTTCTTCTATTGAAGATAGAAGAAAGTAAAAAAATAATTCCTCTAGATAACTTTGTTTTATATATGATTTTCCTTTTTTTAGTTACTATGTTTTCTATATGTTTGAAAACTTAGAAAATCCATTACATCCATTAGGATCTATATTAATTAACAGGGCAAAAACTAGGGGCGTGCAGAGGGGGGATAGGCCCCGTGCGCGAGAACGAAAAGCGAAGGGGTGTGGGGAGGATTAAGACTTTGTTTGTTGTTTCATACAAAAATCCATATATATATATATATGACTAGGGGGCTCTGCCCCCTACGAGCTACGCTCACCAACCCCCGTTCAGAGACACCAAAATCCAAAAAGCACGCTAATTTGATCGGCTTTAAAAATATTGAATTAAAATAAAATTTAAAAAAAACAGTAACGATCTCTCTGTAAACGGTTTTCCATTCGTTTTTCTTGGATTGGGGATTTTTAAGACCATATCTGCTGCTGTTAAAAGATACAATGGCTGTTTTCGTATTTAATTAAAAAAATTAGTTAAACATTCGAAAACAAGCTAATGTAAAAGGAATTAAGTAAGCAGTGTCATTGTCTCCCGGTATTTTTTAACAGCGCTATAAGATAGTTCTTTTAAGTAATTCATTTTAAATGTATCGTTTTAAATCTGACGTAATTTACATCAAAGTTTTATTTCTCTTATTAATATTCACGTGAAAATACTTTTGATGTTAGAAGGAAATATTATTTGCGCTGTCTTCGAATTCACGATAATAGTTGAAAATATTATCTCAAAATATCAAGTAAATGTCTCGCGCAGATATATTTTTTAATTTAAATTGTTTTGCCATATTTTTTGGCCATTTTAAATATGACGTAATTTCCTCCATTTTAACGCATAGTAATGATTTTTTTATTTTAACATTTTGTTTCTCTTTTAAAATTCCAGTGTAAATATGGTTCTTATGACGCAATTTTCCTGCTTTTAACATGTAATCATTTAATTCTAATTTGAAATTTTTTTTCGGTTTACAATAGTCCCGTGTAAATAAATTTTTAATTTGAAGTAAACATTATTGTTTGCGCTGTTTATACAGTTGGCAACAGTTTAAATTAATAACATTTTTTAAATTTGTAAAAAATATCTCTCGAAATACTGAAAATTTGAATTTCAAATAGAAATAAAACCTCAAAAAATAGTCAAATAAAAAAAAAATAAATGCAATCTTCACACCGGGAACTTATTACCTATAAAATGATCTAAAAATGATTAAATTCTCATGTATAGTTTTTGCTCCAATAAAACTTTTTTAATGGAACGATTTTGTCCAACTTTAGCATTAAATATATCTGAAAGTAATTCTTCGATTTGAAAACTGTCTGCATCAGCGTGTTTATCAAATATTTCTTTATAATACCACCGATTTCCATATTTTTGTATACGACAGTTTTTTTAATATTAACGAAGAAAGGCCATGCTCAAGGCATACTTAGATACTACTACAGGCAGACTGATTTGCGTTTAATGTATGAAGTCGCTCGCCAGAGGACTCCGATACCCTGCCCAAAATTGAAATTTGACTCTGACCGTAACTGAAACAACCTGGGAAGGGTAGATATGTAAACAAACACCAAAATTACGTCATGTCGCCATGGTTACGTTTACAATTCTGCTGACATTCCAATCAAGCTTAGAAATGACAGCTAATTCGAATACAGCTGTTAAGGGTTATTATAAACTGTCCATATCAATGTAAATGTAAAGTTCTATTTATTTAAGTGACTAATATAATGTGTTTCTCTTTAAAACTGTTAAACCAACACACATAAAAATATATAAATAAACAAAACACATGCTTAGTCTAAAACCTCAATGTCACAAATTTATTTGGTACAACTTAGTTATCCCGTCGACCAATTTTGCCAAATTATATAAATCGCCAAACTACTCGCCAAATTATACAAATTGACATAATTTTTATTTTAAATAACGAAAGAACAAATAAATTAGTATAACATTAATAAATATATAAATGAAACGTCGAAATAAAAATAACTTGATGACATAAACACATGTAACTTGCTTACAGTCAAGTGAATGTGACATTTACGATCAAGCATTATTGGCATTTAATCTTATAGTTTGGCGATAGATTTTTTGTAGACGGGATAACTAAGTACCATTTATTTACTATTTTCACTGCTGAAACAAAAAAAAACTGATAGAATTTTTTTAATATATTAAAACACTCATAAAATTACTTGTAATAATTAATAAATGTAATTTATTAAGTAACAAATACCCTTACATGATTTAATCAAAATTGCTTGGATAACATAGAATATTGCAACGATATTCAAATCCGTGATCACCATTTCTTTCTCTGATTAAAAATAAGAATATTTAATGTTTAAGGAAGATCGGCTTTTTTTTTATTCTTCTTCTTGGTTCGGGTGATATTAAAAACAAATATTTTAACGGTAACAGTGAATTAATCAAAAATAGCTGCTTCAAGTCAGAATATGAATAGTAGTATGAGAATTGTAGTTTGATAAAAATAAAATTTTAATTTTAAAACATGTATATGAAACCAAGCTGTTTTTATATAAATACGGGACATTCAAAAAAGAATAACAGAACCGGCATTTTTCATGAATGAACCAAACGATCAAGGTAAACAATAAATAATTTAGCTAATCTTAAAAGTATGTGTAATACTAAAATGCTACAATTTGTGTAAAATAGCCTTTTAAATCGAAGGAAATTGAAGAATATAAATATTTAATTTATTACATGAAAATACGATCAATGATTCTGAAACTTCGACGATGAGAAACAAGCTTCTATCTGGGCAGGGCATAAATGTAAACAAAGAGCACGTTGTGAAGTTTTGGTTCAGGGTTTGAAGTTGGATCCGACTTCACCGTTTCGGCGAAATGCGCGGGCCGTTATATATCATAATAGGCTATGGCCATGCTTAAGCCAAGACTCCCTTATCATAAAATAGACTTGACGATCCGGAGAAAGTCTATGGGTGAAAATGTCCCCGATAATTGCCAACTTATTAGCTGACTTTGTCCCGTAAGTTACGCCACCTGGTGTATACTCCTGGTAATACTCCATAAACAAATGCATAGTAAAAAATTGAAAATGTTGTGTTATTGGCAAAATTGTATAAAATATTTTTCGATTTCCAGTAAAATAAAGGCGTAAAAAAAATATTTGTTTATTTGCACAATTATGTTCTGGCTTTAAAAAATGAAACATATCAAAAATGAAGATTTAAATATAAGATTTATTGATATTTTTTCAGGGTACTTGTTAGTTATCCCGTCGACTAATTTCGCCAAATTATATAAATCGTCAAACTACTCGCCAAGTTCTACAAATTGACACAATTTTTTATTTTAAATAACGAAAAAACAAATAAATTAGTATAACATTAATAAAAATACAAATAAAACGTCGAAATATTGGTTTTATTGGCCATTATTGGCATTTAATCTTACAATTTGGCGACAGTAATTTGGTCGACGGGATAACTAACAAGTACCATTTTCAGTATATAGGACTTTGCGGGATATTCTTTTTTAAATCTTGGCACAATTTGGGCTTCGGAAAGAGCGATTTGTTGCCGATTGATATAAACAGTTTTGAAAACAAAACATATGAACTGTCAGTTTGTTTTATAAGAATTTACGGCACAGATGTCATATACGCCCAATATTGGCGCGATTTTTTTCCGACGCCAATTTTGCGAAAATTTCGTTACCATATCATCTATATCCGGATAACCATATCAAGCAAAATAACGACACTTTGGTGCCAGTTAAGTATCCCGTGCGTATATGACATTGGCGCGAGAAAAAAATCGCGCCAATATGACATCTGTGCCGAATTTACATGTATAAATTTAGTTTCTAGATATTATTATTGTATTTTATATACGATTTGTTTATACCTACCCTATATATATAAAATCCTAATGAAACGAATTTATGAAACGAATATATGAAACGGTTGAAATGTGTATCGATTCTTTGAATCGACTGATTAAACAACTGATTATGTTTCACGGCGATTTCTCTTAAAATATGGAATACTTTGCGATGAAATTAACACCAAAAATCCGTATTGATCCACAGATCTCAAAACTGGTATTAGAATTTTTAAATTCGAATTAGTTTTCTAAATATTAATTTTTTTCTAATTTTAAATACATTTTTCTAATGATGGCAACTCAAATTTTAATCATAACAGATATTTTTTTTTCATAATTCAGAAAAGGTTACTATTTTAAATTAATTTGGCGACGAGTTTGCCCTTCTTTAAATCTATGCTAAGAACAATGCTTTTTTTGTATTTCGTTATCATTTTATTTAATACAAAGCTTTCATTTAAAAATGAAACATTTAAATTGATGGCTTTCACTTCTTTCTTTATTTTAAAAAACAAAACGAAAAGAAAAATATTAGGCACAGATCTCATATACGCACTGGGGTACCTAATTGGCACAAAAATGGCATTATTTTGGTTGACATGGTAACCCGGCTATTGTCGTTTATTTAATAATAAATGTTTATTTACTTTTATCCCTTTTTTTAATTTATATAAATTATTTTGTTCTATAGTTATTAATTATTTTTTTTGCTATTTCCTTTTGAAAATAATAGAAAATACTTAAAAAATACGGTACAACGTAATTATTCAGTCAACCAATTTCGCAAATTATATAAATCGCCAAACCACTCGCCAAATTGTACATACTGACAAAATTATTATTTTAAATAACGAAAGAACAAATAAATTAGTATAACATCAATAAATATAAAAATAAAACATCGAATAAAAAATCACTTGATGACGTAAACATGTGTAACTTGCTAAAAGTCAAGTGAATGTGACATTTTCGATCAACCGTTATTGGCATTTAATCTTATAGTTCGCGACAGATTTTTCGTCGACGGGATAACTAAGTAGTACCAAAAATACATATGTAACTGATATTCGAAAACGAGGTTTTCGGCAAATTTTCGTAAAAAAAAAAAATCATATCATGCCAAACATGCGGCGCGTATATGACATCTGGCGAAATATTATATTATGTAACAAACCATGACATTTAATTTCAACTTCAAATCAATGTTTTAATTTACCACTCGAAGAATAAAAAAATTGTAACTGGCGAGTTGCAAAAAAAAATATTGGCGAGATTTGCACCCGGCTTTTTTTTCTTTCGGCATAGGTGTCATATATGGCCCCATATTGGCGCGATTTTTTTCTGACGCCAATGTCATATACGCAACGGGTACTTAACTGGCGCCAAAGTATCGTTATTTTGCTTGATATGGTAAGCCGGATGTTGTTGTTTATGCTGTTGATGCGTTCCCCAAATTGGCGTTGGAAAAAAATCGCGCCAATATGACAATTGTGCCAAACCTTCATATGAAAGGCGAAGGGATCAGATCGTATTTGTTTATGGCATTTGATGACTTGAACTATTATAATATAGATGAAATGAAGAGGATAGAATAATATTTGGCGACTTATCACCTGTGCATGGATAACATTAAAATATCAAAACGGCACCTAGAATACAAAAAAACGAAGTGTTCCGCCGGGAACTGTTGATGATAGTCGCATGATTTAGGTTATTATTATAGAGATTGTTTTAAAATATCGGGAGACAAAGACTCTGAATACTTAATTCATTTTATTTTAGCTTCTTTTCAAATGTTTAACTGATCCTCTTTAACCATAAACGAAAACAACCATTTGTATGTCTTAACAGCTACTGATTCGACCTTAAATTTTTGCAATCAAAGGGAATTGAATGGAAACCCGTTTACAGGGAGATTTGCACAGCTTTTTTCAGTATAATTTAATCTCCTCTAATATTTTTAAAACCCATCAGATTAACATGCTTTTTGATTTTTAGATTCTGCGGTGTCTGAACGGGGGTTAGCGAACGTAGCTTGCAGGGGACAGAGCCCCCTAGTTTGTATATAAAATAGATAAATGCCTTTTTTATATTAAATAAATTGTACAAATATTGGAAAATATTGCTTCTTTATGTGAAACATTAAATATGCTTCCAGAAATTACGTTGCCAAATTTTCTTCTCTCGCCAAGGCCCCTATATTTGAAAAATACCGCTTTATTATTATATAATGTAGTATTAGCTAATGTTCTGTAATCTGTTCCACAGTCAAAGTTGACTGCAAAAACGCGATGCTGGAATAATGTGGTATCAAGTATACGGTTTAAAAATAAAATTAATTTTGCGCCAAACTACACTTACGCCAATTGTCTCTAGGTCTGATTAAGGAAGAATACTCAAATTACGATTTACAAACACCAAAATCGTAGCATGACAAGAATACGGTATATGCGGAAAGTTGAGGGACATGTATAATGTAAGTGATTATTAAACTTTATTTTTCCAATTTTTTAAGTGTTTATGACTTCAGTCTGTTTTTTTTTTTTTTGTGTATCTATGCGTGTTTTAACTTTCCTAAAATACTTTGATACATTTTAGGAAAACTTACATAACATATGTGAGTTAAAACAAGGAAATTAATTACGCACCAAACTATGCCCGCCAAGATATGCCAATTGGCTGTGGAGCCAATTATGAAACTTTCCATAGATTAAAACATACAAACTTTATATGAAAAACAGTGAAGCTTTCATCTAAAGTATGTTAAACTGAAATGATCCCCCATACCTTCAAAAATAAAACAAATGATAGGCCAATAAATAAATAAATGAGACTGTGTATTGAAACAAATTGAAGGAGCGATGTTAAATTAATACTGTAAGGTGAAATTAATTGTCAAAAGAAAAGAAATAGCAGAAATAAAATAAATCACATATTGGAAAATATAAAAGAGAAAATGAAATATTTTATATTTTCCGGATCTAGATGCCATCCATTTATTTCAGTAACTAATATCACTGAGAAATTCATGGTAAAATAATTTTCTTTCCTGATTATTATTATTATTATTATCATCATTTATTTACATAACGGAATACAGCAGTAAACATTTTTTGTTTAACAGTAAAATAAGTTCATTTTTTAAATAAAATGTCTAGAACATATGAAAATTTTAAGATTAACAACTATCATTTGCAAACTACAAAGCACATCGTAAAGAAAATGGAAAACAAATTAAAAAATATTTCTGTTTCTCACGTTAGATGACGCTAGTCACGGGAAACCATTTGGTTTCTAACCACGTGTACAGCGGACAAAGGAAACTTAGCGATTGCGAGGCCTGTTATTTCGATAAGGAGGCCTTGTCTTAAGCATTTAAATTGGATGAGTTCTACCCGGAATATCTACGCAGATTTTCATTGGTCCATTTCCAAATTAAAACTTTTTTTTATATATAGAAGGAAATACAAAGAAACTCCCAAGCTAAATTTAAATCTGTGGGACATTTCTTTTCAAAATTTTCGCTTGCATTTTAGTATTTTAAAATGATTTTTTTTTCCCTTAGGATAGCTTTGATCTTTAGCATTGCTATACTTTAAGATTTCGGAACCTGTATTGAAAGTAAAAGTAACTTTACAAAAAAAAAATATCTTCAACCAAAATTGGAAAAGTAAACACTAATCCTGTTTAGAATTCAAACTCAGCTCTTTTAAGCAAGAAAAAAATTATTAAAATTATTAATATATATGCAAGTGAGAAATTTTAAAAAGAATTCTCCCACAGGTTTAACATTAGCGTCCCAGTTTCTTCGCGTAACTAGTTTAGGCTCTTAACGCTCAAGCTAATGTTAATCCTATGGGACCATTGTTTACATATTTCTAGCTGGCATTTTATTTATTATTAAATTATTTCTATTTTTTAAGGATTTTTTTTCTTTTTGCATAGGGTACCAAGTCGATAACTTTTATTGTACGTCAGGATGGGGAGGTGCAGTGCCTGATTTACGGCGCATTCGCGGCACGGGCACAGCGCCCCTAAATGCTGCTGAAGATTTTTCAATTATTATCCAAAATCTCATGTAGTTTTATCATTCTACATTCTATTGTGTTCGTATTGCATTTTTAAAAAATCGCATATTTTGTTTGAAACATCTATATTTAATTACTTTATTATAGTGAATATTTTCTTTTGTCACTTAAAAAATATATTCTATTTTTAATTCTTATTTAATCCTGTTCCTGTTCTCGTCAGATTATTTGGAGATTGGTGAGCGTAGCTGGTAGGTGGCACAGCCCCCTAATATTTTAAATAATACTATAACTTGGTATTGGCAGAAAATGTATTATTAGCTGTTGCATACTTTATCATTCCAAATATATGGACTTGCATGGAAAAAGATGATCAGCATCACACAATTTATTATAAAACGTTTCTTTATTTTCGAGTATTTATTATAAATACTCATTTAAATTTCATTATTATGAATTAAATATTTAAAAGTAAATTAATGATTATCGAATTTAATTTTTTAATAGATTATATATATATATATATATATATATATCTTTACTCAAGCGCTCTGTAAGCAAAGGTGAAAGGGGCCCCAAATTTGTAAATCGGTCCCTGTGGAATAGCGGGGGGGGGGGGGGGGGTTGCTCCAAAATCAAATTTTGCCGCCCCGGGCGCAAAAAGAAGTTAGTTTTGGCCCTGATAATGAGGTTTAGACCAATTTATTGCAAATTTATAAAAATTGACAATGTCCATTTTCCAGAATTAAAAAAATATACAGTGTGCTAATTTCATGAATATTAACAACATGAATCCATTTATCACAAATTTGTAAAAATTGAAATTGTTGTATATTTTCTAGAATGAGAAAAAAATAATTCCTCTATATAAATTTATTTTCTATATACTTTTCCTTTTTTAAGTTAATGTATTTTCTATATGTTTCGAAACTTAGAAAATCCATTACACACATTAGATCTATAATAATGAATCTTAGATCTATTTACTATAATTTTATAAAAATTGACAATTTTCATTTTCCAGAAAAAAAAAAAATAATTCTTCTAGATACCTTTATTATATATGCTTTTCCTTTTTTTAGTTACTGTATTCTCTATATGTTTGGAAACTTAGAACATCCATTAGGATCTATAATAATGCACAGGGCCGGAACTAGGGGCGTGCAGAGGGGGAATGTGCCCCAGGCGCCAGAACGAAAGGCGAAGAGGGGGGGAGCCAAATTAAGATTTTGTTTATTGTTTCATACAAAAATGTGTATATATATATGAAATACAAAGAAACTCGCAAGCTAATGTTAAACCTATGGCACATTGCGTTTCAAATTTTTCGCTTGCATTTTAATATTTTTAAATGATTTTTTTCTTATTTTAAGGATAGCTTAGATTGATCTTTAGCGTTGCTATACTTTGATATTTCGGAACCTATATTGAAAGTGAAAGTAAATTTACAAAAAAAATATATCTGCAACCAAAATCGGAAAAGTAAACATTAACCCGGATTAAAATTCAACCTCAGCTCTTCTAAGCAAGAAAACAAAACCACTTAAAACTATTATTATGCAAATGAGAAATTTTAAAAAAGAATGCTCCCATATGTTTAACATTAGCGTCCCAGTTTTTTCGCGTGACTAGTATAGGCTCGTAACGGTCAAGCTAATTTTAATCCTATGGGACCATTGTTTACATATTTCTAGCTCACATTTTAATTATTATTAAATTATTTATATTTTTTAAGGATTTTTTTTTCGCATAGGGTACCTGAAATCGATAACTTTTATTGTGCGTCAGGATGGGGGGGAGGGGAAATCCATGTTCGCCCTGGCGCAAAAAAGCTATTTTCGGCACTGATAATGAATATTAGATCCATTTATTACAGATTTATAAAAATTGACAATGTCCATTTTCCAAAATAATAATAAAAAATGATAGTCTGCTAACTTCATGAATATTACCCAAATGAATCGCTTTATCACAAATCTGTAAAAATTGAAAATAATGTCCATTTTTCAGAATTAGGGAAAAAAAATTATTCCTCTAGATAACTTTATTTTTTATATGATTTTCCTTTTTTTAGTTACTGTATTTTCTATATGTTTGGAACTTAGAAAATCCATTACGTCCCTTAGGATCTATAATAATGAATCTTAGATCAATTTATTACAAATTTATAAAAATTGACAATGTCCATTTTCCAGAATAAAAAAAAAAGGAAAGAAAGTTTTAATTCCTCTAGATAACTTTGTTTTCTATATGCTTTTCCTTTTTTCAGTTATTCTATTTTCTATATGTTTGGAAACTTAGAAAATACATTACAGCCTTTAGGATCTGTAATAGCGAACCTTAGATCCATTTATTACAAATTTATATAAATTGACAATGTCCATTTTCCAGAAATAAAAAAAAAGGAAAAAAAAGAATATTTTAATTTCTGTAGATAAATTTGTTTTCTATATGCTTTTCCTTTTTTTAATTACTGTATTTTCAATGCGTTTGGAAACTTTAAAAAAATCATTTATCATTATAAGGATTTAATGTTTATTTTACTTTTATTACAAGTTTGCTAAATCAAAAAATATGTACAGTAATATACATTTATATATATATATTCTGTATTACATAATATTTAAATAAATTTTGGAACAAATAGCTATTAAGTTATCATTATTTATTAATTCAAGTCATTATTATTTTTTTAGCGTTAAAATTTAACATTTATAAAGCTTTAACTTCTAGGAAAAGGTTAAAATTTTGTTAAGAAAATATAAATTTGAATTCTTGAGATATTAATTTCTAGATACAGTTATTTTAATTACTATGTTTCATAAATAGTATGTGATTAGTAATTAATAGAAAATCAACATGAACTTTTAGAATGCCAAAAATAAAAAATAAATCGTTTGCTATCGTTATTTTTACGGCATCAATGAATAATATATTTTCTAAAAATCACATTGATGTTATTCCTTGAATAATTTTAAAATTCGATATTAAAAATTTGATAGTTTCTTGGTATTTACAGATATAATACAAACCGTAGAATTTTTACTTTGAAGTGATTTGTAAAATAATTTTCGAACAGAAAATTTTTTAGTTATTATTTTTTAGTTCGCATCTAATGTGTCAATTTTAACGATTTGTCTTATAGCATAAAAAAAATCCTCTGTTAAATACAGTTAGTCAATTTAGAAATACTCGTACAATGGAAATATTGTGATATTTTTTCATAAATTTCTTTGAAAAGATAAGTAGATTTTTTTAGTGTTACTTGTTGAATGGATTTTTTTAGTTCACTGCAAATAGTTATCGTGAAAAATATACAGTAAAACGAAAAGCAAGAAATTGTATTCACCCTGTGACAAATTTCATTATTGGACAAAAGTTACTCTAACATGTGAGAAGCTAATTTCGAGGAACTCTCAGAAATAGCATGCCAGTAATAAATACTGAAAGATAAAACATGCACAAACATTTCGGGCTTCAGTACAATAAAAACTTTCCCTTGAGCAGGATTACCCTTTTGTATGAGTGCTCTTACGAGGGATATTCGGGGAAAATAAGTTCTACTTTCGAAGATAGCTGCCTTCTTATTGTCCTTCTGACAGGCAGGAAGGCAAAAGAAAGGGGATGAAAAAATCTCACAGCAATATTTCAGTTTCGGGAGTTTGCCGTATTTTGAATGCCAGTGCGTTTTTAGACTTCAGTATTCAAAGAGTTAAAAAGATATACATCAGCTTTCGCCTTATTAAATAGTAAAGTTTTGTTAAAATATTCTGGAAGTGTTTCATAATCTATACTTGCTATATGATTTTACGTTCTTGTTTCTTCTTGATATCGTATATTTAATAGATTAACATGTGTAAATAAACTCCAGAAAAACTTATCGACATTTAATTTTCAAATATAAAAATTATTAATAATATTTCGATTACTAGGGGGCTCTGCCTCCTGCGAGCTATGGATCGCCCCTCGCCTCGTCACCCCTCGTTCAGACTTCGCAAGTTTTAAAAGCATGAGAATGTGCCCTGTTTTACAAATATTATTAGGTTACGGAAGATTGAATGATATTATTACGAATGGAGATTATCTTCTGTAATCGAGTTGCCATGCTTTTCCGTTTGAATTTTCGTTTACCATGGCTTCATCCACCGCTGTCACGACAGCTGACGGCAGTTTTTGGGATTTATGATTAAGATCAATTACTAATTTGAAAATCAGCTTTCACAAAAGGGTTAAGATAAAAATCCTACAAACTCTCGGATTTTTACAATGACGCTATAGACAATATTCTTCCTTTGTGTCCGAGGTTAAAAAACTCCATCTGGTTAGGAATAACATTCAGAATCACGGTATTGAAAAGCATTGTGTTTTAAAATTTTACGCTTATAAATTATCTTTTGATCGAGTTTTAGGTATTTTCAGGAACAGGTATAGCTTATACATGAAATCTTTTCTCTATTTTAGTGCACCATCATGCATTTTTTAATGTTATTTTCATGTTATTGTTCATTTGAAGAATGGAATGAACTAGTTCAGGCTACTATACTTACTCAAGACAACCAAAAAAAGCTACGGTCTGTACGAGCCGAAATTTAGATGCCTAGCGCTGTCTGCAGCGTGTGAAAACATTATTTGGGCCAGAATAAATGCTCAATGCCCGCCCCGGTTTGTGTAAAAAATCGGTAAAATCGGGCATTACGAGCAATGCTGAGCTCTTATTTTTCCCCCCTTCCTAAGGATAGCTTTCTCAACCCATGCAGTTGGCAGAGACCACATGATGTGATGTCATGAACTTTGCCGTAAACCACTGCCCTTACAAACAAAAGCTTTCTCGGCCGTTACATAAAGGCGTGAGGGAGAGGAACTACAGTAGAACCTCTTTTATCCGATACTGTTTTAACCGAAATCCATGTTTAAAGTTGCTTTTTTTTAATTATCACATTTCTTGTGTGCAAAATCCCCTTTTTTTTAACTATCATATTCCTTGTGCGCAAGAGGTCCTTTCCGAGCTACGAGCATATAAATATTTTCGATCCCCTTTCTTAGAGTTCCTTTGAATTTAACTTGAACACCCGTAAGCTGAGGAGTGAAACGAAGAAAACTAACAAAATAGCAATTCTGAAGTTTCTGAATGTTTTGAAAAAAGTTTGACATGGCTGGAATAGCAGAAAGACTGTGATACTGGTGAACTAATAATATTAAAAAACTCCGTGATAGAACTTCAAAGCAAAGGAGATCGAAACTGCGACAAACAAAACATTTTTGTCAAACCCTTATGATATATGTAAAAGGTACTTAATTTCAAAATTAAAATTAAGGCAATTTATTCTTGCTTCTATTTTGCTATTGCTTTATTTTATTAAGCACTTGTGACTGTAATAAGAAAAATTGCAAATATTTCTCATTAATCTTAAAATTAAAACATTCTCGATTATCCGAAAATTTCGATTTTCCGAAAGAGGGTCGGTCCCAGTTACTTCGGATAATTGGAGTTCTATTGTAATTCGAAAAAAAGGGCCTCGCAAATGTTCTTGCACTAAGGACACTTCTGCTAAGAGGCGGATTAAAATAACCATTACTCGGGCCCCTTAGGCTTGACTTTTTTGCGGGCCCCTACAAAAAGTATAGAAATTAGGTAAAGTTTTTAGATTTAATGGTATTTGTTTTACCTAATAAAATTCGAAATTTAATTTTAATACAGTCTCTGGGTCTTATAGGTTATATTTAGAAAAATGTTTTAAGCGGAACAAAAAAAATAAAAATAAATAAATAAATAAATAAAAGCTATTCTTTTACAATCAAAACTTACCAAATTATGAATTTTATGTAATTTCAGTGTTTTCTAGCACTAGAAATGGAAAGTAGTATTATTTAGTACAGGTAAATGGCAAACATTGAAATTTCATAAAATTCAAAATATTGTTAACTTGGTAATTTTTAATCGTAAAAGAGTGCGCTTGTTTTAAAAAGGCTCTTCTTAGATGAAAGACAACATTCTTTTAGGGCCCAGGGGCCGTACATGTCTTGAAATTCCTGAAAAAGGAAAAAACGTCCTAAAATGTTCCTAAAATATGGTAATCTGTCCCGATATTTCGCCAGTTTGTACTGTAGCAATAACAGTCATGATTTTTCCGCGAATATATATACATATATAATAAAGATGAAATCACATAATTTCGCCTTCCTGTTGTTTTTCCGTTCGCCAATTATGAAGGTTTTTCAATTCATCATATATTGGTGATCAGTATATTGGTACATTATAGTAGAAACAATTCATTAAATTAAAAACAGATGATCCTGCTTTATTTTGTATAATGTCAGTGTAATGTATTGATGCCCAATTTATTAATTTTATTTTTAATAAAAAGAAAACGGGAAAAAATTGCGAATTTCGTCAACCAATTGATGAAATTAATCTCGAAATAAAATCGCGAATTTTATCGAACAATTGCGGAATAAACATCGCGATTCCGTCAAAAGGTCACGTAAAAAAATCGGAAAATTCGCCGAACAAGTGCAGCAAATAATCACTAATTTCGTGAAACAATTGCGAAAGGAAACCGCGAATTTCGGTGAACGATCGCAATTTTCAGCAAACGACGCAGAGAATAATCGCGATTTTCAGCAATCGATCTGGAATGCAATCACGAATTTCGGCAGACGATCGAAGAAAACTCGAATTTCGGCAAACGATCGCGGAAAAGAAAAGCTAATTTCGGCAAACAATCGAAGGAAAAATCGCAAATTTTGGCAAACGATGGCTTGAAAAGACGCGTATTTCGCCAAACGATCGAAAAAACGCGAATTTCACCAAACGATCGCGGAGAAAAATCGCGAATTTGACCGAACGGTCGCGGAGAAAAATCGCGTATTTCGACAAACGCTCTCGGAAAAAAATCGCGAATTTCGTCAACCGATCACAGAAAAAATCGCGAATTTCGGCAAATGTTCGAAGAAAAAAACTGCTAATTTCGGCAAATGATCGAAGAAAAAATTTCGAATTTTGGCAAACCATCGCGTAAAAAATGCGAATTTCGGTAAATGATCGCGAATTTCAGCAATCGATCGCGGAGAATAATCGCGAATTTCAGCAATCGATCGGAATGCAATCACGAATTTCGGCAAACGATCGAAGAAAACTCGAATTTCGGCAAACGATCGCGGAAAAGAAAAGCTAATTTCGGCAAACGATCGTAGAAAAAATCGCGAATTTTGGCAAACAATGGCTTGAAAAGACGCGAATTTCGCCAAACGATCGGGAAAAAATACGAATTTCACCAAACGGTCGCGGAGAAAAATCGCGAATTTCGGCAAATAATCGAAGAAAAAAATGCGAATTTCAGAAAATAATCGAAGAAAAAATTGCGAATTTTGGCAAACAATCGCGTAAAAAAATGCGAATTTCAGTAAACGATCGCTGAATGCAATCACGAATTTGGCAAACGATGGAAGAAAACGCAAATTTCGGCAAACGATCGCGGAAAAGAAAAGCTAATTTCGGTAAACTATCGCGGAGAAGAAAAGCTAATTTCGGCAAAAGATCAAGGAGAAAATTGCGAATTTCGGCAAAACAGCGGAGAAAAAATCGCGAATTTCGGTAAACAATGGCTGAAAATGACGCGAATTTCGCCAAACAATCGGAGAAAAACGCGAATTTCACCAAACGATCGCTGAAAAAAATTGTGAATTTCACCAAACGATTGCTGAAAAATATCGCGAATTTCGGCAAACGATCAACGGAAAAATCGAAAATTTCGGCAAACGATCGCGGGAAAAAAATTGCCAGTCTCGTCAAACGATTGCGGGAAAAAAGCGCAATATTCTGCAAAAGAACGCGAAAAAAAGCGCAAATTTCGGCAAATGATCGCGAAGAAAAATTACAAATTTTGGTAACCGATCATTGAAAAAAAGCGAGAATTTCGCAAACGATCGCAGAAAAAATTCGCGAATTTCGGCAAAGGATTGCGGAAAAAAATTACGAATTTCTGAAAACGGTCGCGGAAAAAAAAGTAGTATGCTGAGTAAATGTGTCCTGAAATTGTCTTGAAATATCGAAAAAAGTATACCCTGAAATATCACCTAGGACCAGTACTACTCCTGCACGGACCATATAAAATTTCTTATTTTAATATGTATACTGGCCCTTTTAAAGCAAATGCCTTACCTTACTGTCTGTACTTATATTTTTGCAGTTGAAAGTATGTTTCTATCATCAGCTGTCTGACTTCTTGGTATTTTATGCAATTATTATAGCAGCACTCACGCAATTTTATGACACAGAATTTTTTTCAAATACAATCAAATCATATTTAGCATATCCCAAAACATGTAAATTGTTGTCTAGCTTTAAAGGTTGGAGAGGTTGGGGTGAGGTCGGGTGACTGAACATGGTACTAAAATGTAAGGAGTTGTGATTAGACAAATGCTTGATTAAAATTGAAAAGCTATTTTAAAAGATATCATTCGTAGAGGTGCTGTCAAAATCTAGCCTAGGCCGGTGTGGCTACTAGCCTCTTCTGTGTAAATCTTTCGCAAACTGAAAGCCGAAAAATTTCAAGAATTCAATACTTTCTTTTTATGAATAGAGAAGAAATTAAAAGTGGAGTAGCGTTTGGACTACAATCTATATCAATAACTAATTTTCAAGATTCAATAAATGAGGGAAACATAGATTACTGCACATCATTTCTCTTTTGCATTAAATGTTAGCTCAATGAGAAAAAAAATCTTAACGTAGGGACCCCTTTCCTTCTAGTCCCCTAGGCTTCAGTCTACTCAGCCTAATGGGTAATTCGCCAACAAATGCCGTGGCCCGTGACACAAAACGGAAATGTTCAGTCCACAACCCCCCTACCCCCGATATAAAACCTATTATTTTTCCCAACCCTCAAAATGTTCTTTTCCTCAGTTTCAGAATTTTAAAACGAATTTAGAATTTATATTAAGGATTTTCAGAAACATTTTCTGTAATTTTTTTCTTATTCATTCTTAAAATAAACAGATTCCGTTTACTATACCTGTATAAAAGCGGCATCCGTAAGAAAATATCAAGGGATTGAATAAACTTTTACAGTTTACACAAGATTTAGTCATGGAACGTACATTTACCTTTGTCGGAACACGAAATTTTTCTCAAGACAGGATTCTGTTTTTAGACAGATTTCGTTTTAACTGGTTTTACTGTATTTTATTACACAGAGTGAAGTGTTTCAACATTTTGTTAATAGAAAAGAGGAATTTCTTAAGAATGAAAACAATAATTTTTTTTAATTTGAACTTTGGAATATCGGGTTAGTGTAGGTGTTCTGTTGAAAACAAGGATATTAAGTATGAGTAAATGTGTTGGGACACCCGGACATTAAGCGTAAAGCTGAAATTATCTCGGAACGCCTGGCCATCTTAAAAATTGCAATGCCACAATCGATAGAATTCTTGCCTATTAACCTTAATAATGAGTTGTTACTAATTTTAATTCAAATTTTTTAAATTAACGAGTTTGGTCTCAATGCGGATTTATTAGATGTTTCCCTTTCCCAACGCACACGCATGCACGCGCACACACACAAAGAGCTTGTGAGTTTGGGGGCCTGGCCCATCCCACAAAATAGTTCTAGTTACGCCTATGCCAACGATGTGTCACACATGGTTATACATTTAAAAAAGAAGTGTTGGAATTATTCACTCTTTCTAAGAGGACTTCACAGCTTAATGGCCAGTTAAATCTTTAACTGACTTTTTCTCAAAACTTGGATATTTCATGTTTGTGTCTCTTTTTTTCAATATCTATTAAACTTAAGAACTCAATTTTTTTAATACTTTTATTATGTAATATTTTATACTTTAACACAGAGATTTAACGATTTGTTGAGAATTATTTATTTTATGCAGTGAAATCTTACCAAAAATGCTACTTTAAAAATGCCTTTCAATAAATAATTAATTTTTAGGTTCACTTAAAAAGAAAATGGTCTGTTAAAATACGTAAAGCATGCTATTCAAACTACTCTAAAAATTCTAGACCTGTATATTTCACCATTTCTGAGAAAAAGGTACATAAAGCTGATGTATTTTAACATGGCGGAGATAGAGCTTACCCGGTCCCCTTAAATTAAATATTTTCGTTTTATTATATTAACACTCGTCAAAACTGATTTTCGTTTTCTTTTTTTCAATTTTAAATAAAATTTGTAACAGTTGTTTTCGAAATGTACAGCCGTTTCAATTCATTTAACAATGACAATGATCGCCAAAAAAATAATTGTAACCTTTTTGTCCAAAATAACAGAACTTTCTGTCATAATTCTATAAATAATCTATGTAGAACTATGTGTTATAGCTTAAAACCTTCCCTGAAACGATATCTATCTAACAGTGCAAGTTCAGTCAAAATCCATTCAGTAAAACTTGAATAGTAGAAAGTCGGAACGAAATTTCCATTTGTATTTTATATATATAAGTAGACAAAAGGTTTTGGTCAGAGGCACACAGAGCGAACTTGGGCTCCGGAGATAAAATTTTCAAAAAAGGGTGTCATTTCAAAACTTTCTTAGGGGGCAGTGGGTGGCAAATATTTTGAGAGGTACATTTATTTGATCAAATATTTATTTTCATCTTTTTGTGCACATCTGAGAAATAAATGATACATTTTATTCTTACATATATTTTTTAAATTAGCTAAAGCACTCAATATTATTAAATATGTCTCACTTAGAAAATGTTGAAATGAAAAGTAAAATTGATAATTAATAATTTCTAGGAATAAAGTATTTGTCTTTATGCTAACGTTCCTGTATTAGTCAAATTTAACATGTTATTTCCCTTTTTGTGCATTTTTTTTCAATCTGACCTATGACTGTTGTTATATGTAATTATATATGTTGATTGTTTAGGGCATCGTGAAACATGTTAAAATATTACGCGCGCGATTTTTATTTATTTTTAAATTTCATTTGTAATAGTTTATTGTCATTTTCCATCTAAGTGTTTATTTGTTTTTCTTACGATGATTGAGTAAATTCAATCGAAACATGTCAAATTATTAAGATCTTTTAATGTATTTTATTAACATTTGACATCCTTTTTAGCAATTAAATGTTTAATGTATATTTGAGTGTGTTTTTAGAATATATATTTTTGAAATATTTTTAATGGACGTATAAGAGAACTTCTGTTTATAATTTAATATCTGTTGCATTCTTATCATATACTTTGAGGGATCAAGTACCCCAACTACATTGTTCATTATTACTAAAAAAGCCCATGATTATTGGTTGTCATAAAGTAAAAAAATTCAAATAAAAGTTGTATTATTATTTACGTTTTGTTTTTGTGTGACACACACACAAACATACATACATATATATATATATGTTTGTTTGTTAGAAATATGTTTCTATATACTTATAATTAATTAATAATAATAGATATTTATGTAAAAATTTAAATCTTTTAGACAGTTTCGTTTTCGGCGGAAACTAGGACAATTACCAAAATTCGGTTTCAGTTTCAGTCTTAAAAACTTGTTTTGGTCAAAAACTAATAATTAGCGATTGGTAAAGTAGTGGTAGCCAATAAACAGTTGAAAAAAACCTTAAAAAGATGATAATCAGAAATGTTCAGTAATCCATATTCTAATATCTCATTTCAGAGCCCCTGCACCTACAATGAAAGGTTTAGAGAAATTACAGAAGAAGCAAATTAATTTTATGAACATCAACAGTTTTTGTACAATTCATAAAACACGTTTGAGAAAGATAAAACAAACCTGATTTTTATAGAGATTTAAGTGTTGCAATTATTTGCACATCTGGATACAAGATAAAATAGATGTGGAAAGCATGTTTGATGTTGTCGTACATAGAATTTTGCACTCATTCATATCAATGAAATTAAGCGTTTTGAAGTAATTTTTCACAGAAAATCCTTTTTCGATTACTTCACAAATGAAAGGTTTCTCATTAGCATGCACGGGAAGATGCAGATTAAACTTACCCTTGTCAAAAAAAAAAAAAAAATGTTGCATATCTTACAGGTGAAATATTTCAAAGTTTTATGCAAACGAAGCTGTGTTTTTAAGTTACATTTGAAATTTTTTTTCTGCCTACCTAACTGAAAAGTTTCTCATTTGTATGCTGTGATCTTTGTCAGAATATTCCCTCTTGAATTTATCACAAATGCAAGATTTGTCCTATGTATGTATTCGGTGTACATTTAAGTTACGTTTGAGAAAGAATTTGTTGTTCCATATCTCACAACTGAAAACTTACTCATTTGTATGCATGAGAAGGTGTTTTTTCAAATTTTTTTTCCAATAAAATGTTTTGTTGCATATTTCACAACAGAAAGGTTTCTCATTTGTATGCGTACGGCGATGTGCTTTCAAGTAATATTTCACAGAAAATGTTTTATTGCAAATCTCACAACTGAAAGGTTTTTCATTTGTATGTATCAAAAAATGTTTATTCAGGCTACTTTTCTGAGAAAATTTTTTGTTGCATATTTCACAACAGAAAGGTTTCTCGTTTGTATGCACGAGAAGGTGTGTATTCAGGACATTTTTGTGAGAAAATTTTTTGTTGCATATTTCACAACTAAAAGGTTTCTCATTTGTATGCACAATAAGGTGTGTATTCAGGGCACTTTTGTGAGAAAAGTTTTTGTTGCATACATCACAACTGAAAGGTTTCTCATTCGTATGCTCGAAAATGTGCGTATTCAGGTTCTTTTTGTGAGAAAACTTTTTGTTGCATATTTCACAACTAAAAGGCTTCTCATTTGTATGAACGAAAAGATGTGTATTCAGACTACTTTTCTGAGAATATTTTTTGCCACAAATTTCACAACTGAAAGGTTTCTCATTCGTATGCACGCGAATATGTTTATTCAGTGTACTTATGTCAGAAAATTTTTTGTTACACATTTCACAACTGAAAGGTTTCTCATTTGTATGCACGCGAAGGTGTAAAATCAGGCTACCTTTACGAGAAAAGTTTTTGTTGCATATTTCACAACTGAAATGTTTCTCATTTGTATGCACAAAAAGGTGTGAATTCAGACCACTCTTATGAGAAAATGTTTTGTTGCATATCTCACAACTGAAATGTTTCTCATTTGTATGCATGTTAAGGTGTGAATTCAGGCCACTTTTCTGAAGAAAACTTTTGTTGCATATTTCACAACTGAAAGATTTTCATTTGTATGCATCAGGAGGTGTTTATTCAGGCTACTTTTCTGAGTAAATTTTTTGCTGCATATTTCACAGTTGAAAGACTTCTTATTTGTATGCACGAGAAGATGTCTGCTATGGTTACTCTTCTGAAAAAATGTTTTGTTGCAAAACCTGCAAACAAAAGTTTTTTCACTCATTTGTTCAAGAATGTGTGAACTGAAGTTACTCATATCAGAAAATCTTTTGCTGTGTATCTCAAAAGTAGTTTTTTTACCATGCGTGAAAAGTTTACTATTTAAGCCGCACTTACACAACCTTACCAGCTTTTTAAACAGATAAAGGACACTTGTTCTAAAGATGTGGATTCAAATTATCTTTCAAATTCATTATTGTTATATTTTGCACAATGACAACAATATATGAATACATCTTGTGTCACTTACAAACTTCCATGAAAAATTCTTTAATCATATTTTTCACAATTATTTGTATGCCAAAGTGAAAATACTAACTTCATGTCTCACCCACAAAAAATTTAGTTACTTCTAGAAGAAAGATATACACTAATTATTGCTTTGCACAATAGCTAAAAATGAAACAGGAGAAGTAACTAAATGCTTCAAGTGAATGAGAAATAATAAGTAAAAAGCAAGTGTTATTGCTTATAGTGGGTCGACCATTAAATTAATTTTAATGTTTGTTTTTTCCTTTATCCTTTTCAAAATGCTTCTTCTAATGCTATTTTTAGAGTATTCATCATTATCTGAGTACTTTTCCTTTGAAATTGTCTTACCTGAATTACCTAAAATGAAAAATAAATACATGAATGCAAGCAGTTTTAAACTTTAATGACAAAAAATTAATACAGTAAACACTTGGCTATCTGGCTCGCAACTATCCAGACTAGTAACGTTGCAAGCAGCCGAGGCAAGCTGGTAAAGTGGAAAAAGGAGAATGGTCCGTGTTAAAGTGCTGACTCATGATAGGAAGGAGCAAGAAGTGATTGCAGAATGCAATAGCAGAGAATGACAAACAGGAAGGGAGGGGGTGTTAAGCCGTTAATTCTCGCTCCCGTCAATATCACGGGCTGAGGTGCTGTTCGTTATTTCTCGTGCTCGTCATATTTCCGGGCTGGAGATTTGACTGCGAGAAAAAACTTCTGAAACCAGAAAAATTTAACTGGCATTTCGGTGTGAAGTGCAAAAAATGGTGCACCAATGGTGCAAAAAATGAACAGACCCTGCTGTTCTGAAAATTCTTTGTCATCAAAGTATTCTTTTCAAATTGAGGATTGTGTACAACAACGACATGTAATTTGCAGCTCTTTTGATAACACTTATTCACTTCCATGTATAATTATGAATGTTCAACATAATGAGATATCAACTCTCATTGATTCAGGCTCAACATTAAGTTTGTTGGATCATGAATGCTTTAATAGCATTAAATCCAAAATCCATTATAAATATTTATCTAGAAATGTTTCTGTATCAACTATAAACTCTAAAGTTTTCTTTAAAGGATGTATCGAGATTGCTTTCAAAATAGACAAATTCTTTTTTTCATCATGTCTTTTACCTTACTGATATAAAGAATGTTAATTTTGAAGCCATACTTGGTTTTGAGTTTATAAACAAGCATTCTATAACCATCTCTCCAACATTTAAATCTATATTAATTAAAGATAAACATATACCTTTTAACATTCAAAAAGAGTCTCCTAGCAGTTTTTATTTGAATTCTCAGTATAATAATAATAACAATACAACAGTGCTATATTCTTTTGATGAAAACAATGTGCCTATTTATGAAAATTCTATGTCAGTTAACACAAATAATGGTACTTATTTTGATAATATGAATGGAAATTTTGGTGATAATTATTTGCATTTGGTAAATAATTATGAAAATTATCCTTGCAATTACAATTTTCCAAATAATGGTTTGTTTATAAATAATGTTGGTAATACTGCTATGAATTATGATAATTCTTTTATGAATGCTAATCTCAATATCAGAAATTTAGAAGGTCATGCTCAAGTTTTTACTCAGTTTCCTAATTATTTTCCCACTCATACAAACTTTGATTATCCTAATGTTATAAATAATATTTCTGATACCAGTAATACGAAAATTACCTCTGTTGACAAAAATGTCATATCTGAAGATGACAATGACATTAGTTATGTTGGTAAAAAGTGCACCAATTTTAAAAATGGTAATGAAAAATTATTGAGTTCTAACATGGTACAAACTATAAATAGAGAGTTGATTCCCCTCAATTCTTCTGTTTATTTACATGTCAAATACTTGAATTCTCCCTCTGAATATTTTATTTTTAAACCTGCTTTCAAAAGTAAAGCTCTTATTTTGCATGAATCATTGCATTCTAAATCTTCAATTCAAAAAGATTTATTCTTAGTTGTATGTCAGAATATATCCAAAGTGGATGTTGATTTAAACAAACATACAATTCTTGGTGAGTGCATTAATGTAGATGAGAATGATATTGAAAAATATTCCTTTGATTTAGATTCAGAAAATGAATATTGTAATTTAATTTTATCATCTGAGGAAATTAAAAGAAAACGAATACAAGAAGTGTCACCAAATGATTTTAACTTACAGCACTTGTCCCCACATGAAAGTGACTGTTTACTAAAATTATTGTGCAATAAAGCTCAAGCATTTTATAAATCCTTAGACACTTTGGGTCATACAGACCTAGTTAACCCTCAATTTTCAATGATGAATTCTCATCCTGTGAAAACCCTCCCTTTTCCTGTGCCACAGGCGCTAGAGCAAGAAGCTCTTGACCAGATTAATCAAATGCTAAATGCTGGAATTATAGAAAGATCAAATTCTTCTTGGGCTTGCCCCATGCTGTTAGTTAAAAAGAAAAGAACTGACATGTCAAAACCTTAAAAATATCGTTTGGCTTTAGATCTACGATTATTAAATTCTATCATTATTCCTTCTTCATATCCTCTACCTCCCATTCAAAACCTATTAGTACAATTGTCAAAATTTAAATACTACAGTACACTGGACTTACCCTCTGCGTACTGACAGATTGCGGATCCTAAAGAGATGCAAGATAAGCTCAGTTTTACCACTCCATGGGGAATGTTTACCTACCTTCGTCTTGTTTTTGGCTTGAAGACGGCTGCAAGTACTTTTCAACAGTTAATTGATTCAGTTATTCAATTATCCGAAATTGACTCTTGTTACGCATACCAGGACGACATAGTTGTTGGCGCTAATTCGTTTGAAGAAATGGTTGCAAAACTCACAAAACTCTTGGATACTCTAATTGCCAACAACATTACACTTTCACCTGAAAAATGTTCTTTTATGCAAACTAGCATTAACTTTTTAGGCTTCCACCTCACTGATCATAAAATTCTTCCAATTACAAGCAATATTTTGAAAATTACTTCTTTTCCAAAGCCAAAAACTAAGAGGCAGACAAAGAGTTTTATTGGCTTATGTTCATTTTACAGGTCAATCATACCTCATTTTGCTAAATTAATTACCCCTCTTATTGAAATCACCAAACCTAAAAATAAATTCTGTTGGAAATCTGAACAAGAAAATGCACTTAATAAATTGCAAGAAATTTTTTTCCATAAACCCATGCTCAATCTTCCAAATTGGAATGAGACCTTCTATGTTAATACAGATGCCTCAAAGACAGCAATTTCAGCTGTTCTTATGCAAAAAATTCAAGATGAACTTCGCCCCATTTCTTATTACTCCAAAACTTTATCTCAATCTGAAAAACAGTACCCAGCCATTAAACTGGAACTTTATGCCATTTATAAAGGTATAACGGCGTTTAAATATTACATTTTTGGCAGACCCTTCATTCTTTTGTCTGATGCTAAACCTCTCAATAATTACAAAAAATCAACATCTCCTGCTGACATCACTACACGTTGGATGTTAGAACTATCCGAATACTCTTACACATTTCAGCATGTTCCAGGCAAAGATAATGTGTTAGCAGATTTTCTAAGTAGGACACCTCATATTCCTACTGAAGATCTCCATACTAACCCTGATCTCATTTTTGAACAAGAAGTACTGCCTATTGTTGATAATCAAAATGACCTACATAATGAAACTGCTCAGTATCCATGTGGATTAATTGGTAAAAAACACCATAACTGCCATCTTCAAAGTGACCCTCCATCTACAAATAATGTTAGTAATGAAGACCCATTGTTAGAAATTTTTGATCAAACCATCCTTTCTGAACAACAAAAAGATCCTCAAATTAAGAAAATTTATGAAGATATTAAATCTAATAAAAAATCTAAAAGTTTAAATGGTTATTACATTAATCCAAGTAATGAGTTGCTTTGTTATAATGGACACTTCTCTTCAGAAGACATTGAATTACATAGAGCTGTTTTACCATCTTCACTTAGAGCTAAAGCTTTAAGAATTGCTCATATTACTCATACTGGTATTCATAAAACCATTGTTAATTTGAAGAAAAGATTCACTTGGAAAACTCTAATTTCTGATACAATTAATTATGTCAACTCTTGTGAAATTTGTTTAGTAAATAAAAATCATAAAAAAAACACTGCTCCATATCTTCCAGCACCTATTCCTACAGCTCCCAATCAAAAAGTTTCGATGGATTTACTTGGTCCTTTGAGAAATCACCAGTTTGTTATGACTGTAATCGACCATTTTTCTCGTCATCTTGAATTATATGCCTTGAATAGCATTCATGCTGAGTCGGTGACTAAAGCTCTGTTGAATTACATTTCCACTCATAAAAAACCCGAGTTATCTCTTACAGATCATGGTTCCCAGTTCACTAGTGATTTGTTTTCTTATTTCAACAAAAAACTTGGCATAAAGCTAGAGCACAGTACAGTAGCGCATCCACAGGCTAATGGATTGAGTGAGAGATGTAACACTCAAATAAAGTCATCTGTCAATACAATGGCTTCCCAAGGATTTGATGTTTCAACTGCTTTAAAAATTCACCAGTCCATATACAACGCTACACCTCATCCAGCTACAAAATTTACTCCAAATCTTCTTCATTTTGGAAGGGAGGTGAATGATATTTATGCCAATTATAAAACCCATTTTTCCTGGAAAATCCTTAACACTGCATATGAAATCCACAAATTAATGGATGTAATTGAAAAAGTATACTACCAAGCTTACAAAAATAACGAGTCTTCTAGGCAAAAAGTGTATCAAAAATCAAGGGAAAAATTAAAATTTGCTAATATCAAAGTTGATGATATTGTTTATGTGAAATTTCCCAGTGTATTTAACAAAAAAGTACAAGGACCTTATATGGTAAAAAAAATAATTTCACCTGTACTTATTCAAATTCAAGATAGCAATAATAATCAAGCATCACCTGTGTTAATTCATACTAAAAGAATCTTGAAACTCCAGAAAAGAAATGAAGCATTGCTTCATCCTTCTGATTCATCTAGAAGTGCAATACATGATCAAACGACTGTTGATAGTGCATCTTCTTCTCCTGTGAAACGACATATGCCTACTCATACTACTAATTGTGATTCTCCTCAAATTCAGACCACTTCGAAGTGCCAACAAACAACTTCACATTCACATAATTCAGTGCATTCTCAAACATCTGGTAATAAAACTTCCACTACAGTTCTAAATAAATCTACTCAATGTAAAAATCATTATGATCTTCGTCCTCGCAGTCATAAACAATATAAAATATAAATTAATCTTCAATTTTATTTAGGATGCCTTTACCATTGTAAAAAATCTCATCTATGCTAGCTAGATTGGATTGTCAAATACGAAGACTGACTGTTTATTTTATTTTTTACTTCTACCAAAGCTGCAGGCAGCATTTGTGTATTTTTTTTTTATATTTATTTTTTTTTTTAAGTCGCCTTCGTCTTGACACTGTGGAATTGTTATCCTGCAAAAGTATGTAAATTTTGTTTTTGTTTACTAGGTTGTTCACTGAAATATTTTCTTCAAAACCTTATTCATTTTTTTAGAATTTATATACAGTACCGGACCTCAAATCCGGACTGGTCGGGACCGCGCCCGTTCCGGATTTCGGAATTTTCCGGATTTTAGGTCCTCAACCAAAATAAATAAACAGATACAGTACATGCCCTTGGCAAAATTTTACATGCCACGGAGCAATTTATACCGCGAATTGCCATGTTAGGCTTAGTGTAAATAAAGCCAAAAATACAAAATAAAAATAAATTTTTTTTTTAAAATACTGTTACTGCATATTCTTAGAAATATTAAAGCCTTTTTTAGAAAATGAAAATGCGCTGTTGCTCGCGAGTTAGGCCCAGGAATCTATATCGCGGATTGCCGTATGAGGTATAAGTAAACAAACATAAACATAAATTAAAAAAAAATAATTTAAAATAAGGATAAGAATTTTTTTTAATCCTGTACATCACATTATTAAGAACATAAAAACATTTTTAAAAATGAAAACACATCGTTGTTTGCGAGAGCCGAATTAGGCTCTTTATTAACCGCCATTTGTCCCTAAGTTTGCTCTGAAACCATAGTAACGAGCTCCCAGCGACACGGTTTCTTTCCTTAAAAATAATTATCTCCGTTGCTAATTGACGAATTTCTTTCAAATTTTCAGCAAGTTACAATAATAGTGAATAAGCTTGTGTAACAAATTTTTATTAAATTATGATAAGTTATTAGAAAGCTAGTGTACCTCTTAAAAAAAAAAAAAAAAAAAAAAAAAAACCACTAGATGAAAAGAAAGTAAAGAAAAACGACATATCTATCAGCTGTTTGTTTTGCTTATTCAACATGTTTATTTAACTGCGTGAAGTGGAAAGTCAACATTATCAGAATGAGATCATTAGCTTTCGATGGACAGCTTGTTTTGTTATGGAGAAAGGAACTTTGGGTAGATTTTTTTTTCTCTTTGAGTTAAAGAACAGAATTTTTTAGTACGGTGCTTACAAACAGAATTTTTTTGAAAAATGAAATTTGTTGAACATATTAAAAGTGGGGGGGGGGCATTGTAAAATATTTTTACATATAAATATTATAAATATATTTTACGAACCTTTTTAAAAATAATTCTTTCTTGTGGTTATTTATTTATTCTTTTTACATTTTCTATATAAATGAAGAAAACGGTTTCTTTTTAAAATAAACTAGGGGGCTCTGCCCCCTACGAGCTACGCTCGTCAACCCCCGTTCAGACACCGCAGGCTCTAACAGCACGCTAATTTGATCGCCTTTAAAAAGATTTCGGAAGATTGAATTATAATTTGAATCTGACGTAATTTTCACCAAACTTTTCTTTCTCTTTTTAATATTCACGTCAAAATACTTTTGTTAGAAATGAAATATTATGATCATCTTAAAATGTCAAGTAAATGTCTCGCGCAATTTTTAAATTAAAACTGTTTTGCAATATTATTTTTTGTTCATTTTACGTAATAAGTGTAAGATGACGTAAATTCTCCTATTTAGGACTTTTAACGCATGTCACTGAATTTATTATTTTACAATATTCTTTCTCATTTAAAATTCCGTGTAACTATAGTTTTTATGACGTAATTTTCAATGAGTTCCTGCTTTTTATATTTTTTGTTTATAATAGTCACGTGTAAAATAAATTTTTAATTTGAAGCAAACATTACTGTTTGCGCTGTTTATACAGTTGGCAGCAGTTTAAATTAATACAATTTTCTAAAATTTGTAAAAAATATATCTCGAAATGCTGAAAATTTGAATTTAAAATAGAAATAAAACCTCGAAAAATTATTCAAATTAAAAAACTAACTGCAATCTGCACACCGGGAAATTCTGACGCATAAAATGATCTAAAAATGATTAAATTCCTATGTACAGTTTTTGCTCCTATAAAACTTTTTTAATGGAACGATTTTGTCCAACTTTGGCATTAAATATCTCTTAAAATAATTCTTCGATTTGAAAACTGTCGGCATCAGCGTATTTATCAAACATTTTTCTATAATACTACCGATTTTCATATTTTTGTATGCAACAGTTTTTTTAATATTAACGAAGAAAGACCTCCGGTCACAAAAAATTCAAAACCGGCGGCGGTGACAGCGGTAGTTACTTTTTTTTAGAATAGAGAGATTCAAAATGTGTGCACACACTAACTACGATAATTCTGTTAGAAAATTTGGATTAAAACTAATGAATGAATGAAAAACATTGCAATAAAATAAAATTGCTGATTCTAGTTTGGCTCGGCACTGTGTTACGTGCGCGCATAGCGCCATCTATGGACGTTTTTACAAAATATTTATTCGAGATCATCGTGGAATTTCAGTTTCTTTTTTCCATTCCGGATTTTGGGTCGTCCGGATTTTAGGATTCCGGATTTGAGGTCCGGTACTGTATATTGAAAAAAAAATGTGCCGATAACTCAGAATTTTTTATTTCAGTATTTGATTTAAGTAATAAGAAAGATTCTTAGAAAAATCAAATCAAATTTTTATAATTCATTATTTTAGTTGCAAATGAAAATGAAGTGTCATTGATTGCTTTATTTTGATATGGTATTTATCTTAAAAAGTAAATTGTTATTGATATAAAATATGAGTACATATATCATCCCTTTCCCTATTGTGACTTTTAGAGTAACTCAAAATGTTACTTTGTTCTTAATTATAATTCATGCATGTTCTAACAACTAACCTCTTTCTAACATCTAAAATAATAATAATGATGAAAGTTATGCATGCTAATGCTTCTACTGTTATTATTGGTGTATGTAAAGTGGTTGAAAATACATTAAGCCTTTTTAAGTGTTTGAAAATTTACAAATTGAAAAAATGTTTGTATACATGAAAATTATTTACTTTGGATCCAAAGACACTCTCCAAAGATTATTTTAGGTCTTTACAAAAAAATACTCATGTATTTTATATGAAAAATGTAGCAACATGTTTATACTTACAAAGATTGTTTTAAGTCTTTACAAACAAAAAATACTTATAAAAAAATAATCACATATTTATTCAGAATTCGATAAGCATTTCAGAATATGTAGTATAAATATTTTGTGTGATAATTTTTTGTAAGACAAATGTTATTAAAGTTATGTGGTACTACATTTATGAGAGCTTAAAAATCCTCTCTTTGCATTTATTTTCTTTGAAAGTATTATTATTGTTGTTATAGAATAACACGATATTAGTGATTCATCTAAGAAAAGTTGATTTCTTAAAAAGTGCTATATTTATATATAAATATTTTTAATGAGAGTGTAAATATTCTCTCTTGACTATATACTTACATTTTGAATTTTTGTTATGGAAAATTCTCGGATGAGTAATTTATTGAAGAATTGATAAAAAAAAAATTGAAATGTAGTTCATAGACTGTGACTTGAAATAGAATTGTGATTTAAAGGTACTACTTTAAATTATTGCTATTTTCTTTTTCTTTAAAAATAGAAAGGTCTTATTACTAATGTTGTATTATACTGAATGATGCAAAGTCATCATTAATATGCATGTCAATTTGTATCATATAATATTATTTGTTTATGTGTACATTATTACAATTTCCCCCCCACTCTTTTAATATACACTGATTTTACTTTAAAGTGTTGTATTTGCTATTTCACATATCAGTGAATGAACTTTTAGCAACATTTTTTTTGAAAGACTTTGTGTACCTTTGTCAGAAGAATGTAACCGATTTTTATTTTTATTTTGTTTTTCATTATTTGAAGTTACATGCATGTTGTATATGTATATAGTTTAGAAAATATTGGCTCAATGTCAAAATTATTAAATTTCTCCATCTTACCAATATTTTCTTTTGGGGAGGCCGGAGTAATATGTTGTGGTTACTTAGAACCACTCCCATATATTTATTTAATTTCATTTAGAAAATATTTTTATTAATCTTGTATTCATTTAATTTTAATTTTCGCATTCCAAAATTATTTTAATTCCCTTTTTTTTCAAACTTCCCCTGTAAATTTTTCTTTCTGGCATTGCATTTCGTTTATTTAAAAATGATAAACGTCGTTTTGAAATCTATACTTCCGGTAAAAGAATTATCTGGAAAGTTCCATATCTTTCTATTTGTGAAGTCATATCCTTTTGTAGCTCCACCCTTTAACCAATAATATTTAAATCTGTTTAATTCGTAATTTCAAAATTCTTAGCTCTTTACTACTCTTTGGCATCTTATCTCAGTGAAATCTATCAAATTTCCTTTTTTTAAAAGCAGTTTTATATACTTCAACATTGCATTTTATGCCAACGCAGGGCGCCTGTATGTTCTTTCAGCCAAAGTTGGCGTGTTTCAAGGATTATAGCAACCCCACCTTTACTCTGTTCGGAGAGCTCGTGCAAGTAGCACTAGCAGTTGAGTTGGGACTTCAATGCAGAATGGATGCCTTTTTTTTGCCGTCCTGCAAAGAAATTATGTCTGCGCCTGCATAAGTGTTCTGTCAACGAACGCAGAGAATGGATGGATACCTCTTCACCTTCTACAAAAAAATAGTAAACGGATCTCATATCTACAGTAAGAAATATTAAAAATGAAAGAATATTTCTTCGGTTGTGTAAGTCGGCTGCATAGTGTCGTCTTTTTTTTTGTGGCGAGATGGTTTGACCAGTTACTTCTCATTCTTCTGTAGGATGTGGATAAAGAATTCAGTTATCGGCATTATTATTATTATTATTCAAATTATGCTGTTATTTCGAGTCGTAGAATTGTGATGCTAAAAATTCATCTAAAAGCCTGTGCCTCCATACTCACCAAAGGAAAAGTTATTTTAATTTCCTTAGTAAGAATGTTGATGTATGTGTCGATCATAAAAAAAGTACATCTAAAAGAATAAGATATGTACTGTATGATAATAAACTATGTTCTGCAAAAAATTGCTTCACAAATAAAAAAATTTGCAAGGAAGATTTTTCATTTGTTTATTTTTCTTTCTGCAAATGTCTCCATCATTCTTCTGTTCTTTCGGGTCAATGCAGGTAATGCTTTTACCTTTTTATTTTTTCATTCTTAATTTACAAATGTATGATAAGTAAATTCAGATTTTCTTTAATTAATGACTGTTATGTCAATGTGGTCTTTTGTGGCCGCAACAAAATGTTAAATGCACACTATACGATCGATCCTAAAAAAAATGATTTGGAATTTCAATATCCAAAAATAACTTTACAATATTATTCTATCACCTCCTGTCTTCCAAAACACAACAGCGTCACCCTGTATTTGCAAATCAGTGTAAATTTCAGATTGGTTATCTGCAAAGAACTTCAAAACTTCGGACATTTCAGTTAAGAGTCTTGACATAAATCCCACCGAAAATGTGTGGGGAATCTTGGTTCATCAAGTTTATACCAACAGAAAGCAGTTTAATTTGATTGTTGAACTGAAAGCAGCCATTTTGGAAACATGGAAACCAATATGCATTTCCACATTTAAAAAATGGTCAAATCCTTCCCAAAGCATATTTTGGAAATCATCAGTATTAAAGGGAAACAAAGTACTAAAAATTAATGTACAAATCATTTATATGTATAGTTTAGATTTCTGGCACTAAACTTTTTTCTGCCAAGTTGTGTTATGCAGAAATAAACTTTTGCTTATTTTTTGAAGCATATTATTGTAATTTCATACAAATAACAAAACTCACATAACTTTATGCATATAATTTTGTAATGATATTTGTTTTTAATTAAAATAAGGGCTTTTCTGTTTTTGTTGGTGGCCTTAAACTTTTTTCCAGAAGTGTACTAAATCCAACAGCTTGTTTTTCTGTGAGGGTAAAAAGTAAATTGTGGCTGTTTTCAATTAGCTGATCTTTAACTTTCTTAAAGAGTGAAAAAAATAAAAAGGCATTTAGAATATTATATTACAGAATTTCCTTGCTAAGTGCAAAATATTTTAGTTTCTAATTTATCTTAAATCTGAAAATATTTATAATCATCAATAAGTTGACAATTTTGAATATATATCTGATAAATTAAAAAAATATATATCAGATACATATGTGTAAAAATATCTCATTTTTTTTATAATTTCAAAAATATTGTGATCTTTTTTAACCTTGTTTGAAAATAAAAATAAATATATAGTTCTATCTTTCTTTAATTTTTTCCAAAATGTGTGCAAATACTAAGAAAATGAAAAAGATCACCAAATTGATACCCCAAGAAGAAACAGTTTTTTGAAATGGCAGTTACTTTCAAAATACTAAAATACAAGTGTTTTTAAATGTCGGAGATAAACACTTTAACTAAGATTTTCTATGTCAAGATGCTGCTGCCTCCATGACCCCCCCCCCTTTTAACACAATTCTTTAGTGTAAATAATACATTTTAAAGTGCATAACTACATATATTGTTTAAAAAATATATTTTAAAATATTACCGTCAATTAAAAAATATATATATTGGTTTGACGTTTTGAATATTGTTATGCAATAGCATGTTTCCCAGTTATGAAATAAAAAAAAACACAAGAATATGTACTAAAATAAAAATTATTATTCAGGGACTTAAAAGTCAAAAGATTGTGAGAATGCCCCATACATAGATAGATGAAAGTAAAACCTATGAATAAACTCGGGAGCACAGATTTTGCACGCTATTGAGAGGTCACAATGTACAGATGTATAGGTGTTGGGGATAAAAAAATCCCCAGTAAATAACCATTTTGAACATGATTGGCATTTGACAACGATAAACAAAATTGGGGGTGACAATCATTTTCAGTGGTCTATCTACTCCCCCCCCCCCCCCCCCGGTAGCAGAAATTTCTCCAAGTGCCTGCGACAGATACTTTAGGGGCAAAAAATAATCTGCAGGTAAAATATTTTTACAACTGAAGGATTAATTAATGAAACAATCATTTACCTGTAGCGTTTTTAGGCAATTTATAAATTTTTATTAATAATAATCTTAACTTTTTGAATTAACTAATAAAGAGCTAAACAAAATACAGTATAAAGTCTAAAGTTCGGAATTATCCAAAGTTCGAACTTTCCAGCGACAATGGGGGGGAAAAAAGAAAATTGTTGAAACAAACAAACATAAAATTAGAAGATCACATCAGATATTGCTTTCTGATTTATTTTTTCCACACCTTTCGATGCTTCTTCCCGCACTTATATCAAGCATTCAGTTTCTTCCTTTCACGAGGAAGAAATCACATTTTAGGAGATCATCCAATAAGACACTGATGGACTTGTGTTCTTTTTTTTTCTGTTATTATTACGTACTAAGGAATTAGTCGGCAGATTTCAGATAAAAAAGAAAAATTTGGCATTTTTTGCAGACAGTGATGTACCCATTAGCAATGCAAGAACGAAAAACTGTTATAATACCGGGAGGTGGCTGCACAGACGCATTTTCCAGGGAGTTCATGATTCCATCGATTGGCATATTTTCTTCTTTTCCTCATGGACTGGGAGTCGGAATCATAGAAAATCACCTCATCGAGTTGAGGGCTAAAATTCCAGGATTAGACAGAACTCGGAATTGCATATTAAAATGCAACTGGTCTGGTAAGTCATATCTGGGGGGGGGGGGGAAATAGCTGTAAAACCGATTTCATACATTAACTGGTAGGTTTACCATTTTGTTTTCCTGATCCCAGTGCTCCATGTTTTCATACCTTTGGTTGCAGGAAAACACAATGGTAAACCAACCGATCAACTACTAAAATCGGGTCTGCAGGTGGTTTCCACCAAGATATGACTTGATAGACAAGTTGCATTTTAATATGCTAATTGAGGTCTGCTTAATCCTAGAATTTCGGCCTACAATTCGATGAGGTGATGGTTTGTGCATCCGCCTCCTTTGTCTATAAGGATGTTCCTGTTAAAACACATTAAGTGACTGTGAAATTCGCAATATGGTTTTAAACCAACAAGCAGAAGAAATTGATTGTGACAATGATAGGCCGGCAGCCGGCAGCACAGACAATCACCTCATCGAGTTCACGGTTGAAATTCCAGAATGAGTTAAGACTCGATTCGCATATTAAAACGCAATCGGTCTGCCAAGTCCTATCTTGGTGGAAAACACCTGAAAACCTGATTTTAGTGGTGGACCCATAGGTTTAGCATTGTGCTTTTCTGCACCAAAAAGTATAAAAACATGGAGGACTGGGAGCAGGAAAACACAATGCTAAACCTACGAATCAACTGCTAAAATTGGGTTTTTAGGTGTTCTCAACCAAGATATGACTTGGCAGACTGATTGCGTTTTAATATGCGAATCGAGTTTTAACTAACTCTGGAATTTCAGCCATGAACTCGATGAGGTGATTGTCTGTACTGTCGGCTCCCGGTCTATGAGAAAAAAGAAGAAAATATGTCAATCGATGGAATCATGAACTCTCTGGAAAATGCCATTAAAGGTCTGAAGCAAAGAAGCTTTATTACCAAATCAGAACTCATGTCTATGTACAGAATAAAACAAAAACTTGAGTTAATAAAAAGCATGAGAAACATAGCACACGTTAACTGAAATGTTTAATAGTTATGCAAGTTACAATTTATTATTAAATTGTACGCTCCCCTAAATACATGTTTTTGTGTTTGTTTTTATATTGTTATAATTTTTTTAATGAAAAAGGTTGTTTAATTTCATATTAATAGCTGCTATATGCAATTTTTAATATATGAACATAGTATTTTGTATTTTTGAGTAGTGAAATAAATTTTTCTTTTTATTAGAAAAACAATATTTTGGATGACCCAAAATTCGGAAAAATCCAAAGTTCGGACTTTGTAAAGTCCCGAGTATTCCGAACTTCAGACTTTGTATTGTATGAAGCAAAATAAAGGTTTGATGAAAAAGAATCTGCAGCAGAGAAAAGAAAATCTGCGACGGTCGTCTCCCGTCAGAACTTTCTGCTACTGGGTTTGGCCCGGATAATATGTCAGTACCTTTATTTTTTTAACTGAGATAAAAGAATATTAGAAATTCTGCCACTTTCTTTGCATAAGATTGGCAATTCAAATTAGTTTCCTTAATTTAATAAAAAAGTTAATTTAATGTAAAAAAAGCATTAAGTAGCTTCATTTAAACAAAAAAAAAAGAAAAATCTCTCTATTCTAAAATAAAGTAACTACCGCTGTCACTGCCGCTGGTTTTGAATTTTTTGTGGCCGGAGGTCTTTCTTTGTTAATATTAAGAAAAATAATACATACAAAAATATGAAAATTAGTAGTATTATACAGAAATGTTTGATAAACACGCTGATGCAGGCAGTTTTCAAATCGAAGAATTATTTTAAGAGATATTTAATGCTAAAGTTGGACAAAATCATTCCACTAAAAAAGTTTTATAGGAGCAAAAACTATTCATGGGAATTTAATCATTTTTAGATCATTTTATACGTTTGAAGTTATTGGTGTGCAGACTGTATTTCTTTTTTTTAATTTAACTCATTTTTTGAGGTTTTATTTCTTTTTTAAATTCAAATTTTCAGCATTTCTAGAGATATTTTTTACACATTTTAAAAAGTGATATTAATTTAAACTGTTGCCAACTGTATAAACAGTGCAAACAATACCTAATGTTTACTTCAAATAAAAAAAAAAATATTTATGCGTGTACATAAATTAAAAATTTATTTACACGTGACTATTATAAACAGGAAAAACATTTGGAATTAGAATTAAATAATTATGTACAAAAAGCAGGAACTTATTAAAAATTACATCATAAAAACTATATTTACACGTGAATTTTAAGAGAGAAAGGAAATTATAAAATAATAAATTCATTAACATGCGTTAGAAGTCTTAAATAGGAGAAATTACGTCACATTACAGTTATTACATAAAATGAACACAAAATAATATTGCAAAACAGTTTAAATTTAGAAATTGCGCTAGACATTTATTTGATATTTTGAGAGAATACTTTTCAACTATTTTTGTTAGGAAAGTGCAAATAATATTTAATTTCTAACAAAATATTTTATTAAAAACAGAAAGAATAGTTTGGTCAAAATTGCGTCAGACTAAAAACGATTAATTTAAAATGTCTTATTTAAAAGAACTTTCTTTTCGCTTTGTTAAAAAATACCGGGAGACAAAGACACTATTTACTTAATTCCTTTTATATTAGCTTATTTTGAAATCTTTAACTTATTTTACTTAATCAAAGACGAAAACAGCGATCGTATCTTTGGTACTACTTACTTATCCCGTCGACCAAAAATCTATCATTCGCCAAACTATAAGATTAAATGCCAATAATGGTTGATCGTAAATGTCACATTAACTTGACTTTAAGCAAGTTACACGTGTCTACGTCATCAAGTTATTTTTACTTCGACGTTTTATTTGTATTTTTATTAATGTTGCACTAATTTATTTGTTCTTTTGTTATTTAAAATAAAAATTATGTCAATTTGTATAATTTGGCAAGTGGTTTGGCGATTTATATAATTTGGCGAAATTGGTCGATGGGATAATCAAGTAGTGCCACAGCGGATTTGGCCTTAAAATTCCCCAATCAAAGAGAAATGAATAGAAATCCGTTTATAGGGAGATCGCCACTGTTTTTTAAATTATAATTCAATCTTCCGAAATCTTTTTAAAGCCGATCAAATTAGCGTACTTTTAGAGTCTGCGGTGTCTGAACGGGGGTTGACGAGCATAGCTCATAAGGGGCAGAGCCCTCTAGTTACATAAAATTTTGTTATGTGTTATTTAGAAACACTGAAATATTAGTTTTACATTTCAAATTGAAAAAAGGTATTTTTAAAAATTCTTTAGCCAATGAAAAAACTTCAATAACTTCGGTAGAATGAAATTTTTGATGTGGATAAAATTAGATATGACTTATAAAAAAAAACAGTTTTGTTAATTTAAAAAAAAAAAAGTAATATAGAGGAATATATAGAGGTATATATAGAAACTTATTTTTCAAAAGACAACGATTGCAGAAATAGTAAATACAATTGACAAAAAACATCGAGCAAATCTAAAATTTGTCACCCTTATTTGATAATTTGAAAAATCACCGAAATCTATTCTACATACTTTATGTGAATTATCAAAGATGAATTTGTGCCATAGGTCTGGGGATTTTTATCCTCTGGAGTGTCAGATTTAAGCTTTTAAAAATATTAATGGTGAAAAAGTAATGATTTCACTGCTGGACAGCAGAAATCTCCTCACAGGGAAAAAAAAAATTAATTATAGGTTTATATAATATGCAAGCTCAGGATGTTAAGAAATTGCTAACAAGATAAAGTTTTATTTAAAAGTTATAAAATAAAAAAATTTAACAATTTAAATGAGATTAATATAAGATCAGGCAGTATCCTGATATCGAATATTTAGGCCTAAGTACAGATTATCCTTAAGGCTATATCAATATTAGAAATGATTACAGAAAAATTAATGAATGAAATATTTACATACAATACCTTTAACAACAACAACAACAAAAAGAATATTTCTAACGAAAGCTATAAACTATAATGTTATTTAGAGAGAAATTTTGAGAGGCGAAACCAATGGCAACTACACGGCGCCATTTCGCATAAGAGATTCCAGACTATTCGATTGAGCATAGGATTTACTTGGATAAAGTGCATGCGCCGTTTTAAAAATCAATTACAAACAGATTTTGTTGCTTTGTTTTTGCAGTGCGCAAAACACACTTGTGGAACATGGCGTGAGTCTTAAAAGACAGTTTAGAAGCCAGAAATCAAAAAAATATTTTGAATAAAAATTCCAGCATGAAAAATAAATCGATAATTTAATTTAGTTAAATAATCGAATATTTTTACCGTGTTTGCGCATGCTCTTTTCCCCGGCTAAAGGCTATGGGCCTGACTGATTCATTCAAATTGAATCAATCATTGTGCTTCTCTTATAAATAGATTAATGCAGTATTTGAAGCTTTTATCAAAATATCTTTTTAAGGTAAGTTTATTTATTACGCCAACATATCGAATTCGGAAAACTGTGCAATTTGTACGATGTATTGAAAAATGTACAGTGAGCAAAGAAAGTATTTGCACATCAAGTGAATTTGTTATACCACAAATAAACCTATCCCAAATAACATATAAAAAAGCAACATTTGTGATGCAAAAAAAGTATTTGCATACTGAGAGTGAGAATAACAATAATTAGTAAATACTTAAAAGTAAAAAAGCAGTTCTAGTATTTCGTATGCACTTTGCATCACTTATAGAGTGTAAACGTTTTGACTTAGATTCTATCAATTTGTGACACGTTTTGCGAAGATTTTTACTCATTCCTTTTGTTGAGTGACTTTCCTATAATATTTTCTACTATTCTAGTTCACGGGTTGATGAATAACAACGACTAACATTTTAAAATCTTTTTTATCTTTGCAGATTTTTATTTTCATAGAGCATATATATTTGTTTTTAAAACAAAAACTAAAACTTTGCATGTCATCAATTCAAAAAGAAATGTTACGTATAAAAGGTGATTTCAAAAACAACACCACGAGCCATACATAATATAGTGACAGGCCCTCAAGGAAAATTATTACAACAGTGAACTGTTTAAAAAAGAACATACAATTAATCACTTTCGTACCAGCATATGTATATGAAGATTACATGTAAAACTAGTTTTTTGGGCATTTAGATCCAAAACATCAAGCAGTAGTTTTCAGAAAAATGAGATGTTTTAATTCATATTAATAAGAAGAGATATAGGAATCGATATATATATCAATACCTAAATTTATACATATAGAATTATAACGATAGTGTCATCCGGAAAAAAAAATCCGCGTCAATTGATTAATTTGAATCCCTGTCTCAATCCATTTTGATGAGTCAACCTAAAAAAAGAGCAAAAAAATAGAAACAAATAAGAACTAAAAAAAGAGAGAAACAATGACAGAAAACGTGCTGTTTGAGAACGACGAGAAATGAGAGAAAAGAACATTCTCATCTGTGTGGTGGCGCCATCTCAGCTGTGGGAGAAAAATTAAACACTTTCCAACAGTTCTCATAATACCTGCTATACACAAATATACAGGGTGATTCAAAAAAGGTGGGAAAAATTTTAAGAGGTGATAGTACACACCCAAACAAACATTTTGTATCAAAGAATGCATGGTCGAAAACTAAACGTAAAAAAGTTAGAGGACGCCAAAAGTTATGTTCTTATACGAGGCAAAAACACACAATGAACGATTAAGTTAAGTTACGAAAACAAAATTAATGGCATTTGATTACAATAAATGCTCAAAACATTGACCGGCAGCTGTTATGCACGCAGTACAATGGCGTAGAACAGATTGCCGAATTTTCTGAAACACACCAGGCATATCGCGAACTTCCCCTACAGCAGCCGAAAGCTTGGCGACAAGTTCTTCTGCGGATTCAATGGGAGTCTCATACACAAGAGCCTTTAGCTGTCCCCACAAAAAAAAAATCGAGACATGAAAGATCTGGCGAGCGCGGTGGTGCCTGGTGTGTTTCAGAAAATTCGCCAATCTGTTGTTTGCCCTTGTACTGCATCATAACAGCTGCCGGTCAATGTTTTGAGCACTTATTGTAATCAAATGCCATTAAATTTGTTTTCGTAACTTAACTTAATCGTTCATTGTGTGTTTTTGCCTCATATAAGAACATAACTTTTTGCGCCCTCTAACTTTTTTACGTTTAGTTTTCGACCATGCATTCTTTGATACAAAATGTTTGTTTGAGTGTGTACTATCACCTCTTAAAATTTTTCCCATCTTTTTCTAATCACCCTGTATATTCCTGCTGTGCCATTTTTACCGGCAACGATAGAATAATTAATCAACATGGATCCACTGGTGTTTGTTGAGAATCAGGCGATGGATCCACTGGTACGGAAATGGTTAAGCCTCTCTTCCCAGTAACAAAGTTAAGTTAAAACTTACATACAGACAAAAATGTTAATTATAAAAACAGCAGTGCACTAAAATTGAAAAATTATGCACTAATCTTGAAATTGCACCGGTAGGTTAATCGTTCATCACATATTTGATTTTTTTTAATGAAATTTTTAGACTTGAGGATGAAAATTCTGTTGTTTTGTAGCAAAGTTTGGTGTTTGCAAGAAGTATGCTGGCTTTAATCTATCAACAGGCACAGTGACAGTTTTGTCTGGTTTTAAGTGTTGCCAATTCAGAAAAGCAATGTTATATAGTAGACTCCCTTAAATCCAGATAGAGCGGGATCAGAGGTTGCGTAGATTTTAGAATTTTGTGGATATCTCGTCACTGCTTTGTTTACATTTGTTAAATAGTAGTTTGAATGTAACAATGCATGCGAAATCATAATGAATGTTTTTCATATAGGAAAATATTAAAATAATTAAGTAAAATAATAAAAATTAAGAAAATTTAATGCCTGATAAAAATATTAAAAGTAAAGGTCAAGTAAATAGTTAATAATGCATAATTAAATATGCATAATAATGATGAGATACATTTTTCTTCAATTATTCAATGAAACTCAGCTTATAAAAGTCCGCAATTTTCTATAATTCACATTGCCTAACGAATGTAAACAAATTTACAATTTCTTGATCCAAAAATGATTTTTTTAAAGAAATATATCTGGAAATTTTAAAAATAAAAGTGAATAAACTCAATTTTTTAATACAAAAATTTGAGAAATGCATTTTTTGAGATAGCATATTAAATTAATTATATTTCATATTTTTCTTTTCATGTTTACTGAATATGGAATTAAAATAGTGTCCAGAAAAATTAATTATTATATTTCATATGTTTCTTTTTATGTTATACTGAATATGGAATTAAAATAGTGTCCAGAAATAAGAAAATGACATATAATCCATAATACTCCATAATCTGCAATATTCCATAATCTGCACAACCTTTGGTCCCAACTTGTGCGGATTAAAGAACTTTGCCTGTACATTAATAATTTGCATTGAAATCATAAGTTAATGAAGTTTTATTTCATGTTTAGGCAGACTTAATAACCAAAAAAGATTAATACATAAATGTATTTGGTAGAAAGATCATGATCACCACTGATGTAAGCACAATCTTGATTTTTTTCAGAAATAAATTTATACATAATTCATGTAGCATGAATTCAGACATATTCATGATTTCAGGCACCAGAATTTTGTATTGAAATGTGTATGGAATGACATAAGAAAAAGTCTTGAATTTTTCTCCTACATTTTAGCTGTAAGTTTTTTTATTTATGTGTACAATGATGAGTGGATTTTAAGCATTTGCAAATTTTAGGGTTGTGGATTTGAGGGAGTCCACAGTATAGAAGAAGTAGTTATATACAAATTAGCAAAAATCTATTTCTAAAATATATCTCAAAATATTGGGTCTCTAAAATCATAACAGCTGTTTAATTTAAAGTTTCTCTCCCCAACCCCATCTCAAAAGTTTAACTGTAAGTTGTGAAAAAGAAAAAACACAGAAAAGAATAAAGTAATAAGCGTTCACTATAATTAAAAAAATATATAATTTCTTTAATTGAAAATAAGAAAGGGAAATCCTTTCATTCAAATGTTAATATTTTTAATTATGATAATATGAAGAATGAATAAATTTTAAGCTATGTATGTTAAAAAATAAGAAAAAATGTCTTTGCAGACTTCTTCAAATTTTCTTGTTTTAAATTTTGCCAAAATAATTTCATTGAATTTTAGAACATATCTCTATATACAGTAGACTTCCTCAAATCCGCACAGTTTGGGACCAGGGTAGTGCGAATGTTAGAATTTTGTGTGTGTGAAAGTAACAATTCTCGCAGAGTTAGTAATTTATAACATATTATTTCCTACATATAATGCAATATCTTGTGATTACTAGTGATATAAGCAATAGCTTGATTTTTTTCCAGAAATAACTTTATACTTCTTTCATGAAAAACCATAAGTTCAGTCTTATTATCAAAAATTACATATTAAAATACATACAGAATGATATAAAACTAAACAATTCTGTAATTTTATCCTTACATCTGAACTGAAAGTTTCATTGTTTATATCTGCGATGATGTGCAGATTTTAGGCATTTGTGGATTTGAGGGAGCCTACTGTATTTCAGTATTTTCAAGTACCACATAATATAATTTTCTGTATTTTTATAAAATGAAGCTAATGCTTTTTTTTTATGTTGAATTAATTTTTTTTATTAAATTAAGAAAATTAATTGGAATTGCCTGTCTTATGCAAACAAAGTGGCAAAATGTACGATATTGTTTTATCTCAGCAAGAAAACAAAGGTACAGACATATTATCTGGGTCAGGTAGAATGGTTGTAGATCCCCAATTCTGTTTATTGTTGTGAATTACCAATTGTGTTTAAAATGGTAATTTAATGTATATTTAATAAATACATAACACAGTTAAAAATGGTGAATGAAGTTAAAGGAAGCAAAAATAACACAAAGCAGTTTTATTTAGTATACATTCATTAAATACATAATATGAAATTGATGGCTTTTAGCAATAAATGAAACGATTAACAATAGTGATTTTATTTTCAGAAGCTTTTTATGGCCATAAGAATGAATATAATGTAAATATTTAATATAAATATACTATATCAATAAATATAATATACTACAGTAAACCTGCCTTTAAATGGATATCTCTAATTAGTTGTCACATTTTCGATCCGCTTGTACATTTTGACCTTTCAGTGGCGGGCAAATTCTGCCCTCCCGATATGTCTGTTATTTAGAGATTTTACTGTATATCTGTTATATCATATTATATAGTTATAGGTACAAATACTTCCGCCACTGTCCTCAGTATGACAACCATATATTATTGACTACACAGTTAAAATGAACAAAGCAAAATAAAAAAAGTGGGAGGCAGTACTGTAATTAATATATTTTACTCCATTGTTGGCTCAGCGAATATGACCTGGCCTAGATAATACATAAACAAAACCAAAATACTAAATACCTGCAATTCAAATGAAGGAAAACAGTTGTTAAAATATAAATTAGGAAAATAAGCTGTTAATTAATACTTGATGTGTTTACCATCTTGCAAAATATGCAGTTATTTCAGAATTACCTTTCTGGATTTTCCTTTTTCTTCCATGTGCTGCATATTAGTTAAAATAAGTAAAAAAAGTAAGAATGAAAGGATTGAATTTCTTATTTTATATGTCAGTAGGTGGGGTGAAAGATTGTTAGATCATTGTCCTGAACGTAAGAAGGGGGGACGAAGTTGGACCCCCCCCCCAGATTTCTGGCTGAATCTCCCAAAAATATTTTATAGGGGAAAAATAATTTTTATTTTAAAGATTATTTAAAAGAGCAATAGTTCTATAAATGATAAGTAATAATAACAAGAACCGATAAAACATAACTTTTAGTTTACTATGTTATTTAGCAAGGCCTTACACAGCATGGGGATCACCAGGGATTGATCCCCCCGCTCCGAAATTTTTTTTTATCAAGGTGTTTCAAAGATGTCATAAAATCTATACTATAAAATAAGTTTCAATCAAGTATCTTCGTTTTTATTATTCATATTTTTGCACTTGCACTTTTAAGCGATTCAATAAAATAAATCATTCTATTAAATGAAGAAAATGACATTAAAATTGCACTACTTCCAATTTTTGGGATGAAAATATTCTCAAAAACTTCATTTCTTTCCACTCCCCTTCTATACATGTAAAATATCGTATTCATCTTGGAATAAGCTTAAAATAAAAGAGACAGATCTCAGTCTTCAGTACATCTTTGTCCTGAGGGTGCGGTCAAGCAAGGGTCCGAGTGAGGTAGGTTACATTGCACAATAGGTTCAGAATGTTGGTGATTTCTCCTTCAAGGTCAACTAAAATTTTACGGTAACGGAATGTTGTTTTTTCGTTTCCTTTTTTTTTTTTTTTTTTTTGTTTTTTTGGCAGACTACAATTCTGATAAGGCACATTACTGGCAATGGGGGTTGAAAACTCTTATTTTGTCACTTTTTTCTTGTGTAAATGTTAAAAGAGTTTAGTTGGAAGTTAAGTTTTGTTGAGTTTTTTTAGATGGTGAAGAGTTTATCAACTTCAAATAGGTAAGAATAAATTTTAATTTCTGAGACTATATTCCATGTTATTCAAAGTAAGCTGCTACTTTATCATAAAATATAACAGCATTTTTCAATCGATGTATTGCAGCGAGTGTTGCCAGGTGTCCCGATTTTTAGGGCTTCCAAGACCTGTCCCGCAAAACCACAGCACGAGATGTCAAAAGCCCTGATCTTCCACAAATTCTTTTAAATACTAGTTTGTCTTCGGGAATTAAAAAAGAAATATTTCTTTTTAAAAATTATCTTTTTGTTGTTGTTGTTTAAATAGACTTTTATGAGAGCTTTTTTCTAAGAGAATTATATTTTCAGATTTTTCCCTCAAAACATAAAATCCCAAATACAATTTAAAGAATATATAACTGAAAAAAAACCTGCCGGCTCGACCGGAGGTAGATTTCGAAGTTAAGTACTAATTTCACCAACAAAAACTGAATCAAGATTAGAGAGAAATCCAGTTTAGCAATTTTATCTGGCTGCTTTTGACGCATTTTTAATTTCATTTTTCTGTCTGGTTATATCAAAATTATGTTTAAAAAAAATACGAGGGTATATCAATAAGTTTTTGCTCTCACATAGAAATAATTGAGTGAAATTTATGAAATTGCTACATTTTATGAGTCCTTATCTGTGTAGTCAGTGTGCACAGTAACACACTTCTGCAAATGGTATTTCAACGAGAAATAGGTGCAATAAAGCAATAGTAGACCTAAAGGTGTCATTTTCTAACTCTTGCCGTATCCCCACATGTGACATATTGTTGAAAAGGCCTGTGACCACTTATTAATGTTATGCACCTCCCGAGCCCCTCCCCCCAAATTTGCCTTCGGAGGGTAATTTTCTAAATTTTGTGGACATCATTCATGCTCCCCGGGGGCCAAATTTAGGGGAGAGGCTCGCGAGGTGCAAAGCCTGAATAAATGGTCACAGGCCTTCCCAATAACATGCCACATATGGGGGTTGGCAAATGTTAGAAAATTGCCCACCTTTGGGTGTACTATCATGCCTCCTGGAATACATCCTCCACCCCCCCTCTCTTTGAAATACTGTTTGCAGAAATGTATTACTGTGCACGGTGACTATTTAGAAAATGACTAATACAATGCAGCAATTTCATAAATTTCACAATCATTTCTATGTGAGGGCAAAAACTTATGGATACACCCTCGTATTTTTCCACGATCAACAATTCGATATTTTCTGACACATTTTCATATTCATTTTTAAAAGTAAAAACATGAAACTTGCTGATGTGATATTTTGAAGAGATTTATAAATGACCTGTGTGCTTATACTGTTCATTCAATTAATTATAACTTGATTTACAAACAATTATTTTCCCAGTACGACCTTTTTTTTTTTTTTGTTTTTTTTTTTGTTTCCAGTGCTTCTTGAAATTTGGCTCAAAGTTCCCATTTTGACAGCATTTTTTGAAATATATTCTGCTTTTATCAAAAACTCGACCAATACGGCACATTATATAGTTTCTGAATAAAAGAATTTCCCAATTGGATGCATTTGAAAGGAAAAAATAATTTAAAAATGAATCAGAAAATAAGCAGTTTGTATTTGAGTACATACTTAATATGAAAATTTTTTCTTTAACTCCTATTTTTATTTAATTTCTTTTTGCTGTAAGAGTTGGTCCTATCAAAAACTTGTCAAAATAAAAGTTGTAGATAATATTAAGAATATGTAAAATAAATTTAAGAGGAATGGATATCTTGTGAATTGATGAATTTATGGATTTTTTTCTTCCTCAACCGAACCCCCCTTCTTTTTTTTCAAGCAGGAGTTGGTACTACCAAAAACTTGTCAGTATAAAAGTTGTAGGTAGTATTAAGAAGATATGTAATAAGTTTATTTGAATTTGACATCTTGAGAATTGACAAAGTTATGAATTTTTTTCTCCCTAAAACCCCATTTTTGTGGCCCTTGAGCCCTTTTTAATTTTATTAAAAATCTGTGATACATAAATTTTTTACCCTTTTCCTAGAAGTAATAATAACTTTAAACTGGTTTGATATGTATTATAATTAAGAAGTTATGTTTTTTTTTTCAGTTTTCACAAAACCCCTCCCTATTTTGACCCCCTTGGTCCGATTTTGCCCATTAACGAGATTTCCTGCCTCTTGATTTTATGTGTCAGTTTGGAAGAGATTTGTGCAGAATTATGGAAGTTATTGTGTCCATAAAAAAGGATATATACATATAGATAGATAGATAGATAGGCATATAAAATTTTTAACTAGGGGTGATTTTGGGTACTAGAGGGGTCATGATCGACGTAGGTCTGCAAAAACTTTTCAGAAATTCCAACATAGGGGATAATGTAATAGGTAGTATTTCTTAAGAAATCTACCTAAAACACTGTACAAAGTGTCATAATTTTATCTTTCGTGGAAATTCAAAAATATCAATTTAAATAGGGCAAATTGTGAAAAAATCATTCTGAGATAAACGCATTAAAATCCTGTTCTGGAAGTAGCATTTTTGTAACCAAAGAAAATAAAAATATGCAGGATTGGTTTTTGAAGATTTTTTAAATTTTAGATATATTTTAAATGATTATTTTGGGAATATTCTTTATTATTTAATAAAAATTGTGACAGTGCATTCTATTATTTAATAAATTCATCATATAAGTGAAATAATTTAACAATATTTTAATATTTTATTAGTATTCTTATCATGTTTAAAGCTTTGTATGATTAATTGGTAAAAATGTAAATACACATTTCATATAGAAACTTTAAAAGACATACCGAATTCTTGTTTACTTTTCATTCTTTTGCATAGTTACTACACAAATACAAATGTAGCATCAGAATTTGAAATCCTGATTTGCTTCATTATTTGAGCGTTTTCACCTATTAAGGAATCTGGTTTTAATCTTTTAGCCCAATATAGTAAATTCTGTCAGTTAAGTCCATTCAGATTTCGTATAGTAATTTTCCCTATAGTGGCAAGTAACTTTATATGATTTTTAGAATTTTTTCGCGATTCTCATAGATTTTTGACATTCGTAAAAGAATTGTTCTGAATGAATGAATTGTTTATGAATTTAAGTTATTGGATTTTTTTTTTTCATGCACTTTAAAACCATGTAAGACCATTATATATAAAACATTATAATACATGGTTTAATATATATTAGTTCTTCAATGTATTTTTTCTAATTGTGTTATGCATAAATTTATCATTAATTTCTACAATTAAAAAGTATCATGTTGCAGACAAATTTTGCTTTCAATGGGGCATGTCGCAGAAAGCTTAAAAAAATTCTGCCACAGGATATGCTAGGTTGACTACAGATGACAAGTAAAGGATTTATGAATATTTTTGACGAAATTTAATGCCTAGATGTAATGTAATAGGCATACATTTAGATGTAATGTAATAAGTATTGTATGAAATTTTAAAGAAAAAAAGCCAGAAGGTGGCGCTTGATAGCGAATTTTGTTCGATTTCCGGGATGGGCGCAATAGCTACTGAAAAAAAAAAAAAAAAAAAAAAGAAACATACTGAATCGCCTAATTGTCCTGTCCATATCATCAGCCAAAGCCAGTCCCCAAGGTGGGCGATTTCCCATTTCCCTTTCCATGTTTAATTTTCGCATTTGTAATAAGCCAAAATTTTTCACGCTTTTGGGTATATTAACCATTAATTAGACTTCATTATGAAATTTTTTCTGCTTTCGCCCATTGTTTTGAAACATTTATTGACAAAAGATGTGATGTGTAATAAATAACAAAAAAAAAACCTGTGTGAGATAGAAGAAAGTTTCATCCGATTTAGTTTTTTTAATCGACTATACATTTCTAGGAACATATCAATAGATGAGCTTCCTGTTGAGTGTTTATGGCTTAATAAAAGTGTTTACTATTATTGTTTGGAAATTATTAAAAAGATGGGGTTGTGCTCCCCCCCCCCCCCCCCCCTAGAAAAATTCTCTAGTTACGCCGATGGAAGTAAAAGACAGACCACTTTTTTCCTTCTTTAACTAACCTGATTTTTCATATAATGTGTAACGCACGAAACACAGGTTGTTGAAATTTTCTTACGCCTATAGATGGCAGCATGAGAAACTGTTAATTGATTATGGATGGATCGAAGATGTTAGGGTATCGCGTCTATCGAAAATTGAATCGCAAAATAGCTTTGCGTTGATTTTTCTATAATTTTCTGTCTAAATATTATATCACAACTTTTACATGGTATTTTACAAATTTCTTTGTTAAAAATGTTTCATGTCTGATTTATTTTATACCTTTTTTAATTCCCACTATAGAAGGAAAATATAACAATTTAAAGAAAGTTGCAGGCTACTGTGTTGTTGAGTTAGGCTTAATGTTCCCCATTTGAGCAACATTTCGTTACAAGGTAATTTATTTGAAGCTATGATATGCATCTTTTTCTATTAAATTTATTTTCTTATTATCTCTATAATGCAATATTTCTTTACTTTAATGTGCTTACTTTAATAATTTAAAAATTTCAGTTCTATGTGCATTTTTTTTCTTCTAATCAGCATATATTTTAAACATATTTTCTATATATAAAATACATTTTGTTGTAGTAATTTTTTTTATGTTTTTTTAAATGTTTAATTTTTTTTATTACTTCCTTACGATGTAAATTACTTATATTCATTGCATCATTTTCTATACTTTCTCTTACTAAAACTTTAATACTGTTATTTAACATCCACATTTTGGTTATTTTCATGAAACAGATAAGTTTGTGATCTGCAAAAAAAATATTTTTTAATTAACCTGCGAAAAAAAAAGGCAAAATTTTGGCGATAGACTGTTAACTGTGGTAACCCAGATTTATGCTACTGTAGCTAGTTTTCCAAACATAAAAAATAAAAGAATCATCAAATTTTAGTGATAAATTGCTGTTATGGTGTCGTACATTTTTGGCAAACCTACCAATGAGGTAAAAAGAAGATTTTTCTGTCACACGGTCATACTCAGGGGCGGATTTGTGAAGTGGGGGGCCCCTCTCACTGGTAATTTTTGGGGCCCTTCCATCTTGAAAAATTGGGTACATTTATCATCTATACTAATAGAAGAAAATTTCCCTCTGTGGGCGTGTATTCGCGATGGCTAGCGAAACCTTCCGCACGTACAAAACGGAAAATTTTTGTGAGGGTAGTCCAAGGCCTCTCCTGATACATCTGAGACTCAATATCTACTTATAAGCTGAGTTATTCATTAACAATCGCAACGCACTCATTCCGGGGAGGGGGGGATTTTGTCATATTAACTTACATCGGCCAAACCTCTTACTAAAGTTATAAACAGAAGACCTATTCTAAAATAACGTACCCTTGCATCTCAAATCCCGTAATCAATTAGCAGGTAACCCTTTGAAAAAGAAAATTCAAAGAGGGTCGCTTTTCCAAAAAAAATTTTTTCTCTTTTATGGCAACGTCCTTCCAGGGTGCAATTTTAGAGGTACTGACAAACCAAAAACATGATCTTAAAAATAAAATCTTCTTCTAATCAATGGTGCAATCGGGTTTTTAAAAATATGACTTTTAACCCTTTCAAATAACCGGCGAACTCGGGTCACTTCGCGCCTCACGGTTGGTTGTGTTTATGACGGCCAATTATCAACACGAGGTATATAGGCCCTAAGAGGGAGGAGTGCCCTTCGTGGGGGTCTTTCTAAGGGAACCTAACCCGTATTAACGCTTGGAAATCCAAGATTCGAAGAAAGCCACGAAAACTCCGAACGATTAGGCCGACGGGCGCGATTGGGTTCGAGCCCAGCACTTTCCCCGTCTACCAGCTTCGAGAGCAGAACCTCTTGGCTACTCGTGCCTCACGAAGACTATATTTTTTATACGCTAAAAGTAACTAAACATCCGTATGTATTTTAACACCGACATTTTAGAGAATCTCAATAGACTAGATTTAGACCATCTACAAAAATTATGGATCGTTCGGACGGGTAGAAATATTTTTTACAAAATAAAATGGTGTGAAAATTTCGGCGAAATCTGTAGAAACTTTAGTGTTTCGTCGCGGTTTCGCTCTTCCAGGGAACAATTTTAGAGGTTCTGACGAAGCAAAAATATACTGTTAAAGCTGAAACCTTCTTCTAATCGGTAATGTAATCTTTGAATATAAAATGTGTGAAAAGTTCGACGAAATCAGTAAAAACCCGAGTCTTTCGTCGCGGTTTCGCTCGCTTTTGTTAAGCATAGACTCCAAAAAATCAAATTACGCAGAAAATAAAATACCAAATAGCATGTACTTTTAATTCAATATTTTTTCATTTAAAAATATAAATTCAGACAAAATGGAGTTAAAGAAAGATATAAAATCATACAAATTTGAGGTTCATTTAAGAGTCATTCTTCACGGTCCCGGCCAATGCCTGGCGGATCAGCTAGTTTAAAAATAATAGCTATTCAAAACTTAAGTACAATAATTACTAACAAATGAATTAAAATGTATTAAAATCGTTAAGGATTAATTACACGAAATTCATTTCATATTGAAATTACATCAAGTTATTTTACACAAACTTAGATACTGTGACGGATAAACGTGCTAAAATTATGTATCTTATTTTCCTTTCAATTTTTTAAGAATATAAAATGATAATTCAAACCAAAATTAATCAGAAACTAAGAAGATAATATTTTAGCATTTGCTGAGCTATAACTCAATACCTCTTTTTGCTGCTTTTCGTTTTTAACTCATTCATTTCATGAAATATGATATAAATGTATGGGATTTTAATGCATGGGGCTGCAGCGCCTGCATTGCATGCCATTATTTTGCTTGCAGTTTTAATTTCATGTCTTAATAAAACACTTTCAGAAATCAAATAAATTAATTAATTATAACTGAATTAAATTATACTTTTCTCCTTTTCGTTACACAGCTGGGCTCAAAGAATGGCAAAGACTTATGGATATAAAAATAATTCGAAGCTCCACGAGTTGTTTTATAAACATCTGCACTGCATTTTTATATAAATACTATGGGGCTCTGCCCCCTGCAAACGTATAATAGTCACGTGTAAATAAATTTTTAATTGAAATGCAATATTATTCTTCGCGCTGTTTTTAAAATTGGCAACAATATAAAATAGTAACCTTTTCTAAAATATGAAAAAATATATCTTGAAATGAGGAAAATTTGACTAAAATAAATAAAAAAATGTTATTTATTTAATCGTATTATTATTATTTAATGAATTATTTTTTCAAATTTTATTCCATAATATAATTTAATAACAATATTGTCTTCACTTTTGATTGAAATAAAAGATAATTTCAATTTCAATTTGAAAATGACGAAAAAGAAAATAAATCTAATAATCCTTATATTTTTCCCTTTCCTCCCTTTTTTCCACAAAAATAGAGTAATTCAATTGCCGTCATTACAAAAATATTGGTACAATTAGAAAAAAAAAATACCTCGAAAACTAAATCAAATTTAAAAATTCTAATACCATTTTTGACATACGCGGATTAGTACGGACAATTTGTGCTAATTTCACCGCCAAAGGTTCCATATTTTAGGGATGATAGCTGTGAAATACAATCAGTCGTTTCATTAGGATTATATATATATATGTATATAGTTACATAATACAAGGCTATATTTTACTATCTCAAAATATTCCTCATTGTTTTTTAAATTTTCACATATTGTTACATAATACAAGGTTATATTTTAGTATCTCAAAATATTCCTCATTGTTTTTTGAATGTTATTTATATTCTCATTTTTTATTTTATAATATTTGTTTTTAAAATAGTTAGTTTAATCAATGTCCTTTTATTTATTTATTTTTATATAATTCTTTATTTTGTATTTACTCAGTACTTATTAAGTTTATTCCTATTTTTTTTTTATTCTACTTTAACTAAATGTTAATCTAAGTCATTTCTTGATTTCTCCAATTAATTTCATTCCTTGTTTTTTTTTTTGGGGGGGGGGGGGGGGGGGTTATAGATGGCAGCACTAAACATTTTTGTTAATAATCTAGTTCAATATAGTTTTCATTTCTCACATCAGATGGCAGAAAAGTTATGGATTTCAGTCAGCTATTCAATTGCGACTCACATGTTATAATAGTCCTAGTTCTGTTTTGCATCTTCACATGCTTAAGTTTCAGTTCCTAGTATGTAATTGAGGTATTGTGCTCTAATAATTTTTAATATCCTGTGTGAGGTGTATCTTTCTTTAGATCTCTTGAATTTTTACTATCTATTTTCTTTTATGTTGCATTATCACGAGCTAAATTTTGTCATTTTAGGCTTAATGCCGACGAAATTGGATGAAATAACGCATCTTCCTTATGAATCAACCTACAAGCTCCTCTGACGATTCTGTGGGTTATTCATAGTTTCTTATTTTACATACTGGTTTCCTATTGTTCATATCTAGTTCATCTTTATATGCTAGATATTTTTTAAACACCAGTTTAATTAACTAATCTGAATATAAGTTTGTAATTGCGTGTATCTTAACAGCGAATGCCATAAAACATGGTCCCAAAAATGTAAAAGTGGCACTTTCAAAACTGCGATTAGCAAAACATCTGCTAAAATGCAAAAAATTCACATTGGGGAAAACTATGGGGGACATTGTCTTTACAGTCATGATATATTTGATTGTCGTGTGTCATTTTAGATCTGGATGTGGAAAATTTTTTGAGAGGGAAAAAGTGTGCACACTTACGATGCAATAATAAAACTTGTGCAATAATAAAATATTGATTAGTAGCTGATCCGCCCGGCGATGCCCGGACCCGTTATAATAACCTTAAATAAAATTCAAGTTTGTATGATTTTATATCTTTGGAAAATCGCTGCCCCAATGCCTTCGGCATCATATAGTGTTTCAAATGAACTTGGTTTTCCCGGGACCCCAATGCCTTCGGCAGCGTCAAGTGTGTTCCCAACAAACCTCTTTGCAATGGCGTAGTCAGGGTAGAGGTCCAAATGCTTTGGATACCAGTGATTTTGTAAAGTTCAGTTTGCCTTATCTAATCGGAGAATTTTCTGATATTAATCAAGACGAAGAAAACTTTAAAATATTACTAGTATCCAGAGCATTTGGACCCCCTCCCAGGCTAAGACCCTGCCTCTTTCGGAACAAACCTGTGACCTGGGTTTCCGCTGTCCGAGGCAGCGTATACCCGAAGTGCTCCGCACGCGCTGAAGACAATCGAAAACCAAATTGAATGACCCAAATCCGGTAGTTATTGGGCCCATAGAACCCGAGATTAGAATGCTCCCACTTAGCGGTAGAAGATGGAACTAAAATCTGTATAACAATCCTACGCTAAATTGAATGAACCAATTTTCGATGAAATCGAGCCATAGAAATCGAGAAAAGAATGCGCCATTAACGTTCAAAAATGGTGGTAACAAAAGTCCAAGACAAACTTCTATAATGCAGAAAGTAGCTTAACTATAATCTCAGTTGAATGAGCCAATTGCCATTGAAATCGGGCCGATAAACCCGAGGAAAGAATGCGCTATCAAACGGTGGAAGGTGCCCCCTCATCTGTAAATTTATCTTTAACATTAACCCAATTTTTAATTTACGGATGAAATACCCCACCTCTCTAAAGTTCACCACTTACTTTTAACGGAAGCATTATTTTTAATTTACGACTGTAGTGAGTAAACGTAAGTTGATGCCGAAAAGAAGATTAATGTTCGAAAAAGTTGGTAGCAAGGGTATAAGGAAATTTTTTAGTAGTTTATAAAGTGGCAGGAGGACCCTAGATCTATATTAAAGAAAACTGCAAGAGAATAGGATCATTTTTAAAGAAGCTGCACCACTGGCCTCAAGAAGGCAATTAATATTCAAAATTGGTGGTAGCTGAAGTCTGATAATTTTTTTTTTGTCGTTCATGTAGTAGCTGAAGGACCTAACAAGTCGTTAGAAAAGAAAAAGCTAGTGAATCGGACTTTTTTTAAGGTAGTTATAATAGGGGGATCAAAAGGTGTCAAGGTGATAGTTAACAGCAGGGTCCTAGTATTTAGCTCTTTAGATCTTCAGTTAGTCGAAATTAAACATAATGCATAAATTAATCATTAGAATAAAATTTTAAATATATGCACAAAAAATAAGGTTGAATACTTAAAAAGGGCTCTAAGGCCTCAATAAAAATATGAGGGGTAGCTGGAAATCCTAAAAAGTTACAAAAAAAGCTAGTGAATCAGATCATTTTTAAGGGCGCGATAATAGGGGGTCCAAAAGGTGCCAACTGATAGTCGAGAGCAGGGCCCTGAGATAAAAACATGTTAAAAGGTTCTAGTACCTAGCATTTATTAGATCTTTAATTAGTCGAAATTACGCATAGGTTATAAATTAATCATTTGAATAAAATTTTAAAGAAATGCGAAAAAAAATGGGGGATGCTTAAAAAAGGGCCCTTGTGCTCCAATAAAAATATGAGGGTGTTGACCCAGGGACAGGAGTCCAAGACTCAATTTTAGATTTATGCATTTTAGGGAGTGACAGAATTAGGGGGTGAAAAATGCATGGCGCACAAAAAGTTCAACGGACTCCAGACTGGGACCAGGGAGCCAGGGCCTTAACTGGAATGTAGAAATGGGGAAATAACTAATTGGAAAAGTTCCCTCAAAAAAAAAGATCGGATTAAAAGGGGACAATTTATTAACAATAAAGGGCACAAAATCTTCAAGGAGCCCTGTACCACGCCCCAGGGGACCACAATCTTAACTCGAATGTAGTTGGACATAAGGAATTTTTTAGTAGTTTATAAAGCACCCGGAGGACCCAAGAACTATGTAAAAAAAATTACAAGATAATTGGATTATTTTTAAAGCAGGTGCAAGGGCCCCAAGAAAACCATTAATATTCAAAATTGGTGGTAGCTGAAGTCAGAGAAAGTTTTTCTAGTTCATGTAGTTGGAGGACCTAAGAAGTTGTTAGGAAAAAAACTAGTGAATAGGACCATTTTTAAGGAAGCTATAATAGGAGATGCAAAAGAGGCCAACTAATAGTTCAGAGCAGGGCTCTTAAATGGAAACATGTTAACACCAGGACTTTGCGCTTTACATCTTCAATTAGACGAAATTAAGCATAGGTTATGAATTATTAGAATAAAACTTTAAAGAAATATGCAAAAATTGGGGGAAATGCATTAGAAAGGGCCTTAGGACCCCAATAAACATATGAGAGTGTTGTCCTTGTGACAGGAATCCAATAATCAACTTTAAAGTTATGCATTGAGAGGTCGACACAATTAGGGAGTGAAAAATGCATGGCAGACAAAAAGTTCAAGGGCCTCTGGACCGGATCCTAGGGGGTCAGGGTCTTAACTGGAATGTAGAATCTGGGGAATAACTAAATTTAAAAAGGGCACCAAAAACGAATATTGGATTACAAAGGGCAAGTTATTAACAATTTAGGGCACAAAAGCTTCCAGAATCCTGTATCGGTCCTCGAAGAGCCAGGATCTTAACTGAAACATAGAAAGGGGGATAACTAAATGGCGAAAGTCCCCCCAAATCGAAGAAAATCGGATAAAAAAGAGGCAAGTTATTAAAAATTTAGGGCATAAAAACTCCAAGGGTTCAGGGAACCCGGGTATTAAAATATTAAAAATCTGACTCTCAGGTGCATCAGATACTGGCTTAGACTATCCTCACCCAAATGTTCAGACTTCTACGTGCGGTAGATTTTGCTAGCCATCGTACACAGACGCACACATACAAACAGACAAATAGAGCGAAACTTTATTTTATTAGTATAGATAATCTGTAACAAAGTAAAAATTCACTAAAAATATCAGCTTTATGAAAACTGCATACCAAGTGTGGGGCCCCCAAAATCAGGGCCTCAGGTTGACGGCCCATGATTTAATTAGTCCCTATATCTGTATAATTATATCGCCATAGAATGTCTCTAACAGTGTTCCTTTCGGCTCAGACCAAAGTTTCCTTTGAATCTCACTTTATCCGTCCACAAACGATCATAGTTCTGGTTCTGATAATTCAGAAAGGAAAAAACGATAAAGGAAAACTAAAACATTTCTGTTAGCAACAAATTATAAAAAAAATTCTATTTATTACATGAAAATGATATTGTAATATTAACTGAAAAATTGAAAAAAGAACACTAAGAAAATCCATTTATCAAAACGTCGCATTTCTCTTTGAACTCAAAAGAAGATTTGGGGGCCCTTGGGATGCGGGGCCCCTCGCGATTGCGACCATCGCGACCCCTTAAATCCGCCCCTGGTCATACTATTTGACTAACATTGAAAAGTAGTAAAAATTTTTTATTGTTCGGATATTTAATACTTGATTGTGAAAAGTTTTGTTTACCTAAGCAAAAATTTTTTGTGACAGTATTTTTAGTACTGGTACTAGGTAAGAATACAACTCTTACGTAGTTGCTTTCAAAACTACCCAGGAGGTATCACGGGGAGGTGGCTGCATTTCATGTCACAACAGTGCATAGCTCGACCACCCTTCCATCTGAACACAATGTTTTATTTATACATTGATTGTGATTTTTTATCAAAGACTTACATAAGTTTTCTATGTATCAAGTCCATCTCTTCTTTGTATCCACAGACTTTGGATGCTGCTGCTGTGATCGCCTTCACGTTTTTCCTACTGCTTGTGTAAGAGAAGGCAAACAATACAATGCAGTGGGGATGATATTCGTGTAATCAATTCAACCGTCTATTATCTTCACCAAGATTACAGCCGATAAATACATACTGATTAGAGGTTCTGTTACCCCAAAAATTTTTCAATGAATTAGATTTATATAATTATCCGCTTCAAAGTTGATTGTCGATATTTCAGATTTGCGTATGCCATCATTTACTCTCGTCTTTCAACTATTATGTGCTGAGCAGCTAGCTGTTTAATGTGATGGCGATCGTCCAAGAGTATTGAAATCAGTATAAAGGCAACTAGTACGATGTACTAGTATAAAGGCAACTTTTGGAACCTATGCGTTTTTGATTTTTAAAAAAATTAATTTTCTTCGCTCCACCCTAATACACACACTATTTGTATTACATATGAAAGCTGCAAGAATGTGGAAATAAAACTTTCTTCTGCTTTTGTACTGGTTTGTAGGACGACTTTTTTGTGACTGATGAAGAAAGATTTCTGAAACATGTTGCATTATCTTCTTTTTTATTGTGTATTTAAATGATTGTCTTTGTTATTCTGAGACAAAAATTTAGAAGCTCTTTTTACGTTAAAAAATATTAAAAAAAAATTATCTCCATTAAAAACAAACTTTAAAATAGCTTGTATGTTAAAGTTTTAAGATAGTGCAAATAACTTCCCTAATCCCCATATAGTTCCTCGAAATTTGAAGGAATTAATTTTATTATCTTTTTCATCTTGAATTTGATTGAATATTGTATGTAAATGTTTACTTCATTTCATGATTCTCACTATATCAGTTAGATTTGTTTAACAAATATGCTTAATTGACTGGTCCTAAAATATCAGAAAATACTGATTAGAAAATATTTGCAATGCCGCTCAATTGGACAACATGCAGATATTTTTCTTTAAGTAAATTGAATGCTGCTATCATAATTGAAACATTCTAACCAAGTCATAACCATTTCAAGTATTTTTCCAAGATCATGGCATTTTACAATGAAATATAAAAATACCCAATTTTTGAGTATTCACCCGGTCCTTGGGTAAATACCCTGGTATACATCTAAAAAATGAATACCTACCCTATAAGTACTTACCCTTACCACATCACTGGGTACACCCAGGACTGATTTAAAACTTTTTTATTTGGGTTCAAGTAACCTGAAGTTAAAGGTACTGAAAATTTAATGATTCTCCTAATAATGGGAAAAAAGTCTGACTTTTCAAATGTTTTCTTTTAAGTGAACAACTCTAATTGAAATAAAATTATATCACTGGTGACGAAGTTAAAGAAACAAAAGTTAAAAATTTAAAAATTATATATTTAACAACTTTCAATTTACAATCTAATTTTTTAGAAATAGAGTTCGATTAGATAAAACAGAAAAATTAATGGTTTTCTTCAAAATATTTATTTAAGCAAAATAAAATGTTCGTAGTATCTCACAAAACTAATTTTACTTTTTAACAATGAAAATCGAAACATTTTTAATTTAATGTTTTAATGATCTAAGCATTTTTTTGAATCCATCAACAAATCTTTGTTCAGATTAATATTTATTCACTTTTTAAATAATAAATATAAATGCTATCCTGTTTAAAAAACATGTAACTAAACAAATATTAACGTAGATAATATCTGACACATTGTTCCTGTTTAAATATATTTAAAGACTGAAAATGGAAATTCGTAAAGTCTTTTAAAATTACTATATTTCAAACATTCCTAAATTATGTCCTAAACGTGTGTTATCCCACAGTTATGAGATTGTGATATTCCTATAACTAATACAATTAGAATAACCAAAATCACATGCAAAGAATTTTTACAAACCTGTCAGGGGAACATCATATGTTTCGACCTTTATTTCTTATAGTTTCTGAAAAATCTAACATTGCAATATTGTACCTTCTAAAAATTATTTAACAGTTAAAGAAATGAAACGCTTTAAAACTTTTTAAATTGTCACATTTTCAAATTTTCAAGATGCAATTTACGAAACTTGTGAATCTTAGTGATCTAAATCTCTACGAACCTGAATTTACATAAATCGATAACAAAAAAAAAAAAAATTACTTGGCATTTTTAATCTGCTAATTTCTTTATGTAATACAAAACATTCAAAATATTTTACATCTTAATAATAGTGACGTTTGGAAAACAAAAATCTCTGTGATACCAGATACTCAAATATCCATATAATTAGAATATTATATCTTTGAAAAATCCATTAAATAAATTTTTTATTAATGTTTACAAAATCTTTCGTTAACTTTAACAAGTTTCTTAATCCATTTTATCAAAAATGGTAAAAGAACTATAAGAAATAAAGCTGTAAATACATAGTTTGCCTAGTTTGCCCTGCCTCTAACAGCTTTCTAAAAATATTGCTTTTGACGTAATTGTAGTTATGCTAATTAAAGAAATTTAATAAGATGTACAAAATTGCTAATATGTATTTAATAAATTTTCTTTCTTTATTAATGATGTTCTTATGTTTCTTCTTGTGTAAACATGTGAAAATTCATGAAGAAATGTGTAGTTATACATTTAAAATTATATTTCAGGTGCAGATATTTGAGGTCCATTCTGAATATATAGTGAAAGATCTTATGAAAAGGAATCATTCCGAAAAACTATATACACATATATAATTCGATAAATTCTCCCCAAAAAAACTTGTTCAGTAAGGATATTTTTAAGTTTTTGAGCTAGTGCGCAATTGTATGATTTTCTTCATTTCTGCATACAAATTACAGGATAGAATTAAAAGATATAGAAAAATATTACAGAAAAACGCCCGTATAAAATATATATCTTCAGCGTCTTTTCTCTTTTGTCAAAGATCACTTCTGAAAGCCTCAATGAAGAATTAAATAACTTTATGGCGCTACATCATTGTTGATATTTCTAAATTTAGTTGATAATTTCAATCTTCTGTATAGAATAGGTTCTACTGGCATACCCTCATTGGATTATCTATTATGTATTATTACATTAAATGTGGCTATATTACTTAAACTTGTGTGTATATATTTTTAAAAAATCTATATTTTAAAACCAAATACTGTTCATTTCTGGATTTAGACTTTAAGTTTTTCTATACATCACTTTTATAAGTACTTCTCATTTTATTCTAAAAAAGTACTTTTGTTATTATTGATTGAAAAGTTCTTCTCCGTATGAGATATAAAATAAAGGATATCTATAAAAGTCTAATTTAACTTTGAACCAAGGACTAAATTGGATAAATTTGAAATAAAGCATCTTCACAGACATTTAGTTTTAAAATGAATCATCGTACTGGTGGTAAAGAAAAAAAATTATTTGTGAGATAAAAGCAATAAGAGACTTTCTGCACTGAATAGTCCTCTTTCATCACCTGTCACTTGTGCCGGTGTATAACAGATTCTTCTTTAAGAGTGTTACTTAAATGTCCATCTGTGTTATTCAGGCAAAAAGTCAATTTCTTGGGTAGTGTTTAACAAAAGATTCTCTCCAAAGCATAATATAAGTATCATCGTTTTTTTTAAATGAGAAACCTTTCAAAAAAGTTCCTCACAAAACAAGTTTAAGTGATGATCTGCGAATCCATACCAATAAGAAACCATTCGCTTGTGTTGGGTGCAACAGAAGATTATCATATATACATATGCTTTAAATGTCCACCTGTGTATTCTTACTGAAGAAAAATCCGTTCTCATGTCATGTGAAGTCTGCTGCAAAGGGTTTTCTCAAAAATATAACTTGAATAGACACCTGCGAATTCATACGAACAAGAAAGCTTTTTCTTGTGAGGTGTGTAAAAAGATTTTCTCGTAAATCTGCTTTAAATGACCAACTGCGTGTCCCTATTAAAGAGAAACCTTTCTATTGTGAGATGTGCACTAAAGGATTTTCTCAAAAATCTCATTTAAATATCCACCTGCGTGTCCATACTGAGGAAAAACCTTTCTCTTGTGAGGTGTGTAAGAAAGGATTTTCTTCCAAATCTAATTTAAATATCCACCTGCGTGTTCATACTAAAGAACAGACTTTCTCTTGTGAGGTGTGTAACAAAGGATTTTCTCATAAATCTGATGTCAAAGTCCACCTGCGTGTCCATACTGAAGAAAAACCTTTCTCTTGTGAGGTGTGTAACAAGGGATTTTCTTATAAATCTAATTTAAATCGCCACCAGCTAGTTCATACTAAAGAAAAACCTTTCTCGTGTGATGTGTGTAACAAAAGATTTTCTCATAAATGGAATTTAAATGACCACCTGCGTGTCCATACTGAAGACAAACCTTTCTCTTGTGAAGTGTGTAACAAAGTATTTTCCTATAAATCTACTTTAAATAACCACCTACGTGTGCATACTGACGAAAAACCTTTCTCGTGTGAGTTGTGTGACAAAAGATTTTCTTATAAATCTAATTTAAATGTCCACCTGCGTTACCATACTGAAGAGAAACCTTTCTCTTGTGAGGTGTGTAATAGAGGGTTTTTGCAGAAATCTGATTTAAAAAGACACCTGCGTGTTCATTCCAAAGAGAAGCCTTTCTCTTGTGAGGTGTGTAACAAAAGATTTTGTCAAAAATGTAGTTTAAATGTCCACCTGCGTATTCATACTAAGGAGAATCCTTTCTCTTGTGATGTGTAAAGTAAAGGATTTTCTCGTAAATCTACTTTAAATGACCACCTGCGTGTCCATTCTGAAGAGAAATTGTTCTTTTGTAAGAAGTGTAACAAACGAATTAAATTTAAACATGTATATTCATATGAAAAGGACATTTTCATTTGTAAAATCTGTAATATAATGGCACACACCCACACTGCAAAATGAAATATATGGTATCCGAAATATGAATATTAGAAAAAAGTATTTTAACACTAGTTCAGATAGCATTTAGCAGACTGTGCCACATTGCTAAATGTACTTTTAAACCGATGACAGATCAGCCATATGTTCCAGTTAATCAAGAAAACTCATTTTATACAGCTTTAAACTTACGAACACTTTAATAAATTTGTTTACTATCTCCCGGTCTATAATAGTTTGCATAGTGATCTAACAACTTTTCTTTGTGACTAAAGTAACAAATTTTCTTTTTCTATTAGTTATTGTTATACCATTTTATAAAACTGATAGCAGCAATAAAACGGTTCTCTCACTTATGCTACGCTTAAACGCTTATTTTGCCTTACTTTCACACTTTTTTAGGAAAATATATTAACACGTATTCTTCTCCAACATTTTCTGGTTTATTCACAAAAAGGATGGAGATTCAATAATGTAAGAAGGTGATAAGAAGGTTTGATCAACTTAAAAATGTTACTTCCTGCAGAATGTCCGTCCATTTCCTTCTAAAGCTATTAAAGATGAAAAATACCGTGTCACCAGAAAAAATGCTGATACTGAAAATAGTTAATGATATGTCTATTCCGAACATTAATATCTGTACAAGTTCACCTCTCGCGCTGCCCTATCCATGTGACTCCAGCCTTGCATATTTTTTCTATATAATCCTTTCCTTTTGGCTCATAACTGATTAAATTTCCAGTAATAATTAGCCATCCAATCTAAATTTTCATTACGTTCTTAACTACACTCATTTTACAGGATTTCACATTTTGTGTTATGCCATAACAAATCAGAGAGAAAATTCTCTTTGTTTCAGAAGAATCACCTTTTCGAAAATTTCATTCATTTTTCCTACTTTGAAATTTCTGCTTCCTCCACCTTTCAAAACTGAAAAATCTAAATCTTCAACATTCTTTTATTTATTTTAATATGTCATGCCTGAACTATTTGTTATTTTACAATAACCAGTGAATAAGTAATTGCATCCTAACATGTTACAAAACCAAATGTGCATGAAAACTGACATATAATTGCATAATAATATAAGGTAGAAATTATGAAATTATTTCCAAGAAAGGTCATATGCATTAGAGCAGCAATACTCAGCTTTTATTTTTTTCGTGTGCTGCAAAAATATGTTTTCCACGTTAGGTGGGCCAGAATATACAGAATGATTATAATTAAAGTCCCACTTTCAGATTGCTGTAAAAAAAGAACGACTGGTCAGAATGTTTTCAAATTTGAACTGAATATACTGGAAGAAGAAGGAAACTGTATGGCATAAGGAAAAACGTTCCAAAATGTATCAATAGATGGCGCTGTAAGCGTCATGCTATGCAAATTAAAAGACACTCATGCACACGACACATTGCATGTGGTATAAAAACGTGAGGCATGTGGTTTCCCTCTCATATTGCATCTAAGTAGCTTATGATGAGTCTCTCAATGAAGGATCGCGCTCTGCTGGTGAAGCTCTTTTACAAGAACAACGACTGTGCGTTTGCAGCTTTCAAGAAATTCAGGCAAAGGGTATGAAAAAAGGTTGTAGTCCGATGTCTGCCAAGGGTCTGAAGAATATGATTCAGAAATTTGAAGAGCCGGGTTCTTTTGAAGTGAAATCTGGAAGAGGGAGAAAATCAATTGCTTCGACGTCAGTAGAAGATGTGGCCACAGCAATAGAGGAAAAGACGAGCAGTGGTATGCAAACGTGCAGTGCACAGGGAATTGCCCGATCTGTAGACATGCCTGTGAGCACGGTGCATAAAATAATACGTAATATCCTGCATTGCTATCCTTACAAAATTACCCATGTTCAGGAGTTGTTTCCTGTTCACCTGCCATGAAGATAGACGTTTACTTTGAAATTTATCGCACGTATGGAAGTGGACAAAGAATGTCCATGGAACATTTTGTGGACAGACGAAGCCCATTTCCATCTCCAAGACTTTGTCAACACACGAAATTGCCGGATATGGGCAAAAGAAAATCCATTTGCAACTCAACCAGTACCGATGCATTTGCCAAAGGTAATTGTGTGGTGCGGGTTGACGGCATCGTGCATGATAGGACCATGTTTTTTTCGAGGAGATGCTTTCTGCGGATCCCATCACCTGTACCGTGAATGGTAAACTGTATGAGAGGCTTCTGCGCAATCAAGGCATTCCAACACTTCAATAGTGTGCATGTCTGGATAGAATCATTTTCATGCAAAATGGCGCGCCTCCGCACGTCGCAAAGCCAGTCTTGTAACTGCTGAGGAGGCATTTCGGAAATGATCGACACATCACTCGTCATTGTCCAACAGCCCGGCTTCCAAGATCACCAGATGTCCTTGTGACATCTGGCTAGGGGGTTATCTTAAAAATGTTGTGTACAGTGGCTCGATTGCAAATTTTGCGGAATTGAAGGCACGGATTACGCAGCACATTCAAAACGTCACCCCTGAGATACTCCGGTCTGTTGTGGAATATGCTGTTTATCGGTTTCAACTTGTGGCGGACAATGGTGGACAGCATATGGAACTTGCCTGTTGCATGCCTAGCAATAGTTAAAAACCAAATCATTATGTGCTTTTTATGTGGTCTTTTGCCCAAGGACAGTTAAAAAGCGATTTTTCCCATTCAATGCGGTACGGCTTTGCCGTGGTGGATAGACTTTCCACTAACAGCACCACAACTGTTGACTGATTTGGAAGTCATTTTTTCGTCAAGCAACCGTAACACACACGAACGTTGAACGAACATTTATTGTGCAACTCCTGCCAAAACTATCGTATTTCGATACACGAACACTGAACGAACATTTATTATGCAACTCCTGCCAAAGCTATCGTATTTCGATACACGAACACTGAACGAACATTTATTGTGCAACTCATTCCAAAGCCATCGTATTTCCATTAAAAATGTCGCTTGTATGCTGCTTACAGCGCCATCTATTGATACACTTTGGAACTTTTTCTTTCATATGCCATGCTGTTTCCCCCTTCTTCCAGTACATCCAGTTCAAATTTGAAGTAATTATGACAGTGATTCCTTTTTTATAGCATTTTGAAAGTGGGTTTGTAATTATAATCATCCTGTACTTATATAATAACTAGCAGAACTACCCGGTTTCGCCCGTGTCAATTATAAGGAGCCCTCCAGGTAAGATAAATTAAAACGAAATAATACGGCATTCACAATAACTGGAATTTGTGCATTCCCATCCGCAAATCGTTAAAAAGACAATCAGGAAACATGACGTTATTGTCACGCAACCATGGTAAAATCCTCTGAGCTTTAATAACAGAATACGCGTTTTCTTTGGTGGGTGCAAGAGAAAAATATGTGATTTTCCTGACAATACAAAAAAAAAAAAAAAACCCGCCAAATTGCGCAGTATTTAGTGAAATTCTCGTTTGTATAGTCCATATCTACATTATAAAGTAAAAACACTATGCCAGTGCCCATAAATTGTGCCCCATAAATTGTAACCCATAAATTGTGCCTTTACTGACTTCTAAACATAACACAATTTCATTTTTTACAATGTCGAATTGAAAAAAGTTCTTTCAAATAAAATTTGTTTGAAAATTGTATCTCAGTTTTCTGATTTTAATGGATTTTAAAGTAATTTTCAATCATGAATAATTTTAAAGGTGCGTGCAACCCGATTACGAAAGATGAACCCGTTTACTCTTAATGCAATAGTATAAAGAAAAGACATGTCTATGAGTAACGCTGGTATCATATTTTTGGTGGCAACAACCTAACACAACAATAAATTTCCCTTTTACTGCAATTTAACCTCTAAACATCGCACATTCGATTGATCCACCGTGTTAGAGAAAACAAAAGTACTTTCAGTAATATTTGTTTGTAATGTTTATCTCAATTTACAGATTTTTTATGGATTTTAATTTTCAAGCATGAATATTTTTTAAATATGCTTGCAACCCAATTACAAAATATTAACTCAATTGTTCGAAAACATTGTAAATAATTCAGAATTTGTTTTCGTGTAATATTCAACAACCAAATTGGTAAACAAAAATAAAACGCCAAAAATAAAATAAAATAAAACACGAATTTAACAGAAATCAAACTACTCAAAATAGTCTAATAAGTATATAAAATGCAAATGGGAATTTCGTTCCGGGTGCATATAACTCGAATTCTTCAGAACGGATTTCCATGCGACTTGCACTATTAGTTTTTCAGGGAAGATTTTAGTGCGTAACATATTGTTTTCCGTTGCTTAGCCATCGAATTATAGGGGAAAGTTATATAATCATGTGAACCCAATTATGAAAGATTAGTCTTATTACCTGAATGAAAAATGCAGAACTATTTTTATCTCTTTAAGTACTGACGGTTTAGTCTTCAGTAATCGTGCTCTGCGGTAGTTGGCGTATTCGTATTTTAATGAGTGTGCTTCACACCTATTATGGCATGCACTTTTGTTTAAAACAATATAGAATGACATGTTTTAAGCGAATATCTGGCATGCAACTCGATTACAAAATACTAACCTGCAATAATGCTTAAGGTAGTTCTCCAGTTCCCTGCTCAACAACGCGAACCTTTCTGACACATTAAAAGTAAAGGCTTACAATTGGTAGGCCTGACTATTAAAGCGATTTGGAATTGAAATGAGTTTTCCATTTTTTGATAAATAAATTACTTATCGAGATAAGAGCAATTTTGGTCACGTGAGGACCAGTTTTTCTCCTTTATCGTGGTGTTGAGTCCGAAATTATGTTCAAAACACCAACTGAAAGATCTTATCCCTTTACCCCAAAAAACTGAAACTATCTTTCGATTACAAAATTTTTAAATAAGAACTCCTGCCCATTTCATGCGTTTCCGAACAAAAATGAATTTAAAAATATGTCAGAAAGTTTCTCCTTTGGATTTGAGAACAGCCTTAACTTGAGGTTTATGAAAAAACTCACATTTTTAGTTTAAATTTTGGAACTCGCGAAATTTAAATTCCCAAAAAGGATGTTCTTTTGACACATTGTAGTATTTTTTTTTTATTTTTAAAATTAAAATACATGTTTTCTTTGTCACGCGTAACAGAAGTATACGATTTTTCACAATGCGGGGAAAAATACAATAAATGCATCCAAATGAGGTAGCAGTTACTGAAATTTTACTTGCAAAATATAAAATTTTATTTACTTAAAACTAAAACCTTCACTTTACGTATAATTATAAGCTTTAATTAAAGTATTAGATCAAGAGGGTTTCCACTCTAAGTAACACATCACTCTTAAACGTAAACTTAAATTTTTCATTAATAGAAATTAAATCTACAATGATTAGATGAAATGATGTCATTTTCCATAAATTTTAAATCGTGACATCAGTTAAGAATTTTTTTGAAAAGGGAAATAAGTTCTATCTTTTTACTATAAATCACAAAAAATGTAACTACTGTATCTAAATCAATACAACACTTAGCTGTAAAGTATAGTTATAAGGTATGGCTGTAGTATACAATCGAAGTAGTAAAAAAAATATAGGAGCCTTTTTTTTTACAGTGAGTTTGACTACACGTTGAAAAGATTTGATAGAATGTGGCGTCATATCTAGGCTTTATTTTCTTTTTCCTAAATTGTTTTCATGAAATTTGACTGTTTGTGTTAAAGTAGATGTTTAATCTAAAAAAAAACAAAAAAAAAACATTCAAATTAAGGTGCTACGTTATTTTACCGCTCTTATAGTTAAAGATTTTATTTTATATATAAAAAAAATGCATTTTCTGTTTAGAACGACGTCAATTTAAAAAATGAGAAAATATAGCAAGAAAATCTGAATTTTTATTCCCAAATAAAAAACAATTACACGCATTATCGCTATTTGACATTATTGTGTCATTTTTAGGGTGTGGCAACAGCAAAGAAACGATTTAATTAGCAATTTTAAAAAGAAATATTTCTATAATGTTAAATTATAGAAGGTGGCAGAAAAAAGGGATAAATAGTGGTCTCGTGATTTTTTAAAGTAGACAGCGATCTTTTCCGCGTTCTAAAACGTATGTACATCAAGTTTCGTGCAAATTGGTGAAAAATTGAAGATTTGTATAAAGGACCTACACTCAGAGAACGGCTTTTATATATAGGGGAGATGGGGGCACATGTGAACAGTTCGCATAAATATAGCTTTTTCTCATAATTGGATTAATTCTTATAAATAAAAACTAGTCAGTATAGTAAACAGAACTTTCTTTTACACATGGAATTTTTTTTTAATCACCTGCATAGTTTTTCTTACATTTTTTAATAGTTTTATAAATTCAAAAAATTGTTCACATGTGCCCCATCAGCGGGGTAGTTGTGAACACTCGTGGGGCACATGTGAACACAAGGAAAAAATATCCTTTGACATGCTTTTTCTCCTGTTATTAATTTGATATCATAACCATTATTTATATTATCAGTTAAATTCACCATAAATAAAATAAAATTTTTTTTTTTTCTAGTTTCTGGGTGATATGTTTAAACAAAAGATTTTAAAATGAAACTAAATATATATAAAGCTGTTCTGACACCATACCCAAGAATTATATTAGTTATCATTTTGAAAATTTTACATTTTAAAAATGTTACTGATATCCATCCCAATTCAAATTATCCTATTCATAGCTGTTGTTTGAGAGATGGAAGTAAGCCATCACTAAGTTTGAGACAAATGAAACGAAAAAAAAAATACAAAGTTGTTTGTCATAATATTCTTTGTATTAACAATGCATAAAAAATATTGTTTTAAACCGTTTACTAAAATAGTACATAACACTTATTGCATTTTAGGAAACATTGAATTTATTTAAATTAAACTCAAATGAGCTTCTTGCTCTTTCTGTACTTCCTGACAAATGTGGAAGTGGAAGTTTCAATACAATATCACTTTTTTGTATGACAGAAATGTCTACTATTTCAGGGAAATTATATGAATTGGATCTGAGATTCTTTCTCAGGAATTTAGCATACATTTTATCATTATCAATTCTTTCTATTCGCACAACAGAGAAAGATTTTGATTTTTGTGAACTGTTCATATCTGCCCCAACTAGTCTGTTCACAAGTGCCCCACATGGCTGCTAGAGTTAAATTGATAAATAATTAACATTTATCAATTTTAGGGAACAAAACAACTTTATCCAAAATATTCAATAGTAGTCATAGTATATGTTAAAACATTAAAATTAGAATAACTAACTAAATAAATAAACTTTATCACTTACCAAAGTTGAAACCGACATTTTACATTTGACATCTACAAACAGTGTTTTGGCTACTGAAGACAAAAAACATGTCAAAAAGCTTCAAAAAATTTTTACCATAAGTCTACAGGTGCTGCCATCTTTGGTAATTTTTTTCAAATAAAAAAACTTATAATAACTATTTAAAAACTGCGATGTTCAGATCTGCCCCCTGTTCACTTGTGCCCCCATCTCCCCTATAGATGTTTAAAACAGAAGCTAGCTTAATAACAAAGGTAACTTCGAAAGTAAGATGACAATTAATATAAGCAATGCCTGTCAACTAAGGATTATATTTTAGGCCACACTTAAAATGTCGGCAGACCTTACGCATCTCGTAAGGTAAATATGGCTGCATTACGTCGATCTTGTATATTATCTTGCATGTGCTCTATAAAAAAGTATTTCTTGTCATAATTAGTTTATAAAATCTTTTTTCGTACTGTAAAAGCATATGTTTTACAGACATTATCAGAGCTGAGAATCAATTAAAATCCAAGAATATTAGTTTAATTTAATTAATGGCCCTGATAGTCCTCTCCCAAAAGGCAGACTGGTGTACTTTTTTGAAGCAAAAGAAAAACCTTTTTACTTTATTATTCCAGATGGAATTGAGTTGGAAGTTTATATATTTTAAATACTGTCATTAATAATCTTCTTCCAATTAACCAGTCTTTGTTTTATTTTTGCAATTGGTTTTTAAACTCTAAATACAACCATTTTTGTGAGTTTCAAATGGTGATTTTATAATAGATGAAAAAAGTAGAAAAAACGTACAATGTATTTTCTTTTTCCTGCATGCCGCACCTTCGTGTAAGGTTGATAGTTAATGAAGCCTGATAGTTAATTACCTGATAATTAATTAGCCTGATAGTAATTCAGGAAAAACATTGAAGAAAATCTTTCCAAACTGCATTTATTTGTTTAAAATCTATTTAATCGTTACTACTAAAATTCTTAAAACAATTTACCATGTATGGTTTCATGGTTTTGAAAATTTAAATAAGAAAATTGCAGTCAATTTCACCTAATGATCTATGGGCATATGTGCAGAAGTAAAATACTCATGTTTCATATATACCTGAATATTTTATATTGCATTTAGAGTAGTGCTGTAAAAGTAACGACTAAATGAACACCCTTATGTATTCGTTACTTTCAAACGCACTACCCGTTAGAAAATATTCGTTACTCTTTAGAAAAGGTATATTAAAAATCATTCTAATTGCTAGTACACATATACTCGTTGTATTTTCTAATTTTCTGAGTGTTTTTTTCGATTATGATTAGTTTTATATTTTCCTTAAAATAAAAGATAAAATCTATCTGGTTGCTTGCACTAATTTAACATTTCATGAAGTATAAAACTGGGCGCTCAAAATACTGCATGTGAAATACATGGTCACAAGACTACAGTAAATATAATTATGTACCGTACATGAGGTCTTTTCAAAAATTTGTTACCGTTACCTAGACCCATAATAAAATTTTGTACGAAACCTGTCTGTAACAGAAATCTGCGTAAAAGTGGAAACATTCACAATATAATAATGAATAAATAAATACAATCTGTAAAAGTGGAATTTTACCTTGCATTGAAATATTCCAAGATCGATTAGCATGAAAATAATACAATGAAATTGCATCGGCTAAAACGAAAAACCTCTCTAATACGGAATTCCTTTGTGATTTCTTGCGATTCTGTCTCCACAAGTATTACTCTATATATTAAAGGAAAAAACAGTAATTGAGTATCTTAATAGAAATGTCCACTGCTTACTGAAACCAGTAAAACACGCGACAATGGAACCTGTCTATAACGAAAACTAGCAATCGGTTCTCAAAAACATATTTGCCTCCGCTCAACATCGCAAAACTTTCTGACACATTCATATACTCAGTCTAATGCATAAAATAATAAAATTGGCGGACATGGGAATGATATGGAATCTAATAGTGTTTTTCATTTTTCGATAATTTTATCGCAGTACAAGCTATAATCAAATGCTTTTTTATGACAGTCTTTCAATGACTGTCACGTCCAGAAATTCGTTTCAAAGTATCATTTTCATAGTATCCTCAAACAAATCTTTTGAATTTAAAGGAAAAGAGAAACTCTAATCCATTTCTTAATTTCTGATCAAAAGCGCCTACTGATTTTATGCGAATATGAGTAAAAGTCAATGATTTTAAAAGTTACATAACGTCTTAGTCAAAAAAAAAAAAAAAAAAAAAAAAAAAAAAAAAAAAAATCAATTATTCTCTCTATGTTTGAAAAAAGTATATAACACTTCATATCTGAGAAATAAAAAGTACAATCCCTGAAAGAATAAACGATCTCATAGTAATTGTTCTTCTAAAAGCAGTTTATTCTGCTATTGACCGCGTGATTTCAAAATCTTCCTTCCTTAATTATTCGCACGGACATTTTTGGCGAATGAACATATGCTGAAGTAACGAAACGATAATGAATACCCGTATGTGGTACTAAAATACGGGAACAACTGATTTCTGAGTCCAAAGACTGAACACAAATTCGCATCTGATGCTGAAGCATCAGACAATGCGGCTCCGTTCATGAATCACGAAATAAAAGTAGCGTTTGAAGTTTGTTTCTTAGTTCTGCAGTAAGGAGTAACGACTCATATTTTGAACTACCGATTCGGTATTTCGTATCAGAGAGAATACCCGTTACTCAGTAACGAATACATGTGGTTTGCAACGCCTCTAATTTTGAGTAGATAACTTCAAGGCATACAATAAGTATAATTTATTCTTCTAGTGTAGTAGTTATCTTCTGGATAACAGTTTGGAATGCTTATTGAAATCTGTAGATTAAGGATTTATTTTATTCATTTATTTTTTATATCTTGAAAATCTATATTTATGGGAAAGAAAAAGCAAATCTTCATTAGTTAGAAAGAGGGGACAAAATGTTTCTCCTTTTTTTTCTGCAGTTTGATTGTTCTCAACCTTGTAATGATTGCATAAATATATAAAAGTACTGAAAAGAAGAACCACTGCTTTCGGTACACAATATTCTATAAAAATAATTACAAATTCACTATTTAATATGTATTTTCATGTAATTTAAAGAAAAAATATCTTAAAACATACACAGAAATAAATGTTGTTTTACGTACTCCTTTATTGGTATTTTATTTACTCTTGTTTGTTTCACTTATTATTTATTATTATTTTTAAGAAGTTTTTCTCCTTCTATATTATTATTTTGTATTACACTAGTTTTTGTACCATTTTTTTATCATTAACATATAGTTTGTGTATTAATATTTTCTTTATAAAATATCTCATCTCCGCATTTTACTGGCTACCCTCAGTTATTTGTATGGGGGTTTTTTGTAATCAAACAAAATCAATTGCAGTTTTCTAATAGCATGTAAAAATATGAAACGAAGTCAGAAAGTAAATTATTTGCATATGGGGACAGCATTACCGTTATTCCTGTGGGAATAATAAAAGGCAATTTTTACTGAAGAATCAAAAGCCTAATGCAGTAATGCTATATTATTGCCTCGAAATCGAAATCATTTTTTACGAATAGACTTAATACAAATTTATAATATTATAGTATGGATTATAAAAGGCAATTTAGGCAGTCCTTTTATCCCCAGTATGATGAAAATCATATATGTTTCCTTTTCTAACACCATATAGAGTAGCTTTAGAAAATAAAAGTAGAGTTTCTGTATTTAAAAAAAAAGTAACTAATGCTGTCACCACTGACGTAAATGAGTTGTTTGTGACAGGAGGTCTTTCTTAGTTATTGTTAAGAAAATTACTCCATATAAAAATATGAAAATGGGTAGTACTATAGAGAAATTTTGGATAAACATGCTGAAGAAACCCTTTGTAAATCGAAGATTTATTTTAAAAGATTAATTGTTAATGTCGATCAAAATCATTCCATTAAAAATGTTTTATAAGAAGAAAAATTATACAAAGGAATTTAACTATTTTTTTCTAGGAATATACTTCATAAGCTTGTGGTATGCAGACTGTGCTTATGTTTTTACTCATTTTTTGAGGGTTTTTCAATTTTGTATCCAAATTTTGATCGTTTCAAGAGATACTTTTTTTCATATTTAGTAAAAGTTATTTTTTCTATATCGATGCCAGTTGGTAAAACAGTGCAAAGAATTATATGCCCTCTCAAATAAAAAAAATATTTACACATGACTATTAAAAAGAAAAATGTAAGTTTAAAGTGATAGTTAAATGGTGACGTGTTAAAAGCAAGAAATATGGAAAATTAAGTCATAAAAATTGCATTTACTTGTGAATATTAAAAAAAAATCAGACAACCTTAAAATATTTAAATTATCGCACGCGAAACGCATTTTATGGTGACAATTACGTCATATGTAAACTGTCCAAATATTAAGTATCGTCATATTTAAGATACCTAAATTGTTACGTGTAAAAAACTCAAAAAAATAATTTTCCAAAACACATTTATATTGAGCATTATATTTACACGTGAACTTTAAAAGATGAAAAAAAAATCTTTAAAATACTTTAAACTTTGCTGGAAACGCAATTAATGGTGAAAATTAATCTTATATTAAACCAATATATGTATTTAGAACTATTTTCTTATGGACAATATTCATGTGACGTCACATTGGGTATCATATGGTGTAAAAATAACGTGGCTATCAAATTTGTTTATATATTTCATCACATGATGCAGCATAAATACAGCATGCCAAAATATTTTAGATTTAATTTGTGCGAATTACTGTTAGATATATATTATTAGAAATTTTGTATATACTTATTAATTAAAATAAATAATTTACATTTTAAAAGTAACATGAAAATATGCATGACGAAAATATGCATTAAATTAGAGAAAAGAATTCATGCATAAGCTATATTTGTTCCTGAAAATATCTAAAACTCGATCAAAGCATAAAATATAAGAGAAAAATTTCAAAACACGATGCTTTTCAATACTGTAGTTCTGAATGTTATTCCCAAGCAGACGAAGATTATTAACCACGAATACAAAGGAAGGATATTGTCCAAAGAGTCCTACAGGCAGCGACATTTTAAACCTAACCATTTCAAACAATCTGATTTTGATATGTGTAATTGACCTTACTTATCAATCCCAAAAACAGCCGTAAGCTGTCGCGACTTCGGTGGATGAGGCCATGGTAACCGACGAATGTCCCATTCAAACGGAAAAACAATGTAACTCGATTACAGAGGACAGTCGCCGTTCGTGATAACATCATTCCATTATCCATAATCGGGGGATCATTTTAAAATACATTACCATATTTTTTGAGGCTGTGAAGTCTGAACGGGGGTTTGGCAAGTGTAGCTCGCAGGAAGCAGAGCCCCTAGTATATATCTACAAATACAATACTATATATATAATACATTTGGTACTATATATATGCATATGTTTGCTCTTGATTTCCGAAACTGTGACTCACGAACATTGAACGAAAGGGGAGAAGATTTTTCTGGACGAAAAACGAGCCTGCATCACGGCACAGCGTGTCTTCACACATGGCAGCATCAGTGAAGCAGTACTTGGTGGAGGAATTCGGGGAACAAATAATCGGGTATGATGACTTCGTACACTGTCAAAAGAAATCAGAATCGTTACAGTCCATAGCGGAAACGTTTCCCAAAATTTAGTGTAAAATATTAATTATCTCGTGTTACTGAATAAATCGGAATCGTTACGCTCATTTCTGTGTAAAGTATCTTAAGCGTATGCATTGTAAAAAAATTCAGAAACGTTGCAGTCCATAGCGGATAAGTTTCCGAAAATTATACGTAAACTATGAATTCTCTTGAGAAACTTATTAAATCGGAGAAGTTACTCTCGTTTTCGTGTAAAGTATTTGATTTGAATATTCAGATTTTCTGCATATGCCCAATACGTTCTACAAACGTCATGATCACGTGATTTTTATTGTTCTGGGGATGAAAGTAACGAAAAGACGTAACGTATATTTTGAGGAACGTAAGCATTTATGTTTTATAATTTTTTTATTTAAGAAAGTAATACACTTTTTAAAAAGAATTAATATTATTCGATAGAATTATATTGAATAATAATATTAGAGTTACTGTTTATAGTTTGTTGCAGATACAAAGTTAGATAACTCCTTTGAAATATATACTCTTGCCCATGAATCTATGATAGATATAAGATACTAGATATTTGATTGACGAATAATAACAGGATTCGTACGCATCAAGCGATTCATGGGGTTTTAAATATTTTCGTACCAGAAATTTCGTAAAGTGCTGGTTGGTATATTTGATGATAGAATTTTTTTCCATTAAATAAGGCAAATATCGCTTTACGAAAATTCTGGTAAAAGGTCCTTGAAAGTGCTTGAAGCTTATGAACCCTGAATAATGTAGTACTAGTGTTAGTGAAGTACAGATAACACTGTTTATATATTTTTATCATCTTTTCGTTTTGAACTTATCTTCCGATTCACGATGAAATATGTTGATGATGATGTTTATGTGATTGAAGAAATTAATGATTTCACATATACCTGTGTTTCCCAACCTTTCTTAGGCCATGCCCCACCAAATCATCTCTAAAACCTTCATGCACCCCAATTCCCCTCTATATGACAAATAATTCTTATAATATAAAAAGTGAGTCTTATTCCCTTTAAAGTCCAAAACGACATTTAAAAAATCCAATGAAAAAGAAACATAAACAAGTAAAAAAAATGTCGTGAAAAAAACGGGCATAAGTGAAAGAAATGTATTCAGGAAGAAATCGTTAATAATAATAATAATTTGCAGCAATGGTAAAAAGCAAGGTAGATTTTTAAATATTTAATAGCGAATTGAGATACATAAAAATTACTGTAATTGAAGCTTTTTTGGTGGTGCTTCAATCATTTTAATTGTTGACATTAAAAAAAAATGTATAATACAATAAATACAAATTATAAGATTCGAAATGAATAGAATAAAATGTATGAGATCATTGTGCTTCATGCTGTCTGCAGAGAGATTTTATATCAGGCACTGACTTTGTCAACTTTAATTTTAATCTCCTTATTTAATGATGTACAGTCGATTTCTTTTCTTCAATAGAAAATCATTTACTGCACTAAAACCACATCCAACTAAATGGTAGCAATATTTTTCTAGCAAATTTTGTTGAATTCGGATACTTAGTTTTTGTCTCAGCACAAAGCCATGCAATGGTTCCTATTTTACTGAATAAGGTTCTAACTGACTCATCGTTTTGAATTTCAGAGATTTCTTTTGATATTGAAACATCAGACGATATCTAAACTATCATTGGCTGCAGGACCCGTGATGGAAAATTAAAACAATTAAAACAAAAATGTTTCAAACCAGAAAATTTATTATAAAAAAGAATTTGTAAATTTATTTCTTACTTTTGATTTGACTCGTTGAAAAGAAGTAAAATAAAATAAAATAGTACTTCAGGATCATAAGAGCGGATGTCCGAATTTCGCCGAAGTCTCAAATTACCCCCCTGGAAAGCCAAATTGCGTACGCCCCACGTTGGGAACCACCGACTTATACTATACGTTTTATCCTATTTCTTTATGAATCATACATTTGTAAAGAAAGTGTTATTGAAAATTTGAGTTATAGATCTATAAAAATTCTTTTTTTATATGCAATTTCGCAAGTTCCATCCTGCAAATAGATATACTTCGAGAATTTTAATTTCCCTACGACAAAAGATGGATTTTTTTTATACGTTTTAATATTTATTTTATTATCTTATAATTATAGAATACTATTTCACAATATTTCGTATCTGTTGAGTAATTATTTTCGGGATTAAAATACCTATGAATAGATATACTTTTGAAAATGCTTTGTCTATTTGTAAATACATTTTAATATATTGTTTTACAATTATCGTGCTTCTAAATATATTTCTTTAAAAGTATTTATTTTATTTGTATAACTTGAGAAGTGCTGAGATAACCTTAGAAAATATGTCTATTTATAAGTATACAATTCATGAAAATAAAGTGATTAATCGCAGATATTAAAACTATAGTACAGCCCCGATTATCCGCGGGATTGGGTGGCAAGGGCACCGCGGATCACAAAAATCGCCGATAACCCGAAAAAGACTGAAAATAGAGTGCAAACACGAAAAAAAGAAAATTCAACATAAAAATTATGTTTTAGTGTACAAAAAACATAAAACGTTTTAAAATACATACATATGCACAATAAGCCAGAAACCTTTGCTTTACGTCTAAATCGCTAAAATAAAGAACAGTAAACAAGAAACAAGGCCGTACATACTGTACAAAACGAGGTGAGTTACATCTTTTTTTTAAAAATCAGTCACTTGTTTTTGCTTCTTGTTTTTTGGAAACACATTTTCTTTATTCCAAACTGTAAATTATTATTTTCCTTTTAGTATGGAATAATTTTTATCTCAAAAGTGAAGTTATTCTTGATATGTTCTCCTGGAATTTATCATAATAGTGTTATTTAATTGTAAAATATTTTAATTGCTATGTTTACGTTTGGTTAATAAAATCAAGAAAGGACATCACGACTTTATATCTGATATTTCAAACATAGCAACCGAATCTAGAAATATTCTTCTATGACTTTCGAATACATTGATTTTTTTCTTTATATTAATAGTAGGGCTTATTGTATTTTCCTTGCTGTTGACTTGAATTTAAAAAAAAAGAAAATTGCTTCGCGAATAATCCGCCCCGCGGATAATCGGGGTATTTGTATTTTGAAGTGTATCTTTTTATACGAAAAAAAATATATATTATTTAAAGGTATAACAAAAACCATCTATTTATATGTAGTTATTAAATTAAACATTTTCATAAAGTATTTATTTACAGGATAGAGTTTACGAGACTGCATTTAAAAAAAGAATTATTTATAGACATAAAAATCTAATTCTCGATACTACCTTTTTACAAATATGCAATTCATAAAAGAGGATAAAATGCATTAGTAGAAGTGAAATTATCAATTTCTTCGGTCATATAAACGATGCATTTCATCATAACAAAAGTTGTGAAGCAGAACATAAGTTCAAAATGAAAAAATTAAAAAACGTATAAACAGTGCTATTTGTACTTTACTAATACTAGAACTGCATTATTAATCAAGTTTTAACTTTAAGAGATGTAAGTTTCCTTACACAGACGTGAATTTATAATTTAATCAAATTAAACTTGTTAACATGATCTGCCTCCTAAACTGCAAGTCAAACTTATTCTGGGGAAAGTTAAAAAAACCAAAAGAGGAAACATGCATTTATAAATTAAATATCTATTTTTTATAGCCGAAGGATAAAGGCAAAAGTTTATTTAGCCATATTTATTATTTATTTCAAAATTATCAGAAATGTTAATTTTGTTATTTGTAAAAACTACAAGAAAACAATTTCTGTAATGTTTATATGTATTAAAAACTAGAAATCGATAAAAGTATTCATTACCTTTCAACTGAATGCTTAGTGAAATTCAATCCCGAGAAATTTGCCAGGGCACAGGTGTCATATACTTATATATAGAGAGAGATGTCATATATATTGGCGAGATTTTTTCCGACGCCAATTTGGCGAAAACATCTACAGAATAAACAACATCATCCAGGTTACCATATCAAGCAAAATAACGACACTTTGGCGCCAATTAAATACCCATTGTGTATATGACATTGGCGTCAGAAAGAAATCAGGCCAATATGGGGCGTATATGACATCTCTGTCTTTATCAGTACTTTGCTATTTATCATTACATTGTCTGTTTTGATATCTAAATTTATAAATTCATTTCACTAAACGACGGAAATTGTCTGTAGCATCCATTTCTTTCCACTACTGAAACAATTCGAGTCTTTTCTGAATTTCTTACTTTCAACAATGTCATCTAATACCCCACATAGGGTAGGCATGATGTAAAGCTTAAGGTCCATTTGTCTAGGTACCAATTGGAGGTATATAATGTCATCAGGACTGTGATGACATTATATACCTCCAGTACATGTGGATGTTGTAATGTACACCAATACTGGTTTTCACTGGCCAGATATCCTCCTTTTGTACAATTTTAACTGCAATTTCTCTTCCAGCTGGATCACGGAATACAATAGCATCTAACTATGTTCATCTTCCAAGGATGTTCAGAATCTTGTAACCTCTATTCTTTAAGTACCGGATGACGACTTATCTTTGTCCAAATATGATTAATTATGTATATCAACTATCAGGAATGAACTATAAAAAGATTATCACAAAAGGTATAAAAAATACTCGAATATTACAAAATATTTTCGAAGAACTTAAAAATTGCAAAAACTCTCGTACACTACTTTGATCGCAGTGACAATTGTACATTTCTTATTGTTTAGTGTTAATTCTGAAGACATTGTTGGAAAATCAACAAGGTACGATGTATCACGCAACCTCTGTTGTCCAACATTGTGGTAATGTAAAACAATTTTTGCATATTTCTATAAAAACAAAATACTCTTAACAATGTCTGATTGCTATTATAATAGCAGGGGAATGCTCTGGGCGATGCAAATCATAGTCCAAACGACTCACTATTAAGAACACAGACAAAGAAACTGTCTTTTGATGATTATATATTTTTCTATGGCATTTCTGGAATTTTCTTAATATTTATGCACTGCGCTGATTCTTACTTAAAAAAAAGACATTTTCTTCTTATTTTTTATTTACTTCCTGCACAATTGGTGCAATTTAAGTTAATTTTGAATAATTTATGGGTACATGGGACCATCAAACTCATTTTTTTTATTATATTTTAAATTGCACTTTAAATACTATTCAAGGGCACACTATATGATTAATGATAATATTTATCAAGCAAAAAAAAAAAAAAAAAAAAAAAAAAAAAAAAAAAAAAAAAAATGTTAAATATAAGAAATTTTCTTGCATATTTTAAGCGTTTAATGAGCTTTTCAAAATGTTTCATGCGCATTTCATATCAATTAATATCCCAAATATTTTTATGGCAATTTAGTTTACAAATACGAATAAAATTACGCATCGAATTTTTTATATTTTAATATAATGGCAAGAAAAAAATAATTTCTATATTTTATGATATTTTCAGAATTCTATATCTGCACTTAACAACCCTTAACTTTCCCAATTACATTTAGTTTTAAAAAGCTATGCACAGTTTTATTTGTATGTGTAAACCAAACTAGCATAAAAAATATTGGAGATTTTAATTTATATGGAATGCGCATGAGGCATTTTGAAAAGTTTTCCATAATACTTAAAATATTCAGAATAACTCATTAAGATGTCTCCAAAAATTCTTTTAAATTTATTTTGGGCTAAATATGTGCCATAATTCAAACTGCGTCCCATATAATATTATTTAAAAAGCAATTTAAAGAAAAATAAAATTGAGTTTGAAGGTCCCTTGTTTCCTTATATACAAATAAAACTGTGCATTGAATTTTATGTATTTGAATATCTTATATTATAATTCGAGCAAAAATTGCGTGAGTGTGTAAATTTCATCTTAAAAACGGCTCTACGATTTTGATTAAATTTTGTATTTTACCATTGTCGGACACAAGAAGATCAATGGGCTAGGTCACGTGTTCGAGAAAATTCGAATAGTTGGTCATTATTGGTCAAGGTCAGGCTAATTATTTATAAAAACGGTTCAATCGATTTTGACTACATTTTGTATACAAAACTATTCGGACACAAGAAGACTATTGTTATAGATCACATGTTAGAAAAATATATAAGTGAGTCATTTTTGGGTCACTACGAGTCAAGATAATTTTAATTAAAATACGGCTCAAACGATTTTGACTAAATATTGTATTCTACAGATTTGGATTACGAGAAGACCGTTGTGCTAAGTCACATGTTCTAGAAAATTCGATTAATGGACCAATTTAGGGTCGCTGTAGGTCAAGCGAATATTATTTTATAATCAGATCAACCGAATTTGATTTAATTTCGAATTAAACCGTTTTCGAGCACGAGAAGACCGTCGGACTTTGTCACATGTTCAAGAAAATTTTATTAGTGGGTCATTTTGGGTCACTACGGACCAGGTTCAAGCTAATTTTATCTTGAAAAATATTCTATTTTGACTAAATTTTGTATTTTACCATTTTACGTACTTGAAGGCCATTGGACTGGGTCAAATGTTCGAGAAAATGTGATTAGTGGGACATTTTGGGTTACTACAGGAAATCTAATTCCTAGGCTAATTTTTATCTAAAATACGGCTCTAACGAATTTGACTAAATTTTGTATCCTTCAGTTTTCGCTTACGTGAAGACCGTTGGGCTAAGTCACATGTTTGAGAAAATTCGATTAGTGGGTCATTTTTGGGTCATTACGGGTCAAGTTAATTTTTTTGGAAAACTGCCCTAAGGATTTTGACTAAATTTTGTATCCTACCATTTTAAGGTACTGGAAGATCTTTGAGTTGGGTTACATATTGGCGAAAATTCGATTAGTGGGTTATTTTGGGCTCACTCCGGCTGGCAAATTTAAAAACACTCAACGTCCCAGCGCGCTTGACGCCAAACACTGTAGCCAAGCGTTTTAGCGTAAAAATGAACTTCGACGTGCATGCTGCATTCTGTTTACGAGATCTTGATTTCGAGCTTGATTTTTGATTAAGCGTTTAACTGAATCAGCTTTTAGCTTACTATGTAGTATACATACAAATTTATATATTATATACAGGGCTACACACAAAAAATCGGATATTTTTCAGACGGTTGATGCCAATTCCAGAAATTGGCTTTTTAAATGCGTTATCGTTCTTCAACTTGTTTCTTTAGATATCATATTTCAGCTTAATGAACTGTGAAATTTTATTACAATATTCTCAATGTGTTGGAAAATGTATGAAATATGACGGGCGCATGATTTTTCGTTCTTGTTTATTTTTGGATTAATTTTCCAAAAATTATAGATTTATTTTTATACAGTTTGTTAAGCACTGATACTATGAAGAATATTCTAAATGAATAATACAGAGCTGCAAAAATACCACAAATACTACAATAATGAACATGGTTAGATTTTTACTTTTTCAAATTCATCATAAGTATAATTCATCGTTAAGTATAATTTTTAATTTTTTAAAATAAATTTGATAGTAGTTCATAAAAGAAGGATAATTGAGTATCCCATTAATGGATACTGCCCTTAAAATCTGTAAGGGGACCGGGAAAACCCTATCTCCGCCACGTAAAATTCACCGACATTATGTACCTTTTTCTCAGAAATGGTGATAGATAGAGGTCTAGATTTTTTAGAGTAGTTAGAATAACATGATTTACGTATTTTAACAGACCGTTTTCTTTCTAAGTGAATCTCAAAATTAATTATTAATTATTTATTGTAAGTCATTTTTAAATTAGCATTTTTGGTAAGATTTCAGTGCCTAAAATACACAATTCTCAACAAATCATTAAATCCCCTGTGTTAAAGTATACAATATAACATAAGTAAAAGAAAATTCAGTTCTCAACTTTAATATATATTGAAAAAAGGAACATAAACATAAGAAATCCAAGTTTTCAGAAAAAGTCAATTAAAGATTTAAATGGCCATTAAGCTGTGAAGTACTTTTGAACGCAATTTTATAAATGGCAATATATAAAATTCAAAGTCTTCTATTACTATGGGAAAAATTGCCAGTTTTCTGCTTACTGACTGGCTATTGTAAACAATAAAATTACAGCGTACAAGGAGAAGTTATGAAAAAAAGTTAATAAAAGCTAAATTTTTATTTCCTATTTTTTATGAACCAAAAACTTTGCGGAGGGGGAGGGGGGGGGTATGTCCATTATTGAATATTTTTAACCTGTTATCAATCATCAACAAAGCACTTATCTTAGCATACTCTCAACTAGTAACTAAGATAATTATAGTGAATTTACATTTATTTATGGTTATCATTTAAAGAAAGGCCAAAGTTATAGAGTGGGTCTGTAAGGTAGAATATTTCACTTATTCACAATATATATACATGCATATATTCAGCTCATGCATTATTCAAAAGACGACTGTTGTAATGTATTTTCTGTGCTAACACTAGATGGCAGCACATGATACGTTTAAAACTCCCTAAATAAATACTTTACCTTCGGAGGTCAGACTTCTTAAAGAGCATATATCTATAAGATTAAATACTTCACTTCTTCATAATGCATATATAATTATTCAGAAGATGAAATAAGTATTTGTTATTTCGCATTCGTATTCTTGCAAGTATTCCGTAAGCAAGAAATACGCGATCAAATGGAAGAAATATCCAAACCAAGGTCGAAATTAGCTTCAGATTTCCATGCGCGTGGATGTTCATTTGCTCCCAAAGCGCATGGCTACAGAGTTTGGCGTCAAGCGCGCTGGGACGTTGAGTGATTGTGAATTTGCCTCCGGGTCAGTGCATTTAAATGTGAGTAAAGGTTGAATGAATTATTATATTTTTTAACAGTGGGAAAAAAAGAAATCGCGAAATTGGCAACAATTCGCAAAAGCTGATGAAACGTTGGGGACATTTGAGCGGAAAAATCGACTTTCTACCAATGTCAAAAAACAAATTTGGCGCCAAATGAAGGAAAGACGCCAAGTTTGTTTTTGCCAATTATTGACTACGTTTGGCGAAAAAGTTGGCTTTCAGAATCTGAAAGAATTTTCCAGAAATTCTCAATAGGAGAATTTATACACTATTCAACCAATCAGGGAACATAGAACGTTCTTGAACAACAGTGACGTTGTAACGAACAACACGTACCTTCTTAGGAAATACAACTCTCACATCAATGATGATGTTTTATAGAGTTGAATACAAAGCTAATTTTAACCGAGATTAGGTCGGTCTATTGTGGTAGTTGAAATTTAAACAGGGATAGGAATGTGAAATTTTCATATGAGACAAAAAAGTTATTTTCCTTTTTGAAATCAAACTTTTTAAATATATACAAAATGAGAGAACTGTTTTTAATATTTTATATGAATAAAAATTAATATTAAATTATTTCAAAAATAACTTAAAAATAACGGACAATTACAATTTAAAGTCAGTTAATTCAAACCAAACCAATCGCTTTTGTATCAGATTTAAACATTATATAAATTCTATTAAACTTTGGTAATTACGTTTTTTAAGTTTTTAATTAATGTGAAACGTTTAAAATATAAATAACAGAGTATATTTTAAATTTTACACACTTAAACTAAATTACAATTTAAAGAAATAATTTTAGCGAAATAAAAACGAAATAATTCACAAATACCATTAACCTTTCACATGATTTTGGACTTTTTGAACTTTTTCATTATATATTTCACATTTTCAGTTAAAGACGATCTTTAATCCGAAGACGTTACTTTCAGACACATTTTTAAATGGATTTTTGTTCGTAAACGCATGAACTTCAGAAGTGTTTTTACTCTAAAATTATGAGATCAACAAACGTTTTTCATTTTTAGTAAAAGCGGAAGATCTTTTCAAAATTACAGGGTTTGAACAGAATTTCCTGATATGACAACGAAAGCAAGAAAACCGGTCTTCACGTGACCAAAATCGCTTATAACTCAATAATTTATTTACTTATCAAAAAAATGAAAACATCATTTCGATTTTAAATCTCTTCAATTGTCAGGCATACAATTTTATGCCTTTAGATTTAAAAATGAGTCTGAAATATGTTAGAAAGTCTTGCGTTTTTCAGCAGGGATCTTGAGGGCACCATCTTGTCTATTTATATGTACAAATGAAATAAAATTAACTGTTCCAAAAGAATTTCATGTTACCTTCTAGTTCTTCTTTTATATCGGCGAAACGTGAGTCTGCCAGCTCAAGAAACATGAGCCGATTCTTGCTTTTCTAATAAAGTAGTGCGCATTCATAATGTTTAGCACCAGGAGAACGTGCTCCCACATGTCAAAATGGTCTCCTTGGGTGTTCTTCTCGGCAAGATGAATTAAACATTCCTTGAGTGGAAGAAATTGTGAGCCTTCCTTCAGTGGCGAAATTATTCTATAACAGAAAAAATATATCTATTATAGTAACAAAAACAATTTTACTGAAAGTCAATTTGGCAAATATAAGGCAGCAAAATTGGACTTGGATTGTTTCTCCTAAAGCATTATTAAAAATTGAAATAATTTAAATTTAACGATGCTTTTCAAATATCTTGCTCACATATGTATATTTCGGGAGCTATTTGATAAGCTGTTCTTCTTTCTATGTTAGCAATCATATTTTGCAGATTTATTAGCTGATTGAGATATCGTAAAATAGAACCTATTTATAATACTCCCTATTTTTTTCTTTTTCAATAGTATATAAAAAAAGAAATACGATATTTCTTTTTCCTTTAGAAGCACTTAAAAATTTGCAGCAAAATGTCCATTCTGACTCCATCATTTTTACAGAATATCTCTATTCTAACCAGTGTGAAGTCTCTATAATATAGTCAAGTAATCGTTTCCTGTAAAAACGGTGGAGTGACTATGGACATTTCGTTGCGACTATGGACCTTTTGTTGCAGATTTTTAACAGTGAATTCTTAATACAATTATTAATACAATCTAAATAATAGTTTAAGAAATTATTATATAGATTTTATGCAGCCTTTGTTTGTTATATGGTATTTTCTGTCATTTTGTTAAATAACAATTAACTGATATTTCGTTTCACTCTTTTTGTTAAACAATGACTCACGTTTTAACTTAAGAGATGTAAGTTTCCTTACAAAGACGTGGATTTTTAATCTAATCGAATTAAACTTGTTGACATGATCTGCCTCCTAAACTGCAAGCCAAACTTATTCTGAGAAAAGTTAAAGAAACTAAAAGAGGAAACATGCATTTATAAATTAAATCTCTATTTTATTTTTATAGCCGAAGGATAAAGACAAAAGTTTATTTAGCCATATTTATTATTTATTTGAACATTATCTGAAAAGTTCATTTTGTTATTTGTAATATCTAGAAGGAAACAATTTCTGTAATGTTTATAGGCATTAAAAACTAGAATTTGATGAAAGTGATCATTACCTTTCAACTGAATGCTAAGTGAAATTCAATCCCGAGAAATTTGCCAGTACTTTGCTATTTATCATTGCATTGTCTGTTTTGATACCTAAATTTACAAATCCATTTCACTGAACGACGGAAATTGTCTGTAGCATCCATTTCTTTCCACTACTGAAACTATTCGAGTCTTTTTTGAATTTCTTACTTTCAGCAATGTCATCTAATACCCCAGATTGGTTAGGCATGATGTAAAGCTGTAGGTCCAGTTGTCTAGGTACCAGTTGGATGTATATAATGTCATCAGGACTGTGATGACATTATATACCTCCAGTATATGTGGATGTTGTTAAAGTACACTAATACTGGTTTTCATTGTCCAGATATCCTCCATTTAAACAATTTTAACTGCAACTTCTGTTCCAGCTGGATCACGGAATGCAATCGCATGTACTAATATTCATCTTCCAAGGAAGTTCAGGATCTTGTAAACTCTATTCTCTAAATACTGGATGACGGCTTTTCTTTGTCAAGACATGTTTTGTGTTGTATATCAATTATCAGGAATGAATTATAAAAAGATTATAACGTAAGGAACAGTATAAAAAATACTCGAATATTACAAAATATTTTCGAAGTACTTAAAAATTTCAAGAACTCTCTATGCTACTTTGACCGCAGTGACAATTGCACATTTTGTATTGTTTAGTGTTAATTTTTAAGGCATTGTTGGAAAATAAACAATGTACGAAGTATCACGCATCCTCTGCTGCCCAACTTTGTTAGAATGTAAAACAATGTTCACTTATTTCTATAAAAACAAACTACACTTAACAATGTCTGATTGTTACCACAATAATATGGGGAATGATCTGGGCGATGCAGATCATAGTTCAAACGACTCACTATTAAGAAACCAGAAAAAGAAACTGTCTTTCGATGATTATATATTTTTCTGTAGTATTTGTGGAATTTTCCGAAGATTTATGCACTGCGCTGATTCTTACTTAAAAAAGACTTTCTTTTCTTATTTTCTACTTATTTCCCGCACAATTAGTCCAATTTAAGTTAATTTTGAATAAATTAGGGGTATAAGGGACCATCAAACTCATTTTTAAAAATTATTTTTAAATTGCACTTTAAATATTAAACAAGGGCACACTATTTGATTAATGGCATATATTTATCATGCAAGAAATAATAATAAAAAAACTGGATAAAAATAAGGAATTTTTCTGGCTGTCTTAAGCGTTATGAAGAGCTTTTTAAAATGTCTCATGGGCATTTCATACCAGTTACAATCCCAAATATTTTTATGGCAATTTGGTTTCCATATACAAATAAAAATATGCATCGATTTCTTTTATATTTGAATATAATGGTAAGAAAAAAATATTTTCGATATTTTATGACATTTTCGGCATCCTATTTCTGCACTTAACTACTCTTAACTTTTCCAATAACATTTAGTTTTAAAAAGCTGTGCACTGTTTTACTTGTATATGTAAACCAAACTAGCATTAAAAAAATATTGGGGATTTTAATTTATATGAAATGCGCATGAGGCATTTTGAAAAGTTTTTCATAATACTTAAAATATTCAGAAAATTCATTAAGATGTCTCCAAAAATTCTTTTAAATTTATTTTGGGATAAATATATGCCATAATTCAAATTGTGTCCCATTGAATAGTATTTAAAAAGCAATTAAAAAAATTGGGTATAAATGCCCCTTGTTTTCTTATATACAAATGAAACTGGGCATTGAATTTTATATATTTGAATATCTTATATTATAAAACGAGCAGAAATTGCGTGTGTGTAAATTTCATCTTAAAAACGGCTCTACGATTTTGATTAAATTTTGTATTTTAACATTGTCAGATACGCGAAGATAATTGGGCTAGGTCACATGTTCGAGGAAATTCGAATAGTTGGTCATTATTGACCAAGGTCAGGCTAATTATATATAAAAACGGCCCAATCGATTTTGACTAAATTTTGTATCCAACCGTCTACGGACAGAAGAAGACTATTGTCATAGATCACATGTTAATATATATATATATATATATATATATATATATATATATATATAAGTGGGTCATTTTTGGGTCACTACTAGTCAAGATAATTCCAACAAAAAACGGCTCTGACCATTTTGACTAAATTTTGTATTCTACAGATTTGGATTACGAGAAGACAGTTGTGCTAAGTCAACTGTTCTAGAAAATTCGATTAGTTGATCAATTTAAGGTCACTGTGAGTCAAGCGAACATTATCTTAAAATCGGTTCAACCGATTTTGACTAAATTCCGTATTCAACCGTTTTCGAGCACGAGAAGACCGTTGGACTTTGTCACATGTTCGAGAAAATTTTATTAGTTGTTCATTTTGGGTCATTACGGCCCAGGAGCAAGCTAATTTTATCTTGAAAACAACTCTATTTTGACTAAATTTTGTATTCTACCGTTGTTAGCTACTAGAAGGCGTTTGGGCTGGGTCATATGTTGAAAAAATCTGATTAGTGGGTCATTTTGGATTACTACAGGACAGGGCTAATCTAATTTGTTATCAAAAATACGGCTCTAACGAATTTGACTAAACTTTGTATTCTTCAGTTTTAGATTACGTGAAGACCGTTGGACTAAGTCACATGTTTGACAAAATTCGATTAGTGGGTCTTTTTGGGTCACTACGAGTCAAGTTAATTTTTCTCGAAAACGGCCCTAAGGATTTTGACTAAATTTTGTATCCTACCATTTTAAGGTATAGGAAGACTTTTGAGTTAGGTTAAATGATCGAGAAAATTCAATTAATGGGATATTTTGGGGTCATTCCGAGTCAGTGCATTTCAATGTGAGTAAAGGTTGAGATAATTATTAAATTTTCGAACAGTGGGCAATAAACGAAATTGTGAAAATGGCAACAATCTGCCAAATCTGGTACTTTTTGATGAAATGTTGGGGACATTTGAGCGGAAAAATCGAATTTCTATCAATGTCGAAAAACAAATTTGGCGCCAAATGAAGGAAAGACGCCAAGTTTGTTTTTGCCAATTTTTGACTTTACATTTGGCGAAAAAGTTGGCTTTCAGAATCTGAAAGAATTTTCCAGAAATTCTCAATAGGAGAATTTATACATGATTCAACCAATCAGCGTACATAGAACGTTCTTGAACAACAGTGACGTTGTAACGAACAACAAGTACCGTCTTAGGAAATAAAACTGTCACATCAACGATGATGTTTTATCGAATTGAATACAAAGCTAATTTTAACGGAGATAAACTAGGTCTTTCGTGCTAGTTTAAATTTAAAAATGGATAAGAATGTGAAATTTCCACATAAGACAAATAAGTTATTTTCCTTTTTGAAATCAAACTTTTTAAATATATACAAAATGAGAGAACTGTTTTTAATATTTGATATGATTAAAAATTAATATTAAATTATTTAAAAAAAAACTTAAAAATAACGGACAATTACAATTCAACGTCAGTTACAATTCAAACCAAAACTATCCCCTTTGAATCAGTTTTAAACATTATTTAAATTCTATTAATCTTAGATAATTACTTTTTTTATGCTTTTAATAAATGTGAAACTTTTAAAACATAAATAACAGAGTATATTTTAAAATTTACACACTTAAACAAAATTACAATTTAATGAAATAATTTTAGCGAGATAAGACGAAATAATTCACAAATACCATTAATCTTTCAAGTGTCTTTGGGCCTTTTGAACGCTTTCATTATATATTTCACATTTGGATTTAAAGACATTCTCTAATCCGACGAGGTTACTTTCAGACACATTTTTAAATTGATTTTTGTTCAGAAACGCGTGAACTTAAGAAGTGTAGTTACTCTGAAATTATGAGATCGAAATATATTTTTAATTTTTTAGTAAAAGCAGAAGGTGTTTTCAAAATTTCAGGTTTTGAAGAGAATTTCCTGTTGTGAAAACAAAAGCAGAAAACCGGTCGTCACGTGACCAAAATCGCTTATATCTCAATAACTTATTTACTTATCAAAAAATGAAACCCTCATTTCGATTTTCATGCAATGTTATGACTTAACGTTTAAAAATGAGTCTGAAATATGTTAGAATGTATCGCGTTTTCGAGCAGGGATTTTGTGTCAACTTTATGCCGATTTATGTACAAATGAAATACAATTAGCTGTCCCAAAAGAATTTCATTTTACCTTCAAGTCCTTCTTTTATATCTGCGAAACGTGAGTCTGCCAGCTCATGAAACATGTGCCGATCATTACTTTCCTGGCAAAGTACTGCGCACTCATAATGTTTAGCAGCTGGAGACTGTACTCCCACATGTCAAATGCTCTCCTTCGGTGTTCCTGTTGGCATAATGAATAAAAACATTCTGGGGGTGGAAGACGGGGAGGGGGGGCGAAATTAATCTATAACGGAAAAATATACCAATTATAGCAACAAAAACAATTTTACTGAAAGTCAAATTTGGGAAATATATAGCAGCAAAATTGGACTTGGATTTTTTCCCCTAAAACATTATTAAAAATTAAAATAACTTAAATTTGATGATGTTTTTCAAATATCCTGCTCACATATGTATATTTCGGGAGTTATCTGATAAGCTGTACTTCTTTCTATGTTAGCAATTATATTTTGCCGATTTATTAGCTGATTGAGATATCGTAAAATAGAATCCATTTATAATACTCCCTATTTCTTTCTTTTTCAATAGTATATAAATAAGGAAATACGGTATTTCTTTTTTCTTTAGAAGCATTTAAAAATCTGCAGCAAAATGTCCATTCTGACTCCATCATTTTTACAGAATATCTCTATTCTAACCAGTGTGAAGTCTCTATAATGTAGTCAAATAATTCTTTCCTGTAAAAACGGTGGAGTGACTATGGACATTTCGTTGCGACTAAGTACCTTTTGTTGCAGATTATTAAGAGTGAATTCTTAATACAATAATTAATACAATCTAAATAATAGTTTAAGTAATTATTATATAGATTTTATGCAGCCTTTGTTTGTTATATGGGATTTTCTATCATTTTGTTAAATATCGATTAACTGATATTTCGTTTCATACTTTTTGTTAAACAATGACTCACGTTTTAACTTAAGAAATGTAAGTTTCCTTACACAGACGTGGATTTTTAATCTAATCGAATTAAACTTGTTGATATGATCTGCCTCCTAAACTGCAAACCAAACTTAGTCTGGGAAAAGTTAAAGAAACTAAAAGAGGAAACATGCATTTATAAATTAAATCTCTATTTTATTTTTATAGCAGAAGGATAAAGACAAAAGTTTATTTAGCCATATTTATTATTTATTTGAAAATTATCTGAAATGTTCATTTTGTAATTTGTAATATCTACAAGAAAACAATTTCTGTAATGTTTATATGCATTAAAAATTAGAAATCGATAAAAGTAATCATTACCTTTCAACTGAATGCTAAATGAAATTCAATCCCGAGAAATTTGCCAGTATTTAGCTATTTATCATTACACTGTCTGTTTTGATATCTAAATTTATAAATCCATTTCACTGAACGACGGAAATTGTCTGTAGCATCCATTTCTTTCCACTACTGAAACTATTCGAGTCTTTTTTGAATTTCTTGCTTTCAACAATGTCATCTAATACCCCAGATAGGGTAGGCATGATGTAAAGCTTAAGATCCAATTGTCTAGGTACCTGTTGGAGGCGTATATTGTCATGAGGACTGCGATGACATTATATACCTCCAATACACGTGGATGTTGTAATGTACACCAATACTTGTTTTCATTGGCCAGATATCCTCCATTTGTACAATTTTATCTGCAACTCCTCTTCCGGCTAGATCACGGAATGCAATCGCATCTACAAATGTTCATCTCCAAAGGAAGTTCAGGATCTTGTAACGTCTATTCTGTAAATACCAGATGACGGCTTTTCTTTGTCCAGACATGGTTTGTAATGTATATCAACTATCAGGAATGAACTATAAAAATATTATAACAAAAGGAACTGTATAAGAAAATCGAATATAACAAAATATTTTCGAAGTGCTTAAAAATTGCAAAAACTCTCGTAGACAAATTTGATCGCAGTGACAATTGTACATTTTTTATTGTTTAGTGTTAATTCTGAAGGCATTGTTGGAAATTAAACAATGTACGAAGTATCACGCATCCTCTGTTGCCCAACATTGTTAGAATGTAAAACAATGTTCGCTTATTTCTATAAAAACAAATTAATCTGAACAATGTTTGATTGTTACCAATATTGCATAGGGATTGATATGGGCGATGCAAATCATAGTCCAAAAGACTCACCATTAAGAACACAGAAAAGGAAAGTGTCTCTCGGTGATGTAAGTTTTCCTAGGCTATTTATGGAATTTTCAGAAGATTTATGCACTGCGCTGATTCTTATTTAAACAAACACATTCTTTTCTTATTTCCTACTTACTTCCCGCACAATTGGTGCAATTTAATTAATTTTGAATAATTTAGGAGTACAAGTGACTATCAAACTCATTTTTTTAAATTATTTTTTTAATTGCACTATAAATACATAAAAATAGCAAATACATTCTTTGTGCAACAAACTTAAAAAGCAGAAAACCATCGTTTAAAAGAGCACAAATCATACACGAACAGCAGCAAACAGCTCTTTCGAATCTACTAGCAAGATTTTTCTTCAGTGCAAGATATGGCAAGGCTGAGCAAAATGACAAAAACGCGCTGGCTTATATACCCGATGCGGGTAGCGAATGTGCCAAAAACAACCAATGAGAGACAAGCGGAGTAAACGACTGAGTGGACAAGTAGCGACATCTACCGGAGAACGAGAGATAAAAAGGGGGGGATTTAATTAATGCTTTCCAAATACTCTGAAAATAAGGTGTACTAGATAAATCATTGACTAAAGTGTTTGGATTTTTTATGATGTAGTAAGCTTCCCAAAAATGAGGATAAAGGTTAGCAGAACATTTTTGGATAATGATGGCTGACGAAAAATTGAACCTATATTGAAAAGACCAACAATGTTGAGCAATGGAAGAACGTTTAAGCTCCTGATTTTTAACATAAACTTCATGCTCTTATAAACGAAATCTAAGAGCACGTTTAGGCTGGCCAGTATTTAAAAGACCGCACAGGCAAGAGATTTGGTAAATACTCCAGTTATCTAGAGATCAACGGGATGTTTCGGATTTGAAAAAGTGATTTTATTAACAGGAGAAAAAATAACATTAAAATCAAAGCTTCTTAAGATTTTGTCAACTTGCTGACTGATTTTAGGAAAAAATGATAAAACAACTGAAGTATTAGTGTTGGAATTAGAATGCTTTTCAGAATGGACGGATTTCGTCAATTTCTTATAAATAGAATCTATAATATTAGAAGAATAACCATGATCAGCAGCAATATCTTTGAGATAATTAACCCTCATAGCATGCATAGGCACAGTGACGACGTCATAAAAGACTGCGGAATAAAGCTAATTTCCGCAAAGAATAGGGGAAAAAACTCAAATTCAAACTGAGGATCACACTGGGGAAAAAGTGAATTTCGACAAAGAATCGGAAAAAAACACTCGGATTTCGTCTAAGGATCACGGAAAAAAAATAATTTCTTCAAGGGATCGAGAATTTTGCCAGAAGATCTCGAAAAAAAAAAAACGCGAATTTCTTCAAAAGATCGCGGAATAAACGTGAATTTCGATAAAGAACCGTGAAAAAACCCCTTAAATTTCGTCAAAAAACCACGGAGAAACAAGAATTTGATCTAATAATCGCCGGAAAAATGTGAATTTCATCAATGGACCACGAAAGACCCAGCTAGAAAAAGTTTGCACAAAAAGTGTAAAAAAAAGTGCACAAAATCCGAGCGTATTTGGCACCTCTGCTTGTGCATAATGAGTGCACACTGAATTGTGTGCAAAAAGTGCATACCTAAATTGTTCACTTATTATGCACAATCAGAGGTGCCAAATACGCTCGGATTTTGTGCACTTTTTTACACTATTTTTGGATACCTAAATTGTGTACTTTTTATACACAATCAGTGGTGCCAAATACGCTCGGATTTTGTGCACTTTTTTTACACTATTTTTGCATACCTAAATTGTGTACTTTTTATACACAATCAGTGGTGCTAAATACGCTCGGATTTTGTGCACTTTTTTTTACACTTTTTTTGCCTACCTAAAATTTTATACTTTTTATGCACAATCACTGGTGCCAAATACGCTCAGATTTTGTGCACTTTTCTTTGTACACTTTTTTTGCCTACCTAAATTTTACCACAAAAAGGCTTTATTATTGCATTTTAAATATATTGCTATCACATCATACATAATTCACACTGCAACAATAAAATTAATAATACGATCAAACCAGTGTTGAATTCAGGGGGTGGCCTGGGAGGACATTCCCCCCTCCCCAGAAAATTTGAGATTTTGCATTTTCAATGGTCATAAAATGCAACCCCCCCGGAACTCTATAATGTCCCCCCCCCCCCCAGAGTCGCAAAAGTCCCTCCCGGAGAAAAGCATCTGAATTGAACACTGGACTGAACAGCAAGCGTAAATTTATTGGTGTACCTGTAACGGAAACAGTGGCACAACAGAAAGCTTAGCAATATATATTCTTATAACAGCATGAAATTAAAAAAATCAAAATTAATATATATATTTCTGAAATAAATCCACAAAAATGAAGTTTCAATAAATATAACTAAAATACCTTAAATTGAACCTTAGAACATACGACGAAGCTGTATTTTAAATTTAAAACATTATAATGGAATTTTCACAATTTTTTTTATTTCTAATTACAGTTGAAGGTAAATGCTTGTAAAAAAAAATCACTGATGTACATGCTTTAGAAGAAAAAATTTTCATGAATTCATAATTCAGTACAAAAAGGTTTAAAGACAAATAAATCTAAAACTGCAGTCAGAAACTGATAGTTGTGCTGTTTCTTTAGTTGAATCTGAGAAAATAAGGGTTATGTTTACATTCATGTCAGTATATTGTTTGTTTTCGGATAGAAAAGCCTTCCATGTTTTTGTGCATGTGTCAGGTTTTCTTTGATTTTGTCAAAATAGGGGGTGAACGGCATTTGTTTAGTTGAGTGCCAATCAGGGCCGAAACTAGATTGTTTTGAGCCCGGGGGATAGATTTTGGCACCCCCCCCTCCTCATACATAATAAAAGTTATTGCCGCAGGTACCCTATGCAAAAAAAGAAATAAAAATCCTTAAAAAATAAAAATAATTTAATAAATGCTAACAACAAATATGTAAACAAGGCTCTTATAGGATTAACATTAGCTTGAGCATTAAGAGCCTACACTAGGCTCTATAAGAAACTGGATCACTAATGTTAAACCTATGGGAGCGTTCTTTTTTAAATTTCTCACTTGCATATTAATAGTTTCAAATGATTTTTTTTCTTGCTTAGAAAGAATTCTAACCGTATTAGTGTTTACTTTATAGATTTTGGTTGCAGATTTTTTTTATAAAGTCAGTTTCACAAATTTGAAAAGAACGCTCACATAGGTTTAACATTAGCTTGCAAGTTTCTTTGTATTTCATATATATACATTTTTGTATGAAACGACAAACAAAATCTTTATTTGGCACCCCCTTCGTCTTTCATGCTGCTGCCCGGGGCACATGAACCCTCTGCAACCCACTAGTTTCGGGCCCTGGTGCCAATCCTAGTGACAACCAACAGATGAACAACTTAAGAAAATACTCAGTGTGACACCCCTTTGGTTAGTAGAATAGTCCCAGAGTGCTAGGCGCAGCTTTCAAAAACGAACATTAGGTGCAAACTCATGGATGGTCACCACTTGCCAGGTGGCGACAAATTTTTTATCTGCGGCCACTAACTTTTAATATCTAACTCGCCTTTTTTTTATGTGTGTGTTGTAGAAGAACAAATGTTTGAAAGTGTATTTTGATTTTTATAAAGTGCAAAATAATGTCACGTTTTTAATATGCATTTTTGTATGACAAAATCAAAATAAGAAATATTGTTTTCTTAACATTCCCTACTATCGTGATTGCTTAGCTTATACACATTTTTTTTAGACTGTATCTTGCTCAACTATATTTTCCGACTATACACATTTAAATATATATATTATATTTAATTAATTATTCAAATTTTAAGAATTTTATGTCCAAATTAATTATACACATTTGATGCAATTAGTGTTTTTTTGTACAAATGCAGTACATATTAACCCAACAAACACCGAACTTATGGGCCACTGATGGGTTCGTTAGCCTTGGCCGAAGGTGTTCGATGGTGGCCCGCTATCAGTGAAAGTTACGGCTCCGTAAAAAAAGTGTCACGCCGGACAGAATAAGGCCACAAGATAATTGGCCGTAAATACAAGAAGTTGCCCACAATCATGCCACTAACTTTTCGCTGAAAATGTTAGATAGCCTTAAACTGCCCACAATTATTCTTTTAATGGCCACTAAAAATAAAAGCTAACCAGAAGCTTGCCTTTGTTCTGCCATTTGTGGTTGTCATAAATTAAATTTATCCCAAAGCTGCCCACAAAAAAGCCTATTAGGGTTATTTAAAATGTAATCACTTGCCACTGTTGTGCCATAACGATTGTTTAGGAATAAATCAAAATTTATTCTATAAAAAAAAATACTTTTTATCAGCCTAATTAAAGGATAAAATATTTTTGCAGAGTTAAAAAAATCTTATAATTATTTAGATATACTTTTGTAGAAAATGAAATTCTTTCACTTTGAACTTTTTCAAAAAATTTCCAAAACACAATATTTCACATAGTGCATTAATTTATTTGTTCATTTATTCACTTACATATTTACAAAATTTATATGCAATGCATTTTTAAATAGTTGCATTTCATAAAAATTTATAAAGTGTATAATTGAAAAAATAAACTAATCAATCAATTCATTATCAAATATTGTATTTTGAATATTTTTGAAAAAGTTCAAGTTAAATGAACTTGATTTTCTTGAAAAGTATGTCTAAATAATTATAAGATTTTTTTTTTTTTTTCTTTACCTGCCAAAACATTTTACCATTCAATTAACCTTCTAAAAAGTATTTTCTTTTGAAGAATAAATTTCGAATTTATGCTTAAATAATATACGTGATTTTAATATAATTTATTATATATTTTATATAAAAATGTGTGTGTTTGTGATATTCTTTTTACTTAAATTTCCACTATATTTTACACAGCTTCGTTGGTAAATCTGTTAAATTATGCTTATTCATCAAAGCTTTATTAAATCATTATTATCTAAATTTTTGCATCATTTCTGATCATTTTATAAAATATTACATAAAAATAAGTTTAATTTTTATGTAGTTAACGAATGACAGTATAATATTTCTCATATATTTTAAAATTTTGCTTTTATCAGATAATATTTAACTATTTCTCTTGCAGTTTAATAGCCAAACATTTGAAAAAATATATTATTTCAACTTTTTAAAAATTCTTGAGAATTATTTATAATTATTAGACATGTAAATAATAGAATCATAAGACGAAACGCAATTTTTTCACCTTGATTCAACATAAAATATATGATGTGAACATTAAAAAGGTCCACAATCTTACTTAAAAGGCGACTAAAGTAATGAAGAAGATGTTACAAGTTTAAAATATACATTTTATTTAAAATTTCTTAGTACTTTCAAGCCTTCTAAGCTCATCCTTAGAGAATATCTTAATAACTAAATGTTGTTTATTTATACAAATACGTCACTTTGTTTTGAAAATGAGAGGGTCAATAATTACTGAGTAAACGTAGCAGTTTCTTGGATTTAATTTAAGTAAAGAAAATATATATTATTATTATTAATTGCAGTTCCATTTTTTTTACACAAAAATAATTATATCATAAAATAATAATTTAATTATATCCATGGAATGTGACCTATGAGAAACAGAGTGATGTCATAAATAAATGGAACTGTAATTAATAATAATAATATATATTTCCTCTAATTAAATTCAATCCAAGAAACTGCTACTGCTACTGCTACTTCTACTTTCAACTCTAGTAATTATTGGCTCTCACATTTTAAAAACAATAAACAACATTTAGTTATTAAGATATCCTCTGATGATGAGCTAGGAAGGCTTGAAAGTACTAAGAAATTTTAAATAAAATGTATATTTTAAACTTGTAACATCTTTTTCATTACTTTAGTCGCCTTTTAAATAATATTGTGGACTATTTAATGTTCACATTATATATTTTATGTAAATAATAGTTTAATAGTGATTTAAAAATATATATTAAATTAATCTTGATACTTCTAAATTTCAATTAAATTCAATAGTTTTAGTCACTCAAATTTTCTCGAGTATTAACTCACATTTTTATAATTAAACTAAAATAAACTGTTTTAAGGGGTCTTGTACCTTTTAAACGCGTCGAAAATTAACGAAAAACTTCAACGTTTTAATTAGTTTATCTTCAAAACCTTTTTATGTATATACGTGAAATTTTGGATATTGATTAAACAGATTATGCTTTGTAATATACTACCAACAGAAATTTATTAACCCTTTACAGAATTTGTGTATTGTTGAAATAAAAATAGCTCTTTTTTTACCCCATAAGACCATGATATCTTAAGAAAGGATGTATGGATTGTCATGAAATTTGGTAAATATATTAAACAAATATGTGTGTTTAAAATGATCTACTTTTAAGTATTTACAATGGTAATATTTTTAGTTATGACATATTCATTAAAAATACATATGTTTTTATTTTTTTTTACGAAAATATTTTTTTTATATAGTTAATGAAATAATTTTAGACTAAGAGTAGATCATTTTAAACACATATATATGTTTAGTATCTTTACCGAATTTCATGCTAATCCATACATACTTTCTCAAGATATGCGCGCAATGACTTATGGGGTAAAAAAAAGAGCTATTTTGATTTAAACAATACACAAATTCTGTAAAGGGTTGATAAATTTCTGCTGGTAGTATATCACAAAGCACAATCTGTTTAATCAATATCCAAAATTTCATGTTTATACATAAAAAGGTTTTGAAGATAGACTAATTCAAACTTTGAAGCTTTTCGTTAATTTTCGACGCGTTTAAAAGGTACAAGACCCTTAAAGAACAATATCATCCGATATTTATAATGTTTAAAAATAAATTCGATAACTTCGAAAAACTAAAAATAAACTATTGAAGGGAATTTTACTAAAAATGAAAATATCTTTTACATTTTCTTTTGCAATTATAAAAACTAAAATATAAATATTCTTTAAGATAAAATGATGCAAAAAACAGATAGAATGAAATTAATAAATTTGTAATGAATCAACATGAACTAACAAACTTACCGATATACATTTTGAAACCATGTCCACTTATTCCGACGAAGTGAATAACGCGAATGACAAAGCAGAAATGAAAACGCAGAGCTAAAGAAAAATTCTGAGAATTTCTCCCTCTCCCCTCTTATCGTACGGGACCAGAACTTTCAAAACTGCTTAACCTTGAGCCATTTGAAGGTCCCATCATCTATTTGATTTTTCTGGAGAGGGAGGGAGGGAGAGTAGTTTTATGAGCCAATACCTTATTATAATAAATAAAAGTCATTTTTTCATAAATCATATATTTTTTCTGTTAATATTATTTTTAGTCATTTGGAAAAAGAGCTTTGTTTTCCTTTTCTTTCTTTTTTTTCGTTCTTTTTTTTCTTTTTTTTTTAGAGAAATAAAGATTTAAGATACATTGTTTGAATTTTTAAACTCTCCATACAGTTTTCAGATAACACAAAAACACTTTTTTTTCCTCCGATTTATCCTTTAAATGGGCATTTTATCTCTTTTCTGTAAATTTTTACCCATTTATCTTCGCAATTAAAAATTATAAGATTTAAAAATAACATGCATTCCATTTTATTCTGATATGCTCATAAAAAATATCTTGTTTATCTATATATATATCAAGGCTTATTTTTGACTCAAGACGATTTTACTGAAATGCCTAAAAATTAATAGAACCTTTTCATGTTTATTTTAGGGCATAAAATATACATATCGCATTTTATTTAATACTTTCATATAATGTCAGATTTTAATGCGTATTCTAAATTTTGCCAGAAATAATTTTTCCAACTGGGTGAAAATGTATCCAGGTCGGGACTCGAAACCAAATAATAATGAACAAAAATTCTTTATTTATTCTGCAATTCTTTACTTAATTCTGCGAAAATTCTTGATTTATTGTGAATTTTTCACTTAATTATTTTTATACATATGCAAGTTTTATCTGTATTTCTAAAGAGTAAAATAATGGTAGTAAAATCATTAAATATATCTAAATTGTTAGGAATTTAATACAGGCAAGAAATTTTATTTATATTTTCCGTTACAGTGGATTCAGAAACAAAAATTTCTTTTCCAGTATTTTCTTTTACATGGAAATATGTTTCAAATGATATTAAAAATTCATGTTTTAGTAACAGCTTTTAAGTTACCTTTTCTCTCCCCCCCCCCCTCTCCTCGCTCAAGAATAACTGCTTATTGAAACATTTTCTCCTTTTCATTATAACAAATATTTTTTCATGAATGCTGAAAAAAAAGAGCATAAATAAATTGACATTTATCAATAAATTTTTAAACATGTTTAAGTAGTATATATGTCCGAAGATTGCAGTATTTTGCTATTAATATATTATTCAAATCAGCGTATATTTTATATTATGCTATCTGATTATCTTTGCAATCAAAAACAATATAAAATAACCATTAAATATAATCTTTTTTATTCCAGTGTGTTCAAAATATATTTATTTAAAGATATTTTAAAGGCAAGAACGTTAAACGCTTTTATGTTGTTGTTTTTTTCCATATTTTTAAAAAATATATAAACAGGGAATTTATGTACATTTTGGGGACAATTTTTGATTTTTGTAAAATATTTTCAAACTAAATAAAAATATGTAATCTATTTTACTGCTTTAAATATAAATCTCACGACATATTTATATTTTTACTAAAACCCAGATTTAAAATAGTTAAACTTACTTAGAAAGAAATGAAGAGAAAAATATATTTCCTCTCTTTAATTAAATATTCGGGTTAGGTGATATTAGCCCTCTACTTTCTAAACGATGACGATCCATTACATTTTTGCCAGAAACCGCCCCTTAAGAGTTGCCGGGCAAAGTAAATGCAACAGTTCTCTCACCGCCGAAACATTACCGTTCCGGCAGTAGCTGCCGGAACTAGCGGCGGGTCATTTACGGCACAACATTGTTTGGTTACAAATGGCCTTAACTCCTTTTGGCCGCGACATATACGCCTTTCGGCCGTAAGTTGAGTGTTTGTTGGGAACAGGGGTCACAGCATATAGGACAAATTGTGTTGTTCCTACCAGTATGTTTTATCAGTAATCGACAAGAGAAATTTTTATAAGATATGCAATAGGACTATTCCATGAAGATTATTGAAAAAAGTCACTGGTAAGAACAATAAAATTTGTCCTATATTCTGCGACCCCTGATATTAAAAAAGGGTACTTTTCGGCTAGCCGGGTGCCAGTGTTATATATACATGTATGTATATATACAATACATATATGTGTGTGTATATAAATATGTATATAATACTGGCGCCCGGCTAACCGAAAAGTACCTAAAAAAATCATTTTTCACTTTGAATTTTCTCCCCATATAAATGCTATTTTTTTTTATGCATTTGGTTTACAATGTGGAGACTGGATTTTTTATGTTTAGGAGTCACTGGCTTCTTTCAGCTTTTGGGAGCCTGGACCTATACAAGTCAGTCAAGATCTTTCTTTACTTATAAACAATTTAATCTTTTAATTTTGCCTCTTCAATACTTCTGCAGCATAAGTGTATTTCAATAGGCATCATTCACAATTCTTTAAGCAACTGCATAAAAATATTTACGATAACCAAACAAACATTAAAAATATAAGAAATAACCCAGTTCATAAAAAAAAAACACTTTCAATTGCAGAAAAAGTAAGAGAGCTACTTTTTCACAAACATGAATGTAAACATCATACACAATTAAGGCATATTCATAACAAAACCCCCAAAATTTTTATTATTGATTCTAAAGTAGTAATGAATTTTGGTATAGCATTTCTGTCAAAATATACATTTTTAAAAATACTACTCTTCATTCAATTTTCAATATTTTATTATCTTAAAAAAAATTAAATTACACATGGTAAATTTCCTTAAATTGTTATTAATTATCATGTTTATCAATTTTATATGAAATTTTTAGAAACATTAAAAAAATATATCCCTATATTTGTTGCAAATTATATCAAGATTCTAAAAATATGCAAATCTAATAACAAAAATATGATTCTAAAAACTGCATTTCTAAATTATTTCAGCACTGAGCCTTAGTTCTTTCAACTTAGGGAAAACATGAAAAAAGTAATTTTCATAAGAACTTCTTTGTAGTTAAAAATGCAAGAAAAATTAGAAAAAAGACTTACTTCGTGTTGAACTACTTCTTATATTAATCGGTAATATTTAAATATTCCAAGATATTTTTGGAATATCACTTGACTGTTGCTTTGATTATATGTCACTCGATATCCCCCCCCCCCCCCCACAAACGATTCTCTGGATCTGCCCCTGATTTCTTTGCTATTTTCCATAACTGCAAAGCTTGTGCGGATTTCTAGGTAACAGTCTTTAACATATGAGTTATTTCTAATGTTGGTTCTAGGCTAGGGGAGCACAACCTTTTTTAGAGAAGGGCCACTTGCAAAAATGTCTGCATTGCCGAGGGCCACATCAGTATCACAGAGAGAATATTTCGGGGTGGTGATCTGTGTCCTATAATCGGATAAAAAATATGTTTCAGAGTGTGTGTGTGGGGGGGGGGGTTACCCTCTAGGTTCCCCTACCTAGTCAACATATCCAATTCAGTTGGCAAGGACACATCAATAGTTTACGTTTGTATATCTAACACGAATATAGCAAGGATTGTTTTTAAGGAGTGATACTATTTCTTCTAAAGATGTGAATGAAGATGAAAAAAAATGTGAACTTTATGAACGAAGAGGAGAGAAGGAGCAAATTAACGAAATTTGAGATTTGTCCACGCCTGATCAACGAAATTCACTATTTTTCTGTGCCCAATAAAAAACTTTTGTGATTTTTACATGCCAGATTGATACAATTCACAATTTTTCCATAGCCGATCAAAACATTTGCAATTTTTCTGAAGCCGATTGATAAAATTCACAATTTTTCCATATCCAATCGACAAAATTCGCTATTTTTCTGCAACCTGATGAACAAATTTCCCTTTTTTTCCGTGCCTCATCGACAAAATTTGCTATTTTTTCATGAATCAACGAAATTTGAGATTTGTCCACGCCTGATCAACGAAATTCACTATTTTTCTGCGCCCGATCAAAGAACTTTGCGATTTTTACATGCTACATTGACACAATTCACAATTTTTCCATAGCCGATAGATAACATTTTTAATTTTTCCAAATCCGATGGATAAAATTCGCAATTATTCCATATCCAATCGACAAAATTCACGATTCTTAACTGACTGACGGAATTTGTGATTTTTTCCTGCTGCACATTGAGAACATTCACAATTTTTCCACACCCAATATACAAAATTCGCTGTTTTTTCACACCCGATTGACAAAATTCACTGTTTTTTCACACCCAATTGACAAAATTCACTATTTTTCAATTTTTCTGCACATTATCGGCAAAATTCGCAATTTTTTCGTGCTTGATCAAACAAATTCGCTATTTTTCCACGCCTGATTGACTAAATTCGCCATGTTTTCCTACCCGACCAATGAAATTCGTTATTTTTTCACACCCAATTGACAAAATTCCCTTTTTTACTGCGCCTGATTAACGAAGTTTGCTATTTTTCTGTGAATCAGCATAATTTTCTACTTCTAAACAACAAAATCCACGATTATTTTACGCCCAATCGACGAAATTCATGATCTCAACTGACTGACGGAATTTGTGATTTTTTCCCGCTGCACATTGACAAAAATTCACAATTTTTCCACACCCAATTGACAAAATTCGCTGTTTTTTCACACCCGATTGACAAAATTCACCATTTTTCAATTTTTCCGCACATTATCGACAAAATTCGCAATTTTTTCATGCCTGATCAAACAAATTCGCTATTTTTCCACGCCTGATTGACTAAATTCGCCATTTTTTCTTACACGACCAATGAAATTCGTTTTTTTTCCACACCTGATCGACAAAGTTTTCTATTTTTCGTGAATAAACGAGATTTGAGATTTTCCAACTCCTAATTGACAAAATTCACAATTTTTCCACACCCAATCGACGAAATTCACGATTCTCAACTGAATGATGGAATTTGTGATTTTTTCCCGCTGCACATTGACAAAATTCACAATTTTTCCACACCCAATTGACAAAATTCGCTATTTTTTCACACCCGATTGACAAAATTCACTATTTTTCAATTTTTCCGCACATTATCGACAAGATTCGCAACTTTTTCATACCTGATCAAACAAATTCGCTATTTTTCCACGCCTGATTGACTAAATTCGCCATTTTTTCTTACCCGACAAATGAAATTCGCTTTTTTTCCACACCTGATCAACAAAGTTTTCTATTTTTCGTGAATAAACGAGATGTGAGGTTTTCCAACTCCTAATTGACAAAATTCACAATTTTTCCACACCCAATTGACAAAATTCGCTGTTTTTTCACACCCGATTGACAAATTCGCAATTTTTTCGTGCCTAATCAAACAAATTCGGTATTTTTCCATGCCTGATTGACAAAATTTGCCATTTTTTCCTACCCGACCGATGAAATTCGCTATTTTTTCACACACAATTGACAAAATTTCCTTTTTTTCCACGCCTGATTAACGAAGTTTGCTATTTTTCTGTGAATCAACATAATTTTCTACTTCTAAACAACAAAATCCACGATTTTTCCACACCCAATCGACGAAATTCACGATCTCAACTGACTGACGGAGACAAAATTTACAATTTTTCCACACCCAACAGACAAAATCCTCTGTTTTTTCACACCCAATTGATAAAATTCACTATTTTTCTGCACATTATCGACAAAATTCGCAATTTTTTCATGCCTGATCAAACAAATTCGCTATTTTTCCACGCCTGATTGACTAAATTCGCCATTTTTTCTTACCCGACCAATGAAATTCGCTTTTTTTCCACACCTGATCGACAAAGTTTTCTATTTTTCGTGAATAAACGAGATTTGAGATTTTCCAACTCCTAATTGACAAAATTCCCAATTTTTCCACACCCAATCGACGAAATTCACGATTCTCAACTGACTGACGGAATTTGTGATTTTTTCCCGCTGCACATTGACAAAATTCACAATTTTTCCGCACCCAATTGACAAAATTCGCTGTTTTTTCACACCCGATTGACAAAATTCACTGTTTTTTCAAACCCGATTGACAAAATTCACTATTTTTTCCCACCCGATTGACAATATTCACTATTTTTCAATATTTCCGCACATTATCGACAAAATTCGCAATTTTTCGTGCCTGATAAAACAAGTTCGCTATTTTTCCATGCCCGATTGACTAAATTCGCCATTTTTTCCTACCCGACCAATGGAATTTGCTATTTTTACACACCCGATTGACAAAATTCCCTTTTTTTCTGCGTCTAATTAACGAAGTTTGCTATTTTTCTGTGAATCAACGAAATTTGAGATTTTTCCGCACATTATCAGCAACCATTACAAGAGAAGACATGGCACGTTGTTGCAGATCTGCAACAAACAAAAGTTTACGCTTATTTTATACATATTATAAATTTTTTAGCTCGAAAATGGTCTTTAAATAAAGAATTTAAACTTACCTTTGTAAACAATATACTTGTCAGCAGACTTTTTTAACTCCACTATTTCAATGCTTAATTCAGCAAAAATCACATTTAGCTGATCAAGCGATAAATGAAACTTTGGCGTGAAAAAAATATAAATATTGCCATCTGTTGCGGATTTAATGAAATAATTGTACTACTAGTAGTGTAATAGAATAACAACAATCAACAAAATCGTGTTTTGAAGTTTACTGTTTAAATATCATTGACTTTTTGGGTATGTTGCAGATCTGCAACACGGTGATACAAAGGGTTAATTTATCAACACAGTTTTGGTGGGAACTATCTGATCTTCTATTTTCCTAGTAAATCGATGAGTTTCCAAGCTATATATTCCAACATCTTGCAGGTCTGCCGTTATTTCTTCACACGATACATCTGTGGGGATGCCGTGCAGCAGGAACCGCGTGGTAATGCTTTCTCGTTGGAGAACAGGTGACACCAGTATTTCTTCCAATTCTTGGATGTCTAAGATTTGCTGTGCTGTTTCTAGAGAGCTTGTCGTTGCTAAGTTTCCCTCGCCAGGTTAGTTTCAATTCATTAATTTGGTCATGACTGAATAATTTCTTGAATCCCGTTCTTTAGACGACGTGGTTGTATGCTTGGGAGAGCCCCATTTGCTTCTAAAAAGATTATAGGGTACTTTTCGGTTAGGCGGGCACCAGTGTTATGTACAAATAAATATATATGTATATACACATGTATGTGTACATATATTGTATATATACACATATATACATGTATATCACATATATGTATATCTATACATATGTATATAGACATTTACATGTATACATAATACTAGCGCCCGGCTAACCGAAAAGTACAGATTTTATTTTCCTTGTACATATCACTCTGCAGCACTTGTATTCAGGCCCTGTTTACGGATTAGGCCCATGAAGCCCGTGCTTACCCACTGAGATACAAAAGGTCCCCCAATTTTACTTTTCAAAACTAATTATTAGAAAAAAGAAACTCAATCAGGGTAAAAAAATGCATTTTTTTTCTTTTGAAATTTTTTTGTTCTTACTATGTGGCAATTTATAAATCACAAAAGATATTTTGAAATTTAAATATCCTCAACTGTAGTTCCATATTTTTATTTACAATTAAAAATATAATAAAATACTTTTTCATAGTATGTATATATAGGTAGTTAGTTTTAGTTTTATATTAAAAGTGTTATTTACTCTAAACTTTGATGGTAAAATTTCAAATTATTTAAGCATACGAAAAAGGGATTTAGTAAATAAAAAAGCAATTTGTAGAGTTATAGGGGCCCTGTGTGACGTCGGGCTTCCCCTACTTCCAAGTGTTAAGCGGGCCCTGCTTGTATTATTTCCTTTGGTGAGATATCCAAATAATAAACGTTAAAGTTTTCCTGAACTGAAGATACGCCGTTTGCTACGGTGTCATCCTCCATCTTGCTGTCGTTCATTTCTCCATTATTCTCAGTGAGGGCATTTGAATCCGTTGCAGTTTCTTCACTTTCATTTTTAGAAGATATAAATCCCTTTTTCCCAGTATTAGGCTTTATCCTTTTTGAAGTCCGAAGTTTCGATCCAGTTGAGCTCATATTCTAAGCAACAGATATTTTTTTACGTATTTTAGTAAAAATTTTACTCTTACTTCTTATAAATTTCGCTAATAATAACGCCACGCCAGCCACGCAGCTCGATCTGTGGCTCGCGCTCGATGCATGTAAACACAAGAGGAGTGTTGAGTTGAATTGCAGCTACACATGCGAAAATAAAAATCAAGGCCGTGATCGAGATAGATTTTTCGCCGTTAGCCAATCGAGATCGACTAATCAGAAGCCTGTATTTTTTCGACCTTTTAATTGTCTGGAAATATGCAGGCTTCTGATTTGTCAATCTCGTTTGCCTAATAGCGAAAAATGTATCTGGATCTCTGCTCAAATGTTTAAATAGAAAATTGAAATAAATTAATAAGAAATAAACGTTTTTCATTTGATTTTTGAAAGCAGAAGTAATTTTCATAATAACTGGAATTTATGCTTGATAGAGGATAAGGGATGCATTTAGTAATCATCAAAAAGAAGAGTGTTTGCGTGAGTGTGTGTGGGGGGGAAGGGGGGAGTCCACTGCCCTTCCCTCGATTTTAGAATTTAACTAGCTAAATTTTCTTTTTTTGATAATTTTGAAAACTTCATAAAATTTATTCTTTTCGAAGAATTTAAAATAAAAGAGGAAGTAAGGAATTTTCTGATAGGGGTAGGGAGCATTGGAGGGCCATTCCCCCTCCCTGCATTTTAAAATTTGATTAATTAAAATTTATTTTTTTCCTATTTTGAAATACAGAGTCAAATTTATTATTTACGTGTAACTTAAAATAAAGATAAACTAAGAATTTTCCTTTGGGGGAAGGGGGCTTAGGAGGGCCATTTCCCCTCCCTCGATTTAAAAATTTAACTAACTAAATTTTATTTTTCTCCGATTTTGAAAAAAAAATAAAATTTATTCTTTCAAGTAACTTAAAATAAAAGTGGAACTGTGGATTTTCTGTTAAGGAGGGGGCGGGGGGGGGAGGAGAGGTCCATTTTGCCCCTCCCTGGATTTTGAAACTTATTTAATTATAATGTCTTTTTCACCAATTTTGAAATGCACAGCGAAATTATTTATTTCGAGTACATTAAAATTAAAGAGAAACCAAGAACTTTTACTTGGGTAGAAGGGGTCATATGAGAGCTATTGTCCCTCCCTCGAATTTGATTTAAATTTGATTTAATCTAAATTATTTCTAAATTTTATTTTCAATGATTTTGAAAAACACAGTGAAATTTTCTCTTTTCGAGTAACTTAACATAAAAGAGGAATTAAATATTTTTCTGTAAAGTTAGAGGGTTTAGGTGAACCATTAACCCTACCGCAGATTTTAAAATTTAATTAATTAAAATTCTTTTTTGCTTATTTTGAAAAACATAGTAAAATTTATTTTTTTCAAGCGACTTAAAATAAAGGGGGAACTCAGGAAATCTCCGTTAAAGAAAGAGGGGGGGGGGAGGAGGAGATCCATTGCCCCTTCCTGGATTTTGAAATTTAAATAATTAAAATTTGTTTTTTCTTATTTTGAAAAACATAGTAAAATGCATTTATTTCGTTTACCTTAAAATTAAAATGGAATTGAGAATTTTCGTTTTTTTTTTTTTTTTTTTTTTTTTTTGGTGGGGGGGGGGGGGTAAACATACTATTTAAAATAAAAGTACTAATTATTACATCCATAAAAAATATATAATTTTTCGGAAAATTGGAATCTATAGTTTTTTTTTTTTTTTTGCATAAAAAATGCACACTTTTCGCGAACACGGAATATTAATTTATTTTATGCAAAAAATGTGCACAGTTTTTGACAACATAGGATATACACTTTTTTGTATGTATAAAAAATACAGACAGTTTGCACAAAAGGTGCATACTTTTCGAAGTGTTCAAAAATAGTCACTTTTTATGCACAAATTGTGTACAATCTATACTATTTTGCAAAAAAAGTGCAAACATTTTCTAGCTGGGGACTACAAATTTTGAATAAATCGCACAGATAACGCGAATTTCGTCAAGGGATCATGAGAAAAAACGAGAATTGCATCTAAGAATCGCAAATTTTGTCAAAAGATTTCAGAAAAAACGCGAATTTCGTCAAACGATCGCGAATAACATGCGAATTTTGTCAAAGGATAGCGGAAAAAATGTGAAATTGTGTTAATAAAATCGTGCAAATACGACGAATTTCGTCTAGAAATCGCAGAAAAAACGTGAATTTCGGTAAAGGACCGAGAAAAACGCAAAACTTTGTCCATAAATCTAGCAAATAAGGTGAATTTCACCAAAAGATCGCGAAAAAATACAAATTTTGTCAAAAGATCGTGGAAAAAAGCAAATTTCATCTAAGAATAGCAAATTTTGTCAAAAAATTATAGAAAAAACGCGAATTTCGTCAGTGGGCCGCAAAAAAGGCGAAAGTTTGTCAATAAGTCGATTTTTGTCAAATGATCGCGAAAAAATCTAAATTTCTTCAAAAAATCGTGGAAAAAAGTAAATTTCATTTAAAAATTGCAATTTCGTCAAAAGGTTGAAGAAAAAACGTGAATTTCATCAACGGATCGCGAAAAAAGGGAATTTCATCAAAGGATAGCGAAGAAACGTGAGATTTTGTCTATAAATCGTGCGAATAAGACGAATTTCGCCAAAAAACCCGCAAATTTCGACAAAGTATCATGAAAAATACATTCGGAAATTTTTCTGTGAACTTCAGAATTTTCTTTTACTCAAAATCACTCCGGCCTCCATTATCTAGGTTCATTGACTGGACTCGAATAGCGATTCCATTTTTCATTAAATGTCTTACATCTTAATGCTGTCACAACATTGTCATTATAGTCACATATTCGTCATAAAGTTAAAGACAAAATCGTCACAAATCACACAATTTTCACAAAATTGTCACAATGTGACTTCACAACACTGTCACTGTCGTCACAGAATCATCACAGTGATAATGACAATTTTGTCACAAATGACACATATTGGTCACAACGTGACTTCACAAATTGATCACAAGTGACGTCACAAATGAGCTCTAAAACGGCCATAACGACTTCACATTCTAGTCACTATGACTTCACAACGACGTCGCCGTAACGTCACCATGCCTTACGGCGAGGCTAACGAGAAAGACAGGCTACCGCGGTGGGTCCGATTCTTCTCTTTTTACAGACCGCTGGAGTCACGTGATGCTCGAATGCACCAATGAAGGTGTGCGAAGAGAGCATCAGGTGACTCCAGCGGTCTGTAAAAAAAGAAGAATCGGACCCACCGCGGTAGCCTGTCTTTCTCGTTAGCCTCAGCCTTGCGGGTAGTTCGAAGTTTGCATTTGCGAATATTTATATCCGTTTAATATGAATATATTTTGGATAGGCTTAAAAAGTGAAAAGAGAGGTTTTTTTCCCTTTTGCAGATTAATTCAGTCTACACAAGTTGTATTATTGATTATACTTAACTCGAATTGATGCAGTTATAATAAAATAAGATTATCGTTACAAAGTAAGAATGACGCTGAAAAATTTAAACTGCATGTTTCTAGCTTTATTAAGATATAATATTTGAAACAATAGTTGACATAGTAAATCAAGATAGATCAACATAGTTGAAAAATGTTTACAATCTTAGTTTGTCATATAGCTTTTGGTGTTTACTATGAAATCACTATGGAACAATAATTGCTGTAAGTACGTTTTCATTTTTGGTACGCGCTTTTAAATGTATATATATATATATATATATATATATACTGCATATTACTTGGTGTATATAAATTCTATAGATTATATACAGGACTGAACAAAAGATCACAAACACATTTTCGTTTATTGACGGAAAGTTTTAAAAGGGATCTTTCAACTGTGTTACGCGTTTAACTTAATCAACTTTTATCTTACCATGTAGTATAAATACAAATTTATAGATTATATACAAGGCTGCACACAACAAAATCCGATATTTTTCAGACGGTTGATGGTAATTGCAAAAATTGGCTTTTTAAATGCGTTATCGTTTTTCAAATTATTTATTTAGATATCAACTTTCAGCTTAATAAACTATGAAATTTTGTTAAAATATCCTCAATGTGTTGGAAAATGTAGCAAGAAATATGACGGACGCATGATTTTTTGTTCTTGTTTATTTTTGAATTAATTTTCCAAAAATTATAGATTTATTTTTATACAAATTGTTAAGCACTGATACTATGAAGAATATTCTAAAGGAATAATACAGAGCTGCAAGAATACCACAAATACTACAATAATGAGCATGGTTAGATTTTTACTTTTTCAACTTCATCATAAGTATAATTCATCGTTAAGTATAATTTTTAATTTTTTAAAATAAATTTGATAGTAGTTCATAAAAGAAGGGTAATTGAGCATCCCATTAATGGATACTGGCCTTAAAATCTTTAAGTGGTCCGGGAAAGCCCTATCTCCGCCATGTTAAATTCACCAATTTTATGTACCTTTTTCTCAGATATGGTGCTAGATAGAGGTCTACATTTTTTAGAGTAGTTAGAATAACATGATTTACGTATTTTAACAGACCATTTCCTTTCTAAGTGAATCTCAAAATTAATTATTAATTATTTATTTTAAGTCATTTTTAAATTAGCATTTTTGGTAAGATTTCAGTGCCTAAAATACATAATTCTCAACAAATCATTAAATCCCTGTATTTAAGTGTACAATATAACATAATATAAGTATTTAAAAAAAAAATTCAGTTTTTAACTTTAATAGATATTGAAAAAAGGAACATAACATGAGAAATCCAAGTTTTGAGAAAAAGTCAATTAAAGATTTAAATGGCCATTAAACTGTGAAGTACTCTAAGAAAAGAGTGAATAATTTCAACACTTATTATTTTATATAAACACATGTGTGACTCATCCTTGTAAAGATAAAAGTTTAAACTATTTAATGATATAAAAAGTAAAAATCGATTTTTTGGTTGAATTTTGCTTTCCCGGTCCCCTTAAAATAAACGCAATTTTGTAAATGGCAGTATATAAAATTCAAAGTCTTCTATTACTATGGGAAAAATTGCCAATTTTCTGCTTCCTGACTGGTTTAATCAAGATTGTAAACAATAAAATTACAGCACACAAGGTGAAGTTATGAAAAAAAGCTAATAAAAGCTAAATTTTTATTTCCTATTTTTTTATGAACCAAAAACTTTGAGGAGGGGGGGGGGGGTATGTCCAATATTGAATATTTTTAACCTGTTATCAATCAGCAACAAAGTGCTTATCTTAGCATACTCTCAACTAGTAACAAAGATAATTATAGTGAATTTACATTTATTTATGGTGATTATTTAAAGAAAGGCCAAAGTTATAGAGTGCGTCTGTAAGGTAGAATGTTTCACTTATTCACAATATATATACATGCATATATTCAGCTCATGCTTTATTCAAAAGACGACTATTGTAATGTATTTTCTGTGCTAACACTAGATGGCAGCACAAGATACGTCTGAAACTCCATAAATAAATACTTTACCTTTGGAGGTCAGACTTCTTAAAGAGCATATAAGATTAAATATTTCACTTGTTCATAATGCATATATAATTATTCAGAAGATGAAGCAAGTATTTGTTATTTCGCATTCGTATTCTTGCAAGTATTCCGTAAGCAAGAAATACGCTATCAAATGGAAGAAATATCCAAACCAAGGTCGAAATTAGCTTTAGACTTCCATGCGCGTGGAAGTTCGTTTTCTCGCCAAAGAGCTTGGCTACAGAGTTTGGCGTCAAGCGCGCTGGGACGTTGAGTGATTGTCAATTTGCCTCCGGGTCAGTGCATTTAAACGTGAGTAAAGGTTGAATGAATTATTATATTTTTTAACAGTGGGAAATACAAGAGATCGGGAAATTGGCAACAATTCGCCAAATCTGGTACTTTTTGATCAAATGTTGGGGACATTTGAGCATAAAAATCGAATTTCTACCAATGTCGAATAACAAATTTGGCGCCAAATGAAGGAAAGACGCCAAGTTTGTAAGTTTTTCTAAATTTTGAATACTTTCGGCGAAAATATTGGCTTTCAGAATCTGAAAGAATTTTCCAGAAATTCTCAATAGGAGAATTTATACATGATTCAACCAATCAGGGTACATGGAACGTTCTTGAACAACAGTGACGTTGTAACGAACAACGCGTACCTTCTTAGGAAATACAGCTGTCACATCAACGACGATGTTTTATCGAATTGAATACAAAGCTAATTTTAACGGAGATAAGATACGTCTTTCGTGCTAGTTGAAATTTAAACACGGATAGGAATGTGAAATTTTCATATAAGACAAAAGAGTTTTTTTTTTTTTTTTTTTTTTTGCAATCAAACTTTTTAAATATATACAAAATGAGAGAACTGTTTTTAATATTTTATATGACTAAAAATTAATATTAAATTATTTCAAAAATAACTTAAAAATAACGGACAATTACAATTTAAAAATCAGTTACATTTCAAACCAAACCAGTCGCTTTTGAACCAGTTTTAAACATTATATAAATTCTATTAAACTTTCGTAATTACGTTTTTTATGCTTTTAATTAATGTGAAATGTTTAAAATATAAATAACGGAATATATTTTAAATTTTACACACTTAAACTAAATTACAATTTAAAGAAATAATTTTAGCGAAATAAAGATGAAATAATTCACAAATACCATTAACCTTTCACGTGATATTTGACTTTTTGAACTTCTTCATTATATATTTCACATTTGCAGTTAAAGACGATCTTTAATCCGAAGACGTTACTTTTAGACCCATTTTAAATGGATTTTTGTTCGGAAACGTGTAAACTTAAGAAGTGTTGTAACTCTAAAATTATGAGATCGAAAGACGTTTTTCATTTTTTAGTAAAAGCGGAAGATCTTTTCAAAATTTCAGGGTTTGAACAGAATTTCATGATATGACAACGAAAGCAAGAAAACCGGTCTTCACGTGACCAAAATTGCTTATAACTCAACAACTTATTTAATTATCAAAAAATGAAAACATCATTTCGATTTTAAATCTCTTTAATTGTCAGGCATGCAATTTTATGCCTTTACGTTTAAAAATTAGTCTGAAATATGTTAGAAAGTTTCGCGTTTTTGAGCAGGGATCTTGAGGACACGATCATGTCTATTTATATGTACAAATGAAATAAAGTTAACTGTCTCAAAAGAATTTCATTTTACCTTCTAGTCCTTCATTTATATCGGCGAAAATTGAGTCTGAAAGCTCAAGAAACATGTGCCGATCATTGCTTTTCTAGCAAAGTAGTGCACACTCATAATGTTTAGCACCAGGAGACCGTACTCCCACATGTCAAATGCTCTCCTTCGGTGTTCTTGTTGGAATAAAAACCTTCTGGGGGTGGAAGACGGGGGGGGGGGGGATTAATCTATAACAGATAAAGTATACCAATTATAGCAACAAAAACGATTTTACTGAAAGTCAAATTTGGGAAATATATGGCAGCAAAATTGGACTTGGATTGTTTCCCCTAAAATATTATTAAAAATTGAAATAATTTAAATTTAACGATGTTTTTCAAATACACATGTATATTTCGGGAGTTATCTGGTAATCTGTACTTCTTTCTATATTAGCAATTATATTGTGCCGATTTATTAGCTGATTGAGATATCGTAAAATAGAACCTATTTATAATACTCCCTATTTTTTTCTTTTTCAATAGTATATAAGAAAAAGAAATACGATATTTCTTTTTTCTTTAGAAGCATTTAAAAATTTGCAGCAAAATGTCCATTGTGACTCCATCATTTTTACAGAATATTTTAACCAATGAGAACTCTCTGTAATATAGTCAAGTAATCGTTTCCTGTAGAAACGGTGGAGTGACTATGGATATTTCGTTGCGACTATGGACCTTTTGTTGCAGATTTTTAACAGTGAATTCTTATTACAATAATTAATGCAATCTAAATAACAGTTTAAGGAAATATTATTTAGATTTTATGCAGACTTTGTTTGTTATATGTGATTTTCTATCATTTGGTTAAATAACGATTCACTGATATCTCGTTTCACTCTTTTTGTTAAACAATGACTCACGTTTTAACTTAAGAATTGTAAGTTTCCTTACACAGACGTGGATTTTTAATCTAATCGAATTAATCTTGTAGACATAATCTGCCTCCTAAATTGCAAACCAAACTTATTCTGGGAAAAGTTAAAGAAACTAAAAGAGGAAACATGCATTTAAAAATTAAATCTCTATTTTATTTTTATAGCCGAAGGATAAAGACAAAAGTTTATTTAGCCGTATTTATTATTTATTGGAAAATTATCTGAAATGTTCATTTTGTTATTTGTAATATCTACAAGAAAACAATTTCTGTAATGTTTATATGCATTAAAAACTAGAATTTGATAAAAGTAATGATTAACTTTCAATTGAATTTTAAGTGAAAATTGAAGCCCTAGAAAACTGCCAGTACTCTGCTATTTATCATTACATTGTCTGTTTTGATATCTAAATTTACAAATCCATTTCACTGAATGACGGAAATTGTCTGTAGCATCCATTTCTTTCCACTAATGAAACTATTCGAGTCTTTTCTGAATTTCTTACTTTCAACAATGTCATCTAATACCCCAGATAGGTTAGGCACGATGTAAAGCTGTAGGTCCAGTTGTCTAGGTACCAGTTGGAGGTATATAATTTCATCAGGACTGTGATGACATTATATACCTCCAGTATATCTGGATGTTGTAATGTACACCAATACTGGTTTTCATTGGCCAGATATCCTCCATTTGTACAATTTTAACTGCAACTTCTCTTCCAGTTTGATCACTGAATGCAATCGCATCTACAAATGTTCATCTTCCGAGGAAGTTCAGGATCGTGTAAACTCTATTCTCTAAATACTGGATGACGGCTTTTCTTTGTCAAGACATGGTTTGTTATGTATATCAACTATCAGGAATGAACTATAAAAAGATTATAATAAAAGGAACAGTATAAAAATACTCGAATATTACAAAATAATTTCAAAGTACTTAAAATTTTCAAAAACTCTCGTATACTACTTTGACCGCAGTGACAATTGCACATTTTGTATTGTTTAGTGTTAATTCTGAAGGCATTGTTGGAAAATAAACAATTTACGAAGTATCACGCATCCTCTGTGGCCCAACATTGTTAGAATGTAAAACAATGTTCGCTTATTTTTATAAAAACAAATTAATCTGAACAATGTCTGATTGTTACCAATATTGCATAGGGATTGATGTGGGTGATGCAAATCATAGTCCAAACGACTCACTATTAAGAACACAGAAAAGGAATGTGTCTCTCGGTGATATAAGTTTTTCTTGGATATTTCTGGAATTTTCAGAAAATTTATGCACTGCGACGATTCTTATTTAAACAAACATATTCTTTTCTTATTTCCTACTTACTTCCCGCACAAATGGTGCAATTTAAGTTAATTTTGCATAATTTAGGGGTACAAGAGACTATCAAACTCATTTTTTTAAATTATTTTTTTATTTGCACTATGAACACATAAAAATAGCAAATACATTCTTTGTGCAACAATATTGAAAAGCAGTCCAGAATCTTACATGAAAATCAGAAAACAGCTGTTTCGAATCTACTAGCGAGATTTTTCTTCAGTGCAAGATAGGGCAAGGCACAGCGTGCTAGAAAAAGCAAGGCTGAGCAAAATGACAAAAACGCGCTGGCTTATATACCTGATGCGAGCAGCGAATGCGCCAAAAACAACCAATGAGAGAGAAGCGGATGAAACGACTGAGTAGACAAGTAGCGACATCTACCAGAGAACGGGAGATAAAAGGGGGGGGGGTTAAATTAATGTTTTCCAAATACTTGGAAAATCAGGAGTACTAGTTAATTCATTGACTAAAGAGTGAGGATTTTTTATGATGTAGTAAGCTCCCCAAAAATGAAGATCAAGGTTAGAAGAACATTTTTGGATAATGATGGATGACGAAAAATTGAACCTATTTTGAAAAGACCAACAATGTTGAGCAATAGAAGAACCTTTAAGCTTCTGATTTTTAACATAACCTTCATGCGCATCATAACCATCATAAACGAAATCTAAGAGCACGTTTAGTTAGGCCAATATTTGAAAGACTACAGTGGCAAGAGATTTGGTAAATACCCCAGTTATCTAAGCGATCAACGGTGTGTTTGAAATTTGAAATGGTGATTTTATTAACAGGAGAAAAAATAACATTAAAATCAAACCTTCGTAAGATTTTAGCAACTTGCTGATTGATTTTAGGAAAAAATGGCAACACAACTGATGTATTAGAGTTGGAATTATAATGCTTTTCAGAATGGACGGGTTTCGTCCATTTCTTATAAATAGAATCTATAATATTAGAAGAATAACCACGATCAACAACAATAGCTTTGAGGTAATTAAGTTCAGCACCAAGTAACTGAGGAGCAGAACAAATATAGGTAGCCCGAAAAACAAAAGTATTGAAAGCAGTGAATTTCTGGTTAGGGGAATGAGAAGAATACCTGTGAGGTGGGAGACTGACAGCCAAACTTTTACGAAAGACGGTAGTCTGAAAGCCATTTTCACAACGAATAACAAGGACGTCCAGGAAAGATACTACTCTTATATATATAAATACAATTGAAGGGCACGCTATATGATTAATGCCATATATTTATCAAGCAAGAAATAATAAAAAAAACTGGATACAAATAAGGAATTTTCCTGAATATTTTAAGCGTTATGAAGAGCTTTTCAAAATGTCTCACGCGCATTTCATACCAATTAAAATCCCAAATATTTTTATTGCAATTTGATTTAAAAATACAAATAAAACTATGCATCGATTTTTTTTAATATTTGAATATATTAGTAAGAACAAAATATTTTCTATATATTATGAAATTTTCAGCATCATATTTCTCAAACGTAACCAATTCAACGTAATTCAACGTGTTTTCATTCAAACGTAACCAATCGACGTTGATTCAGTTTTAAACATTACATAAATGATATTAATCTTTAATAATTATGTATTTTTAAGATTTTAATTAATGTGAAACGTTTACAACTTAAATAACAGAGTATATTTTAAATTTCACACTATTAAGCAAAATTACAATTTAAAGAAATTATTTTAGCGAAATAAAGACGAAGTAATTCATAAATACCATCTTTCACGTGATGTTGGACTTTTTGGACGTTTTAATTGCATATTTTATAATTAGTGTCAAAGATGTTCTGAATCCCGAAGGGGCTACTTTCAAACATATTTTTAAATTGATTTTTGTTCGGAAACGCGTGAGCATGACAAGTGTTGCTACTCTGAAATTATGTGATCGAAAGACTTTTTCATTTTTTAGTAAAATCAGAAGATCTTTTAACAAAAACTTCAAAATTTCGCGTTTTGAACCGCATTTCACGATATTGCAATAAAAACAAGAAAATCGGTCGTCACCTGACCAAAATCACTTATAACTCAATAACTTATTTATTTATCAAAAAATGAAAACCTCATTTCGATTTTAAACCTCTTCAATAGTCAAATTCCAATTTTATGCCTTTACGTTTAAAAATAAGTCTGAAATATGTTAGAAAGTTTCGCGTTGTTGAGAAAGAACTTGAGAACAATATTATATCTTTTAAATGTACAAATAAAATAAAATTAACTGTTCCAAGAGAATTTTTTTTTACCATTAATTCCTTTTTGTTGCATTGGCGAAAGGTGAGTCTGCCAGCTCATGAAATACGTGCTGATCCTTGCTTTTCTGGTAAAATAGTGTCCAGCATAATACTTAGCACCAGCAGAATGTACTCCCACATGTCAAAATGCTCTCCTTGGATGTTCTTGTCGGCATGATGAATGAAACATTCTGAGATTGGAACACAGGTGGCGAAAATTAATCTATAACAGAAAAATGTATCAATTATAACAACAAAAAATATTTTACTAAAAGTAAAATTGGAGAAATATATGGCAGGAAAATCGGAGTTCGATTTTTTCCACTAAAACATTTATTAAGAAATAAAATAATTTAATTTTAAAGATGTTTTTTAAATATCTTGCTCATATATGTATATTTCTTGAGCTATCTGATAAGCTGCATTTCAATAATAGCAATATATTTTGCCAAATTATTAACTCATTGAGATATCATCAAAGAGAACCTATTTATAATACTCTCTATTTTTTTATTTTTCAATGGTATATAAAACAGAAATAGGATATTTCTTTTTTCTTTAGAAGCACTAAAAAATCTGCTATAAATTGTCGATTGTCACTCCAGCACTCTTACAGAATATCTCTATTCAGACAAATGAGAACGCTGTATAATGTATTCAAGTAATCGTTTCCTGTATAAACGGTGGAGTGACTACGGACTTTTGTTTCACATTTTTAAAAGTGAATACTTAATATAATAATAAATATAGTCTAAGTAAGATTTTAAGAAATTATTATAGAGATTTTATGCAACCTTTGATTGTTATAAGTAATTTTCTGCAATATTATCACATCATTTTATTAAATATCTATTAACCAATATTTCGTTTCCCCCTTTTTATTAAACACTGATTCCCGTTTTAACTTTTAGAGGCGTAAGATATCTTACGCACACGTGAATTTTCAATCTAATCGTATTAAATTTGTTAATGAGAGGTGCTTTCTAAACTGCAAACAAGATGTATTCTGGTAAAGATTAAAGAGACTATAAGAAGAAACACACATTTATAAATTAAATCCCTATTTTTAATAGCAAGAGAAAAACGACGAAAATTTATTTAGCCAAGTTTATTATTTAGTTGAAAATTACCTTAAATGCTTTCTATAATATTTGTAAAATCTACAATAAAATATTTTTGTAATATTTATAAATATTTAAAAACAGATATCAATAAAAGTAATGATTACCTTTCAATAGAATGCTCAGTGAAATTCTATTCCAAGAACCCTGCCAGGACTTCGTTCTCTTCCTATCAATCATAACACTGATTGTTTTGATATCTAAATTGGTAAATCCATTTCTCTACAAAAACAGAAAGGCGGAAAGTGTCTGAAGGATGCTTTCCTTTACCCTACTGAAACTATTCATGTGTTTTCTGAATTCCTTGCTTTCAACAATGTCATCTAATACCCCAGATAGGATAGGCATGATGTAAGGTATATACTACAATTCTTGTACTATGATTATATCATGTACCCGCATTACATGCGGATGTTGTAATGTAGGCCAATACCGGTCTTCAATAGCCCAGATATACTCCCTTTCTACGATGTTAACAGCAACTTGTCTTCCAGCTAGATTACGGAATGCAATCTGTCGCATCTACAAATGATCCTCTTCCAGGGAACTTCGGGATCTTGTATCCTCTATTCTCTAAATACAGGATGACGGCTTTTCTTTGTCGAGACATGGTTAGTTATGCATATCAACTATCAGCATTCAATGATTAAAAAGTTTATAACAAAAAGAACAGTTTAAAAAATACTCGAATGTTACAAAATATTTTCGAAATACTTAAAAATTGCAAAATCGTAGACTACTTTGATCGCAGTGACAATTGTACATTTTGTATTGATTAGTGTTAGTTCTGAAGGCATTGTTGGAAAATCAATAATGTACGGAATTAGGACATCCAACAATGGACTAACATTCTCTGTTGCCCAACACTGTTAGAATGTAAAAGAACGTTTGCATATTTCTATAATTCAAAATACCCTTAACAATGATCGATTGTTACCATAATAGCATCTGGAGTGATCTGGGCGATGCTAAGCATAGTCCAAACGACTCACCGTTAAGCACACAAAAACAGAAACTGTCTTTCGATGATATATGTTTTTCTATAGTATTTCTGGAATTTTCTGCGTTGATTCTTATTTAAAAAAAGGCATTCTGTTCTTATTTCCTACTTTTTTCCCATACAATCAGTGCAATTTAAGGTAATTTTGAATAATTTAGGGGTACAAGGGACCATCAAAACTCATCTTTTTTATTGTATTTTAAATTGCACTTTAAACACTATTCAAAGGAACAAACACTACATGATTAATGGTATATATTTATCAAGCAAGAAATAATAAAAAAATGAGAAAAAAAAAGGAATTTTCCCGAATATGTTAAGCTTTATGAAGAACATTTCAAAATGTCTCATGCGCATATCATATCAATTAAAACCTTCTATATCTTTACGGCAGTTTTGTTTACATATTCAAATAAAACTGTGCATCGAATTTTTTGCATTTTAATATAATGGTAAGAAAAAATTATTTTCTATATTATATGAAATTTTGAGCATCATATTTCTGCACTTAACTACCTTTAATTTTTCCAATTGCATTTAGTTTGAAAAAGCTTTGTACAAATTTATTTGTATATGTTAACCAACCTAGCATAAAATAAAATATTGGGGACTTTAATTGATATGGAATGTGCGTGCGACATTTTGAAATGTTCTTCATAATGCTTAAAACATTCAGAAAAATTCATTATTTTTTCACCAATTTTTTTTTATTGTGTGATAAATATATGCCATAATTCATATTGTGTCCCATTAATTAGTATCTAAAAAGCAATTAAAAAAATATAATTGAATTTGAAGGTCCCTTTTTTCCTTATATACAAATAAAATTGTGCATTGAATTATATATATTTGAACATCTTATATTATAATACAAGGAAAAATTGCGTGTATGTGTAACTTTTATCTTGAAAAAGGCCCTAAAGATTTTGACTAAATGTTGTCAGACATGAGAAGATCATTGGGCTATGTCAGAGGCAGTGGCGTGGCGTCCGGTCATCGCTGGATGCGGCGATGACCAAGCAATATTTTAAAACTCTTAATAAGCTTTTAAAACTCTACGATCCAGTTTTACCAGAACATTTGGAGTTCATGTATAAGTGAAGGTAAGATTTAAAGTTTCTTTTTTGAACATTCAACCATTGAATTTTAGAGTTAATAATTTTTCACCACAAACTTAAATAATTGCGATGACCACCGAAAATTTTCACGCCACGCCACTGGTCAGAGGTTCGAGAAAATTCAAATAGTGGGTGACTAGTGGTCAAGGTTAGGCTAATTATATATAAAAACGGCACAAACTATTTGGAGTAAATTTTGTATCCAACAGTTTTCGGACACAAGAGTAATTCAGGGCTAGATCACATGTAAAAACAAATCGGTAAGTGGGTCATTTTTGGGAGATAAGTTCATCTAAAAACGGCTCTAATGATTTTGACTAAACTTTGTATTCTACAGTTTTGGATTACGAACAGACTGTAGGGTAAGTCGCGTGTTCTAGAAAATTCGATTATTGGATCAATTTAGGGTTGCTGTGTATCAAGCTAATATTATCTTAAGATCGGCTCTACAGATTTTCATTAAATTTCGTATTCAACTGTTTTCAAGCACGAGAAGACCATTGGGCTTGGTCCCATGTTCGAGAAAATTTGATTAATGTTTCAGTTTGTGTCACTATAGGTCAGGGTCAACTAATTTTATCTAAAAAAAGCCGTTAACGAATTTGACTAAATTTTGTATCTTTCAGTTTTAGATTACGTGAAGACCGTTGGACTAAGTAACATGTGTGAGAAAACTCGATTAGTGTATCATTTTCGTTTCACTATGGGCAAATCTACTATTATCCAAAATGTGGCTCAATCGATTTTCACTAATTTCTATATCTCTCTGCTTTGGATTGCGAGAAGACAATTGGGCTAAGTCACATTTGTGAAAATTCGATTAGTGGGTTATTTTGGTGTCACTACGGGTCAAGTTAATTTTTCTAAAAAAAGGCTCTACGGGTTTTGCTAAATTTTGTATCCTACCATTTTAAGGTACTGAAAAATCTTTGAGTTAGATTACATGTTCGTGAAAATTCGATTAATGGGTTATTTTGAGGTCATGCCGGGTCAGTGCATTTCAGTGTGAGTGAAGGTTGAAATAATTATTAAATTTTTGATCAGTGGGCAATAAACGAAATCGCGAAATTGCAACATTTCGCCAAATCTGGTGCTATTTGATGAAATGTTGGCGATATTTGAGCCAAAAAATCGACTTTCAGCTAATATCGAAGAACAAATTTGGCACCAAATGTAGGAAAGTAGCCAAGTTTGTCAGTTTTTGCCAAATTTCGACTATATTTAGTGAAAAAGTTGGATTTCAGAATCTGAAAGTATTTCCCAGAAATTCTCAATAGGAGTAGTTACACATGATACAACGAATCCGGGCACGTAAACGTTCTTGAAAAAGAATGAATTTTCACGTACAACTTATACTTTCTGAGGAAATATAACTGTCACATCAACGACGATATTTTATCGAAATGAACAAAAAGGTAATTTCAACTGAGCTTAGCTCGGTCTTTCGTGCTAGTTAAATATAAACATTAATAACAATGTCGAAGTTTCAAATAAGACAAATAAGTTATTTTCTTATTTAAAATCAAACTTTTTAAACATATGCAAAACGAGAAAACTGTTTATAATATTTGATATGACTAAAAATTAATTATCAGTTATTCCAACAATATTTTAAAAATAACAGGCAGATACAATTTAATGTCACTTAAAATTGATGAGCTAAGTGGAAGAACATGTTAAGTAACAAAAATTACATTTGAAGAAATTTGATATGAAAGTTTTTGTTGTCAATTTTAAGGATTTATTTTCTGTTTGATACCATGTGTTTAAAATATTAACAGGTGTGGTACTAAACTCTATCAAAAAACTTATTCATATTTAATGTTTAAATATTTTAAAAATATTAATATTATTTGGATTATTAAATATTAAAATATTAAATATTAACGAATAATGTCTTAAATCTTCAAGGTTAAATAGAACTTTCGTATTTTAGCTTTACCATGTGATAGAATACCTGATAACACCTTCGTCAAAAAGATAAAATCATTTTTAAGAAAATGTAGCATAGCATGTTCTACGCGTTTTAATACGAATTTTACGATATCACAACAAAAACAAGAAAATCGGTCGTCTCGTGACCAAAATCGCTTATAACTCAATAACTTATTTATTTATCAAAAATAAGCGATTTTAAATATCTTTAATAATCAGGTATGCCAATTTTATACGTTTACGTTTAAAAATAATTCTGAAATATGTTAGACAGTTTCGCGTATTTGAGAAGGAACTTGAGAAACACTATTATGTCCTTTAAAATGTACAAATGAAATAAAATAAATGTTCCAAGGGAATTTCGTTTTACCATTATTTCCTTTTTGTTGCATCGGTGAAAAGTGAGTCTGCCAGCTTATAAAATATGTGCGTATGCTTCATTTTCTGACAAAGCAGTGTCCAGCATAATGTTTAGCAGCAGCAGAATGTACTCCCACATGTTAAAATGCTCTCCTTGGTTGTTCTTGTCGTCATGATGAATGAAACATTCTGGGAGTGGAAGACGGGTGGCGAAGTTAATCTATAGCAGAAAAAAGGTATCAATTATAACAACAAAATCGATTTTACTGAAAGTAAATTTTGGGAAATATATGGCAGCAAAATTGGACTTCGATTGTTTCTGCTAAAACATTATTAAGAACTGAAATAATTTAATTTTAAAAATGTTTTTCAAATATCTTGCTCAGATATGTATATTTCGGGAGCTATTTGATAAGCTGTACTTCTATAGTAGTAATTATTTTGCCGAATTATTAGCTGATTGAGATATCGTCAGAGAGAACCTTTTTATAATACTCTCTATTTTTTTCTTTTTCAATGGTATCTATAAGAGAAATACGACATTTTTTTTTCTTTAGAATAACTTAAAAATGTGCAGCAAATTGTCCATTGTCACTCCACCCACTCTTACAGAATATCTTTATTCAGACCAATGAGAGCGCTCTATATTATATTCAAGTAATTGTTTCCTGTATAAACGGTGGAGTGACTATGGACATTTTGTTTCAGATTTTTAAAAGTGAATACTTAATACAATAATTAATGTAATATAAGTAATATTTTAAGAAATTATTACATATATTTTATGCAACCTTTGATTTTATACGTAATTTTCTGCAATATTATTACATAATTTTATTAAATATTGATTAACCAATATTTCGTTTCCCTCTTTTTTTTAACACTGATGCACGTTTTGACTTGTAGAGGTGTAAGATTTCTCACACACACTTGAATTTTCAATCTAATCGAATTAAGCCTGTTAATAAGAGCTGCTTCCTAAACTGGAAACAAGATCTATTCTCGTAAATGTTAAAGAGACTATAAGAAGAAACATACATTTATAAATTAAATCTCTATTTTTAAAAGCCAGAGGATAACGATGAAAATTTATTTGATAAGTTTATTATTTATTTGATAATTATCTTAAATGCATAATATATCATTTGTCAAATCTACAAAAAAAATAATATTTTTGTAATATTTATAAATATTAAAAACCAGATATCGATAAAAGTAATTATTACTTTTCAACTGAATGCTTTGAACTTCAATTCCGAGAAATCTGCAAGTACTTTGTTCCCTTCCTATCTGTCATAATATTGCTTGTTTGATATCTAAATGGTAAATCCATTTCTGGACAGAAACTGAATGGAAAGTGTCTAGAGCATCCTTCCTTCTACTCTACTGAACCTCTTTGTGTTTTTTCTGAATTCCTTACTTTCAACAATGTCATTTAATACCCCAGATAGAATAGGCATCATGTAAGGTTTAACCTCCAGTTCTTAAACTGTGATGATATGATGTACCCACATTACATGCGGATGTTGTAATGTAGGCCAATACAGGTCTTCAGTGGCCCAGATATACTCCCTTTGTACTACCTTAAGAGCAACTTCTCTTCCAGCTTTATCACGGAATGCAATCGCATCTACAAATGGTCTTAGTCCTAGGAACTTCAGGATCTTGCATCCTCTATTATTTAAATACAGGATGACGGCTTTTCTTTGTCTAGAAATGGTTAGTTATGCATATCAGCTATCAGGAATCAACTATAAAAAGTTTATAACAAAAAGAACAGTTTAAAAAATACTCGAATGTTACAAAATATTTTCGAAATACTTAAAAATTGCAAAATAGTAGACTACTCTGATTGCACTGACAATTGTACATTTTCTATTGTTTAGTGTTAATTCTGAAGGCATTGTTGGAAAATCAACGATGTACGAAATTTGGACATCCAACAATGGACAAACATCCTCTGTTGCCCAACATTGTTGGAATGTACAAGAATGTTTGCATATTTCTATAAAAACAAAATACTCTTAACAGTGACTGATTGTTAACATAATAGCATCTGGAGTGATCTGGGCGATGCTAATCATAGTCCAAACGACTCATTGTTAAGAACACAAAAACAGAAACTGTCTTTCGATGATACATGTTTTTCTATAGTATTTCTGTAATTTTCTGAAGATTTATGCACTGCGCTAATTCTTACTTTAAAAAAGATATTCTCTTGTTATTTCCTACTTATAGCCCATACAATTAAAGCAATTTAAGGTCCTTCTGAATAATTTAGGTGTACAAGGGGCCATCAAACTCAGCTATTTTATTAATTTTTAAATTGCACTTTAAACACCATTCAAGGACTACTATAGGAATAATGACATATATTTATCAAGCAAGAGACAATAAAAAAAATGAATAAAACTGAGGAACTGTCCTGAACAGGGTTGCCGGATTTATCCATTTTAAAAAAATCCGGATGGTTTTTTTTGGATAAATCCACTTAAAAAAAGCCGGAGATTTTTGGAGAAAATATAAATGTATAAGTATCTGATAAATAATATGAAAAAAGTTCATTTAAAATGAATCTTAACTTTTTTTAAATAGAAGGCTGGAAAAGAAGATGAACCATTAATGGTATACAGTACAATATTAATTCAGCAGACAAAGACAAGCAAATTTTATGATGTAATTTATTTATGAAAATGAAATCATTTGAATTTGTAATTTTGTTGAATAAGAAAAAATAAACTTATTTTAAAATAAAGTTAAAGAAACAGTTGTCCTAAACAAATAAATGATTATAAAGTGTAATGTTTAAAAATTGACATAAATCAATTTCAATACTTAGTATAAAATAATAATGTATAATTAATTCAATCTCAACAATGTTTTTGTTTTTTGATTGCTGCTGCACAATTGCTTATAAATGAACAGTTTTTAATGAAAGAAGGAAATACAAAAAATGTCACCAATCTTTTGGTTCTGCTCTATAGTGTCGATAAATTTTAACTAGCTTTTCTGCTTTGTCAGTTCCTAAACTATTCCTTACTTTACTCCAAACAAAACCATAAGTGGAAAAGATTCTTTCAATTGATGCAGAACTGGGTGGACAGCTATGTAGTTTTATAAAAAAAGTTATAAAATTCTTCAGCTTCAGGTACATTAATGCTTTTTTTAATTGATTTTGCTTTAGTGAGGTGCCACCACTGCTTTGCAGAAAAGTTTTCAATAACTGAATTTGAAAATATACTGGCTGAAAAAAAATCATTGTCCTTTAGTTTCAGTTTTAAAACATAAGGTAGAAAATTCGGATACATGTCAGCAAGCCACTGCTCTGCCATTTCTTCTTATTCAGAAGTTAGTCGTTTTCCAAAATACTTTGGATCAGTCATATTCACTAGGAAATGAAATGGTTCCATGTTTTCAGAAAACCTCTTTTTCAGCATAGGTAAATAACTGCTAAGAGACGGGTTTTCTAAAATATCTAACCATACCTCAACAACTGTAGACAATGTTGCTTTGTCATCTTGCAAAGCATCTAAACCTTTACTTATAACTTCAAATTGTTCACACAAATTCAAGGCTTCTAAATACAGGCCAACATTCATTAGATACTTTCCTATTTCCTTATTGAAATCTTCATTGTGTTCTAACTTTATTTTAATGTATTTGTGATAATTTTTCAAAAAAGTTTTCAAGCATTCTTTCTGCGAGTTCCATCTAGTCTCATTTGGAATTTGGGGCATCATACCATTTTTATTTTTTAACCAACCATGTGCATTGTGTTTATTTCTAAAGTATTTTTGAATTTCAACTATATGTTTCATTAAATTGGCTGGAGTTATGTCCTTTGCACATAAATTTAAAATATGAGAGGAGCATCCGTATGTTAATAATTCAGGGTGATTTGACTTTAAATTATTTCGCATAGCGATCATTTTATTTTCATTATCCGAACAAACAGCAAAAATATTTTTGACAAATTTTTCTTGAATTTCTTTTATTGCCGTTTCTGCAAAATCTGAACAAAATTCTGCGGGTTTTTTTTTCTGCTTCACAATCAACAGTTTTAAAAAGGTAAGAGTTCTTACCTGTATGAATACTACATGCGAAGATGGGGTCATTGCTTATGTTTGACCAGCCATCTAATATTAGCGTTAGACTTGTTTCGATTGAAATTTCTGATTTTAATTTGTTCTCAAGTTCATCATATGCATCAAACAACAATTTTTCAGACAACTGTTTTCTGCTTGGTGGAATATATCCTGGCCTTAACTCTTGAATCATATTTTTGAATTCTACATTATCTGCAATATTAAACGCAATATTATTTGCATAAAAGAAATTGGCAATCTTTTTATCAAGCATTGATTTTTGAATGGCAGTAGTTTTGATTCCATGTGATAAAATTGATGCATGATCTCTAGTTTTAGAAGTAGAGGGAAATATTTCTTGCTTAGGAGAAACCTATTCACTTGTACTTGTAGATGTATTTGAAGAAATATCAATATTAGGATTAGCTTTAGTTATTTTTAGTGGAGGTTCCCATTCACTGCAATCAGGCTCAAGAGTATTTTCATCACTCATATGGGAAGAATCCAATTTAATTCTTTTGCATTTTTCTAGATGTTGTTTTATCCTTTCAATCCTTTTGCTGATAGTAGTACCACAATACTTGCACTTCACATTAGTTCCAGAATCAATAACCTCACCCAACTCTGGTAATGGTTTTCTTCCACTTCCAAATGGCATGGTGATCCAGTACACTTTTTTAAGAACACAATTCTTCTTATTGCTCCAACCTTAACACATGCTTTGGAAATCCAAACAAAAATTTGTAAAGTTACTACTGAGGAAAAATATTCTACTTCCACTATTAATAAAATGGTACATTTGACTATAACACTTCACAAATAAAATTTTTGGCTATGGCAAGCTATTACATATATATTTCACTGCAACTCATTCCCAGACTGTACTGACACTGACCTGTATGAAGCTGATAATAGCATTAGCACTATACTCCCTGTAGGAAAAATCGGCTTTTCAAGGACAAACGTCCTCTTTTCATTTTCCCTTCGTTACCATAGTTACTAACCTAAAATAAGGTCCGATGAGTGACCAACGAAGGGATAATGAAAAGAGAACGTTTGTCCTTGAACAGCCAATTTTTCGTGCAGGGAGTATAGTACCGGCTTTTTTTCTGCCAATCATCTTAAGGAATCACTTTAAAAAGAGGTTTGCAAAGGAATAGAAGAATGCAGATGACAGTTTGGGTAAGCAGATGCACCTGCCAATGCAGGTGGTACAAGATTGGAAAAAATAAAAGAAAAAACTGCTGGGTGTTAGTGTTGTATTATACAATGAATGGAGACTTAGAGAAAATATTTGATTTCTAATTGAAAGAAATATAAATTTCTATTAGCAAGAATTATGGGAATAACTAGTTACACATTTAATCAAGACAAAAAATTACTTATATTTATATAAGATGATTTCCAAATTTTTTTATTCATTGGATGAAATAAAAATAATTATTTGTTGCATTTTATCATTTTATTTTACTTATTTTTTTCTTTCTAACTCTCTTTTTTAAAAATTCACACAATATAAATTTTTTTACACTAAATAGGAGATAGGACCCTAGAAAAAAATCCTGCACAGACCTCTGAAAATAATCTAAAGTAATTTTGATATCTAAAAATAACAAATATTAAATTTTGTGCAGCAATTAATAAAAAATTCGAAATCTCCAAAAAACTCCAATTTTCTCCGGTTAAAACCAATAAAATCCACCGGATAGGATTTTTTAAATTTTCTCCGGATTCAATTACAACCCTGGTCCTGAATATTTTAAGCGTTATGAAGAACTTTTCAAAATGTCCCATGCGCATTTCATATCAATTAAAACTCCCAAATTTTGTATGGCAGTTTGGTTTACAAATACACATAAAACTGTGCGTCGAACTTTTTACATTTAATATAATGATAAGAAAAAAATATTTTCCGTATTTTATGAAGTGTTCATCATAAAATTTCTGCACTTAACTACCTTTAACTTCTCCAATTACATTTAGTGTAAAAAAACTATGGATAACACAGTTTTATTTTTACATGTAAACCTAACTGGCAAAAAAAAAAAAAAAAAAAAAAAAAAAAAAAATATTGGGGATTTTAATTGATATGGAATGTTCTTAAGGCTTTTCATAATGCTTAAAATATTCAGTTAAATTCATTATTTTTCTCCAAATTTTTTTTTTTATTATGTGATAAATATATGCCCTAATTTATATTGTGTTCCATTGAACAGTATTCAAAAAGCAATTAAAAAAATTGAGTTTGAATGTCTCTTGTTTCTTTATATACAAATAAAACTGTGCATTGAATTTTATATATTTGAATATCTTATATTATACCTCGAGCACAATTTGCGTGTGTGTGTAAATTTTATCTTAAAAACGGTTCCAACGATTTTGGCTAAATTTTGGGTTTTACCATTGTCCGACATGAAAAGATCACTGAGCTATGTCACATGTTAAAAAAAATAAGAATAGTGGGTTCTTATTACGTCACTACGGGTCAAGTTAATTTTATCTAAAAACCGCTGTAAGACGATTTTGGCTAAGTTTTGCATTGTACAGTTTTTGGATTACGAGAAAACAATTGGGCTAATCTACATGTTCTAGAAAATTCGATTAGTGGATCAATTTGGGGTCACTGTGGGTCAAGCTTAAAAACGGCTTGACCGATTTTGGCTAAATTTAGTATTTTACCATTGTCGGACGTGAGAAGATCATTGGACCATGTCACATGTTCGAGAAAATTCGAATAGTGGGTCACTTGTTGTCAAGGTCACGCTAATTATATATAAAAAAGGCTTAATCGATGTAGATTAAATTTTAAATCCAACCGCTTTCAGACACTAGAAGACTATTTCACTAGATACAAGTTAAAAAATTTCGATAAGAGGGTCATTTTGGAAGATAATTTTATCTAAAAACGGTTCGAACGATTTTGACTAAATTTTGTATTCTACAGTTTTGGATTATGGGAAGACCGTTGGGCTAAGTCACGTGTTCTAGAATATTCAATTGGAGGATCAAATTAGGGTCACTGTGGATCAAGCTAGTATTATCTTAAAATAAGCTAAACCGATTTTCACTAAATTTAATATTCAACCGTTTTCGAGCACGAAAAGAACTTGGGCTTGGTCACTTGTTTGAGAAAATTTGATTTGTGAGTTATTTTGGCTTAGTACGGGCCAGGGTCAAGCTAATTTTAACTTAAAAACAATTCTAATGATTTTGACTAAATTTTGTATTCTATCCTTTTTATGTACTAGAAGGCGATTGGGCTGGGTCACGGGAATATTTGATTAGTGGGTCATTTTGGTTCACTACGGTACTGGGTCAAGCTAATTTTATCTATCTAAAAATCGGCTCTAACGAATTTGACTAAATTATATATCCTTCAGTTTCAGATTACGTGAAGACCGTTGGGCTAAGTCACATGTTTCAGAAAATTCGAATTGTGTGTAATTATTATTTCACAACGGGTAAAGCTGCTATTATCTAAAATGTGGCTCAGTCGATTTTGGCTAATTTTTATTTCTGGCAGCTTTGGATTATGAGAAGACAATTGAGCTAAGTCACATCTTTGAGAAAATTCTATAAGTGGGACATTTGTGGGTCACTTCGGGTCAAATTAGTCATTCCAAAAAAGGGCTCTAAGAATTTTGACTAAATTTTGTATCCTACCTTTTTAAGGTACTGGAAGATCCTTGAGTTAGGTTATATGATCGAGAAAATTCTATTAGTGGGTTATTTTGGAGTCAGGCCAGGACAGTGCATTTCAATGTAAGTAAAGGTTTAAATAATTATTAAATTTTTGAACCGTGGACAATAAACGAAATCGCGAAATTGGCAACAGTTTACCAAATCTGGTGCTATTTGATGAAATGTTGTCGACATTTGAGCGGAAAAATCGACTTTCCACTAATATCGAAAAACAAATTTGAAGCTATATGCAGGAAAGTTGCCAAGTTTGTCAGTTTTTGCCAATTTTTTACTACATTTGGCAAAAACGTTGGCTTTTAGAATCTGAAAGAATTTTCCAGAAATTCTCAATAGGAGGAGTTATACATGATTCAACCGATCAGGTTACATAGAACGTTCTTGAACAACAGTGACGTTGTCACGTACAACGCATACCTTATGAGGAAATGTAACTGTCACAACAACGTCAATGTTTCATCGAGTTGAACAAAAAGCTAATTTTAACCGAGAATAGCGCGGTCTTTCGTGCTAGTTACGTATAAACACCCATAGGAATGTCAAAATTTCATATAAGACAAATAAGTTATTTTCTTTTTTGAAATCAAAAATTTTAAATACATGCAAAATGAGAAAATTGTTTACAATATTTGATATTACTAAAATTAATATTCAATTATTTCAACAATAAATTAAAAATAACAGAGAATTACAATTTAAAGACACTTGCAATTCAAACCTAAACAATTGATATTGATTCAGTTTTAAACATTATTTAAATTCTATTAATCTTTGATAATTACTTTTTTATGCTTTTAATTAATGTGAAACGTTTAAAACTTAACAACAGAGTATATTTTAAATTTTGAGCTATTAAGAAAATTTACAATTTAAAGAAATCATTTTAGTGAAATAATTCACAAATACGATTAATCTTCCAAGTGATTTTGGACTTTTTGAACATTTTCATTACACATTTCACATTTAGAGTTAAAGATGTTCTCAAATCCGAAGAGGCTACTTTCAGACTTATTTTTTGAATTGATTTTTTTTCGGAAACTGACAAGAACTTGACAAGTGTTGTTACCATGCAATTATGTGATCTAAAGACGTTTTTCATGTTTTAGTAAAATCGGAAGATATTTTAACAAGAACATAAAAATTCCGCGTTTTGAAGCGATTTTCCTGATATGACATAGAAAGGAAGAAAATCGCTTATAATTCAATAAAATATTTATTTGTCAAGCAATTAAAACCTCGTTTCGATTTTAAATCTCTTCAATAATCAGGTATGCCAACTGTATGCCTTTACGTTTAAAAATGAGTCTGAAATATGCTATAATGTTACGCGTTATTGAGCAAGGAACTTGAGAACAGCATTATGTCTAATAATAAACACACATAATACAATATACATTAAAACACACATTCACACATAAACTAATAATAAGCTAGAAGTAGCTCGGAGTCGTTCGGTAGCTTCATCGCCCCGAGCCCAACTCTTCCCGCTTTTCGGTGTCTTTAATTTGTGTAATTTCCCTTTTAAATTTGTCCGGTTTCAATTTTTGATTTTTTTTTTTTCAATCTGGCTTTCGCTAGAGAGTCTTTCATTCGGGACGTGGCTGGGTACCTGGGAATCTTGCTTCCGCAAAAGAGTCGGAGTAGAGTAGAAGAATAAAGGGTTGCGGACGAAGATGGGCCGCTCGCCGCGGCGGTTATGTGTGAATGTGTGAATGTGTGTTTTAATGTATATTGTAGTATGTGTGTTTATTATTATATTTCGTAGATCGATGTAATGGTAAAATCTATTCATCGTTGTCCGGTCATCCAAGGCTGTTGTAAATGGCTGGTGACTTCCCCAACATGGTTTATTAGTGAGAAATTGCAGACTCAGGCATCGGCCGGAGTAGCTCAGTGGTTAGAGCGACTGCCTGGAATGCAGTGGTCCCGGGTTCGATTCCTGGCTCTGGCTAATTTTTCACCCCAGTTGGGTTTATTGTATTTATTGTATGTATGTCTGTAAAATATTTATATATACCTTTAACATTATGTCTATTTATATGTACAAATGAAGTAAAATTAACTGTTCCAAAGAAATTTCATTTTACCTTCCAGTCCTTCTGTTACATCGTCGAAAGATGAGTCTGTCAGCTCATGAATTAGATGTTGATCTTTGCTTTTGTGGCAAAGTAGTGTCCAGCATAATGTTTAGCACCTGCAGACTGTACCACCAAATGTCATAATGCTCTCCTTGGATGTTCTTGTCGGCATGATCAATGAAACATTCAGGGAGTGGAAGACGGGTGGAGAAATTAATCTATAACAGAAAAAATATATCAATTATAACAGCAAAAACGATTTCATTGAAAGTTAAATTCGAGAAATATATGGCAGCTTAATTGGAGTTCGATTGCTTCTCCTGAAACATAATTAAGAGTTAAAATAATTTAAATTTAAACATGTTTTTCAAATATCTTGCTCACATGTGTATATTTCGGGAGCTATCTGATAAGCTGTACTTCAATAGTAGCGATATATATTCCGAATTATTAGCTGATTGAGGTATCTTCAAATAGAACCTATTTATAATACTCTCTATTTTTTTCTTTTTCATTAGTACATAAAAAAGAAATATGAGATTTCCTTCTCCTTTTGAAGCACTTAAAAATCTGCAGCCAATTGTCCATTGTCACTCCACCATTTTTATAGAATATCCCTATTAAGAAGAATGAGAACACTCCATAATATAGTCAAGTAACCGTTTCCTGTTAAAACGGTGGAGCGACTATGGGCATTTTGTTTCAGATTTAATAGTGAATACTTAATACAAAAATTAAGATAATCTAATACTTTTAGAAATTATTATATAGCTTTTATGCAGCCTCTGATCGTTATATGTAATTTTCAATCATATTATCACATCATTTTTATAAATATCGATTAACCAATGTTTCGTTTCCCTCTATGTCTTAAACACTGATTCCCGTTTTAACTTTTAGAGGTGTAAGCTTTCATAAAACACACACCTGAATTTTTAATCTAATGGAATTAAGCCTGTTAGTAAGAGCTGCTTCCTAAACTGCAAATAAGACGTATTCTGGTAAATGTTAAGGGCACAGTTGCTCTTCAACCGGTCATATCTGCTAGAAAAGTGATTTAAATTCCATACCTTTTCACAAACTATCTAATGAAGCAAATTCAATGAATTTTTTTCATTTCTTGTTACAATAAAGAAAAGCGAGATGAAGAATATTTAAATGAATTAGGAAAACTTAATTAAGTAACATACTGTTTTTTAACACTTTCCAACAAAGTTGAAAAGTGTTTATGACTTCGGTTTGTCTGTCCGTCTGCCCACGCTCTAACTCACGTAAATAAGCTCGGATCGTTCTGAAATTTTTGGATGTTAGAGACCTCTACCATAGCACGTTCTTTATTTCAAATGAAGTTTGTAGCATGTTTAGTTCATTTACAGGGACAGTCAAAAGTTTTCCGTTATATTACGGATAATGGGAAAAAATTATTTTAAATGATTTTTAATGGTGTTACACTCTTTCAAGCATAGTAAAATTGATATTCATTTATGACGTCAACTAAAATATGCATTCTGCTGAATATGCGGTGCAAAGAATAGTTATTGTTCATTTACAGGGACAGTTAAATGTTTTCCGTTACATTACGACCAATGGGAAAAAATCGTTTCAAATTATTGTGAACGGTGTTACACTCTTTCAAACATAGTAAAAATGATATTCAACTATGCGGTGCAAAGAATAGTTATTGTTCATTTACAGGGCCGCACAAAAGAATTTCGTTCATAATGGTATAGGGGGAATTGTTTGCGGTGTATTTGAAAAGATTTCAGGTACTATATTGTATCAGAATTACTGTATATTAGTAATGATTGCTCGAAATGCATTTTTAATTATGATATGCGTTTTTCACTATATTTATGCATACTAAAAAGTGCGTATAAATTCTATAGTTCTTATACAGGGCTACAGAAATGAATTCGTAAAGGTTACTGAGTATGAGCATAAATTGCTTAAAGGTGGGGTTTTAAAGGGGTCATGCATTTTTACGCTGAACTGAATTTAGTTTACTAAGAAATATTTATAGAATACTAGCAAACCCCGCGGCTTTGCTCGCGTATTATTTGAAATATGCCAAGTGATATTTATATGTCTAATTTTTATTAAAAGGTACTCACTAAATTTTTATTTTATTAAAAGGTAATATTTTATTTTGTTAAAAGGTACTTATTACTTTTAGGAATAATTAAAAAAATTACTATTTAAAACACAGTTAGATTAAACATCATTGTTACACTGCATAAAGCAGAAATGAGACTTAAATTAATAAAACTAAATAAAACTAAATAAATAATAATTAAGAAAATATTTTGAAACTTTTATGCTCAAATAATACGCTCATTTCAGTATTCATTTGAAGATCTGAATTTTTTAGAAACCATCTTCTTACATCTTAAAATTAACCATCATGTCAAATTCCAAGTCCTACTACCTCTCTCAACATAAAGGGCTATGTTGAAATAGGAGCTGTCACCATTAATTTGCCAACATTAATTTTGAAATTGGTTTGTTATTTCCTAATATTCCACAGAAACGTAATTGAGAAAGCTTTTAAAGGCCTTTTTTAGAGCGTTTGTTGTTCCTGTGAACCCCAGGTGGTAGAATCATCGGCATAAAATATAGCCTGTGTAGGATCAGAGACTGTTACCATTGATTCGCAACTATTACTTTTATATTTGGTTTATATTCCCTGAAATTGCATAGAAATCGTAATTTAGGACTTTTTTAGAATGCTTTTCACACCTCCCCTTCACTTCACCCCTTTTTAATTCGAATTTATTTTCGACAGTCCTTCGAGGGCATTTATATTTTATAAGTAACTACCATGCCCATTTCAGTATCACAGAATATCGCAATTTAGAAAGTTTTTAGCTACTGCAACCCTCTGGTGGTAGTGGCACAGACATAAAATATAGCTTATGTTTGAGCAGATTCTATCACCAAAAATTTGTCATCATTATTTTTTAATCAGTTTGGTATTTGATAAGATTACATAAAAATTGTAATTTATAACGCTTTTCGCTCTCTTCATCTTTTTAAATTTGAAATTTTCTTTCGACAGTTCTTAGAAAGCAGTTGCATTTTGTAAGTAAATACCATGCCATACTTCAAAGTGTTAGACCGTTCACTTATGCAAAAAACGCAAATTAGAACATGTTTTGCTTTTACAACCCTCAGATGGTAGTAACAGCAACATAAAATATAACCTATGTTGTAGCAGGGACTCTCACAATTGATTTGCAATCTTTACTTTTGAAATAGCTTTGGAATTTCCTGAGATTGAGTAGAAATCGCAATTTAGAACGTTTTTAGAACGCTTTTCGCGCATTTTCACCCCTTTTTAAATTTCCAATTTTTTCGAAACTGTTCTTAAAGATCATTTATATGTAATAAATATGTACCTTGCGTAATTTTAAGTTGCTAGCCCCTACCGATCACAAAAATCGAAATTTGGAACGCTTTTTTGTTCCTGCAACGTCTAGGTGATAGTGATACCGACTTAAATAGTGCCTATGTTAGAGCAGAGACTGTCAGCATCAATTTCATACCATTACTTTTGAAATCAGTTTGAGTCTTCCTGAGATATTGGTGGCAAAGCTGCCTTTAGAAAGTTTTTAGAACGCTTTTCGCTCATTTTGCTCCTGCATCTCCTCTGGGGTAGTGGAAACAGATATAAAATATAGCCTATCTTGGGGCAAGGTCTGTCCCCATCATTTTTACACCATTATATTTGAAATCGGTTCAGTATTTCCTGAGATTGCTAGAAATCGCAATTTAGAACGTTTTTTACAACGCTTTTTGCGCATTTTGACCCCCCTTTTAACTTTTGACTTTTTTAGGAAATGTCCTTAGAGATCATTGATATCTTATAACTAATTACCATTCTAAATTTCACGATTCAAGGCCCTTCCGTCACGCAAAAACCGCAATTTAGAACGTTTTTCTCCTGCACCCCCTTTGGTGTAGTGGCACCGACTTAAAACATAGCCTATGTTGAAGCAAGGGTTTTCACCATCATTTTGACGCCATTATTTTTTTAATCGGTTTGGTATTTCCTGAGATTGTGTAGAAATCACCATTTAGAACGTTTTTAGAACGCTTTTCGCGCATTGTCACCCCTTTTAAATTCCTAATTGTTTAAGAACTGTTCTTAGAAATCCTTTATATCTAATAAGTAGCTGATACTTCAAAATTTCATATTTCTAGGCCCTTCAGTAACACATAAATCGCATTTTTAGAACGTTTTTTGCTCCTACACCCCCTTTGGGGTAGTGGCACCGACATAAAACACAGCCTATCTTGGAGCAAACGTTGTAACTAAAATTTTGACACCAATATTTTTTAAATCGGTTTGATATTTCCTGAGATTATGTAGAAACTACCATTGGGAACGTTTTTTAGAACGCTTTTTGTGCATTTTCACCCCTTTCAAATTTCGAATTGTTTAAGAACTGTTCTTAGACAACATTTGTATCTTATAAGTAACTAATATTCCAAATTTCATATTTCTAAGCCCTTCAGTAACACAAAAATCGCATTTTTAGAACGTTTTTTGCTCCTGCACCCCCTTTGGGGTAGTGGCACCGACATAAAATATAGCCTATGTTCTAAGTTGGACTAACACCATCATTTTGATACCATTACATTTTAAATCGGTTTGGTATTTCCTGCGATTATGTAGAAACTACCGTTTAGAACGTTTTTTAGAACGCTTTTTGTGCATTTTCACCCCTTTTAAATTTCGAATTGTTTAAGAACTGTTCTTAGACAACATTTATATCTTATAAGTAACTGATATTCCAAATTTTATATTTCTAGGCCCTTCAGTATCGCAAAAATCGCATTTTTAGAACGTTTTTTGCTCCTGCCCCCCTTTGGGGTAGTGGCACCGACATAAGATATAGCCTATGTTCTAAGTTGGACTAACACCATTATTTTGATACCATTACTTTTGGAATCGGTTCGGTAGTTCCTGAGCTTACCTCCTACAAATAAACAATTTTTTCCTCTTTATAATAGGAGTATAGACTAGCAAACCCCGCGGCTTTGCTCGCGTATTATTTGAAATATGCCAAGTGATATTTATATGTCTAATTTTTATTAAAAGGTACTCACTAAATTTTTATTTTATTAAAAGGTAATATTTTATTTTGTTAAAAGGTACTTATTACTTTTAGGAATAATTAAAAAAATTACTATTTAAAACACAGTTAGATTAAACATCATTGTTACACTGCATAAAGCAGAAATGAGACTTAAATTAATAAAACGAAATAAAACTAAATAAATAATAATTAAGAAAATATTTTGAAACTTTTATGCTCAAATAATACGCTCATTTCAGTATTCATTTGAAGATTTGAATTTTTTAGAAACCATCTTCTTACATCTTAAAATTAACCATCATGTCAAATTCCAAGTCCTACTACCTCTCTCAACATAAAGGGCTATGTTGAAATAGGAGCTGTCACCATTAATTTGCCAACATTAATTTTGAAATTGGTTTGTTATTTCCTAATATTCCACAGAAACGTAATTGAGAAAGCTTTTAAAGGCCTTTTTTAGAGCGTTTGTTGTTCCTGTGAACCCCAGGTGGTAGAATCATCGGCATAAAATATAGCCTGTGTAGGATCAGAGACTGTTACCATTGATTCGCAACTATTACTTTTATATTTGGTTTATATTCCCTGAAATTGCATAGAAATCGTAATTTAGGACATTTTTAGAATGCTTTTCACACCTCCCCTTCACTTCACCCCTTTTTAATTCGAATTTATTTTCGACAGTCCTTCGAGGGCATTTATATTTTATAAGTAACTACCATGCCCATTTCAGTATCACAGAATATCGCAATTTAGAAAGTTTTTAGCTACTGCAACCCTCTGGTGGTAGTGGCACAGACATAAAATATAGCTTATGTTTGAGCAGATTCTATCACCAAAACTTTGTCATCATTATTTTTTAATCAGTTTGGTATTTGATAAGATTACATAAAAATTGTAATTTATAACGCTTTTCGCTCTCTTCATCTTTTTAAATTTGAAATTTTCTTTCGACAGTTCTTAGAAAGCAGTTGCATTTTGTAAGTAAATACCATGCCATACTTCAAAGTGTTAGACCGTTCACTTATGCAAAAAACGCAAATTAGAACATGTTTTGCTTTTGCAACCCTCAGATGGTAGTAACAGCAACATAAAATATAACCTATGTTGTAGCAGGGACTCTCACAATTGATTTGCAATTTTTACTTTTGAAATAGCTTTGGAATTTCCTGAGATTGAGTAGAAATCGCAATTTAGAACGTTTTTAGAACGCTTTTCGCGCATTTTCACCCCTTTTTAAATTTCCAATTTTTTCGAAACTGTTCTTAAAGATCATTTATATGTAATAAATATGTACCTTGCCTAATTTTAAGTTGCTAGCCCCTACCGATCACAAAAATCGAAATTTGGAACGCTTTTTTGTTCCTGCAACGTCTAGGTGATAGTGATACCGACTTAAATAGTGCCTATGTTAGAGCAGAGGCTGTCAGCATCAATTTCATACCATTACTTTTGAAATCAGTTTGAGTCTTCCTGAGATATTGGTGGCAAAGCTGCCTTTAGAAAGTTTTTAGAACGCTTTTCGCTCATTTTGCTCCTGCATCTCCTCTGGGGTAGTGGAAACAGATATAAAATATAGCCTATCTTGGGGCAAGATCTATCCCCATCATTTTTACACCATTATATTTGAAATCGGTTCAGTATTTCCTGAGATTGCAAGAAATCGCAATTTAGAACGTTTTTTACAACGCTTTTTGCGCATTTTGACCCCCCTTTTAACTTTTGACTTTTTTAGGAAATGTCCTTAGAGATCATTGATATCTTATAACTAATTACCATTCTAAATTTCACGATTCAAGGCCCTTCCGTCACGCAAAAACCGCAATTTAGAACGTTTTTCTCCTGCACCCCCTTTGGTGTAGTGGCACCGACTTAAAACATAGCCTATGTTGGAGCAAGGGTTTTCACCATCATTTTGACGCCATTATTTTTTTAATCGGTTTGGTATTTCCTGAGATTGTGTAGAAATCACCATTTAGAACGTTTTTAGAACGCTTTTCGCGCATTTTCACCCCTTTTAAATTCCTAATTGTTTAAGAACTGTTCTTAGAAATCCTTTATATCTAATAAGTAGCTGATACTTCAAAATTTCATATTTCTAGGCCCTTCAGTAACACATAAATCGCATTTTTAGAACGTTTTTTGCTCCTACACCCCCTTTGGGGTAGTGGCACCGACATAAAACACAGCCTATCTTGGAGCAAACGTTGTAACTAAAATTTTGACACCAATATTTTTTAAATCGGTTTGATATTTCCTGAGATTATGTAGAAACTACCATTGGGAACGTTTTTTAGAACGCTTTTTGTGCATTTTCACCCCTTTCAAATTTCGAATTGTTTAAGAACTGTTCTTAGACAACATTTGTATCTTATAAGTAACTAATATTCCAAATTTCATATTTCTAAGCCCTTCAGTAACACAAAAATCGCATTTTTAGAACGTTTTTTACTCCTGCACCCCCTTTGGGGTAGTGGCACCGACATAAAATATAGCCTATGTTCTAAGTTGGACTAACACCATCATTTTGATACCATTACATTTTAAATCGGTTTGGTATTTCCTGCGATTATGTAGAAACTACCGTTTAGAACGTTTTTTAGAACGCTTTTTGTGCATTTTCACCCCTTTTAAATTTCGAATTGTTTAAGAACTGTTCTTAGACAACATTTATATCTTATAAGTAACTAATATTCCAAATTTTATATTTCTAGGCCCTTCAGTATCGCAAAAATCGCATTTTTAGAACGTTTTTTGCTCCTGCCCCCCTTTGGGGTAGTGGCACCGACATAAGATATAGCCTATGTTCTAAGTTGGACTAACATCATTATTTTGATACCATTACTTTTGGAATCGGTTCGGTAGTTCCTGAGCTTACCTCCTACAAATAAACAATTTTTTCCTCTTTATAATAGGAGTATAGATAGATAAAATGATATACACGGTCACGCAAAGAGTTGGATACATGGCTATCTATGGGTGATAATTTCTGGAAATGTAATTTCAATAGATTTAAGAGTGTTTTAATTTGAATTAAACTTTAGCTAAATAATGGCATGTAATAAAGGTGCTAGGTAAATTACAGGGCTGTACAAAAGTATTCAAGTATGTTTCCATCTATTAGCATAAATTGCTGAAAGATGAATTTCAACCTGTTATGTATTTTTTTGCTAAACTAAATTTTCCCATTATATAGTATATATATCAACCTACAGATCCAATACAGGGCTGTCCAAAAGAATTGTAATACATATTTGGCTATGAACGGTGTAACTACTGAAATCAGTTTTTCAAATGTTTTATGCGCTTTATAAAATGTTTACTTAGTTATCTTAGTTACCTTATTTTCCTAAATAACGAAGTTTTGTTAAAGCATTCAGGAAGTGTTGGCAAGTGTTTCATAATCTATGCTTAACGCATGATTTTTCTTACTCTTTTTTTTTTTTAATACTATATATCACTGCGTGCATGATTTCTCAATTTCTCAAAGATTTTAGGTTGAAATTTTCTGACTGCATTAATATTGTACTTCTACATAAAATTAACTAAAATATTAGAATTATCTTAATTAATAAAAAAATTTATTTAAAAAAATATGCGAGAAAATTTTTAGAATTTTTTAAATTTTTATTATTAATTATAAATATTATAAATGAAGATAATTAAAAGATCTTAGTTCATTATATTAAGCGGTGTTATTCTTTAAATTGAAATCTATCTAAAGTTAATAAATTAAAATGAGCACGAGATATCATGAACGCAGTAATATATCGTAATTACGAAAACAAAAAATCAGTAGATTACTTAATTCAGTTTTCCTAATTAATTTAAATATTTTTCATCAATCTCTTTTGTTTATTGAAACAAGTAAAGCTATACTTAACAATCCAAAAAATTTCAATAAATTTACTTTATTGGTTAGTTTGCGAAAAGGTATGGAAGTTGAATCAGATTCCTGAGATTTTTGACTGGTTGAAGGGGAACTTCTCCTTAAGGAGACTATAAGAAGAAACATACATATACAAATTAAATCTCTGTTTTTTATAGCCAGAGATAAGCGACTAAAGTTTATTTAGCCTAGTTTATTACTTATTTGAAAATTATCTTAAATGTTTATTATATTATTTGTAAAATCTACAAAAAAAAAAAAAAAAAAAAAAAAAAAATCTGTAATATTTTTATGTATTAAAAACCAGATATTGGTAAAAGTAATGATTACCTTTCCATTGAATGTTAGTGAATTTCAAGTCCGAGAAATCTGCCAGTACTGCATTCCCTTCCTATCTATCATAACATTGTTTGTTTTAATATGTAAATCCACTTCTGTACAGAGACTGAACGGTGGAAAGTGTCTGGAGCATTCTTCCCTCTACTCTACTGAAACTATTGCTGTGTTTTCTGAATTGCTTACTTTCAACAATGTCCTCTAATACCCCAGATAGGATAGGCATCATGTAAGGTTTAACCTCCAGTTCTTGGACTGTGATGACATCATGTACCCGCATTACATGTGGATGTTGTAATGTAGGCCAATACCGGTTTTCAGTGGCCCAGATATCCTCCGTTTGTACCATCTTAACTGGAACTTCACTTCCAGCTGGATCACGGAATGCAGTCGCATCTACAAATAATCCTCTTCCAATGAACTTCAGGATCTTGCATCCTCTATTCTCTCAATACAGGATGACGGCTTTTCTTTGTCGAGAAATGGTTAGTTATGCATTTCAACCATCAGGAATCAACGATAAAAAGTTTATAACAAAAAGAACAGTTTAAAAAATACTCGAATGTTACAAAATATTTTCGAAATACTTAAAAATTGCAAACTCGTAGACTACTTTCACCTCAGTGACAATTGTTCATTTTGTATTGTTTAGTGTTAATTCTGAAGGCATTGTTGAAAAATCAACAAAGTGCGAAATTTGTTCATCCAACAACGGAGGAACATCCTCTGTTTCTCAATATTGTTAGAATGTAAAACAATGTTTGCATATTTCTATAAAAACAAAATACTCCTAACAATGACAAATTGTTACCATAGTAGCATATGGAGTGATCTGGGTGGTGCTAATCATAGTCCTAACGACTCACTATTAAGAATACAAAAACAGAAACTGTCTTTCGATGATATATGTTTTTAATAGTATTTCAAGGAAATTTCCGAATATTTATGTACTGCACTGATTCTTGCTTTAAAAAAGACATTCTCTTCTTATTTCCTACTTATTTCCCGCACAATTAGTTCAATTGAAGGTAATTTTGAATAATTTATGGGTACAAGGGACAATCAAAATCATCTTTTTTATTATATTTTAAATTGCACTTTAAACGCTATTTAAGGGCACACTGTATGATTAATGGTATATATTTATCAAGCAAGAAATAATAAAAAAATTTGGATAAAAATAAGGTATTTTCCTGAATATTTTAAGTGTTGTGAAGAACTTTTCAAAATGTCCCATGAACATTTCATATCAATTAAAATCCCCAATATCTGGCAGTTTTGTTTACATATACAAATAAAACTATGCATCGAATTTTTTACATTTGAATATAATGATAAAAAAAAATATTTTCTTTCATTTTATGAAATTTCAAGCATCATAATTCTGCGCTTAACTACCTTTAATTTTCCCATTTACATTTAGCTTCAAAAAGCTATGCACAGTTTTATTTTTATATGTGAACCAAATTGGCATGAAAAAAAATATTGGGATTTTATTTGATGTGGATTGCGCATGAGACATTTTGAAAAGTTCCTGATAATGCTTAAAATATTCAGAAAAACCCATAATTTTTCTCCAATATTTTTTATTTTATTGTGTGATAAATATATGGCATTATTCATATTGTGCCCCATTGATTAGTATTTAAAATGTAATTAAAAAATTTAAAATTGTTTTCGAAGGTCCCTTGTTTCCTTATATACAAATAAAACTGTGTATTGATTTATATATATTTGAATATCTTATAATACGAGGAAAAATTGCGCGTGTGTGTAAATTTTATCTTAAAAATGGCTCTAAATATTTTGACTAAATTGTGTATTTTACCATTGGAGCACATGAGAAGATCGGGTTATGTCACATGTTCGAGAAAATTCGAATAGTGGGTCACTAGTGGTCAAGGTCAGGCTAATTATATATAAAAACGGCTCAGTCTATTTTGACTAAATTTTGTATTATATTCGTTAGCAGCCAAACCGATTTTAATAAGCGCCTGATTTTTATATCCGTTACACGTATAATGTATAAAGTTTTCACACGCGAGAAGAATATTGGGCTAGATCACATGTTAAAAAATTTCGATAAGTGGGTCATTTTTGAGAGATAATTTTATCTAAAAACGTCTCTAACGATTTTGACTAAATTTTGTATTCTACAGTTTTGGATTACGAGAAGACAGTTCGGCTAAGTCACGTGTTCTAGAAAATTTGATTAGTGAATTAATTTAGGGTCACTGTGGATCAAGCTAATATTATCTTAGAATCGGCTCGACCGATTTTCACTAAATTCCGTATTCAGCCGTTTTCGAGCACGAGAAGACCGTTGGGTTTCGTCCCATGTTCGAGAAAATTTGATTAGTTGGTCAGTTTGGGTCACTACGTGCCAGGGTCATGCTAATTTTATCCTAAAAACAATTCTAACGATTTTGACTAAATTTTGTATTCTACCATTTTTACTTGGATGGGTCACATGTTCGAGAAAATGTGACTAATGGGTCATTGTCACACTAATTTTATTTAAAAAACGGCCCAAACGAATTTGACTAAATTTTGTATCCTTCAGTTTTAGATTATGTGAAGACTGTAGGGCTAAGTCATATGTTTGAGAAAATTAGATTAGTATATCATTTTTGTTTCACTACGGGCCAAGCTACTATTATCAAAATGTGGCACAGACGTTTTTCACTAATTTTTATATCTTACTAATTTGGATTACTGGAAGACTATTGGGCTAAGTCACATGTTTCAGAAAATTCCATTAGTTGGTCATTTTCGGTCACTATGGGTCAAGTTAATTTTTCAGAAAAACGGCTCTAAGGATTTTGACTAAATTTTGTATACTACCACTTTATGGTACTGGAAGATCTTTGAGTTCGGTTACATGATTGACAAAATTTGATTAGTGGATTATTTTGAGGTCATTCCGGGTCAGTGCATTTCAATGTGAGTAAAGGTTGAAATAATTATTAAATTATTGATCAGTGGGCAATAAACGAAATCTCATAATTACAACAATTCGCCAAATCTGGTGCTATTTCATGAAATGTTGGCGACATTTGAGCAGAAAAATCGACGTTCTACTAATATCGAAAAATATATATGACGCCAAATGTAGGAAAGTAGCCAAGTTTGTCAGTTTTTTCAAAATTTTGACTACATTTGGCGAAAAATTTGGCTTTCATAATCTGAAAGAATTTTCCAGAAATTCTCAATAAGAGGAGTTAGACATGATTCAACCAATCAGAATACATAGAACGTTCTTGAACAACAATGACGTTGTCACATACAACGCATACCTTCTGAGGAAATATAACTGTCACATCAACGACGATGTTTTATCGAGTTGAACACAAAGCTAATTTTAACGGAGCTCAGCTCGATCTTTCGTGCTAGTTGAAATTTAAACACGGATAGGAATGTGAAATTTTGAAATAAGACAAATAAGTTATTTTCTTTTTTTAAATCAAATTTCTAAATTTATGCAAGATGAGAAAACTGATTATAATATTTGATATGGCTAAAAATTAATATTCAATTATTCCAACAATAACATAAAAATAACAGACAATTACAATTTAAAGTCACTTACAATTCATACCTAACCAATCGATATTGATTCACTTTTACACATTATATAAATTCTATTAATCTTTGATAAGTACTTTTTTTATGCTTTTAATTAATGTGAAACATTTAAAACTGAAATAACAGAGTATATTTAAAATTTTACGCTATTAAGCAAAATTACAATTTAAAGAAATCGTTTTAGCGAAATAAAGACGAAAAAATTCACAAATACGATTAATCGTCCACGTGATTCAGGGCTTTTTGACCCTTTTAATTACACATTTCACAGTTAGAGTTAAAGATGTTCTCAAAACCGAAGAGGCTACTTTAAGACACATTTTTAAATTGATTTTCATACAGTTGGTTGATTGTGTTCATGGCGGCCAATTATCAACACGAGGGATATATGCTCTAAGGAGTGGTAGTGCCTTCCGTGGGGACTTTCTAAGGGAACCTATCCCGTAATTATGCTTGGAAAACCAAGGACCGAAGAAAACCATGAAAACTCCGGACGATTAAGCCGACGGGCGCGAATGGGATCGAACCCAGCACCTCCTTCCTGTCTACCAGCTTCGATAGCAGATCCTCTTGGTCACCGTTGGAGTATGGAAATACGTGAACTTGACAAGTGTTGTTACTGTTAAATCATATGATCGAAAGAAGTTTTTCATTTTTTAATAAAATCAGAATATCTTTTAATAAAAGCATCAAAATTTCGCGTTTAGAACAGAATTTAACGATATTAAAACATAAACAAGAAAATCGGTCGTCACGGGATCAAAATCGCTTATAACTCAATATATTATTTATTTATCAAAAAATGAAAACCTCATTTCGATTTTAAATCCCTTCAATAATCAGGTATGCCAATTTATGCCTTTACGTTTAAAAATAAGTCTGAAATATGTTAGAAAGTTTCGCGTTGTTGAGAAGGAATTTGAGAACATCATTAGGTTTTTATAAATGTACAAATGAAATAAAATTAACTGTTTAAAAGGAATTTCGTTTCACCTTCAATTCCTTCCGTTACATTGGCTAAAGGTGAGTCTACCAGCTGATGAAATACGTGCTGATCCTTGCTTTTCTGGCAAAGTAGTGTCGAGCATAATGTTTAGCACCTGCAGATTGTACTACCACATGTCAAAATGCTCTCCTTCGATGTTCTTGTCGGCATGATGAACGAAACATTCTGGGAGTGGAAGACGGGTGGCGAAATTAATCTATAACAAAAAAATTATAGTAATTATAACAACAAAAATTATTTTACTGAAAGTAAAATTTGGGAAATATAGGGCAGCAAAATTGGAGATCGATTGTTTCTCCTAAAACATTATTAAGAATTGAAATAATTTAAATTTAAACAAGTTTTTTAGATATCTTGCTCACATATGTATATTTCAGGAGCTATCTGATAAGCTGTACTTCTATATTAGCAATATATTTTGCCGAATTATTGGCTGATTGAGATATCGTCAAATAGAACCTATTTATAATGCTCTCTATTGTTTTACTTATTCAATAGTATATAAAATAGAAATACGGTAATTCTTTTTTCTTTAGAAGCACTTAAAAATCTGCAGCCAATTGTCCATTGTCACTCCACCACTTTTATAGAATACCTCTGTTCAGACCAATAACAACGCTTCATAATATAACCGTTTCCAAGTAACCGTTGTATTATGAACCGTAGTCAAGTAACCGTTTCCTGTAAAAACAATGGAGTGACTATGGACATTTTATTACAGATTTTTAACAGTGAATACTTAATACAATAATTAATATAATCTAAGTAATATTTTAACAAATTATTAGATAGATATTATGCAACATCTGATTGTTATATGTCATTTTATATCATATTATCATATCATTTTATTAAATAAGGATTAACCAATATTTCGTTTCCCTCTCTTTGTTAAACACTGATTCCCGTTTTAACTTTTAGAGGTGTATGCTTTCTTACGCACACCTGAATTTTCAATCTAATGGAATTAAATCTGTTAATAAGAGCTGCTTCCTAAACCACGAACAAGACGTATTCTAGTAAATGTTAAGGAGACTATAAGAAGAAACATACATTTATAAATTAAATCATTATTTTTTACAGCCAGATGATAACGATGAAAATTTATTTAGCCATGCTTATTATTTATTTAAAAATTATCGTAAATGCTTATTATATTATTTGTAAAATCTACAAAAATTCTCCTTAATATTTATATATGTTAAAAACCAGATATCTATAAAAGTAATGATTACCTTGCAATTGAATGTTTAGTGAAATTCAATCCCCTTAAATTTACCAGTACTACATTACCTTCTTGTCTATCATATCATTATCTGATTTGATATCTAAATTTGTAAATCCATATCTGTGCAGAAACTGAACGGCGGAAATGTTCTGTAGCATTCATTTCTTTCCACTACTGACACTTGTCGAGTCTTTTTTAAATTTCTTACTTTGAACAATGTCTTCTAAAGCCGCTATCAGATTAACCAACTTTTCAGCCGATTTTAACCCCAACATTTTCCCGTTCAAAGGGAGAAAAAGGTTACAATTGTCGTTGCTAAAGTTGGAGGAAAACCAGCACTACTAGTACCAGACGTTAATATTTATCGCCTATTCTTAACAATCGCTTATCTCTGATTGGCTGAAAGGTTGAAAGTAGGGGGGTGGGGAAGTCGCGGAGGCTTTTGGGGGCGGAAAGTTTTTGATTTTTTTGAGCTGTGGAAAAATGTTGGGGATATTGCTGTTTGCTATCACACTGAGTGTTGAGACAATATTTCGCGAAAAGTTGGAGGAAATCAACAGTTGGCTCAAAAATTGCTCGAAAAGTTGGTGAGTCTGATAGTAGCTTAATACCCCAGATAGGGTAGGCATGATGTAAAGCTCAAGGTCCAGTTCTTGGACTGTGATGACATCACATACCTCCAGTACATGTGGATTTTGTAATGTACACCAATTCATTAGCCAGATATCTTCCTTTTGTGCAATTTTATCTAGAACTTCTCCTCCAGATGGGTCACGGAATGCAATCGCATCTAAAAATGACCCCTCTTCCAAAAGACTTCAGGATCTTGTATCCGCTATTCTCTAAATACCAGATGACGGCTTTTCTTTATCCATACATGGTTAGTTATGCATATCAACTGTCAAGAATAAACTATATAGTGATTATAACAAAAAGAACAGTTTAAAAAATACTCGAATATTACAAAATATTTTCGAAGTACTTAAAAATTGCAAAAACTTTCGTAGACTACTTTGATCGCAGTGACGATGGTACATCTTGTATTGTTTCTGTTAATTCTGAAGGCATTGTTGGAAAATCAACAATGTACGAAGTATCACGCAGCCTTTGTTGCCCAACATTGTTAAAAAATAAACAATGTTTGCACATTTCTATAAAAATAAAATTCTGTTAACAAAGTTTGATTGTTACCATAATAGCATGGGCGTCTGGGCTTTGTGAAGCATACTCCAAACAACTCACTATTAAGAACACAAAATCAGAAACTGTCTTTCGATGATATATGTTTTCTGGAGTATTTCTAGAATATTTCGAAGGTTTATGCAGTGCGCTGTTTCTTACTTAATATATTCTCTTCTTATTTGATACTTATTTCCCCCAAAATTAGTGCAATTTAAGTTATTTTTGAATAATTTATGGTTACATGGTACCTTCAAACTTATTTTTTATTTTACTTTTTAAATTGAACTTTAAATACTATTCAAGGCCACAGTATTTGCATTATGGCAAATATTTACCACACGAGAAATTGAAAAATAACTGGCGAAAAATAAGAAATTTTCCTGAATATTTTAAGCGTTACGAAGACCTTTTTGTATGTCTCATGTGCATTCGATATAAATTGAAATCTTCAATATTTTTTATGGCAGTTTGGTTTACATATACAAATAAAACTGTGCATCGAATTTTTTATATTTGATTATAATGCTAAGATAAAATTATTTTCTGCATTTTATGAAAATTTCAGAATTTTTTCATCATATTTCTACATTTAGCAATCGTCAACTTTTCGAATTATCTTTTGTTTAAAAAAACAATGCACAGTTTTATTTGTATATGTAAACCAAACTAGCATAAAAAATATTGGGGATTTCAATTTATATGGAATGTGCATTTGGCATTTTGAAAAGTTGTTCATAACGCTTAAAATATTCAGGAAAAGTCCTTATTTTTCGTCACCAAAATTTATTTTAGATTATTGTGTGATAAATATATAATAATTCATATAGTGTGCCCTTGAAATGTCTTAAAATAACAAAAAAGCCACAAATATCTTAGTGCATATAAAATTTATTTAAATGAGTCATTCCGCTCTTTCCATGTTATTGACTTACTAAAAATTGTAGCCTTTAATTTCATTATAATTCTCTGACATTATGTCGGGTTATATTAACTTAAACCCGAAAATTCTCTTAAATCATTTATTAATGAAACTGAAAGTCTTCTTTAGAACTTTCTTAAGAACTTTAGCGTTGACCCAGGCTACATCCATGCATTTTAACTGAAAATTTGCAAACTTAGGAAGTTTTCTCGCAAACAGAACAACATTTTGAATTTGTATTACAATATATTAAGAATATGCTGCTACAACAAAGAATTGTTTTGCAGTATTTTTAACAAACAAGCATTAATAAATCACACTCCATAGACTGCTATGCTAAACACCGGAAGTAAATACCGCCAGCAGACGAATTTTAGCCTCGACGAATTTTAGCCCTCACAGCTCGCCGATGACGACGAAACGGCGGTGAACGTTGAATAACAACCGCAGAATCTATACTTCTCGCGCACACGAGGAGACCGATAAGAACTGGTCAGCTATTCCGGGAGAGTTTAAGCAAAGGGGAGAAAAACAGGGGGAGAGAAGAGATTGAATGAAAGAAATGGGAGCTATAGCTTATTTATATCTTACAGCCATACCTTATATTGCAATTTCTTTAATTAGTTTTCTTCCCTTACTCTTACGTTGACGGCGAGCTGGGAGGTGCATCTCTCAGGCTTTCTAGGCCTTCATCTTCAGTATTAATTTTCGCACTCATGATGAAGCCTCATAGGCTTTGAAACAGATGTATGTGCTTTTTGTATACATATATTTGTGCAACTTAACGTTGTTAATTCTTTCCTTATATATTGCCTTATATACTCGCTCCCTTTTCATTTACTAAGGTGAAGGCTCAATTTCGATGCGTCAATGTTTTTTTAAAATAATTCTCAAATTCAGTTAAACAGAAATATTCATAAAAGTTTTTTTCTCGTTGAGTGGACTCGTGATGATTCGAATTGAATTTTCTCTTAAATCGAATTAATCACAACATAACGAAAATCTTGCCTTAGAACTAATGTTTAAAACTAGTTAGTTAATATGAAATTATTTTTCTGACAACGGTTAATTAGAGAAAAAAAATATATATAGTCATTTTTGACAAAAACTTGGGCAATCTCCCATGACCTTCAAGCTAATGTTTAGTAATTTGTTACACTCGTCTAATCGAGATTGTCCAGATGACTCTTGTGAAGTTCCGGAATGTGGGCCACCATAGTTTCGATCGTTAACAGCTTTCTTTCACTTCTTGTTTAAAAAATCACTTAAGTTTTAAATCTGAAATAGGTAACTCTTTGTATGTACAATCCATCACAATCATTCATCATCCAATCAGAGCTGATCAACAATGCGCCCTCATGCGCATTTGACCCGCTTTGATTGACTTCTGTTACTAGGCAATTAAAAAAATAAAATCCATTTAAAGGATACTTCATTAAAATCACTAGTGTTTCATATGATTTTGTTTTGAGTTTTTAAAATATGAATTAATTTTCATCGTTAAGAGATTTTACTCGTAATAATTTAATTATTTTAATTATGACGATACTTAATATTTGGACATTTTACATCTGATGTAATTGTCACTATAAGATGCGCTTCGCGTGTAATAATTTAAAAATTTTAAGGTTATCTTACTTTTTTAAGGTTCACGTGTAAATACGATCATTAATACTTAATTTTCCTTAATTCCTGCTTTTAACACGTCACCTTTTAACTGTTACTTTAAACTCACATTTCTGTTTTTACTAGTCATATGTAAATAGATTTTTCATTTGAGAGGAAATATAATTCGTTACCGTTTGCAACCGTTTCACGAACTGGCATCAATATAGAAAAAATAACTTCTACTAAATATGAAACAAGTTGGAAATTGCGCGTTAAATGTGGCAAATGAGGTGCGCTCGTACTATAACTTGTTTTATAAATATTTTTTGCACCGCATATTGTACTGAATGTATATTTTAGTGCACTTCATAAGTGCATATCAATTTCATTCGGTTCGAAAGGCTGTATCATTATTAAAATGCATTTGAAATAATTTTTCCTATTGGCCGTGATGTATCGGAAAACTTTTGACTGTCTCTGTAATTAAACTATACATCCGATTTTCATAAAATCTGAGATGACTAGACAAAATTTTGCACCAATTATATTTAAAATTTCAGAGCATTCGGCTCGGTAGTTTTTGCTTTGTTATATGAGGACGGACGAACAGACAAGCAGACAGACAAATGGACAGAACGACGACTAGAGGTGATACGTATTTATATAATTACGAACGCACCTAAAAAGTATGTCTTTAAATGATGAAAATTTGCATACAACATTGAAAATTCTCAAAATATGAGCAAAAGTCTGCACACCAAAAGTTTATGAATTATATCCCTTGAAAAAAATCGTTAAATTCTTATATATAGTTTTTGTTCTTATAAAACCTTTTTAATGGAATGGTTTTGATCGACTTTAACAATTAATATCTCTTAAAACAATTTTTCGATTTAAAATCTGTCTGCTTCAGCATTTTTATCCAACATTTCTCTATAGTACTACCCATTTTCATATTTTTATATGCAGTAATTTTCTTAATATTAGCGAAGAAAGACCTCTTATCACAAAAACTTCATTTATGTCAGTGGTGACAGCGTTAGTTACTTTTTTTTAAATAGAGAAACTATAATTTTATTGTCTAAAGCTACTCTATATGATGTTAGAAAAGGAAACATATCGATTTGCATCATACTGGGGAGAAAAGCACTGCCTAAAATTGCCTTTTTTAAATCCATATTATTATAGTCTAAATTTTTATTAAGTCTATTCGTAAAAAATGATTTCGATTTTGAGGCAATAATATAGTTTTATTGCATTAGACTTTTGATTATTCAGTAAAAATTGCCTTTTATTATAGAGTCACAAAATATCAGAAATGCTGTCCTCAAATGCAAATAATTTACTTTCTGACTTCATTTTTGTCTTATACGCATGTAATATGCAGATATTGTTACTCAGAAAAACTGTAATCGAACAGTTATTCATTTTTGAATAAAGGCATACGATCTGTCACAAACTGCTGTCAAAGTATTGAACCTAATTCCCAGGTGTGACAACGCCAAAAGGTTAATAAAATCAGCGTTATGAGAAGGCAGTCAGTTGTAAATTAAGTTGTAATTCATATATTGAAATCTGAAAAAAACTGTTTGATTACAAATCACTACAATGGTCATACTTTTATGATAAAAAATGAGTCAGAAATTTTTGCGCGGCTGTGTGGGAAGATTAATTTTTTCAAATAAATTTAAGTAGCAGCGAGACATAAAATCTCGAAAAAAATATTTTTACTTTTTAACATAAAAAACATTCCACATCCCATAGGATAAAATGACGCAAACCACGTGTAAATGCGAATCTAGATCATAATATGTACTGCTTCACATACTGTATTCTTGGTAATAGCGGCTTCTTCCAGGATTTAAGTTATCTCTGCAATTTTCCTATTTGTCACATTTAAATATAGATACAATCATATTTGTGAACATTGCAACATCATGAAGGAATCATCGGAACTAAATGAAATTTAATACACAAACGACTTTTATTGATAAAAGTAAATGATTACATTTTCTCGATACAAAAAAAAATATTAAGTGTCCGAAATCAATATTTGGTGTATCTACCACGCATTGCAATAAGTGCTGCTATATAACGTGGCATGGAGTCGATCAGATTTTGAATGTCAGTCTGAGGAAGAGAGATCCATATTGTTTGTATGCTTAAACAAAGTTCATCTGTAGAAGCTGTAGGACAAGGATAATGAGCGAAATGCTGATCAACGAAATTCCACACATTTTCAGTTGGCGACATATTCGGCGAACACGCAGGGGATGGAAGAAGCGGTATGTTTTATGCTGACAAGAAGTCTTGAATATTCCTTGCAACATATGGGCGTACATTATCCTGTTGAAAATAGCTCTAGGAATGCCTTGAAGGAAAGGAACGACTTCGGGCTCCAGCACTTTAATGATGTACCTGTTGCCGTTCAGAATACCCAAAATTCTTAGCAGCTGGGATCGTCCATGATATGCAATCGCACCTCAGACAACAACTCCGGGTGTACGTCCTCTATGACGTTTGATAATGCACTCCGGAAGGTGGCGTTCACCAGCTTAGCGTCTAACACAAGTGCGGCCATCATGGTATCACAAATTAAAGCGGGATTCGTCAGAAAAGGCCACTTGTTGCCAATCTGCACGCCAGAAAATGTTCATGAGCCCACTGCAGCCATGTGCCCATTGCAGCCACATGCTTTGTTGGTTTTGAGTGAGGTGGGATCCTGTATAAAAGAGTTCTTGCACGCAGTCCACGGTGCAGCGGACGTCGACGAATTGATGAAATAGACAGTAATACACCTGTAGCAGTTGACCAATGCGCTGCCAACTGTCTAGATGAAGCTTACGGTTCATAATCGCCATGCGAACCATGATTCTATCACCACACGTTGATGTCACTGTTCGGGGTCCACTCCCATATTTCCGAGTTGTCCGATCCTGTCGGTCCACTGCTTCCAAACTCGGATCACTCTGCTGCTGTTACAATGCACACGAGTATAGTTAAATTTGACCTAATATTTACCTCCAGCAGATATCCATAGGCAAATTTCGACGTCCCTCTTACAGCCTCTATTTATACGGTTCAGCAGCAGCCCAGAGGACTCTTCTCACCCACGAATACTTGATGACTCTGAAATTGGAATCATTTGCATAGCACACTATACTTTGCATTCTCTGCAATTTTCAGCTCAATCGGGTCATTCCTTCATGATGTTGCAATGTTCATAAACATGTGTATATACCGGGTGTCTCAAAAATGACTGATTGATTTTAAAATTCAATAACTTCCAAACGGCGACAGATATTAAAAAAATTCTTGCAGGAGGGTAATGTATGATGTCAGGAGTTTTTGTACTGTGATTCTTGATTTTAGCTCGAATTTCAAACAATAGATGGCGGCGAGAGCAATAGGCACTCAGTCCAGACCCAATTTTTGGTACTTTGGGATCCATTCAAAGCATTTTAATCTCCTTTTTTTCGCATGGGAGAAGAGAAAAGCCGAAAAATCAAGCCTGGATTTAGCGGTTATTGCTTGCAGTGCCATCTATCGATGTCAGTTGTAACTAACACTGACAATCGCAGCATAAAATCTCCTGACATCTTACATAACACTCCTGCAAGAATTTTTTTAATATCTGCCACCGTTTGCAAGTTATGAAATATTAAAATCCATCAGTCATTTTTTGGACACCCGGTCTATATATATATATATATATATATATATATATATATATATATATATATATATATGTGTGTGTGTGTGTGTGTGTGTAAATTTCTATGAAGGAAAATATGATACTTTTTAAATATATATGTATTCTTCAAATTTTCTTCAAAGTTCAGCGTTTCAACTTAAGAAATGAAATTCTGAAAATATGATTATCTTAGTAACACAATTGCCGCGAGAAGAAGAAACTTACCGAAGCCACTTTTACTTTGTTGCGAATGGCAACGGCAGGTTTGTTGATATAGAATGTTGTTAGAATGATGTTCGACGGTTTTGACTCGTAACTATGGAACGTAAAAGCAAATGCTTTTATTTTGATATGTAAGATTTTCAGAACAAATGTTTCGAAACGAAATTATCTTTAAATGTAAATACGTATATATTTTGCGCGTTATATTTAGCTGTGTGTACTTTTTGGAAATATTGTGTTACATACAAGTAAAATAATGAAAGGTAGCTACGTCATCTGTCGTCAATTCCAGCGAAGTCTCTCATTTTAATTTAATTCGTAGTTTATTTTCTACATTTCTGGCGCCCCCGGGTGGGCGATTTTGTTGGATTCTGGCAGATTTATGCAGCTAAAAAAAGATTAAAGGTAAGAACGAAACTTTCCATTTTGAAGTTATATAATTATTATGTACTAGAATTTAAAAAATATTGCATAACTCAGATAGTAGAAATGGAAGTTTTAAAAAGAAATAAAATGACTCAACATTCAGCTTTTACCAAGGCATATAATAAATTAGAAAGAGTATTGAATGACGCCAATGCCGAACATGATGAAATCAAAATACATTTCTATTTATTTAAACAGAAAGCTGACGCGTTAGAGATTACTCATAAGAATTACTTAGATGGTCTGTCAGATGATACCGAATTTGAAGCAGAATTTGATTCAGTTGAAGAATATAGAGAAAAGGCTTTAAGAATCCAAATTAAAGCACAGCGACGATTAGATAATTTTTAGACAAAATTAAATCGAAATGAAAATAATTCGGCTAATAAATTTGAAACAGAAAATGATAAAGTAAAAACTTTACGACTCCCTGAAGTTGAACTGTATAAGTTTGGTGGAGATTTAAAGGATTGGCTTACCTTTTGGAACCAATTCAAAGCTATACATGAAAATACGAATTTAAATAACGTGGATAAATTCCATTACTTAATTCAGTCAATGAAAATAAATTCAGAATCCAGGGAATTAGTAAAGTCGTTCCCAGTGACAAATGATAACTATTCTTCAGCGATTGATAGTTTAGAAGAGAGATGTGGTAGATCCGATTTGCTAATCGATTTTTATGTGAAAGAATTATTGAAACTAGTATTGAATAATGCAACAAAAAAGAAAGTTAATTCTTTGAGTAGCTTATACAATAAACTTTCGACCCAAATCAGGGCATTGGGTTCACTAGGTGTCACTATAGGAATGTGTGGTGTTATATTGTATCCGCTGGTTGAAAAATCATTACCGGTTAATCTATTACGATCATTCGAAAGACAGAGGAGAACTATTGAAAATGAACAAAAATTATCCAGCATCGACGCTATAATCTTATTTCTTAAAAATGAAGTACAGTCAGAGGAAAAAATAAAATTGAGTAGATCAGATATTTGTAACTTTGTACCAGAAAGAAAAATTTAGCATCAAGCCATAATTCTAAAGGCAGTAACTTTTCTGCGGCAGAACTGATTTCTCATAATTATAATGATGTCTCATGCGTATTTTGTTTGAAAGACCATGAATCGCGTTTCTGCAAAAATGCATTTTTTATGCCGATGTCAGAAAAACTTTCGATCATCAGAAGTAAAGGACTGTGCCGTACGTGCTTTTCTAAGGGCCACATGGCTGTTTGGTGTACTAGATCGAACATTAGATATCAAAATTGTTCGAAAAGACATATAAAATTTATGTGTCCTAATTTAGAATGTAATAAATCTAAAGAAATATCAAAATCACCCAATGATGAGGCTAAAGAAAAAAGTGTTGGTGCACTTTTTACACATAACCATAACATAAATAAGAAATTTTCTTTTACAAATGAAGTTTCATTACAAACGCTAGTTGTAAATAAAAAAGGGAAAATTTCAAACCGTAAGGCAAGAAAATTATAGACACAGGATCCCAAAAATCTTATATTTTAAAATCCACTGCTAAGGAATTGTGTTTTGATTTTCAAAGCGAAGAGTTTTGTCATTCATTATTTGGCGGTAGAAAAACAAAAATGTTTAAGCATAAATGCTACAAAATTTATTTAAGTAGTCTTGATGGTAATTATGTTTGTAATTTGGATGCTTTAGATCAAGATGTTATATGTAATGATATTTCTGCGATTAAATATGGTTATTGGATACGCGAACTAAAAGATAAAGGAATCTACTTGAGTGATACTCGAGAATCAGGCCCTATTGAGGTACTTTTAGGAGCAGATGTAGCTGGTAAGCTATTCACAGGAAGAAGAGAACAACTAAAATCCGGTTTGATGGCTATGGAAACTAAATTGGGTTGGACTTTAATAGGCAAGATCCGTCAGTTTAATCGTCAGAATGAAGTGAATATGACTGTAGTCAGTATGCTGTCTCAAGAAGATGTACCTGTTTCAGCATTATGGGATTTAGAACTTTTTGGTATTCGGGATTCTATTGAACAAAATAGTAAAGAAGATTCCGAAAGATCTGTCCTGATACATTTTGAAAATACAGTTAAACAAAAGGATGATGGAAGATACGAAGTCTATTTGCCCTGGAAGAAGGATCATTCTTTTCTACCTACTAATTATGATCTAGCTGTAAGAAGACTTGAATCTACTACCAAGAAATTAGAGAAAATTAGGTATCGAGAAAAATACCAGCAAATTTTTGAAGAATGGCTTCATGAAGGTATAATTGAAGAAGTTCCTGAAAATGAGTTATCATTATCCGTTGCTCATTATCTCCCTCATCGTGCCATAATAAAAGAAACGTCCTCATTGTCGTCTATGAAAATAAGGCCTGTTTTCGATTCTTCGGCTAAGACAACTAATTTCCCCTCATTAAATGATTGTTTAGAGACTGGAATTAATTTTATAGAAACTATTCCTTTGATTTTGACCAGATTTCGTCTTTATGAAATTGGTGTTATTTCTGATATAAAAAGAGCCTTTTTGCAGATCTCTTTACACGAAAATGACAGAGATTTTTTACGATTTTTTTGGTATAATGATGATGGCTCTATAAGGGTTTTCCGCCATAATCGCTGTGTTTTTGGGGTTACAAGTACCCCCTTTCTTCTGATGGCAGTTATTAATCACCATTTGTCCCAAGAATTATTGAAAGAAGAATTTTCCAAAAAAGTACTTGTTAAATTGCGTGACAGTTTTTACATAGATAATTGTGTAACAAGTGTTCACAGTACTTCAGAATTAGATAATTTTGTAAGAACATCTACAGAAGTAATGAAAAGAGCAAAGTTTGATCTTAGAAGTTGGGAAAGTACTACATACAATAACTGCGATACTTTTCCTCTAGGAAATTCTAAAACATCTGTATTAGGCTTAATATGGATAAGAGTTTTGATACTCTCGAAATCGATTCTGAACTTTTAAATCTTGATGAATCAGAAAAAATAACTAAGCGAAAAATTTTGTCCCTTATCAGAAGAGTCTTCGATCCTATAGGATTTATTTCCCCTGCGTTAATACAACCTAAACTTTTGCTTAAATCTATTTGGAAAACGAAGGAACCATGGGAAGCAGAATTAAACGAAGATACTAAACGAAAATTTCTTAAGTGGTTTAAAGATCTACATCTCTTGAAGTCTATAAAAATTCCAAGATGGAGCGGTGCCACAGAAGAATCTAATTTAAGCTTGCACACTTTTGTTGATGCGAGTCAAAATGCTTATACGGCCTGTATTTTTCTAAGATCTGAGTCCCCTGATGGTACAGTGAAGGTCAATTTACTGCAAGCAAATTAACAGTTAACGCCATTAAAGAAGATAACTATTCCATGATTGGAATTGATGGCGGCTACTATCGGAGCAAGATTATTTAAATTCATAAAAGGTGCTCTAGAAGTCAAAAGAATTGACGAGTATTTTTGGACTGATTCTTCAACAGTTCTTAGTTGGATTAAACGACAAGAACAATGGTCAGTTTTTGTCTCTAATCGAGTGAAAGAAATAAGACAATTCACAGACCCTAAAAATTGGTTTCATATTTCTGGTGAGCTGAATCCCGCTGATCTTCCATCCAGAGGATGTGGAATTAAGCAACTTCTGAAGTCCCAATGGTGGCTAGGACCTACATGGTTAAAGAATTCAAAAGAACAATAACCTAAATCCGTCGTCAATGTTAACGAAGATGAAATTGAACAAGAAAAAAGAAAAACAGTTGTTTCTACTAGCAATGTAGAATTTAAGACTACTGTTTCTTAATTAGCTGAAAGAATTTCGAAATTTTCCAAAATTGTAAGAGTGCTAGCTTGGATTATGCGCTTTCACCCCAAAGCTCGTGATTTGAGAGAACATACATTGCTTACAAAGAAAGAAATATTGAATGCACAGAATTTTCCGTTCTGTACAGACAGAATACTTTTCTCATGAAGATGGCAAAAAACCTCTTGCTAATTCCCAAGCTTTTAAAGATGAAGAGGGTCTATTACGACTGAAATCAAGACTTACTAATGAAGATGAAACTTATGATTTTATTGCTCCAGTGATTCTTCCTTCGAAACATGCAGTAGTAAGAAGGCTTATTGAGCAAGAACATATTCCTAACAAGTATGCTGGAACATCTATACTTTTGACCCTTCTGCGATACATATTTTGGATTTTAAAAGGAAAAAGAACCATACGGAGTATAATCAACGAATTTATTATCTGCAAGAAGCAAAGATAAAATACATTGAAGTGCCATTCCCCCTCTCCCTACAGACCGAACAAAAGTAGTAGTTGTTTTCCAAGTCTCAGGAGTTGATCTGGCTGGTCCATTGCTGACAAAATCTGGAGAAAAGGTATGGATAGTCTGGTTTTCTTGTGCAGTATTCCGAGCGGTCCATCTTGAATTAATTCCATCTCTTAGTACTAATGCTATGATTCAAGCTCTGCGACGATTTATAACAAGGAGAGGTCGGATATCTGTATTGTATTCCGATAATGGAGCAAATTTTACAGGCTTTAATAAAGCATTGAAAGAACTAGGCTGGGCAATGATTCAACGAACATTTGAAGTCAATGAAATTTGTTGGAAGTTTAACCCACCCTCCGCTCCATGGTGGGGAGGGTTTTATGAAAGGCTAATTGGGATTCTTAAAGATCTGCTCAGAAAAACTTAGGACATTCGTCTTTGACATATGAAGAATTGTTAACTCTTGTCTGCGAATGCGAATCAGTAATGAACAACAGACCACTAATTTATGTATTAGAAGAATCTGATTTAAGAGCTTTAACCCCTGCATCATTTCTTCAAGATCTTCACACAAGTGAAGTTCCTGATTTAGACCAAATTGAAAAGACTAATATTTTGAAAAGATGGCGATATATTCAAAAAGTAAGAGAGAATCTAAAACAGAGATTCAAAAAGGAATACTTAGGCTTTCTGCGATCTTCCATCCCTAAAAAGCATGACAAAGTTAAAGTTGGAGATGTAGTTTTGATTGGACGAGATGATAAGAAAAGACGGTATTGGCCTCTAGCAAAAGTTATAGAACTTTTTCCTTGTAAAGATGGAGTAGTCAGGCTTGTTAAGTTGAAAACAGCAAAAGGAACTTTATTAAGACCAGTACAAAGACTTTACCCGCTTGAGATCACACAAGAAGACTGTGAACATTTTCAGTTAGATCCTGCATCAGTTACAGTTGATAAAATCAACAAACAATCAAAAGACAGCAAATCTGTTAAAAATATGGATATTCAGACTCGTTCTGGTCGAAAAGTAAAACCTCCAAAAAGACTTGATTTGTGAACAATGAACATTTCAGTTTGAACTTTTCCATTAAATATGAACATTTCTTTAAAGACTTTAAAAATATATTCATTATTTCTAATTTTTCTGATTTTATGTATCTTTATTACAATCTGTATTTTTAGTGTATGTTTTAACCTTTTGTTTAGATTAGTATTTGTATTCGTATGTCATTTCAGTATTTATCAGTTTTATCTTTGCTGAGTTCCTTCCGAAATTCAGGTGGGGAGGATGTTGCGAGAAGAAGGAACCCACCGAAGCCACTTTTACTTTGTTGCGAATAGCAACGGCAGGTTTGTTGATATAGAATGTTGTTAGAATGATGTTCGATGGTTTTGACTCGTAACTATGGAACGTGGAAGCAGATGCTTTTATTTTGATATGTAAGATTTTCAGAACAAATGTTTCGAAACGAAATTATGATTAAATGTAAATATGTATATATTTTGCGCGTTATATTTAGCTGTGTGTGCTTTTTGTAAATATTGTGTTATATACAAGTAAAATAATGAAAGGTAGCTACGTCGTCTGTCGTCAATTCCAGCGAAGTCTCTCATTTTAATTTAATTCGTAGTTTATTTTCTACAATAATAATAGTTTTTAATAATAATTGTTTGTTAAGTAAATATTTTTATAAATCAGATTAAAAATAAATTAAAACTTATTTATTTTCTAGATCAAAAAAGAAAAGCTTATGCAGATATAATTCTTTCAGAACATAGATCAGATTTTATACGTGGTTAAAATTTTAAATATTAATTGTGGAGAATTAAATTTTAATTTTTTAAATACCAATCCTTCCGTGTTTTTCGGTTACATGATTTTGTTTTGCTTTTTACACAGTGTAAAACTGATATAACTCATTTAAAATTGTTTTTTGATTATGAGTTATTTTTTGAGGGATGTAAGAACACCTTAAACTTATCAATAAAACTGAATATTCTCCATACTGTTATTAAATAAGACGAAGTACTCTGTACTTACAAAGTGGTCACTCTCTAACCCACGCAGTGAGAACCTCTGATATAAATTGAATAATATTTCCTATAATAAGTCATATAGCATCAGGATTTAGTGTGTAGGTTTCTCAGGTTTTCCTCTAATGGAAACCGATTTTATTTACATACTTCTTTAAATGGTGCAAATTAGAGGTCTTTAGACTTTCACACTTGAGGTCCATATTTGTAAATTCACCAAGTCCTGCAGCCTAACATCATAATTCAGTTAAATAACATACACAAGACCTGTATACATGCTAAAAAAAACTGCAATTGATTTTGTTCGATTACAAAAAATAAATAAATAAATAAATAAATAAATAAATAACTGAGGGTAGTCAGTAAAATGTGGAGATAATATGTTTTATTAAGAACATATTAATACACAAACTACATGTCGATGACAACAAAATGGTACAAAAACAAATGTAAAACAAAATATAATGAGAAAAACTTCTTAAAAAATAATAAGTGAAACAAACAAGAGTAAATAAATCTCCAATAAAGGAGTACGTAAAACAACATTTTTTCTTTGTATGTTTTAAGATATTTTTTCTTTAAATTACATGAAAATACATATTGAATACTGAATTTATAATTATTTTTACAAAATATTGTGTAACGAAAGCAGTGGTTCTTCTTTTCAGTACTTCTATATATTTATGCAAACATTACAGGGATGAGAATAGTCAAACTGCCGAAAAAAGAGAAGCATTTTGTCCCCTCTTTCTAAATAATGAAGATATGGCTTTCCTTTTCCCATAAATATCGGTTTTCAAGACATAAAAAGTAAATAAACACAATGAATCCTTAATCTGCAGTTTTCAATAAGCATTCCAAACTCTTATCCAAAAGATAACTACTACACTAGAAGAATAGATTATACTTATTAAAAAAAAGAACTTTGAAAATATAAATTTTTCAATTTTTAAGGGTGGAGGAAGCAGAAACTTCAAAGGAGAAAAAATGAATGAACTTTTCGAAAAAAAGAGAAATTTTATTTCTGTACTGTTATGGCATAACACAAGATGTGAAAACCAGTAAAATGAATGTAGTTAATTACCTAATAAAAATTTAGATTGGATAGCTGATTATTACTGTAAATTTATTAAGTTGTGTGTCACAAGGAAAGTATTATAGATCAAAAATATGTAAAACTGGCGTCACACGGAAGGGTGGTGCAAGTGGTTTACCTGTAAAGGTATTAAAGTTCCGAATAGACATTTCATTCAACTATTTTCAGTACCGGTGTCTTTTTTGTGGTCACACGGTGTTTTTCATCTTTAATAGGTTTAGAATGAAACGCACGGACATTCTGCAGGTTGAAAAAGTTTCTATCAAGTCGATCTAATCTTCTTATCTCCTTTCCATTGTTGAATATCCCCACCTTTTTGTGAATAAGAAAAATAAAATTTGTTACTCCAGTCGCAAAGTAAACTTGTTAGATCATTATGCAAACTATTATAGACCGAGAGACAGTAAACAAATTTATTAAAGTATTAGATTAGATAAGTTTAAACCTTTATAAAATGAGTTTTCCTGCTTAACTGCAATACATGTGGATGATCTGTCAAAGATTTAAAAGTACATTTAGCAATGTGGCACAGCCTACTACATGCTATCTGAACTAGTGTGAAACTACTTTTTACTAACATTCATAATTTGGATACCATTTGTTTCATTTTGCAGTGGGGCTGTGCCGTTATATTACAGATTTAACAAATTAAATGTCCTTTTAATATGACTATACAAGTTTAAATTTATATTGCACTTAGAAAAGCATAAACAATACAAGGCTTTTTTAGACATAGAAATGATTGATAAATGAATTGTATGTGAAGTACGTTAAAGAGCGAACACTTTGGAATGAATGCATTTACACTTATTTAAATCAGCTTTAGAAGAAAACACTTTGTAACAACACTTCACAAGAAAAAGTTTCTCTTTAGTATGAACACGCAAATGAACATTGAAGTAAGACTTTTGAGAAAATTCTTTGCGACACACTTCACAAAAGAAAGGTGTTTCCTTATCATGAACATGCAGGCGGTTATTTGAATCAACTAAAAATTTCACCTTTAGTATGGACACGCAGATGAACATTAAAAGCAGATTTATGAGAAAATTCTTTGGTGCACACCTCACAAGAAAAAGGTTTCTCTTTAGTGTGAACACGCAAGTGGACATTTAAATTAGATTTGGAAGAAAATTCTTTTTTACACACCTCACAAGAGAACGGTTTTTCTTGAGTATGGACACGCAGATGGACATTTAAATAAGCTTTTCGAGAAAATCCTTTGTTACACACCTTACAAGAGAAAGATTTCTCTTTAGTATGCACAGGCACGTGTACATTCAAATAAGCTTTTCGAGAAAATCCTTTGTTACACACCTCACAAGAGAAAGGTTTCTCTTCAGTATGAACACGCACGTTGACATTTAAATAAGATTTGGAAGAAAATCTTTTGTTACACACCTCACAAGAGTAAGGTTTCTCCTTAGTATGAAAACGCAGGTGGACATTTAAATTAGATTTGAAAGTAAATTCTTTATTACATACCTCACAAGAGAACGGTTTCTCTTTCCTATGGACACTCAGGTGGTCATTTAAAACAGATTTATGAGAAAATCTTTTGTTACACACCTCACAAGAGAATGGTTTTTCTTTTGTATGAACACGCAGGTGGACATTTAAAGCAGATTTATGAGAAAATCTTCTGTTACACACCTCACAAGAGAAAGGTTTCTCTTTAGTATGAACACGCAGGTGGACATTTAAATTAGATTTCAAAGTAAATTCTTTATTACACACCTCACAAGAGAACGGTTTTTCTTCAGTATGGATACGCAGGTGGACATATAAATGAGACTTGGAAGAAAATCTCTTGTTACACACCTCACAAGAGAACGGTTTCTGTTTAGTATGGACACTCATCTGGACATTTAAATGAGATTTTATATTTATTATTACTTATTGTATATAGTCTTTGATCACGATTCCTTTTCATAATTTCTTCTCCTATATATACAAAATATATCACAAATATCTGCACCTAAAATATAAATTAAAATGCATACATAACCCATAATTCTTCATGAATTTTCAAATATTTACATAAGAAATTCCATAAGAATGTCATCACTAAAATAAGAATATTTATTAAATACGTATTAACTATTTTGTACACTTTATTTAAATTTCTAGAATTAGCGTAGCTACAATTACAAGCAAAAGATTTAGAAAGCTGATAGGGGCATGCCAAACTGTGTTTACATATTTATTTCTTACAGTACCTTTACCATTTTACATAAAACGAATTTAGAAATTTGTAAAATGCATGAAAGATTTTGTGAGCATTAATAAAAAATTTAATGAATGAAATTTTCAAAGATAAAATAATCTAATTAGATGGATATTTATCTGAATTATATGGTATGACAGTGATTTTTATTTTCCAAAAGTCACAATTTTTAAAATGTAAAATATTTTGAATGTTTTGTATTATATAAAGAGATTAGCAGATTAAAAATGCTTCACCAGCTTCGTAAATAGCATCATGAAACTTTGAAAATGTGGTAACTTTAAAAGATTTTATGAGTTTCCTTTTTTTAGCTGTTAAACCTTTTCTTAAAAGGTGCAATATTTCAATGTTACATTTTTTCTTTAAACTATAATAAATAAAGATCTAAACATTGCTAGGCGTTCCTCTGACATCTTTGTAAAAATACATTCCATATGATTGTGGTTATGTTAATTATTTTAATTATAGTAATCTCATGACTGTGGCATAACACACATTTAGTGCCATAGTATAAGAAAGTTTGAAATATAGTCATTTTAAAAGACTTTACGAATTTCCTTTTTCAATCTTTAAATATATTTATACAGGCACAATGTAACAGAAATTTTCTAGGTTAATATTTTTTAGTTACACCTTTTAGTAAACAGCATAGAATTTATAGTTATTATTTAACCCTTTAAGTGGTGCTGCTGTGTTTATCCGCTTTCAGAAAAAAACTTGAAAATCGGTCTAGTCGGGATATTCCTACAAAACTTGAACGCTGGAAAAAGGCACCAACAGTGTTTTTCTCGCATTCAAAATGTGCCTCCAAAAGCGGTCAAGCCTTTTTTTCTCTGCACTTCACTCCCCCGTTCCATTAGACACATTGACAATGGGGGCGGATAGAAGGCGTAGTGCGCTTGTCACATTGCTTTTGCCCTAAAGGATTAATGTATAATACTAGGGGGGCTCCGCCCCCGTCCTCGCTACGCTCACCAACTACCCGCGTATCCATTCGGTATCACGAAGCAATCCCTATTTTCTAGCCAATCCTAGACACAATTGTTTTGGGTTTCCATTCTGGATCTAAATAAATAATCACATAAATTTCCTCTCCTCTGAAATTTTCACTTCGCCTCCTTTTCTCCGCCAACATATATGTATAAAATTATATATGTACTGTTACGGATATTTTAAATAGTGTTTGCGCTTAAAAATAATGTAAATAGTTCAATTAAACTCTATTCATAAGCTAATATTAGTTTTTGTTGCATTGAAATATCTGAATTTGATGATTTTCTGCAAGCAAATAAACCCTATTGGATTTCAATGGGAGTGTACGGAAATTTGGCGAAATATTGCAAATAGCGCCAAGTTGGCGTCACTTTTGGCAACTAATATTGGACGCCAAATTTGGCGATATATCGCCAAGTTGGCGACAGAACCGTCCTTTGGTAAGCCCCCTTATAGCGTCAGAAAGCTCTAACCAATTAGATGCGTTTCGCGGTATCTGCGAAGATTATCATAGGTCCATTTCCAAATCGTTACTTTTTTTTATATATAGAAGTACGTAAAACTTCTAAGTGACAGTTTAATTCATCAGCTGGAAGTTGTGCTATGCATTAGAAAGAGAAAAAAGACTTTTTGTGTTCAATACAGAATACAATCTAGTTTTAACAGAGCTCTGTGAAACCGAAATAATTAGAATTAATGTGTTTCTAAAAACCATGTAACAAAATATAATATTTTCTTGGATTTATTTTGGAATTTAAATATTGTTATAATTCTACTGTGATTTCATTTTAAATAATTTGAGTTTTATGTGATAATTTAAAAATTAGTAATTTTTAAATTTACACAGTTAGAAAAAAGTATTTCAGAAACTTGTAAATACAATGTTCAATATTTTTATTATATATTTTAACTGTTTGACTTAAAATAACTTTAAAATGTTAAAAAAATATTCATAATTTTGTAATATAATATTCTTCTAATATAAAGGTGTAAAACGGAATTTTAAAATAAATTCAAATGATTATCTGTTTAAAAACTTTTAGTAATAACGTATTCAAAATTATTCTATATAAAAATATTAACATGCTGACAATTTTAAGTTTTAGTTGTTTAATAAGGGTGACAGGATTTTTCTTTGATTTGCATGTATGTTAAATTAATAATATGAAGCATAATATTCTAAGTAACAGTTTATTTTTTCATGTTGTGTTTTAGAAAATAGGTAACATAAAATTCTCATACTTAGCGGAAACAAACACCTCATTTGGTTTTGGTTGTAATACACAAAATATTACATTTCTCTATCAAATGTAATACTTTGAAACTTCTTAACTAAATAATAAGGAATAAGAACCAATTTTCTTACATCTACAGTGATATTGAGATTTAATTATTAATATTTTAATGTAACTAGGGAGATCCAACCTAGGCTTCACAGATTACAATAAACGGTCAAGTGCGAATATTATTCGCGCTCAGAGGGTTCCGTACAGTAAATATATGAATTATTAACAGTATTGTTTAAAAAAATCACTGCCGGTTCATCCTACAGGCGGAAGTAGATTTAGAAGTTAATTACTAATTTCACCAATAAAAACTAAATAAAGATTAGAGACAAACCATGTGTAACAATTATATCTGGCCGCTTTTGACGAATTTTTAATTTAATTTTTCTGTAAGAGCTGTCTTTATCAGAATCATGTTAAGGCGGTATACAGAAAAATATTTTTCCATGCTCAACAGCTCGATATTTTCTGACACATTTTTAAAAATAAAAACATGAAAATTGCTGACGTGATTTTTTGAAGCGATTTATAAACGGCCTGTGTTTTTATTATTCGTTCAATTAATTAGAACTTGATTTACAAACAATTATTTTCTCAATACGACTATTTTTTTTCGTTTCCAGCACTATCGCTTCGGGAAATTAGGTTCAAAATGCCTACTTTGACAGTATTTTTAGGTTGATTTCGTAAGAAATACTTCCAATTACATTCTCACCTATGTTGGAATTTCTGAAAACATTTTCCCGATCTATACCGATCATGACCCCTAAAACCAAAACCACCCTCAGTGAAATGCTTTTATAAATCTCTTCCAAACTGATACATAAAATCAAGGGGCAGAAAATCTCGGTCAAGTTCGTTAATGGGCAAAATCGGAGCAGGGGGGTGGAAATAGGGGGAGAGGGGTGAAAACCGAAAAATCCCCATAACTTCTTAATCATAATACATATTGAATCAGTTTAAAATTATTACATCTAGGAAGAGGGCCAAAAATTTATGTATGACAGAATTTTGATAAAATTAAAAATGGGCTCAAAAGGCGGAAAAATATGGTTTTAGGGTGAAAAAAATGCATAACTTCCTCTAATCTCAAAGTATCAGATCCAAATAAATTATTATGAATCTTTTTAATAATATCTACAACTTTTATATTGACAAGTTTTTGATAGAACCAACTCTTACGCAAAAACAAATTAAAAACTGAAACAAAAAGGGAGGGGGGGGGGGGGAAGAAAAAATCCACAACTTCGTCAATTCGCAAGATATTCAACCTGCATGAAATTATTATATATCTTCTTAATATTATCTACAACTTTTATATTGACAAATTTTTCACAGGACCAATTCTTACAGCAAAAATAAATAAATAAATAAATAAATAAATAAATAAATAAATAGCGGTTGAAGAAAAAATTATCCTATTAACGGTGCACTCAAATCCAAAATGCATTCTTTTTTTAGTCATTTTTAGATTCACATTTGCTCTCAAAAGCATCCAATTGGCCGGTTCACTTATTCAGAAACTATATAATGTGCCATATTGGTCGATTTTTTGATAGCGGCAGAATATATTCCTAAAAATTATGTCAAACTGGGCATTTTGAACCAAATATCCTGAACCGATAGTGTTGGAAACGAAAATTATGGTCGCACTGAGAAAATAATTGTTTATAAATTAAGTTCTAATTAATTGAAAAAAAAAAATAAAAATACAGGCCGCTTATAAATCTCTTCAAAAATCACGTCAGCTTTCATGTTTTTTCTTTTAAAAATTAATCTGAAAATATGTCACAAAATTTCGAGTTGGTGAGCGTGGAAAAATATATTTTTGAATACCGCCTTAAAATAGTTATGATAAAATCAGGTCTTAAATAAGAATGAAATTAAAAACTCGTCAAAAACGGTCAGATAAAATTGTTAAACTGGGTTTATCTCTAATCATGAATTAATTTTTGTTGGTGCAATTACTAGTACATAACTTCGAAGTCCACCTTCGCTTGTAGGGCGAGCCGGCCAGGATTTTTTAAACATATATTCTGCCTTTATCAAAAATTGGACCAATACGGCACATTATACAATTTCTGAATAAGAGAACCTGCCAGTTGGATGTGTTTGAGAGCAAAAATGAATTAGAAAAAAAGCAGATTGGATTTGAGTACACCCTTAATACGAAATTTTTTCGTGAACCCCAATTTTGTTGAATTTGTTTTTACTGTAAGAGTTGGTCCTATCAAAAACTTGTCAATATGAAAGTTGTAGACAATATTAAGATGTATAGAAAATTTAAGCGGATTGGATATCTTATGAATTGATGAAGTTAAGAATTTGTTTTCTTCTTCAACCACCACCCCATTTTTTTTTTCATTTTTAATTTTTTTGTGGCAAAAGTTGGTCCTATTAAAAACTTGTTAATATAAAAGTTGTAGATAGTATTAAGAAGATTTATAACAAGTTTACGTGAATTTGATATCTTGAGAATTGACGAAGTTAGGAATTCATTTCTCCCAAAACCCTATTTTTCCCCCTTGAGCCCATTTTCCCATTTTATCAAAACTCTGGGATACTGACCTTTTTGGTCCGTTTTCTAAAAGTAATAAAACTTTAAACTGATTTGTTATACTTTATAATTAACAAGTTATGGGTTTTTTTTTGTTTTCACAAAACCCCTCCCTATTTCCACCCCCTTGGTCCGATTTTACCCATTAGCGAACCTGACCCAGATTTTCTGCCCCTTGATTATATGTGTCAGTTTGGAATAGATTTGTGCAGAACTTTGGAAATTATCGTGTTTATAAAACAGTGATATATATATATAAAGTTTTGAATTGGAGAGTGGTTTTGGGTTCTAGGGGTGTAGATTTCGTAGATCTACAAAATGTTTTCAGAAATTCCAACATAGGTGAGAATGTAATAGATAGTATTTCTTACAAAATCTACCTAAAAATCGTTGCTAAAATAATAATAAGGTTTTGTAAAAAACTATACAACGTAGGGTTGGGAATAGCTGTATATACTAGAAAAGTATGAATTGGTAAATACATTCCAGAAAAGTTCGAAGAGATATGAAGCCTAAATAATATCAAATATTGCTATTCTACATAACTCTTTTTTTAATCTTATTCTAATATGTTTATGATGAACTTAATTCGTTACTGACAAAAGAAGTAATGCATTTTTAAACTTCATTTGGCATTTCATAAAACTAAATTCAGCATAGTAATAATCTTTTCTTTTTACGGTGTAGTTAAAACAAAACCCTTGTTTAAAGTTTAAACTTGGCATTGCGCAAAGCGCGGTTCGAAAGGCAGTCACAAAGAGCAACCCCGCCTTGGTCCGTGCCGCGTTTTCCAGATAGATTTTTAATTAACTTTTTAATAGACGGAGGCGTGTTGACAGATCCACTCAATTCGAACTAGGCGCAATTACCATAGAGTTTATGTGATTAATTATAATTAAATTAGTCTCTTTTTAACAATTTGACGTTTATTGCTTTTATACTGCTCTTGGGCATTGCATTACTCAAATATATCATTAAAAGTTGTTATCTAGGCTTTGAAAGTCGATGGTACATAGAATATGCCGCCCCTGTCATTATACATGTCCAAACCATATGTGTCTTTAAGGGTTAATATCTCGGGTAGTTACCGACGATTTTTTTTAATTACTATCCACAATGCATTTATGCACCTGCTACGATAGGTACCTCCAGCGCTCCTCAACACCTTTTCTCAGTGATGTCCGGAAATCGAAATTTGTGTATAAAGGATAAATGCGCTTTGCTCAATAACTATGTGACCTAGGGTTATCGCTATAGTTTTCTAGCAAGGTTTAAATTAACGTCTTCTACTTCTAATTGTTTCGTAATTTTAGTTTCAGTAGATCAGGAAAGTTTCAGTAGATTGACTCAGATCATTTTATGGTGAGCGCAAGACTTGCATTTCCTTACTCGACTAATCTAATTAGTGGGGAAAGGAATTCTACAGAGATGGAAGATATTGATGTCCCAGAATATATGTTGGAAGGATTAACGGAGGAAAGTACAAAAAGACTTTTTCAAGTAAGATTAGATGAAAAGTTAGAGGAAAGAAATTATACTAATACAACTGAATTATATCAACATGTTAAAGTATCTTTACACCAGGCTGCAAATGAAGCATTGGGACAAAAAAGGAAGGGAAGACTATAAAACAAAAAAGAAGCTTATATTAGATGGATGAAGTCAAAAAAGGAAGAGGATAGACAGCTTTATAGAACTATTAGAAAGACACTAAGAAATTAGTACTAGAGAAAAAAAGAACATCTTGAAAAAAAATGCAGAGAAATTGAGACATATATTGAAGGAAGACGATGCACAGAGGCATGGAAGTTTTTAAAGAGTATTAGAAAAGTAAGTAATAATTCATGGCAAGGAATATCTGTGAAGAAATGGGAAGAATATTATAAGACTTTGCTTATGGAAACTAGAGGTGAATTTCAAGTAAATAATACAGGTATTGACTTTGTGGTGCAACCTATACTGTTGGAGCTTGAAAGAATTTAAAAGAGCAATTAAAAAATTAAAGAGCAAGTGGTCCCGGTGGAATATCAGCAGAGCTAATCAAAAATGGAACTGATAAATTGTTCAGATTAATTACACAATTATTCGAAAAATGCTGAAACGGAGAGGAAACACCAGAAGAATGGAGAATTGGATATTTAACATCAATATATAAGAAAGGAGACCGACAAAAACGTGAGAATTACCATGGTATTACTGTAACAGTAACGTTTAGTAGATTACATGGACGAATTTTGAAAGACTTCATTGAAGAAGAATTTAGAATGGAGGAAATCAAATTCATCTTTTATTTATTTATCTTACGAAAGCATATAATAATGTTCCAATCGCAAAATTATGGAATGTTTTAAATGAAATTAACATAAATCCATATATTATTTGAGCAACTCAAGAACTTTACAGACAATCAAAAACAAAAATTTAAATAGGCCAAAATTATAAAAAGGCTTTATAACTGATAAAGGACTCAGACAGGGATGTTGTATTTCCCCAGCACTTTTTAAAATTTATGTTGAAGAAGCATTGAAAATTTGGAAGGAGAAGTGCAGAGGATTGGGACTTAGTGTGAATGGAACGCGTATTTCTACTTTACAATTTGCAGATGACAAGTTATAATTTAAAAAAAAAAAATTATTTAGAAAAAAATGACAAAAAAATTTAAGGAAGAATATGAGATGGGCTTTTTACGGCTGTCTTAGAAAATATTTTCAAGAAGCTGGATTGGGAAAACAAAGGGATTAGAATAAATGGGGAATATTTAAGTCATCTCTGATTCGCTGACGACATTTTAATTTTCAGTAACAGTCCTGAAGAATTGGAAAATATGCTAAAAGATTTGGCAGAAACTAGCATTAATGTGGGATTAAAAATAAACTTGGAAAAGACTAAGGTGATATTCAATTCATTTGCATCGAAAAAGAAAATTGTCTACAACAACACTGAAATTAAAGAAGTGCAAAGTTATGTGTACCTTGGGCAGAAAATATCATCGGATAATAGTATCATGAATGTAATCAATAGAAGAATAAGAAATGGATGGAGTGCTTTTGGGAAGAACAATATTATTCTGAAGAGTAGCATGCCCCTTTGTTTGAAAAGAAAGGTATTTAACCAATGTATTTTGCCTGTGCTAACTTATGGAGCAGAAACATGGACGCTAACAACACGGATGGTACAAAGATTACAAACAACACAGAGAAGTATGAAAAGATGTATGCTAGGTATAACTAGAAGAGACAGAAAAAGAATAACCTGGATAAGAAGTCAGATGAAAGTTTTTGACATCATTGAAAGAATTAAACGGCTAAAATGGAAATGGGCTTGGCACATTGCAAGAAGACAAGACAATAGATGGAGCACAAACACCCTACAATGGTATCCCATAGATGTAAAACGGCCAAGAAGACGACCTCAAGTAAAATGGAGTGATGAAATTAGAAAAATAGCCGGTGTAAATTGGATGACTAAAGCACTAGACAGAAAACATTGGAAAAATCTGGGGGAGACCTACATCCAGCAGTGGATTGAAAATGGTTGATGATGATGATGATGATGATGAGAGATGGGGACTTCACATGAACGTTTGCAAGACCAAATACCTATGTATAGGAGGAAATGAGACAGACCTAAATCTAAATAATAACATGAGTACCAAGCTTGCTTGGGAGCTAAACACCGAGGGTCTCGACCACCTAGCCGGGGCACATGCTGCATAGCACCTCAGGGCCCAGAGTCAAGTAAACAGAGTTGGGCGCTGTAGACCTTGATCCTTCATGGATCGTGCAGCCACAGGTTTAGTTTTTTATGAGAGACGGAGACTTCACGTGAACGTTAGCAAGACAAAATACATATGTATAGAAGGAAATGAGACAGACCTAAATCTAAATAATAACGTAAAAATAGAAAGCTGTGAGCATTATAGTTATCTAGGTATAGACATTCATAGAGAAGGAAGAGACACACAGGAAATTAAATACAGAATTTTTCAGGGGAGAAAGGCTGTAAAGCTATTGAATTCTATTTGGTGGAGTAAGGAGATCTCTTGAAAAAGAAAGTATAATATATACAACTCTATTATAAAGAGCATATTGTTATATGGAGCAGAAGGATGGAAAATTATGGAGACAGAAAGAAAGAAATTAGCAGCGGTAGAAATGGATGCCCTAAGAAGATCATGCATGATATAAAGAATAGAAAGACTAAGAAATAAAAGAATTAAGAAAATGATGAAAAAAGGGCAACATATTAGATGATATTCGATAAAAGCAATTAATCTGGTATGGTCATGTAAAAAGAATGAGTGATGAAAGACTACCCAAAATCACATTTAATTATAAAACAAAGAAAAAAGGGAAACGTGGAAGAACACAAAAAAACTGGATGGATAAATGATAGAAATCTGGAGGAAGAATGGATCCTTGACCGGAAAGATGGATAAAGACTGTTGTGGATTCTTCGGATGGCGGCACCTGACACCATAAACCGAGTTTATATATATATATATATATATATATATATAAGTTTATATATATATATATATATATATGTAAGTTTATATATATATATATATATATAAGTTTATATATATATATATATATATATATATATATATATAATTTTTTAAGTCTGCATGAACTTATAACACATCCTGTAAATATATACACAGTATAATCTATAATCCAGATACCTTCAAAATCTGGAATGCATAAATGCAGATGCAGACTCTACATTCTACAAGTAATTTTGCCCAATATTACTTTTAGTTTTTTATTTTAGATGACATTAATATCTATTTGTTCAAATATTTTTAGAAATTTTAGATATTGTAAAATCTTTCACTATTAAAGGTACAATGGGGTGTGTGGTAAATGGTAAAAATTCAATTAACTCAGAAATTTTGAAGAACATTACCTAGCCTATATTTGCTTCACATCATCTGTTGCCTACAATACATTAAATAATGCAAGAAAAAGACTTGGAACAGAGAACGCTTATCTCTGAACACACATTAATGTTTATATATAAAATTAAAAAAAAATACTTTGAACATATGCCTAAGATATAAATATTGTTAATAAAATGAATGGAAAATATTTAAATAAATATTTCTGAAATAAGAAGTTTCCCTTTTAATTTATATTCTGTATTTTTTAATTCGTATCTATTTTTTTAACTGAATATGGAAATTATTACCTCAGATTCAATTTATTATACTACTAGCAAACCCCGCGGTTTTGCTCGCGTAATATTTGAAATATGCCAAGTGATATTTATATGTCTAATTTTTATTAAAAGGTACTAACTAAATTTTTATTTTATTAAAAGGTAATATTTTATTAATACATGGAAATTATTCCAGAGGAAAACATTCGCCTTGCATACAATATTTCAAATGAAAATCAAATTTCAAAGTAATTGCTTAAAAGGCGCAAAGGCCAACATAGGGAAAAAGATTCCAAGCCGGGACTCGAACCCGGGCCATCAGTATAACGCACGGACGTATTACCGACTAAACCACTTGGAACTAAGGCTCCTGTAACTCGGGCTGACTCACGTCGCCATTTAACTGCCGGTAGGAGAAGAACGATTGGCCATGTCGCGTGGGTAACAATCGCTCATCGGTCTAAGTGGGAAACAAAATGCTTGACGATTCATCCTGTGTTACCAGGAGACCTACTTGGAACGATACCCAGTGCGATACCCTATTGATGCTGGATTTAATTATGTTCCGTGTTTGCCCCAGGTCGGTGGTTCACGTTAAATATTCCATCTTGTGCTGCGTTTATAGCCTTGCCAACATATAATAGTGAGAAATTTTCCTTGCTGGGTATCGTTCCAAGTGGTTTAGTCGGTAGTACGTCAGTGCGCTATACTGATGGCCGGGTTTGAGTCCCGGCTTGGAATCTTTTTCACTGTGTTGGCCTTTGCGCCTTTTAAGCAATTACTTTGATATTTGATTTTCATTTGAAATAAGGTAATATTTTATTTAATTAAAAGGTTTTTTTATTAAAAGGTACTTATTACTTTTAGGAATAATTCAAAAACTACTATTTAAAACACAGTTTGATTAAACATCATTATTACACTGAATTAGGCAGAAATGAGACTTAAATTAACAAAACGAAATAAAACTAAATAAATGATAATTTAGAAAGTATTTTGAAACTTTTATGCTCAATTAATATGCTAATTTCAGTATTCATTTGAAGTTTTGAATTTTTTAGAAACCATCTTCTTACATCTTAAAGTTAACTATCATGTCAAATTCCAAATCTTACCACCTCTCTCAAAAAAGGGCTATGTTGAAATAGGAACTGTTACCATTAATTTGCCAACATTAATTTTGAAATCGGTTTGTTATTTCCTAATATTCCACAGAAACGTAATTTAGAAAGCTGTTAAAGGCCTTTCTTAGAACGTTTGTTGTTCCTGTGAACCCCTGGTGGTAGAATCATCGGCATACAATATAGCCTGTGTAGGATCAGAGACTGTTACGATTGATTCGCAACTATTACTTTTATAATCGGTTTATATTCACTGAAATTGCATAAGAATCGTAATTCAGGACTTTTTTAGAATGCTCTTCGCACCTCCCCTTCCCTTCATCCCTTTTTAATTCGAATTTATTTTCGACAGTCCTTCGAGGGCATTTATATATTATAAGTAACTACCATGCCATATTTAACGTTTCTAGCCTTTTCAGTATCACAGAAATCGCAATTTAGAAAGTTTTTAACTCCTTCAACCCTCTGGTGGTAGTAGCACAGACATAAAATATAGCTTATGTTTGAGCAGGTTCTATCACCAACAATTTGTCCTCACTATTTTTTTAATCGGTTTGGTATTTCATAAGATTGCATAAAAATTGTAATTTATGACGCTTTTCGCTCACTTCATCTTTTTAAATTTGGAATTTTCTTTCGACAGTTTTTAGAAAGCAGTTGCATCTTGTAAGTAAATACCATGGCATACTTCAAAGTGTTAGACCTCTCAGTTGTGCAAAAAACACAAATTAGAACATGTTTTGCTTTTGCAGCCCTCAGGTGGTAGTGGCAGCAACATAAAATATAACCTTTGTTATAGCAGGGGCTGTCACCATTGATTTGTAAACATTACTTTTGAAATAGCTTTGGTATTTCCTGAGATTGAGTAGAAATCGCAATTTAGAACGTTTTTAGAACGCTTTTCGCGCATTGTCAACGCTTTTTAAATTTCTAATTTTTTTCGAAACTCTTCTTAAACATCATTTATACCTAATAAATATGTACCTTACCTAATTTTAAGTTGCTAGCCCCTACCGATCACAAAAATCGAAATTTAGAACGCTTTTTTGCTCCTGCAACGTCTAGGTGATAGTGATACCGACATAAAATAGCGTCTATGTTAGAGCAGAGGCTGTCAGCATCAATTTGCTACCATTACTTTTGAAATCAGTTTGATTCTTCCTGAGATTGCTCACAAATCGGCATTTAGAACGTTTTTAGAAAGCTTTTCGCGCATTTTGTTCCTGCATCGCCCCTGGGGTAGTGGAAACAGATATAAAATATAGCCTATCTTGGAGCAAGATCTGTCACCATCTTTTTTTGCACCATTATATTTGAAATCGGTACAGTACTTCATGAGATTGCATAGAAATCGCAATTTAGAACGTTTTTTACAACGCTTTTGGCGCATTTTGACCCCCCTTTTAAATTTTCAATTTTTTTAGTAAATGTCCTTAGAGATTCATAGATATCTTATAATTAACTACCATTCCGAATTTCACGATTCTAGACCCTTCCGGAATGCAAAAACCGCAATTTAGAACGTTTTTTTCCTGAACCCTCTTTGGGGTAGTGGCAGCAACATAAAAGATAGCCTATGTTGCAGCAAGGGTTGTCACCATCATATTGACGCCTTTATTTTTTAAATCGGTTTGGTATTTCCTGAGATTGTGTAGAAACCACCATGTGGAACGCTTTTCGCGCATTTTCACCCTTTTTAAATTTCGAATTGTTTAAGAACTGTTCTTAGAAATACTTTATATCTAATAAGTAGCTAATTATTCAAATTTCATATTTCTAGGCCTTTCAGTAACGCAAAAATAGCATTTTTAGAATGTTTTTGCTCCTGCACCCCCTTTGGGGTAGTGGCACCGACATAAAATATAGCCTATCTTGGAGCAAGCGTTGTCACCATCATTTTGACACCAATATTTTTTTTAATCGGTTTGGTATTTCCTGAGATTATGTAGAAACTACCATTTAGAACGTTTTTAGAACGCTTTTTGTGCATTTCCACCCCTTTTAAATTTTGAATTGTTTAAGAACTGTTCTTAGACATCCTTTTTATCTTATAAGTAACTAATATTCAAATTTCACATTTCTATGCCCTTCAATAAAACATAAATTGCATTTTTAGAACGTTTCTTGCTCCTGCACCCCCTTGGGGTTGTGGCGCCGACATAAAATATAACCTATTTCGGAGCAATCGTTGTCTCCATAATTTTGACACCAATATATTTTTTAATCGGTTTGGCATTTCCTGAGATTATTTAGAAACTGCCATTTAGAACATTTTTTAGAACGCTTTTTGTGCATTTTCACCCTTTTTAAATTTCGAATTGTTTAAGAACTGTTCTTAGACATCATTCTTATCTTATAAGTAACTAATATTCAAATTTTATATTTCTAGGCCCTTCAATAACACACAAATTGCATTTTTAGAACGTTTCTTGCTCCTGCACCCCCTTGGGGTAATGGCACCGACATAAAATATAGCCTATTTCGGAGCAATCCTTGTCTCCGTCATTTTGACACCAATATTTTTTTTAATCGGTTTGGCATTTCCTGAGATTATTTAGAAACTACCATTTAGAACGTTTTTTAGAACGCTTTTTGTGCATTTTCACCCTTTTTAAATTTCGAATTGTTTAAGAACTGTTCTTAGACATCATTCTTATCTTATAAGTAACTAATATTCAAATTTTATATTTCTAGGCCCTTCAATAACACATAAATTGCATTTTTAGAACGTTTCTTGCTCCTGCACCCCCTTTGGGGTAGCGGCAGCGACATAAAATATAGCATATTTCGGAGCAAGCGTTGTCACCATCATTTTGACACAAATATTTTTTTAATCGGTTTGGTATTTCCTGAGATTATGTAGAAACTACCATTTAGAACGTTTTTTAGAACGCCTTTTGTACATTTCCACTCCTTTTAAATTTCGAATTATTTAAGAACTCTTCTTAGACATCATTTATATCTTATAAGTAACTAATATTCCAAATTTCATATTTCTAGCCCCTTCAGTAACGCAAAAATCGCATTTTTAGAAAGTTTTTTGCTCCTGCACCCCCTTTGGGATAGTGGCACCGACATAAAATATAGCCTATGTTCTAAGTTGGACTCACACCATCATTTTGATACCATTACTTTAGAAATCGGTTCGGTAGTTCCTGAGCTTACCTCCTACAAATAAACAATTTTTACCTCTTTATAATATTAGTATAGATAGACTAGAACCTGCACAAACTCAAATTGCTGAGTACAACGTAATTCCAGATTTCAGAGGCTCTACTGTACACATATAAATATTATTACATTTCATATATATATATATATATATACAGAGAGTTAGGTATCTATAATCATTAACAGCTTCATTTTTTAAAAAGAAAAATGTGATTAAAATGCAACCTATTCTATTTTATGAATCGTTTTACTTTTGAAGAGTCAGAAAATCCCTTTACAAATCTTCATCACTTGCCTGGTCTGTTATTCATATATCTAATGCGGCCAACTGCAGTGTGACTCTTAACTTCTGTCACTGAAAGAAAATATATTAATGTCATTACCTTCATGTAAAATATAAATATGTATGGTCTGTGTTTTGGCAAATAAATTTTATACTATTCAGTGTTTCATTCAGGCACATCTCTGTGGGAGGTCAATGCCTATGCAGAGCAAGCTAACTGCCCACCCCGCACACATATCAGGTAACATTATAATTAAACACAACATTGTACTGGTGCCGGTAAGTGGGGGTGGATAGGATCTATTTTCATCCCTGGATTTCATTTTTTTCTGACTTTGAATAAAATAATATTATAATGCATTCTTCGTAAGTGATATGAAATAATTAGACACTAAGAGAAAAAGAAAATAGGAATTTTTTGTCATGGGGAGAGAGCTCTCCTCCACCTCCCTCTGAAAGATCACTTTAAATTCTGTATCATTTTTACGTTCATATTTTAAGATGTTATCTTAAACAGGGGTGGATCAGAGAAGGGCCCTAGCATAAGAGAAGGTTAACCATTTCTATTGTTATTATAAGCATACAATCTTGCCTCTCCTGGAATTTGTTCTGCTGATATCTATGCTACATTCTTTAAACCTATGTACTTCCCCTGTACAAAAGATAAAAAAGTAACTCTGTATTAGGAGAACAGCCAAATCACAATTTTATTAAACTAGACAAGCTGGCATTAAGTATCTGGCCATGACTAACTCTACATAAATTATTAAGGTGAAGATTCAGGTGACCCACCCTTCCCCAAGACATTTTTGTAGCTACTGGAATTTTTTTTGCTTTTACCTTATTTTATTCTTTTGGTATAATGATAAAGTGCTCCATTTGCATTTGTATAAATGATATGAGAATGACATTTGTAAAATAAGTAGATGGGAAACTGAAATCAAAATTAACTTGATTTAAAGATTAACTTGAAAGTTACATATACATTTCTTTCTTTCTTTTGATAATTTAGTTGTTCAAGTAACTCAGCTTGTGTTAGGAGACAAGCTAAATACACATTTTTTTTAAACTAGAAGCACCTGGCCATGATTAACTCTACATAAAGTGCTGAGGTGAAGATTCAAATGGTGACCCTCCCTTCCCTAAGACATTTTTGCAGCACTGTTTTTTTTAATTACCTTATTTTATTCTTTTGGTAACTCTGTTTGTATTATGAGACAAGCCAAATACACAATTTTTTTAACTAGACCACCTGGCACTAAGCACCTGGCCATGACAAACTATACATAAGTTACGGAGGTGAAGATTCGGTGACCTTCCCTTCCCAGAGGCATTTTTGTATATATACTGGATTTTTTTTTAATTACCTTATTTTATTATTTTGGAATCCTGAACAGCTGCCTCATTTGCCTTTGTATAAATTATAATATGAAAATGACATTTGTGAAATAAGTACCTGGGAAACTGAAATCAAGATGAACTTGAAAGTTACATTCATTTCTTTCTTTATTTTGATAATTTTGTTGTTCAAGTTAGTAGCATAATTGCAAACCTTCAGTTTTTTAAAAGTCAATTACAATTTGAGCCAGAAAATTTACTTAATATAGTATAGTATCTTTAATGCAAAAATTTCTGTAATTCAAACATTACGGCATGTTTATTAATTTTCGTTTTTATCTTTAATTAAAGATCATACATAGCATGTTCGGTCGTATTTATGCTTTGTATCATTGGCAATTACTTTTATCGTCTGCGTTTGTTTATACGAGTTCATAGAATGTTTTGTTGTGAAAGAGGTAGCCATGAGCCACTTGTGATATTATTTAATAAAAAACAGTGCACTGCAGTTTTGTTATTTTGAGCATTTGTGAGTATTTAATTGAGCTAACATAATAGTCCGCCGAGCAACGAAAAAGCAGCCTGGGATTAAATCCAACGAGCTGCAAAAATCAATCGAATTTAAGTTGAGTGAAACGCCGACATGAATTATAAGTGCCGAAAGAGTTTTGTGCAACGAAATTCGTCTAAAGTTTATTCGAAAAGTAAGTGAACGTGATTTTTCTTATCTTTACTGTTATATACATATATTAAACAATGATTAAAGGTGCAAAAAAACAGGATTTAAGGCTTATAGCTACTGAAATAAATCTAAATGTTAAGGAAAATATGACAATTGCTGATTTAAACGTTATTATTGAAGACAGTGATATGTATAAAAAATAAACCAGATTTTGTGAAAGATATAGCAAACGATATAATTGAAAATCGTAAACATGAAGCGCAAAGGCGAATTGATGAGGAGCAAAGATGAATTGATGAAAAGCAAAAGCAATATGATCTGGAAAAACAAAACTTGAATTAGAACTAGCTAAAATTAAATCTGAAGCTAAATCTAATATTAGTGAGAGTGAAATAAAATTAGAATCGTTAGATCAATTGATAGAAAGTATTCGAACTTTGACTGTAAGAATTCCTATACGTCCTGAAGGATGGGGGTTTTTCTTTTCTTCTTTAGAACGAGCTTTTAAGACTAAAAATGTTCCAGAACAATATAAAGCAGAAATTCTGTTAAATTTATTAGGGGATAAAGCATCTAACATAATAACTTACTTACATGATAGCGATATCGAGAATTGTGCAAAAATAAAAGAATTAGTGTTAAAAGAATTTCAACCTACAGCTTATTTTCGCTTAGAGCAATTTAGAAAAGCTGATAAACAACCAAATGTGAGACTCATGTACAGTTTGCACCACATCTAACGACAAACTGGGAATATTATTTAAATTTAAGAAATGTCTCCAATATCGAGAGTTTAAAACAATTTATAGTATCGGATAAATTATATCAAACATTAGATAAAGAAACAGCTTCCCACATTAGTGTGAGACAAGGAGATAAATGGTTTTTACCAGAAGAATTGGGACGAGAGATTGATTTATATTTCACATCACGCGCGAAATCGCTTACTGAGAATTTTAGTGTTAATCGTAAGCATATTAACTCCAAAAGTATACCTAAAGTATTTTTATCAGATGTTAAAACATTAAGTTGAATTTTTTGTCACGAACATCACACTCTTTCAAAATGCCCGCATTATTTAAAATTATCTGTCAATGAAAGAGTGGACGTTATAAAACGTAACAAGTTATGCTTTAATTGTTTAAATTCACATTCAGTTGCAAATTGTCCATCAAAATACACGTGCTTTTGTAAAAAATGTCATCATAAAACTATACATTTCCCAAAAACAAATAGCAACACATACGTGAAAGAATATGTCTCATCGGGACAAAATAAACAAGGAAAGGTAAATGTGGAAGAATGTTCAGATTCTAGGCCAACAAATTATGGCACATCAATCTTGAACGCTAATGCAGAAGAGTTCGTTCAGAAAACCTTTATTAGTAACTATTCTAATAAAAAGAGCAAGGTTTTACTTTCAACTGTAATATGTTTTCTTATTGATGAATCGGGATGTAAACATAGAGTAAAGTGTTTATTAGATGTAGGCAGCGAGTCTAATTTTTATCCCGCCATTTAATAGAGCTAATGCATTTAAAAAAAGCGAGAACAAACATCTTAGTGTCAGGTCTAAATGATGCTACCTTGGTAATAAATCATAATGTTAATGCATCGATATGCAATAGAGATGTAAGTTTTGTAAAAAAATTTAGATTTCCTGGTAGTTCCAAAAATAACTGCAGATTTAACACCTTCGCGTCCAATTGAAATCTCAATACAAGATTTACCTAATGTAAAATTAGCAGATGATAGTTTCAATATCCCAGAACATGTAGACATTCTCTTAGGAGCAGGAATTTTTTATGAACTTTTGAGACCGGGGCAAATTCGTGTTAATAATTCTGATCTTATTTTGTAAGACACAGTTTTCGGTTTTGTTGTATCGGGAAGTTTTCCGACAGAGAATGAAAATAGAGTTCATTGTGGGTTTATAAAGAAAGAAACTAATCTAGACAAGACACTCAGAAAATTCTGGGAGACAGAAAATATCGAGGTTGAAAAACCAAAAAGTAAAGAGACTTTAATTTGTGAGAAACATTTCGTAGAAAATTATACACGAGAAAAAAACGGTAAATATGTTGTTAAAATGCCCCTAAAAGAGGATCCAGCTATTTTAGAAAACTCAAAACAAATCGCAACGAAAAAATCAAATTCTTTATGGAATCGTCTAGCAAAATCTAGACCAAACTAGACCAATCTAGAAAAAATCTGAGTATTTAAAATTATATTCAGATTTCTTAAAAGAATATCAACAGTTAGGCCACATGGTTGAAGTTAACGAAAGCGAGGAAGAAGTGGATACTATTACATTCCCCATCTTGGAGTATATAGAGGAATATAAAAAAGCATATTAACGCCTTTGAGAGTTGTATTCAACGCGTCTTCCTTAACAACTAAGGGAGACTCACTTAATTCTATTCAATATAACGGAGGTGTAATACAAGATGATCTATTCTCAATTATGGTGAGATTTAGAAAATATATCGTCGCTTTCACTGCAGACATTCAAAAAATGTATAGAGCAATCTCTATTTATCCAGATCAGAGGAAGCTGCAAAAAGTTTTATGGAAGGAAGGTCTTAAAGAGCCAATTAAAAATTTTGAATTAACGACAGTTACTTATGGTACTGTTAGCGCACCTTTTTTGCCCATGAGAACACTGCTTCAATTGTCTAAAGATGAAGGAAGTAAGTTTCCTTTAGCAGCACCCGTACTGAGAGAAGACATGTATATGGATGACATGCTATCTGGAGCCGATTCTTTAAGTTGTGCATTAGAACTCCAAAATCAATTAATAGAAATTTTAAGCCGTGCAGGAATGTTATTACATAAAATGTGCAATAATACCCCACAACTTTGTCAAACAAATGACAAGATATACCCCTTTGGTGATTCAGAAGAATCTAAAGCGTTAGGTGTTTTGTGGAAATCGAAAAAAGATTGTTTAAGTTTCAATGTTAAAATTCATAAAGATGTAAATGTCACTAAGAGACAAGTGTTATCAACTATATCAAGTATATTCGATCCCTTAGGTTTAGTATCTCCTGTTATAATTAAAGTAAAAATATTTATGCAGAAGTTATGGTTATTACAATTAAATTGAGATGATTTGCTACCGGAGAAAAAGGCTAAAGAATGGAGAGAGTTTTCTGATACCCTACAATTAATTAATAAATTTCAGATTAGTAGGTGTATTTTATTGAAAGATGCAATTATGATCGAGTCACATGGTTTCAGTGACGCGTCTGAAGCAGCCTATTGTGCGGTAATTTACTGCAAGTCAGTGATAGAATCACGTCAAGTGTCTGTAAAATTAGTGACAAGTAAATCCAGAGTTTCTCCCTCAAAGCAATTAACTGTTCTAAAACTTGTGCTTTGTGCAGCAGTTTTATTGACAAAGCTTATTAAACGAGTGATTTCTGCTCTCAAGATTAGTGTAAATAAAATCTTCTTGTGGTCCAATCCATGATAGTATTATCCTGGATTAAAAAAGAATCATATGTTCTAAAATTTTTTGTTGCGAATAGAATTTGTACAATACAAGAACTAACTGAGGGAATGCAGTGGCGACATGTTCAATCTCAGCATAACCCTGCTGATCTTCTAACGAGAGGCGTTCATCCTGATAAGCTATTCTCAAATGAGTTATGGTGGAGTGGTCCATTGTTTCTAAAGGAAAAGGACTATCCCAACACAAACATTCCTGCAGCAGTTAATTCCAATGACTTTCCAAACGAACTTAAAAGTATTAATATAAGTGACTTTAAAAGGATATCTGTTTTTACAGTTTCTATTAATTCTTTTGTGCATGATATAATTGATTTAAGTAATAACAATTGTAAAATAATTAGTATTTTAGAATTTATTTTCAGGTTCCTTAGTAATTGTAAAAAAAAGGAGGACCTCGAAGAGCTCAACAAAGCAGAAAGTTTTTTGTTAAAAGTGTTCAACATGAGTGTTTTGACAAAGAAATAAAATCCTTGCAAAAATCAGGTAATATTAATCATAATAGCCAGATAAAAAACCTCCATCCATTTCTTGATAAAGAAGGTCTTCAAAGAGTTGGAGGTAGGTTAGCGAACAGTAGCTTAAATACCAACCAAAAATTTCCAATTTTACTACATAATAAAAGTAAACTTACTCAAATGATAGTAGAATACTTTCACAAACGGTATTTACATTAAGGTCCACAAGCTTTACTTTTTCAGTTAAGGCAGAAGTTTTAGCCTTTAAATGGTCGTGCAATATGTAGAAAAACAGTTCATAATTGTATTATTTGCTTTCAAGCGAAACCCATCTCATGTCAACAGTCCATGAGAAATTTACCAAAAGAAAGAGTAACTGAGAACTATCCATTTAATTGTTCAGGTGTTGATTTCACTGGGTCTTTTCTCATAAATATAAGTTACCAACGTAAAGGAATTTATAATAAAGTATATGTAGCCATATTTATTTGTTTTGTAACACGTGCAATCCATTTAGAGGTTGTTACTGAATTAACTTCGAAAGGTTTCGTAGAAGCTTTAAAGAGGTTTTTTGCTAGGAGAGGAAAATTTGCTTGTCTTTTTTCTGATAACGCTCAAAATTTTGTACGCAGTAATAATGAACTCAAACGGTTACATAATTTAGTTAGAATTCCTGATGATAATTTGTCTGGATACTTGAGCAGTGAGGGTGTTAACTGGAAATTTATTCCACCAAGGGCTCTAAACTTTGGAGGCCTTTGGGAAGCAGGAGTCAAATCCTTCAAATATCATCTGAAGCGTGTGATGGGAAATTCAAAATTAACTTACGAGGGCTTTTTGTCTGTAATAACACAAATTGAAGGAATCCTAAATTCACGTCCTCTTGTGCCTTTCTCATCTGATCCAGATGATTTGAACGCTTTGACTCCTGGCCACTTTCTTATTGGTAGGCCAATCAACTCTTTTGTTGAACCTGAAATAACTAATATTCATGACTCTAAACTAAAATTATGGGAAAGAACAACAAAAATGATTCAGTGTTTTTGGAAAAAATGGTCCAAAGATTATTTGAGCTCCTTACAACAAAGAGTAAAATGGATGTTCCAGAAAGAAAATATTAAAATAAACGATTTAGTAATTATAAAGGAGGAGAATGTCGCTATTTGCAATTGTCCTCTAGGTAGAATTGTAGAGTTATTTCCAGGTAATGATGGAATCATTAGAGTAGTAAACATAAAAACACAACGAGGTGTTTTCAAGAGACCTGTGAAGGTTGCCTATACTCCGTGGTCGACAGACTTTAGGAAACTGGGAATGGCAAGAGCGAGACAGAGGGAGACGATGATCTTGATGGTTGTGTTCGAAAACTCACGGGTGAAACATGTAATTCGAAGAGTATTATTATGTTATCTTATGCGTGTGTGTGTTGTTAATGTATTCGTCTAATGTAAATATTAAACTTAGTTAATCATATTACTGCTTAGACCTCACTGCTTGGATTAGATCTTGTGTTCTTTCTTCATCAATATCGTGGAATACCGAACCGGTCATGATAATGGTGCAGACGACTAGTATAGTGATCCTCAGCTTTTAAAAATCAACAGCAGTGTTACTGCAACATAAAATGTCATCGTATAATAAATATTGTGGTTAAAGCAAGAAAGATGTGCTTTAATCTAAGTGAATAATATTGCGTCGATAGGATTTGATTGACAGCAAAGAGAGTTCAATGGCTGGCCTAGCTATCACAAAGGTAATTTTTTTTATTCCATCGAGAGCATATTTTAAATATCTATCATTAAAAATGGCTATTTAAAGTGTATATGTCTTATATTATGTTTCGAAACAACGGGTTAATGTTTATTCAATTAATAGAATAAATAGGGTATTTTATTCAGTAATTACGTTTGAAAAATAAATAATTATTGATGTTCCGCTGTTTATAAGGCTTAAGAATTACATTTTATTGTATATTTCATAATATGAATGCAGAATTATTTATTACGGTTGTTAAATGGATCGAATGTTAAGATAGAACTGTGTTTATAAATAATTATGTTTAGCATGAAAGTTAAACTTTGTTATTTAATAAATATCCTCTAGTTATTGTGATAAAAAAAAGAAAGAAAGAAAAAGAAACATAAAAATGAGTTTCAATTATCATATTAAAAGTTCATAACACGTCTGTCTATGAAGCTGTTTATTCGCTAAGAATAAACTTTGCACTAGAATAACTAAAAAGTGTTACCTAAGTGAATTATCGTTTGGGGGGAAAAAAAGAAAGAAACAGATTTATTTCAAATGTTTTTTTATTTATTCTTTTATCTTTGGGATTAAGATAAAAAGGTGCTATTTCAAAGTATGTAGAGGAAGTGTTTATTTTTTTTTTTTTTTTGCGTATTATTCTGGAATCCTTTGAAACTTCTGATGGAAATATGAAATAAAAGTTGAGTAATCTTTGTTCAGTGAAACTGAGAATGTATAAATTTGATTATTACGGATTGTTTATTTATTTATTTTTGTAATTGTGGCAAAATATTAAGCATTTGTTTGTTTTATTTTGTTGTTGCTTATTTTCGATTTACCAATTGAAAGGAAATATAAGATTTGATTTGAATTTCAAATCATGACAAAAGAAAGATTTTCATATCTTGGATAGAATTTAATTTAACTAAAAGGTGTTAATTTAAGATTGAGATTTATAAATATTTGGTTCGTTTTGAAATATAATTTAATAAGATATTAAAGTGTTTAAAAAAACATGTTAATGTATTATGTATTTTTGAAAGAGGTATTTAAAAATTAATACGCAACGCATTGACAAATTCTTATTTTGTTAGAACACAAATGTTTTTTTTTAACTTGACATATTGGTAAAAATATATATATATATTTTAATTATTGCAAGAATTGTTTTCTAAACATATTTTTTTTATTATTATTGTGCAAACGTGTTTTAATTTATTCAGTAATGTCATAAGTAGTCATAAGTATTTAAACAAAATAAATTTCATTCAATTTGAGGGGTTATTTACAAAAGAATGTTCAGGTTTAAATTAAATTTGGTTTAAGTCGTTCTTAGGGAAAGTTCCAATTAGGGTAGAAACACTGTTTGGATATTGCGGATTGCTTCGATATTTTTTTTCAAATATGGCGTTTTTAAGCAAAGGTAGTAGAAAAGAAGATTTACAGAAAGTAGCGATTGAACTTGGAGTTCAGGATGTCGAAAATTTAAAAATTATAGATCTGAAAAAAGCTATTCTAGAAGTGGATGACTACGAAGAGGAATTTGTTAAGGGATTTTTGAGTTCTGTAATTGAAGAAAGGAAAAAGAAAGAAGAAATGGAGAGGGAAGAAAGAATACATCAAGAAGCGAGACGTCAAGAAGAAATGGAAGAAAAAATACGGCAAGAAGAAAAGGAGGAGCGAATCGCCAGGGAAGCAAAAGAACATGAATTGGAAATGAAAAAACTGGAACAATTACAGAAATTTCCGGAACAAAGAAATGAATCAAAAGTTGAGATAGCTCCAAAAATTCAATTAGCACAGATTGTCCCGAAGTTTGATGAAAAACGTGATGAGATGGGATTATTTTTGATAAATTTTGAAAGAAGAGCAGAAATGGCACAAGTACCAAAGAAAGACTGGGTAGCTTACCTATTGGCAGTTTTACCGGTGGAAATTGCAAATATGCTAGCTAGAGAACCCCAGAAGATGCAATTAATTACGATTTTGTGAAAACTCTTATCTTAAAGCGATACAAGTTAAACAGTGAAAAATTGAAACAATGTTTTTACAGACATCACAAAACACATGAAAAATCATGGAGGAATTTTACACAAGAGCTTTCAAGTTATTTTACGGAATGGATCACAGAATTAAATATTAACACTTTCCAGCAATTAAAAGACTTAATAGTAACCGCACAATTAAAATTTCGTGTGCCTGTGGAAATAAGAGAACATTTCTTAGAAAATTGGCTCTCATTTACCACGCCGTTAGAATTGGCAGAAAAACTTGATGATTACGAGAGCATTACCGACAGTTTCAAAAGAAAAGAATTTCCAAAGAAAAATTTATCTAACTCTCGAAATCAAAGTTGGAATAATTACAGTTCGGAATCAAAAAAAGATATGAGATATGGTAAACCGAAATTTGAATCCAAGACTGAAGCATCTCTCGGAGTGCAACGAGAAAAGAGAGAATTTCGCACAAAATATACTTGTTTCGCATGTGGTAAGGAAGGGCATGTGAAGAAGTATTGTTCCAAATTGAATACAGTAAAACAAGATGGAGGAAAAACTTCGAAAAGCGATCTTGAGAAAAACGGTCTAAATGCAATTTGTCTGAATGTGAATATTCCGGTTGAAGAAACAGATAGGAGACTCCTTAAGGTAGATCTAGGAATCGGTAACCAGAAGTTTCAGGGAATCATCGATAGTGGTGCGGAGATTACAGTGCTGCGGAAGTCGGTGGTGCCGGAAGAGTATTTACAGTCATGTGGAAAAGTATTCTTGAGACCCGCAATAGGGAGTCCTGTAGAAGCAAAGCTTGTTTCCGTTCCACTCACTCTTCGGACAGAAGATGAGGTTATTCCGTATGTACGAGTACAGGTTGCGGTAGTGGAAGGATTACACGAAGAAGCTTTGATCACTCCCAAGGTTTTCGCTTCGTTAAAAGAACAGCAGAAGTTGTATTTAAGGGATGAGGTAGATATCACCCCGGTTGAAGAAAATAAAGAAAAACCTGTATTCAATGTGGAGGGAAGGTGGCCAGAAGGAAACCTGGAAACAAATCTAAATAATGAAGATGAAGACAAAGAAGCTTCGGATTTGGAACTGATTCCTACTCCGGTCGAGGCAACTGTTTTGCCCGAAAATGTTTGTAACGAGGACCAGAAGGAAAGTTGTTCCGTTTCCCAAGCTCAACTGTTGAAAAAGGAGCAGTTGGCTTGTTCTACATTAGAAAAATGCTTTGAAGATGCAAAGCGGCAGAAAAATAATTATTGGGTAGAATCCGGTTTATTGTATCATAGAGAAGGTTGGAGGACAAAATTATGTTCAACTTGTTGTACCTGCCTTTAGAAGACAAGAAATTTTGAGATTAGCACATGAAACACTAACTGGTGGACACTTAGCTGCTAAGAAAACAAGAGATAGAATTGCTATGTCATTTTGGTGGGAAGGAATGCCAAAAGAATTAAAACAACTATGCGCTGCTTGTCATGATTGTCAAATGCTCAGAAAAACCAAAGTAACGGACAGAACACCTATTGAAACGGTCGGAAGATGCTGAAAAGTCGTTCAATAAGTTAAAGGAAAGCTTATGTGAAGTTACAAACCTTTATACCCCAGACATGTCCAAACCGTTCGAAATAAATACCGATGCTTCCATATCGGGTATCGGTGCCTGCTTAATGCAAAGGGACGAAGACGACATGTTAAAGCCCATAACCTTTGCCAGTCAAAAGCTTACTCCAACTCAATCAAAGTGGAGCACAATTGAAAGAGAAGCATATGCTGTAATCTGGGCACTTGGGAGATTCGAAATGTGGACTTATGGAACCACCATAATATTGCATACTGATCATAATCCCCTAAAATACTTAACAGAGGGAACTCCTATGAACGCTCGATTACAGAGATGGTCGTTGGCACTATCTCGCTATCAGGTTTCTATTACTCATAAACCAGGAAGTTCTAATGTAGTGGCAGATGCTTTATCTCACATTGATGAGTAGAAAAAAAAATCTGTATATATATATATATATTGTATTATTTCATTATTATATATTGTATAATGTGTATTTTTAGTATATAGTGTATAAGAATTTATATATCTTAAGTAGTTTAAGTAAATGCTCTCGATGGGACAGGTAAAGGACTTTTTAAATAGAACTTTTATTTTAAAATAGGTCTTTTTAATTAGGACTTTTGATAGGACTTTTTAGTAAGACTTTTGTTAGGACTTTTAAATGTAGTTTCACAGTGTGGGACACAGTCCAACATGTAGAAACTGGAGGGAAGGTGTGATGGTTGCCTATACTCCGTGGTCGAGAGACTTTAGGAAACTGGGAATGGCAACAGCGAGACAGAGGGAGACGATGATCTTGATGGTTGTGTTCGAAAACTCACGGGTGAAATATGTAATTCGAAGAGTATTATTATGTTATCTTATGCGTGTGTGTGTTGTTAATGTATTCGTCTAATGTAAATACTAAACTTAGTTAATCATATTACTGCTTAGACCTCACTGCTTGGATTAGATCTTGTGTCCTTTCTTCATCAATATCGTGGAATACCGAACCGGACCATGATAAGACCAATTTCAAAAATTTGTCTGTTACCCATGGAAAATTGATTATTATCTTTGTAATTTGTCAATTTATCGTTTACTAGTACATGCTGTATTATTTGTTTAAAATTTAAAGTGTAATAATGTATTATAATTGTGGTTGAATGAAAATCATTCAACGGGGGCCGGTATGTTCGGTCGTATTCATGCTTTGTATTATTGGCAATGATTTTTATCGTCTGCGTTTGTTTATACGAGTTTATAGAATGTTTTGTTGTGAAAGAGGCAGCCATGAGCGGCTCTTCTTGTGATATTTAATAAAAACAGTGCACTGCAGTTTTGTTATTTTGAATATTTGTGAGTATTTAATTGAGCTAACAATAATGCCAATTCATACTTCAAACTCAACTTCAACGTCGCTTAAGTCGAAAAAAGTATCTGTTTTGAAGTGGCCCCGGCAATTAGCCCTGTTTAAAACCCTATAGAAAATATGTGGGGTATTCTCACTCATACAATTTATCCAAATAGAAAGCAGTAACCTTGAGCTAAAGATTTGAAAGATGCCATTGAAAACGCGTGGTTTAAAATTTAATCAGAAACAATACAAAACCTCTTTTAATAGACGAAAGATCGTATATTTAAAGTAATTCAGCAGAATGGAGCAAAAATCAAGCAGTAATTTTGTAAAATCTTTTTCTACTAAAGACTAAAGAACTAATGTGCTTAAACTTTTGATGCACTCATTTTCATTCTTTTAATAAATTCCATTATTCGAGAAAAATTTTAAAGCATCAATCTGTTAAATATCTTTTTAAAACTACAATTTGCAGGACATGTGAAAAGGAAAGAAACTTTCAGTCAATAATAAAATTTTATGTTGTGCTTAAATTTTTGACACGCACTGTAATACACAATTATATTTATGTGATGCTTAGAAGTAATTACATTTGAGAAGAAACGAAATTGGATTGTTTAAATCGATGCCATTGTCAATAGGACATCATCATTACTCAATAGCAAGCATTCTTTTGTTTTAAAATATAGCTTCATCTGATTTGGAAAGAGTGACAAATTACTTCTCATGTCAACATCCCTTTTTCTACGCACATAAAAAGCCGCCAAACTATGAATGAGACTTCATACAAAAGGTTTTTGAGCAGGCTCTTGGCAAAACAAATTCGGACTTTGTTTAAAGACGTTGTTTGTTTAAAAACTGCAGTTTATTAAATATTGATGAGAAATGCGTGTATCTCGAAGATTGTAGTGCAATATACTCTGCTCTAATTTAATGGAGCCCGGCTCGATTTCAAGTTAATTCATACATATATATTTTTTTAAGAGTGTAAAAAAAGACTGTTTTATACTTTTAAGTTGTGATAAAAGATAATAAAATTTTTATAGCCCTTTAGATAAAGCAAAGTACTTTTCTTTTGAAGCTTTTCTTACGTGTCTCCGGAATGCTGTTTTCAAGACCAGGGCCTATTCACGACCCAATAATTGGTAAATACTGAAAAAAAGGATAGTGCAATACAATTCCGCAGAAAAAAAGTTAACCTCAAAAGGGCATACAAACCTTCGTTTAATCATTTGATACTTCGTTCAGTTTACATGAAATTAAAATTACTACACAATTTTAACTTTTTTGTCATATCCATTCTGATGCTATATTTTCTTTCTAATACATTATGTTCCCAAAACTTATATTTGAAAGAGCAAAAACGATATAGTTATGTTGAGGGATAAACAGTAACGTAGTAAAACCTTCATAACAGACATTCTCATATAGCGAACACTTCTATTTAACAGATAACGTCCAAAACGTAAATATGTGTATGTGTTACTTCTGAATAGCAGAATCAATTTTTTATAATAAATAGCAAATTACGAGTCTTTAATGAGATACAAAAAAATCTAAATCCATAAGGGCAATGTACCACAAATTTATTTATACGGGCATTTTGCGCACTGAAAATTGAAATGTCTTAAATTCAGACACTTAAGTGTCTAAAATGGAGTGTTAAATTTTCAGACATTTTAAAGTGTCTTAACTTTTAAGACACTTGTATGCGTCTGAATTTAAGACATTTTAAACGCCTGAATTACATCCATGTTTGACCACTTCGACAGACATTTTTTCACCTTTTTTTTTCTTTTGTAACTTTTTTCTTTTTATACACTGTAAAAAAATATATTCCCTCAAATATGGAAATTGCACTGCCACTCAAGATTCCAGTACTATTTACATATTTTAATGGAAAATTTCTGATGTAAATTCCAGAAAAAATTCCATTTATTCTGCATATTTCTGCATTTAAAAATGTCCATTTAAAAGATAAAATATATTTTTTCAAGGACAAACCCTCATTTTTCAACCACCACTTTCCAAAGTCACATATTAGATATGATTTATATATTCAATTCAAACTACCGTAAACTTTTAACACTTACCCGAGACGTGATCGAACCAGGGTCCTGTTGTTCTCTAGAAAAGTGGCTTAACCATTCACCCACGGTTTCATAAGCTGAGATTTCAAATAATGCTATTTATCAAGCACAAGCAATGTATTTTAAGTAGCAGTAGGTTTTTCCAATCTAGTATAATTCTGAACGTTTTACTTTTTTTTCTATGACTGATTTAAAATATGAAACCGTTGCTTATTTCACAGTGGTCTTTGAATTCTTATTTGAGCAACTCCAAAAGAAAAGTGCACAACAATATTTTTTATTTTATTTTAGTAGAGACTAGCAGGCTATGCCCGCTGCGCTGGCCCATTTTTCCAAGCGAACCTTGAATCAAACGAAATAGTGAATTTGACCTTGTAATTTAAAGCAATATGGACCTTTTGGAAGCGTAAAAAATAACAACGTTAAAAGCACCAAAATTTTAAATTTTAAGCATACCGGTTTCGGTAGCATATAGCATACCTTTCTCAGTGCTCCTGAGGATTTCAGCACTGAAAAAGGTATGCGATATGCTACCGAAACCGGTGTGCTTAAAATTTTAAATTTTGGTTCTTTTAACGTTGTTATTTTTTACGCTTCTGTTATATTGAACCAAGCTCCTATTTGATAATTAATATCGACCTTTAATACGTTGACTGACCACGGTGACTGACACTGAAGCGCTGAAAAATTTACAATCTTTTAAGTAATTTTTAAGAAAGTATAATCCTGTAATAAATAAAAGGTAGGTAAATTTAAAATAAATTTTCAGTAATTTCTTAAAACAATATATATAGTTTTAGTTTTATATCATATTTTAGACGTCAGTCATCGGTCAATGAAGCGTTTTAAACGGAAAGTTCAGTGTCAGTCACTGGTGATTGACGTGGCGCTTAACGTGTTAACTGAATGTCCTTCTGCAGTGCTAAATCGATAGGAACACCATTGTGTTATTATATTTTCTAATCTGCAGACAAAATTTCAGCTTTTATGGTCTAACTCTTTTACTTTATCACTCACAGTAGGATTTGGTAAAGAATGATAGTATAATAAACAATATTTCATTTTGTATCAAAGCATTCTCGTTGAAATGAGCTAATATGGTGAGAGTTCCGATAACAGAATTTTCCTCATCTCTTTTTTAAAATTATTTAAAGAAAATGTATTTTAATGTCTCAGTACCAACTTGAAGCTATAAACCAAATTTTTTTAATTTGTATTGTCCCATGTTATACATTATGACCTCCATGCTGCAATCTAAAAGTTTAGTACCTTTCTGGTATTTCAACACCATTTTAGCCAAGGATAATAGTTGGCACCAAACGAAGCATTTGAAAAAAAAAACATTGCTGGCGGAAGGTTATCATTTAAAAAATATAACATTTCAAAATTACAGAGTTTCGAGAACTATTTTATTAACCCCTTGAAGGGCAGTGGGATATATTTTATCCCACCTAAATTAAACAAAATTCGCACCAGAAACTCTTAACTAAATTTTATATTTTTAACTTTGGACGGAAATGTTGAAAAGTTGCTTTTTCTTATTTTAAAATAAAATTGTTCTATTATTCCGGTGAGAATTCAATATTACAGAGACATCATTGCTTGTCCCTCAAAGGGTTAAAAGAATACAAATATATAATGAAAATAAAAGCACAAGTAAATATTATACGATAAAATATTATATTTTAAATAACAATTTAAACTACACACATGAAATTGTGTCTCTTAACAATGCTGTAAATATTTCCATTTTTGAATCTGCGAAAAATGAAGTTATAACTTAATTTTACTTAATAACAAAAAATATTTTCGATTCGAAAAATAGTAAATGAAAAAATGCATAGACACGACTGAATAATAATTAAAACCAAAAGAGATTCACGTTCAATATATAGCAAATTACAATGTTTGGCACAGTTTGCAATAACAATTTGGTACTTTTCCACTATAGGAACCTTGGTGTTTTTTATAAAATGTTTGGCACAATTCGGGCATCAGAAAGTGAGATTTGTTGTCAAATAATACAAACAGTTATGAAAACAAACTCTCTAGTACTCTATACTTACTCTGTATCTACCGCCAGTGCTGAATTCAAACACTTTTCTTCGGGAGTGATTTCTGTGGCTCCGGGAGGACATTATAGAGTTCCGGGGGAGGAGGGGGAATTGAACTTTTTGACCATTGAAAACACAAAATCTCAAATCTTCCGGGGGAGGGACATCTCATTGCTCTGGGGGGTCTACCGCTGTATCTACTTTGTACAAAGCAGTAAATCGGTCATCTCTAACTTGAGTAGCCTGATATAGCCCATAAATAACAATAATAGTTCATTTTATAGATTTAAAATTACATATTAGTTTAATTTCACTTTAAAATGGTCTAACAAAAAAGTCTGGAGTCGGAGTCGGCTTGTTCTTTAGCGACTCCGACTCTTTTGCTCAAAAATGGGTCCAACTGCGACTCCGCAGCACCTGATTAAGATAAATTAAAGTAAGGTTATCTCATCTTGTAAATTAATGTGTGTACAAATTTAATAAAATATGCTTAACATAAGTTAAAAGGTAGGCCTATTTACTTGATTTTAAATAGACAATTTTTTTTATTATTATATTTATTATAGCAAAAATACTCTAAATATATTCATATTCAAACTATTAAGTTGAGCAAAAAATTCTGGGAAATTTTTAATCTAATAGTTACCAGAATTTGTATCGTATATAAGAGTACTAGTGGTATATCCATAAGAGTTCAAGAATTTCGGATCCAGAATGTGTATTGAACAGTATGATTTGCGTGTGTTGATCTGGCATTATTGGAGAAAAGATCTAACGATTCTGAAAGGCATCGGTGAGATTAATGAGGGTGAAGGTGCTGGTACGGCGACAAACTTCGTACTTCCAGCAAATGCGGAATCTGGCAGATCGATGGAAGAAAGTTATGGACTATGATAGTGTCTACTCTGAAGAATAGTACTTGTTGCTTTTGTTGTTAATTTGCACATAACAACGCAACTTTCACATATTTCCCAGAACATTCTGCTCAACCTAGTATTAATAATGGTAGAATATATGATCTAGAAATTACTTCAGAGTATTCAATTATCATACTAAAAATTTTATACTTAATGTTTACATAAAAAATATTCCCTATATCTCATTTTAAAATTATACATTATTGACCGGGTTAAACCGATTAATAAATTTAGAAAAGAAAAAAATTATTTACAATATCACAAATATACTAGTATATATTTGTAAACAATATATTTTCCTTCAATATGTATACCATATGTTTTATTATTGTCAAAATAAAATTTATAAAATTGTTTTTTTGAAAACATGGCCAATGCTCTCCAGGTTTCCCTACATAAAAAAAAAGAATGTCCAAATATTTGTATCACAAAATAAATCCAAGAATGGCTCATATCATTGATGTAACAATTCACAAATTATAGGAGGTGCTCATACAGTCATCTACTGTATATAGATATGAAAGACAGTTCGGATTTTGGGGCTAATTAATGCACAGAACAAACTACGGAAACTAAAATCATGAAAATTGGAAGCAATATACTCAAATGAAATAGCATCCCGCTTAGAAATGTATTTTTGTATGCTGAAAGAATGGTACCAAGTAACTCCTTCGAAGTTCAGTAGCTCATGAGATATTTCACAGTTTTCGATGCCTTTGGTGCCAAAACCTCAAAATTTTAACATTACAAGTGATAATTTCTGAAAATACACCCGTTTATAGCAAAAGAAGAAATTCAAATTAAATATTTTTGTTTATCAATTCTTTTGACTAAAAAATTAAAATGGCTGCATCAACTAGGAAAAAAAAAATAACAAATGCATTAAATAAAAGAAAAGAAAAACTATGTCACTGATTTTGTTTAAAATTCAAAGAGAAAAGGTTTATTCAGAAATTAGTACCACTATAAAAGAAAACTATAAAATTTAACCATGAAAGCAGTGTTTGTGCGGATTAAAAGAAGGTTTCATTTTTAAAGATTTGAATTGAAAAAATATTTGGTAGATTATCATTTGCTCATGGGTAAGAAGAAATACTTTACAGTTTACTTTACGTACTTTTATGTTAGCCTTCACAGATCTTGCCAATAGCATTTATTAAATACCATGAGCACTATTTACATTTGTTTGTTTGTTTATAGGGGGTAAACTGTAGAACGACGGTCGGCAACAGGCGGACCGCAGTCCACCGCGGAAGGTCGAAACTTGGACTGCTAAAAATATTCAATTTGAATAAATAATTTATTAAAATCTACATATAATAGATACGTTTGAGCGATAGCCTTATCAATGTTTCTTATATTTTACAAGAAATAGTGGGAAATTTTTAATTTTTTTTATAGAGATGCATTGCATAGTTTCTATGGTGTGAAAGGCAAAATAATGCATTGGAGCGAGGCACAACAGTGGGAGAAAGGGAACGGACCGGCTGCGTTCAGGCCCGTAGCCAGGATTTCCCTTAGGAGGGGGCTTAATCTTGAAATTTTTTCCGATCTAACAGAAGTAATTTGCATAATTTAAAGCGTAAGTAAAAATAAACAAGGCTTAACTTTAGGTATATTTCTGCATGGATACTTGATGTCCATATCGAAATTTGTTATTTCGTATTTTTCGATTTCTGTTACAATTTATTGTTTTCAAGAGCACTTCTAGTTTCCAAACCGGTTCCGGAAACCTGAAATGTTTTTAGGGGAAAACTGCAACGAAAAAAAAAGCACAAACTGAAAATGTTTGAGATGAGCCTCATGTCCCAGATAGCAATTTTAATTTACAGAAAACTTTCAGCAATCTTACTTTGCAAACTTGCAAAGTTGCAGCAAGCTCAGCATGACAAGCCTGAAAGTTCATAACAAGACTGCAACAAGATTATGCAAACTCCGAAGTCACCATACTTTGAACTTGCAGCTAACTTATCGTGCAAGTTGCAGTCTTGTTCTTCAAACTGACTGCAGACTCATATCAAACTAGTAATATTGCCTTGGCACACGATCTGCAAATGCATTGTAAACTTGCAATCTAGCCATGACACACTATCTGCAAATGCATTGCAAACTTAGATTCTTGTCATGTCAAGCTAGCTGCAAGTATGCTGTAATTTCATAGCAATGTTGTTAATTCTCTGAATTTTACGTGTAGTACAGGCAAAATAGTATTTTTTGAGACAAGTGATGGCCATTCACCAAAACTTGGGAAGAACTTCGTTTTGATATTCGAAATGAAGATCCGATGAGTCCTAAAAAATAAAGTTGTTGTACCATGTTTTGGGGACAAAAGACGGGGGCATTTTTAGCTCAGGGAGGGGGTGGGACTCAAAAAGTTTTATGTAGGTGAAGTAGGATATTGTTTATTATGTATTTTATAATTACGAATTAAATAAAATAATCCGCAAGTCGATACGATCATTTCTTACAAAGTTAAGAAGGTTTTATGAATACGAAGTCGAAAATTATACTTGTGCAGGTAAAATAGGTTTTTACAGTAATAACTGATTTCTATTCACGAAAATTTGAGAAAAACATCGTTTTGGCACTAGGAATTAAGATACGTTGAGTCCCCCAAAATTAATGTTGTTTATCGTATTTTGGGGGTCAAAATGGGCATTTTAACTCGAGAGGAGGGGGGGGGAGGACAGAATTCAACATTTTTTAAATGGGTCAAGTGGGATATAGTTTCATATGTATCTTTAAATTCTGATTCTTATAAAACCATCTTCAAGTCGATACGATCATTTGTGAGACAGTTACAGCAGGTTTTATGAATACAAAGTGTAAAATTATACTTTATTTTTTAGCATAGTTTTGTCGCATTTATTTTACGTTCAAAACATGTTATTTATATCATAATAATTCATTAAGTTTAATGATTATAATATCAAAATCCTTAAATGTCTTCAAAATAGCAATAATCAAAATCAGAATAATTTGAGTTTACTCCAAAGCCATTAAAGTTGCCAAAATCCACTTATACCCTGTCTTAACTTTGTAATGAATGGTCGTATCGGCTTGCATACGGTGTCATTTGATTCAGAATTACAAAAAATCATAACAAACGATACCCCATTTGACCTATTTAAAATAATTTCAGTTCTACCTTACAAAGTTAAAGCCCCCCCCCCCCCAAAAAAAAAAAACACGATAAAACTACTTCACTTTTTGGGAACTTATTGGATCTTCATTTCTAGTGTCAAAATGAAGTTCTTACCAAATTTTTGTGAATGGCATCAGTTGCTGCTGTAAAAACCTATTTTATCTGCAGTAAAGTATAATTTTCGACTTCGGATTCATGAAATCTGCCGTAACTATGTAGCGAATGTCGAATGATCGTATCGACTTGCGGATGGTATCATTCGATAAAAAAAAAATACATAATAAACGGTAACCCTCTGTTGACCTACTTAAAATTTTTTTATCTTTGCCCTTCCCCTTCCCTGAGTTAAAAATGCTCCCCAAAACATGGTTAAGTAACTTTATTTTGGGGGGGACTCAAGTATCTTCATTTTTTGTGTAAAAACGAAGTTCTTCCCAAATTTTGGTGAATGGCCATCAGTTGTCGTATATTACTCACTTTTTGGTATATATATTTTACTTGTACACTAATAGTCGTACTTTTCTGGGTTGTGCGTGTTTTGTGCAAGATTCCGCATAATCGGAGGTTTGTCAGATGCTCAACATTTTTATGCCATATATACACTGAGTAGACAAGGACTTATAGTTTAAAGTAGATTCGAAAGCAATTTTAATTTCTTATATAACTAGCTGTACCTGGCGACCTGTTTGGTTTTCTTTAAAATATATGGTAATCATTGTATCATGCTTTTTTTATTATTCATAATTCAATTTACTTGCTCAAGTCTTCGCCAAATCAGAAGATTCTGATAGAGAAATCAAGAACTCTGTACTTTTATGTCAGCAGGGTGTAGGTGATAATGGCCAAATATCCAAAATCCCATTGCATTTTTTCTTATTTCATTAATTTCATTCAAAATATAATCCTTTCATTCATTTTCATTAAAATGCATAACTGATTTAAAACAGAAAAATTTTAAATCCAAGACTTTAACTTATTTCAAAATAATTAATAATAAAAAAAAACCTGATAAATAACATAAACCAAGACCTTTAATTTTAACATTAAAGCATTGTTTTAAGTTATCACGTGAAAAATAAAAATGCTATTTGCGAGATTTGCACGTGGTTAACATAAAAGTACCAAGAACTCTTTGCGATCATGGCAACATTTCATATAATTTTTGTTGTTACGTATTTCATCTTTCTTTACAAATACAGCTTAAATCGCTTAGGCATTTATGCTTCATGTCCATGTGTTTATCAATTGCAATATGTTCGATAACGCAGATTTTTAAACCTATTATCTTCCGTAATCGGGTCAATGACCAATTGGCGTGTTTTAACTAATAAAATTTGGTGCAATGGAATGTTTTTTGTGAAAATCCTTTAATGTTAGCTACATTTACATTAAGGGTCCTGTTCCTGCCGGCGAAGACACTCACGAGCTAATGCTAATCCTATGGGGAGGGATTTTTCTAATATCGCGTTTGCATTTCGACATTTTTAAATAATTTTTTTTTGCATTGAATAGCCGAGGTCCGTCTCTACAGCGCACCTTGGTTACTTTTTCAATTTTGGTTGCAGATATTTTTTAGAATAACACTTTCATTTTCAGAACCGGTTTTGAAAATGAAAGTAACTTCATTAAAAATATCTGCGACCAAAATCAAAAAAGTAACCAAGGTGCGCTGTAGAGACGGACCTCGGCTATCCAATGCAAAAAAAAAATATTTAAAAATGTCGAAATGCAAACGAGATATTAGAAAAATCCCTCCCCATAGGATTAGCATTAGCTCGTGAGTGTCTTCGCCGGCAGGGACAGGACCCTTAAGCTATATTGTTGCTGATATTCTTTTTGTTACACTTGAATCTTGGCAGTAGACTCGATTACGGAAGATTAGGTAATCAAACATCTCAGCTGAAATTCATCAATCTGATTTCATGTACTTAACAAATGCATATCAAATTACTGTTTTGAATACATTTGGTTAATAAGAATGGTAAGTGTGTTTGGCAATTAACAATAATCATTTTGCATGATCTATCTTCTCGAGATGGATAACAAATAAGTAGAAAATGAGTTGATCATTCGTTTTAAAATTTGATTAATTAAATATTTTACAGGTGATGGATTTATTTGCATTTAACTTATATTAACCCCTTGAGGGGCGGTGGGATATATTTTATCTCACCTACGATTAATGAGGATTTGCACCAGAAAATTTTTTATTAAATTTTACTTTTCTAACTTTGGTGGGAAAAAGTTGTAAACTTGCTTTTCCTTATTTTGCAATAAATCTTTTTGCGGATTCCGGCGTGAATTCGACATTTCAAAAACACAATTGCTTGTCCCTCAAAGGGTTAAAGAAAGATCGGCTATTTTTGAGTTAGCCGGGAAAAGTGATAAATCCCCAAATATTGTTTCCCTTACCATCATTTATATTGCATTCATTTCATTTAAAACACACAGCTTTCATTTCAAATACATTCCTTTAAAAAATGTATCATACACTTAAAATACATTGTTTTTGACTTACCTCAATTAAAACACAAAATAAAAAATAACAGAAACAGAAGCATTTTATCTCAGAATCAAAGCATTGTTTCTTATTTACGCCCTCAAAAAATATGAAAAAAAAATCCTAACAGGTTAGATTTTCTAAACAAACTTATATACATATTATTTATGGCTTGTCATTAAGAAAAATTCATGGAACTCATTCCTTTCTGAAATAAATTTCATAAATAGCTATCAACATACAAACTGTTATTGGATACACCACACAAATATTTCTCTAATAATTTGCATACATTAACATTAAATGATTTTAAAGGCAAGTAAGAAAACTGTAATGAATTTTAAAAGGCAAAAGAACATCCTAAAGTTATTAGAAAATTAAACTAAAAATAGGATAATTGAATTTGCAAACCTAATAGTCTGTATTTCAACAAATGAAACTTATTTACTGATTTAGTGAAAAATTAATTTTTTTACTGTAACATAAATGAATGTTTATTAGAAATACCACACATTCTGGATATTAACACTGCATTTCAAAAGATTTTTTTATTTTTTTATCCTAAGATTTTTTTAATGATACAACAGAAAAACACAGTTTAAAGGTTTTTCTGAAAATAAGCATGCTTACTTGTCTACTGATGAACCTTTTAGCTAATTTTATCAAAGATAATATAATTTATATGTTTTGCAGCCAAAATATAATATATGGCTAAAGTAATGGAAGCAAAGCTTATCAGGAAAGAAAAATTAACTTTAAACTTGAAATTCTCGTATACTTAAATCTAAATGAATTTCTCTCTCTCTCTATATATATAAATTATTTAAAAAGCTTCTAGAATTTAAAAAAGACAAAGTTGTAATAAAACAATACTAGTTATAAAATAGTTACAAAGTTTATTTTTACACAAATACAAATAACAGTTTATAAATAATAGTATTACAAAGTATTATTTTCTACATATTTTGAGTTAAGACATTGTTCCCTAAACAAAACACACAAAAAGTAATTAAAAAAGTAAATATTTAAATATATTTAACACTTTCCTGTTCTCCTCCCCCGCCTGAGTCTGTTGCATCATGCAATTTAAAATCCATGTTTTTTTAATGTCTCTGCATCCTGAAAGAGAGAGAGAGAGAAAAAAAAGAATATTTTTTTAAAAATCGCAGGTTTATTTTTTACAGTTTTCAAGAATTCTGTCTACAGTTAGTTTTTAAGGTGATCACAAATTACAACTTCCCAGTTAACAAAACTACCTTGATGTTAAGGGTGGAATTGCCGAGAGGTAATAAAACTTAATAGAAACAAATCGATTTTGCCGAGCAATAAGCCTTATCTTTCAGACTGAACTTTCAGGCAAACCAGACTCGACAGTAATGTGGGTTATGCTTCTGGCAAATTGCACAATACATAAGAATAAATATTACTAAACAAAGACATAATTAACATAAACAATTTATTTTCTATATTGTTTAGACCCGAGAAGAAGATATTGAGATAATTCATTCAGTTGGTTTGACATTTAATGTGAAATTTTTATCCCATGCGTTATCCCGTAAGGAATGAACGTATCGAAATTAAACGTAAAGTTTAATTAAACTTTTAAAGATTTAACCATTTAAAATAATTTTACTTCTTAAAATATTTGTTTTTTCCAAGAGCAAACAAGATAAACCAGTAGAAATCAGAACATTCTTTAGTATAAAGTTTTAAATTCTTTAAGCAGTCATCAAAGCATTACCAGCGCCTTTATTAAATATTTGCGAAAACGATTATGATTCCGCGTCGATAGGTACATCGAGCACCCGCCAAGTAAAGTCAGTGCGTAACGAAAAAATACGATTTTCTCAAAAGTGTGTGACTAGGATAATCGCTATAGTTTTCCTGTATGGCTTAAATAAACTTCTAGTACTATTTTTTTTCATAATTTTATTTACAGTAGATTTGGTAATAGCGGGGTAGGAGGAGGGGGGACACATTTTTCCAGTATATTTTCGACTATATCTCTGAAAATGTAATATCTAAAATTACAACAAATATGCATTTGGTTTCCGTATTACAAGACCTTTCGAACGATACCCCACACACTACACATACAAAAGAAAAAAAGAAAAGAAAAATAAGTAGCTTATTTCCCTAATTTTTTTCTAAAAATACTTGCGAATCGCTAATAATCAATAAGTATGTTGGTCAATAACCTTATAACTCTGGCAAGTTTGAAATTTCCATGTTCCGTAGTTTCGAAAAATTGACTATGACAGACGGTCAGAGACACACAAGTGATGTTTACAATTCTTCAGTTTTTACATTTTAAGTGCGGAAGCCAAAAAATTTAACTAAGATCAAAACTAGTTTATCTAGTCAGTTGGTCTAATTTATCTAGTAAAATTTCATAAGTTTGATCTAATTTATATAGTCAAATTAGTTTAATCTAATTTATCAACTTTAATCTAGTCAGAGAGACAAACTAAACATTAACTAGTCAGTACCTAAACAATACAAATGCAGAATAAAACTTTTCAACCTCAGGTATCCTATGTATGAAAAGGATTTAAAAATATTAAAATGCGAGCGCGCGAGAAATCTGTAAATATCTCCCATATGATTAGCATTAAGGGTGTATTCGAAAAAATATTTTCCCACCCTCAGCAGCTCGAAATTTTCTGAGACATTTTCAGACTCATTTTTAAAAGTAAAAACATGAAACTTGCTGTGATGATTTTTGAAGAGATGTATAAGAGGCCGTGTGACTTCAGTTTTCTCTCAATGAATTAGAATTGGATTTTTAAGCAATTATTTTCTCAGTATGACCATTTTTTTCATCCTCAGATCTCCCGCTTCGGAAAATTCGGTTCAAAACGCCCACTTTGACAGCATTTTTTACAATATTTTCTGCATTTATCAGAAAATCGAGAAGCACCGCACATTATGTAGTTTCTAAATAAGAGATTTTCCCCAGTTTGATACGTTTGAGAGCAAAAAGTAATTTAAAAATGAATCAGAAAATAAGCAGTTTAGATTAGAATACACCCTTAACTTGACCGTTTCTTCGCGTGACTAGTGTAGGCTCTTAAGAAGTTAACTTTTATGAAAGATTGTTACCAGTGTTGAATTCAGGCACTTTTCTCCGGGAGGGATTTATGTGGCTCCAGGGGGGATGTCCCCCCCCCGGACCACCCCCTGAATTCAACACTGATTGTTACCATAAAAATAATAATAAATAAAAATACAGTTGGACACTTTTTTACATGTAAAAAATAAAACAAAACAAAACGTGTTCAATAAGAATATAAATAAACAATATTCAAATCTGACATTAACACTATAACATTGAGATTTTGAAGTAGTTATTTAGCTTCAATTCATTACAAAAATACGCACCAATCAATAATAGTAAAATTTTTTGCGGCAGGCCTCGAAATGGAAAAATCCACGAACAGGGGCGCTATTTAAAAATTATCGTTGACTAAAAACTTTTTTTTTTTTAACTTTAGGCAAATTTATGTCTAATCATACAAAAACAATTTAAAAACTGCATTCAAAATTCTAAATAATAAAAAAAAAGTTATAGACAGCACAATAAAAGCCATATGTATAAAATTGTAATAAGATGTTTTAATAACTTCACGGATCACTAACCAGAACAATATCTGTCATAATTTCACGAACCGGAATATCGTTTCGATTTGCTCCGGTACATGCTTGATTTGCGGACGTGAAAAACTAAAAATTTAAAAATATTCATATTTAAAATTTTTACAAAAATTTGGAAATATAAAGATTTATACACATCCGATTAAGAAGCAGTTACGTCAAAAGAAAAGAGAAATTATGAAAGAATTAAATAAAACAAACGTCGGTACGAAATACTTTTAATAATTTCAATAAAAATTAGAAAAAAGAGGTACATTAAAAATCCAGGTTGATAAGCATAGAGCCAACTAAGAAACAGTTTAAAATTATACTTAATATTTAAATAGAGAAAAAAAGGTTAATGGTAATGAAAAAATAATTTAAAGTTTAAAATCATACACTCGAACGCAGTGTTGAATGCAGGGGGTGACCGGGAAGGGACATTCTCCCCGGAACATTGAAAAGTCGTCCCGGAAGGTTTGAATTTTTATGCTTTTTAATGGACAAAAGTGCAATTTCCACCTCGGATCTCTAAAATGCCCCCCCCCCCCCGACCTCATCCCGGAGCAACAGAAATCTCTCCCGGAGATAAGCGTCTGAATTAAACACTGCTCCAGCAGCGTGAAAGGCAACAACAACATTAAAAAAAGCAAACGAAATCTTAAACCCCCTGTAAAGTTCAGAAAAATTCATTTAAAAATTAAGATTTTCAACATTGGTTTAACATAGCCCAAAACATAACTATTGAAAAACGTAGGCATTACTTAGAAAATTAACATAACTTTTAATTTATTAGAATTTTTGTATGACATAAGTTGTAGATTATAGAGAAATGTTACTTTAGAGAAAATAATCACATTTCAATAATTAAAATAAGAAATACCTTTATTTCTTGGTTCCTTTACTTGAACGCTAATCAACGATCCGCTGATCACGAAATTCAATAACGATACGTCTTTTTCTTTTGACTCTGAGCTCTGAATTTCCGGTCATACGCTGTTATCTATTCTGCTCTCAACAAAGGGAATTTTCGCTGACATCGTTGAAATATGAAAGTAATGCAGCAGTTTTACAGCAAAATGGCATTGCAAGTGAGAAATCGATTTTGTTTCACCTGCCTTACAGTACTTTTGAGTGAAAATTGTAGTGTCAAATTTGTCAAGACAAGGAAATATCGAGAAAAAGTCAAACTTACTGCAAACGTGCATGCTGTCTGGGGTATCCTATGGGAAAAACAATAAAAAATATTGAAATGGAAACAAGTAATTTGAATAGATTTAAAGCACAGGATTAACATTAGCATGTGATTGTCTCGCATTACGAGCGCAGGATCTTAAAACGATTAGCCCATAGATGAAATTAATTACACATACTATTTTTTCCAAAGAAAAAATTAATTGTTCTTTGATTAGAAGTAGAATAATTATAAATGCAGTACTCTTAGTACAATAGATTTACTAGTGCTACAGAAGCACTCTTCGTGGCTTCGTCTCATCCATGATGCTTATTAACTTATCAGGGTCTACTGTAATGTCACAATGAATGAAAATCATTTCAAGGCTACTCAGTCTCTGATCGGCCATAATGCTTCGAGGCAAAGATTTAATTCTTTTCATTGTCGAAAAAGACCTTTCAGCACTGACTGTTGTTACCGGGATTGTAGCCAAGACTGTCAGCAAGCGTTTGATCGTATTGTAATTAGGGATTGACCGAATACCGAATAGTTGATTCGGTATTCGGCATGTAAACCGAATATTCGGCTTCGGCCGAATACTTAAGTATTCGGCCGAATAATTGCAGATAGGGGAGATGGGGGCACATGTGAACAGGGGGCAGATGTGAACATCGCAGTTTTTCAATAGTTATTATAAGTTGTTTTATTTGAAAAAAATTACCAAAGATGGCAGCACCTGTGGACGTATGGTAAAAATTTTTTGAAGCTTTTTGACATTTTGTTTGTCTTTAGTAGTCAAAACACTGTTTATAGATGTCAAATGTAAAATGTCGGTTTCAACTTTGGTAAGTGATAAAGTTTATTTATTTAGTTAGTTATTCGAATTTCAATGCTTTAACATATACTATGACTACTATTGAATATTTTGGATAAAGTTGTTTTGTTCCCTAAAATTGATAAATGTTAATTATTTATCAGTTTAACTCTAGCAGCCATGCGGGGCACTTGTGAACAGACTAGTTGGGGCAGATATAAACAGTTCACAAAAATCAAAATCTTTCTCTGTTGTGCGAATAGAAAAAATTGATAATGATAAAATGTATGTTAAATTCCTGAGAAAGAATCTCAGATCCAATTCATATAATTTCCCTGAAATATTAGACATTTCTGTCATACAAAAAAGTGATATTGTATTGAAACTTCCACTTCCACATTTGTCAGGAAGTACACAAAGAGCAAGAACCTCATTTGAGTTCAATTATAATTTAAATAAATTCAATGTTTCCTAAAATGCAATAAGTGTTATGTACTATTTTAGTAAACGGTTTAAAACAATATTTTTTATGCATTGTTAATACAATGAATATTATGACAAACAGCTTTGTATTTTTTTTCTTTTCATTTGTCTCAAACTTGCTGTGATGGCTTATTTCCATCTCTCAAACAACAGCTATGAATAGGATAATTTGAATTGGGATGGATATCAGTAACATTCTTAAAATGTAAAATTTTCAAATTGATAACTAATATAATTCTTGGGTATGGTGTCAGAACAGCTTTATATAATTTCATTTTAAAATCTTTTGTTTAAACATGTCACTCAGAAACTAGAAAAAAAAAAAAAAATATTTTATTTATGGTGAATTTAACTGATAATATAAATAATGGTTATGATAACAAATTAATAACAGGAGAAAAAGCATGTCAAAGGATATTTTTTCCTTGTGTTCACATGTGCCCCACGAGTGTTCACAACTACCCCGCTGATGGGGCACATGTGAACAATATTTTGAATTTATAAAACTATTAAAAAATGTAAGAAAAACTATACAGGTGATTAAAAAAAAATTTCCATGTGTAAAAGAAAGTTCTGTTTACTATACTGACTACTTTTTATTTATAAGAATTAATCCAATTATGAGAAAAAGATATATTTATGCGAACTGTTCACATGTGCCCCATCTCCCCTAAGTATTTTCTTAGAAGTAAAAGAATTCTCTTTTACTTAGCAGTAGAATAGGCTAAACAATGCGTTTCAATATTATGTGCATGAGTTCAGAGTTCAGCTGCACTACAAAAAACAAGTCAAAGGCCATTTTTTGTTAAAAAAAAACTTTTTCCTTCCTAAAATAGTCTACATATGTGCAAAATCAAAACAACTGTCTACAACAGAGAAAAAAAAAGTAAGGAAGATGCGCATCTTTCCCTTATCATTTAATTTTATTTACTTCTACATTAGTTTTTTTTATTTAAATTTATTTAATGTGCATTTTCTTTAATATACACATAAAATAAGTATATCACAGTTCATATCTGTATATATAAGGTGTATATTAAAGAAAATACACACATCAAATAAGTATACCCCTATGCCTATCCCATAGCTTTTATAACCATTATATCAAAATCGCTCAAATTTCTTATCTTCACCACCACATTGTTAAAATATTAAACAAAATATAAATATTCTATCAATAATTTCACAGAAAATAGTTAAATGTACAAATTGATATAATACCTTTTGTATTTTGAGAACATTCCTATTCAATATGTTTATAATTAGACTTAGACAATCAGTAAATCAGCTTAATGACAACATTGTTTCTTATTATTTAAATGAACTTTTGTTTTTCTGACAAACAATCCTTATCCTTAATAATACTCTGTATAGTTCAATATTTTCATAGGTTATTTTTGGGTATTGACTAGTGATAAAATAATAAAAAATAAGTGATGGTTTAATGAATTTGTGAGTGGAAAGAAGTCATTAAAATTTTTTGTGTAATTAGATTTTAGAATAAAAATGTAACTAAAATTATTGAGAATTTAATTTCAATTAAAGCTTATTAAAAAAGGCTAATATACGCAAAAATGCGTATTAAAAAGTTTCAAGTATTCGGTTGCCGAATACTGAAGCTTCGGTATTCGGCAAAATTGCTGCTTCGGTCAATCCCTAATTGTAATACATTGAATTACAGCACTCTTATTTGTGTCAACATTAGCAATTCTCTCGCACCACAATTCATATTCAGCTTTCACTTGAGACATTGTCACTTTATCGTCAAAATATTGAGCGAGGGTCTCTAATGTGCTTGCTTTTTCCAGAGACACAAATCCTGGAAGAAGTACTTGGAAATCTGTTGGAATTTCTTCATTCGAAATTATTTGCCATTCAAATTTTGAATAAGACTTTCTACACAGAGAATGAATACCTTGGCCATGAAATGTTCTTTAGCGGATGTAATTTTAGGGTTTGCACGTGTTTTAGCCTAAATGTTAGTCTTAGAATCCACATTTCAGTTTGGAAGACGTCATCAACAGTTCCAACACCGTTTCAGATGGCAGGAATCGGCATGCTGTTGGACAATGCAAAAATTAACCGATGGCTTGCACAATGGACGTATCTAATATCTGATTACTTCTATCAAATTCTAGACTGGGCCCCACTAACATAACCAGCCATATTGATCGCCCCCTCATACGCCCTTACGACGCATTTAGACATGTCAAGACGTAGATCATCACAGCGTAGTAATATTACTTCTGTTAAATGTTCGGCGGACAAATCATTTACTAGGATGAAACGTAAGATATCTTCTGATTGAAATGTCCATAGTTTCATCAGCAATCAAGCTAAAACAGATCGCGTTATTTATTTTGATTATTAGTTTTTTGGTAACTATATCAGAACATATTTGAATGATTTCATTCTGAATGTCTGGGCTGAAATAATTAGCATTTCTATGGCTGTATAATATGTTGTGTCAGTTCATCAGCTCCAGGCTTTGCTCGAAATCTTAAAAGCTCTCTTAGCTTACAGCCTTTTTTATCGGTTTCTCTAACGTTAGAGCATCGCTATCATGATATATCAGCCAAGTATAATTTCTTGCTCTGCACGAAATTGTTAGAATGTTACCTCGTAGAAAACTCTCTTGGGGGCGCTTGGAAAAACTTCCCGAAAAATCCCTACAAAGGGTATCCATCCCTAAAGTTGATAATTCTTCAAAAGAAAATTTCCCAGAAAAACTGACTACTCCCCCACATTTTTTTTTAAATTAAAGATTCATACGCAAACAATTTAAAGTAAAGTTGTTCCGTGAAGATCCTGGTGGACGGCGCCGGCTGCGCCGACCAGCCTCTGAAGGTTTCTCGATACCCTATCGATTTTCATCAAACCATTCTTTTTTTAAATTTCCAGATACTATTTTTTTAAAACCTTTTTCAGTTATAACAGCACTTGCAAAGATACTTTCTTTAAAATCATTAATTTTCACATGATTTTACATTATAGGCGGAAGTTTTTGGCCCCTTTCTCATTTTAACATTGACCACTCTGTTTTCATTATATGCGTGATATAATGAGGGTATACAAAATTAAGGAAGATCATAACATTCTAGCAAATGTTATATGTTTAACTCCTATAATTCACTTATACGCCATACATGTGTTACATTTACTTTTTCTTAGTCAAATTAATGCTATGGAATTACCCTTATCGAATTTTACTGTTCATAAAACAGTTAAAATTACGTTTTAAGAAGAACTTATATTTTTAGTGGTAGATATAAATAAAAAACAATATATCCGAATGAGCGATATAACGAGGGATTGCTATAACTGTAACTGAAAAAAAAAAATATTTTTACAACTAAACACGTACATAGTTTTAATGTAATGAAAGACAAAAACAAGAAAAAGATTGTCAATTTTTATTATCTTTGAGATAACTTTGAAAAGCCTTTCTAAACTTTTGGGAGGGGCCCCCTTAGCCCCCTCCCGGGCTATGTGCCTGGCTGCATTGGAGTGCAATGGTGGGAGGGAGTGAAGTGACCGGCTGCGTTGATGCGTATGCGCGGCAGTGGGACTGGCCGGCTGGGTTGGCTCCACATATGTATATGAAACAACATTCTCCAAAATGAATTTTTTGAAGAACAAATATTGTTCGAAGATTAACGGACACCCACCTTGAAGACACTCTTCTCATTAGCTGTTGACCAAGTGGGCCAAACTATAAAAAGCTGGCTCAAGACCGCAGAAGACTTTTCGCATTAATTTTTCAACGAATACCTGCATTTTTTATTTTATTATGTGTATGTACATGTACAACTTTTCAGATCATATACCTGCACATGTAGAAATTTTTCAAAACAAATACTTGACTTTTCAATTTTCTATTATATGTATGTGTATGTAAAAAAAAAATAAAATAAGTACTTATATTACTTATGTATTTTTTTCTCTGGACCTCGATAAAATTTTTCAAAATTATTCGGACGCCACTTAAAATTACTTGCCGATCCCTGCTCTAGAATTACCGAACTGATAAAAAAAATAATGGTGGTAATGCTGGTGACTCTATCTTTTCCAATGTAAGTTATATTTTATGTTGGAACAAAAACTGCTAATGGTGTGCATGAGCAAAATACATTCTAAAATTGTGATTTCTGTGATACTGTTGGGACTTGAAATTTTAAATTTGGTGTGGTGGTTACATTTATACTTTCTATTATATATATCTTATACTTTCTACTCTTCTTTTTCGTTTTTAAAAGTTTGAGATTTAAAAGGATGAAATGAGTGGAAAATGTTCTAAAGGCATTCGAAATTATGATTTTCATGGAATTGTTGAGGATAAAAATTTGAAATTTAACATGGCTGCCACTTTTAAAACACAAATGCAGTTTCTGAAGAAAATTCGAAATTTAAAAAGGTAAAATGTACAAAGAGCATTTCACAAACATTCTAAATTGAGATGATTTCTATGGAACTGTTAAGGATAGAAATTTGATATTTACTATGGCTGCTATTTGCAAATGTACGAACAGAAAAGTTTTTAAAAAAATTTGAAATTTAAAAAGGTGTAGGGAAAAAATGTTCTTAAGATTTTTCTGATATTGAAGGGGCCACAAACTTGAAAATTTCAATTCATTTCTTTAAAAAAAAAGTCAGATATTTCGTTCCCTTCCCCTCAATCCAAAAAAATATTGTGGCTACGCCATCATGTTATTTGAATAGACATATAATAGCAGAGTTCTATTTGGCACCCTCCCTCCCTTCTCATACATTTCAGAAGGATCCGTTTCTAGATTTTTCCCAGCGGAATTCACAAAAATAGTTAAAAATCATCATGGGGGGGAAATTCTCCTGCCAGCAAAATCACCTAAATTTTGAAAAAAATTTCGCTATTTATTTATTGTTATCATTGATTAGTACAGGAATTTCTGTTTCATTTTAAAAAAAATTACAAAAGGTAAGTTTTTATTCATATCTTACATGTGATTGTTTCAATTCTGCTATTTTTATGTTTTTGAAAAACTCTTGCAGAATTCTGAAATTCAGGAGGGGAGATCCGCATTTATTTAAGAAATAAGATTGATTATAAATTTCGATTAAAATTTATGAAATTACGTAGCTGTAAAGAAAAAGTGGTAGAGCTTGTAGATAAAATAAATATTAGTTACAGTCATTCAGGGTAACTTTGATCCGCATTTTCACTATTTTCATATGCCACAGTCTTATTTTAAGAATATTGTTGCAACTAGGGGCATAAAAGGGAAGAAATGATCCTCGGGGACTCGATAAATTACTGTATGACTATAAAAAAATTAAGGAATAATAATGATAAAAGCAGTAAAAAAGAAATTTTTAACCTGGTTCAAAGTTATCCAACCATTTAGGGTAACTTTGCACCATATGATAAATATTATCTAAAATAATTCATTATAAAAAAAAGTATTATAGTTAGGACAACTTTGAATCCCAAAAAATGCTTTCAGATGTGTAAAGACCCTGAATTTACATTTCCCAACATCACAGGATTTGTAATTTATGATATTACAACAAATATTAGGCATAAGAAAAGTGGAAGAAGAGAACCATGAATATTTAGAAATAAAAAACTGTTTATTGTTCATATAAAATATAAAAATGCAGTGAAAAACAATTTTCAATGTTTTAACTCAATAATATAGCCATAGTTACAGTAATACATACTAGTACTAGTATTATTCAAACAAGAATAAAAAATGTCAAATGTATGAAATGTGAAATTTGAGTAGCTCCGCACCGAATAATGCCTTTAAATGAATTCTATGTATTTTACACATACTTGTAAAAATGTTTACATGTTATATTTAATGCACACTTTTGGCATTTATATAAAATATATGTGCAAATATGGGAAATTTTTGACAGTAGCACCTATAATTGGTAAATTATAAACATCAGTAAAGCTTTGAGCCAGCCTAAAGTTACCCTGAAAATGTGGTAAAATGTAAATGCCTTTTTATTTTACATTTTATTAACTATTAATAAATAAATGATCACAAAATATTAACACATTTACAACATTGAGATAATAATATGTCTGATAAACGAGTATATTGTTACTTACTGTGAAAATTTAATTGGATTGCAACAACTTCAAAACAGCATTCAAAATTAACTTGAAAACAGTACTTCACAAAAACAGTTAGATAAATGCAAATAATTGTGCATAATATTGCTAATTTATATTATAAAATAAACAGTAGAAAGCCCAGTGTAGAGCCTTGCCAACAGAGCACAGTTCTGGAGTTTATTTAATCTTTTGGAGTCAAAAATATTGAAAATTAGGAGGTGGTGCAAAGTCACACCCCATGGCTCAAAGTTACCCTGAATGACTGTACCTATTTTATTTATTTATTTATTCATTGTTACCATTGAATAATGAGGAATTTTTGTTTAAATAATTTTTTTAAATGCAAAACATAAATTTTATTTATATTCTACCTGAGATTGTTTAAATTTTGTTATTTTTATGTTCTAGAAAAATTCTGGATGGCCCGGGGGGGGGGGGGGTATTCTGAATCTCAGGAGGACCCAAAATCCAGAAAATTTCAAAATATGGAATGCCTTCAGTCCTGAGGATTCCAGATAATAGATCCTAGATACTGTACATCATTAATAAACAAAAATTATTTGGAATTATAATGTAAGTCATATTTTTTAATAAAATACTTTAAAACAGTAGATATTAAGAATAGTATATGAAAAAATTCAAACATACTACCTCTACTTCACCTGCCTGCACATGGAATTTCCCAATCTGAACGAAATACCGAAAGAATAAGGATTGCAATTCTATAGGAATATAACAGCAATGCGATTTACTTGACTCAAAAGATCTAAAGTCAATTTCAAATCAAAATTTGCACCCCCTTTTTGGTTAATCATCCCTTGCATCCAGTGAAAAAGCCAAAAAAAAAAAAAGAAAAAAAATTATAATCTAAGCAAGTAGGGTTGGGTTGATTGTTGACGGCCAATTATCTACACGAGGGATATGGGCCCTAGGGGGAGTGCCTTCCGTGGAGGTCTTTCTAAGGGAACCTAATCCGTATTAACGCATGGAAATCCACGGTTCGAAGAAAACCACGAAAACTCCGAACGATTAGCCGACGGGCGCGATTGAGTTCGAACCCAGCACCTCCCGTCTACCAGCTTCGAGAGCAGAACCTCTCAGCCACTTCTAAGCAAGTAGGAAAATAAAGGGAATTTCTATCCATTCAAAGTTACCATACTTTACTCAACTATCCTTTTCATAAAAGTCGCCAAAAAAATCACGTCAGTCACAAAGCAATTTTAAAAACAACATCTCAATGACATTAAATAAAGAAAGGTAGTTATCTTCAAATAAATAAATGATTGATGTTTAATTCTAAAATCTGAATATTTATTACATTAAATTTTCTTAATAAATTAAGAAGATGAAACAATGTTTTCATGTTAATTAAAAATTCAGTGAATTTGAAAATTTTGTAAATAAGTACAAAACAGAGCGAGACATTCTTTTAAAGTAGAATTCAACCCACTACAAACAATCATGCCTATGTCAGTATTCAAATTTAGCATCCTCTTTCAACATCCAGGATGGTGATCATTAAACAAATAGATGAGAAATATCTCCAAGCACAGTAAATAACAGTTATATAGTGTACGATTACTTATAATTATATACAATTACTTTTTCCAAAATTGGATGTAGACTGAATTCTTTAACAAAATTAGTCCTCTAAAAGAAGGGAATACTTTTGAAAATGTAGTTTTTAATCACAACTTTTCAGGGTAAGTTGTTAAAGCTGTAGTTAATTATATTTTTTAATAAAATATTACTGTATGCCGTTTGCAACAAAAAGAAGAAAAAAAATAGTAGGTTTTCAAATCACAGAGTAAATACTAGTGTAGTCAGCATATAACATAGTAAATAATGAATTTTCCTTTCAATAAATCTGCTTCGCAATAATGATAATTAAAAAATAATCAAAATTACACATATTCTGTACACATTATATCCGTCTAAATATCGTACAAATACAATAAGAATTAAAGAATTTACATAAAAATTAGATTACTTACAGGAAAACTATCTTACCGCAAGCTACATGACAAAATGGAGACATGACGCTATGTGGGAGTAAGGAAATTGCTTCGATTAGAAATCTCAATTCGATTTATGGTTTCCCATGCTGCCATCTGTTGTCTGAACTGTGTGTGTGGTCGCCCGTTGGCGTGGTCAGTAAGCGGAGGCTTCTGTCACCCCGAGGGCCTGGGTTCTAGTCCCTGGGTAAGACATGGATGTAATTGTGAATGTCCCATTGTAGTTGTATAATATATGTAATGGAAAAATAAAAAAATTGTTGTGATTTGTTGTTGTTTCTATGTTATAATAAGGATCATTCGAGGCGACAGCCATAGTAGCTATAGGCCTCAAAGCATTCTCCACCTCGGTGGACGTCAAATGTCAAAATGTCAAACTGTGTGTGTGTGTTTTTTTTTTTTTAATCTTTTTTGACTGCATTTTATTTGTTGCTAAATGAAATTTACGAAACCAGGTTATACAATGTCTACATAAAATGCTGCACAAAACAGTTTGATAATTGTTTTAATTAAATTTTTTGATTATCTGTAAGAAAAAGAATAGTACAGAAGCTCATTTTATACCATCTACCACTAGAAATAAGTAGATAGTTAAGAAAAATGTCCTTCAATTTTATCTCTATTTTGTAATTTCGTGATAAAATTAACATTATTACATCAAAATGTAATTTTCAAGTAAAAAAATTCTGTACAATGCATTAATTATGTAAAATTTTTTAAATTGCAATGTTTTCTCTTATAAGCTAATATATTAAACCGTTGAAGCCTGACTTTTTTGTGTGTGCGTGTGCATGTTTTATTGAAATGAATTTTAATATTGTGAAATTAAACTTTACCCAGAAATGCCCTCCCTTTTTGTTGCCAAAGAAAGGAAAAATGTTTCTTTTTAAAGCATTTACTTGATATTGGACTATTATAAATTGCTTTAAATTAATTGCTTCCCATTTTTTAACCTCATTTTTAAGATTTACTTTTTTTCAGTTACAGAATTGATAAAAATAATAAATATTAACACCAACAGATAGCGTTATCTTAAGAAATTTCTAATAATAAATAGAATATATATTTCATGCATGTGTATAATATAATAAAATTATTAATTAACTAATGTATCATTTATGTCATATTAACGCTGACAAGGAACAATGGCCTGCTGTTAATTAAAATTTAAAGAATTTACTTGACATTGGAGCATTATAAATTCCCTTCAATAATTGCTTTCCTTTTTTTTTAAACCTCAAATTTTAAGATTTGATTTTCTTTATCTTACAGATTGATTAAAACAACCTATTTCTGAAGTGCAAGTTTCATTCCAGGTTCATGACATGAAAGGTATTCCTAGAAATAACATCAAGATCTGTACGATTTTCTCAGATTCCAGCTTTTTAATGTATAGTGTGTCCGTAAAGTCATGGTGCATTTTGACACAGGAAATCGACGAAACAAAATAGAAATGTGAAATATTCTCCAAATAAACGAAAAATTCCCCAAATTTCATACCTGTTCAGTGCAATTCAATGAGTCCTCCATTTGTTGGCCTACACACATCTAAATTATATTCAAGTTCTTCCTACACACAGTTAAGAATGTCTGGTGTAACAGAGGGAATAACGTCTGTGGTTCCCTGTTTCAAATGAAGGCCATGTCGAATTGCACTGAACAGGTATGAAACTTGGAGAATTTGTCTTTTATTTGGTGATGATTTCACATTTCCATCTTGTTTCACCGATTTCCTGTGTCAAATATGCATTATGGCTTTACAGATACACTGTACATCAGTTTCAATGAACTGCCATTTTCCATGTATAGTTGTTTCTTTAACTAGCAATACATTAGATGTGGTTCTCTAAGGTTTTGCTTTATACTATACAGGAAGAAATCACCCTAAAATAAAAACAATACATAGGACGCGTTTTGAGGTACAAATATTAACAGCTCGTCATCAGCTACAGTAATCATGTGTCCATCCCTTTTTTAAAAAGATTTATTCTTTTAATTGTTTCATATCGCCAGTTTTCGGTGCTGTTTCGCTATACAGGGAGGATATTGTTACAGTAGACTCCCTCAAATCTGCACAGCTTGGGAGCAGAGGTTCTGCACATTTTAGAATTTTGTGGATTTCTGGTAATTGCTTAGTTTACATTTTGTTAAACAGTAATTTGAATGTAATAATACAATCAAAATTATGATGAATGTTTATAATTTAGTAAAATATTAAAATAATTAAGTAAAGTAATAAACTCTAAAATGGTAAACAGTAAGATAGTATTAAAAAGGATTGAATTAATAAATGTAAAGGTCAAGTAAATAATTAATAATTAAATATGCATAAAAAAGATACATTTTCCTATTCAATGAAATTATTCAGAATTATTCAATGAAACTTTCATCATAAAGGTACTTTATTAATTCATATCAAAATGATAAAGTAAGAAAGTTTTATTTCAGGTTTAGCCAGTCTTAATAACCAAAAAGGCTTGATTAATACATAAAGTATATTTGGTAAAAAGATTGTGATTACCAGTGACATCAGCAATTTCTTCAATTTTATCAGAAATAGATTTATACTTCATTAATTTCAATCATATTATCGAGAGCTGCACATTAAAATACATGTGAAATGATAAAAAACTGAAAAAGTATGTAATTTTGTCCCTACATCTTAACTAAAAGTTTCATTGTTTACATCTGTAATAATGTGCGGATTTCAGGCATTTGCGGATTTAAGGGAGTCTATTGTATTATAGATTCACAGCACCTGCATTTAGACTTATGGTTTATAGAGAAATGCATAAGAAAAGTAAATATTAATACCAACAGATGGCGCTATCGGAAGAATTTTCTAATAATAAACAGAAAATATTCTTTATGCATGTGTATGGCAATATTTGTGAAATATTGATTATCTAATGTGTCCCTTAAGTCATAACACTGACGAGGACCAAAGGAATGACACAATTGCCTGCTGTAATTAAAATTTATTTATGAACAACTGTTTGTAGTTTTATTTAGAAAACAGATTATTTTTTTACTACCATATGTAAAATACAAACATGTCCATCTGTAACACTATGCTAAAAAGTAATACTATAACAAATTCACTTGATGTGCAAATACTTATTTTGCTCACTGTTAATTTTTCAATACATCGTACAAATTGCACAGTTTTCCGAATTTGATATGTTGGCGTAATAAATAAACTTACCTTAAAAAGATGTTTTGATAAAAGCTTCAAATTACTGCAGTTATCCATTTGTAAGAGAAGCAAAATGATTGATTCAATTTGAATGAATCAGTCATCAGTCAGCCCATAGCATTTAGCTGAGAAAAAGCTCATGCGCAAACACCTAAAAATATTCGATTATTTAACTAAATTAAAGTATCGATTTATTTTTCATGCTGGAATTTATTCAAAGTATTTTTCTATTTCTCGCTTCTAAACTGTCTTTTGAGTAGGCGCCTGTCTCTTTTGCGCACCGCAAAAACTAAACAACAAAATCAGTTTGTAATTGATTTTTTTTTTAATGGCGCATGCGCTTTATCAAAGTAAATCCTATGCTCAATCGAATACTCTGGGATCTGCGGAATGGCGCAATGCGGTTGTCATCGGTTTCGTCTCACAAGATTTCTCTCTAAATACCATTGTAGTTTATAGCTTTCGATAGAAATATTCATTGTTTTTGTTGTTAAAGGTATTGTATATAAATATTTCATTAATTAATTTTTACTACAATCATTTCCAATATTGATATAACCTTAAGGATAAATATTCGAAATCAGGATACTGCCGGATCTTATTTTAATCTCTTTTAAATTGTTGAAAAATTTTATTTTATAACTTTTAACTGTTAACCGGAAAAGTTAAAATCCCGTGCACAAACGGAAACGTGCCATCTGTAAAGCTGCTAAATTACAAAAAAATTGCTATAAAATTTTAAAAGGAAAATAACTCTTAATAATTTGCCAAATAGTGAACTTAAACACTTAACATTTAATAGTAATGCATTAACAGGGCCAATTTTTTAATATGACAACATAAAAATAAGTTTTGAATGTCGGAGACAGAAAATATTTTTAAATTACACATTATTGTTTAAAATATGAAATTTTCGTCATAATAATCAAATAAATGCTAATATTTTTATATATTTCAGTACGATATGAATTAGAAAAAAATATTAAGCAGTAAAATTAACAAAACATTTAATAGTAAATACTGCAACATGTTCTAAATATCTGCATTTTTTATGCATTTTTGACAATGTTGAGTCACTTTCGTGTTCAGAATTTATATATTCATCATCTGAAATAATTTCAACATTGCTTATGTGACTTACTACTTCAACAAACAATCTTAAAACAGTTTCTTCAGTCTTTTTTATGACTGTAGCATACCCGCTTTGACGGTACCTCCATATCAATATGCCAGAACAAAAAATTACATAAACGGAAACATGCCATCTCACAGACTGTGTTGAAAATAAAATGTTTTTTCTTTCAATAACTAAAAATGCGCAGGTGTTGCAAATGAGTGGGGGAGGCAGAGGACCAGTAGCGTAGGGATTACATTGTGTGATAAGATTGCGGAAGTGTTCATTTTTGTGTAAAGGGTACATATGTTGACGCAACCATCTCACAGACGGCATGTCTCCAGTTGTTAAGGGTTATATAAAACTTTATCTTGTTGGCAATTTCTTAACCTCCTGAGCTTGCATATTACATTATATAAACATATACAGTAAAACCTCCATAACAGACGCTCCCGAATATCAGACACCACTATTTAATGGACTTTCTAACTTTCTAAGTTACACATGTAACTAATATATATAGGGAAGGTGGGGGATGAATGGGACATTTTCACAAAAATATTTATTTTAAATATTTTTTTTAATTTATTACCAATATTATATATCACATTTCATGCATAATGTATTTCACTATATCTATGCACAATATTTATTCTAGATTATTATTATACAGTAAAATATTATAAAACATAAAAAGAGCTCCTCTTTGTCCCAATCATCCCCATAGCAAGGATGGATGGGACACAAATATTTTCCTCCCTGTATTCAACGTTACTTAATAAAAATTTGAAATTATAAACATATATGTAATTATGTTTGTTATTTATGATCTTATGAAATGGCTATTATATCTCAGCGTTGGTAGTCACTTCTTTTACTACAATTATAACTTGTAATGCAAACTTTGGCTGTCTATCTGTTCCTTTTTAGCACTTACGAGATATTTTAGATATGAAATGAAAGTGAAACTTTTCTTTAAAATACGGCTTAGCTAATAATTTTCATTCACATCTTATTAATTAATATTAAATGTCTCTTAGATATCATGCACAACTGAAATTATGTTAGGGGGGGGGGGGGGATATTTAAGAAAATGTTCAAAATTCAGTATAATTTCCCGACATTTGATCAATAAAATATATTACTTTAAACAATTTTATCTATTTTAATAAAGTTTAAATAGAAATTTTTTGATAAAATATTTAATCTTTATTGCAATAAAATAATTAAGATAATTTTTAATAATAAACAACCTATATGATACGGATACTGTTTAATACTATTAATTAACATAAATTATTAATTTATCAACCTATATAATGCTATTCAGTTAATAAATAATTTTTTTAACATCTTTAGAGGTGAATGAGAACTGTCCCATTCATTTCCATTTGCAAATGTCCCAATCGTCCCCACGATGTATATATTCAATTATCAGTCATTTTGCCTCAGAAATTATTTTGTCACAATGGTCAATATTCATTAATTTTAATTACCAGTATTGAACCTTCAAATAAATAACTACAGCATATCTTAATTGTTTATATTGATATAAAGTAGACTCCCTCAAATCCGCACAGCTTGGGACCAGAGGTTGTGCGGATTTTAGAATTTTGCAGATTTCTGGTCATTGATTTGTTTACATTTTTGAAACATTAATTTGATTGGTAGTTAACCAAGGGAAATTATAATGAATGCTTACAATAAAATGAAACATTAAAATAAGTAAAATATTAAAATAATTTATTAGTTTAAACGTAAGTAATTATTAAAATAATTATGTAAAATAAATATTAACTTATTACCGATGAAATCGATTCAATTCGATTCCAAAAGTCCTATGCTGCCATCTAATGGTAAAGCGATCGTAAGATCGATACCTCATCATATAGATATGCTAATTTATATAAAAATCAAAAGTAATGTAAATTTATTTAGTAATAAATCAGCTGTAATAACCAAAAGAGAATGATTAACAAAAAATTTAGTAAAAAAAGCATTGCGGTAATCACTGATTTCGGCGCCATCTTGAATTTTGTTCCTGCAACTTAATTGTAAATTTGATTGTTTACATCTGAAAAAATACGCAGATTTTAGGCGTTCGTGGATTTTAGGGTCGCGGATTTAAGGGAGTCTACTGTATATATATTTAATAAGAAGAAATTCGGAGTTAAAACTAAATTATTTTCGTTATCTTCTTTCTTTAAAGTCACAATAGATGGCGCCAAAATAACATGGAATCCAATTTCATTCACCCCTTTTCTTGGAAGCTTTCAATTTATGTCTGAATTGGATATTTCAAAGTATTATTTGATTTTTCATAAAGTAGCCTTGTTAAAAACTTCAATTTTTTTAAATAATTTTTTTCAAGTAATATAAATTTGGAATTAATATTAATTTATATCATTTGTTATTTTTCTTTCTCCAAAGTTAAGACAGATGCCACCAAATAAATACAAAATCCTGTTTTGTTATTATTTTTTTGTTACCCCTTTATTATCTGTTTGGCCACTTTCTATTAAAAAAATCTATTGCCAAACTACAGGATTTCACGGCAAAATATGATCATGACATCACATTTACTTGATACGAGATATGTTACACGTGTTTGTTTATAATTATGTGTTTTTGAGTTTGATTTTTATCTATAGTTTTAATGATGTTTTACTGATTTATTAGATATTTCATTAATTAAAATAATAATTGCACCCTTAGACGACAACACCATGATATTTAATGAGATAAACCTTTGAAAAACATGTTGTGGTGTATAGTTACGTACAAAAGATCAGTTTCAAGTGATCTCACAAATACTTATCCACCAGCCTAGAGAGATAATTAAGAAGAATAATTTAAATAAATAAATATCCAAGATTATTTTTTCTGTTTTCGTTAGTATCTTGTAAATTTTATTTTTTAAAGTTACTGATACTTGATACTTTAGTATCTGCTTGTATTTATCTAATATTCCATTGATAACATTTTACCATTTGTTTAATGGCAGTTACAGTTTGGCTAGTAATTTGGTGATAGTTTCTTACGAAAAGTGGTCAACCTGATAGTGGAGAAGTACCATTTTTTTTAAATATTGAATTTACGACTGAATTTGACTTTTCTAGGTATTAAGTATTTGATTTTTATTTAATCAGTATCATTTCTGTATTGACATATTAACTGGTATTAGTATTATTATTTATCTATATGCATTTTAGTTTAAAAATTTCTGTAACGAATAAATTTTCATGCTCCATAATCGCCGTGGTCTCAATGATTCTGGATTAAAGAAGTTATACTTTATTTGTATATATATATATATATATATATATCTACATCATTAATTTCATACCATACATTAATGAGTTCCATAGCATTTTATTCAACAGAAATGTGCACCTGCTAAAAGTCTCATGACTGAATTACAGTAACTCCTCGTGCCTTCTGTACATCTGTGCATATATTCCTGTCTTCCTGTGCTGCCCCCCCCCCCCCCCCAATCTCACAAAGTTGAAATACATTTCAATTCATAAGGAATTTTTTGTTCAATGCAACTTATTTATACTTTTGTCCTTCTTTTATTTCTTACTCTGAAGTACATATAAGTAAACAATCATCTAGATTCTCTTTTCTCTGAAATTTTTGACTCTCCCTTCTCAAGCACACAGTTCATAAATTTTTAAATCTCTTTCATTTTTAAAAATATATCTGTCCTATTTTTTAATTTTTTTACCCTACTTTTATTTTGTTGTTACTTTCAAGTATTAATTCAAAAACAATCATTTCAATTCTTCCCTCTTTCACTAATATTTTCCAATCTGCCCTTTGCTCTCTCTGTCTCCTCCTCACATAGTTTAAATCTTTAGAATTCTTCTACTTAAAAAATCAAAAGTGCCATATTTATTCTTTTGAAGTAGCAATAAATGAATGATTGCTCATCTAACTCCCTTCCAATAAAACTTTGCTTTCGTCTAACCCTCTCTGAGCACAAAAATTTTAAAATTCTTTATTCTTTGGAATTTGTTTTCTTTTGCTCCATATGTAGTTTCCCTGATAGGACTGCATTGTACATGAAGAACACCCACTGTACACTGGACATGAGTTAAGGGGTCTCAGGACTCTTAAAGCTCTAAAATTTTCGAAATTTTAATTTTTTTAGATGTTAAACTTCTATATTTTCTGAACATTTTGATATAATTGTTATCTTGAAATTCCCATTAGAACAGAAGTTATGGCATTTAGAATTATACTCGCTCAATAGCTGAAGCGGTGTTTCCAAAATTTTGAAGTCATTTTTCTCCAAATGACGTTTTGGGGCATAACGCGCACGATATCTCAAAAACTTCTGAATATTTTTTCATGAAATTTTCAAAACCTATGTTTCATGTTAGTCTGTATAAACTGAACCTAAAATTTCCTTTTTATTTAAAAAAAAAATATTTTTTAGGGGTTTATATTGTTGAAATTTTCTAAATTTTGCATTAACTAAGTACAACTTTGTATTAAAAATATAAAAATGCTTTAAATACAAATTTATTTAGGTTCAGTGTCATTATTATAATCTGAGGTATAAGTAGGCACCAAAATTTTCATTCTAGTTGCAAAATTTATTTTGTAATCGTGCGCATAAGCTGTTATGCCGATTTTCTGCTCGTCAAATGTCTAACAGTTTGAAGTCCCCTGTAAATGCTAATTCTGCATCTTGCAATTTTTCAAATATTTGAAATGAAAGAACATACTTGTATATTTCATTCCCATTTAAAATTGTGTCTTAATATCAAGTATATTTTAAGATATTAAATGTTGAAAATGGTCCTTTTTTTTCATTTTTTCCAATTTTAAGATTCCTGAGACCCCTTAAATTAGGATACATGTTTAAGATTTAAAAGTTATTTTTTCTTAATAAAACTATTAAGACTAGACTTATGCTTTGTGAAAATTAATGAAAGAAGATAAGGAAATAAGGTATATTTAGGATTTTTTTTTCATTTAGATTGTAAATTTCTAAAGACAAAATAATAACACCCATAAGTTATTCACTGTGTTCCATTTCCCCATATGTTCTGCAAAATCCTTAACTAAAGCAAAATAGAAAAGAAATAAGGTTTCATAGCGATTATAACAACCTTTAAGTATCATTGATATAATGAAATTGAGATAAAGTATGAGTCGTCTGTGATACATTATCTGTTTGATAAGTATTCTGCAGTAATAAGTGTTGGAAATCATTCAACTAAAGTCCCAGTTTTCTTTGTAGAACTTCTAATTAATCAAATTGCTGTGTACTATTTAAGAAATGTTTTATATGTTCCAAAACGATTGCTTTAATTAAATGTTTCTTTTCAGATTTAATAGAAAAACCTATAATTTTTTCATATATGTTTGTTACTTGACTGTTTTTATAAAAATGTTAAATTACGTTTATTCTATTCTATTACAGAGGAATGTCACCCTGAAATTTGATTTCAAAGAATTTCTAAAAGAAGAAACTATACCAAGTGAAATTATCTGAAATGATATGGAGGAAATTGCAAGACATCTGAAATTTATTAAGTAATTGAACTTAGTGCTTCAATATCAAAGTATATGTAAATATCCTTGTTATCTCACTTGTTTTATATCAGCTTGTTATTGTTTCACTTGTTTTATCTCAGCTAATTTCTGTTTTTACTATTTTGTTTGTATTTAAAACTTACTAATTAAACTTGTAATTGTTTAACATATACTTTTCTTTATCTGCAAGTTAGAGTTAAAGAGAGAAGACTCTTTTGGTTTGACAATAAAATACTGCTGTATTTATTTTCCAGATGGAAGTATCTTTTATCAGAAAGTCAACCGACAGATGCACTTATTTTGATATTAAATTCTTCCCTTGGTACTTGCAACCAATGACATATACTACTACTACAGATAGGAAAAGAGACTTGCTGTGGCACCCTACTGCTTTCGTATGCCTTTTAAGTTACTTTGATGAAAGGCAGTTTGACAACTGGTAGAAACTAACCTATCTTGACTGCAAATTGTCCTTTTTATTATTGGAGACTGTCTTTTTCATTAGTTGTGACTTCTAAAAAGAAAATTTTACAAATAACTAATTATTTAAAATTAATTTAAAGTTTTTTCAATTACTCATAAGCATTTGAACTTCAATTAAAATAAATATTAATAAAAGTTAATAATATTTATTAATAATATATTGACGGCATTTTGAATTAGGTACTTTCTTTTTACAGCAACTTTGGCATATTTCAGGCTTAAGAAAGTGCATTTTCTTGCTAAATATTATAAACAGCAATGGGCATAAACAAAATTTCTAATCTACACTTAAATTATATTTTCTCAACCCATAAAATTTTTCTCTATATTTTATAGGTTTTTCGTTTTTAAAATTTCAATATGTTTACTAATTGGAATTTTCCATTGGTTAAAACAGATGCTATACAATTGTAATGTGTCCAACCAATTAAAAAATACACAGGCTCCAACACCTTTTGACTTAATTTGCAACGCTTTCCTATTGAGTTACCTCGGCCAGTACTAAGTAGTTTTTTCTTCACACAAGAAAGATATTTCATCTTCTGAAAGAATCTTTGAAAAACGTCTATGGTATGCAACTGTTTATTGGAAAATAAATCATGTGCAGTTGCAATATCCGTGCAAGAAATCCAATACCGAATTTAAAATTTCTCTTAAAGTTTTACTCACATAAGACCAATAAAAGAGATGATTTTTGTCTGTTTTTTGATCCCAGGCCCTAATTTTTTTCTTTTATCGGAGCGTAAGTTTGATATCAAAAGTACGCAGCAGAAAACTGTTAATAACATTTAAGAGTGTTTAGATATTTTCTAGTTAAAAAATATTTTCTTTATGTAGAAATAATTGTTAAACTCAAATACTCCATCACTGTTGCATAGTTTCCTTGATCCTGAATATCTGTTTAAAATAGCAAAATAGTTATTTATACTCAGTCACTGATACAAATCTACGAAAGTCACAATTCGGACTCTTTTAAAATATCATTCTATAATAGGGTGGGTCGAAAAAAACTTTTTTTCGATTTTCGATGATGGGTAGTGTGGAAAAGTTGCCACTGGTAGCAATAAGTTCACACACAAAATTTGAGATTTTTCGGACAATTCCTTCATTTGCCGCAAATGGCCTGAAGTTTTGTAGAAATGCTGATTTTTTAACATTTATAGCAAAAATTTTAAAAATGTTAAATTTAAGTTATTTTATCTGAATTTACTTGAAATGTCATGTTTAGTGTACGAATTGTGTGAATAAGCTCTGATTATGTATTATTTGATAGTTATGTGCATTTTGAATTAGGTGACTTTTGTAGTTTTTTCGCTTATAAGTGAACAAAAAATGCATGTTGTGACAACAGGGAATAAGGATTTCGTCATCGATAAAGACTTGGTCAAGAGGCTTAAAAAGAAACATGGAAAGAAGATACAGGAGGAGGAAAAAATTACAAGCATCTTTTTTGATAGTAGAAAAAATAAAAAGATCATAGAAAAAAGGGGGCTAGCAGCACCGTCGACAGAAAGACGAAACAAATATCACTATGTTGTGCGAACGTGGTTCGGAATATTTGGGTCACTTAACACCTCCTTCTGTTCCTTGCGGATAAACAGCAAAATCATTACATAAATTTCTAAGTCAGAATAACGTCTGCTTTGGGAAAAATCAAGAAGAGAACAGCAACATTTAATATGCATTCTTCATACGAACGAGCTTCCACTCTGACATGACAGCGACATCAAGTGTCTAAACTAGATGGTATAACCACTTGACCTAAGACCTTTTCCAACTGAAACGGAGCTAGATTAACAGAGTACTCAAATCTTTAGCCTTTTGCATTTCTGGTGTCCATGAAACAGAAATAGGCTCGTAGAAATGGACACGTACATTTTCGCACACCATTAATGTTATGTGCTTTGTATTTCTCTCGACGGTGCCGGTTGTTCCATTTTTCTATGAAGATCGTGTTATTATTTCTACCATCAAAAATCATGGTGTTAATTTTTCGTCCTGCAAGATATTCCTCCTCCTGTATCTTCTTTTCAAGTTTCTTTATCTGCCTACTGATCAAGTCTTGACGAGATCGATGACGAGATCCTTCTTCTTGGTTGTCAGAATTAATGCACCCTGAAGCACAGATGAAGCTCTTAACGCAATTTACCTATATGATATACCAGTTTTATATCTGATGAACGCTGTGTGAGAAAGGGATATGCGTTTGGGAGTGTCTGCTTTTGAAGACCCTTGTTCAAATTCTGATTCAGACGAACTGCTTGCTTCAAAGTTCCCACTTTTTGAATCTTCTCACAAAGCTACATTTTAGAGCAGAAAAATAATTAACATCCCATCTCGCAGTTACTCCCATCTCCTATTTCCTCCCTCATACTCATGATGACTGATTGCGTTTTCATTGGTTTCTACTGCACATTCTCTCTCCTCCCAGAATTGCTGTCAAAATACGCGCATTCAGATATGTGACTCTGAACGCATCGAAAAACCGAAGGAAGAGCGAGGAACATAATAAAGACAAAAGAGAGAAACCGACGAACGAACCAAACAATACTTACAATTTTTGCTCAGTCATACGCAAAAAAGATATAAAATCGTCGAATTCAAAATACACATAACTCATAAATCATAGATAATCAGAGCTTATTTAAACATTTCGTACACTAAACATGACATTTCAAGTAAATTCAGCGAAAATAAATTTAATTTAACATTTTTAAAATTTTTGCTAAAAAAGTTCAAAAATCAGCATTTAAGCAAAACTTCAAGCCATTTGCGGCAAATGAAGGAATTGTCCAAAAAATCTCAATTTTTTTTTTGTAAACTTAGTGCCACTTAGTGTAAACTTTTCCTCACTACCCATCATCAAAAATCGAAAAACAGTTTTTTTCGACCCGCCCTATTGTATAACTATGGCAGAATGACTTGAGTTCTGTTTTGGGTTATTCAGCAAGAAAGGAGTTCAAATAGAATGTAAAGATATAGATAATGGATATCCCAAAGCAGCTTCTTTATGTAGACTCCCTCAAATCCGCACAGCTTGGGACCAGAGGTTGTGCGGATTTTAGAATTTTGCGGATTTCTGGTCATTGATTCGTTTCCATTTTTGAAACATTAATTTGATTGGTAGTTAAGCAAGGGAAATTATGATGAATACTTACAATAAAGTGAAGCATTAAAATAAGTAAAATATTAAAATAATTTATTAGTTTAAAAGTAAGTAATTATTAAAATAATTATGTAAAATAAAAATTTAGAAAAATATTAAATTTTTATGGATGAAATCGATTGAATTCGATTCCAAACGTCCTATGCTGCCATCTAGTGGTAAAGCGATCGTAAGATCGATACGTCATCATACAGCATAAATAGTGCTCGTGGAAGGAAAAGACCACTTGCCATCTTAAGCAGAGATGACGGCTTTGGACCGCCTTTCAAAAGAATGGGGAGGGAGCCACCTTAAACACATCGTTGTATTTTCCAAATTCTAAGATTTATTGTACAACATCATTTTGCCATTTAGCGTATTACAATTAATTTCATTTAGGACGTCTTCCATCCTTGCTTTTGACACCGGGTTCTGCTAACTTTCCTTCTTAGCTTCATGTTTATTATTGTTAGAAAAAAAATTCTCATTTTAATTTTTTTTTTACTTATTATTGTACTTATACCTTATTCTAAACTGTTTGCATCATTTATCATATTCAACTTGTTTCTACACCTTATCTTGGAAAAAAAGAATTATATATAGAAAAATGTTTTGCTCTGTTTTGGCCAATTTGTGCCCCCCCCCACTCCCCCCCCCTATTATTGCTTGTCTTGACTAGACTGCAAACTTACCTTTTGGCTCTTTATGTCTGGCTTAGAAAATGGCGTATAAAATTCAATACAGTAAAAAGTGCCTCCATGATTTTTTCCAATAATTCTATCTCCCCAGACGTTAATCTTTCTCTTAACAGTGATGACATACCTTCCCGTAAGGCATGGTGACGTCACGGCGACGTCGTTGTGAAGTCACACTGTGATTTTGTGACCGTCGACGTGACGTCATAGTGACTAGAATGCGAGGTCGTTATGGCCGTTTTAGACGTCGTTTGTGACGTCACATTGTGACCACTCTGTGAAGTCACGGTGTGAAAAATTTGTGAAAAGTGTGTCATTTGTGACTATTTTGGCATTAACTTTGTGATGAAACCTGTGACGAAAGCGACAATGCTTTGAAGTCACACTGTGACCAATTTGTGTAATATGTGTCATTTGTGACGAACTTGTCATAAACACTGTGATTTCAAATGAAAATCAAATTTCAAATTAATTGCTTAAAAGACGCAAATAGTGAAAAAGATTCCATGCTGGGACTCGAACCCGGGCCCTCAGTGTAGCGCACTGACATTCTACCGACTAAATAACATGGAATGATACCCAGTCTGGAAAATTTCTCACTATTGTATCTCACTACCTTATATTGGCAAGGCTACAAACGCAGCACAAGATGGAATATTTAGCGTGAGCCACCAACATGATGTAAACACGAAACTTAATTAAATCCAGCATCGATTGAAATTATATTAATACTTGGAAATTTTTCCAGAGAGAACCATTCGCCTTGCATACAATATTTCAAATGAAAATCAAATTTCAAATTAATTGTTTAAAAAGCAATTTTAATTTGAAATGTTGTATGCAAGGCGAGTGTTTCTCCCTTGAAAAATTTCCAATTATTAATATAGTTTCAATCGATGCTGGATTTAATTAAGTTTCGTGTTTACCCCCATGTCGGTGGCTCACGATAAATATTCCATCTTGTGCTGCGTTTGTTGCCTTGCCAACATGTAATAGTGAGAAATTTTACAGGCTGGGCGTCGTTCCATGTTGTTTAGTCTGTAGAATGTCAGTGTGCTACACTGATGGCCCGGGTTCGAGTCCCGGCATGGAATCTTTTTCACTATGTTGGCCTTTGCGCCTTTTAAGCAATTAATTTGATATTTGATTTTCATTTGAAATATTGTATATATGGCGAATGATTCTCTCTTGGAAAAAATTCTAAGTATTAATACAGCAATGAATTTTGAAATAAACTTTTGTTGTAAATATAAAATCTTATCTTTTTACCGTACTTTTTAGCAAAATATCGCTATTTTGGAGTCCTATTCTTCTAAAACATTTTAAATTTTTCCACTTAAAAAAATATGCTTATCAACTGACATATTTTTTTATTAAGTTCTATGCTTGATATTGAGTTCAAGCTTGACATTTAGAATGTGTAAGTTTTTTAATTTGTTGTGATTTGCCATTGCTTTTTTAAATACGATCATGGAGACTAACGGATATTAATACAACTATTATTTATAGAGCGGCATGATAAGCGATATTTATTTAAATTTTTTATTCCTGTGTATATTGTATTTTGTGAATATGAGCTAAATAGATTTGGTATGTTTTATAGGAAAAGGCTGATCTGGGAAATAGAAATAAAACGAGTAAGAAAAATCATGCGTTAAGCATAGATTATAAAATACTTTCCAACACTTTCTGAATGCTTTAACAAGACATCGTAATTTAGGGAAATGACGTAAATAAGATAACTAAGTAAACATTTTAGAAAACGCATAAAACATTTGAAAAACTGATTTCAGCAGTTACCATCCATAGACAAATATGTTTTCCAATTCTTTTGAACAATCCTGTATTTGATCTGTAGGTTGATACACTGAAAAAAATGAAGTACTCAAAAATGAGTAAACCGACGTGCTCATATCGAATTGAATATTTTGGGATCAAAAATGAACCTATGCTTTCTCTATTTTGAAACATCACATGTTATCAAAACCAAACAAACGAATAGTTTTGTACCCTGTAATGGTTAATTTCATTTATGGCGGCATAAATGATGTTTATTAATGTAAATGTTAAATTATGCACAGCATTTTAAAAATAATTTAAAAGTGCTTGGAAATAATGCTCTTGTCATAAAAATATTCAATTTGAGTATCTTGTTAAGAATTTTGCTATTTTTCTTAATAAATAATCAATTAAACATTTCCTGTTAAGAACTTTAAACGGGAAATAAATGTCAGTACATTTTTACTTTAAATTTTAGGTTGTTTTTTTTTTGGGGGGGGGGGGGCAGTACATAACGATTCATATTTGATCACAACCATGGAATAAAAAATGAGTACATGTGTTTCTCAACTTTGAGTACATTTGGATCAGAGCTATTTTGAGTATGTGACGCATTTAAAATTGAGTACTTTTTACTCAATTTTGAGTACCCATTTTTTAAAGTGTATATATACTATATAATGGGAAAATTTAGTTTAGCAAGAAAACGCCTAACAGATTGAAATTCTTTTTCAGCAGTTTATACTAATGTATGGAAACATACTTGAATAATTTTTTACAACCCTGTAGTTTACCTAGAATCTTTATTACACGCCACTATTTAGTTAAAATTTAATTCAAACTAAGACACTCTTAAAACTGCTGAAATCACATTTCCAGAAATTATAATATATAGATGGCCATGTACCCAATTCTTTACGTGACCCTGTATATCATTTTATCCTAATTCTACAAACATTTCTTTGTAAATTAAATGCTGTTCAGCGAAAAAAAGCATAACTCCTTTAAAAACCACCTTTAAGCAATTTGCGCCCATACCCAGTTATCCTTATGAATACTTTTGTGTAGCCTTGTATAGGAATTATAGCATTTATATACACCATATACTATGCATAAATATAGTGAATCATAAAAGCGCATATCATAATTAAAAATACATTTCCAGCAATCATCGCTAATAAACAGTACTTCGGATACAATATAGTATCTGAAGTATTTTGTGTGTCCCTGTAAATTCTATATACGTATTATTCGTATTATACATGAAATAATTTATAGTATGTAAACCTCAGCGACATATATCAATTTCATTATATATGAAATAGATTAACATAATTAAAGTATGCCGCAAACAATTCCATCCACCCCTATATCATTATGTATTTGAATTCCTTTTTTAGCCCTGTAAATGAACAATAACTATTTTTTGCATCGCATAGTCAACAGAATACATATTTTAGTGCGCTTCATAAATGCATATAAATTTTATTCTGTTTGAAAGCGTGCGTAAAATCATTAAAAATCATTTGAAACGATTTTTTCCCATAGGCCGTAATGTAACGGAAAACTTTTGGCTGTCCCTGTAAATGAATAAAGCATGCTACAAACTTCATTACAAATAGGTACCGTGCTATGGTAAATGTCAATAACATCCAAAAACTTCAGGGCAATCCGAGTATATTTTCGAGAGTTAGAGTGCGGACAGACAATCCGAAGTCATAAGCACTTTTCAACTTGTGTCCTATATTATGTATCCTGTATTATATGAAATTTTAAAAAATATATACTAAAGCAGTTTAATCTATAACTTCCTATCAGGCATGAAAAACACTTTATTTCAATGCTTAAATATCATATTTTACTTTTTAGTGCCAATAATTACGCGTATCATAAACGTAGAAAATGAATTTACAATAGAAGAAAATTTAATAACCGATTCAGAATGTCTATAATTAAATCTTTGATTAAAATCACAAACAGAAAAAATGCTTACATAGAATTTAAAAAAATAAATATACCAATTTGAAAAACACTAAAAATAATAATTAGTATTTATAATTGTACTATTAAACAACAGCAAACTACAATAGATAAATTAAATGCATTATTAGATTTAACAATATCTCAAAAATATTTCCATATGGTATAAGGAATTCCTATTATTTCATACTTTTGGCAAATGTTAAATCTGAAAACATTGGTTTGAAGATTTAGGATTTTAAAAGATAATTTAAAATATTATTAGCACTAAAAGAAAATTCTTTCAAATGTTCCACTACTGTAATATGTAAAAATACATTTTCCCAGCATAATGTTAATTTCTAATCTGAAACAGTTTCGTATATTCATGATAATCGAACATCATATTTAACTACAAAATAATAATAACTATAAGTGTTAGTAATAAAAAAATAGTAAGAAGCCGATAAAATCATTCCAAATCATTGTCGTTCCATACATTTTCAATCTCAAGTAAGAGTAAATTAATGTTTATATTAATTCCAGTATGAATGTAGGCATGAATCATTCTCTGCGCAGTTTTTTTTTCAAGCGATGGCAGATTAATATATTTTTCTTTACAGTTATCGAATTGGAAAATATCGCTTCTGACAGTTAAAGATCAGTCTCTTACAAATATAACATAAAACTATTTAACTCATATTATACAAATCAGGAATAAAATATTTAAATTAAATAAGACTTACATTACGTTCCATTAATACCCGTGTATACTAAAATGGTCATTTCCTTATCTTAAAGTGTTGTAGACGTGGTGATATTCTAAAAACAGCGAACTATTTCCCGCGTCTTCTCATATTTATTTTTCTGTGGACAGACGATTTTCAAGCAGGTGGTCTGTTACAGATTATTTGTTTTTGTATGCAAGCGATATGAAACTTGAATGCGCAGTAAATTTCTGAAAGTATCGTTAATTAAAATTTTGTATTTGAAGAAATGTCCAATGTATTTAACCTTTTCTTTTTATCCGTACCAAATAATTCAAATTAAAATGTATTGTAAAGTTCCTTTTTTCTAAATAATTATAATAATAATATTCATAATTAGAGTTTATTATATAAAACATTGTTTAAATTTTTAAAAGGTGTAAAAATAAATTTAATGGTAATAACGACCCCCCCCCCTTTTTATTCTTTTTTTAAAAGTAAAGTTTGTTTTGCACAAATTTTGTATATTTCTTTTATTTTCGGAAAATGCTAATTTTATTTAAAAAGTCTGAAAAAAGTAGAATTTATGACTTGAATACAAATTATAAAAATATTCTAAAGCAAGAAATGCATAGATGACTAAACTCTGAAGACTCTTTCTACGTGCTCATTAAAAGGTGTAGATTTAACTGTAATAGAAAATTTTTAGTTTGAAACCACAGAAGTGTTTCGAATAATCCTGGTCGGTAAATAAATAAATAAATAAATAAATTTCCTCCCAACAAACTAAGTATGTAAAGTAGGGTGTCCCGAAAAAATCAACTTTTAAAATTGTGAACTCTCACCCGCTAAAAATGTTCTTCCTGTGAATATAAAACACCTTGAATTGTTTCAGAATTTAAAAAAAATATTTAGAGGTCCCCCAAGGTCATTGAACTTGCATATAAATGGCCAAAATAATGTGAAATGCAGCATTTTTTTTATTAGCTACATTAAAAACCATTAATGTTCAAATGACATTTTTTTTCATTTATGAAAGCTTCTTATATATTGTTTCAAACAAATTTTGTATAAATTATGTTTTTGCTCTGGTAGGAAGAGATATAATATATTACTGAAATCAAGAAGAATGTGATTTTGCAGACATTTCTACGTTCTGTTTAATTATGCACAAAAAGTGAACTTAAGAAAACAATTATCTTACAATTGTTAAATAAAACCACCAAAGAAGAATGTTTTAAAGTTATCATATACTTATTTACACATTCAAACTTTTTTTATTAACGACATTTCATAACGTTTTTGGCGACTGCTCTTTAAAAAATTTGTTTCTGTGCATCCCTATATCAAATACTTGTAACAAAAACTGCTCTTGCTCTTCTTTTTTTTGTTGAATAACTTAAGTCATGTATGAATACAACAACTTGTTCAGCAACATCATTTACACAAGGCAAATTTTTAGCAAATATTGGAGCTTTTTTATAGGATGGCGTTTTGGACCAATCTTTGACTGGTACACTGAGGAAACAATCTTCAATTTTAGCCATTTCAAAGTAACTATTAGAAATACATAAATCATCCAATTTGAGAGAAAGAATTTCTAATAGATATGAATTAGAACTCCTTTGTTTTTTAGTGTTCAAAACTATCGTTGATTTTTGCTTACCAGAAAGAAGATCTGAAAACAAGCTCAGTGTTGCAGTTCTCCACTCACATACTATGAATGATATAACATCGTTTTTAATCCAATACTGCTTATGTGTTAGACATCATATTCTTTCAACCTTTGAATCAGTGAAACCTCATTCGGAGGAGCATCAATAGTAGATTGGCAAATAAACCAAGACTGCAAATGTACAACACACACAACAAATCGTTTAAATTATTGTATACCTTGAAACTCTTGAGCAGTTAATACCATTGTGCTTTCGTTCCCATTAAACAATAACTTTATTTTCAAGGAATAAATTGCTTTGCAATTGTTTTCCAAGGAATAAATTGCCATCCAGCGAGCTCAGTGAAGAGCATGTGGTTTTCGAATTCTAAATTGAATGTCTAATCCAATCATTATAATGATGCAAGATTTAAAATTTCTTTGTAATCATCCCAAAGCAGTTTTGTAGCAGTTTTTACCTGATTAGAAGTAAAAGTTTTTAAACTGTCTGATGCTGTTATGAAGGGTACTGATTACTTTTTTAGTTTATGGTGGTTGAGCTTAGACCACTTTTCTCGGAATCTCTTAAATAAAAAGACTTCAGGGCTAGTAGATTGCTCAAAACACACACTAAATGCATCAGAAAGTAGAACCTGAAATATGTGATGTCTACATGCTATCCACAAAAGGTTTCTGCCTATTTTTTGCTCAAAAATTGTACATGCTCCTTTGAATCTTCCACTATTTATATGTGTTGTATCGAAACAAATGCCAATTACTTCAGATTCACATTTCCATGATTTTGACAGCTCGAAAACAGCATCAGCTGCTTCTTTGCCAGTTCCAGACAATAACTTAGAAACTCCAAGAAGCTTGGTATGTTTATCTTGCAAAGAAAAAAATAGTAACCGCTAAATGATCAGTATTTCCTATGTTTTTTTATGACAAATTGGCTAACAGTTTTCCACCTCAATGAACAACTGACATTGATGTTTCAAACTGTGTTTTTAATTGTTTAACGGTTTCTTGGTGAAGATATTGGTGTTCCCGATGAACTCTATTTTTTTAAAGCACTATGGATTTTTACAAGCAGGTCAGACGTCATGGTAGAGGAAAAGCGACCTTCTTTGTTTATTACAGATGCTATTATCATTGTGGATATTTTATGCTGGTCTTAGTTCAAGCTAAAACACCAACAACTCTTGGAGTAATAATGGATCTGCGATTGCAGAGCTTAGATTTATTTCCTTTGGCCTTTGTATTATCATTTAAATGTATTTTTACTACAACTTCTTCCCCAGAAGTTTCTTCAGAAGATTTATTGGTTCATCGATATCCAAAACCGAAGACTGATAAATAATCAATGAAACTTTCCTTTAACACCTGCTGGAGCTGCCATCTATTATTAATATTAGAAACATTATACTTCATGATATTAATTTAATGAAATCCAGTAGATTAATAAAGATTGAAGAGCATTAGAAGAGTAATGATGAGAAAAATGAAATATGGTCCTCAGACAGTAATTTTATAAATTTTGATAAAAAAATTTAATAAAAATAAAACATCAAATGAAATCATTGTTAAACATGATAAAGTGTTTCTTAAACAACTTTTAGGATAAAATAATTTGTAAGAGAAGTGTGGTAGAATTCTGCAATCCTGCATATTAATTAGAAATTAAAATTTTCCATAAATTCCATATTTTCTATTAGCTTGGGGGACCCCTAAACTTTTGTGAAATAACTTGAATTTTTTTGTAATATCATATTATGATAGAAAGAACATTTTTAAAAGGTGAGACTTGGCATTTTCAAACTTTTTATTTTTTTGGCCTCTCCTGGGACACCATAATGTAAAGTGTATAAATTTAATATTCCTAATTCTAAATATATTATCCAAATGCTAGATAAAATTGAAATCATGAAAAAGTATACATTCACTGTCTTAGATATCAAATTGATAAAAAATATAAATAATATAAAAATTATAAAATATATATGCCCATATAAAAATTCATTTTATATGGGCGTAGTAAATTAGAAAAAAAATTCTTTCAATCTATTTAGTTATTACTTTATTATTATTATTTTAGCCTGCCTATGTGTTTAATGGTTAGGGCGCTAACTGCTGAGCAAAGAGTGCCAGACTTAAATCCCGATTCAGGCATTGTTTTTAGTGGTTTGGATTCCATTTTAAACAGAGGTCCCTGTGTGTTTATCACTTGTGTGCAAACAATTATCATAGTTCCCAAAACACAGTAAACTATTTATTATAAAATTATATCTTGTAAACTGTTTTCATTTGCTTTGTACATCTGCTTTTTTGTACATTTCTACTTTTAAATGCACATTTAACATTTTAGACATTTAAAAGCTGAAACACAATACACAAGTATTTTTCTTGTCGAACTGTTTTTGAACTTTTAATTATTCATGTGATTATTAAAATTTTGTGCAGAAAAATTATTTTCTTTTGTCATGATTAGAATCTACAATGTTGAAAAACTGGTGGACTCATTGAATGAGAGTATCATGACTGATGGTGTTCACAATAGACTACTTTATAAAGAAAATTGCAATGTTACTCTTTCATTTTATTTGTGACAGCTGAAAAATATTGTTAAAAGATATTCTTGAAAACTGGTGTTTTTTAATTTTCCTTATTTTTGTATTTTAATTAATTTATACAATGTCTATATGTTTAAGATTATATATACTCAGTGGGAAAAGAAAAAGATACATCTAAGACATTTTAATCTCAAAATTGTCTCAGAAGCAAACGGAAATATCTATTCAACTGGCAATTTTGTCTTTTCATTTATGTAAAATAAAGTAAACTTAGCGATCGCCTTCATACTGAAATTGTACCATGTTCTGATGTTTTGAATTGGAACATTTAATTTTGACATCATTTTTCGCTTTTTCAATAAAATTTACTCTATACTGCCAAACGAGAAACTAATCTGTCAAAATAGTTTCTGAAGGTGGAATGTATTCAAAAATGCTGTCCAAAATGGGTTTTTATATTGAAATTTTCAAAGTTTTTTTATTCAGGGTGAACCAAAAATCTCTAATACATTTTAAAATTCAATGTAAAATCATGTAATTGTCGTGCAGGAGCACGGTTTGGATTAAAATTCCTATCAGGATGAAAAGTTTTCTTCAAGCGAATAATGATAAAAAAAATTAGTTCCAAACTTCGATCATAGATGCGCCACTTGTCCGTATTTCTGGTTTCAAACATGCATTTTTTCTGATTTTCAGATTAGTTCCGATTTGGTTTTAAAGTACAGTAGACTCCCTTAAATCCGCGACCCTAAAATCCGCGGACGCCTAAAATCCGTGTATTTTTTCAGATGTAAGCAATGAAATCTACAGTTAAGTTGCAGGAACAAAATTCAAGTTGGCGCCGAAATCAGCGACTACTGCAATGTTTTTTTTTACTAATTTTTTTGTTAATCATTCTCTTTTGGCTATTACAGCTGATTACTAAATAAATTTACATTACTTTTGATTTTGATATAAATTAGCATATCTATATAAAAAATACCAAGGTTCGAAATGGAAAAATCCACGAACCGGAACGCTATTTTAAAATTATTGTTCGCGGAATTTTTTTTTTAAATTATAGATTAATTTATTTTTAAACATACAAAGCAGTATAAAAAAAGCATTCAAGACTTTAAATAACAATGAAAAAAGTTACTGAAGTGAAAAATGCTAAGAACGAATAATGACGTATCGATTTTACGATCTCTCTACCAATAGATGGCAGCATAGGACTTTTAGAATCGAATTGAATTGATTTTATCGGTAAAATAATATTTTTCTAAATTTTTATTTTACATAATTATTTTGATAATTACTTACTTTTAAACTAATAAATTATTTTAATATTTTACTTATTTTAATGTTTCACTTTATTGTAAGCATTCATTATAATTTCCCTTGCTTAACTACTAATCGAAATAATGTTTCAAAAATGTAAACAAATCAATGACCAGAAATCCGCAAAATTCTACAATCCGCACAACCTCTGGTCCCAAGCTGTGCGGATTTGAGGGAGTCTACTGTACTAACCTACGCAATTAACAATGTTGCTGGGAGTCGTCAATTCTGTGTCACAGCGTCAAAAACTAATCTGAAAATCAGAAAAAAACTCATGTTTGAAATCAAACATACGAACAAGTGGCGCCATCTAAGATCGAATTTGGAACTAATTCTTTTAATTATCTTGTAGAACACGTTTCATAATGAGAAGCATTTTAGTCTAAACCGCAGTACGACAATTACCGCTTGATTTTATATTGAATTTTAAAATGTATCAAGGACATTTGGACACTCTGTACGATTTCAGTATGAAGACGACCCCCCCCCCCCTTAAACTTATTTTTCTAACATAAATTTAAAAAAGGGAATTCCTATTCGAATAGCTATTTTGTTTTTCTCAGCAGCAATTGTAATGTAAGTTTTGTAGGTTGTGTCTTTTTCTTTTTTCACACTGAATTTAAGAACAGAAATACATTTCTTTCTTATGTTTCTTTATCTAAATTGCTTTACTGACATTTTCACCTGACATACCAATCTTCTCTACTCTCTTTTTTATCCAGTCAAATATACATATTTAAAACTAGAAATTTTACTTAAATGGAATCGATTAATAGCACATAGAAATGACACATTTTATTAAATAAATTTTCTGGTTCAGAATATTTATTCAACTTTAATGCTACAGAAGCCTTATATTGTTCATACCATTTACTCACAGGTAAATACCTGGTTTACACATTTTATTTTACAAAATTTCCAATTCAGAATATGTTTATTTCACTTTGATGCTTCAGAAAGTTTGCAACCTTATACTGTTCATACCATTTACTCACAGGTAAATAACTGTTTTACACATTTTATTTTGTAAACTTTCCAGTTCAGAATAAGTTTATTTGACTTTAAAACCATGAAAAGTTAGCAGCTATATATTGTTTATACCATTTACTCACAGACAAATAACTGTTTTCGGTAGATTTCAGTGTTTGACATTCTCATTATTCTTCTAGGCCATATTCCTTTGATGTGCCTTCCAATTATTCAGCAGTGTTTCCATCAAGATTCTAACCGGTACTCCAGAAGCACCCCAAGAAGCACAATTGTAATCAATGATTCTCAGTAAAGTGTCATTGCCTATCTTATCATCATGCTTGTGTTATTAACGTTCGAACATGTTTAATACAACCTTTAGCTTCAAAGTTATTTAAAGTCGAACATTTCTTGAAATTTTGTGTCTATCTGTATTCGCCGAATTATTTTATCAGGTGTCAGAATGCTATTTGCTTACTTATGATTCATCCAAGTTCATTTAAGTTTAAAGACTAGCATAAGATTGCAGTAATACATAAATATTAAGTTAATGTCACCCGTAGATTACTGAAAATAAAAGGAAAAAAACTAATGTAATTTTGTACCAAAGAAATACTGAAGACTGAGATTTCCATATTCTTTTTTCTTGTTATTCCAATATAATCAATGAAACTTTCATGGCACATTAAGTGTTCCTTTTAGATTAATCATGAATTTTGAGCTGAAGCCCTCACTTGAACATAGGGCTCTTGTTAAAATTGTCATTATATTGTGGAACCAAAATGATGTTAAAGCCCTCATAGCAGAATACAATTTTAGTCATTTGTATGTATCTTTTGGTGACAGATGGGGAGAAACAATCGAAGATATTGTAATAAAGAAAGCGTTACAGCTGTCATTACCACAACTTTTAAAAGAGAAGGTGTTGGGTTTTATTAAGCCTATTGGCTTAGAAGTTTCAACGTGGATGAGGTTCCACCACAGATACTTTTATGTAAATCTGCCAGCTGATTTTTGTTGGACTCCAGAAGGTACAATTGATAGAAAGAGAACAGCAGAAATGTTAATTAGAAATGAGAATTTGGATATATCCACACGCTATGGACTAGCATGTATTTATTGCCTGGATGACGATATTTACAAATTTTGGGACAGTTTCACTGAAGATATTAAGACATCTTTTTTAGACACAAATTTTTATTTTATTAATGATTGGTTACGTAATAGAAGAGGACTGGGTAATGCAGAACTTTCTGACAAAGGTAAATTTGAACATTTTGCAATTTGGGGTAATAAAGTAGCAGCTAAGTACTTCCTTCAAAAGTTAACCCCACGTGAAAGAGAAGAATCTTTGGTAAAGACTGCAAAAATTGTACAAAATGCACATATTTTATGTTTTTTATTAGCAGAAATGAATGAAGAGCAACAAATGGAAGTTTTTAAAAGTAACTCTTCTAGTGTTTTGAAATGTTTTCTACAATGGCCTTTGCAGAGCTTTTTTCTTGAACTAACAAATTGCATGTGGGGTTTTCTTTCAAAAGGCGATTATTATAATGTATTGAGTGCCATTATCTCTAAAGTTGAACACGGTTTTAAGGACTATAATTATCAAAAGCTTTTCAGAGAATTTTGGCAGAAAATTTCTGATGTTACAAAAAGTTTGATTGCAAATGAAATGGACAAATGGCTGCTATCACCTTTGTTTCGTATTAAAGATAAAGAAATCATCAGATTAATCCTTAATTATGCAACCTTTGCAGCAAAAAAGAAACTTGTTTACAGTAGTGACATTAATGATCTGTGCGAACATTCTCTTTGTGCTAATGAATGGGATTTTCTTGAATTCTTTATTCGAGAATGCTTGTCATCAAAAAATGAAATGTTAAAATTTAAAGAGGAATTTGAAAAGTGTTTGTCTCCTTACACTAAAATGCATTTAGCAAGAAATAAACAGAAATGGGATCAAATGTTTTACTTGTCTGATGAATCTGTTTGCAAGTACAGTAACACAAGTGTCGAAGAAGGTGAATGTAGCTCATCTAGGTGATTTTTTAGTCTGCAGTAACACATGATTAAAGCAATGATACAAGTTGCCCTAATTATCCTAAAATGTCCTAGATTTTTAATCATGTCCTAAATATCTAAAAAAGTAAAAAAATAACTTTACTAACCTCTTAAAAAAAACAAAGCAAATCAATTTTCTTTTAGAAGTTAAACGTTACTTTGCAACAAGAATTTCAAAATAAAATGTAAGTGTTACCAGCATTTATTTACAGTATTGCCAAGTAGTCTCTAAATGTTTTTGCACATGTACAATATTATGCAACTTAGATTTTTTTTTTCAATTATTGGGATAATGGGAAATTATAATTGCAGATAAAAAAATTAAAATAACATTTTATAAAACTGAGAAAAATAGGAGTTCGTGTAAAGAACTGTGAATAATTTTAAATAAACGCATATTTTTTTAATTATGTAAATAACAAAATGTGTACTGTTTTTCACTTTTCATGAAATCTATTTTATAGTTAAAATCATGTGTATATATATATATATAAAGAGAGAGATGTTATATGTGAAAATCATTTACTTAGTTTTTACTAATCTTAAGTTTAAATAGTTATATGATTTTTTCCATTTGATGTTAAGCTTTATTTTATCAATATTTTTGATAAAAAAACGGGAGTTTTTTTCGGTGATCAAAATAATTTCAAACGAATAGAATGTTTATGCTCTGTCAGTTCTACATTTTTCTTATCAAATAACCTAATTTATTATATTATAAACTATAATGTAAACTACCTTATTTCCTTATAATAATTGCATGCAAGAACTGTCGTACGTTTACCAATGGAATATACCTAATGATACACAGTCTGATCTCAACTCTTTTGCAATCTCATATCTACCTTTTGTTATTAATGTAGAAAGAATAGATTTGAAGAATGATAAAATTTCTCTTTAAATTATATATCATATTATTATATGTCAAAAAATTGTGTTTATTCTAAGATTTTCAAAATTTTACTCCTACCCTTGACTTAAAGAAGTGTTCATTAAAAGTGCTAAAGATATGAAAAACCAATAATACTGAACTAACAGATTCATTGCTCAAACAAGGCTGCTCAAGCCTTTGAGAAATTTTTATTACTTTGCCTACCACTAATTCAAAAGAATAATCTTCATGTTACCTCATGGTTACCTGTGATCGAGATAATTATCATTATTTCAAAATAGCAGTACACAAAATAATAAACAAATCAGCTGCCATTGATAATCCTGGCTCAATGGAACAACTATTTCAAACAATATTACAATTGCATTGTCAAGTTAACTAATGCAAGGGAGTCAATACAATTTAGTGTAAAGTTCTGTTTACTGCTGTACATGACTCCTGTTATTCAATCAGCCTCTAATGTTAAAGACGACTGGAATGAAAAAAGGATTATTTATGCATTCAAAATACTTTTGCTTCAGCATTGTTCGATAATTTGAAACATTTATGTACTCACTGGGAATATGTTGCACTCACAAAGGAAGGAGTTAAATATGCATAAAGCTGAAAAGAAAAATTAGAAAGTGAAGCAGTGTCCTAAAATTTTACATTTTATTTTCAGAGGATGGCAAAAAAGAAATATCCTATGATATATCCAAATATACAGAATCTTTAATGTAGATTGAAAGTTGACACAATGTAGAATGTTTCTTATAACTTGAAAATTGTGTTTATGTAAATAGTAATGTGTATATAACTAAACAATAATGTATGTTTAATTAAATGCTAAAAATTTGTGTTTAATTAAATAAAAATATTTATTTAACTTGTTATTTATTTTCTTGTTTTTTTTTTCATCTTCAAAGAGTCAACGAATATCAAGTTATATGCAATATTATAAAATTTTTAACAAAAAAAAAATAGATTTTAAAAACTGCTACAAAATAAATACGTTACTTGATGTTTATTTATTTATTTGTTTTTTGTTAAATTTCTAAAAAAGTATTGAACCAATTTTGATAAAATTTAAATAGGACACATTTGCCAGTATCCTGTTTCAATAATAAATTTTTTTAATTGCATTACTCGGTCGCGTAGTTTCTGAGTAATCGGTGAACATACATAAAAAAATAAATTGACATCGAATTTTGAACCTTCTAATATATATATATTTTTTTAAGTCTGTTAAAAATATAATACGGCATGTTATTTTATCGGCTGTTTGAAGATTTTAAAAATTCACCTTTTTATATTTTAAGCTGGAAGACTTCAAAACAATACCATTAAAATATATGCTTAATGTAAGCAGAGCATGAAACATACCAAGTCGTGTTTATAGCACATATTTAAGTTTCTTTGGTAAATCATTTAAATTGTAGCAAATAGGTTTGATATAAAAATGAAAAAAATTATAAAAGATAAATTCTATTTTTGTAATTTCATAAGTAATTGCTGTGACAATAATGTAAATTTGATTACAGAAATAAATTTCAGAGCTGATAAGTATGACATTGTTACATCAATCATCACATACATAAATCCACTTAAATTTGTTTTCTTCAAAGATTCTACTGTGAGTCTTCCACTTTTTAGTATATATTTTCATTATCTCTGTCCCCTCATTTTCTTAGATTGTAGCTTGTTCTATTTGTTACCCATACACCCCATTTTCATTTTGAGTCAATTAGCACAGTAAGTAAGAAAATCACAGCGAGAATACTATTATTATAAAACAAAAATTGATGATAAAAGTTCTTCAAAGTATTTTATTTATTAAGTCCTAATACTTTATTTAGAAATTTTCATTTAAATTTAATATTTGATTTAGCATTCATTCATGTAGCAATGGAATAGAATTGTAACTACAAAACAGAGTACTAAGTAACAAAGCCAAGGCAAAGATAAAAAATTCCGTTGGTAATTCTATCTTGTTTGAAGCTAAATAAGTTTTGGAGTTGTGCCTCTATTGAAATAGGATAGAATACTAACATCAATTTTGTTTTGCGTAGCATTTATATAAACTTAAATATTACTTTTATTCAGAGTTTTTATGAATTGTTGCTAATAAATATTTTCAAAGAGGTTTTTTGAACATACATGAAACAGATCATTTAAGTATTTGATTAGTAGTAGATTGGAGCATTTTAAATTTTATGAAATCTTTTTTGTCGGGGCTATGAACTTTTCCGTCTTAGGCAGGGTGCGTTCTAAGCACTTTCCGTTTTCATAGTAGAAAAACTGTAAAAACGTGAAACTGTTAAAATATTTTCATTATATAGTACACATCGAAAGAGCAGAAATGTATTACAGTAAAATCTGTGAAGATGACCTATCTTAAAGGAAAAAAATTGAAGAGTCAATGAAAACAAAACTAAATACAGTAGACCCCCTCAATTCCACACAGATTGGGACCAAAGGTTCTGCAGATTTCTGGTCATTCTTTTGTTGACTTAAACAGTAATTTGAATGTAATGATGCAATCAAAATTATAATGAATTGAATGTTTGCAATATAGTAACATATTAAAATAATAAACTAAACAGATAAAATGTAAGATAATTTTAAAAATGATTAAATTATTAAAAGTAAAGGCCAAGTAGATAGTTAATAATGTATAATTAAATATGGATAATAAAGATGAAATACATTTTTCTTGAATCATTCAATGAAGCTTTCCCTTTAAAGGTACCCTATTAATTCACATCAATATAATAAGTAAGGAAGTTTTATTTCAGGTTTAGCCAGTCTTAATAACCAAAAAATCTTGATTAATACATAAATGTATTTTGTAAAAAGATTGTGATTACCATTGATATTAGCAATATCTTGATTTCTTCCAGAAATAAATGTATACTTTCTTCATGAAAAATCACGAGTTCAGTCATATTATAGACAATTACATATTAAAATACATACGGAATAATATAAAACTAAAAAATTCTGTAATTTTACCCCTACTTCTGAACTGAAAGTTCCATTGTTTACATCTGCGATGAAGTGCGGATTTTAGGGTTGTGGATTTGAGAAAGTCTGCTGTATTTACCCTTTCTAAGATTTCAAACCTATATGCAACTTTTTGCAGTTGCGTTTCCTTCTTGGCAGGTTATATGTGAACAAGGACATCTCTCATAAACAAAAACATTTTCTGGTCTCGATGACGGAAGGATAACTGTCAAGTATACCTGCTAAGATGGAAATAGGTGTATAATGAATTTGTTAACTATCCCTTGAAATTTCGTTAACACAGATTGTACTGTAACTAGATTACAAGTAAAACTTTGTCTTGGATTTCTATGGAACCAACTGTTGCCGACACTTATGGAAAAGACAAGTTTATAGGAATGCATTAACGACACTACTGAGTTTTGCGACCCTTATCTTTGTTCATTTTATAATTTTATATTGGACAATATTATCAATTACTTTATATCTGCTGGCTGGAATTAATAAAAGTCAATTTATTCTTGGACTGGTTATTTGTGAATTTTTATTGATACTTTCTAAATACCTTCAGAAATCTGAATATGATTTATCTTTGTTGTTAAACATACTAATAGTGTCTTTTCAACTCAAAAAGAGTTGGCGTCAATAAGTTAGAAAGAAACGGGAGATTGGTGTTCAAAAGTCTATTTAAGAGAGCAGTATCCTTCGCCAAAGAAAACTTCGATACAATTTTATTTAGCCATACCCTCTTCAGACCCGAAGGTAAAGTAAATCTACAAATAGACATTCAGTGATTTTGCACAAACAAAAGGACACCATACATGACCGAAAAAGTCCATTTTCTGAAATTAATACTTTAGCAGGCTGGTAATTTAGGTTTAAAAGTACGGATCTAAAATTACTAACTGCCTTAAAATAACATTTTTTTTATCAATGACCTAAATTACGCAGTAACAAGTTGAAGGCCTTTAATTAATTGAATGATGTACAAAACCTCAATTTTTTTATTGTAAAGTGTTTAAGTTAATTAATTACTTTCTTGGGCACAGTCTCTGGAAAGCATTTTGTAAACTCAGATGAAAATAACACTTATTTTATGAGGAAATAAGAATTAATGGTGTCATTTATAAGTTTTGATCCAAAGCAAAAACATTCACACATGTATTGAAGTAAAGTAAAAATGTAAAAAAATCAAATAGTTTAGTTTATATCCTCGTCTGTTCGGAAGTATCACATGTGATATTTCAGAACCAAGGTGGATACACATTCCTTGTCAAGTTGGCTGTCCGTCGAAGGGGGATGTGTTTGGCTCATGACAAACCTGACATATGGGAGCATCTCATGACAGACCTGAAGACTATTGTAGAAGATCAATGTTTCTTTCTTGCTTGGGCACTTTTATTTGTGGCCTCGTTGATCGTTGGAGAAACAGAAGAGGGATATTGAATGATACGAAAAAAATCGGAAATGGTGTTTATATTAATTACACTACGGCGTTGAATTCAGTGGGAGCTTCCCGCTGGAGCATTAAAATGTTTCCCAGAATGTCTTTGGCATTTTATGAATATTAATAGTCTTGAAGTGCTACTCTCTCACCGGAACTTCAACGTCTCCCTTCCAAAGCTACAAAAATCCCTCTCGGAGAAAAATGTCTTTATTCAAAAATTACCTTTGACCCCAAATACGACTTGTGAATGCCCGGCCAGAAATTTCATGGTGGCAATGAGAGTTTTGTGTATGGAGAAGGTCTTGGGTGACAATCTGTCTTTGACAATGAGAAATCGAAAATGTAAGTTGAAGCTGATCCACATAACAAAGTCCGAGAATTTACTTCTGAACTTTGAGAATGCATTAAAATTGTTTTGAACCATTTAAAATAAATTGGTTTTAAAAGTAAAATAGTAGAAAACATTAATTTTTATACAACCTAATACTTTCAAAAAAGTGCTAATCCATCACAAATAAAATTGTTATAAAAATTTAACATCCTTAAAGTCGACCAGATATCGGAAGCAACATTTGAGGCCGAATATGTTTTGAAAAACATTGAAACTTGAAACAGCGAAACCCAGGAAAATTGTGGCTACTTTAGACAATTGTAATTAAATTATTTTTTCCAACATGAACTATATTTGTTGCGTATGCTTGTTACATTAGTACTTTTTATAGCCGAAATTGCAAGATCTTTTTCTTAAAGATTAAAACCTTATCTCAGAAACTCTCGGGCGGCTTACAAGATTGGTACTTATTTTAACTCATTATCCAGTAGCTATGACAGAATAAGTTCTTAATTCAATGACGAGAAATAAAAAATTAAATTGCTGTTTTAAACTTAAGTATTTGGTATTAACTTTAATGTAAGCAAATGTTTATGTTATATAAAAATTTATTCAAATACATTTAACTCTTCAGTATGCGCTCAATTTTTATATCATAGTATTTGTAAAATCTTTGTCACTGGTAAATATTAATGTAACTTCTTTGTATCATTAGCTGCAATTATAGAGATTGATCTTACTTTGTAATACTCATGCTATTTTTAAAAATTAAGCAATTAAATAAGGATATACTTAAATTGTTAAAATTACTCAAAATACTTCTGTTACACAGACACACACACAGTCAATCCTGTCAAAACATGATCGCAAACGGCTGAAAAAAAGTTCTGTTTAAGAGAGGCTTCCGTTTAAAGAAGTGTAATTACTTATACTTCTACTGTTAATAGACTGTATACAATGGTATACAGTACAATTATACTGTATTGTTGTAATACATTATAGTATAAAAAAGCTATACTGATTGACAATACATAATGTACTATACAGTGTACATTGGAATAATTGTACTCTATTTATAAGTACAGTAAAATCTGCTATGATGGAATCGTAAAAGAGCGGTAAAAATTCCCTTTCAGATAGGTTTTCAGCAAGTTTAATTGTATGACAATCCATATCAGGACCACAAAATGCTTTCGTTTAATGCAAGATTCTGTTATAGATAATTACCTTTTTGACAGGTTTTACTATATACGTATAACATAAATAAGTATATTTATATAAATACGTCAAAACGTGTAAAAAGGGAACCTTCCTGTAACAGAATGCTGTCTTAAACGATAATTTTTCATAGTCCAATTGAAAAGAATAGCATACAATTACACCTGCTAACAGGAAAACCTTGTTTAAAATAGAATATATCATCATCATTTGTAATTTCATTTTGATAGGTTCTAATATATAGCATATAACCTGAAGGAAAATTCTGTACCCCTGTCGAAAAGAAGCCCTGGCTGAACCACTGACTGTCACCCTTGATACTTATTTTTATGGTTTAACTAAAATTCTATTTGGCACGAAATAAGCTGAAATTTTTTCATAGAATTTTTCATAGAATTTTTCATAGAAATATATTTTTATTAATATAGTTACGGGCTACAATTTAGATAGTGAGCATTTTCTGCCTAAAATATAAGCTTCAATTTTTGAGCAAAAGAGATTTTGTTCGAAATGTTGTCATTGGAATTGAAATTCTAAAGTAATTACTGTATATTTAAAAAAGGATAATAAGTGTAAATAAGATTAAAATAAAAGTCTGCAATTTATCATTTATGGCAAATGCTTGTTATATATATTTATTTTTCAAATAAGTACTTCTTTATTTCATATTTTATGCACATAAAATAATCAAACGAAAAAGTTATGTTTGGGTTTGTAATAGAGAAGAAAATCCTTTTTTTTCCCGACTATATGTCATTATTATTGTGTTCACTGTTCATGAACATATAACTCACTTTTGCATTGAGTGTCATGTATCAGACTTCATTTTTATAACCATTATTTTTTAATAGTATTCTCTGCCTTAGCTAGAAATTGTGCAATTAAATAAGGTAAAGATTCCTATTTGGAAATAGTGATACTCAAATATAAGGACAATGTGCACCATATACAGCATGTAAGTGTTGCTAGTCTGCCACCATTTTAAAATTTAAATCAGATATTTAATTTTTTTCCCCTAGAACCCAAGAAAAATCTTAAGGCTACTAGTCAGTCAGCTTTTGAATTCTCTTCGTTAATACTAAAGTCTATGGACGTGTAATGCATTCCTGTATTTAAAACATTTCCTCGGGAATTCGATATTTTAAACTTCTTTTCTCTGTGTACGCTCCTGAAAGGATCTCTCTTTTTTCCTTAGTTGTCAAACTATTTCTAAAATATACACTTAAATTTATCTGAAGTGTTAAAATTTTACTCACAGTTTGTCAGCTTTTAACATAAAATATTAAATTAAGTCTACATTTTAGAAATATTTTGAGAACTAAGAAAAAAATAAACGTCTTTTAAAAAGAGTACAAAGAAGAAAAAAAGGAGTGAAAAATATTAATTTCTCGCGGAGATATTTTAAATATACAAATGCATTCTACGCCTATACGCTTTCCATTACGGAGGGAAATTCGGAAGTTGACTGACTAGCAAGCAGCCTTAAGATGAAAATCAATGCAAAACTAGGAATACCATTTAAAGTTATTACTATTTTAATACGACATCATAATATATACAGTTAAACATATGCAAATAGAATTGCTAGACACTTAAAAAAATCCATTTGAGCCAAGTTTCTATCTTAGTAGGTATTGTTTTTTTCTGCTTGACAGTATTCTATTATAGGCAAGTTCCATTTTCACAGGTTTTGCTATATATCTTTATTAATGTATGTATCATATATTCACTATTTTACGTTTAAAAGACTTTTAATCCTATATCCTGGGGGTCTACAAAGACAGAGAAAATTAATAGTGGTAATTAAAAGTTTAAAAATAGCTGATTTAGACAATTTGATTGCCACAATTTTTGAAATAGCAATATTCGCCTAATTTAATAATAGATTAAGTCAAGCGAATTATACTATTTCAAAAAGTGGTGCAATTCGAGTAATCTGAATAAAAAGGAAAGTCGATTGGCGACTCTGAATATATGTAAAGCCTATACCGAAACAGTCAATGACAATACATATACATAATATCTAGATTATATTCAGCATCCAATACATAGTTATGATGTATATAATATATATGTACATAGATATTATGTCTAGCTCATATATATATGGACATATGTAGACATCCATTTTACATAGATATCATATCAGGCCTGGATGTCTAACAAACGCTATATGGATGTATATGGAGAGCAGTGATGGAACAGTGTAGTAGCAGTGAATTAATTGACATCGTTAAATTTTGTTAATATTCTTCGTTTTATTTCAAGATAGAATTTCTGAGACTTTTCACGACGAAGAATACTATTAAAATTTAGTGGTGACAAACGCTCAACTGCTGTGCCACTGTTCCATCATTGATGGAGAGACACTTGATAGTATTTATTATATATGAAGATAATACGTAATATGGAAGTCCTCGGATGAATTATGGACATGATATACATATGTTCTTTACGTTACATGGATGTCATATGTACCAATTTGTGCTGTATAGGAATGAAGGATTCTACACTCTACTTTAAACATGGGAAAAAAGGAAATATAATTTTTTGCTAGTAAATGATTGGATAACACTAAAAATAAATACTACCACAAAGAAAAAATATTTCATGCAAAATTATAGTCAACATTAGTTTACAAAAATTAATTGAAATTGAACTATCAGTAGTAAGACTGCAAATGATGAATAGTCTGTTAGCAACAATGGGTCAAATTTTCTTATAAAATTATGGATGAAAACAATAATCAGGAAATTACATATATGGAGTGTACATCATAATAAATACATTTATTGAAATACTGACCATCTGAATTTGTTTCACAGAAAATTTCTAAAATATTCCACAAGTAGAATAAAAAATTATGATACAGAAATAACTTACTTTTGCTTTTAAGTTGCAATAAACAATATAAATATACAAATAAAATGTTAAACTAGACTTATTATCTTTAAGTTTCTCAACACAATATTACTTGATTTGCTGGCACTAATTCAAATATTAATTTTTACTAAATTTCTCCTTTTAACACAAAAAAATCCTAGTTTTTTTTTTTCTTGCTTTCTCTAATATTTTTTAGAGGGTTTCTTTTTTAAAACGAATCATTGCACATTTAGCTAAAACAGAAAAATCTTTCAATATTGAATATTAATCTATACTTAATTTAAATATTACTTTAATTTGCAAAGATTTACAATACAATATTTCATTCTGTTATGCAGTAAAATCTCATTACAACGAATCTCTGGGGAGTACTGATTAAATTCGCTATACTGAAAAATTCGTTAAAGTTTTCTATAATGAAATAGGGTAAAAGAGTTTTTTAACAATTCAAATATTATTTGTTAAACTAAAAATTCTTTAAAGTCACATTCATTGTAGTGAGATTTTATTGTATCAAATATCGGTAAAACAATGTTGGGATGAAAATGACTGAATAAACATCCATTTCATTCTTGAAAACTGTAAAAAAATTTACAGCAATTCCATTTATTCTTTTAATATCAATTTTTTAAAGTAGAATAATAATAATAAATCCGAGTTAAAAATGGATATAAAAATAAAGTGGAAAATTAGGGTTATTTTTTACTCCAATACACCATTATTTGATGCGGTGACTAACATATCAAATTTTGTAATATTTTCACTTTTAAAATCTTACTTTTAAGAAAAACCATATATACATATATATATATATTTCTATAATATATCGTCATAAAACTTAATCGATACATTTTTTGTTAAAAGGAGAAAGATGTTATTTGATGCTGAATAGTTTTTGATTTGTACTGCACATAATTATTACTCAAAACTACGAAGATTTAAAATAATAAATTTTAATCCAAAATACAGCATACAGAAATTTGTTCAAAGATGCAAAATTTTATTCAATAGATCAACTTAAAAAAACAAAAAAACCTATGTTGTCTTATTATTGGTATCAGTTTCTCAAACTTAAGCTTTTTTAGAACTGCTAACGTTGTTTTTAAAAAATCATCTGTTTATTATCAATATAAAAAACAAATCCTTTATTATTATTTTTTTTAAATTATTATTGCAATTATTTTTCTACTTTGACTATATGCTAATCTTTTAAGTCATTTTAAAAACTTAATCATTACTATATTCTATTTGGACAGTAAACACATTGAAAAGAATTTTGGTAAATTACAAACACTCAAAAATTAGTGATAAAAATTAGATATTATTAGTTTAAATATTAAATTAGAGAAATCAGTTTACACTTTATGATGACTAGTTTAGATTGAAAACAGAAGGGGTGTACATGTAGATAATTCAAGGAATACACATAATATGCTTCAAATTAAGGTTAAACGTTTAAAAGAGTTTCGAATCATTCACATTAATACTTTATAGATATGCTGAAAAAAATACCTAAATTTACTTAAGATTGTATTTTTAGAAGTCACTTGGTTTCATCTCCAAAATGAAAGACAATCACAATAAAAATATAAAATCAAATTTGCATACAATTATTTGGAAAAATTATTTTTTGTGTTTAAAACTTTATAAAAAGTCCACATTGAAGTGTATCATATTCCCAAAATTTTCTAGGTAAAAAACAGACTACAAGACATTCACTTTAATTGTTGAAATAAGCAAACCAAGTTATAAGAAACAAGTCTTCAATCTGCATGAAACAAAGTTTTTTTGATAGTTTCTCAAAGCTCAATCGTAATACAGGAACATTTATGGGATATATTTTCCTAATTTATAAGTTTTTAACCCTGTTTCTAATCTTTTAAGTAGTAATTAGCAATATAATTATAAGAAAAAAATGCTAAACTAAGCTTATTTTCTTTATGTTTCTCAAACTCACCACCATTTCGTTTACTAACACTAATCCATACATTAATTTCTACTAAACCTTTCTATTTATCAGCTCCGGAAAAGACAATCTCTAGTTATTTTTTTCTGTATAATTTTTTAGACCGATTCTTTTAAAAATTCAATCATTGCATTTTTAGATAAAAATGAGAAAGCCTTTCAATTTTGAACAATACCACACTTAAGTATTACTAAAATTACAAAGATCCTAAATATTAAGTTTTATTTAATTTACCAACTTTCAGAAAATATATGTTAACATGAATATGACTGAAATGAGGAACAAGCTTTCAATTTTCATTAAAAAATATCCACATAAACAATACTCAAGAATTTCACATTTCCATAGAATAAAGGAAATAGGTTATATAAAAAATTATATAAAAATAAAATGCAAAATAAAATCTTTTATTTAGTCAATGTATAATTTTTCTTGAAAAACCATGTTAGCATGAAATTGAAAATGACTGAATAACTGAAATGCATAATAAGCCTCCAGTTTCATTTTTATAAAATGTACAATTGAGTTTTTTGTGTGTATTTCCTTAAGTTTATTCATAATAAAGAAAAGTTTATATTATAGATTTTTATCATCTGTAATATGTTCATTTTGAAGAATCTAGGGATATTTCTTGCTTGTTATCTTTTCAAAATGTATAACTTTACAACATTAGTTTCACTATAAACTTTAAAACACACTTATAATTACTTAAAAGGTGACACAAACATATAAAGATATTATTTAATATAACCCTGAGATTTTTCCAACACACATGTGTTCATTTTCAATAGGAAAAGATGACTGATTGGAAATAGAAAACATATTTAAAACAAAACAAAATACTACGCATGCACAAGCGAAATTCAGTCCATTGCTCTATAGAAGGGTGAAAAGACCAGTTCATATTTTCAGGAACTCCTGAAATACTTAGGATATTATACCAAATCATAGGAATATTATAAGGAAGAACACATTATAAGGATAGTTACAAACAGTATCACTCCTAAGTAAAATCTCAATGGATTCACGGATTATTGAAGAGTAATGGTTAGATGTTGAGATGATTATTTTAGCTTTTTCAAAGTTTATCTTAATAGTTTCTTTTAAAAGCAATCTGGATAAAGCTGTACTTGGTCTGTTAAACTTGATATCAGATAGGTGCTCTTTTAACCTTTCTTTAAACTTTCAACATGTCATACCAGTATAGAATAAACTTTCTTGATGTTCTGTGCTGAATGGGATTATATAAACTCCTGCTTTTTCATAATCTGGAATTGGATCGAATTTACTGTGAATCAATTCTTTCAATTTTGTTGGAGGTTTAGCTATTATTACTATATTTTAGTAATGCATATCTCAATTTCTCATAAAGCTGTGGGTTATATTCATTTAAAGATACAAAGATATTAAATAATATCTTTATATGTTTATGTCATCTTTTAAGTAATTATAAGTAAGTTTTAAAGTTTATATTAATAACAAGGGGAAAATTCCTTCATGACACTAGTTTTTCAATACGGTGTTTTGACTGTATTAGCTTCACTTTTAAGTTTCCCATAGCTTCATACATATTTGACTACATCTTTAGTGGGTGGAAGATATTCCTAACGAGGTCATGGACTAAAATCGTAGGATAATGTTGTGACAGAAACATCAAACGAAAAGTATTTTTTTTTATTTCAATCATCCTTAACATTAGAATTTAATCCAATGTCTGAAGCCTTCTGCAACAGTAAGCAGAACTTTTTACTAAATTCTATCTAAACACAGGGCACAGAATTTTATTCAATCTATCAACTTTTTCAAAAAACAAGCTATTATTGTCTTATTATTAGTATCAGTTACTCAAGCAAAACAATAACATTTTTTAGGACTGTTAACATTTTAAAAATAAATCCTCCATTTATTATCTATTTTTTAAAGAAATCCTTAATTATTCTTCTTTAATTATTATTACAGTTATTTTTTTACTTTTAATGTATTTTTATCTTCTAATTCTTTTTTAAAAACTTAATAATTAATTTTTTTTACAATAGAATTAACAGATTGAAAAAGAATTTTAATAAATTACAAATAATTAGAGATTATTACTGTAAATACCAATCAGAGAAATTTGTTCACACTTAAAGGTCACCAGTTTAATTTATTAAACATGAATGGCTGAATGTGTTATGTTCATGATTCAATGAATGCACATAATATGCTTCAAATTAAGGTTAAAAAGTAAAAAGAGTTTAGAACCATTCACAATAACACCTTATAGATATGTTACAAGAAGAAAGAAATACAGCAAGCACTACTGCACATTTGCTGCAGTTTTCTAAAAATTTGTGTTACATAAAACTTCTTCCACTAGTGTCTTCAATGAACCTATCCCAAATTCTTTTTTCAGTACAATAGTAAATTTCTTCCTATTTGACAGTATCATTCTTTTAAATAACAATTCAACATACCCTTTGTATTTAATCATAAAAAATCTAATAACAAAGCCAACTTAATATGTAGTACACATATATATTTTTTATAAAGTGATTTGGTTTCACCTCCAAAATGAAAAACAATCACAACTATAAAAAAAAATATGAAATTTGCGCTAAATTATTTGAAATAACTCATTTTTTGTTTGAAACTTCACAAAAAGGCTACATTGAAGTGTACACATTTCCAAAATTTCCATTGTAAATAACAGATTGTGAGACGTTCACATTAATTGTTGAAGCAAGCTGACCAAGTTATAGGAGACACATCTTCAATCCACTTGAAAGATAATGAGATTTTTGGTTGTTTCTTTAAGATATCCTTAATATAGGAACAATTATGTTATGCATTTTCCTAATCTGTATTATGTTCATTTGGAAAACTTTTAGGCATTTCTTTCTTGCTACCATTTGAAAATAAAGTGTAATGTTTTACAACACTAGCTTCATTTTTTAAATTTCTCACTGCTTCATACATAAACAACTCCTTTTTTAGTGTGTTCCTAATGAGTGCATGGATTTTTCAAATCGTAGGACAATCTTGAGACCAAAAATATCTTGAAGGAAAAAGTAATCTTTTTTTCAATACAGTCATCCTTAACATTAGAGTTTGAGCACATGTTTAAAACCATCTATAACAGTAAACAGAACTTTTCATTGAATTCCACTGACTCTCTTGGATTCGTTAACTTGATAGGGCTAATGTTATATTGTTTGAAATGATTGTTCGATTGAGCCATGGCTGTCAAGGGCAACTGTTTATGTACTACTATTTTGAAACAATAATAGTCTATGTCAATGACAAGTTGATATATATCATGAAAACTGTTCTTTAGAAATAGTGGTAGTTTAAATAATAAAAATTAGTCCCCAGCGGAAATCCTGTATGAGCAATGAATTTGTAGTTCAGTATTGTTGGTCTTTCGTGTGTTTAGAAATTTTATTGACCTTTAAGACAACGATGAGAGTGAAAATTTGAACATCACTTACATTTATTCTTTCTAAACCATTAACAACGTGAAGGTATGTAGTGGGAAAAGAGATTGAAATGTGACTGTGTATCGTTAGGTATATTCCATTGGTAAATATACGGCAGTGTTTAGATGCGATACTATACGAAAATAAGGCAGTTTACATTATAGTTTATAGTGGAATAAATTACATCCTTTCATAAGCAAGTGTGTAGAATTGACAGAGAGTAAACATTCCATTCTTTTGTTATAATTTTGATTACAGAACAAACTGCTGTTTTTTTTTCTTCAGAAATAAAATACTGATTAATTGAAGAAAAAGAAAAATTGAAAAAAAAATAACTATCTGACATTAAGAGGATTACAAAATCAGTAAATACACATATAGCAACATCTGTCTTTCTTTATATACTATACATACATGATTTTAATTATGAAAAAAAATAATGAAAAGTGAAACAAAAAGCACACAGTTTAAATTTCTATAGTTAAAAAAATTATGCTTTTACTTAATCAAAATCTATAAAAAAATTTAATTGCAAAATTTAAAATTGGATATGTGCAAAAAACATTTACAGACTACTTGGGTAATGCATTAGATGTTGATAAAACTATTATTTTTTATTTTTAAATTCTTGATCCAAATTAATTATTTAGTTTTTAAAAAGAAAATAGGATAACTCTTTCAACTGCTTTAAGCATGCGTTACTGTTGATTTTGAAATCGCTTAGATGAGCTACTTTCATCTTCTTCTAAACTTCTCTTATTGCACTTACAAATGGAAATGTAAGACATGTGAAACAATTGATCCCATTCCTGTTTTTTTTTGTTTCAACATGCTCCTTGAAGCAAGAATGCATTAAACGCTTTTCCATTTCCTCTTTAAATTTTAACATTTCTTCTTTTGATGGCAAACATTCTCGGATAAAGAATTCAAGAAAATCCCATTCGTTATCACAAATAGAGCGTCGGCAAAAAGAATTCATGTCATCACTGTAAATAAGTTAATCTTTTGCTTCAAGGGCTGCATCCTTAAGGATTAACCTGATGTTTTCTTTAGCTTTAAGAGGTAGTAGCCAACTTGTATGAATTTCATTTGTAATACAACTTTTTAGAAAATTAGGGCTTTTTTGCCAAAATTCTCTGAAAAGTTTTTGATAATTACAGTCCTTATAGCCGTCTCTAACTTTATTGATAACTAGCATATGGCCCCATCAAAAATGACGGGCAAGTGTTATTTTAAGTTTACAACATTAAGTCAGACTCAATTAAACAGGTGATTGATATGCGTGATTATTCAGATAGTGACAAGTCCTCAAAAGCATTAAAAAAATAGTGTTTGTAAAAGTCAACCTTCAAATGAAGAAAATATGAACCACCTCATGCGGGGAAAAAAAAGAGCTTTTTCCAACAACCCTATGGCAAAATTCTCATTTTTTCTGCACATCTTTGATGAAATTCGTGTTTTTTTCGCAGCCTTTTGACGAAATGAGTGTTTATCGGGATTTGTTGAAAAATTTGCTTTTTTTCTGCGCCCTTTTGACGAATTACACCTCTCGCGTTTCTTTGACAAAATTCAGGGAAGAGTGCCACTTGGCAAAAAAAAATTGTTCAAAATCTTGCCAAAAATCTTTTCAAGATGGCGGAAAAACATCATTTTTAAATCTTTGTTATTTATAAATCAATGATTTTGCCCAAAAAATAGAAAATGATGTAAAAACATGGATTTATAAATAACATAAAGATTTAAAACCGAAGTTTTTCCGCTATCTTGAAAAATTTGTTACGAATGCCGGTAAAATCTCGCTCATAACTACCAAAAAACTTACTAATATAAAATAAAAAGATAAATATAAATAAATACCAATAAATGAGACGGCGATTCAGAAAAAAGGGGAGTTTCATACAGAAAAAAAATATATTAAAAAAAAACTAAAAATACTTACACAAAAAACAAACAATCAGTTAAAATTTAAAAAAAATCAATAATTTAATGTTTAGAAAAAGGGATTCTAGTCAGGGTCTGAAACATCGTCAAGGTATGGTACTTCTCTTCTAACTGAATTAAATTTAAATTTTGATGGATGTTTGGTAATACACCCTCGATGTTTTCAGACTCGGAATTTTTTCGGCAGCCATTGGCTGAATCGTCTGTCTCTAAAACGGTAAACCATGTAAAAATCGATATATTCACCGATAAAGGGTGCATTTTAAACAGCTAATGCAAAAATCCTAATAAAAAAAAAGAAAGAAACAGCAGAGCAAGCGAGACTTACCTTACAATCAAAATACGTTGACAGAAGCACAGATGCATCCGAATGTATGCAGCAAATTAGTTACGCAACAGAAAATTTAGCTGACTAACGGTTCACCTGATACTGATGAACCAATAAGCTTCAAGATCCCCCGATTTCAAAATGTACAATTTTTTTTTAGGATCTTATGTTGAAACTTGCAGTTTTGCAACCTTTCGATGAAAATCTCGTTTTCTCTGTTTTCCTCTAATCAAAAAACATATTTTTTCTGTGATTATTTGACGAAATTCACGTTTTTCGCGATACTTTAATCAAATAATGCATTTTTTCTGCAGTCATCTGATGAAATTCATGTTTTTTCCACGATTATTTGGCGACATTCACATATTCCATGATCCTTAGACGAAACATGCATTCTAAAGGACCCTTTGGGAAAAATTGTGTTTTTTTCTGCGATCCTTTGACGGAATTCATATTCGTTTGATGAAACCACCCTTTTTCTACGATATTTTGATGATTTTTGCAATCCTTCGGGGAAAGCAGAGAGATGATAGTTGCAAGCTTCTGGCTATATGTTTTTTTCATGCTGTTTGTTTCTATACATGGACTAAATGCACAGTAAGTCACGGGAAAGGATTAGAAATAAACTCAATTTGCAGCTGCTTGTACTCGCATTTTTATTCTGTCAAATTCTGCTACCACCCCCCACCCCCCTTCTCGTCCTAAAACTGACAACAAATTTTAATACTGATTTGCATCAATCCCAGGGATGATAAATTGTGCCGAAAAAATGGAATTCCCTGTTTTCGCTAGAAAGTGGCATGTCTGTAAATGCTTTTAAAAATATATGCATAGTTGAAAAAAAAAAGCTGTTGCATTTTTCAAACAGCAAAAAATAATTCACAGAAATATATTAAATTCAGCTTAAAAAATGCAGCATAGGTGAAATAAGAAACTTAAAAATAAAACAAAAAACATATGGCATTTCTTTAAAAAATCAGATGTTTATTTTTTACTTTTAAATGAAACTTTAAAATTTGATTCATATATTTGACCAAAACTAAAACACCATTATGTGCATCATTGAAAGTAATACGCATACAAAAAGCTATGTTTTTTAACGGTACAAAAATTTAGTAAAATATTTAAAAAAATGTAATTTTGATTTTTAAATCTTTATTATAATGAAACTTTCCTGTGAGTGATAAACACTTTATGAACATGAACTTAAAATATGCATAGTTTAGATAAAAAATAAACAAAAAATTGTGTGTATGGGTGTTTAATTCTGTTCGGTGTAAACTCAGCTGAGTTTATCAGGCAAACTGAGAAATCCGTTGATTGCCGCGATCGCGCAATTCTTTTCCTGGTCAATTGGCGCCTTCTTTCCGAAAGCGATTCATTCGGAAAGTTCATAATAAAAATTAAAAAAACTTTTAAAACATTCAAAAATAACTATTGACAGATCAAAGCGAGTAGTGGAGAAATAGCACGTTTATCCCTCGGTTTTTCCTAAAGAAATAGCGTTTCACTGTTGCCACTGCAGAAGAGTGAAATACATGAATCATTGATATGAATCAATATTCATATGAATGATTCATATGAATAATGATGAATAATCATTAAATAATGTTATTTAAAATAATTATTCAATAAATTACGTAATATTTCATATGTATGTCGTAAACTGACTGCTTGTAAATGTAAACAGTCGTAAATAAAATTGCTGCTTATAAATGTAAACAATAATGAAAAATGCATTTCAAAAAACTTAAAGGCTTTAATATGCTTTAAAAAATATATTCAAAGCAGAATTAGATGTTAGCCGTATTTTTTTTGATGAATCGTCAAAGAGTCATTCATTTGTTTCTTAATTTGCTGGAATTTGAATCTGAATGGCAACAGTATCGTTTGTTTAGATTTGATTTCTAATAGCTTAATTTTAATTTAGAACTTAATACATTATAAATGGATATGATACACATGTTTTATATGAAAATATGCTGAACAGACATGATTTTAAGTAGAAAAAATTATCATTTAGCTGTCATATGTTAAGATATGTTTTTCATTAAGCCTAACATGGCGTTTAGCTACGGTCGTTTCGCAGACCAGAGTGGTTCGCACCCAAGGTTATTAGACATATAAGGTTGGCTCGTAACTTTTCACCCAATCGGAGAGATCTCGCTCTGCTACGTCAGGCTACGTCACAAGAATCCACAATCAGAATCCATCCCGTGCTAATAGCGTTATGTACAGTTGAATTGTTATGGAATTTTAAGTGGAAAAAATTATTAATACTTTTTTTACACGTGTAAAGAAATAATAGACCTTAGTTTTAAAGAAAATTAATAAGTTTTAAAATCTGTACAGTGACACGAGGCGGAAAAAAAAGAGAAAATACAGTTATAGCTGAACTATAATTGTTATTCTCTCTCTCACTCTCTGTTATTTTGTTATTAATGTATATATTTTTTACTTATCAGTTGTCTATTTCTTATTTTTATATATATATATTTATTAAATTAGTAAATAGTGGGTTGCAACTTGAATTCATTTTATTAAAATGTACGTTTTAATATGGAATTTCCACAAATTAGAAAAACAAAATAATAGTTTCTCAGAATTACGTTTATAAAAACTAATAAGTTTAAAAATCCTTTTTAGTTGTAAAAAACATTAAAAATACTTACAACATATGCAATTATTATTCTTTTAAAGCAGATTAGTAAAGTACAAAGTCAAAAATTCGGAATCCTCCGGAACTTGTCAATTGGGCTTTTCCGAATTTTGAATCATTTGCATAATTAAACAAGTTGGAAATTGCTCGTCAAACGTGGCAAATGAGGTGCGTTCGTACTATAACTAGTTTTATAAATATTTTTTTCGCCGCATATTGTACAGAATGTATATTTTAGTGTACTTCGAAAGGCTATAACATCATTAATTTGCACTTGAAATAATTTTTTCCCATTGGCCGTAATGTAACGGAAAACTTACGACTGTCCCTGTAATTAAACTATACATCCGATTTTCATAAAATATGAAATGACTCGACAAAATCTTGCAACAATTATATATTTATAATTTCAGACCAGTCGGAAGGCTGTAACATCATTAAAATGCACTTGCAATAATTTCTTCCCATTGGCCGTAATGTAACGGAAAACTTTTGATTGTCCCTGTAATTAAACTATACATCCGATTTTCATAAAAATTGAAATGACTCGACAAAATTATGCAACAATTATATATTTATAATTTCAGACCATTCGGAAGGCTGTAACATCATTAAAATGCACTTGCAATAATTTCTTCCCTTTGGCCGTAATGTAACGGAAAACTTTTGATTGTCCCTGTAATTAAACTATACATCCGATTTTCATAAAAATTGAAATGACTCGACAAAATTATGCAACAATTATATATTTATAATTTCAGACCATTCGGAAGGCTGTAACATCATTAAAATGCACTTGCAATAATTTCTTCCCATTGGCCGTAATGTAACGGAAAACTTTTGATTGTCCCTGTAATTAAACTATACATCCGATTTTCATAAAAATTGAAATGACTCGACAAAATTATTCAACAATTATATAGTTTAAATTTTAAACGATTCGGTTGGGTAGTTTTTGCTCTGCTATATGCGGACGGACGGCCAGACGGACGGACAGACGGACGGACAGACAGACGGACTGAACGACAACTATAGGTGCTACGTATTTATATAATTACGAACGCACCTAAAAAAAAAATGAAAATTTTATCCATTTTTACCGGCGAATTATTTACGTATTACAAAGCATTTGAATACTAAAAAGAAAACAATTAATTAATAATTAAAAGAAAATAAATTAAAATAATGCTAAAGCAGATATTTTAATTGGGGAATATATCTTTCTTAAAAGGTAAAAAAACTTCATCACAATTATAGATTTTTTTTATGTAGTTTTTAATGTTTTTATGAATTTTGCTAAACATTTTTTACATTACTAATAGGAATCTGATTACAATATTCTAATTCAGTATAATAAATGTTGACCTCTTTTCAGTGAAGTTTATTTTGAAATCATACATCGACTTTTCAATGTTTCTCATTTTTTAAAGCGATTTTAAGAGTTTTTTTTTTTTTTTTTTTTTTTTTTACGTTTCACGGCGACTTTTTGACTTTCGTAAAGCTAATTCGATTTCAAACTTTTAGCCTAATTAATATATGGTAAACTTCTTACCCCATGATTAGTGATTTTTTAGGGATTTTCAATGCGATATTTTGCGATCCGGGAAAGCATTCTGGTTGCAATGTTTTAGACAATACATTTAGCTACAATAAATTTTGTTATTTGCGATTTTTAAATTTTTAGCCTTTTTTTTCCCCCTCGTGCGGCACTTTTCCTACATCATTAAAAGGAATCCCGTTTTAGACTTTCAGCTTGATATGGTAAATGTTGCTCTCTTTTTAATAATGTTTATTCGGAATTCGTACAGCGTTTCTTGAAAGTTTCGCGAATTTTTTATGCAGATTTTAGATTTTTGCGGCAATTTTTTGACATTCGTAAAATGAATTCATTTTCAATCTTTTAGCCCAATATAATACATTTTGTCTTACACATTTTTTGAAATTTGGGAGATTTGCAATGCGATTTTTGGCGTTTCGAGGCAATTTTGGGGGCATTCGTGAAAGAATTCCAGTTACAATATTGTCCACTATAGTAAATTATGTTCTCTTCAAAGTTTAGACGCTTAAAGTTTTTTCCTTCTTTCTTTCTTCACGTTTCGAGGCGATTTTTTCGCATTAGTAAAAGGAATTCGGTTTTAATCGTTTAGTTCCGTATTATAAATGGCCTCTTTTTAATAAAGTTTATTCAGAATTCATATAGCGATTTTTAATTTTTTAAGATTCTTTTTTTCGTGTTAGAGATTTTTTTGACATTCGTAAAAGAAATTCGGTTTCAAACTTTTAGCTTAATATAATAAATTTTAACCTCTGCGATTTTCGCAGTTTTAGCAGTTGTTTTATGCGATTATTTAGCGGTTTATTTTACGTTTCGCTAAAATAAAAACGCCAGTTACGGAAACGTCCAAATTTTGGAGAATTCGGGATTTCGGAAGTCCGGATTTGAGACTTTGTACTGTATATAAAACAGATAGTACTTTCCTACAGGTTCCCCCCCCCCCAAATATTGGCTGTTTCCAGAGGCTGATACAAAGGAGGGGGGGGGGGGTGATAGAGGAGAAATTAGCCTCTCACAATAATTATTAACGCAATCAATAATTTCTTGTTAAACATTTATTATATCAATAATTAAAAAAATAATAATATTTACAACATTTCAACTGTTCACATATTATTTACAATTATTTAAAGCATTCGATTTTATATAATAAAGAAAATACTATTGAAAAAGGAAACAACTAGTTATTAAAAAGGAAAATAGTTTTTGACTCTCTTTTTTTTTTTTGGCTACACAATCCTTATTGCTAAATTTTAATTTTCTTTTTATTAATTTCATCTCTTTTGACTTAGCATTTAAATATTTTACGCGGATAAAAATTCGTAATTTAGAAAAAGAAGATAACTTATTGACGTTATTTAGATTGCATGTTATTGATGATATATATTCAACAGATTTTTTTTTTAAAATATCTTTCTTTTCATTGAATGTATCTTCATGAAATGAAATAAAATAATTTTCCATAATAGAAATGTTTAGCTGATATTATTGAAGACCACATCATTCACGTTAAAAGAGAGCTTTAAATTCAAGTCTTTGTGTATTTGTCTTCAAATCTAAAAAAAATGTTTCGTACGAACAAGCAAAAACAAAGCAAACATGGGTTACGGCAGGGGTTCCTGGATTCTTGTGACGTATCATCCTACATAGCAACGGCAGTGGGCGGGACGGCGTCCTTAGTGACGAGCCAACCTTATATGTCTAATAACCTTGGTTCGCACCGGCATCGTTCCGCCGGTCCCCTGCACTCAGCTTTTATTATAAGTAGATTTCTGTCAATATACAGTAAAAATCATCTTTTGATAGAAAATTCCACATGCAATTTGCTACTGCAGTAAAAAAGCTCTGAAAAGGCCATTGTAGAAAACACATCAAAACTTGGTGAGGGTTATTTTTAAAAAATGCCATTTGTTGCTCTTGGTTCTTTTCTGATATCAAAAAGTATAAAATGTCATCATCTGTTACATGTTTTGAATTCTTCACCAAAAACTCTTCTCGTTCCCATGGGGTTAGTTTTTGTAGGAAGTACTCAGCCGCTACTTTATTATTACGAATTGCACATTGCCAAAATTCATATTTGTAGCTAATACGTGCATTGTGAAAACCTCTGTACATCATGTTATGTGACCAATAATGAATTAAATATAAGCCTGAGTCCAGAAGAGATTTTTTGAGATCCTCAGTGAAACAGTTCCATAATTCTAGACTATCGTCCTCCAGGCAATAAACACATGCTAGTCTACAGCGTGTGGATGTATCCAAATTCTCATCTCTAATTAACACTTCTGCTGTTTTCTTCCTGTCTACTGTACCTTGTGGTGTCCAACAAAGTTATTTACATGAGTATATCCCCGATTGTAATCCATCAACATTAAAACTTCTAAGCCAACAGGTTTAAAAAGACATAAAACATTCTCTTTTAAGAGTTCAGGTAGTGTGAACTGTTGCACATTCTCTCTTACTCTTTCTTCGATTGTCTTCCATTCTTCTCTTGAATACCGATTAATATAATGGAACTTTGATATTAAAGCCCAAACATCATTCTGATTCCACAATGAAATGACGATTTTAATAAGAGCCATGTGCTCAAGGGAGGGCTTCAGAACAAACTTCATGATCAATCTAAAAGAAACACTTGATGTACCATAAAAGCTTCATTGAATTAAGACAAAGAACAAAAAATAATCTTGAGTTATAATGTCACAAGGAATTTTTTTTTCAACATTTCTTTGCGAGAAATTAAAAATAATTTTTTCATTTATTTTTAGTAATCTGTAAGTGACTTGACACTAATCTAATATTTATATATTACTGCAATCTTATACCAGTTTTTAAAGTCAAATGAGCTTACATGAGTCATAAGCAAGCATACAGTTGTCTCCTAATAGCTGTCTTCTAATAAGATAAATCAGTACTGATAAACCGAAATGTTTCAAAAAACATAAATTAACTTTGGAGCTGATGGTTTAATTATATATTTTACAAAGTCAATAACACAATATGTGGTAAAATGATATTTCCCTGAGTATCATTGACAACAATTATTGCAACTGCGCTTCTTGAAGAATTTGCTGGAGTGTCAGAAACTTGATGACCGATTAAAAGCTCAATAAAAATATTCTTGAGGTACTGGAAGGTACACCAAAGGAATATACCTAGAAGAATAAGTAAAATGTTTAAAGAAAATGACAAACACTGAAATCTAAAGAAAACAATGTGTAATGAGAAAACTATGAGTAAGCGTTATAAATAGTATAAGGCTGCCAAATTTCTGTAGAATTAAAGCTAAATAAACATTCTGAACCAGAAACTTTATTTAATAAAATGTATCATTTCTAAGTGGTATTTACTGATTATCTTCAAGTAAAATTTTTATTTGGAAATATGTATGTTCATGAATGTCAATGAATAATGTATGTACCCTTGATAATAAAGAAGGGAGAGAAGGTTGGTATATCATGTGTCAATGTCAGTAATTTAGATGCAAAAAACACAAAAAAGAAAATATTCCCATTCTTAAAATTATGCACAATTTGTGTGAAAAACAAAGATAATTCCCAGATTGTCAGAGAGTAAAACGAAAAGAGTTATTCGATTAGGGATGGGGGTTTATAATTTATGTTTATCAAATAAGCTTAAGGGGTTGTCTTCATACTGAAATTATACCAAACTTTGAAAATTTCAATATGAACACCCAAATTTGATAGCATATTTAAATTTTTAAAACACTTCCTAAACATTTAACTTCATAAATTATTTTGACAAAATAAATTTTATTTTGGTAGCCTAGGGGAAAATATACTGAAAAAGTCAAAATTGATGTCAGAATTAAGTGTTTGTATTGAAAACTAGCTGACCAGCCTGGCATTGCACGGGACCCATTATAATCTTAAAAAAACTAAAGTTTGCATGATTTTATATCTTCGGAAAATCTTTCAAATGAACCTACTTTCGGAGGCCGCATCACCTTCAGTAGCATAGTGAATGAACTTAGTTTTCAAGGCCCTAATGCCTTTGGAAGTGTCTAGCGTGTTGAACCAAGCCAATGAACTAAGGCAGTGTATACCGAAAGTGCTCCACATGTGACGGAGACACTTGAAAACCAAGTTGAATGTGCCTAACCCATAGAAATCAGGACCATAGAACCCAAGATAGTAATGCGCCCCCTGGCTGTTGAAAGAAGAACTAAAGTTTTTAAAACAATCGTCAGCTAAGTAGAACGAACGACTTACCATTGAAATCGGGTGTACAGACTCGGAGAAAAGAATGCAAAATTAATGTTCGAGACTTGGTAAAGGAAATCCAAGATAAACTTTCATAATACAGAAAGCAGCTGAATCATAATCTAAGTTGAATGAACCAATTCTCATTGAAATTAGGCCCATAGAGCCCGAGAAAATAATGCACCGCAAGCGGTGGAAGCTGTTCCATCCCTGTAAATTTAACAAATTATCTTTAATATTAACGGGATATTTAATTTACGGATGAAATCCTCTCCCCCTCTAAAGTTAACCACTTACCTTTAGCAATAACGTGATTTTTAATTTATGGCTGTAGTGAGTAAATGTAACTTGATGCCAAAAAAGAAGATAAATATTTGAAGAAAGTGGTAGCTGATGTATAAAGAAATTTTTTAGTAGTAATATAAAGTAGACGGAGGGCCTTAGAACTAAGTTAAAGAAAATTGCAAAAGAATTGGATCCTTTTTCAAGAATCTGCACCAAGTGTTCCAAGAAGGCGATTAATATTCAAAACTGGTGGTAGCTGATGTCTCAGAAACTTTGTCACTCATCATGCAGTATATGGAGGATCTAAAAAGTTGTTAGAAAAACAAAGCTAGTGAATAGGACAATTTTTTAAGGTGCTATAATAGATGGTTTAACTGATTGTTGAGAGAAGGTAATGAAAACTAAGATGAAAACATGTTTGATTCTAGGACTTAGCACACTAGATCTTCAGTTAGTCGAAATTGAGCATAGGATAGGAATTAATCATTAGATTAATTTAGAAATTTGTAAAGAAATGTGCAAAAAATTGGAGGAAATTCTTAAAAAAGAGCACTAGGGCCCCAATAAAAATATGAGGGTGTTGGTCTAGGTAGAGCAGTCCAAGACTGAACTTTAAAGTTATGAGAGGGTGGCACAATTAGGGGTGGAAAATGAATGGCACACAAAAATATCAAAGGGCCCTGTAATAGCACTCAGTGTCTAAACTTGAATGTAGAAATGGGAGAACCGCTAAATGGAGAAAGGCCCCAAAAAACGAAGTCGATCAGATAAAAAGGAGTCAAGTTATTAACAATTTAGAGCATAAAACTTTAAAGAATCCAGGAGGCCCGGGCCTTAAAAAAAACTGAGCCTTAGGTGCATCAGGACCTGCCTTGGACTAATCTTACTCAAATTTTCATACTTCTATGTGTGGTAGGTTTCGCTAGCTATTGTGGACACACAGAAAAAGCGAAACTTTTTTTATTAGCATAGACATAAGAATTTGGTACAATATTAGTATGAACACGATCCCTAAGCTTATGTTTTCCCATAAATTGAAAAGAAAAAATTGCCAGTTGAACAGCTATTTTTGCGTTTCTCTGAGGGGAGTTTGAGATTAAAATGTATTGGGTAGATCTATTTCTTTTCACACTGACTATACATAATCTTAAACATTTATATAGACATTCATATAACCCAATTATACAAATAAATTTTTATACTGACTGTACATAATATTAAACATATAAATAAATAAATTAAAATACAGGAATAAAGTAGTTAAAAATGTTAGTTTTTTAAGACTACTTTTTAACGATATTTTACATAAGTCACAAATAAACTGAGAAGTTAACATTTCAGTTTTCTTACTGAACTTGTTTAATATGAGCGCTATCAGTCATAAGATATTCATTCAGAGTCCATCACAATTTTTTCAATACTGTAAATTCTAATCATGATGAATAAAATATTTTTTTTTCTACGAAATTTTAATGATCATATTAATTAATATTTAAAAAGCAGATTAGCAAGAAATATACACGTGTTTTTAAATGTTTAAATATACCATAAAATATGTACAAAACAAATTCAGAAAGAAATAAAAGATTTTATGAGACTTTATTTTATAATTAAGTCAGTTTCTTGGGGGGGCACTACGCTAATCATTAGCACATGATTTCTAAACAGACCAGGAACTCTGTTTAAATTAGAAACCAAGCCACTACAAACACCCATGTCCAAGTCTTCAAACCTGGTATCTTTTGCCCAGTAGCCGCAACTTAGCCACTAGATAGGTTATAATTTAAAAAAAAAACAGTAATTCTAATTCATTTTCTAATTTCTATACCAAATGAACACGAAGTAAAACTTTAAATAGGAATAAAGGCAATAGAATATTTTATTTCTCTTTTTAAAAACTATTTATATTATTTCTAAGTAGCATTCATTTTGGATAGTTTAGTAACTGATATTTCTGGGGGAAAAAACAGCAAAAACAAGAAAATATGATTTTGTTATAATCTATGAGGCTAGATAAAAATAAAATGCATGCAGCACAGTGAACAAATCTAAAATGGATTGTGTCAGATTCATTAGACAGTAAAAAAGTTTAAATACTTTTAAGAACAAAAAACTGAGGGAAAATACTGTAAAGTAGGCACATCAAACTCGTTTAAACCCAGAGGCCAAATTAAACATAACATGAGGATCATCCAGAACATAAGTTTTTGACAGCCCATAAAAAGAAGAAAAAATTAACACGACAGAATTACTGAAAAGATACAGCAGCATTTCAGCTACTTTTCAACATAAGAACAACTAGAATTGTAACACTTGTCACAGTGTGGGATAAGCTTTTGTAGTCCAGTGTTACAGAAATCTGCTGCCTGGGAATGGAGCCAGCTTGCCACAGTTCTCAACTCACATCTCATCATCCATAATGATCCTGTTAAAGTAATCATCATGGTAGTTATGTTGAGAAGTTGCTGAAACATCTGTGTATGTTTTGCAATATATGTTTCCAGGTAATTATGTTTTATTTCCTTTTACGGTTCATGAGAAACTTACTTTCTGGATGACCCTCAAATATAATACCATGGGCCATACCAAAAATTTGATTTATATCGATAGAATTTTTTTAAACAAAAAAATACAACCATGTTAAATGGGTACTTTTACAGTATAGGGGCCTTGGTGCTTTTTTTAAAGCTTGGTGCAATTGGGCTTCAGAAAATGAGATTTATTGCCAAATAATATAAACAGTTACAAAAACAAACTTTATGAACTTTTATGCTTGATACATATTTATACATAACCAATTTATTTTTATATACATTATTATTGTTGTTATTGTTTTGCACACTGTACTTCTGACTGTATATAAAAATCGATAAATGGCTTCTTTATATTAAATAAATTGTATAAATATTGAAAAAATTGCATGTGTAATATGAACAATAAATAGGTTGCCAAAAAACATGTTGCCAAATTTTCTTCTCTCGCCAAGGTCTTTTTCTGTATTTCACCAAGGCCCCTATACTGGAAAAGTACCATTAAATGGATATTCATACACAAAGTTTCAAAGTTATTATAATTCCCGGTTTAGAAATAGTACTTGACAATATAAGAATAGGTCCTACAAAATCCACAAAATTGGATTGAGTTTTCAAAATTTCACTTATTTTAAAAATTAATTGAAATAACTGGCGTGCTAATTTTGATTTTTGTGCATTGTTATGCATTATTCTGTAAAGTTGAAAACAGAAAAAACACAGCTGTAATTTTAATTCATTTATTAAATAAATTGTGTGCGTCAAATTAGATTTATTTGACTTGAAGAAAACCTGAAGGTTATCAGCTATTTAAAGCCGTACAAAAAAGCACTACTGTACACTTGCTGAATAATGTCTAATTGTACATTATAGTTTTGGAAATCAAGTCGACGGATAACTAATTTACAAAAATTTAGAAACCCCCACATCCATTTATATTCTTTACAATGCACAATCATGCTGAATTTCGATAAACTGCACTAAAAAATTCAATAATATAGTTCCAACATCAATCATTAGAGATGAAGTACGAGGATAAGTAAGTAAGTAGGTCACAAACTGATATGAGAGGTCGGAAATTAGTAGTAAATTATTTCCAAATATGCCAATAGGTGGCAGCATAATCCAATTATAAGATGTTAATTTTGAATTTATGAGACAGTAGTTGTACAAGATGAGCAGGGTCGTTCAAAAGTTGTTGACGAAGAGCGAAATGGTCATTCAGTTGAGATTGAGATTGAAGAATCAGTGCAGAAGGTTGAGGAAGTGGTTGCTATGCTGTCTATTGTTGTTTGCATGTCAGCTGTAACCATTTCCTCAATCTTCCGCACTGATTCTTCTGTCGCAATCTCAACTGGACGACCACTTCGCTCTTTGTCAACAACTTTTGAACAACCATAGAGATATAGCGATTTTTTTTAATTAAAAAAATTCATTTATGTTTTAGCTTATATCATGCAGGGTTTTCAACCAAATTTAACGCCAGTTTCAGAAAAATTGGCAAAACATAGTAGAAACAATAGAGTGCAATTGGAATAAATATATTAAATAATTAATAACTATGAGAAGTTGTATGAAATACTTTTTATCTGTGGGTGTGTGAACGATAACAAAGATATGCTTTTACATAATTTAACAGTCCACACTATGGAGCAAATCATGAAAAAAATCTAGTCAAATATCGTAAAAATTCAGAAAGATATCGTCGATAGAGTGAGCTGATTTTTAGTTGCTCTATAAAAGCAGCTAAATGATAAGGGATTTTCCACAAATTGTCATTTTTAATTAACTGACTTTCAGAAAAAAATTAGCATTTAATGAATATCAATGAGTAGATCTGGAACAAAAGCTTCGATTTAGATACTTCTTTTTACCATGGAATATGCTCGTCCTGGTGGTTACCCAAGAACTAAAGCATTAATAAAAAATTTAAATTAAAAAAATGAAAATTAATTGACAATTTGTGAAAAATCCCTTATCATTCAGCTACTATTAGACAGCAACTAAAAATCAGCTCACTCTATCGACGACATCTTTCTGAATTTTCATGATATTTGACTGGATTATTTTTATGAGTTGCACCATAGAGTTAACTATTAAATTATGCAAAAAATTGTTATTATCGTTTGCGCATGCGCAGATAAAAATAATTTCATACAACTGCTCATATTTTATCAAATGTTTAATATATTTATATTCCAATTGCACTATACTGTTTCGGCTACATTTTGTCAAATTTTCTGAAACTGGTGTTAAATTTGGTTGAAAACCCTGCGTGATATAAGCTAAAAACTTGCATGAATTTTTTGAACTTTTACGGACTATTCTTACAGGGTTCGTAAGGATCCTTGAATTTCCAGACTAAACTATCCTTCCATACCAGTATTTTCATATAGAAAATATATCCTTAAAAAAAAGCGAAATTTCACTTGTTTCAACTAGATTTATTTTTCTATAAAAAAAATACTGATATTTGCAGGCGCGCGCCGATCCAGTGTGCAAAGTGTGCACCGCACACAGGCGCCAAGTAGTTTAGACGAAGCTGAAAAATTTGAAAACCTTTTATCCAATTTTAATTTATTAAAGCGGTATTTAAATCGAAAGTGCGTCATTTCTGATGACACATTTATAAGTTCATTTTTACTTTTAAGATATATGAAATTTGCAGATGCTTGTCAGCGCCGTAACTTTAGGGGGAGGGGGAGGGGAATCTCAAACCGAAAGGCGAAAGGTAACGATCGAAAGGCGCTTCGTTGTTGAAAGGTCACGGCCGTAAGGCGCCACGGAAGGCTTAAGAGCGCTGTCAAGAGCCTAAAATAAATTTTAAAAAGTGCTAGAAACATAAAAAAAATCGAAAGGGCGACCGTGAATGCCCCTTTTGACATCACTGCTCTATGTCAGACCTGTCCAACTTTTCAGAAAGTAGGGGCGCATTACAGCTGGTGGCAAACATGGAAGGCTCCATTATTCAAATAATTGAAAATATATAACACTTCTTTCTATCTTACTGTAGTATTGGTAGTTATACACATTCTGACGATATAAAAACGAGTAGTATATTATATGGCACAATGGTAAAGCAACATAAGCCCTCAGGTTATACACAGTTCCCATGTAAAAGTAAATTGCCGAAAAAAGCACAAATCAATCACAGCAATCGGCTACATTATAACAGAAACAATAAATAAATAAAACAGGATGGAGCTCAAAATGCAATTCATTTAAAAAAAGAAATGGAAAACGCCATTCGATTCCAACTCAATTTAATAGTCATGCCTAACATTGTATGCTTTTATGCATAAAAACGAGCCCATGAGCATGTAAGAAAGTCATTTACATTAGGGCAACATGTTTTTGTGAACAACCTCAAAATGAATTACGTTTTATTGAAATTTTAATTGAATATTTTATAGTTTTGCTTCGAACAAAGAATAATCGGTCAAGTGCGTGTTTCACTCGCGTACAGAGAGTTCACAATAAATTTATTAATTTCTAACTGCAATCTTACAAAATATAGTTGTTAAACAAATAATAAGCCTTTGCAAATAACTTGGAATTATTTTATTAAATATTTTTCAATAATTGAATTCAATTGGAATGAAAAATGATATCATGGTTTATCATTGTGATCCGTCTTACGTAAAACAAAGACATTGTACAAAGTTTAATATTGCCATTGTGCCAAGTACGCTTCGAAAAGAGGTCACAAAGTTGCATGGCCACTTCGGTCTGTGCCACGTTTTTTTAGATAGGTTTTTAATAATTTATATCGGCTAATTACCGACAATTCTTTTGGAAAATCATTATCGACAGTCCTTGGATGATTTTTCGTCGATAGGTACCTCGAACTCCCCTCAAATCTCCACTGAGCGCCCGCAAAATAAAATTTATGTATAACGGAAAACTGCGATTTTTTGAAAAATTGTAAGACCTAGGATAATCTTTATAGTTTTCCTGCAATATTTAAATAAATTCCTGCTACTTCTAATTTTTTCGTAATTTTATTTTCAAAAGATTTGGAAATAGCAGGGGGGACTTAATTTTGCTATATATTTTCGACGAATTTCTGAAAATATAATTGTATCTAAGAGCAAAACAAATATATTTTTGAGTTCTGCGTTACGAGCTTTTTTGAACGATCCCCATCCCCATTTTGTCTGAAATATGTACCCGTTCACTGTGTGAAAATGGGGGAAAAGCTGCTAATTGTTGAGATTTGTTATGTAAATTTTTTTCATGATTTTTGGAAAATTGTACGGGGTAGTAAAGAACAAATTAAAACTTTAAAATGACCTCTACTGATGAAAAAATGAATTAAGAGGAGAGGAGTGAGTGCTTGGTAATATCCAGGCCAAAATCTTTAAAACAATATGTCGCATAAAAAATTCATTTTCTCCCCCACGGGGGGAATGCCACCTAATAGTCTGGGGTAGAGTCCTGCATCGGTTCGAGTTACCCGCTTTTACCCTTACCCCACTCGGCGCTATATTTTCCCGTTGCGGGTCGCATCGGTTTGACTTTAACTATTTTTGTTGCAGGTCGGGTTGGCTTTCATTGTTTCGGGTTCGGGCCGGTTTTGTGTCGGCTTTTTTACTCTTGCGAGTCGGGTTCGGGTTGATCCGATTTTTTAAAAGAATGTGGAAAATATTTTTTCATGTTAAAAGCCTATATAAAAACGCAGATCAAAGTTTCACAAAATTAAAATGCGTGCCTGTCTGTTTTGTCTTTAGTCATCCTTTCACGAGTCTTCGAAATAACAAACTACATTATATTTTTATCGTATTTTTAAAATATAATGCGCAGCAAAACGCTAAATGGTCTTTCCTGTCTATCGCACAGTAGTCGCCAAAGATAAAAGTATCAAGACTTATAGAACATTAGCAATTGCAATTTGTTTTGCAATGATTAAAAAAGAATTTAACATTAGGAGATTCAAATTTTAAATCTCCACAATTCCTAAACTACTTGACTAAATGCCTTTCTGTTTAATTTTCTAAAGTAAAATTTAATGACAAAGCCAAATATGATGTAAAAATTATTTCAATTTTATTGAAAATTTCAAAGTTTGGTACAATTTTAGTAGTATGAAGATGAGCCTTGAGATTTTTTTTAATATATAATTTGAAAGAGTACATAATTTCCTATCGAATGTTTATTTAATTGTTTTCTGGAAAAATTTGGTGAGTAAAATGCATGGGGTCATTTTTTCATTCATTATTTCCTTTGACCAACAGCACCTTAAAACCGTCAGATACAAATGATATTTATTCATGAAATTGGCCATCATATGAAATGAGAGAGCATTCATCTTAGACTGATGTAGTTATTTGCAGAGAAAAAGAGTATCAAGGAAAGAAAAATCTCCTGCTGAGGATAAATTTGAGAATGTGTCCCCTTTATTGGAGAACTACCATCGTAATATAGTATTACCGTGGTAGTGCTTGAAGTGACCTATGTAGTACTAATATACATTAGCTGAATCAGTATTGCACATATATTAAGTGCACCTATTACACAAATTTAAATAAAATTGTCTCTTTAATAAAATTCTTCTGAATTAATGCATTTTTTTTTTACACTCTTCATTATAATAAACAAGAAAGAAAAATAATGCGTTAGCATAGATTATGAAACACTTTCCAACACTTCCTGAATGCTTTAACAAAACTTCGTTATTTAGGGAAATAAGGTAAATAAGATAACTAAGTAAACATTTTAGAAAACGCATAAAAGATTTGAAAAACTGATTTCAGTAGTTACCGTCCATAGCCAAATATGTATTCCAATTCTTTTGAACAGCCTTGTATTGGATTTGTAAATTGATATATATACTATATAATGGGAAAATTTAGTTTAGCAAGAAAATGCATAACAGGTTGAAATTCATCTTTCAGCAATTTATACTAATAGATGCAAACATACTTAAATACTTTTGTACAACCCTGTAGTTTACCTAGTGCCTTTATTACATGCCACTATTTAGCTAAAATTTAATTCAAACTAAAACACTCTTAAAACTACTGAAATTACATTTCCAGAAATTATCACCCATAGATGGCCATGCATCCAATTCTTTGCGTGGTCCGGTATATCATTTTATCTATATTCTACAAATATTTCTTAGTAAATTAAATTTAGTTCAGCGTACAAATGCATAACTCCTTTAAAACCCACCTTTAAGCAATTTATGCTCATACTCAGTAATCTTTACGAATTCATTTCTGTAGCCCTGTATATAAACTATAGCATTTATACGCACTTTATAGTATGCATAAATATAGTGAAAAAAGCGCATATCATAATTAAAAAGGCATTTCGAGCAATCATTACAACATTATACAGTAATTCGGATACAATATAATATCTGAAATCTTTTCAAATATACCGCAAACAATTCCCCCTATCCCATTATAAACGAATGGAATTCTTTTGTGTGGCCCTGTAAATGAACAATAATTATTCTTTGCACCTCATATTCAACAGAATGAATATTTTAGTGGACTTCATAAATGAATATCAATTTTACTATTTTTGAAAGAGTGTAACACAATTAAACATCATTTGAAATGATTTTTTCCCATTGGCCGTAATGTTACGGAAAATTTTTGACTCTCCCTGTAAATGAACTAAACATGCTACAAACTTCATTTGAAATAGGGAACGTGCTTCTGAAAATTTCAGAACGATCCGAGCATATTTACGAGAGTTAGAGCGTGGACAGACGGCCAGACGGACAGGCAAACCGAAGTCATAAACACTTTTCTACTTTATTGGAAAGTGTTAAAAAAAGACATTTATATTCAATATTTAAATGTAAAATGTTGAGGTTCTATAAAATTTAAGAGATGTAAGAAGTCTAAAGTTCTAAATTTTCATTCTTTTTCAGTAATCCATCATAACTAATAGCATTATAAGTTTTTTCACAGCTGTATTTAACTGAAAAATAAATACACAGAAAAATACCCAAAGTGTGTATTTTACATCACTGGGTGCACCAGGACAGGCTTTCGACTATCCTCACAAAAATTTTGAACCTCATACGGACCCTAGATTCTGCTAGCCATCGCACACAGACCGAGCGAAACTTTGTTTTATTGATATTTTTAATTTATAACTTGGATTCATTGAACGAACATTGGAAATTCGAAAAATAAAAAAAATCTGACAGAGAAGGAACGGTTAAGAGTGTGACAAGGTAAAGATAGGCTTAGTTTCTTAGCAATGTAAACGTTGAAATTAATATGCATTTTTCATAACAATTGTTATGTAAGCAGCATAGGGGTACTGTATTTGCTAGTATAAAATCATATGTTCCGAAAAGTAAAGCTCCGGTGTATTACGGACACCATAATTTGAGAAAATATTTTTCTATTTTTATGTGTATTTACCGTACTACGCGCACCCCTTTCTTTGTGTCATAGTACTACCATTGATCAGTGGTGACCATCCCCCCAAACCCAATGACACAAATTCCCCCCAAAAAATCTTCATACATTAACATTGACCCCCCCCCCCCTAAACCCCCTAAACAAAACATCAATTAAAATATATTCTACTAATAGTTTAATAATGTTATTCTTACGTGCAAACACAAACATGAAATAAAACTTTTAACAGCGTAATAAATAATGAAGATATATATTTTATTATTAGCAGTCTGATTGTTTCCACGTTTATAAGTCCTGACTGACAAGTCCATGTTAATACGTGAAATAATGTACGATTTCGATCTAACCGCGCATCACTTCGGGCACCATGATAAATCCAAAAATTTTCCAAACTTTAAACTCGCATAACATGGTGAGTTTTGGTCGTACAAAAATGATTTTTTTCTTAATTTGATATATCAGAGCTTCAGGATTGTTTTAACAAATATAACTTATAGGACCCGTAGGCTGTATAAAAAGTTCATTGTTATAACTTATTCATCAGAATTGCATTTTTTTATCCAAATTGTGTTCAATATAATTATTTAGATAATTTTAAATACTTTTGCGATTGGAACTATATGCCTAAGACTAACGATTAAGATAAAAGATTAAGAAATTATCCATTGGTCGCCGTTTAGTAAAAACACATTGTAGTTAATACCCTTTAAGCCCTGACCCACACAATTGTGTGGGTGATACTAAAGTAAAAGAAAAAGACTATTTCCTGTTTTTATGAGATTTAAAACAAAATCTGCTCATTTATATGAGTTAATTGGCTTCAGATGTTTTGATAAGAAACAACTAGGGGGCACCAACTACAATACAGGGTTAGATTCTCTGCTTTTAAACAAACTATATCACCTGACAGCAATAGACAAAAAGTATGTACTGTTGTAATTTCTTTTAAATATGATTTTTAGCGTTTGTTTACATTTAATTTTTCTTTTCATATACTTTATTCATGATTTTAATTGATTTTGTCCTTGATAAATTTAATTGGGCTTTAGAAAAGTTGAAAAACAAATGATCCACACAATTGTGTGGGTCCGGCATTTACCACTTCCAAAAGAGTTACAATTCCTAATATATAAAATTTTCCTTTTTAAGTGATTTTTTTTAATTTATGTTTTTAGCAATTTATTTTTTATTAATTACATTTTTAAAGCGGATTAATTTTAAATTAATAGGTTTGTACTATTCATGATTTCTATTTAAATGGATAGTATTAGATATATAATATGCACATGTAACAAACTGCATGTTTCTGCACTGAGTAATACATGCCATATATGGTTTATAAGTTTTATATGAGTTATATACATACTACGAGATAGATTTTTAAATTTGATAAATTCATTCCATTTTGTCGACACAGCATGTAAACCACCAGGAATGAATAATAAATTATGGAAAGTTCAGCAAATGCTCGACATATTCCGTAGTGTCTGCTTGAATTTACCAGGAGATCAGGGAAAATTTTCCATGGATGAGCAAAAGATTCATTTTTTTAGGACATGCCTCAGTAAACAGTATGTAAAAAACAAACCACACTCTCTGGTAACAGCATCATCTGGAATAGTTTTAAATTTGTAGAACACCCATTGGGAAAATAAAGACCTGGTCCACAAGGATTTGGCTTAGGACTTGCTGTAGTCCTTACTCTGGTTCAGACCTAGTTTTATCTACTTTGATCGGTATTTCAACAAAATACCGCTGCTGGAAAACTAAAAAAAAAAAGAAATTTGAGGGATCAGGCACAATCCAAACGGAGTGAAGGGCATACCATTTGTCAATGGCTCTTAAGAGGGGTGAGAGCATTGAGCACATCTCAGAAAATGAAATTGTAGTGGTCTGTCTAAAAACAAAAATTGTGTCAAACATTTTCATTGTGGATGATGAAAATTATCCCAATAAATAACAACTTTTTTTGCTTAAACATTTATTTTTAGATATTTGGACATACAATCCCAAACTACACAATTGTGTAGATTTAGCCCAAAAAGGCCGAACCTACACAAATGTGTGGGTTCTCCCTTGGCATAACCTGATATCGGGTATTTTTTAAAATATTTTTTTTCAATCAAATACGATTCTATCGATAAGGGGAAACCGCTCAAACTATCAATTTCTACCAAAAAAACTCCCGGTCTTAAAGGGCTAACAAATATAGAAATATATATAGAGAGAGAAGTATAGAAATATATTCTGTAAAAAATGGAAAGGAGAAGAATTCTATAAAACAAATTTGAAAAACGTTTGAAAACAAGTAGATGTAAACTAAAATAATAATAAACTTGATTTTTTTTTCTTTCCGCAGACTATGCGGTTTAACGTATGAAAACCATAATTTTCATTATTTTGCGTAAAAGAATACACCAATCTGAAATACATTAATATATTGGAAAAAGTATTTTCAGAAATGCGAGATACAAGTTTAAAAAATGCAATTTTTAAGCCACTGAAACTGTCATATATTCAAAAAAATTATTAAACTCTTGATTAAACTTTTTTTCCCTTCTGTGTGAGAGAGAAGACTTAGATGCCTTTAGAATTATCCGACAAAATTTAAAGCATTTTTTTTTCACATATTTGGTTGCATGAATGAAAAACTAAGTTATAAAATTTTGAGATTTCTGATTTTTTGCATACCAGTATAATTTTAGAGAAAATGTTGTTCTCTTAAATCACAAAAACGTTCAGATTAAATTAAATAAAATTTTCTCAAAGATTATACTGGTATACAAAAAGTCGGAAAACTCATCCCTGCTAAATATGAATTATGCTTTATAAATTTTTAAATATGGAAAGAATTTTTTAGAGATTATAAGACTTTTTTAAAGAAAAGACATTGTCTAAAAAAAATCTCATAAAACAGGAAATTTTTAAAAAATCTAAATTTAAATTTGAAATAAATTTTAATAAACTCTAGAATTAAGAAAAAAATATGATTGGTGTTTGCTCATCTCGATCAAACATAAAAAAACCAAAAGATGTAAAAAAGTAAAAAAAAAAAAATATTGTTAATATAACCAGAAATTAAAAAAGAATGATACATTAGAAATCAAATTATCAACAAACAGAACTTAAATAATTGGGATAATATTTTTTGGAAATTGTTATGAGTTGAAGTAAAAAATCAAGATGTTAAATTTTCATTTAGACTAAGTTTTTAATTTTTTGTCCATTGTTTTTTTTTCTGACTGTTGTAGTTGTGGCAGTAGAATTTATAATTTCCTCATTATTAATTTTGGAAAAAACATCACTTTTAGTAGAGAGAAGCATCAAGTTAGAAAGCCAAACAACCTCCATGCAAGATCGTAACCTACTTTTTTACAATTTTTACACGATTCATAGCTCTTTCTGCAGAACAGCTTGTAACTGCGAGGGATAGCAGGACTCTGTAAAATACATTCAAATTATTGAATGCAGAGAAATTGTTCAAACAATAATAGGATTTTAAAATTTCCTTTGTAATCCACATGTCTTTAACCTTCATTGCTGATGTTTCTTCATCTTTTTCTTCTTCATCTAGTTTTCCATTCTCATCCATTTGCTTTTGAATATCGTTAACAGGAGCAATGTCGGTCATTATAACATTTGTGTGAAAAATACTATACAGTTGACAGAAATTATTAATTTCTTTGTAAATGCTTTCATAATCCGCATTGTAGAAAGTACAAATTTCATTGATGTCATCCGGTATTATTTTCTTATCCTTTTCTGCTAATCTTTTCCTTCCTCCTTCGTGCGTAAAGTGCGTCATTTGGTGCACCATATTGAAAGTGTTTGATCAGAGAATCTGTCTTTAAGTTGAACAATGACAGCATCTATAATTCTATTGAACACGTCTACTTTCCATTTCTTTTCCCTGTCGACAATACATTCATCAACACCAATCTCATCCATGAATCTCTTTTTCTTTCTTAATCTTTTTACTCCAGGTTCTGTCAGATCATGTTCTTGAATGAATTTATCAATTTTCGATAGTTTTTTTCCCAAAAACTTTCGTCCATGGGAATATTTTCCAAAGTTTTTTTTACACTTTCAATAATTCCTTGAACGGATCCATAATCCACTGCAATTCCTCGAAGACAAACTGTCACAGGACTCATTATACTGAAGACAAAGTCTACAATATTCAAAGCTGCAACAGTATCAAACTCAGTAAGTTTTTTATCCAAGCCTTTTGCAGAAATAAGTGTTTCCTTGTCTAAATATTTGTCAGTATGCATATCATAAAGTGATGTTTTAATTTCGTCATAATAGTGGAGGATAGTTCCCACTACCTGCTCTTTACTTGACCAACGTGTGATGATAACTCTTTTAAGCCTTCTTGCTCTATTTTCTGGCTTCAATTTCTGTATAAAACACGCGTGTCTCTTATAACCAGACATAAAAACATACACTTCTTCCAATAAGGAAAATAAGTTTCTAATTTCAGAACAAAGGTCTATCGATTTTTCAATGACGAATGCGAACCTGTGTGACGAGCACAACACATAAAATGCAGTTTTATAGTCATTTGCTAAAAGAGTTCTCAAGCAAATATAGCGACCTCTCATATTACCTGCACCATCCATACTTGGGCCTACGATATTGTTTGGATCGAGACCAACTGTTTCCAAACATATTATTAATTCTCTTTTTAAATCCTCTCCACGGGTTACACCGGATGTAAAAAATTTTATCAGTTTTTCCACTGGTTTAATATTATCTTCATTTTCCTCTACATATCGAAGTATCACAGTAGTAATTTCTTTTTTAATGACATCTTGCGTAGAATCGAGGATAATAGAATATTTGTTTACTTCTTTAATTTTTTCTATTATACGTTCAGTCACCAATTTGCTCATAACTACAATTAAATCGAAAACATTACGGTAAGGAAGTTCGAAGCCAGTTTCTTCTTGATTGCCTTAATTTTTGGATCATTTCATAATATACCCTGGCATCAGGGCTGTATTTTGCTAGGAGTTTAAATAATTTTAAAACTTTACCATCAATAAATTTTTTCTTTTGAATTTGAAATACAAGCATCTCTTCGCTTAGGAATCTGCAGCAATCAACGATAGCAGATAAAACTTCTGTTTTGTGTTGTACTTCTTTATTACGCGCATCAAAAAGCTGTTTGTTTATACGGTTCTGTGAACTCTATTGAATTTTACAATTTGAGAACTTAGATAATTTTTTAAGATTCGTAAGGGCGATTCAAAGGCCGAATTGCCAACCTTTGTGTTTGTAACCAGTGGTTGACCAAATGCTTTCTTATCCCACCAATCAAGAATGTATTTTTGCACTCGGACCGTACGATACGACCCTGTCAAACAAGATAATAAATTACTTAAGATGCTTCTGGAAAGCTATACCTTTTATCATATCTTGTGGTCCTAATTGCCGTTCAGCATGTGTTAAACATTTTCCCATTTGTATTCCAAGTATATTTTTAATCACCGCACCTTCAAAAATAACAAGATACAGAATGGGTTCTTATTGCCCTTATCTAGAATTTAAAGAATGAAAAAAGAGGAACATTTCTGGAAATTGAATGATGAAAAAAATTTAAAATCGATATTTAAAAAAAAATCAAGAATTTCTTTAATAGTTAAAAAAGGGGAAATATTAAGAATTTAAAAATCCCCCCCCCAAATGTACTTTTCCTCTAAATTCCCTCCCAAAAAATAAATCGTATGACGCACTTTGCGTCACCATACCCCTCTCTGGGCACCCCTGCCATTGATTAATTCAACACAGCTATATTTCCAAAGTAAAGTTTATTTGAACTGTTTTAAGTATCACTATAAATAAAGATCAGATCTATAAAATTCCGTGAGTAATGGAGGTAAAAGAAGCTAATTTATGTAGGAGATATGCCGTTGTAGGGAGGGGAAGTAAACAGCTGAAGCAGCCACTTTTTAGAGATGTCTGTTATTTGCATAGCTGCCAACATTTTTTATTTTTAAGGTCAAGCAATAATATTTTTAACCAGAAATTTAATAAATGAAATAAAAAAGAACCCTGTAGAAACAAGACACATTTCATTAAATAAGTTTTCTGGTTCCAAATTATTTTATTTGATCCGAAGAAAACTCCCAGAAGGTTACTTTGGCAGCTACGCATTTATATTCATAGAAAAAAAATAATTGTTTTTCTTTTTTTGGGGGGGGGGGGGGAATATGGGACGCCAATTGAAGTTCTGCACACAGGCGCCGGATACTTCTGGCGCGCCTCTAACCTTCACCACACATCTGTAAAAAGTAAGATTGTGCTGTAAGTTAAACCTTTGTAACCACACTTTGCTAGCAGTAAAATTCGGTTTTCCTAGTTCATCAGCAATTTTCAAAGACTTTTTACGATAATCCATGATATTTAAACATTCTGCGATCTAGCATATTTTATCGAAGTGAAAAGATCTTTCTCAACATCCACAAACGTTGAAACATGTTGTCGCTTTCTCTTTTGATTGATCACATCTTCTGCTTAAAAATATTGGAACCCTAAGACATTATTCAGTATCGTTCTCATTATTACACGAGTCTTCGCGAAAACTGCTTTCAATACATTCGATTTTTTCAAATTTTCTATCAATTTCTTTTTTTCCGCAATTGTCAAATTTTTCGTTTTGCTGACATGTTGTATTCACAAAAGACAATTAAAAAATGAACAAACACTTTACAAGTAGCAACAAGTAATGAAAAATACATAAACAATTAAAAACACGTGATTTAACTTTTGTCTAAACGGAGGAAAATTCTCATTCGGTCGCAAGGGGTGATGTCATTTTTTTCCAACATTCCGTATCTAATGCGACAGTTGAGGGAGAAATCCCCAGTTATGGAAACTCTTACCGACAGGGAAGTTACCTCTTATCGGCTGCAGCCGAGAAGAGGAGACTCCTACCACCTCCGAGTATCGGCGCGCATCTAGTCACGTGGTATGCAGTATTATCACGATCTCTAAGCTTTCTTTTAAAAAGGTAAAGGTATCCCTCTCGTTATAAAGCTATAAAAATGTCAACTGGCTTTTCTTTACCATATGGAAGTTCGCAATTGTGGTTTTTAACAAATGCACGGAAAAAAAAGAAGAATGACTACAATGAACGAAGTTTCTCCTATAGGATGTCCATACACTTCCTTCTAAAGCTATTAAAAATTAAAAGCACCGCGTTATATATACAAAGAGGCCGACAGTTCAAGATCGTTAAATGATACGTCTATTTGGCACTTTACATCCTAAAAAGAAAAAGAAAAAACATAAAACTAAGATATTTTGCAAAAAAAGGGAGAACAAAGGTGAGCATATATCCGATAGTAGCCATTGGGAACTGACCCTATAGGCGGTGTATTTTATCATATAATACCTTTTCAGTCAGTTCGGACTTACGAAAAGCGACCTTATAAATGGGGTGACCTTATAAGCGGGTGACCATATATCCGGTACTGGCTGTATATATTTACCATGCTATTAGAAAAACATAATTTTGTTTGATTACAAAAAATAGAAAAATATATGAAAAATATAAAACACAAATAACTGAAGCTAAAAGTCAGTAAAATGTGGTGTGAAACTATTTTATTAAAAACACACTAATATCTACATGATGGTGAAAATAAAATATTACAAAAATTGCTGCAAAACAAAATATAAGGGAGAATTTTTCCAAACATTGTAATAAGTAATCATTGAAATAAATACAAGAAAATAAAACCAATAAATGAGTAAATGAAACAGCCTTTTTTGTATGTGTATGTTCTAAAATTTTTTTCCTTTAAATTACATGACAATTTATATCAAAATCAACATTTCTAATTATGTTTAAAGAAGATTGCTTAACCAAAGCTGTGAATTTTTTAATTATTTACATATTTATATTGCTTTTTATATATTTATGCCATTATTATGGGGATGAGAATAGTCGAAAAAGCGAAAACGAAGGGGACAAAAAATGCGAATTTTTTTGTTGTCCTCTTTCCCTAAATATTGAAGAATTTTTTCCTCTTTTCTACGAGTGTTGGTTTTCAAGACGTCAAAAATAACATTTGCCAGAAAATTCTTGGTTACGTAACTCACACAAGAAAAGTTTCTCTTTTAGCATGAAGTAGTTTGACATTTAAATGAATTTTCGAGAAAAAATATTTGTTACACGCCTCACACGAGAAAATTTTTTCTTCAGTATGGATTAGCAGGTGTTTGTTTAAACAAGATTTGTCAGAAAACCCTTGGTTACACACCTCACATGAGAAAGGTTTCTATTTAGTATGGATTGGCAGGTGTCTGTGTAAATTAAATTTCTGAGAAAATCTTTGGTTAAATACCTCACACGTTTAAGGTTTCTCTTTAGTATGGCGTCGCAGATGTTTGTTTAAAGAAGATCGGTCAGAAAATCTTTGGCTACATACCTGACACGAGAAAGGTTTCTCTTTAGTATGAACAAGCAGGTGGACATTTAAATTAGATTTGTGAGAAAACGCTTTGTTACAGACCTCACAAGAGAAAGGTTTCTCTGCGGTATGAACACGGAAATGGATATTTAGATAAGATTTTCGAGCAAACTCTTTGTTACACACCTCACAAGAAAAAGGTTTCTCTTTAGAATGGACACGTAGGTGTTCACTTAACTGAGATTTTTGAGAAAACCTTTTGTTACACAGCTCACAAGAGAAAGGTTTCTCTTTAGTATGAGTGAACAGGTGGTCCTTTAAATGAGAATTTTGAGAAAACACTTTTTTACACACCTCACAAGAGAAAAGTTTCTCTTTAGAATGTACACAGAGGTGTTTATTTAATTGAAATTTGTAAGCAAATCCTTTGTTACACACCTCACATAAGAAAGACTTCTCCTTGTGATTGACACGCAGGTGGACACTTAAACTAGATTTATGATAAAATATTTTGTTGCACACATCACAAGCAAATGGTTTATCTTTAGTAGGCAGCTCATCACTTGAATTAGTATCTTGCGAAAATCTTTTACTATCCATTTCACAGTGAAAGGTTTCTCATTAGTTTGGATGTAACTTTTATAAATTATACTTTTGAGAAGATCTTTTGTTAAATGATTCACAAGAAAATAGCTTCACTTTAGTATAACAAAAATGGACAGGTTAATAACATTTTCCAGAAACTCTTTGTTACACATCTTACAAAAAAAAGGTGATGAAAGAAAATGCTACTTCATACAGATATGTCAGAAAATGTCTTATTGCAGAACTTACAACTGTCATGGTTTTCCATGCTGCCAGTATGATGATGTACTATATCAAAAGTTAATTCCTTTGCAGATACTTTACTGCAAAACTCATTTAAATTTTTAAAGTTATCCTTTATTTGAGAAGTCTATGTAAATTGGTGTATAGAATATTTTATAAAGTCCTAATCAAGAAATGAACAGTGGTTGTATTATGCCAATTTTTCAAAAATATCCACAAATATATACATATACAAAATATAAATTACTTTTCTTCTTAACAAAAATATAGTTGCATTCAAACAGAATTAATTATTGACTGTAATAAATATATGTACTTTTCTCAGAAGTATTTTTTTTAACAACTCGATGTCTTTCAATGTATTGAAATCTAAATTTTATCCAATTATTTTCATATTAAAATGAAGAAAATTCTGATACTGTGCCCTAGCTAAGAAACGTAAAAATATCCTTTCTGAACAAATTATTTATGGGAGAATTCACCAATTGGAAAAAAATATAATATTCTGACATGATTTATTTTCATAAATCCTTTCACTGTATATTCGGAATAGTCTTTCACAAACATCTGTAGAACCCAAAATATAAATTAAAATTTATACATATTACATAACTGATTATGAATTCTCAAAAGTTTACATAACAAAGCCTATTACAATGTCACTAATTAAATAAGAAAAAATACACTGCTCAAAACAATTAAAGGATATTGCAGTTTTAGGTGGATTTTGTATCTGGTAAACTGTTTAGCTGATTGATACATGGTCGACAGACATAGTAGGTTATATGAGAATAAATTACACATGTTTGGCAGAAAAAATGCATTTTATTGCGCATTTGAGTACTAAAGGAAAAAAACACAATTTGTGCATATGAGAAAAAAAAGAATAAGAAAAGGTGTTTTCTTCAAAGAAAATCATTTTCAGTAGGGGGTATGGTTTCCACGGGCCGCCAGCAACGTTGAACACCTTTGAGACATGGACTCAATGAGGCTATTAATGACGAGTTGGGGTATTCTGCCCCACTCTTCCAGAAGAGCTCTTTCCAGTTCTTGGAGAGTTTGTGGGGGTTGTTGGCGGCCAGAAACTCGTCTTCCTAGAGCGTCCCAAACGTGTTCGATTGGATTCATGTCTGGAGAACACGCTGGCCATTCCATTCGAACGATTCCTTCCTCAAAAAGGAAATCCTCCACCAGGTTTGCACGATGTGGCCTGCAGTTATCGTCCATTAAAATGAAGTTATCTCCGATTGCTGCAGCGTAAGGGACTACAATAGGTCTGAGGATCTCATCCCTATATCGGAGACCAGACAGAGCTCCATCTCGAATGATGTAGAGGTCAGTGCGCCCGTCAATGGAGATGCCACCATACACCAACACTCCTCCACCGCCAAATCTGACACTTTCGTTCACGAACACAGGATTATTCCTACTGCCACGGTCCCTCCAGATGAAAATACGCCTATTATCCGGATGCACAGAAAAACGGGACTCGTCAGAAAACACAATATTGCTCCATTCATTTCTCAGCCAGTTGACATGCTCGGTTGCCCACTTCCTGCGGTCGCGACGATGCCTTGATGTTAATCTAACACATACCATCGGTCGGCGAGCATACAGACCTACAGCATGGAGCCAGTTTCGGACAGTCTGAGTTGAAATCGTGGTGCCTGTAGCCGAGCGAAGGTGTTGTTGGAGAAGAGTAGCGTTCATGGTTCGGTGTCTCCGAGCTGTTAACGCTAAATACCGATCTTCATTGGGCGTTGTTGCCCGTCTACGACCTTGCCCTGGTCTTCGGCCTGCACATCCACTCTCCAAAAAACGGTTCCAGATCCTGGAAATGACACTTTGTGACACTCCAATGGCTTGCGCTACTTCGGCTTGAGTTTGGCCCCCCTCTAACCTACCAACAATTCTCAAAGCTTCTGAATCTGTCAAATGACTTCGCTGAGACATCGTACTCATCGAAACAAAGCAATCACTGAATGCCGATCATCCTTGTCTTCATTCTCTTTTATCCAGTTGAAAGTCAAATTTCATTCGCTGCCACCGAAGCGACGTTTTTGACGTCGAACTCAAAATTTGCATACTCCACAGTTTGAAAACCAGAAAAATTTGCATTTGTGATTATCTTCTTCTATTTTCGGCAAAAAAAAAATTCGTTTATATCTTTATTTTATATAAAACTTCAAATATCCTTTAATTGTTTTGAGCAGTGTATTTAACACTTTATGTACTGAATTTTGAAAATTTTATCTTCTAAAGGATTTTTCGTGAATTGTTTAAACTACATTAGAAGATTTATTTAATGATTTAATAAATTTTAGAAGGATTAATTAAATTTGAATTTATATAGATTTTGTGCAATATTTATAACCCCACTCTAATATTTTTCTTAGTATTTTGTAGAATTAATAAATGTATAAATATAATGGTCTTACAATAGAAACATTTCCGAATTGAAAAATCTCCCTCCCCCAACGCCAAGAAAGCTGAAAAGATGCAAAGGCAAAAGAAATCATCCTTTTAAAAATATTTTTGTTTTGTGTAACCAATAATGCATTTGGAACAAGATAAAGTATTTTATCTATAACTCATCCTAAACTGTATTACTACTAATCAATGTATTAATTGAATTTTATAACAAGTTATTTTAATGGTACTTATAAGTACCGTCAGTAGATAAAGGGTTAACGTGTAATATATAATTGATACATTTTACTCAATATTCTACCATTAGCTCAACTACAATCACATGGAAATTATACATACAAAGCTATTAGAAGTTCCTTTAACAGCTTTGTAAAAATATTTTGTATGTCAATGTAGTTTTGCTAATTGCAGAAATTACAGCTATCTCACAATCTCATGTCTGCGAGGAAGCACAAGAAGTTAAAAGACATAGTGTAAGAAAGTTTGAAAATGCGATAATTTTATAAAAATTTAAGAATTATGAGTTTCATTTTCTAATTACTGAACTGCTTTATAAAAAGGTACAATATACCAGAAAATGCCTTAGTTAGTATTAAATTATTTACAGTGAGCAAAAAAAGTATTTGCACACCAGGAAAATTTCTTGTAGCATATGTATAAATAAATAAAAAGCAACTAAGAATTAAAAATACCAACACTTTTACAAAACAAATAAACATATTTAATATCTGACTTAATAATTATATTTAAATTAATATAAAACATAAAAGTAGCATTTGTACTGCTAAAAAAATATTTGCATACTAGCAATAAAAATAGAACTAGAGGATTTATTTATAAGTTTAAAACCGTGCTAATATTTAGTATGCATGCCCTTTGCTTCAATTACAGCTTGTAATCGTCTGGGCATTGATTCTATTAATTTGTGACATGTTTCACTGCTGATTTGTAGCCATTCTTCCCTAAGAGCTTGCTTAAGTTCTGATTTGTTAGAAATTTTCTTTTTCCTTATTTTCACATCCAAAATATGCCATAAATTTTCAATCGGATTGAGGTCTGGTGATTGTGGTGGCGTTTTCAATTGATTTTTTACATTATAAAGCAACCATAACTTTGTAATATATGTAGTGTGTTTCGGATCGTTATCCTGTTGGAAATAATATGAATTAGGAATTCCTAATTTCAGAGCACTATTAGATAAATGATCTCGCAATATATTAATATATTGTTTAGCATTCATATTGCCTTCAATAAAGGTCATTTCGCCAACTCCGTTGAAAGCCATGCATCCCCAAATCATTACATGACCACCGCCATGTTTTACAGTTGGTTTCAAGTTTTTAATTTGAACAGAAATATTTGGCTTTCGTCATACAGTTTTCTTACCATCTGAGCCAAAAATATTGAACTTGTTTTCATCGGAAAAAATAACAGTTTTGCAAAACTCTACTGGTTTGCTGACATAAGCTTTTACAAATTGAAGTCTTTTTACCCTAATTGTTTCACTAATAAATGGTATTTTTTCGAGGGGCTCTTCCTCGAATATTTGCATTATGAAGAATATTTCTGATTGTGGTGTAACTATTGTTCCCGACGTTGAAGCGATATCAACAGCCAATTCTCGAGCACTTAGAAAAGGGTTTTTTGAAGATTCTTTTATGATGGCTCTCTTTTGCCTGGTATTTAGCTTTCTTGGACGCCCACTTCGCGTCTTACTTATTGTCAAACCAGTTTCTTTTTTCTTCTTAATTACATAACGAACACTAGAAAAGTTTAGATTTAATTTTTTACCTATTCCTCGGTAACTTAATCCAGAATTGTTAAGAAATATAATCTTCTCACGAGTAGCAACAGACAGTTCACACGTTTTCAGTGCCATTAGAACAAAAACTAGCCAGAATCCCTGCTCCAGTTAATATATTACGTGACTTTAAAGTGCGGGGCTAATGTACTGTGGGACTGATATGCTAAACATTTGCATAATGTTCACATTTAATGCCTTTTTTAACAGTCAATGTTTCTTGTGCAAATACTTTTTAGGTATGAGAAAATATTAATTTATTTTTTAAAATGCGTAATATTACTGTTTAAGGAAAATGGGTAGTTATTTTTATTTTCTTCTTATTTAAATAAATGAATAATTAAGAGAATAGTATCAAATTTGCTCTCTATGGTTACTTATGCAAAAAATCGTCTGTGTGCAAATACTTTTTTTGCTCACTATATGTCCTTTTTAAAACAACATACGGATATTCACCCTTTGACCATGTGACCACATGACTTTCAAGGGGGGGAGGGCGGTAGTCACATGACATGAGATGTTAATTTTAATTCCAAACTGCCAAATGGCACCAATAATATCTGAATAAAATTTTGCTTTTATAATGAAAGTTTAGTAAAACAGGTTTTTATTTTCTAAGAGAATAGTTCGTAAATTCTGGTATCAATCAATCACTTCATTATTTTACGGACAGAAAAAATCAGTGCCTGAAAGAGTTAAAGGTCAAGAAAAATGAAACTTGACATTCAAATTGGCATACATTGAAACACTCGTTATGTCATTAAAACGCAAGTTGAAATTATTTTAATTTTCCTTTTTAAGAAATAAAACTGAGTCGGATATTACAGACATCTACACTGTTGTATAAATGAACATTTTAAACAAAACACAGATTTTACTGCTTTTATACACTTTCCAACATAGATGAAAAGTTTTTACGCATTCAGTTTGTCAGTATGACTACCTTTCTGACTGTCCGTGCTTCTAAGTCACATAAATATTCTCGTAAAGCCACATCACAGTTATTTGTTATTGAAGTTTACTATGGTATGTTCGGTATTGAAAATGATGTGTGTAGCATTTCTAGTCCATTTACAGAAGCACTCAAAAAAATACCATGACATAATAGCATATGGATAAAGGTCATTTACAGAATATATTAATGATGTCACACTGTTTCAAATATATTGAAAGTAATACAGTAGTCTCTCAGAAATCCGCACAACTTCGGAACAGAGGCTGTGCAGATTTTAGAATTTTGAAGATTTTACAGTTTTGAAGATTCTGGATTAAATGATTTTTTTTCAACTTGCCTGTGCCCATTTACAAGAACAGCATGTAATAATTAAATTTAAACAAATCAAACCTCGAACCTCTTATTTATCCCTATATTATCATCTTAATATCAAGAATTATTTTTTATTAGAAATTTTAGACATTTCTTGTAGTCTATATATATGCATAAGTTTGCTTGAGAACTGTCATTTTATCTTGATAAAATTTCTTTAGAATTCTGTAAACAGTCATTATTTCCTGTTGGTTTATAAACTCTACTGTTCGAAGAACTTAAAAATCTTTTCATCCAGTACCAAACCTTCTTCAAACTTTATTTTTTCTCACAATCGCTGACAAATTAGTTTCACTGTTTTTGGTTGGGTTCATTAGTGAAGAAATAATTTCTTTATCTGCAACACGATTTTAAGGCTTCATTTTATTATTTTTCCATTCAACAATTTCTTCTTCCTTAAAAGCTCTTGTGATTCTGGGTTGAATTTTTTTGCATAATTAAACAGTTCAGATGCGTTAGCTTATAGTAGGCTAATTGAAAAAGAGAAAAATCTTCATCTTCATTTTCGATGTCATATTTTATGCCATGCATGAAACATAAAATAAACTAATTTTCTACTTCCTATAGTGATCGATAGAAGCTAGCTTGTTTACATTTCTCATTGATTTCCATTGTTTTACATTTTGTTATGTGTAAGTGTCTGTTACATTAAAATATTTTATTTGTGTAATATCCTGTATCATTACTACTTTCTCATAAATTTGCAGTAAAAATAATTATTTTAATTCACTGATATTTGTAATACAGATTATAAAAAATGTTTAATTGCCAATTTCACTGTTTACGTTTTGAAATGCATGCAGAGTTCAGAAGATTGCGGATTTTTGAGACTCTACTGTATACATCCAGGTATGTAGTGGAGGGTATATGCCGTATACTCTCTGGATTTTATTAAGGAACACCGTATACCCTCTGTTTCTCAAGAAAGCTATAACATATATACACTAAGGTATACCCTCTGCCTTGAGCGTATACTCTTTGCTTAGAACATATACCCTCTGTTGTTTTTATGACTACACTACTGTATACATCACTGAAGTGCACTACAAGATGCTTGCTATAAAATATGCAATGTGTATCATTTTTAATCTCTTCCATTTAATTACAGCTTAAACCACACATACTGATAGAAATATTAATCTAGAGAAAATTATAATTATTAGTTTTTGTTAACTAAATTTGCCATTTATAAAGAAAAAGCCCTTTCTTTGCTAATGTTAATATTGATTATATCATAATGGTTATAAATAAAAATGATTTAAATTTTTATCTAAATCATATTTTTTATACAATACTTTAGAACATTGTTTTTTAAGAATAACAAACCACAACAACAAAATGCAAACATCCTAGCTCTATCAATTGTAAATTTCCAAATGGGTGAAAAGAGTCTGAGCCAGGAATGGCTTGGCTGGAGCCACCAATTGTCAACCTACTGAGCCATCCCGGACGAATGTGGAGGTCTAATTCATCCGGCTAATCTTAGAATTAGTCCTCCAGATTCGTCCGGGATGGCTCAATAGGTAGAGCATTGGTGGCTCAAGCCATCTCTGGTTTGAATCCTGGCCCAGACTTTTTACAGCCATTTGGAAATTTACAACAGATATGATTTCTTTACCAATTGAATAATTGTGTTAAAAAAAATTAATCTAACATACTAGCTCTATTTAACCTACCTGAGCATGAAATATTCAAATTAGATGAAATGCAGGAAAAGTTAGTACTGCAACACTATAATAACATAACAGGAATGTGATTTACTTTAATCAACACATCTGATGTCAGTTTCAAATAAAAATTTACATTTCTTTTTAGGATCTCTTACATCTAAGCAAAAAGCCAGAAACAAAAGAAAAAAAAAAGAGCAGGCAAAAAAATAAAGCAAATTTCCATCCAAGCAAAGTCTCCTCCACGCCAATAATGCACACTATGTAGGTAACAATGCTAATATTTATAATTCTGATCAATGCATGTGGATTGCAGATATGCCTAATAATTAATGTTTATTCTATATGTATGTATTAATTAACCCTTTATGTACTGAATTATGAATATTTTATCTTCTAAAGCCTTTTTCGTGAACTTTTGAAACTGTGTTAGAAGATTTAAATAATCATTTAATAAATTTTAGAAGAATTGAAGGATTAATTTAATTTGGAATTATATGGATTTTGTGCAATATTTATAAGATCACATAAATCTTTTATTTTAAATATTTTTCTTAGTACCGTAATTTCCGGCCTATAATCCGCGGATAATCTGCAAAAAAGTGATAAATTTTTAGCGATGCGGATGATGGGCCGCCGCGGTTTACCTGATTTTTTTTCACTTTTGAAAAAAAACCTGACAAATTTAGCATGTTCTTAGTTTGGTTTGTTACTTTCCCAACAGATGGCAGCACCATACAATCGCTTAATCTGGCTGCCTGCTTACGTGTACTTCACGGTGTAAGAACTATTCTATGTATTGTTGCATTGCATGCATGCTCTGTAAAGATCAATCTTACACAAAGAAGAAAGAACACGATTTTTGAACATTAAGTGCTTTTTGCCGCCATCGCCATTTCTTTAGTGATAGCATCAGTGTACCTTTGAAAACACGCCTTGCAAAAAACGTACGAGGTATACTGACGAATTCAAATTAAAATTTGTAGAAAACGCATAAAATGTAGGAAGCAGTGAATTTAATGTTCGATTCAATAAAATTATATTCGATTACATTCGATTCGCCAATTGTGCGGATTATAGGATGGTGCGGATTTTCTGCTAACTTTTTCTGGTGAGAAGAAAAATTTCATATGAGGATTATGTGCCGCCGCGGATTATAGGCCGGAAATTATGGTATTTTGTAGAATTAGGAAATGTATAAATATAATGTTCTTACAATAGAAATGTACAAACATTTCCGAATTGAAAAATTCTCCACCATATCCCAATGCCAAGAAAGCTGAAAAGATGCAAACATAAAAGAAATCATCCTTTTAGAAATATTTTTGTTTTGTGTAACCAATAATGGTTTTGGAACAAGATAAAGTAATGCATCTATAACTCATTCTAAACTGTATTACTACTAATCGATGTATTAAATGAATTTTATAACAAGTTATTTTAATGGTACTTATAAGTACCGTCAGTAGATAAAGGGTTAATAGTTGTAAATTGTCATAATTTTGTAAATCATACACTGGTGTGCAAAAATTAAGGACAGAACTGTTTTAAACATCGTACAGAAACTCTGCAAATCGATACAAATTGAACCATAATACCCTAGATTTATAAGAATATGGAAAAGGTGAACAGAATTTCCAAAAATGATGCAAATCCGTTCTGCCTTTCCGTGCCGTTGCTATGTTAATTTCTTCATTTCGTCCTTAATTTTTGCACACCAGTGTACATACATGTGTGTAAGTTTACATTTGTACAATTAGGGGAGATTTGGGACAGTTGATCCCTAGGGAGACTTGATCCCTAGGTCTAAAACCAAAGAAAAAATGCAATTAAGTCTCTGAAACTGGAAATATTAATAAAGTGATCCCTTATCAACATACTTTGATTCAGCCATTTTTATTTTTGTTGTAAAAAAGGAATCTCTGTTTTCTTACAATCAAACTTTTTTTTGAGTGTAGTTTGTGTTTCATATTTTTTGCTAAATATAACTAAACTAGAAAGGTAGCCCGTCAAAAATGACGGAAATTTAGATATAAAGATATATACAACTCATTTGCAAGAATACGAGTTTTCTCGCTTGTTCCGCAGTGATAGATGAAAATAACACATTTTAAGAACGAAACACATTTATGAAAAACTGTGTACAGTAGAAGACCACTAATCTGCACAGTTTGGTTCCAAGTGTTATGCAGATTTGAGGCTTTTTACGGTCATGTCTATTCAATCTTTGTTTACATTTTTTTTAAATTCATATATTGGACAATTTAGATTGTTGAGCCTTAAAAATAAATAAATAACACACTTGAAGTAAGGTTAAAAACTATTAAATTATCGTATACGATTTTATGAAATGGTATTATATGGTATTATATGTGTGTGCTTCACGATCTTGGTTACGACGTTGGCGAAATAGGCTGTAACTTGTCATAATCCTAATAGTGTGGGCCGCTATAACAAAAAAGTAATCAGTTTTTAGTAAAATTTCTGATATAAAGTAGCTTTCAAAAACTTGTGTAAAATTGCAGGCCGTTCTCGTGTTATGTCAGTCCTAGGAATAATATTTCGAACACTGAAGATTTTCCATGTATATATGGAATTTAGAAAAGCTTCTCCAAAAGAAAGGTCCTGAAATGACATTGTAATTCCTCTAACTTCAAAGTTTAATCGGGCCCTGATGTTGAGTACTGAAATCTAATAAATACAGTTATTTTGAATATTACAACAGAATTAAACAGTTAAACTTATTTAACTTAAACCCGCTGTTACTTCCCGATGTTATTTTTTAGTATTAAGAAAGGAAATTATTTAAAATTTTCAAATCATGCATTCATGATTTTTTTCCGTCTTTAATAACTAAATAATGAAAAAATGGGCTTTTGTTCTGAGCTCATAAATATGACAATAAAATAATGTAACTAAGAGACATTGCAAAATTAAAACTTTGTGATTACAAACCATAAACAAACGATACCGCCACCATTTTACCTACTATGACGTCTATAGAATATTGCCCATTGATTGTTGGAGAACTTACTTTGTGAATGATTACCTCAATGATTTAATATTTTTGACGTTTCACGATGAATGAATCACGTGTTTAGGTTTATGGAAATAGATATTAAACTAATTTCGGAACAGATGTCGTATTCGCCCCATATTGGCACGATTTTTTTCGGTTGCCAATTTGGCGAAAACATCACCAGCATAAACAACATAATCCGGGTTACCACATCAAACAAAATAACGACACTTTGGCGCAGGTTAAGTACCTGTTGCCTATATGATATTTGCGACAGAAAAAAATCGCGCCAATATGGGGCGAATATGACATCTGTACCCTAATTTCAATTGAAGTTATCCAAGGATATATGTATTTTTAATCGAAATTAAAAACAATGCTTTGATCTCGAAATAAAAAGTTTTAGTTTGTATAATTTGTTATTTCTGTTAATTATTTATTTAAGTACTTTTCCATTACAGCGCAATTTTAAAAAAAGCTTGGTGCGATTCGGACATCAGAAAGTGAGATAAGTTGCAGAAATATATAAATAGCTATGAAAACAAATCTAATGAACTTTTATCTTTGTTTATATATGCACTTATATGCATAAAAAAATCGTTTCTAAATATATATAATTTTTTTTATATACAAATTACGGCACAGATTTCAGATATGAACCGGGATACCTAACTGGCGCCAAAATGGTGTTATTTTGCCTGCTATGGTAATCCAGCTATTGTTTTTTATTTGTAAATAAATTGTTTATTTACTTTTATTTTCTGTTTTTTAATTATATAAACTGCTTTGTTCTATAGTTATTATTCAAACTTTTATTTATTTATAGTTATTTCCTTTTCAAAATGATAGCAAATAATTGAAAAAAATATAAGTAACTGGTATTCGAAAGCGAGATTTCTGCCAAATTAGCGTCATAGAAAAATCACGCCAACCCCCATGCGTATATGACATCTGTGCAAAAATTACTTCTGTTTCTTTATAAAAATGGATAAATAGCTTTTTTTATATTAAATTGTCGGCACAGATGTCATATACACCTATATTGGCGCGATTTTTTTTTTTTTGACGCCGATGTCATATACGCACCGGGTACTTAACTGGCGCCAAAGTGTCGTTATTTTGCTTGTAATGGTAACGCGAATGTTGTTTATGCTGTTGATGTTTTCGCCAAATTAGCGTCGGAAAAAAATCGCGCAAATATGGGGGCGCGTATATGACATCTGTGCCAAATTGTATACATATGAAAAAAAATGCTTGTGAGTATGAAGCAGTAAATAGGTTGCCAGAAAATACGTTGGCAAACTTCTTTCTCGCCAAGAAACTTTTCTCCGAAGTATTATACATAAGAAATGATTGCTAGAAATGCATTTTTAATTATGATATGCGCTTTTATGTTTCACTACATTTATTCATACTATACTGTGTGTATAAATGCTACAGTTCATATGCAGGGCTACACAAAAGAATTCGTAAGGGTTACTGAGTATGAGAGTAAATTGCTTGAAGGTGGTTTTTAAAGGAGTTATGCATTTTTACACTGAACTGCATTTAGTTTCCTAAGAAATGTTTGTAGAATGTAGATAAAATAATATACATGGTCACGCAAAGAATTGGATACATAACCGTCTATGGATGATAATATCGGGAAATGTGATTTCAGTAGTTTAAATTAAATTTTAGCTAAATAGTGGCATGTAATAACGGTACTATTGGCTATGGACGGTAACTGCTGAAATCAATTTTTAAATTTTTTTATGCGTTTTCTAAAATGTTTACTTAGTTATCTTGGTACTTCTTAGTTATCCCGTCGACCAAATTACTGTCGCCAAATTGTAAGATTAATTGCCAATAATGGTTGCCATTAATTAATTAATTAAATGCCAATAATGGCCAATAAAACCATTAATTCGACGTTTTATTTGTATTTTTATTAATGTTTTACTATTGATTTGGCAATTTATATAATTTGGCGAAATTGGTCGATATCTAAGAAGTAACGTTATTTACAGTACATATGTATACATAACGTTATCTTATTTACCTTATTTCCCTAAATAACGAAGTTTTGTTAAAGCATTCAGGATGTGTTGGAAAGTGTTTCATATTCTATGCTTAACGCATTATTTTTCTTTCTTCTTTAGTCTTATTTTGCATTTATTTTATTCTTAATTTTTTAGTCTTATACTGCTTTATAGAAACTTTGGCACAGTTGTCATATACGTTATCATATATTGGAGCGATTTTTTTCCAACGCCAATTTGGCGAAAACATCAACAGCATAAGCAACAACATCCGAATTACCATATCAAGCAAAATTACGACACTTTGGCGCCAGTTAAGTACCCGTTGTCTATATGACATTGGCGTCAGAATAAAATCGCGCCAATATGGGGCGTATATGACATCTGTGCCGAAACTTTAATATTTAATGTTTAAACTCTTCGCTCCACTCCCCTTGCATATAGTACAAACTATAACACGGATAGCGCAAAATAATAGACAGTTTGGTACTTTTCCACTGTAGGGGCTTTGGCATTCTTTTTAAAAAAGCTTGGTGTAATTTGGGCATCAGAAAGTGAGATTTGGTTACTTTTCCGTTATGCGGACATCATTGTCGCCAAGCGTAATAGTTGTCGCAAAATCGTGAATTGAAGCATTTGAAAAAAAAAAAAAAAAAACCATTGTCGATACTAAAGTGAGCATTTAAAAAATATAACATTTGAAAATTCCAGACTTTTACGAACTATTTCATCAAATCACAAATATATACTTAAAATAAGTGAACAAATAACTGCTATAAAATAAAGCAATAAAATAAAACTCATATTAAACTGCTGGCATAAAATTACAAATATCTTTTAGCATTTTGAAATAATTGGCGCATTAGCATACATTTTGGCATGGTGTCCGTATAACGAAAAAATATCGAGATTTGTTGTCAAATCATATAAACAGCTATGAAAAAAAATTTGATGAGCGTTTTTGTTTGTTTTATATGTATATTATTGATGTTTTTATGTACAAATTACATCTGTTTCTGTATAAAATTAGAGAAACGGCTTTTTTATGTTAAATAAATCGTATAAATATCGAAAAAAATTGCGTGTGTATATAAAATGAAACAGTGAATAGGTTCCCGGAAAATATGTTACCAAATTTTCTTTTTCGGCAAGGCACCTATACTGGAAAAGTACCTAAAGCACATTAAAATCGCGCAGTTAGGAGCTCACACTGTACACCGTTGTCTATTGGCGGTTATTTTATTAGTAGCATCGGGAGGAAGATGTAAAGATGTACTTTAAATTCTCACCCATAGATTTCGAAAAAATATCTTAAAAGAGTGGAGTTTAAATTAAATTTCGGTGACCTCCATTATGAAAGATTAATGGTTTTAAATGGGAATTTCGCCAAGTTGGCTAACATTTGGTGCTACTGTGGTAACTCTGCATTAATATTTTTCAACAATTACTCATTTCAATGAGGCGGTCCTACCGGAATAGTGAGGGACACACAGAGACTTGGATTTTATATAAATAGATTACTTAATTTTATTGATATAATATACTAATGTACCTTACTCCTTAAATGTTGTTATTTAAATTCCACACAATATCTTTATTTTTGATTTAGCAACTTTTTCCCCCAAACATGCACATTAGGGACAATTAATCCCTGTTGTTTGGGGAGACTCGATCCTGGGGATCGAGTCTCCCCAAACCAAAGTTAAGCTAAATTAATGTTAAATTTTATTAACCACCTACTTCTCATTGTGATATTTAGATATTATCTGTATTAGTTAGAATATGGTTGCTTGATTTTAGATGGTTGACAAAGACAGAAAGTTAATATGTGGCTGCATATGATGGTTAGCAAGCACATGGTGGATGAATGCATATGTGAGACATACGTCTAACTTTGCAAAATTTTTACAGCACTTTGTAAAGAAAGCAAGATATTATAACCAAAACAGTAAAGTGTTAATCATAATGAATAATCATGATAACCATATAAGCATTGCATTGAGAGTTTGAATTATGACAAAAGAAAATGGAATAATTTTGTTAACAATATCACCATACACTTCTCACAAATTGCAGCCTCTGGATCGTACTGCATATGGACCATTTAAAAGATATTTTAATGCAGCTGCTCAAGACTGGATGCCTAAACATCCTGCTCAAAGAACAACAATTTATCAATTTGCTGAACTAATCGGAATTGCCTATCCTAAAGCCATGATGACAAATAACATAATCATGGCTTCAGTGATTTAAAATCACTGGAATATCCCTTAAACAGGAATTTCTTAAGATGATTTTTTATCATCTTTCGTTTCAAATCAACCATTAACTCCAACAAGCAGTAAAAAGAATACAGTTAAACCAAACATAGTGACACCAGTAGACATACAAGCCTTCACCAAAGTTTCATTATCAAAAATGGGAAAATCTAAAGAAACGAAAAAAGGGTCTTCAAAAATTTTGACAAGAACACCAACTAAAAGACAGAATGAGGGAGAAATACAAGATCGTCAACTGAATAAAAAACAAAAGTCAGGAAAAACTCATTTCATCCCAAGTAAAAAAAGTAAAAACACCAAAAGTGAAAGACCCAAATCTTCAGAAAGTTAGCAGTTACAGTGTTTATGATTCAACCGACCCAGATCCACTTGATGACAATTCTAATAAAATCATTGAAGATCCAAAAATATTTGTCGACTGGTGGAAATGACTTTGTCATTGTATGATTTCTGGAAAGAAGAAAATTAGTCATTTTGTAGGAAAAATTTAAAAGAAGATTTTATCATCTCAATGTGAAATCAATTTTCTAAGAAAACGAGGACTTAATTTCAACCAATTTATTTATCCAGAAAAGGTTGACAATAGTGTTATGAATAATGATGACACTGAGAAAAAACTACCCAAACCAAACATACTCGGTGGAATTCTTCAAACTGCAATAATCTTAACATTTACATTTGTTTTTTCAAGCTTTGAAAATGTTTTTGATCATTGTGTTTTTTTTTCCTTTTTACATCTTAGTCAACAATAAATTTGATTTCTACTACTTAATTTGAATCATTTCAATGCATTTGTTTCGAGGATCAAGTCTCCCTTGGCAAGGGATCAAGTCTCCCTCCAATTGGGGAGACTTGATCCTTTTTTTATGTTTTGGAAAACTATTTATTTTATTTTAAAAATAATTTTTCAAAAATAAAAAAAATACTGTAACAAGAAAGACACATGAGACTTTAAGAATAACTGGAAACATTTTTTAAATATTTTGTTTTTTCCAAAATAAAAATTAAAAACTGAAAAAGGGATCAAGTCTCCCAAGTCTCCCCTACAGTTATTTTATAAGGTACAAGTTCAACTAGAGCTGCTGTGATATTTGTTTGATTTGTTATTTGTGCTTAACACGTGAAAATATGATAATTCTCCATTATCCTATCAATCACTTTCCAAAAAAAAAAAAAAAAAAAAAGAAAAACTATTGCCAAACTGTAGGACTTTAAGCCAAAAATCAGGCATAAAAGTGGGAAATGGGAAAAAGGTGGAAAATTCTTTGCACCTATACAATAAGGCCAAACACATATAATTTAGACACATTTTAACAATAACTGTACACATGATTGTTATTTTCTTTTTGTAACTTAGAAAGTATTAAAAAAAGAAAGAAAAATAATAACAATAAACATATAAATTCATTAAATCAAAAAAAAAAAAAAAAATTGGAAGCAGTTTGCAAAAAGTATAAATCCATCCAAATCAGTGGCGTGGCGTCCAGTTATCGCTGGATGCGGCGATGACCAAGCAATATTTTAAAACTCTTAATAAGCTTTTAAAACTCTACGATCCAGTTTTAGCAGAACATTTGGAGTTCATGTATAAGTGAAGGTAAGATTTAAAGTTTCTTTTTTGAACATTCAACCATTGAATTTTAGAGTTAATAATTTTTCACCACAAACTTAAATAATTGCGATGACCACCGAAAATTTTCACGCCACGCCACTGATCCAAATGTATCTCATGAACTTATGTGAATTACTAATATTAATTTTTCAAAATAAATGCATTATTTTGAATGATTTCGCTGTTCAAGTCTTTACTTTAAATTAAAAAAAAAAAAAAATCTATGATAAATATATTGCACGCCAAATTGATCTTTACTCCAGAAATACGTTTCCAAAAATGCATCACTGAAATTACCCAGAAGTGAAATAGAATAAAATACATTCTATTCCAAAAGAACCTTATGGAAACTTCTTTTCCCTAGTTACAAAACTTAATTTACATGACTTTCAGATGCTTATAATAAAAAGCTCACTTTTGATTTGATAGTAGTACAGCAATTTAGAAACAAACTTCAAGGATTTGAGTAGATAAAATGTCTAATTATTAAGCTTTCTAGACCCCCCTTCCCCTCATATGCTTCTAATATTTTCTATGCATTTTTTAATCAATCCAGAGAATGTCCAAATTTGCTTTTAAAAAGGCACCTTTTTAAAAGCAAATAACTCCTAAAGGGGGAATAACTCCTAAAGGGTTATTCCCCCTTTAGGAGGAACTCTTTCATGCCTGAAAAATACATGATCGTGGTGTCACATTTACTTCAGAAGCATTACACATGTTTGCAATGACAAGCGATTTTGAATTTGATATTTATTAGTAGATTAAATGATGTTTTAGCAATTTATTATTATTTCATTAATTAAAATAACAGTTACAACCTTAAACGGCAACATTATGATATTAAAAGAGAAAAAGCATTGAAAAACTGGCTGTGATGAATAGTTCAGTACAACAAATATCACAGACATTGACCAGCCAAATGGGATAATTAAAAAAAATAATGTAAATAAATAAATATACAAGATTTTTTTTCTGTTTTCATTAATATATTGTAAAATTTATTGTTTAAAACTACAGGTAGTTGACATTTTAGTAAACAGCGCTTTTAAATTTATTTATTGTTTAGAGTTTCTATTTTTTTATTTGACATTACTGTCTGGTGAATAGTTTGGCAATAGTTTTATTTATGGAAAATGCTTGATGGGATAATGGGGAAGTATCGAAAATATTTATTTGCGGTTTTCATTATTTCTATACTTAATAGTTATAGTGTTATTGAATAAAGCAAAAAATATAACTTATAATCATTAACCCTTTCAGCATCATAACTATGTTTTTCCATCACAAAATTTTTGGATTCAAATGCTAATTTAAGACAAAATTCATATAAATGTTAATTTTTTGAAGTGCATAAGATAAATAAATACATAAAGTTATCAAACACCAATCTTCATACCAATACGTTTCATTAAAATAATATTATGAACTGTTAAATGTGCACGAGAAATTCTGCAGGATGCTTAAAGGGTTCATACCATATAAATAGAGGCTTAATTGTTTTAGAAAATAAGAAGTCATTCAACAGGATTAAAACTGTGTCAATTCAAACACAGAGCAAAAATATTGTAAAAATCCAACTTAAATAAAAAAAAAATCACAAAAATCAGACTTTAAAAAAATGTGATGTTTTATACATACATATATTTTTTAAATTATGATTCTTTTACACTCAGGTCAATGAAAATACACGCATATAACTTTGATATACAGTAGATTTTATAAAATCCGCACATCATCGCAAATGTAAACAATGAAACTTTCCGTTCAGATGTAGGAAAAATTACAGAATTTTTTAGTTTTATATCATTCTGTATGTATTTTAATATGTAATTCTCGATAATATGACTGAATTCATGGATTTACATGAAGGAACTATAAATTTATTTCTGAAAAAAAATCAAGACTTGCTGATATGACTGGTGATCACAATCTTTTTATCAAATATATTTATGTATTAATCGAGCTTTTTTGGTTATTAAGACTGGCTCAACCTGAAATAAAACTCAATTATTTTATGATTTTGATTTGATATGAATTAATAATGTATTCGAGCAATTTAAAAGAGATTAAAATTAGATTAGGAGAGATTGTAATTTAGAGAGGTTAGGCCTAATTAAAACTTATCTCAAAGACTATAAAAGTATTTGAGGTGATTACAGTAAATTATATACTTAAAGATTTGTATACAATACCTTTAATAACAAAAACAACGAATATTGTTAACGAGAGCTACAAAACCTTGTCGTATTTAGACAGAAATCTTAAAAGCTGAGAACCCAGACAACCAGTCAGCACCATTTTGCAAATGAGACGCAATTTTATTCGATGAATAATGACGATGAAAGGAAACTTTCGATTACAAATTCACCTTTAATTTCGATTATCAAACCTCAGAACAAATTCACTCATTCATGATGCCATCTATAATCGCTTTTAATTTGAATGTTTTCTATGTACCTCCTTTTTTTCACCATATAACTCAGCTACTTGTCGCCGATGTCGTGGTCAGTAAGCGGAGGCTGGTGTCACCCCGCGGGCCCGAGTTCGAGTCCCTGGGTAAGACATGGATGTAATTGTGAATGTCTTATTGTAGTTACATAATATATGTAATGGAAAATAAAAATTGTTGTGACTTGTTGTTGTTTCTGTATCATAAGGATCATTCGAGGCGACAGCCATTATAGCTATAGGCCCCAAAGCATTCTCCACTTCGGTGGACGTCAAATGTCAAACTCAGCTACTCAGCAGTGCTTTAAATAAGCCTTAAAAAAATACTTTTCACAGTAAATTCAGAAAATTAGCTGGTGTGATTGGTATTTTTCATGATTGTTTAAACAATTTTAGAAATATTTTAGCTTCATCGAAAAACATAAAATTTTAGAAATTTATACTGTGTTTAAATTGCTACTTCACTCATGCAAAAACACATGCTCACTAATGTTCATCATATGAGACAATTCTTTATTGATATCTCCTTAACACTTCCATATTTTAAGTGATTTTCTTAGTACTGTATAAATTAGGTCAATCTTTACAATCTTCATTTTTAGTTTACCAATTTGATTTGCAGATCTTTTTTTTATGAGGATACTTTAATTTTCGAAAGCAATTTCCAAAGTGAAAGTATCCTTCTTAAATAAAATTTGCAAACAAAACATAAAAAGCAAAAAATAGCGATTGTAGAGATCAAACTCAGCTATCAAATGAAAAAAAATTGTTTAACAATATATCAATGTTAATATTAAAAAAGAGAAAGTATTATTACAAATAATATATATGAAATATGCAGGTAATAATTTGCTTATTACCTGCAAGCATCATAAATATGGATAAAACATAAAACTTTGCACATAATAATTCATTTATAAATTAGAAAAGACAGAATACTTTTAAGTGCTCTTAAAAAAATCACACACATGTATTGCTGTTATTTAAGACAGGTCCACATAAATTTAATATAGCCTCACATTAAGCACATATCTAGAAACTTTTCCCTTATCTTGTCCATGCTCAACAAGAACAAAATTCTAGTATAATTTTCTCTTATAATAAGTTAGATGATACAGAAAAATATAGATAAATGTAAATCAATCAACATTGAAAGTTTTTTTAATCACTAATAAAAGAACTGGACAATTACACCGTAAAAAGTTATATATACATTTGATAAAATAACATCAGTTTACTACACTGTGTACAAAACTGTTGTAAAGTCAAATAAACTTATACAAACATTAAAATAAAGTTAAAATATCTACGTTTCGGTCATCCTTCTATGACCTTAAGGTCATGACTTGGTCTTGGTCATGACCTTAAGGTTGACTTTACAACAGTTTTGTACACCGTGTAGTAAACTAATGTTATTTTATCAAATGTATATATTTTTTAATCACTTTTGAATCTAACATTGTTACCAAGAAACAACACAAGTAACAAACAAGAGATTTGCATTAATCAGCCATGAAAGGCCCAAGAAAAAGAAATTAACTATTTTTCATGATATAAATTAATAACACATTTTTATAATTTATTCATATTTTAATAGAATTTTTTTTAAATTGTGCTTGAATTGAGAATGTGTATAAAAATATGAATTTCAATAATTGAAAGAAATTCTCACATGTATGTTTATTTATTTATTTATTTTTTTTTTTCATAAATGAAATTCTGACTATATCCACGGCAAAATAAGCTCAAGTATAATATAATAAAAATGTACAATATAGTTACACGTACAATGTAATTTAATGAAATGAGAAATATTTCTTGAATGGATAGCATTTAGAAGTGTGTTAGACTTAGGACAGTAAAAGTCTTTTAATTGCTTCAGGCTTACAGTTTATGGAAGGTTTGGAACATTAAACAAAGTTTGTTCATGACATCACAGTAGGTAAAATGGTGGCGTGATCTTTTATTTACGCTTTGCATTCACCCACTTTTTCACTATTTTTCTTTGCAACATTATTTCATTTTCATATTTATAAACTCAGGAAACAAATTACTGAAAATAAAACATATTCTTTCATTATATAATACTCCCTTAAATAGACTCCCTTAAATCCGCGTATGTTTTTCAGATGTAAACAATGAAATTTACAGTTAAGTTGCAGGAACAAAATCCAAGATGACGTCGAAATCAGCGGCTACCGCAATGTTTTTTTTACTAAATTTTTTGTTAATCATTCTCTCTTGGTTATTACAGTTGATTTATTACTAAATAAATTTACATTACTTTTGATTTTGATATAAATTAGCATATCTATATGATGACATATCGATCTTACGATCGCTTTACCGATAGATGGCAGCATAGGACTTTAGAAATCGAATTGAATCGATTTCGTCAATAGTAATTTAATATTTTTCTAATTATTTTAATAATTACTTACGTTTAAACTAATAAATTATTTTAATATTTTACTTATTTTAATGTTTCACTTTATTGTAAGCATTCATTATAATTTCCCTTGCTTAACTACCAATGAAATTAATGTTTCAAAAATGTAAACAAATCAATGACCAGAAATCCGCAAAATTCTAAAATCCGCACAACCTCTGGTCCCAAGCTGTGCGGATTTGAGGGAGTCTACTGCATATATAACTAAATATATTACATATACAGGGTTATTCATAATATTCTCTGGTGTTTCGAAGTGCTGTAGTAAAATAACTAAGAAAATACAACAACAAAAAAAGAAAATTTTGAAAGAACACAGAAACAAATCAAATTTTACTTACATAACTTACAGGTGTTGTATGTGTGAACCCTTGGTCACACGGCTTACATCAATGCAATACTCCAGTTCTTGCCACACTGTACTCAAAATGGTGCTATCAATGTTATTCACAACATGTGTTATCCTTTCACACAGCTCAGCAACATCATGTGGCAAAGGGTGTATGAAAACATGGTCTCTTACATAACGCAACAAGAAAAAATTCACATGGCGTTAACTCCAGTGAGCGTGGGGGCTATTTCAAAAGAGGTATGTCATCTTCAGATACTCGCCAAATCCAACGATGAGATAAGTGTGTGTTTAGGTATTCATACATATCACACAGAAAATGGGGAGGAGCTCATCTTGTTGAAATATGAAGATGCCATCCTCATCTTCCTGTAATTACAGCATTAAACAAAATTGCAGCACATCCAGGTACACTACACTGGTAATGATTATCTCTGTAAAAAAAAAAAAATGGCCCATAGACATGTGAGAAGGAGACAACGCAGAACACGTTAACTTTTGGAGAATCACGATAGTGTTCTGCTACATGATGAGGATTTTTGGTGCCTCAAACAAGTAACTTGTGGCAGTTTACTTTGACGGACAAATGAAATGTGCATTCATCACTAAAAATCAATTTCAGCATTGGTATTTCACATTCTTAGACATTGAAGCAAAACATCGTATGAAAAATGTAATCTGACAAAATCAACACTTGCACCAATTGCAATCTGTACTGCTTCATATAAGGATTTTTTATTTGAAGTCATCACACTGTTGGTTTCAAAATTTCCACTTTGCAGCTAGTATGAATGGTTGATTTTGTCGGGTTCCTCAAACACGTTTCTAGTACATACATTGCTTACAGCTTGCTCAGATGGACCCAGTTAAGCACTTTGTTTCTTATCACACAAGCATCCTGTTTCTTTGAACTTATTGTACCACACATAAAATGTCTAGTCAGTTGGTACCTATGTTCAATATTTCGAACAAAATGCCTGTTGATCTAACACCACTGATTTAGATTTTGGCAAATTCCAAGATACAAAACGCTTTCTGTTCACATGTAAACACTATTATTATTTACTAACAGCCGTCAATGGTTCGTGTACTGCCATTTACCGGCAACTGATGACATTAAAACTTGATTTGTTTCTGTATTCTTTCAAATGTCCTTTTTAGCTGTATTTGTCTTAGTTTTTTTACTACAGTGCTTCAAAATCCTGGAGGAGATTGTGAATAACTCTGTGTATTAAATAACTAAAAATTTGATAAAAGAATAATTTGCAAAGTTTAAATGAAAAAACTTCTAAATACTAAAAATTAACATTGAAATTGGGAAGTAAAAGTCTATTTAAGTAAATTAACTTTAATTTATATAACATAATTTATAGAGAAATCTCAATTTAAACACTTGAAACTTCACTCATTTTTATAGACATCAACTGAAACCTAATTTATTTTAATGTGATATTTATAATAAATTTGATAATTTACACAAAATTATCTGAAATTAAATTAATATTCCTTATATTATTCAGATCTATTGCATAAATATCTATCCTTTCAGTAACACAATAAAAAATAAGTGAATTCATGAAGAACATAATGCATTACAATGTTTTCACAAAAAGCAGGGTTGTTTAACCGAAAGGAAAAATAGAGTCCATTGCTTCCATCTTTTTTTTTTTTTTTTTTTTCAATTCTGTTCATGTACAGACTTTTTAAAGCGATGTTACAGAAAAAAAAATAAAAGAGTCTTTAATGCAAATAAAATGAAAATCGTTAAATATAAAAATACAATTGTAAGAAAAGCATTTTCAGATTCTTGTATTCATATTCCGATTTAACAGATATTTAATTACAAAATATTTTATTATGACGTAAATAATTCTAAAGTGTGTGTACTAGAGATGTAAAATTATACACAAATTTTGAGGTAGTGGGAGAAAACCAGCTTTTCCAGATAAAAATAATTTTGTAAGTAAATTTTTTTACAGTTGTTATTTATTACAAAATAAAAAATAACAAGTACCTTTAAAATTTATACAAACTAGATTTTTGTTACTTTAGATGAATATAATGTAAATAAAAATATTGAAACAATAATAACTTTTACTATTAAAATTTTAACATTATATTTCCACACTAGCTTTCAAAATTAACTTAACATTATGATTATTAACATGTCATACACACCCAGAAACTATATCTCCTCAGACACCAATATTTCTCTTAATGGTGACAATATCCCCTGGGTCACTGAATGTAAAAATCTAGGAATTTACCTAGACTAAAAATTAAGCTGCGCTCAGCAGATCACTGACTTGCTCACCAAGACCTCCCTGGCTCGAGCCTCCCTCAAATCTCTCTTAACTAAACTTATCTGTCTGTCTATTCCTAACAAGTTACTGCTGTATAAATCCTTTATCACACAGGAAATGGGGAGGAGCAACATCTTGTTGAAATACAAAGATGCCATCCTTATCTTCCTGTAATTGCTGCATTAATCACAATTGTAGCATATCCAGGTACACTACACTGGTATTGGCCATCTCTGTAAAAAAAAATGGCACATAGACATGTGAGGAGGAAATAGCACAGATCATGTTAACTTTTAGAGAATCACGATAGTGTGACCTAGTATGACCTACGAGTCAGTTGTTTGCAAATCCGTCTGTGAAACTCAGATGCAGAAACTTCAAATTGCCCCAAATAAAATTTTATGCCAGGTTGTAAATGCAACCATGTTCCTCTGGCATGACATCATTCACTTTGATCTCAACATTTGGCATGTCTTGGAAGTCAAAAAACTTCCACAAAAGTTCTACAGAGATCATGCTCTAATATGATATCCAACAAAGCGTTGTAGTGTATTAGACAGTACGGTATAAACAGCCTAGACATAAAAGCCTGCTTGTCATCCTAAGTCGAGATAACGGCTTCGCAGCCCTTTCAAAAGAAGGAGGCAAGAGCCACACTAAAACCCTTCCATGCGGGCATTCTAAATTGGAAATTGCTTTTTTGCATTTTTTCTTCTGGCAACCTATTTTTTTTTTCGTTATTCCGATTAATGTCATTCAGCCTTTGCATTTGGCACCAGTACTAATTTCCCTCCTTCATATTTATATTATGTTGTAATTTATAAGCTTATTTATCAGTTGTATTTATTATTTTATATTTAATTTATACATATATATTGTATATAAATTGTATGGCCCTTTTGGCTTTTTCCCCTTCCCCGAGTGTTTGCTTGAGATATCAACCATTGCCTCAGAAAGAACTTTGTTTAACAGAGTTCACTTTTGCTAAATTCACCTATACATTCCCGATATCGACTCATTAAATTTTGAACTTTTATAAGCAAACTTGAATTTTTGCTTACTCAAATGATTTCATTTCCTATAAAAATACAATAATGTATCAATAAGATATTCTAAAATATTTCAGTATAAGATAAATAGTTCAAATGGTAACAAGAACCGTTTAAACTAAACAAAATCAATAGGCTAACAACTGCTTTAATTAATTTCCATTTAATGTGAACATAAAATAACGCCAAAATTATTTTGATTATGTCTTAGTTACTTGGAGAATTGAATACCAAGCCAAAATTTAACTTAATCCAGAGTGATTCAAATTTCTTCTAGTTTAGGGATAGTGTCGATATTGTTCTGCGTTTTAGTTTCATTAACTACGAACGATTATGTTTAAGTCAAGAATCATTATATTTGTAATGAGCTATTAAGGAACATTTCATGACATTGTAGGTGGCATCTTAACATCATAAAATTATTTAAAATAATGATTTGATAAGTAATGTAGAATTAATGCACCATATATGAGCTATTTTAGTTCGACGCTTGTCTGTACTAAGTTTTAATAATTTTAATTTTTAACGAAAGTTCGAATATGTAAATAAAAAATGTCAAAAGCTACTTCGTATTTAAGAGACACTTTCCTAAATATTTTCGGCTTCGTCATGTGTGTCTTTAAAAGTTCCTGTATGATTTATCTTTATTCAAATCTCTTCACAATTGTAATTTATCTAATTATAGTCACAATTTAAACAATCAATTTTGTTTTATAAAATTCTTGAGTAGGGTATACTGGCCTTTCTGAAAAGTTGCTTTAATTAACCTAATTTTCCATTTATGTGCTACGGACACAGCACAGGATTCTAACATTTGCTTACGCCGATAGATGGCAGCATAAAAAATTATTAAGGGAACATCCATCGAAAAGGTTTGATTATCGCGTCTATAGAAAAGTTAATCACAAAATGGCATTGAGTTGCCCGTTCCATAATTTTCTATCTAAATGTTATATCGCAACTTTTGGGTGGTATTTTTGCTAATTTATTTGTTAAAAAATGTTCTGAGACTGATTTATTTTTATCTCTTTTGTAATTTCCGCTAAAGAAAGGAAATATAACAATTTAAAGAATTTGCCCGCTACTGTGTAGTTGAGTTAGGCCTAAAGGTCACCATTTACGCAACATTGTGTTAAAGGTAATTTATTTGATGTTATTTA